>JAYKKO010000024.1:4856241-6249536 GCA_037074685.1 Glyphodes pyloalis | reverse complement strand
AATATTCTGAAATTAAAGCTAAACCCTAATCGCATTTTAAAGACGGCATAATTTCGCACTCTAAAATTATTGAAGACTATGGAGCAGGCTATCAAACCGGCGATGAGAGCTAAAATTCATAACAACTTTATTACGCGCCTGTCAAAGTTAATTGTCCTAAATGTTGGTAATTTTACAAATAGGTAGGTAAGTAAGGCATACAAACATGATAACGAATAGTTTATCACATAAAATTGCACTCTTCTTCTGGTTCTGGTTCTGACAGGTAGCTTTGAAAGTGTGAACGTATTCTAGCATTTCTCTAGCTTATTTTTATCACAATACTTTACCTTTAGGCTAATTTACTCTGCAATATTGTCTTGATGGTACATCCGTTTTTATGCACAAAAGGTTGATGAACAATCTTTGAATTTGCTAGACAAAATTGATAGATATAAATAATTATCATTTATTTTAATCAAGATTACAGAGATCTATTTGTATTAGTGTGACTTAAAATAAGGGTAGTTAAAACAATATAGGACAAAACAAAGCCACTTCGCGCCTTTTTCTCAGCCGTTTGCTATTTACGTTGGTAAATGCACCAATCGCTGCAACAGTCTTCAGGATACTGTTGGGACTAGCCCGCACTCTTTCTAGTAACGACACAGTTTTTTTTGTATGACAGCATAAAAGCCGTCAGTATGCGTCCGAGCAAACATCTCCGACGCACTGTAGAAGCGATAAAAAGGTTAAAAGGTGAGTTTTGTGGACAAATCGGCCTTTTAGTTCAAAAAGGTTCAATATTCCTGCTACAAAGTGAGTCTCTTGGGTTTGGACAAAAACGGTCGCATCCCTCGCAGGGCACCGCGGTCGGAGGACAAATGATGATGGCTGGAGGTCCCGTGGCGAATCGCGCGGGGGTTGATGGCTTGTGTAATCGTAACAGTATTTTTTCTGGGACCACACCGGAGCAAAAGTAAATTTACAGTAATTTCACGCGCGGCGAGTTCACACGCACCTGTGCTCTTTGGTTTGTTTTAGTGATGCCGTGCAATCGATTGAGCATAGATTCATCGATTAATAGTGCAAATTGATTAGATTATCGATTGTATCAATAATATCGATTCCTACCCAAATATTCAAATATAAATGTTTCATCGATTATAATGCACTTACAATATCATCGATATTGTCGATATAGCATCATATCATGTTTTTAAACAATACTATCAATTTAATAGTTAACGTAGATGTAATTAATATAGTCCACCTATTGGCGAAATTTACCAGTAAGATAATCCAGTTAAAGTATCCACGTTTGATATGCCGTTTTTTTGAATAAATGCAAAATATTTTTTTGTTAAAGTTGTGTCTCTTCCTATAAAATTTGTATAAGATGACATAATAAGAATGTCGATAATCGTCATTCGTCAACCAAACATAGTTGCAGATATAGATTGCAATAAAATAAGCGATATATTATTGTCTTAATTCCAGAATCCGGTTAAATTGGTTTATTCAATAGTTTTGTTAATCTGAACAATTGTAAGCGAATAATTAATTGATTTTAGTCGATTATGTTAATCTGAAATTAATATTGATAGTATTGATCTGATCGATAGTCCTATCGATTATTAGATATTTAGGCTGGACACAATCGATTCATCGATAATAAATTATCCGGCAACACTAGTTTGTTTACGCGTAGGTAAGACAATAACTTTCTGACTTCGGCTCTGTGAGCTTTGAATCGATCGATATTTACTCAGTTGGGGGATATGTTAATAATGTAGAGTTTAAGTTCGTTAATTTTTGTTAATCTTTAATTTCATTAAAATGTATCGCATGGTAATCTTTAAAGTTTGGTCACGAAATAATCGAGAACGTGTTTAGCTGTGACTTTTGTTTCGTGCAAGTTGAAAAGAATAGTTTTCCTTTTTTTGTTAACTTTATAAATCAAATTGATAAGAAAATTAACATTGCAACTTAGTAGCCAGATATGCCAGAATTATAACCGTCTACTCCTACCTCGTACTGTTCATTGTACATTTTATTTAATTTTGGTAAATTTGTGTCTTTGCGTTAAAAGGTCACCGTGAAGAATTTATTCGGGCCACTATAAAACCTTTTCGTTCTTAAAAATATGACGAAGTTTTAACAAAAAACAATATGATGAAGGTATGCATGCAATGCAATGCATTAATAGATAGGTACATAGGTAATATGTAATAAGATCGCAAGTCCTTTTTATCTACAGATATTTACAAGATGTAAGTTGTATATGTGTGGCCAGGTCTGTCAGGAACAACATGTGTTAATCTCATTTCAAATTTGGTTTTAGAAACGATATTTTATGTTTGTGTTAATATTTAACCCATCCGTGTGCATGGCGCCAATAGAGTCGTCAAAATGTCATCAAGCTTTGAACCACCAAAGAAAAGTATTTGGGTACAAGATCATTCCGAGGGATTCATGATAAAGACCGTCAGAGAGACTTGACATCATGCAGGAGAGTCACGAACGTAGCGTGTTGCACCATGATTCGAAAGTGATGAGGCGACACAATTTGTTAAAAACAAATCAAATACTGAAACCCATTGTCTTCCGGAAACCAGGTTACAGAGTGACCTCTATTTCGGCTGAGCTTATCTCAGACACTGGTGTTATTTATTGCGGTCTTTAATTCTTGTAGACGAATAACCGTGGTACGGTATTAATTGAATGGGACACACTAAAGTCCACCCTATCGGATTAAATGGCAGTAACGTTCGCGGCTCTTAGTGGATGTGCGCCTTAAATTACACATACAGACGTAATTAAAGGCATTATTTTATGAAACATAATTAGGAATTCAACTTGAATCTCGTGTATGTTTCAAATCCAGGCAGAAAAGATCTATGAGCGTATAAACATAGGATCTATAATTGTTTAACTGACCTTAAAGACAACTATCATGATGATTTCATACCACCATTTTCGTACATTAGTGATAGAATATTAAATATTTATATGGTCCATAAATTTTTCCAATAGAGACATGGAAAAAAAAGCAAGTCTGCACTTTTAATCCATTAAGGCAGCTTTTATGTTCGCTTGATTAACTCGGCGTATTGACATCGTATAGATAAGTCTATGTTGACAATGATCTTAACTTTGCCGGTGAATGAACTGCTGCGAATATGTGGAGGTGTCGATCGTAAAGTTGCCAAAACGGGCCTCTGATGATGGCATAGCCGTGACATCATCCAGGTAACAACAATAAGCGTTGCTCCAAATAGAGCGTGCCGCCTCGCCGTCAAACAAGTGGCATTTAAAATAAGAAATTGCAATCGAAAAAGGATAATAAAACAATTCGACAGTTGACCGAGAACAAGGCGCGTTGTCCGTGGAATGCCGCTCTCTATATTTAGCGAGCTCGTTTGCGTTGTGTCGAAATGAATAACAGAATATGAGAACAGAAGTTGAGCGGCGCGTATAAATTAGCAGATAATCGACCGACATCACCTGTCGAAGCCCACGCGCACGCGACTCGCCACCGACTCGCCGCTCGCTCTTGATTTACTGCGCAATCTGCAGCGCTATCATATTCGAACCACGTGTCTGCTATCTACCATCGCCTCTAAATAAATAAACTGCCAGATAATCCCGGCCGACGTAAGGTGCCACTTTCTAATCACAATTTAAATGTCAGCACGAGGGTTGGCCATGAAATCGTTCGCGCCCGATCTGGAGATAAGACCGACGATACCAGACGCCTCCAGAACTAAATATTTACAGTGCGTCTGTGAGGAAACATAAATAGTGTACGTCCGACAGCATTCGTTAGTGGTGTTAATTGGATTCGTCATGGAGCCCCGGGCCATCCGACAGATCACCGGACAATCACGGCCCGAAATACCCCGCTACAATAATTTGCTGATTACGATGAACGATACGCGCGAAAAATAAATATAAGTAACCTTCCATTGAACAACAAAAACATTGAGAGCAAGAAAGTCGGCCTTTTTAATGTAATGCATTGAATTAAAGAGTGGGAAAGCTCGCACAGGCGCGAATTATCATGCATAGGTATGCACATGGAAACATAGGGTAAACGCCCCTAATACCGGCGTTAGCATGTATTTGATGTCCAGATAATAACACATGTCGCGGCTTAACCGACAATTAACCTTGCGTTCTCAGGAGCTGCCAATTAAAAAGAGCAGTGGAAGCGAACCTCGACCCGTAGGAAACTAAGATGATGATTGCTGCACTCGGGAATCACAGGCAATAGAATTGTAGGAAGGCAGTTGTTTGTCACGCATTCTTGATCGCCTATTTATTAACAAAAGCATTTCAAGTCACGGCGTAACTATCTTCAGAGTACGGTAATAAAGATTGTATTTTGTGCTATAAACGCTTTACAAGATTAAGAATTAAATTAAGTACTGCGGTGGGGTATTAAAGTGGTAATCTTGTCTTAATCTGGATTCTAGGTTATTGTTTGGGAGTGTGTGTATTTAAATGGTGTAATTTCATGGAGGGTGAGCAAAGGCAATTAGTCACCACGACGTGAGAGTAGCGGGAGGGAGATAAGAATCGGGCGCGTTCTGTGGTGGAGGCACATAACTCCTGGACGAAGTTCACACGGCACCGCTAAGCGATGCTCGAGATTGGGGAACCCGTAACGTGGGCTATAAAAGATACTAATTAAGTACTTATAATGTGATTCGGTAGCGTTATTTTGACTTTTATCACAGCTTTCGTTTAATTGTGATTTAAACGGTGGTTCCTCTTTTAAAGTGCGGGGTGATAAAATCATCATCGATGGCTTATACGTCTATTTAAACAATTGTGTTGAGAGTAATACGTATTGGGAAATAAATATGTGTATTAAATTTTTAGTTTTCAATATTTTTATGAGGTTTTGTGAAAGTATATTGATTTATGTTACGAGATTATCTGTTTTAAAATATTATTTTATTGAATCGAATAAATCATAATATTTATGAGTAAATCTAGAGACTAACATGATTACGTGAACCTTTAGAGCTCTCAAATATGAGCATAAGATACATTCTACGGTTGCGTACCACAAAATGGACATAGATAAAAAGCCACTGAAATCATTTAAACAAATAATGCTTACTTGGACGCAACACCATAATATTTTATGTAGGGTGGCAATGTTCCGGTCTCAAATATATGTGTTGATTCAGGCAGTAAATATCGATAATAATGCAATCGATATAATTCTAAAATGCCGTGCCCATAAAGTTCTGCGGTTGCCACTTTACTAAGAATACTTATATCCAATAAAATGAGTGTAGGGATAAAGTTTGAGGACTATTAGAACTGACTGGGTACATTCGATTCAAGTACTAATTAGAATCAAAAGTCAGGAGAACTGCAATCAATATCTATGATCTTTTATGTATTCCTAATAAAAATAATGTACCTATGTGTATAACAACAAATCTGCAAATCAATTTAGATGTTCATTTTACCGGTTCTAGCATCAAATTTAGGCGGAAAATAATCGAAAATTTAAATTGCAAGACATGCGCTAAATATGGATCAATAGAAGTCGATTACAGTTATAATGTTTGTCTTCTTTTCCCAAAACAAAGGCTTAGTACATACAGACTGTATGTACGAAGGTGCGTGTTTGAGCAAGACATTAGCGGTGGCCGCCCTCGGCTTGCGCCTGCGCATCGGTTTTCTCACGCCCACAGTCCTCGTGCTTTCCTCTTTAGGGCCACATCAGGCGGAGCGTTTTTTCAGAGATTCATTTTTAGCAAATCATATTATTAAAATTATTACAGGAACAGTGCACTGCAAGACTTAGATATAGAGGAAGTTAGTTTTATCTAATGAAGAAGACGAAGACGAATTAGAAAGAGATGACAAATAGGAATCTCAACATATGAGCAGCCAATGCAACGTTCCCAATCGTAAATAAAAATTATTGATGTTTTTATAAATATTTTTTATTGGTTGACATGGCAACTTGTATTTTATGGTAGCCAGTTGTTGAAATCATAACTTTGTTATTGATAGATTACTCCATATTTAATAATACGAAAGTATTCTTTCGTAGTTAAAATTAATCAAACAAAAGGGTGTCTGACTTGTCAAACCAAAAAGTAATGTACATAAAGCTAATATAAAACGATAAAAAATATAAACTTAAACGAAGATACTTTCCTAAGTAGGGAAAGTAATTGATAGGTGTCGATAGACATTGCAAAGAAGTTCTGTTACGCACTCAACTTAGTTGGTATTTCTGGATCCGAATGAATGCGAACCTAGACAAATAACTTGGTAAATACTTACTTATTTATGGTAGTGTCCGTGTTAGATATATAGAAATACTGGGTATTTGTGACGTGAAGCAAGAATAGCCGATCCTAATTGGAAAAGTAAAAGTTATACCAAAAGAAAAGGTTACGATGGTGACTAGTTTTCGGCAAAACTTTTAAAGGGGAATAAACGCGTAGTGCGTGGCCTCTTCCATAGCTCACTGGTTTTGTTAGAACGGTGTAATCTTATGAATCCCCGATATGCACGCGAGGATTTACTTTGTGGCCATTGTGTTTAATTGAAACATATCCCATGACCGCTATTACTATACTGCCTATGTGTTCAAAATAGTTAGTCATTATGCTGCTATATTGATACATAAACTTATCTCGGAACTTGATAAAATGTTGATGCCAAAGGATTTCTTAAAAACTGTGGACTAGTGTAAGGTATTTTTATTACTTTATTGGATTCAAAACATAGGGATTTTAATAAACCAAATAAAGTTGTACTTGTACTCATCTTCTCAAAGTATCTCTTAGTCCCTTATAAATCCTTAACCTTATGTAAATTAACTTGGTAGTTCTTAGCTTTATGTAAATTAATTTAGTTGGTAGTAATCACTAAAAGTACTTACGTAACCAAGTACTAGAGTGATGATATGGCGAGCATGCAGAAAACACCAAAGAAAGTAAAATGCGTAGTTATTTATAGGTACCTAAGCGAGCGTCCTTTGAAATCGACTTACATCCGGACGGAACTGTGCTTTACTTGTCCGCCACACAAGTTGCTCGCTCCTAATCCGCGTTACCAAGAACTCTGTAATGGCCAGCGGCCGGACACATCCAATTGTTGGTACTCCAATTGGCCGCTAATGTGTGTGTTTACCCTATTTTAGCCGTGGAGTTGACGCTCAGAGAATGGAACAGTGTCGTCGCGTAAAAGATTTAAGGATTTGCTTTTGAATGTTCGCAGTGTGGTCTTCCGTAATCTGGTAAATCGGTGTTTTGTCGGTATCTCATTTCTTTGCGTTACTTTTAACAAAGGTTTACTACATCTGTTACAATACAGTTTGTTGCACGAGTTCTAAAAGACATCTTATAGACATCGTATGATGCATCTACATAAAACCGAAACTGCGAACTATTCTGTGCCTTATATAACTATACTCTAAACTTTACCTTAATCGAGAGAGCAGCAGAAATGGATTTCACTTGATTGACAACCTCCTTAACTGAGAGGCGAGGGGGCCGGAATTTGGCGTCACGCCATTTCTGAGGTCCCGGGTTCAATCCCCGGTCGGGTCAATATGGGAAACGAACCTTTCTATATTGTCCCGGGTCTGGGTGATGTGGTACCGTCGTTGTTTCTGATTTTTGTAACACATGTGCTTAAGCTACTTACCACAGGCACAGAGCAATGTATGGGATGTTGTCCAATATTTATCTATTAAATTTATTTATTTTTACTTCATGTTTAATTGCCATTGCAAACAAAAACGTCCGCCTCATATGGCACACTAAGGAGGTGAAATAGGTTTGTTGATATGATGGTAGGATATTTTTTCCTTGATAATTTTTGCGCTTAATTATTAGCGTCCATATCTGCTTGTCGTGACGTCACGTCTGCACGCATGTGGGTAGACAATAGCTTATGTGTGTAGTGGGCGCGCTCAGACCAAAATACTAACCCACGCACTAAGGTACCCAAGCATGCAAACTTTTTAGGAAATTGTTTCAAATCGACAAGAACCAAAATATTTTTGTTTTTTTAATATCCTATTTTAGTTTATTTGGCAACGACCCGCCCTGGAATTGCACGTAGTACCTATCCCACGGTAATATTGATGAAATATTCGTTTTTATTTATTGTGGATGTATTATACACTTAAAACCTTCGCCTAACGTTATCTATTTAAAATAAAATACATAAGGACAGATCGAAAGCGGGAAGCAAGTTTTATTTTAACTATGTGGTGAAAAACTCCTGAGCGTTTATATCTAACGTGACACGTGCTTCTGGTTAGACCTCGGATAATCAGTTCCAACGAACAATCACCCGTAAGACAATCACTTGACTTTTTATAGCGCAGACAAATTTATTTTAATTATTCAGACAACATATTTTTGACAGAATCTTCGGGCATTAAGAGATTTAAAAAGAACTGCTCATGTATTGGGACTTTTTGCTACTCATACTTTGCACTCATGTTTATAATTTTGATAAGACGAAATATTCAAGTCTCCAATTCGTTAAAACTTTTGGTGGCCCGAGCGCGCGGTCACGGCGCCCTGACCCCGTGCGTGCCGCGGCTTTACTTATTATATTTTATTGATTAATTAACATATTTCAGCTATGGCGCTGCTAATCAAGATTAGAGCCAGATTTGCGTTTTATGTTAGGTTATATTTTCGGTCGTTCGCCCGCGGTAACTGGAACATGTTTTGTGAAGCTACCTCATTTCTGTAACTAATAATTTGGTTGCACGTGTATGTAGGTAAATATGTCCCATGGCTATTATTCTAACATGTTATGGGCGACTTGCATAGCCGGATTATTTTTTTAGATTTAATATTAACATTGCAGGTAATTTACTAAAAATCTAGAATAAGAAGATTTTTAAAAACAGTGACAACAATCTGTGGTTCCAATTTTACCGATAAATAGTAACTATCGGTAGAATAACTTACTTGTATGTACATTCTCTTAATTATATTGTCAAATTATACCGTATACGTATACGTAGTACGGAAAAAATTGTAAAGACGCCTTTATTTTTCCATGGTTTGAAAGTAAATACATAATGAAATAAACACACGTACTCCACATTCTTTGCCCACGCTACGTGCTAAGTATTGGATTATAAATGTCATTTCATAAGGTAATCGAGTTAGATTGGTATGCGCCCGCGCAGTTGGAAGCTGCCGCCCCCGTCCGAGCTTTGTCGGCACCCCCCGCAGCTACCGTCCACCACTTACATGAAAAATTGCTTCAAATACATACACCACCTCTTACAACAACCACCAATTGATCACCAACTTTAAAGCCACAGCAACAAAGTTCAAAACAGTCCCATCCAATCTGATCTGTAATCAAATCCTCTCTTGACACTTCTGTGCCATTAAGATCGCCAACGAAGTCTTCATTCGATCCCGAATTTTCAATACACAAACAAACGCAAATGCAATCTTATATGTAAGACTATAGAGGTCATTCTGGATTAATTTATAAACAACGTGTAAAATGTCTTAATGTGTACACTTTACATTGAGGAGTAAAGAAATAAGTCCTTGCCTTTAAAAAATAAAGTTTATATTGAAAAAGACAAAATGGTCGCTGTACGATTTTTGGACGTTCATAATAATTATAACCCTTATCAGCTTTAGACAGGGTTGATTTTCGTTCAAAGTAGGCCTAATGCGGTCTCGGTGGCCCACAAGTGATATATCACCATGGACATAGACAAATAAAGGCCCTCTGCTAGTTGCAGGCGCCCATTTAGTAATTTTCTCCTTCTTTATATCACAATATAATGTTATTGATGTCGGTCGGAATCCATAATGAGATTAAATATTGCTGTGCTTTTTATAACTGAGGGACTGAAATATTATGTTATTACTGTCCACTTTGTTCGTGTGATATTTAAATTCTATATCTATCAAATCCTAACGTACTTACATAAATAGTGTTTTATTTGTTTCCAGTTTGTTCTAATAAATGTGGTTCAAGCAAAGTATGTGATAAAATGTTAGTATTAACTAGATACTAATGCAAAAAAGTATCATATGAAAAATAATAGTCAAGCGATGCGCGAAGATATTACTAAATATTATCGTATTAGAAAATATGGTTTCATATTGTTGAATTAGGCTAAAAATTAAATTACTTCGACCTTCGTGCTTACTGTTAATCAGTTAAATATTTACTTAATTTAATTAAACATAAGTAGGTTACATTTTTATTTTCTACGTTACTTGTTGTTTATATACGGAATGGTATGTAATGAATATTAATTATTACGTACAATTCATAGTATTTAAGTTAGATAGCCTCTCGTTTTAGAGTAAAAAGATTAATGGAACTCGTAAACTCGTTAGTAAGTAATAGTCCTTTTTTTTATTGGCGACACTTGGCATAGCCATATTATCCAACTTTGTTAAATGAAGTAGGAAACAGAATGAAGAATAGGTATGTCGACATAATTCAGATGAAGTCGTCAACGATACGAAATCGATTAGTCACCGGTCAAATGATGTGATCGCTGTCCTCCGCGTGACGCGACAGGTGCGCGGGAGTCGATCGACACGCTCCCGATCTTTACCGATAATTCCATCGATTATTTACAAATAATTGCCTGACGGCGAGCAATCGAGAGCTACCGGTCACGTCTATTACTAAAAAAATCGATTACGAAATCGTGCGGAAAGCTGTGATCGATTATTCAGATGTTGTTCCCAAAACAGCGGTCGTGGTAAAATGTTTCTAAAATAATCTCGAATTCTATAAAAGAAAAAAATTAAATGTGACATCAAATTGATAAATATAACACGATGAGTAAATAATATTGTAGAAACCTTTCATCCATACGATACGGTTATAAAAAAACAAATTTGAAAGTAAGTCTCTCAAAAGTGCTTGATCTCAGTATCGTCAGATACCCAGTGCTCGATCTGAGGAATACCTACTAAAATACTATATTCAGTGACGTCATTATTCGTGTTAATGCTCCATAGGATAAGATTAATAATTTCTAATCATTGGAAGATATACAAAAATTGTCTCACAGTTTACGCACTTAAAACTATGAAACAGGTTTTTCATAGCCTATCAAAATGCCAACAGTGACGCAATAGTTATCCTACTGATAAATTACATAGCCAAAAGACATGTTTATGTAAAGTAATACTTGACCAAATTAAACTGATATGATTACGAGTATCATAATTATGCTCCTTTATCGCATCTCTACTAAGTCCCATTTATAATAACCAAAATTTTTGTCAAGAACCGTAAACCGATTACTTCCAACAAGGTGGTCTGTGCCGCCTCTCTTCATCTTTGTCTTTTCTTTTGAAAGTCCTAAAGTTGTCTCTTTCTATTGAACGTGACGATACAATGTAAACACATATAGAAGGACAAAATTGCCACCTTCGGCCGGTTTTATAATAAAGGTGTCCTGAGTGCATTCATATTGTGTTATAAGCCTCTGAAGTTTTTGATATGTCGCGCTTATAATGGAAAGTTTCGTAGAAATTTAAGAATTTTTGTAACCGAAGAATGCGGCATGTTTTTTTAAAAGAAAAATATTGCGTTTGTGTAAATTGGCTCGGTTTGGAATTGTATATACCTGTGGAACCTAAATGGATTATTAAGATTAAATAAATACTTTGGCGGTCGCGTGACTAACATAACGGGAATGAATGAAACATTGTTTTGCCAGTTGAGGTAATTTTTAATGTAGACTTATGAACAAAACTACAGGCACCTTTATCAAATTGAAGTACGCAACTATCCGTTTGTCAGTGTTACGAATTGATGCTATAGCGACAATTGCCTCATAAACATTTAAAATAATTTAACGGGTCAAAACGCGACACCATTTTATTTAGTAGTTAATACGAACTACTTACTGCCCGACGTTTCGGTTAGGTTGCACCAACCGTGGTCACGAGCTATTAAATTATTTTAAATGTTTGAAATGGAACGCGAAAGTCTTAAAATGTAAATTGCCTCATAGTTTGAAGCCTATGAAGATAACGTTATGAGTAAAGACAAATCGACGAACTCAAAAATTGTATATGGTGATTCTGTCTCGAGTTTCCCACATCCCAAAGGCGATGACGCTAAAGAGAGACTTAGATATATTTTTTACAACAGGAACTGCCTTTGTAAGATGCGAACATGCAATAAGAGCACTCTTTGAAAGCTAGCAGATCGGACCGCCCTTTAAAAATTGATTGGCAGATCATAACTTAGAATAAGGAAAGTAAATATATGGATCATAACGCACTTCTTTTTGCTGGTATTTGACCCACTATGTTTTTTTATTTTATTTTGTAAGCGATTTTAATACTCAATGTATTTAAGAATGAGGTTTTACTAAAATACCAGTAATAATTGATATGAAACGCTTATCTATGACCCTGTAAATACAAAATGGATTTTTTTTACTTAAATAAAAGCTCGTTTATAAAAAACCCATATGTGTGGTTTTCCGTAACAATGAGATCTCATCCCTATTGTCTAATTATGCGAATCGCAAAATCTGTATAATTTTGGCAGGAATTCGGTTTGTCAAATTATATACCTACGTCACGTTTAGGCACCGATGAAAATGGTAAAGCGAATTTGGTAGAAGCATAGTGGCTCATGTTAATTGTCGTTTAAATGCGGCACCGGCTCCGCTATTCCCGTCCGCCGCGTTCCCGGAACGAGCGGAAGTCCCGCGGATCCCGCGCCTCCTTATTAATGGACTGTTTAGACGCGCTCCTTTGTTGCCCACGTCCTGCCACTTCGTCACCAGCGGTAGTGCTGTGCCACCGGTAACGCGCCGGTGATCTTTCTTCCGATTTGAATTCAGAAGACAAACTTCGCAACGATTTATTTGCGTACTGTGACAGGCTTGGACAAGCCCTATGCACCTAAGCACCTAATAAAAACATGAAAGTATGTTTCTTAAGTGTTGTGGATTTGAAAAAAATAATATTTTGTCTAAAGTAACTATTCTACGCAAGTCGCAGGCTAACCTTGCTAGCTTAGCTCATCAGCTTACAAATAAATCTGATCCTGCTTAAGCCGTTGTGTTTAGCAATGCGGAATGTGGATTCCTCAGTGGTTTTACCACATATTGTACTTAAATACACATAAATGTACTTAAAAGCTCCAACAAACTCGTTGAAACATTGATTTTATATTATTATGAACTTAGAGATCATATAATTATGTCGATTTCTTTGTCAATGTTCATATCAGATTTTTTATTTTGTGAAATAAAAAAATATATTTATATTTGTTTACTACCGATTTCTACCGATATAAACGACAAGACAGCAAAAAAATGCTATTAGCGATTTAACCAGAAGCATTCCGCCCAAAAGAATCATCTTTGTACACCGTATTAGTTTAAGTCTATAAATATTCTAGTAGCAAGGGCTACAAGTGAGACAAGTTAAAAATCGCTACAACAATAGATAGGGTTGCTGCATGGCCTTAAGTTTCTTTTTAAAATCCGGCAAGTTTTAAAAATAAAGTTAAACCAGTGTAGTCCGTGTTAAAGATTGTAAATATAATTATTAGTAGTCATTATTAAACACTCAAGTTCAAACTTCAGTATTGATTTTTTAAGTTCACGATTGTGAAAACAAATAAAAATATACGAATATACTAGTACATTTTGAAATGCCTCCATGGGATAGAGGTTAAAGCATTAGGTTCAAAAACATGGAGGTCGTGGATTCAAGCCCCACAAGGAACACTTTTACTTTGTGGTATTTTCCCAGATAGAAATTCAAACTTTGGATCATCTGGTTGCCCGATAAGAATGCTACTTTTGTGGTGCCGTTAAGCCGTTGGTCCTAGGCTATGATCCATATACGTCTGGTCCCCCTTATAAAGGTCAGACGGCAATCGCTTTATTTTAATAACCAGGCTCTTCCTACGAAATATGCCCAACCGGGATTTACGCTAGGAGAATGAAGAAGAATTGGGAATACTAATGTTTGCTCAAACACTCAAGTAACAAAGATACTTGAGTAAACGTTATCTGATTTGAAATTGACTTAAATCGCTACAATTAATTCACATACATAAAATCTTTCCAGTATTGTAATTTTATCTCTGCTCTGTCGTTACCTCTTAGTTGAATTTGTTGTTGTTTTACAGTCCAGAGCACGTCAGGTTATAGCGAGTCTAAAATAAACGAGTGAACATTTTGATCCGCCCTTAAGTCTACTAGTGTTTACCATAGTGTGTTTTTGACCGTACACTTTTACATACTTAAATGTATTTCTGACATTATGTACGAGTATATTGACTTGATCCCAAAGTAAGTAACTTTTCGCTTTTGCTATGGAAATTAGAATCAACAGTTCCACATAACATTTAAAAACACCCAGGGACAGAACAAACACAATTTTTTATCACAAGTATGTTTGTGTTGTTTCTTAGTTTAAAAACCAGGAGGGCTAAGCATTGATCTCCTACCGCGAGTCAAAACTCAAATGAACGAATCTCGCGGACAAGCACCCCTAAAGTTCGTGATCAGTTCCTGCCTATTTGTAATTGACGTATCCTGTTGTCGGAACCCCGTTGTCCTGGCGTGTTTAAATCATGTCTAAATTAGTTGCGAGCCGTTCTGCCCGCTTTGATCTCGTGATTGGGTTCTCAGAAGCGTCCGTTTTACTGACACCGATACATTGCTCTGTGAGGGGCAGGTGAAGGAGAAATAATACACTGTTGGGAATAACATAGTCTCGTATTGTATCAACATTTTACTCGCTGCACCTGCAGCAAGTAAACAAACCTAGGAATGGCAGTTGTTGAGGGAAAGGTAAAAGATTGAATTGAAGGAAAAATTTTGTATTAAGGAATATGTACGTAATAGAGATGGTAAAAAAGAGCATCGGGAAGAAAAACATAAACAAAAAAAATATCGTAAACATACGTCCAATTTGAAATCATATATCAATTTGAAAAGTAAATCAAATTATCATTTAGGTTCGGTTGGCGACTCTAGGTATGTAAACTTATTCTATAAATACTAAAAGCTTTAGTCTTATTTACTAAGAGTGTAGTGCGAAACAGTGATTGCTAAGATATGTTACGAAAATCCGATTCCACCAGAGCTTAGCAAAATTAAGAAGCGACGAAAAACTATGAGATGAGAGTAGTAAATAAACATCTGATATTCTTTACGAGCATAAAAGCATACCTATGCGAATGCTTTTCTTATTTATCCTGGCATGTATCCAGTCTGTGCTTTCTTATGTTCTTTTCTATAATATTACGGAAACCAAGGGCTACTCCGTACGACTATGATTTTAATTTGCCGAGGCTGGTATCACATTGGAACGATGGCATATACACTCCGTAATCCTAACAAACTAAACGTGGCGATCGCTCAAACTGTCTTATAAATACTTGTCTAAAATTTTTCATAATCCAACGCAATAGTACATCATAACAGTGTCTGATGTGGGATATATCCGAATTCCGTCTAGAGGCGTGCCGCGTGATTCATACCGCGCCACTGGGCACGGCCACAATGTAGGTGACGACAGTGGGGAATTTCCCGACTGACTTTGGAATAATCGGACGATAACGTGATATCCTAGTTTAATAAGTTAATACAATGTTTTAACATCAAATACGTAAATAAAAACTGTAAATTACATTTTGGAAAATATGTATCATGCATTTCCTAAAAGAGTAATCTATTAAAAGAATTAAGGTAACCAACAAAACAACAATTTATGTCAATTTATGTGTAGTATTTGATTCCCCAAAAAACTATGTATGATATAAAATAATGTATTAGCAAATAACATAGGTTTTAAGAACCTAATTTTACTAACCAAATGAGTTGTAAAATTACTAAAAATAAATCACCGTATTACTTTGAAAGAATAAAAACTTGCGTCCCATACTGTACTTTACTTTTAGATTTTTCATAAAACTACTAGTAGTTTATGAGTTCTAATATCCATCATCCGCACAGCATCGTAAGATGCTAAGCGACAAACATAAAAAATATTGTAAAAAACTTAAAGGACACACCCTTAAAATTTAGGGTTTTTTTTTTAAATTGAGCTAGTTAAGAATCTCTCCCTTTTTTGGAGTCAGTTAAAAAATTGGATTGCAAGGCTAAATATGTGCAATTTTGTGCTCGTGTCTGTAATGCTTAGAAGGTGATACTGTTGCCTCCGTGCACTGTGCCGTGAGTCAGCCTCTGCCGCGACATTCGCAAGGTCGCGCCGTGCTAATGACCCGCGCGTAACCTGCATCCTATACGTCTAGGGCTATCGCTACTCAAGGCTCAAGGTCTTCTACCCGGACGCTAGAGGCCTGCCAGTCCCTTTACCTTGCAGTACAAGTGGTTCAGCAGCACCGATAAGCTAGGTGGATTGGGAAAGACCCTTTCACATCACATCCGCGTTGAAACCGTAAAGTGAAAATAGTTTGTTGCTGTTGTTTTCTCTCCTTAGATAAGAACAGTAACGAAACTGCGTCTCCTCTGATACAGTCTGCTCTTTTGATTTTGTACATTATGTAAAAATAAAATATTCCCAAACAGCTTTGATACTTACCCATTGCAAAGCTTATACCTCCAGAACTCAAGTCAACCTAATTACCATGCTAGCCAAATGTAGTTTGATGACATAAACTCGAGTTATGATCGAAAAATCCGAAACATGTTTATTGTTTTACTCGACACAAGCTTCTAAGTACATAGCCCAGTCTTTAAACCACTGAAATCAAAGTCCACATTCATTTCTCGGACACGACAGATGATTTGCAGCTCTTTGTTTTTTGTGAACAGCCTAGATGCTGATTTGAGTTAGCCCTAATTCTTTGTATTAATGTCCACTAGTTAATCACAGAGTTTATCAGAAATTACGTGCGTGGGTTTTACCTAGACGTTGCGAAATAAAATATCGATGAGGTCCGTCCCCTTAGGCTACCTTAATGTTGTCCAGTCACTAAATGTTGAGGTGTGGTTTAGGTCTGTGTACCTACTGTAATGTGTTACATCACACTTAATCATTTACCCGCCGGCTACTAATAGACCACTGGTCGTTTTTGTCTAGACACCGAAAATATCGATTATGTCCGCACAAAGTCACCTGTGTAACATTAATTCAACACGGAATATTTTAGATAAATTTCCAGTAACGCCAAATTGCGTTGAATCTTACGTTTTAGTGTACGCGAACACTTCTCACTAATAAAATCTTTATAAAAAGAACGTTTTAATAACTTATATTAACAAGAAACTAATCAATTCGATAAATAATCCGCTTTTATGAAAAATTTTGTCTGAATAATGTGTCTCAATCCAATTAAAAACGACTACTAAAGCGGTTATTTCCTAGTCTTGTTTAAATGTATCTACTTGCTATGAACTAAAATATGTCTTCCCAAATAAATGTCAATGGCTTATTTACACTTCACGCCCAATCTTTAGCGGATTACGACACAAATCACGACACAAACTGACCTCAATCTACATTGCCAATACTTCACGATTAGTTCCCGGAAACTTTTTAGAACATTAAAAGCATTTTCAGAACGAACGTGAATATATTATCAACTGACGCATCACGTGTTTATGTAAGTTTTATTGTTCCTGACCATTCTATTTAATTGCAAGAAGAAGAAAAGTCAACTTACAATGCTTAGTGGAAAGTGAATAGCTTGGTATGGGATAGGGAAACACTTAGATATATTATATGATTTGGTTGAACGGTAGCTAAAGTTTTTAAAGTTTCTTATAAGAAATAACAGTCAAATAAAGTATAATACGACTTATTTACCGGTATTACAATATTCCGTACCCTAATTGGTTTTAATTCAAACAGTTTATATTTATCAGCGTGTTCATTTTTATCTGATGATTGAAAAAACATCCCAAAATCTTGAAAGTTTTATATTATGAGAAACATTTTTATTTAGGGAACTATGCCTTCAGATCCATATTATCTTCGTAGCACAACTAATTTATCTTCATTGTAGTTTATTGCTTTAGCAATGTCGTATATTTTATCAGTATAAATAAAACAGATAGCTGCAATCCCATACCATTTATGAACTCTCTTTACCAAGTATAACAAGCAACACAAATCTTTTCTCGAATCCTGTTCAACGCAGTAACTTCAAAAAATAAATAAAACAAATATAGCAAAGTTCATTTATTTTCGATGCGTCGCTCACCACAACGGGCTAGGAGTAGATGATTGCTCAATTACCAGGACCTCCTTAGTAGAAGCACTGACAACAAATACTCGCATTAACGTAATTTAAGCTTTAAATCAAGAGTATAAACTCGGATTTGTATCAACGCAACAGTAATACCAGTCGGCATCACATAAAAGGTGGGTACGGTTCTGCGCCTTGTCATTAGGGCACAATCAAACATTATGTTTAGGGATCGCCGACAGCTTAACCGGGGTTTTTCATCCATTTCATAATTTGTTATTTGGGATTATAGGGAGCGTGCCGCGAGACAAAGTAAATATTACGGGCGGGGGCGCGGGCGCGGCGACTAACGACCCGTGATAATTGACCAAATGACCACCTAAGGGTTTTTTTGCAGACGAGCCACGCCTGATTGCATTCTGGGTAGCAGCGGCATTTGGCATTCGCCAGTACTGATTTGATCTCGGACATTAACTTGGGAGATGACATGTGAGCAAGCTATTTAAAGTTTTAAAGCACATGCTCTTGCTTGCACGCAGTTCAATGTTAACTTTGAGCACCGAAATGCGCCTCTGAAACAGATACATTGTTTATTTTGGTATAGTGACATTATTTCCTGATAATATTCAACATCTATCTAGTGAAAATATGCATTCATAGATTGAATGAGATAACGATTGTATTTAAATAACAAGTAAGAAAAGACATCAACGCGTTCTATCATAAAATAAAGGAAAGCTTCAATAGTATAATTAGTACAAAACAAATGCGATAATCTAAACGATGGAACATGAAAATAACATCTATAGTAAGCTGGCTATGCATTTTTACCTTTCTTGAGTTAAAAGGAATCTAAAAGTGAAGCCTACTAGCAATTTTGCTTTTTTCTATGGATTTGTTTTGTGTTTTGATAAGAAATTAAAAAGGAAACACCTAATGAATCGATTTTATAAAATAAAATAGACGCCATGTTACTATTGTTAATTGTATTGTAGTGAAATGCGCTATGCTTTTCTCTATTCACTCATATCTATGGTTTAATCGACATCAAAGGCAGTTTAAACCCCAACTTTCCCACAGTCAACTCTTTTTAATTTTACAGAAAAGCATAACCGTAAGCTCGGTCTTAATGACGATTATAATGTTAATTTTAATTACGAAAACGGCAAAACAAAGAATAGAATTTCAAGAGTCTAAACTCCCACATTAGTGAACTCATCAGAACGCATTGCGTAGGTACATTACTCCGTGTAGTGTCGTCTGAAATTAATTAATTCCTTGTCCTTTAAGACGATGGACTTTAAGGTGATTTTAAAACATAAATGTGCAAGCTTGAAGATATGGGCGAAGCGGGTTGTACATTAACTTGCACTCAAACTGCTAATTTGCCCAAGTTTAATTACTTTCACACAGGTGGTGGAGAATAACAATTGTTATAAAATTAAATAATGGAGTTTACAGTTATTATAGCGAGGTCGGTAACCTGGCCTATTGTGTTTTATAGATATGTCGGTAAGAAACTTTGAATATTCTATGCCATTTTAATTTATTTTAACAATTAAATTTTTGTACTCTTGATGACCGTTAATTTCAGTTAAATTAGAGTAAAAAATTTGATTATTGTAATTTTGGATTTCCATTGATTTCTTTGAACAGAGTAGGGGTCAAATGAAACCCACAACATTTTGTTTGACAGACAGGAGCGGTTACAATTAAAGCAGCTGGTTAGTCAAACTCTAATTGTTTAAGTGAGGTCAATGACACAGTATAAAAATTAGAAGCTACTACTGTTATCAAAGTAAATTAAAGAAGGTTGTTAAGTTACTAATATAATATTTTTTTAGAAGTACATCATCTAAAAATTAAAGTGCTTACACAATATCAAAAAAAAAAATTACGGGTCAAAACGCGACACCATTTTTATTAAGTAATTAATACTTACTGCCAGACGTTTCGGTTAGGTTGCACCAAACGTGGTCGCGAGCTGACTCATTTTGACCCGAGCTGTCACGTTTTGACCCGTTAAATTATTTTAAATGTTTAAAATGGAACGCGAAAGTCTTAAAGAAAAAAATTTAAAAAGTTCAAATTCGATAAACCCACTCTTAACGCATTATTATTCAAAGCAAAACATAACTAGTAGATACCATTCAAGCATGATTGTTAGGTTTAAAAAACGCGTTTAGTTTGCGTGCAAGTTATTTAAGGAATTCGCCAAACAAGCGTTCCGCTAACTCGTGACCGTCGTGTCTCTCCGATTGCGTAGTGCGTGCTTTACGCTCGTACGGTAAAATACGGTAAATGCAAATGCAACTGATTAGTTCCGCCACATGCCACCGCGCGTCGCGACGCTCCGTTTCACGGACACGCTCCAAGAGACGCGGCACTACTGTTTGTTTCCCTTTTTACTGGACGCTCGTTTTGCGTTCAATACTGTGTCACCTCACCAGTAGGCCGATAATAATGATTACAACAATTGATTGTATTTCCTAGATTTACCTTCACCTTTCCATTAATCCATTTAAGATAGGTAGGGCATAGCGATTTATCGCTCGAACTGGAGCAGCCTGACTGGTGAAATACCTCCACCTTACAGAAGACCGCAGCCAAATAACAATCACTTCTGTGTTGTTGTGTTCCTGCGTGTGAGTAAGGTTTCCAGAGCTCCTGGGGGGTGCTACATTAGTAGCAGGGGTCAAGCCTTCAAGGTAAGGGCGACAAGTCCAGTAACAGATTTATTATGCTGTACTTGTCACTCTTAAGCTAGGACCTCATTACCACTTAACATCAGGTGGGATGAGGTCAATCTTTTTTTTATTTATTTTTTTATTTATTCATTTAGGTTTGCCAACAATTGTTACAATTTTACATTATACATAGGTAATTCGGTAGGTTGTGGTTTTTGACTAATTGCACAACTAATTACAGGCAAACACCACATGCAAAGTATATCTAAACGGTAACATTTATAGCTTAACAATATATTAGATAATAATATAGGAACATTTTAGTGTGAATCCTATGCAACTCTGCGGTACGTAAACAAATCTAAACTTAACACAAACATGTATTGTTAGTATCACTAATTACTGATCTACTATGGCTTCATGCAAATGCCGACGAAACAGACCAAGACTAACGGCATGAATATCCGTTAACTTTCCGTGACAGTTCAGGAGCCTACTCACTCTGGGGATAAACGAACTTGAACCCAGCACTGTTGTGCGAAAAGGTGGAGATAAGGGTAATATTTGGGTTCTAGGTAGCCTATACGGAACATTAAATCTAAACTTACTTAAAAGGTCATGACAATCTATTTTGTTGTTCAGTATTTTATACAAAAAGGTGAGATCTAACAAATCTCTGCGTTCTGCGATCTAACAAATCTTGAAGTGCAATATAAAAAAAAAAACAATTACATAGTATAGGCAATGTGAGACTTTTAAAATAAATTAACTAATGACTAATATCGTTCTGGAATTATACAATATTTATTTTACCAGACTCATTCCAAAATAAAAATACGTGTGTTCTAATTTCCGTCATTGGAAAAAATAAACATGGTAATTATTTCATTCTGTAATGGGTAAAAAACAGTAATTTATAAGATTGTAATATAAAACGTCTTCATTACATACATACTTTTTTATTTATTTATTTACATGTTTAAAAAACAATGGCAACGTAAAAAAATATAAAAGAAAACTACAGATTATACTTTGCGATTACACGGTGCGACACGTAACTTTCCCAAGAAAAATCCAAAGCAATTAGCAAGTAAGTATGACGCAGGTGGCGACTGCCAAGGTCTGCACGAGCTAAAAGCTTTAAGGAACCTTTCGGCTCTTGTTTTAATCATAAATGCTTGCGTCACCGCTGATATCCGAAGCATTTCCTTGTCGCGCGCGCGCACGCGTCTCTCTCAACGTCCGGTATGACGTTTTTCTTAAATCTACCCAACCCGTTACAGGATCCGGAATGACCAGTGGCTTCATCTAGAGAATGAAGAAATCCTCATTCATAATTTATTATGTATTATAGTGGACGGTGGATTTCATTTTACTATTGTTACTATTTTTTTAAAACTAAACTTGTGTAACTAAAATTTACCTAGGTTTAGACAGACGAAACCTTTAAATAAATTACTTTCAATTCAATTACCAATTCGTATACGTATAACTTTTTAAACATTTTATATTTGCCATAATATAGCTGGAAATTTATTTTGTGCAATTAAGAATATCTATCGAAAAATGAACTAGTAATGGTAGTTTTTACCAGACTGATTCCAAAAATAATTGTAAAAATACGTGTGTTCTAATTTCCGTCATGGTAAAATCAAATTAGTAATTATTACATTGGACTTACACTAGAATTCCAGTTTTACAATAAGATATATTCTCTACTGCCGTTACTTATTATTCCAAACATAAGAATCTAAATGTATATTTGTAAAAAAAAAGATTTTTTATATTTGTCAACTGTGTTTCACACTGACCTAGTTGCGAACAAAAACTATGATATTTTGTCTGATGCCATTCTGAAACAATGTTGCAATGGTCTAAAATCTTCACAGTAAGAGCTATTGTTATTAAGTACGATGCAAATGATTGCGGGCATCCGTAAATGTAATGAACGAGGACGCTAGTAGACCTCGAGTTCTTTGTCTATGCATCAAGCGCGTGGGCCGCGACATCTGAGCTAACTAGCTCGTCCGGCCACAGCATCCTGCAACCAATTCATCTGAGCCAACACTGACCCACTTTCCTGGAATCTCCGATAATCGGGTCGATAGTCAATCAGCAGCATCTACGGGCATGTGCAAACACAAGCAACAATCAGACTCCTCAAACCAATAATCCACATTTTTTTCCGAACGATATAACCTATTTGTAGATTCAAATCGGCAGGGCTAAATACAGGGGACACAATGCGGCGCTTTTTGTGTGGACCCGTTGATTCCATTTGGCGTTTTTTGCTGGCGGATTCGGAAGCCGCAGGTAGAGAGGCTAGATCCGCAATTTTTTGCTGGCTATTATTGTGATTTAGCAATGTTTACAAATCGCAATTTGTGAAGCAATAACTGTCAGGACGCATCAGCTGCGTCGTGGCCAATTGGTTGCACGCATGTTACGTCGTCGATTATTTGCAGAGCAAATAGACAAATAACGTTGAGTGCACGCACTCTTTTTCTTTGATGGGAATACCATATTCAGCTTCTTTTACATGTTCTATTACATACATACACAATGTACTTTTGTAGACATAATGGTAGTCCTTTGGCCCACGGCAAAGCTCAGGCCGGATTTTATGGCGTTGAAAAGTTTCAATGACCTCTACTTGTTCTCAAACAAATCTGTAGGTACTAATCTCTGTGATAAATTAGAATTCATCATAGAGTGTGAAAAGGCAACAAACAATGAACTATCTATTTCAGTACTAAATCTCCCAAACCTCTTTGGTAAAGTAATTGAACTAGCGTGCAATTTCATTGCACACATGCACCTGTAAATTGGATTTAAAACGGTTGAAGCATTTATTGTAGGCATGTTACGCCAATTATCGCATAATACTTGAGAAAAGAGCATAGTTGGTTATGTTATTTTATAATTGCCATCCGTATTGTCATGGAGTTCTATAGCATTGTATAACAGATACCCAACATACAATTGATGACATGCGATGCGAAGAAACGGGGTAAGAGACGCGAATTAATGTGATTATAAAATATATTGAATAGGTGTGCAAGATACTGGATCGCATAGAACCTTTCTAAAATATTCATTGAAAGAGGATTCAATAAAAAATACTTTTGAAGAGGTTTTTAAGAACTTAGACGAAGTCAGCCGACACACACATTACTCATTAAATGTGATGATTTGGAAAAGGAGTTATGGGAAATGAAAATTGTTGCATTTGTTACGTTGTGATGATTGAATGTATTCCTAGAAGATAAAGTGGTGTTACTGAACGAGCGCTCTGCTGACCCCTAGGGGTGTATGAGATGCTGTAAAGAGTCAGGAACGCTTCTTTTCTACTTTACACATACGTGACTAAATTTGTAGTAAATGACACTTACACCATATAAAATCTAGATGTAGATATCAGTGGCTATGCGTGCGCATTATTTTAGGTTTATTAGGGGTCAACCAAGGTCGAGAAACACAAAAAAATTAAAGATTACATCTGGAAAGCATATTTTAAAGGTGGAAGAAATCTTCAAGTAGACCCAATGTAAGCTTTATTATGCTGTACTTATCGTCCTTAAGCTACCACTTAACATCAGATGGAATGAGGTCAATCTGGAAGTGCCATGAAAAAAAAAACAAAATGTTCTTATTTGAAGAGCTGGATAAAATTCTAATACTATACTACTGTATAGTATAGTTAGCACATATGGAAAAGGTGTGGGCGATCATGATTCTATTATGCTTAATGTCAGTACAAGGTCTGTCGCCGCGCGTGCTCCAACTCCAATGGATGCAAATTGACACCTCCTTCCGGTGACATCTTTGAGTCGCGGCGCGCGGCGCCATCATTTTACTGCGTTTAGAACGAATAGAATAGAGCAGAGAAACAACCACATTATACAATTTAATTTTGTAACTGCTTGTGATCTAAAGCCCGGTTCCAATTTTGGAAAACGATACGTTCTAATTAAGCTAAGAACGACTGTTGCGGGTGGTATGGAAAGTAAATTATGGAACGGTATTAACAAGTCCTAGCGGTTGAAGAAAAACAGATGATAGTAATTATTGACACATTAGCGAAAACTATTCGTCTAGAAATTCTAACTTTTCTAAATATACATATATCATACAAGACTGAAATGTTTTTATACTCCTTGATTTTGATTACAAAATCGAGCTATAAAATATATTCATTAGCTGTGTACTTGATGTTATTCTGGTTTTCTTACTTCTTATTTTTCCTGATTAATGGGAAAAATACTCGATATCTCACAAATGAGCTGATTGCCTATTGATGCTTCACAAATTACATAATGAACGAAACAACTTCAACCTTCGTCCCATACTCGTGCCTAGCAATATATATTATCCATCGTATCTACGTATTCATAATGCGTCGCCGGCGCCGCTGTATTGGATAATGAGCCAATCACGTGGCTGAATCGCGCCGATATCAATTGGAAAATTGCTCGCCTCTTTCGGTTATAATGCGGATCTATGACGAGTGTTGACTGGTTGCATCTACTTGTAAGTGCTATCAAGCAAACAAACGAGACTAGTTTGCGCAATGCTATACTTGAATTCACGTAGGATCATCCGTTTTGAAAACTTCACAATATCTCATAGCTGACGAAGGTGTTTTAGGAATGTAATAACCACGCGTATAACACGAACATGAAATGATTTATAACTTTTTGAAATTGGAAATCGCTATTGTTATACATTTCGTCCAACAAAATTCAAAAGTCTTTCTTTGTCGGTCGTTATGACGATAAACAATAAACGATGTTGGGTCGGGTTGGAAGGGTTGAAAATTTTCCTAGAAAACCTCATGTGATTAATGAACGTCACCTAAGTTAAGATTGATTACACGTCCACTACAGGCGACTGAGCAGAAGCACAAATGTCGTGGGTACCTAATCTACGAATAGTAAAGTACTCGTAGCAAGGGATTCAGTTAAGTTCAACCTGTGTACCAAACCTTGGTAATTATAAAAATGTTTATGTCTATAATCACGTGGTACGTGGTGTCTACCACGAAAATGTGTTTTATTGGAAATTGTTTTCTTAAATTTAATTAAAAAAATGAAATACTCGATAAAACCAGATTATGTTCATAAAGCTTATTTTGACGACCTCCGTAGCCGAGAGGCGAGCGTGCCAGACTTTGGCGTCGCGTCATCTCTGAGGTCCCGGGTTCGATCCCCGGTCGGGTCAATATGGGAAACGAACTTTTCTGTATCGTCTCGGGTCTGGGTGTTGTGGTACCGTCGTTGTTTCTGATTTCTGTAACACAAGTGCTTTAGCTACTTACCGCAGAATCTGAGCAATGTATGTGATGTTGTCCAATATTTTTTTTTTTTTATTTTTTTTTTTATACTGAGGCTTATAACCTGTAGTTTTTTTCCCATTTGGAAAAATTACTCGTTCGAGCATGATTAAATGAGTTCACCCAAGCGGACCTTGCTTGCTTATGTTACCTATTTTATTTCATTTCATTAGCATGTGCATGTACTGTCATATAACAAAATAATAAGTATCTATATTAACTTTCAATATGTATTTTAGTTCTGGTAACCTTAGGTATTCGAGGAATCTGCTTTCTCCAAGCCCGTAAGAGGCCTACTACCACAAACGAAATATGTCGGATCTGATGACGAATGATGAGCATCCTGGTTGAGCATCCATTTAGGAGCGTTGGATCCGCTACAACTATGACTCTGGTTATTCTGTTCGAAGAGTTATAGGACACATAAAATTTAAATTTAACTTTCTAAACCCAAAGAAACAACATAATTCTTATTTTATTCAGTTACAAAATCCGGATTAAAGTTTCAAAATATTTACACGTACAAAGCACCAATTGCTCTACTATTTACGCCACGATTTACTCGGCCAAAATGGAAAAACCGTTTACCAACGTTTCAAAACTTTTCCTTGTACCTATCGGGAATTCGAAGAACTTTATAAAAACTTTATCGTTCTGCTTTAAATTACCGTAAAGATAATGTCGAAGTCATCCGAAGAGCAATGGCTGTGTAGAAGTAAGTACTACTTATTCCCATCGGATTATAGTTAACGAACGTTTTTCCACACTATTAAAAAAAGCTAAAGTTTGAGTAATGCATTTGATTTTGAGTTCCGTAGTTCAATGTATCTTTCTAAAACAAATCTTTATTTCTTTGCTTTTTCTAAGACGTTAAGCGTTAGGTTCACTATTTGAATCTTTAAGAGTTTCTTAAGTTCTTTAAGGTTTCTTCCATCAGAAACATAATTCCACATTACACTTATAGGTAGGCTATATTGATGAACTAGAACATTTGTATTCCCCATATTTCGGTACGGAGATATGATTTTTAAGAAATTTGAGATTGTGGGGGAAAAAAACGTACAGCGACTACCGGTGTGGTGCTGGAAAAGTCTATGTATATCTTGGATCTTATGGAGTAATGCAAGTTCGATCACATATTCAGCGGCCGATGGGCATGTGACACGAAGGGGAAATGGCTGTGTTGACTGCTAAAATCAGTGGCCGCAGATCGTGTGGACGAAAATTTCAAAAAGGTATTTCCCTTATAAAATTGATACAGACTCCATAACACGGCAACATATATTTCCGTACAGATTTTCTGTTTCCCTTACTGAACTCTGCAATAAAAAGCGGCAGTGTTTATGCTCCACGTGAACGGGTCCAATTAGCCGTGCTTGTTAATTAATGGATTAGCGCGTGGATTTGACGACACGGTGATTAGCCAACAGCTGGCCGTGAAAAACTCGTCATGGGGCGGCGCGTGCCTTTGATGGCTAACCGGGAAATTCCTAAGAATTCTGTTCGAATTAGGATGTTTACTAATTTAATCTTCGATTTTGATCCATGTCGATCTCAACCAAACATCTCTTAAAATGATAGACACAGAAGTGTGTAAAATGGTATCGGCGCAAATTGAGATGATACATCGTTAAAAAGATAGTTTTACGTAGGTACAATATACAATAATTTAGGCGCTAAACCTAACTCATTGTGTTAATCACATAAATTAGAGAAATCCCGTCTTGAAAATGATATATTTTCAATTTTATTACATATTTAACATAGTAATAACTTTTTTTAAAAGTCTATAAGCATTAAATATGATCAATCGTTATTTATTATTTCAGTAAATAAAACCAGTTTGAAGTAGTAATTCATATTCATAGTACATCATACTATTCTTCATCTATAATAACACTATTAAAATATAATGCTGGCTCAGTAATCACACCTGAGTAGGTACTAAACTCCTTTAACTATTGAGACTTTTAAAAACCTTAGATACGATTTTTTTAACTTTTGCAAAATCTTAAAAATCCACTGTTTCCGAAGATTATTTGTAGGAAATAGTTGCTATAGCACTTTTTCGTTCACTAAGTATTTAACTTGAATTAACACATTGTGCAAAACCGATCAAATCAAATAAATAACTCAACATGTAAGTACGTAAAAAATTCGCAGAATTCTCGTAATTTTACAAATTCCATGCTATTAAACACCTAGCGCACTATCATTAATTCCCACTTATCTCAATGAAATACTATATTAGTTGACTGGGAGAGCGTTGACCCGTAACTTCATGCAAGTGACACCACTCAAACAATGGGTCCTGTAACCTTAGCGATCATGTCATCCCGCGTGGGAACCTCCCTACTGACCAAACCAAATTAATAACAAAAATATTTACCCACTGCCTACTTAAAATATTGACCAGGCTTGTTTGCGCTGACAACTAGCGTAGCTGCACGACAAATACATGTAAACGAGTATTTTTCAAAGTTTGTGGGAAACTCTGATGAGCTGGAGGGCCAACAGAGCTGTTTGGAGAGTGCTCACACTCTCAATCGGCCGCTGTTTGAGCAACGACGGCTAGGGTGGTTTGTTTTGTAACTGATAGGGCGTTAACTTTTACCACAACTCCTTTTGCCAGGGAGTTTGTTTTGCTTGTTAATTCGAAAAGCTTTAGCTAATAATTCACTCAATTTTAACCAAAAATAAACGGGTTGACTTTACGAAGAATTGTGATTTACGAAAAAAAGTGGTTTTATTTAGTTTTCTACCGCTTTAGTTTTTTTTACAGTATTGTATTTAATGTAAAAACATCTGCCTAAGTTGATGCTCGCTAAAATAATGTAACCGTTAAAATTGTCGTTCAACTTTTCTATTGCAACATTTTGATAGTTGTACAATAAATTGTACTTACATAATTGCATTAAAGATGCAACAGTTTGCTGCAACAAAGCTACCTTGAGGTCACGACACGTAACCGCGATGTTACTAATAAGATCTGTAGGCACTTCAACAATTACATCGGTCAAGTCGCGGTGGTGACAACAGACCTCGTCGCGCAATTATTACAATGAGAGTTCCCACATCTCTTACTATTGTAAATCGAGTTTTTGTCACAACTATAAGGCCCCTATTTCATTAGAATACCAAAGTTGCACCGCGAGTCGCATGATTTTAGGGTCTAATGCACGGTTCCAATATGTTACGACACGACATGTGTCAAAACGAGTCGTTAATTCTAATTTCGAATTTACTTTCCATATCAGCTGTCATCAGTCGTCTGTCGATCGTTATTAGCTTACGCCTCGTATTATTTTTCAAATATTATAACCGGGCGTTATGCTACCAAGCAAGACATACCGAATTAAAGTGTGGATAGTCATTTGTTGTTTGAAGATAGACTTCGGATTAGGTGAAGGGTCCTGGATAAAGCACGGCCGATTCGTTTTATTAATTCTTATTTAGTGACTTAGGTGGACGAATGTATGAATGTCTGGATTTATGTTTGTTACTGCGTGAAAGACGCAAAAACTACTTTATGAGTTTGGATAAAAATTTGTAGAAAGATAGATACGACTTTTCCTCCGGAGTAAAGCGGACCAAGTCGGGTAACAGCTATATTTTTTAAAGTGCTGCTTCTAAAATTATTTTCTTAATAATTCTCACACGACGTTGCTAAAATAAACTTAGCTGAAGAAGTTTAGTTGCCATTTAAATTTCAAAGTACCGGTAACAAGTTGCAGAGCTTGAGGTGACACCGAGTTAGATACCCTCCTGAAGAGATAATACAATTATATTTATCAATTTTGTGAGTGGTGCAATCTTGGTATCCTAATGAAATACGGCCTTAAGTTGCAAGAAAGTTGTCAAAACGCTCACATCGTCATTCAAATAGTTTCAGCTTTTTAGACAAGTCTTTGTTCTGAAGTTTATCAGACACAGAGGCACCGGCTGTCTTGCATCACACCTTAATTGCCTTTTGTGTAATTTTTGTATTGTTAATTTGTCTATTGACCAACTTTTTGTACGATTATACCTGTGAAACAATGAATTATGATGCTAAATTACACGCGTAGTTTTTTAAGTTAAATAAACAGAAGTATAAAAGATCACACATTATTCATTAAAACATAAAACAGAACAATTACATTTAGTAAAGTCAGTTAATTTTTCCTGTGATAAGTTTTGAAAAATGACCGCCCACCTAATTAAAAGTACAAGTTTTTTTTATCTTTAGACGAGTATTATACTTCAGCTTGGATAATTTATTGATGTTGGTCATTTATCCTAGATGGTGGTCATTTGGCGGTTGAGAACGTTTGAGGTCGCTTGCCTTACACTCAATTCGTAATTAATTCACATTAGGCCGCGTAGTTCAATTTTGGCCCGTTCCATTTCGTAGTGCTGGTAAGGATGTGAGTAGTGTAACATACATGCTTAAATCATTTGTTTCATAAAATAAAAATCAATGGAAACGGTAAAATGTAAATAAGCATTCTATCCTAATTAAATTTTAGCTAATTTTTGAAATTGCTTATTAGAATCTACCACTCACGGAGTACTAAGATAATTATACTATTCGCCTTTAACTCCATAAATTAGTTTCAATAAGCAACCAAAAGTGGAATGTTAGGAACGAAGCGGGTTAAATAGCAAAAAACAGTTCAGCAGAATCGATGGCTGGGTGCGAAGTGATGGCGCCGTGTGGGTGCGAACCGCAAATACTGGTAACGTGGAAACATTCCCACGAATCGCCCCCTGCGCCTGGTGGCCGTTCTTAGTTTGTAAAATTAAAATATATTAACTCTGGCTTCAACTACATAGATACATAGATAGATAGATAGATAGATAGATATACTTTATTGCACAAATTTTTACAGAAATAGGTTTTACAGATTGATTATAGTACAATTTAGGCGGTCTTATCGCTAGAAAGCGATCTCTTCCAGACAACCTTAAGGTAGAGGAAATAGTAGATACATAGGTATGCTTCTGTAGTAACTTGTTAGCGACTGCTGCCTCCATAGCCCTTTTGGCTGTGCTTTTAAGACGTCAATATGTTTTATTTTTTTGCTGCTTCCCTTTCTGTTTTTAAATCGCTATTTCCTCACTCTTAGATTAAAAATTTACGCATACCTACGTTTACTATCGGTTTGAATGTCATTCAATTCAATTCAATTCAATTAAAACTTTAATTTTTATCGTAATTTAAATATGTCTAATATCTTTTATCTGTGGAAACTTAACTGATTTGTGTCTTATTTATATTTGTATTAACTGTATGTGACTGAAAATTGTATGTTTCCCTAATAAATAAATAAATAAAATAAAAAATAATGTCCTGTCGACAAATTGACCAAGGCCTATTTAAATCACTTGCACTATAGAGAACTTGAGTATTTGTGCAGCACCATAGTTTAAAACTGGACTATGGTGCTGCACAAATGCTTTTTCTTTTTGAATCTCATAATTTTATGGCGCGGAAGAACGACACGATTAAGTGAAAGATTGGTGCAGGGTACAAATAGTGATTGTATTTGTTTATATAATGGCATGTATGATACTTCTTTGAACATTTTAATTTCTAACTAGAAACGACATAGAAACATATACGTTCATGTGCATTTATTTGGACTCAATGTTACTACATATTGAATGAGCATTCAAAACCTCCACGTAAACATTTATAAGTATCTAAGTGATTGAACAGACATGAATTGGATACCCAAACCTTTTCAGAAAACGCTACTTCTTCGAAATCTCATGATCTTTCGATGCCTAAACCGTTTAACTTTACTAGATGCATTAAGGCAATGGTCGAAGTTTTGTACGATGCAGCTGTGCAATATATGTAGAGAGGGTGAACGAGGGAAAAATAAAATGTCAGAAACTTCGTCCTCGTATTCCCACATAAGTAGCTTTAATTTACAGACCATTTTTAAAGACAAACTTAGTTACAGACCATTTTTAAAGACAAACTTAGTTACGTACCGTTTTCTTAAGATTATTTACATCTTGTAGGTACTTAGGTACTGTAGATGTTTATACCACACTTTTTGTTATCATAATATATGAACACTAAAAGAATATATTTCTCAAGCGCTTTTTACTAATGAAAATAAACAGTGACAGAATAAGAAAACTATAAGAAACTAGCTGTGCCCGCGACTTCGTTCGCGTGGACTACATCCTTTCATGGTCGGTTTTACCCCTTTCTCCCCTAATATTCGAAACAAAAAGTAGTCTATATTTTAATCCAAGTTTCGAGCTATATTTGTGCCTAAATTTCATATCTCTAACTTCAAATCTTCATTTTTCCATATAAACTTTCAAAGGTGGTATTACCCCCCTCCCCCCTTATTTTCTAATAAAAAGTAGCCTATATCCGTTCTTGAGATTCAAAGTATACCTATACCAAATTTCATCAAAATCGGTTGAGAGGTTTAAGCAGGAAAGCGTAACAGACGGACAGACAGACAGAGTTACTTTCGCATTTATAATATTAGTAGGGATCTTTGTCATGAAGATGAAGATTCAGTGACTAAGATTAAGACAGGTACGCTTAGACATATGGTTTGGCCAGATTTTAATAATGAGTGAAAGTAGATTGACAAAGAAAATATTTGGCGGAAATGTGAGTGGGACCGTTGGTAGGGAAAAGCCTAGAAGAACATTTCATGAGCAAAAAATGATTTTTCGGAAGAAAGGAATATGATGTTTTTTATTATCCTACCGATGAGCATGCAAAACAATATTAATGAACGAAAAAACGAAATGTGTGCACAAAGATCGTAGCAAATTGAAGTTTTGATCTCTGCATAGGTACTTCTCGGAGAAAAAGCCGTATAGATATATGAATATATAGAAACGAATATTCCAAATCAACTAAAGATTTTAAAAGACGCCGCAGTAAAGTAATTAAATAATTAAGTATCAGACCTAGCATGCGACTACATTTTTTCGCGCTCTTAACAAACGTCAAAATCGATTGAAAAGATTGAAGCGTTAGCCACTGATTGGCTGAAAATACGAGTGCAGTGTGCTATTAGCCAATGGACAGCACTAAAACTTTTGTCGTCTCATGCGAGAAATTTGATGCCTTGTGCATGCTACGTCATATAAATGTAAAATCAACTTCCCTTCAATTTCTTTCATCATCAAATACTTATGTCCTATCCGACAAAAAACATGAAAATCTGTTCATAAACGACTAAGATATCTGCGAACACACATGACAAACATGTTTATACGGTTGAATGGAGAAATCTCCTTTTATCAAACCGTTTAAAAACATATGCGGTCAAATTGAGGAACTAACTTTTTTAAAGTCGGTTAAAATTGTTCTAAAAACTAAAAATTGTTTGCAGACTTAATCGCTTGTCTGGCACAGAGCCCAATTTTGACCGTTAGCTGATTTCCCTATTGCGTCTCTCTTCCGCCGGTTGAAGAGTTAATTACTGCGGCAGCTTGCAGCCTTCTGAATTGTTGATTAAAATGTTGCTAGGTCGCGGGGTCATGGGAATGACGGCCGGTGCTCCGCGGTATTTGCGGTTCGCACCCGACCTGCGCTTCTTCACACCTTTTGAACAGGGTTGCTTGCCTTTTTTATTGTTTCTTTAAAAACCGGCTAAATACGAGTCGATCTCTCATTCTCGTGCATTTCTATGCAAAGGCAATAAAAGTAAAATCCATTATAAGGGAGCCCTTCTAAAATATTGTTTTATTCTAGTATTCTTTGTTGCAGCAAATGTTCTTCATGTATAATTTCACCAGTTTATCTATCACGGTTCATGAGACGCAGCCTGCTGACCGAAGGATTGACAGACAGTGGTGTCTTGTTATAGGATAGCCGTTTTACCCTTCGATGAGATCTTATGAAATGAGAAATTGTGGAGACTCTTTTGTATTGAATGGCAAGCAAGCTTCTTTGGCTAGGTCTCTCCAGTGTCGTGTGAGGTGAGAATTTATATAAATTCGTGATAGATACAGGTGTTTGCTGCTCTATAGCTTTCTGATTACTTTTTAAATTGTATTTTAAACGAATTTTTGATAATTTTTCTTAATCTGTGTTAGTATTTAATTGTAGTAGTCTGGTATTTAAGTGCATAAATCACTAATTTAACGCCACTGAGCTGATGAAAGAAGCGGTATTGAACTCTAGCAATAAAATCATCGTGATTGTGATAATGTCAAAAAGTACGTCCAATTAATAAGGATAATATTAAGTACTCATTTTATTGTTGAGAATCGTAAAAATTAATAGATCATTTTTCACATTTTGTGGTAATTTAAATTGATTCAAACAAATATAGTAAAACTTTAAGTGAAATTAATTTGATGTGATGCTATTTAATCTTATGCATTTACAATTTTTACGTATATTATAGGACTCAAAATTGCACTCATTACTTTGACCGATACAATTCAATATTTAGATCTCTCCTGGGTATCATTAACGTACGAAATAGGTTACTCTGCTACTAAGTCAAACGTTTGCCGAAGCGATGGTGTAACGCATCGTAACAAGTGCCCGTAAATTGATGCAAGGTAGTTCGGCCGCAGGCACTAACACGCGAAAATTGGAGCGCCGCCCGACTCCCATGTGAAATGTAAACAGGCGGGGCAAGGCTGTTCTGAAAACCTTTGCCAGTAATTACCACGCTCTTTAAAGCTTAGAAACACAACTCATTACAACATCGTGAAGTGTGCCTACGTGGTGTTTATTCGATAAGATAATGAGGTGATGAACGCGAGTAGAAGCACGTGTTAGCATGCTGTGACTCTCTGGTCGCTGCCTATTAGCGCATAAGTTTAAAAAAACAAAGTAAAAGAAAGTCTGTATCGCTCCAATGAATGCGGTATCGAGTCCGAGACCAGAAGTTACTAATATAGGCCGTCCTATCAAACTTCAACAGGCATAGACTATCAATGCGAAAAAGATTACTCGGTTTTAAATTGTCATTACAAATTATGCTATATATGTAGGTACTTTACTTCAGACCGAATCTTCCTATTAGTAGGGGAGCCTATAAGGAGATTTTGGAATGTACTAAAGTTCCCATTTGTATATTCAGGCGGATAAATTGTACACTGGTAGTATTTAGTCGCTGGATAACAAAATGTCCAGCCAAAGACCAACTTTGTCGTCTTGGTAAGTATTTATAAAGTCTAACCACAAGCACGCAGACTAGCTAGCACTGCTTTTGCACTCGCCACCGAAATCTATTAGCGACGGCTCTTATATAACGAGCAGTATTACGTAGTACACGGTCGACAAAACTGAGGATGATTTACCCTAATGACTTCCGCGGCACATAAATATGTGCCGCCATCAATGGGTGCACCGGGGCCGTGAATGACCCCACTCGGCGGCGACAAACTATCACCACCGACTTAGGTAAATAGATGAGACAAGCTCAAAAAGAAAAATAACACACAAAAAACAAATTATAGTGTGGTTTCTACTGATTATGGAATTATTATTTAAAACAGCCAATGTTCGTCGAGTGCTAAAGTAAAGTGACAAGAAATAAATGCTAATAAATATAATGTTATATGCTAAGCATCTGTAATAAAGAGTGAATATATTTAAACAATTCAAACGCATTTTATTCAATCATATCGGTTACTTCTGCCTAAGCTTATGGTTAATTGATAAAAATTACTTCGAATTTATACGTTAGGCTAGCATTCTATCATCAAATAACTTTGAATGCTTTAAAGTTCTAACTAGATATATAGTTAAATTTAATTTAAAATTATATTCCCTGTGAAACAAGAATATTATTCTTAAGTGGCGGGAAAATTTGCACCGTCACAAATTTATCGAAAACACTTTTTTATTCCATTTTCTCATAAACGCAAAATGTGGTTCACGTTTCGTTCGTGAGTGAGTGCAAATGTTAGTTCGAAAAAAGTTCGAGTTGTTGTTTTTTGTGATTTCTTAACCGTTTTAAACTCTTGTGGATAGCTTTATAATAAGTCTTCATCTTAAGATAATGTTTACTTAGAGTTTTGGAAACGCCGGCCCATCCATTTGGTAACGTTCTTTGGCGCACACCGAAACAATAACAATGCCCGCGAGAGGCGCGTGCGCAGACTGCTCAATGGCGGCCACAAATCGCTTCTACCGCGCAGCGCAAGCTCGCTACCGAAGAGTGGAGATTGATATACATCAACTTAGCACAAGGTTAACGATCCTACTTCGATAGTCGACTTTAGGCGGCCCGATAAGGATATTCTAATGAGGTCAATTGTGACCTTCGTCTATTCCAAACATGGTAAGTCTTAAGGTAACTTACCAATAAATTGTTATTGTTAATTGTAACCTGTCTATTAATTCGGTTGAGGCGATCAATACGAGAATGGTGGCCCCTATGGTATATCTATGTTTTTATATCTAGCATATTTGGTTATAATTAGGTAATGAAAAACGTTTCCGTCGTTAATTAACGTAATTTGGTAATATGCAGCAAAAAAGCCATTTAGTATTTAGCGGTCAGTAGTCTTGGGAAATTTACCGAGTCACCAGATTATTATTGTATTTATGAATCTATCATTCTCAATCAACCATATTAGCTAATTCGTGAACATATAATTTAAGACTTTCTCGTTCCATAATATATACGAACCACTTACTGCCCAACGTTTCAGTTAGATTGCACCAACCATAGTCACGAGATGTTTGGTCTTACTCGTCTTCATCCCGTTTTGACCTGTTAACCTATTTCAAATTCTTGAACAGTTTTATGTTCCCCGTGTCCGGTTTAATAAGTCAAAACCTAAGACTATTATTACCACTGTATACCTACATTCATAATCATCAATCCGGGAGAGATAATGTAATAACACATCTGTATTTAATTGGTCAATAAAAATACAGTCCAATGGACAGCGTAAACTTATACTATGAAGAATTCATTTCTCATTGTAAAAAAGGCTGAGTAATTGTAGTAAAAATAATTTCATTCAAATCATGACCAACTATGGAGCTGAGTGAGTCAGTGCATCAGCGGTAGGTCCGGAACTAGTTACGGTCGAATTTCATTGATCAAATCATGCATGACTCAGTCACTTACTACGTCATAGGGTTGCCAGTACCCAGCACTCGCGTGTAGCGTGTAACTTGACCGCGGCTTGAAGTTAACGTTCTACGTTAATATTTATAAGGTTTTTTTTTACATTGCACTTCAAGATTGACCTCATCTCACCTGATGTTAAGTGGTAATGAGGTCCTAGCTTAATGGGCGACAAGTACAGCATGATAAAGCTGTTACTGGACTTGTCGCTCTTACGTTGAAGGCTTGACCTTTGCTACTAATGTAGCACCCCCCAGGAGCTCTGGAAACTCAACAACTGATTGATTTTTATTTTACTGCGGTCTTTTGTAATATGGAGGTATTTTACCAGTCGGGCTGCTCCAGTTCGAGCGATAAATCGCTATGCCCTACCTCTCTTAAGATGTTTCACACTCTCTGACACCATTTAATCCCAGAGCGTTTGACATAAAATAAACAAATGTGCAAAATTATCATCCGGTATCAAAATAACCTGTAAGGATTCCACGGCTAACTGTTCGTATTTCAATTTGAAATTGTTATATTCTTTATACTCACACCATATATTATTTAAAATAGATGTGAATTTACGTATTCCCGAGTGAAATAACATCACTTACTTATATAAGAATAAAAAGGTAATAAAATTGATCTTCTACAATACAAAACCTAATAAGAAACATGTAGGTGACCACCTACACACAACTTATCAAGACCAAGGAAAGTGCATGTCACCAAGACGTTGAAAGGTATATGGGGCAACCCTGTCAGCACAAGCGTGGAGTTATTCCGGTTACCGCAGGAAGGCCGCTCAAAGAACGGACATGAATGACGTACCTACTCGCGCCGCAGGCACCTACGTATAGACGCAGCACCGCAATGCACCTGTACCATAGACTTGCAACTTGCAGAAGGGATAAGATTTTTAGGTATTATTTACCTATTTGCGAAATACTACGTTTACCTGTATCATAGACTTATTTTCAAAGAGATTTAGGCAACTTTGTAACTGGCTCGTAAATATATGTGCTAAGTATTAAAGCAAGTACATGTTCCTGAGCATTGAACATTCTAATACAAATAGATTTAATGATGCTAATGCTTTTAAAACGTATCGAATCTAATATTTATAATAAAAATAATATTTTATTAATAACTAGTGACGCATTCCTCTGATTCCATGTAAAGCTGAAGAACTTCTATAACTGAAATCAGGAACAATGACACTACCACAACACGAGACAATATAGAAAATATCGTTTTACGTATTAATCCGACCGAAAATCGTAGCTGGGACCTCAGAGATATAAAATAGGTCGGCTCTCAGCTATGTACGTACCAAATTTTTTCTACTTACTACTATCTGTTATATTTATTAATTATATTTAAGTGTTGTTTTTAGTACCTCTTATATCCGTACCTGCTAAAAATTTCCATTCGTAAATTGCTAAATGTATTGAAATGCAGGGAATAAGTTACAAAGTACCCACCTGAGTCCAAAGTTTACTCTGTGATAATTGAGTGAATTGAAAAGGCCGATAGTACGTGACGACACTGCAGTATATGCGGATCCGGCGCCCATTCACGCCCGAACAATGACACCGCTCGCTTACGAACTATTTCGAGCCTTTTTGTAATCGAAATTGTTTAAAAAAAACTCATTCAACTTTTCACGGTGCTGTTTATATTTCACAAGCGCGTAGAACAATGGAGGCGGTAAACGAAACGTAACGGGCGTCCCCGCCGTTTGTTAGAGTTTGTTTACAATGGATGCAGAACGTGAGAATGTTGTTTTAGATGAGGTCCTGAGGTTCCCTACGTGCCCCGGACAATAACTGGACGCTGTGGAATCCGTTTTTAAGCACTGAAATGGGCTTGAGGTTTCGTTCCGACACTGTCGGCTGTAGGTGTCATCCGACTAGCAACTAATTGTTCACTGGCGTCAACCTCTTAGGGGGTGAGTTTTACATACTTTCTAAGCGGAAGCCTACATTAAAATAATTACAAGCCATATTGCAATCTGTTCACTGGTGTAAAATATGCTTTGATAAATCAAACAGTAATGTATGTTATTAATCACACAACAAAGACTATAGTTGTAGCCCTACGTACGTAAATATTAAATTAATAAATGCTGGTGTTTTGTTAAAACCTAAACTAACAAGGGAAAAATTGAACGCAAACAAAAATATTTTAAAAAGTTGTGGAGATCCCTTTTTCTACGTGACTAATACTGTATACAGCCTTAAGTCGAAGGTGGTATTCAAAGGTGTCATAAACAATAAACATCTAAGAAAGACACCCGAAAAAAAAATAAGCCGGCCGAGTCGCATACAATCACGTAATGACTTTCGGCGGAGGAAATGCAATTATTATTTGTGTAGCCCGTGGGAAAGTATTAACTATTGTCGGTTTTTTACGCCACTTCCGTGCGGAGTGAACTGTGAAATAGCAGACTTTACAATCCATAAAGGAACACTTTTCTAAATTGTTTTAGAACACAAAGAGATAACATGGATTTACGACTGTAACAATACACATTTGTGTTAGCAAATGGAACTTAAGAGCCAAATAGAAAAAAAAGTTTCATCGATACGATTATCAGGCTTATTACCATTATATTTTAATATTTATAATTAATGCAGCATAAAAAATGCAGAGTAGTCGTTTTATGTAGTAGTGTGATTAGTCTTCACATTAACTTTTGATTATATTGGCATCTATTATCCCATGCACGATGTTGTCATGTCACACCTAAATCACATTTAAAACTCTACGTGGATAAGTCGCTCCTAAAATGTCGGTTCATCTTAATATTTTGTCATATTAAGTTAACTGTTTATTGGACATAGGTGTTTGCTTATGTGAATGTGAAATGAATGAGACAAGGTGCTAATGCGCGAAGTTACTATTATTGGTGTTCGTTCATATATATGTTTAAGATTGAATCGGTTCTACTGAACTGAACTAGAGCATTCCGTCAACTCGTTAATACCAGTCATGGGCTCCCATAGCCCCGGTTATATCAAACCAGTTCACTGTTCCACCCCGTCGCACGATCGATCGATATGATGGATCATGACGTCACAACCACGCGGTGGGTAGCGTACGCGACATCCGGCGGACATGACGCTTCCGTCTCGTATTGTCCTCTCCCCTCATTACTGCATTAACCTCGCCAATGAGCCCTTTGTACTGGTGGAACAACAAGCAAGGATTTGATAGATTGGCTTCTACTACATCATACAGAGGAAGGCTAAATCAAGCGATGTCTGCAATTAATCAATATTCTACATGATAAAGCTTATTGACTGATCTTATTAAGAAAGGAAGGCCATAGTGATTTATCGCTTGAACTGTATTTGAGCAGCTCGTGTAAAACCTCCATCTCACAGAAGACCACAGGCAAATAACAGTCACTTCGGTGTTGTTGTGTTTCTGCGCGTGTATAAGGTTTCCAGAGCTCCTGGGGATGCTACATTAGTAGCAGGGGTCAAGCCTTCAAGGTAAGGGCAAAAAGTCCAGTAACAACTTTATTATGCTGTACTTGTCGCCCTTAAGCTAGGACATCATTACCACTTAACATCAGGTGGGATGAGATCAATCTTGAAGTGCAATATAAAAAAAATTCAACACAGCACAAGAACAGAGTGCCTACACACGATTCCTCATCATTCTACTGCTTGCCTCGTGCATTCGTGAAGGCCCATTTAGTGCAGTTTTGACTTGATTGGTCCAGCGCCAGCGCTAGTCCTCAATTTTGCTCTGAACCACAACTCGTCCCAAATACATCTTCTCGCCTCTCGATGGATAGGTATAAGAGACACAAAGCCGAGATTTTTAAAAAATGTTAGTTTAGGTTAGGTTAGGTTATGTTTAGTAGTAACTGTGTCCTGGCGGATATGATAGTCAAGATGATAACAAATATTATATGTTAAAGCATATTAACATACCCTGTTCCACAAGCAGAAAACGATACTGATAGATTAATAGACTAACATTAATGTTTATAACCAATAAAGATCGGTAATTAATAGGTCGCTTTTTTAACCCCTTTTCCCTAAAATGTCATTTACGAACTATCGTCTATTCAGCAATGAAAATACGAAGCCAAAGTTAGTGAGGACGTTACAAAGCCGTTACTCTCCCTTTAAGTACTTAGTGAACATGTACACAGTTTATTTACGTGCACAATCAACTGATTTACCAGACACATAAAACTGGACTACATACCGCATAGATTAAGAGTTAGTGAACTTGGCACGCTCCGATCATAGCTGTTTGGAAAAAAAATACTGAAAACAGCTGCTGCTAACAATTCGACAGTATCGATTTCAAAACCCCGTTTCATCCCCTAGGGGGATGAATTTGGTTATTTTTCTAAGCCGATAATCGTTCAGTGGATTGAGCTATGCGGTTACAGGTCAGTCAAGAGCTATCGATTTTTTATTAAAATAAGAAGATTAATAAAAATATTAGGTCAATTTGGTGCCATGACTCAATCATGGTCAATTTATTTTAATGGTGGCCAATAAATGATAAATGGCGAAAACAAATGCAATCGATCCGAATAGACTGTCTTCCAAACCCACGATATGCATCATAATTTTTTTAATTTCATATGAATGCGATTGAAGCACCAAACCTTCAGCAGTTCTTAATCTATCAGAGTCGTACACCTGCAAACGAACGCGACCATCTCGAAATTAATCGCTTAGTTCAAACAACAATTAATGATACCTGACGTGGAAAAGGAAGTCCGATAATGCTAATTGCTGCTTAACAAGTGCTCAATGGCCGTAAAAACGACGTAATCGCAGCGAGGGCGATTAAGCCAAATGCCCACTGTCCAAATTACACCAGGATGACTTTTTTACAAAACCCCCCGATTATGTTAAGTGAAATAGTTTACTGGACCGTTTAAAGGGAATTAATACTGCAATAATCGATCCTTGGTAATAGTACCCTTTGAGCAAAGAATACTGATAGAAGTTTTAATTTTAAATAAATATTCACAGTTGTTAGCTAAGTATATTTTGCTGATCACCGTACACTATAGATTTGCACAGTTAATGACAAAATAATGAAAAGAAGTTGTCAACATAAGTTAGCCATCGCTTACTATGGGTGAAATCATGTTTGTAGTAGGTATATTTAGAACCAAATGTCAGTTTGCATCTCGTAGTAATACACATTTTCAAAATGTGATAAATATATCATATACATATATACATACCAACGATACGGATGACGGTCAGTGAATAATTGCCAAATAACAGAAATAAGCATAGATAAATGTAGGAGTGAAAAAGCAAACTTTATATATTTTTGGATGTCATATTTCTAGGTTGACCCAAAGCTAGGCAAGTGCCTTGTTATTTCACAAAGTATTATACCATTAAACCATTTTTGACTTACTTTAATCCTTACTACATAAAAGTTCAGAAAGTTTTACCTTTAGTTACAAACAAATCAAGAAGGCGCTGGATTATTTGAAGGAATTGTTACAATCACAACATTGATCTTAGTTAAGAAGGTTTAAAGCAAACATTTATATTTTATATTATTCGTACTACTACGAATTATGTGTACTGCTATCAGCACTCTACATAGTCCCCATCTCTAGTAACAATAACTCTAGGATACATCGAATAGGCAACTGGTTTTTACCCTGCACCAGTGGTTCTATAAAATTAAATCCCCGTTTTATTAAAACTGCTGATTTAATCTTCATCTCAGTCTATAATTAATACCTACCTACTTAATAACGTGATGTAAAGAAGACATCGAAGATCTTAAGGCAACATCATATTAAATGTAAACAGTAGATGTATATTAAAATATCATATCTATGTAATGTCTGTGTAGGGCCTGTTATCGAGCTATAGACAACTGGGGTTCTCTAGGGCTGCCAAACAATGTTTACTTATATATTTTTGTAAGACATTCAATATCTTTAACGATATATGTAATAGTATTTTACCAGTTAGTAGTTGTGACAAATATGCCATACTATTGGACTATTTCAATGAACTTGTGATATAAAATGCACAGGCTTGAGATATTCCAAACCGATTTATAGAAGACTAAGTTTGGTGTGCGTATAAATCAATCATTGGAATTGAATAGTACAGCCTAATGATTTAAGTCAGATATTTGGTAGTCAAAATACAAATTACTTGCCATCGCTGGAGGTACTCATTCACCTTTCTCAATTCAACCCAATGCGTACTATAGTTACAGAATATCTTTGGCTGATAGTTCATTTTGGCCTTAAATTGTAAGTATGTGAACTAAAATCCAAAAACAAAAACATAAATGCCAATACAAAATAGCAACTAGTAATTTATCTCGAGCTCAATCTGTTAGTTCCAAAAGAAGCCATAGATGGTAATGAAATTCATTTTAATTAGTATCGCATACCGTTCCCCAACCCTACTAGCACCCCTAAGGGCGGGGGCGGCAGGTGCGCAGACGCACGTGCGCCGCAGCTCGCGCCGATCACTCCAAATAAGATTTTAATACAACAAAAAACTAATTTGCTTGGTAAGCCACCTTGACGTACATCATAATCGGATCTTTTCTTGAAACTGATGGATACTATGTCTATGGATCGACATCTGTGCTTGATTTTTTTTGGGTTTGGTTAAGCACATTTTTAAATTAATTTATTTGAATCTTTCATAGACCAGAAAAACGAACGTGAAAGATTTGCCTTTGAGGCGTTTTTAACCTAAAGTTTAGGCATATAAATCTGATTTGGAACGTAACATCGGTTTATCTTTATGCCATATAACTTCCACGGGAAAAAATGTTTAAGTGAGCGGGACGGACGTGTATGCTTGAACCGCTATATCTCGTAATTTTTTTTACTAATTTAGGTTAGTTGTGTATTTTATTTGAATGTAATCTATTTTATGTTATAATAATGGCCCAAACGTTTGTATAAATATTATAATATGTTCATATTCACTTCCTTGTCTGTATATTCCTAAAAACAAAAAGTTTCGAAGAGACTCATGTTACAACAATTCATATAAATATCTTAGTTTTGGTGAATTGTAAATTATCATTATCTGCATGCAGCAGTAATCTCAAAGACGGAACATATCTTGGCCCAAAAAATGCTTTAGCGTTTTAAAAAAACAAATTTGATCAAAATGCCTTTCAATCAAATCAATCTTTGAAACCGTATTCATCAAGTAATTCAACTTCTATATCTACAAAAGTAACCGTTCAGTTATTTATTATCAAAAGGTAGATAAATAGATTCGATTATTAGACGAATTTATTAACTAGATATCTAATTTAGATTTCATTCGTGTATCACAGATTCCTTTTCAATACGTGTGTAGAAATCCCAAGTTACAATCCGTACCAAAAAGCAAGACAAAAGATATGAAATACCAAATGTCATGTAAATAATAATCGACAACAAAAGAGCATTCATGTTCAATTCATAAATCACTTGGTATTCGGTTGCATCACCGAATTGTATTGCGCCGGAACTTATGTGTCCTACAGCGGAGCCCTGGAAGGGCATGCTAATGGGGCACTTTAGGAAGCCGACGTCCAAAGTTCAAAAGAAAGCCACGTGTAATGTTTTCTGTTCAGGCCGTTCACCCTGCAAAGGAAACTGAGGTTATCTTCAATCTTCACTACATAGTATAAAAAAGTCGCTTTTTCTGTCCCTATATCCCTATGTACGCTTAAATCTTTAAAAGTACGCAACGGATTTTGTTGAAGTTTTTTTAATAAATAAAGTGATTCAAGAGGAAAGTTTTTATTTGTAGTAAAAAATAGAAAAGCCAATATTTCTAAGTATTTACATTACATCCGTGCTAAGCCGGGGCGGGTCACTAGTTATAAGATAAACCCTATTTATTTTGCTGGTACTTCAATATCAGTATATTATAAATATATTGGTACTGCTGACCTGTTTTCTGGATTCAATATGCGGACGTCATTTGTCACACACTTGATGAATGAAAAATTTTCTTCCCGATGTTTTGGATATTGACATTCTTGATGCGGATCATGAAGAGCACACAAACATCAATATGGGAGTGTAGTCTTAAATATACATCCACTGTAATAGATTTAAGGGCAGGTTTCCCTACCCAGCAGCTATGAAAATTTATTCTGAATTTTCTGTAAACAACCTTCAGGGCAAGTACTTATGTTCTTGATAGGTCGTGATTGTTCATACAGCCGCATCCTACGTCCACAAGTCATAATGCAAACAAAGTCGATTGTTCACAGTTAGAGGTTCGCATGTAATGTAATATAATTATAGGAGTGGAAGAACTGGTTCCCGCGGGAGTGTCGGGTGACATTGTGACAACTAGCTACTTGCCTCCACGGTGACTTGCGCTGTCCACTATTGTCTGATGCGGACTAGATGCTACGGCACCGTGACTTTTTGGGGTACTGTTGACATGGGAACCGAGACTTATCATCAGCAATTATGAAGCTTTGTCTGTTTGTCATCCGCATTTACTCTTTCGCCGGGTTTTTTGAGACTCTGAAAATAATTTTCTTGGCGTTCTTTTGAGAATCAAATTTGATTTCTTATGACAACATAATTTACTTCCACAGTATGAAGAGGCAATTAAATTTGTGTATTTGGTTACTGGGGTAAGCTTGTATATGTTTTGGTAGAAATATGTTGAAATAGTGAAGAGTACTGCAATATTTCTATTACTACATTTAATTTGTGCCTAATTAATTCCATGTCATTAATATATTCCGTCTTCTACTAGGTAACATTAGTATCATAATTCAAAGAGTTACGATCCCGATACCACGTTACGAAGAATAAACGAACCCAGTAACCTTAGATTGAATGCACACTTGACTGCACTTGCAACAATGAAATAGCTCAGAGTGGTCATAATTTGAATCGGTGGTATGCGCCTCATCACGCTGTAATAGCCGACAAAACCGACCATTATTACACCTTAATATTGTTATCTGAGTAACAGTGGTAACAATTGATGTAAAAACTACGAATCCGGTAGTAATAGTTCGACTGTTAGAAATGAAGAGTATACTTAACTCGCTGCTTGTGGTAATGACGGTGATGATGTTTAGTTTTTATGATTTCCTCTCATTGCTAGTTTGATGTTCGAATTGTTTCTAAAGTGTATTGTTAACGTTTCAACACCTGTACAATCTTGTGGTTAACGAATCTGTATTGCAATGAAGTAGTTAGCTATTATACTTCTTAGTAAAACTTTAAACAGTCGGTATTAGTGAGCTGATTAAATATAATAGGAAATGTCTTTGTACATTTTAACTTCCAATGTGTTATGAATCTTCGAATAGAAGTAAAACTATCTCTACATATTTTTAAGACACAGCGTCTGCAATAACACTATCATCCTAATTAAGATCTCTTTACGGGGCAAAGTTCCCTGTCATTAAAACTAAACATTATTACAATAATAGGTCCTGGTTAAATATCCATCCACGCCAATGCGGGTTAGTGATTACAAATCAGAGGCTTCTGGGAGTCGAACCCAGGACTCAGAGATCGTGACCCAAAACATCGAGGCGTTTTTAAGGTTCTTAACGTTATTTTAATGAATTCCATTAATAAAATAGCCGTTACCATTATCATAAAAAACGTAAGAGCCAGATTACTCCCCCAGCGGCATTTGGCGATTGTCAATTCATGTCCACCCTCAAGTGAGCAGGAACAAACAGTACAATTGAGCGGAAACGGAAGGCGCGCGTTTCGCGATCTCGCGGCGAAATTCGGCCGGCAGCTGCGCGCGCGCCGCCACCTGCCACAGACGTCTAATAGGTCATTTCCGTTGAACTCACCGCACGAGTTGGACGTCTAAACGGCCTTTTAGCAAATACTTCAGATCGGTATTATTGTGGTTATGAAAAATTGGTTTCAATTTATGATTGGGTGTAGAGTTGCGAAAATATAATAAAATCTCATTATTTTTTACACTACGATCGAGTATACTTTAAAACATTCCAACGTATAAGTTACGTCAACTTTTTATAAAACAAACATACTAATTCTATTCGGAAAGGTTTATGGTTCTTGCAGTACCTACAGTTGAATTGCACATTCTTAATCCCAATATACATATAAGTATTTTTTCAGGCCCTCAGACGTACCTCTGACTTAGTTTTAATTTACAACAGTTGTACTGTTTAGATCTATTGACATATGGCTTCCTACAACATTCAGCAATCGTTTATTTTTAGAATAGAACAGTTATGACTATTATAAAAAGCTAGCTCTATTAATAGAAAATCAGAGGGAGTCGCGTAAGCTTGCATTAATTAATCACCTGGATTAGAAAAAACGATCTCTAGAGGCAGTTCCTCTCAAATGGGGTTGTAATACGTTGCGTATGTTGCGCGACGTCAATTTAGTTCCATTAAAAAGAGATAGTATCATACATTTCAACCAAGTTAGAGCAAGATAGATATTTGGGGTATTAAACTCTGCGTGCAATAAAAAATGCCCAAAGTTATTTTTGATAAAAGGAGAAAAAGCTGCAAAAAAATAATGTTACTCTTCTCCATATGCTTAATACGAAAATAAATATAATCGTTACTGACAATAATTGTATTCTCCGACTATTTCAACAGATGTATTTATGTGGAATATCAATAAGCATCTAAAACATTATTTTAGTATGTAATGTAAGTATCAGCCTTAACCTTTGGAGTGCCGACAGCGCTCACAGATTAGTAAGTAAAGTGACCCACTTGTTAAATTTGCTAAATGTACCATGTTTACAAAAATAAGGATTGGTATATTTTGCTCGACCTAGGACCCCGAGATCATATGTTGCTATTTGACGACCTCTGTAGCCGAGAGGCGAGCGGGCCTGACTTTGGCGAGCGCCATCTCTGAGGTTCCGGGTTTGATCCCCGGTCCGGTCAATATGGGAAACGAACTTTTCCATATTGTCTCGGGTCTGGGTGTTGTGGTACCGTCGTTGTTTCTGATTTCTGTAACACAAGTGCTTAAGCTACTTATCACAGAATCAGAGCAATGTATGTGATGTTGTCCAATATTTATTTATTATTTATTTATTTATTTAACACGTTAACCATACAGAAGTTCCGAAAACTATCTAGCCATTATTCGATTACACTTACTAATTTTACAAAGCTTGTTGTCTTCACCTCATTTGGTACACAAATTTGTCAAAACCGCTACCTGAGTACCACATACGGTACACACCGGACTGTTTGAATTTCTTCAATGTTTCAAAAATATTATATGTTAAAATTGTTTCAGCAGCAGGAAGAGAGAGAGTTTACTTACGATATGCAGGCATGTAGTGTTGACAAATAGGTCATCATTATAATGTGGACAAAACCAACAACATAATATAAATAAATTTTTACTCTAGCCCTCAAGTCAGAGAGTTGAAATTGGAATAAACGTTAGTTGTTTTTATATTTACAGTTCTTATTAATCCCGTCCACTAAGATACAATATAGTTACGGTGCCCGTAAAGTAGGAACACCGTAACTATTTAAAATTTACTTAGAAATTACACTTTCCCTTGTAGTAAACATAATATTATTGAGATTTTTAAAGATATAACTGTGGAAGTTCAAGTTTTAAGGATACAACCTTGAAATAATAAACATTTTTGGGTTTTCTAGTAACTTTCTAATAGAAATACTATAAGTTAGAAATTTCCAAATCAGCAGTATATATAAGTAACATATTATTTCTAAAAAAATAGCTCAGGAGTCATTCAAATATTGTATAGATATTGACAACGTCAGTGGTATGCTAAGCCGTAAAAGGTCGCGGTTTTGGTTCTCGGGCAGGTCAATTAGTGAATCGAACTTTTCTTAACAACAACGTCGTTCCTTGTACAATCGTAGAGATTCCTCACTGCCCTCAATCTTAGCCTGAAGTGGAGGAAATTTAATAAACCCCAACGATTTATCGTTGTGTGTCGTTCGCAGGAAGCGACGCCAACATAACTGGACGTTTAGTGGTTCCTTTTATGCCCCATTCGTGTTCAGCTTTATTACTAATGAACTTTACCTCCTTTTTATTTTTCTAGTTAAAAAGGAAACTCCCGATCCGATCTCGTTCTAATGTAAAAAGAAACGTTATATTTCAGTGTACTTATGTTGCTTTCTGAATTATGTTTTCAACATTTTAGCTGAAAATTAGGAGTACTTAAATAATTTTCAGAAGAATAAGGCGCGTTCTTGCAAAGGCTTACTACAATTACATTCACAAATACATTTTAGTTATTGAAGTCCATTTATCTAATTTTTTCTGCGATCTTCTTTGAGGTTTTTCGGCTTTCTGAAACTAAAACTGTGTTGCTTACGTTTAGTAGTTATGTTTAAAAATTCCCGTCTCTATTTCAGGTCAAGTACATAGTATTACCTCTTATATGGATACTCACATTTCGAATGCACTATTTAAATGCATACTACGTCTTACGCACCATAAATTTCAAGTATAAATCTCTCGCCCTTATCCGCTAGTACTCCAACTATTAGAGAAACCTATTTGTGGATATACGAGTATCTCTCCACACCCAATTTACTGTGAAGCTGCTCCTTTGTTTAGTCCTCCAAGTTTTTTCCTGCCATGTTAGAGAGCACTTTTTGCCGAAACACTTGAAGTGGCCCCCTCGCATGCGGTGCTCACTCCAACCGGGTGTACCTCCATCTGTCAGCGAAGCCCCCGCCAAAAAAGACACGCGCCAGCTCCTTCCGCCAACCTGCTTCCGCTTGGTTCTCGAGTGCTCGACTATTTTAGAACAGCCCAAGATATAACAATAATATTTACTAACAATTTTTTTGCCGGTAGCTTTCTTTGCGATATAGCGATCGTAGATTAGGTAAGATACTTTCTTGAGCGAGAAGTGTCGTTAGATTTAGTTATTGGCTTAGCTATGAAAAAGAGATATTTGTTTTTTGTTGCACATACAAAAATTGGTATTACATACAAATTAGATATTGATGAGAGCTTGTGTCTGGAAATATTTAACTAAATTAAGTTTGAATCATTATTTCAGCTCTAAAGTTTGCGCGAATTTTTTAAATCTTGACTGAGTCATACGAGACTTCAAAACTAAGTCGGAGCTACACACACATATTTGTTTTCTGCTTTCCCAGATTATAAGAATATCCCATAATTTGACCAACAAACCAGTATAGTGCAGCAGAAGTACAAATAATATTAAAAAATTAGGTAGATATGTTTATTAAACAAACTGCACAGCGGCAGCTTATTATTAAAAACAGTCGTCATAGTACCGGCCTTATTTTAGCCTTATGAAAAATGTAGGCCGGTCAACCCCTAACACGAACACTTTAACTATAACACCACGGAGTGATTTATGGAAAATTAAAATTAAAACAATATGTATGATTAAAAATATATCCATAGGGTCCAATTGAGAACCTCCTTCTTTTATTTTGAAGTCGGTTAAAAAATCACATTAAAATACTATTTGTCCGGTGCATAACTATTACGTGATGCATTTAGCATGACAAATACTTACCTAAGCACAAGAATACTAAAATTAAAAATAGTTAGTACATAAGTCATCATCTTGATATACTGTAATCTACCTGCCTTAAACGATTGAATCAGGATTCAAAGAACCATTAATGTAAAAAGAACACTCCTCAAATATTACTCACGAGAACGTGTTTTCATCTCTGAATACCAGACGGCGCCCGAATCAACGTCATCATGAATCATTTTTCTCTGTCTAAGAAAATTGATGACGTGTCGAAAGCGTTTTCGCATCGAACAGGCCTGATAAGTCCTCGTATAGTCACCTGGTAGGTGACGACAGGGTTTTATCAAACACTTGAGCGCTAATGTTCACCACTCATTGCTATGTTTGCCTTTAAGAGCGTTAACGCTACACACAAGAGCGGCTGAAGGGAAAAAAATGCAAATAACAGTTAACGCTTAAAGTAATAGCTTTCAAAATTATCTTCATGAATAAATTAAGTAGGGGTATTCCCCTAATATAAGAAAACCAAAACTTGAGAGAAAAAAAAACATTTCTGAAGACTAGTTTATACCGATAAATGAATGCCATTTTAAGTGACTTATGTATTTTTGTAATAAAATAAATAAAAATATGTTGTTAGAACAAGAACGGCTCGACCAATCAAGCATTTTTTCATTGCATCTCTTAATCGAAGGTTTTATGGAGAAGAATAAGGGGAAAAATTGCTGATTCTATATCCTACATATCCAGAGTCGCAGCCTAAAAGTAGTTTATAATAAATCTGTATTTTTATGCCAAGTGTGAGTAAACTAAACTAATATAATAAGCAGAGCTACATTCATTGATAAAATCAACGAAGGCAAATAAACCTATTATACAATTAGAAGAATGCATTTCAAACTAATTCGTCTCACATTAGCTCGTATTAACGCAAGTTTTTTTGTTGCAGGTACGTATCAAGTTGCAAGTTTCGGTGACAACGCTAGTTGCTAACTACAAGGGTGCCTCGTAATCTTATTACGACGATTGTTCCAAGCTGTAAGAGATTAACCGCGTAGTTCCAGAGCCATGATCCATTGTATTTTAGTTGTAATCCCATTGTCCACGATCTAACGCCCGCCAGTGATTATCAGTCGAGCAATCTATTGCAGTATCTAAGAGATAACGAAATTGGATACTATTTTGTTACTAAGACATTTGTCCTTCCGTTTTCTTTTATTTTGCTATCTATTCACACGTTAGGAACTTTTTTCGATCAGTATCTTCAGTTTTGGTAGGTATATACAGTAACATGGGAGCAGCTTTTTGTTGTGACTCCTGTGGAGGATTAGGCATTTTACTAACTTAGGCGTCCTCATCTTTAAACTCAATGGGGACGATTTGATAAAAGAAATTATTATTTTAAATCCGTCAAGATTTTTCAGTCAAGACGTCTGTTCGTAATTTTTTTAACATGATGAAAGAAAAAAGACGTGTGTTTTATTTTTAGTTATTTACCCTATTATTTGTGCTAAAACGAATTAATTTAGTAACAAGTTACAAGAGCTCTCTGTTATAAAATGTTTATTTAGCATTCATTGCAAAAGATTTTACTACAAAACTGCATGTACAGTGGCTAGCTAGCACAAATTGTTATTTCCTTCAAAACCATTACATTTTTACGGGTAAGAATTCGATTTACGGAATTGAAATACTCATCGAAGCGAAGGAAAAACAAATATGGCGCGCACATTTGTTTCGTTGCATGTTTCCCGCTGAATTCGGTATTCATGGGGATTTATATTATTCAAAATAGTTCCGCGTTTTGTTTATCCGCTTATCTATTTTATTGCATTTTTGTTTTTGCATTGCATATATAATCCAATACAATTAGTTTTTTAGTTTCAAAACAGTGAAATTTTGAATACTAGTTACAAATACTTTTGTTCAGAAAAAAAAACTAAGAATAACCCTATTATTACTAACATTAGACAGCGAATAGTTTTGGAGGAACAGTGGAACAATAGAAGAGTGACCGTAACTTTCACTATTAGCTAATTACTGATGTTAGTTGTATGCAAATCAAAACAAAGATCTCTCAATTGCATATAAAGGTACGGTCTACTTTGGCGTTGTATGCTAAACGTTCCATTAAGTTAATGGTTTTAACCTATTAAGAACATTGATTCTTCGCGACTGCCTGCGCCGCTATTCGTTTGGATAACATCTGTTGGGCAAGGTGCATACGGTAACTATTCAATTATGGGCACTGCTGTGCACGTGTGCCAAATATGTAAGCTGCGGATTAGGATCCATTCGATACTTCCTCGGAAATGCACATTATGCAGATGTATTTCTTGTGATTAATAATATTATTAAACAATTTTTCAGTAAGAGTGAAAACTTTATTACATTACCTGCTTTTGTTAAGTTTGCTAGTTTCGATGTCAAGGCTTATAATAACATATGTAGATACCATCTCGAAATGGATTCGAAAAGATCACATGTTTGATTTGACATTTTAACGACGATTCAATATTTGTCAAACGGAGTCAAAGAAAAACAAAACACGAATAAATACAACAACTAAAAAAGTTATCCAAAAACCACAAACAAACAGAGTAATAAGAAGGGCAATATCCGTCGCGTTTCAACTTGACTCTTGCAAATAAACATTTGACAATTCCATTATAATATTTTTTATACTAACGTTACCTCAATTTGGAAGTCAGTAGGCTACCTACTATTACTTATTACTAACCTATCATTGTAAAGCTGCCACATGTGAAATATGTGTCAAATCACTGCGCAGGCGCCGGGGCAGACGAACACCTTTCCTGTATTAAATTGGCAGTAGCACATGTCAGAGAAAAAACGCATTAACACCCGGCTAATGCGGCTTGCTTCTAATGCAATGGGGTACAGATTTAGATAGCCGGTCCATTAATAAGAATGTAACTGATCCGACGAAAACCAGTAGGGTACTGTTATTATTAAAGTTTGCGAGAGCTAATAATGATACATAGACAAATTATTAAATGCTTTACATAGATATTTCCTTCTGGATACTTAATAAAAATTAATCGTGGTTCGTTGGTCTCGCTAAAACTCGAGAACGGCCAGATCAATTTAACTGATTTCAGTTTTGATTCAATCCACCTAGGATTGTTATATGGAATTATAAGGAAGGTTTAAAGGTTAGAAAATTCGGAAAAACATAGGCGGCACTACGTTCGCAGGGACAGCTAGTCTGTAATAAAACGGTATTTAAATTACTAAACGGTAATATAATATAATTTATCGTGAGCGGGTTGACTGCAAAATTCCTGGCCAAACTAGTATTTACAATAAAAAAAAAATTATTAAACAGTAACTTTAACAAATATTCAAACTGGAAGTAGGTATAGAGCCTATAGAATATATACACCATGGGTTGTCTATTGGTTTCCTAGCACAGCTTCTGGGTTGGTAAATAAACAGGTATTTCGATTCTATTTATTTAAACTATATAATCTGTTTGTAAATATATTTTATATCAAAATTAAAAGTATCAAACTTGCAAGGTATAAAAAAAGAGACCAATTTGATTGTTTTACGTAGTTGGGCGACTTTAAGTTTATTTTCATCAATAAACACAGCGTCCCAACAAAAATGTTTGAACTCACAAGGGAACAGTATTGCTTACCATAAAATATCAATTTGTAGCGAGCAGTAGTAACGAGCAAAAGTAGGTATCGCAACATTGATCGAACGAATGCGTCCCGAGGTGACGTGAATCCCCATGATACTGGTCGTAAACATGGGAACAGAAAATCGAAACGGATATTAAGGAGCTTTTAGTGCCGAACTTAACGCAGTGCACGGAATTACTTACTAAGTTAGTAACTTCTCTCGGCTCATTTCACTTCTTTGGGTAGCACCATTTTATCCATATTTTATATAATTTCTCTACATATTAAAATACTGTTTTATTTTATAAGGTTTTTAGAGTTTAATCATACCTAGAGTTTAACACCATTAAAAACGCATGTGACGTTTAATCAGTCAAGATAACATTTTGAGAAAACCATGTACCTAAAAAAATATTTATTTTAAAGAAGAATCAGTAAAAATAAATACATTAAAATCGAGAAAATCATACATTGAAATCTGTGAATCGTGATCAGAAATAAAAGTAATAAATGATTTAGTATTTAGAAATGGAACGAAAAAAATATAAATTTATCAATGTTGTTGTTTCGCTTACAAAATGTCAGGTTCACAAAAACAGAATTTAATAAAGTGTTCTATGACAGAACTTAACATCGATTACTCATTTTTAGTCGACTACGTTAACGCAAACACATAAAATAGTAAGTTTCAAAACTAAAATTGGTCCGGATAACTAAAGTTCTGGAGCGGAAACGTTTGAAGTAATTGCCGTCCATCGGTTCTGATGATTACACGGTTTGACTGTTCAAGCAAATTTGGCTGGACAACACAATAGCCGGTCAGTTTGCCTTTGTAACCATATTTAATTGCTTTTATTCAAACTGAAAACGTCCTATTTGAACAAAATTTAGGTTACTCTGTGATTGTTACAGAAAAAAATCGATTTAGGGTTGACAAATTAACTTCTTTCTAAAACTTGATTTAATTTCTCTTTATTATACAAGAATACGTCAAGTCATTTTTTATGATAATTTGTGAAAACAATGTGAAACTTGAAAAGTACTTTTTTCGACATCATAGCTTATAATTATTTTGCAAACATTTAAAAGGGGCATTTTCAAGTTTTCTTTGCCATTATATTGAAGTATTAAACAAACTTAAATCTATGTTCAATCAATCAAGACAATGTTCAATCATATCGTCATTTTGCCATTGTTTCATTTATCTGTAAAACGAAGTAGATACATCTGTGACGAACTATGGCCATCTTCATCAAAATAATATCAGGCAGCCCTAAAAAGTAATACCGACAGAAGTATACAAAGGAATCATAGCGTAATCTCACTCTCTATCAGTTGGAATTAAACTGTCATTTGTTCTGTACCATTTATAACAAAGAACAAAAGAAAGTAATAAAGGGGATTTCTTTTATAGCGAATTAAGAATCGGAATAACCTCAAAACAATAGCACCAAATGTGCCTAGCTAAATAAATACCATTATTACAAAATGACTACGAATGAAAACGGGCATTATTACAAAAATCTTTACTTGTTTTAGGCGAAAAACTCTACAAAGGACATTGACAAATTATTTTTTTCCTATATTAACTGCTAGTGAAGATTTCGTCGTTATTAATAAAAGCTTTTCTGATCTTTTGCCAGGTTACGTAATCGGTGCTTTTCTTACTGAAATTGTTACTCTGTAAATGCAGCGTTTACTTTTAACTATAAAAACAATGAAGGTTGTCTATTATGATATGCAAAACTGTTTACTTTTCGCATAGAAATAACATTGCCTTAAAATAAACTCAAGTGAAGTTGGTAGGTATGGCGCCGGTAAGCCTGATCCAAAGAACGCTGAAGTGGATGGAGTATTCTATCCTTCCATTGCGACCTAGATAGCGTCTCAAAATAGGTTTAATGGGAAAGTATTATGTTTGTCATCCTCATTCTTAGTATGGCAGCCGTTAAATCGATTTATTTCTATTAGTAGACATAATTTATATTAAAACAGTCTATTCAGTGTAAAATCAATAGGAATAGCGTAATAGAAATGTCTTCAGTTCAGACATGTGAAATTGTTTAACAAGGCATCACTTGAAAATATTATAAAAATGTAAAAAACATGGACCAGTTTGAGAGTATTTTTTCATCGTTTATCAGGATTTAGTAAACTGATTTGCAAAACAACATTATTCTTGAATTACTCAAGATATTTTGTATCAAAAAGCCGCCGACAATAGCTAAATGTTGTATCAATTAAAGTTCATCCATACGTAGAAAAGTATTTCTACTATGACTTATTGGTTTATGATAGACTTCTTTATTGTTTCTACATTTTCGACATTTCGAATGTGTTAGATAAGGAAATAAAAACACAAATTTCCCCATTTTATGAATGGAGAAGCGGAGTAAAAATTGTTTTTAAGTCTGTCTTTTAGATTAAAATATAGGACATTGAATGGAAGAAATATATATGAAATCGAGGAAATATAAATACATTGAATCGCATTGTCGCATGCAGTCATTAGTGGATACATTTATTACCCACCAGTGACATAACGAGCCGGGGGGGGGGGGGGGGGGGGCACACACCAAAGCTTGAAATTTTCTTAACTGTATTTTTAATTCATTAAGCAAATAAAAAAAACTGGTCTAATATTGTTTGAACACCTATTTAACAAATTATATCCAGTCCGTTCCCTATTGACTACAATCAGCATACCTATTTACTGTTTTAAAAAGTATGTAAACCTACGAAAGCCCCCTACATCAAATATTTACACAAGAAGAGACCCGCAGTTCTTTTTAGCATGCAGTACAAATTGTAAGGCCAAGTTTGTCGGTTTTTGTCTGAACTTTTTCATTATTATCCGACGAGAAGGCTCATTCACTTTCTTACTATGTATAATGCATGAGGCGAAAAGGCAAGGCTGAATTATTCCCTGCCCAGACTCTGATCTGGTTTATTAGGTCGCTTTACTGAGCTTACTAGCGCCGGCATTCTTTTATGCCCGGTTCCAATATTTGAAAACGATCTCTTCTAGTGACTAATAGTAATAAATTATACGAGGCGTAAGCTAAAAATGACCGACAGACGACTGATGACAGTTGATATGGTAAGTAAATTTGAAATTAGAATTAACGACTCGTAGAAAAACGGATAGTAATTTCTGACACATTACGAATCGTAAAACATTGGAACCTGGCTTTATTTTATTATTTGCACTAATCTACGTACAAAACATTCAAGGACTGATAATGTATTAAAGGTAGGTCGAGTCAATATGGGAAACTTTTCTGTATTGTCTCGGGTCTGGGTGTTGTGGTACCGTCGTTGTTTCTGATTTCTGTAACACAAGTGCTTTAGCTACTTACCATAGAATCAGAGCAATGTATGTGATGTTGTCCAATATTTATATTTATTTATTTATTATTTATTTTATTATTTATTATTAAGTCAATTTTATGTGCACGGGATACATACTCAATTAAATACTTTAAGTAAAGCTTAAGACACAAGTACTCTCTCTCAAAATCTCAGTGTTTAACCCGATTCGAAAAAGAAAGAAGGTTAGTTCAATTGAAATAAATTTAATGTCATTTAATTCAATTGAACAAAACAGAAGAGGACAGTAAGTAATTACTATATAATAAACTAATTAGTTGCATACTAATCTGGAATATAAAGGACCTAAGCAGTTATCTACGCTATATCTAAACTCTTAACACGGCGCTAAATATTACGGTGCTTCTTTAAAATTACTGGTAAATTGAACTGCATTGGGTCAATAAATAAAAATATTTGCGGTTCTAGCAAGCCAAGACAACTGAGCAACCAAGCAAAGACTACGGCGCTGTCGAAATATGAGCACTCAGACTTGCTGGCGCCGACCGTTGACAATTTGCTCGCGGCTAAATTGTATTAGGTATTATTTAGTATTCAAATTAAAACAAACACAAACTCATCGAAGCTTTATAAACTAACTAGCGGTTGCCCGTGATTTCATGCGTGCAGAGGTAGTTATAACTTTTATCCCCTATTTTATCCCCTTGTGGGTAGAAAACCTTCAACCCGATCCGACCAGTGATTTGGGCTATGCGTTGATAGAGCACTGTGTCAGTCAGTCACCTCTGAGTTTTTGTTTTAGGGCATTTTTTTAATTTCGCTTGCGATTTCGACCCGAACTTCGAAATGTAAGTACTTAACTAACCCTCTGACCCCAAAGTTAGTAGGTTAAGCACTTGTGCTATGGACATCATGGAATGGAACGGCCGTTCCACTAAATAATATAATGAAATACTTATATAAATAAATACCCAGACAAATACTGACAACTCTAGTACAAATTTAAACAAATCGACTGTGAATTTAACATTCTTCTTCAACCTTTAATCGTTGATTTTTTATTTTTTTAATTTATACCGATCATACCAATTTTATTTATTGTTTTTTTAAGTACATGATTAATTTTACTTAAATGACAAAAGTGTTCCAAGGACCGAGTCTAAAGATATTGACTTAAAATAGGCCACCTTCTGATATTTGCGTGTAATTTTAAATTCAACTTCTACTTACATATCTCTATTTTTTTTATTGCATTGCTTTAGATGATGGCGGCATGTCGAATGAAAAAGTATCATAAAGATGGAGCTTTATTAATAAAGTAGACAATAATAATATGCATTTTTTAAATTTTAATACGGACTTCGAAGTTCGGTTAGTACAATTTGCGTGTCTTGTTTAGCGTGCTGTGTACTATCAAGGATTTTAAAATGTCTCTTTTTTTTTCGAAGTAAATGTTTTGCCCGGTTATGGAAAAAATGCACTAAAGCAGTTGTTTTACGAGTGTGTATGATTGAGAGGCAGTAAAACTACGGGTTCCGTGCGCGAAGCCCGTCAACGGCGGAAGACGCGTCGCGACGTTTGCCGACCTGCATGAATTAGGGCTGTCCATGAAAGCTCCACACTTCTAACAAGCCTGAAAATATATTGAAATTTCTGATCCATGCATTTGTCAAAGCTTTACTCGTTAAAAGCAATTTTACCAATTCAATCTATTACATTGTTTTAAAGTTCGAAACTTATCCATCTTACACATTAAATGTTATAATAAAAAATAACTATAAATATTTTTACTAACAATTTTTTTTCGATGCCATACCTTTTCAAACTATCTTCAATTATTTTACCTGAATTCCATCGATTTATACACAATTAATCATAAAATCAGTAATACGTAATTTGATTATGATTTCCAAAACACAACAAAACATGGATTAAAAATTAGATCAAATATTTATTGTGAAATTGTCCGACATTTTATTAAATTTCAAAACAGCAATCGGCCAGACACATTATAGTTTAGGTAATATTACATAGTCCAAGCTACTGGTATATCTACTGCATCGCCAGTTACAGACGATCGTGAATAGTTAAAAAAAGGTATGTAACAAAGATAGGACAAAAGATCAATCGGACATCTTAGGCTATAGAGAATAATTGTCAGCACATTATATTCTCGTAAAAATAAAACCAGCGTTTGTATGGAAAGCCCTAGTAACGCAACATTAAACCCCCCTCCCCAAATTTATAGGAATCCGATACAGAGCTCACCATAACCAGCGAGCGGGGTTGGATAAGCGAACGATTTGCGAGGAAACTTCCGCCTTGTGGACGGAGTCAGCCAAACTTGCCTAATTCAAATTAATGGCGCAGTAAGCATTGGAACTGCTTGATTATGTGTTTTTTCAAGTTACAATTTCATTATTTAAATTAATTGGTTTCTGGTTGGGTTGTCCTCACACCCACGACCAGCTGGTCCCCGCCAGAAGGCGCTAGGCGTACAAAACAAGATACAATATTTTTTTTTGAAATGGGAAAAAATAATGAAATCTATTACAAAATGTATAATATGTGCATTGCACCTATTATTTTATCGTAGTACATAATTTAAGAAACACATAAGCTTGTCCATACAAAGAATGATTTGGAGATTCACATGTATCGATCATTATAACTCTTCCACAAAAAAAGACTGAATAGGTGTATATGAAACTTAATACCTAGCTAGATTAAATACAATAGTAACTAAAACACGAAATAACGTGAAAGAAGTCGTGGGTATTTTAAAATAATGATTTATTCCAAAGAAAGACATTTTCACTAACCGTTTACGTCCTTTTAAGCACACAATAGTTTTATTATGAACCTTACCACTTAATTACCGACTAAGACAGTTTACGTTGACTTAATAAGTATAACCAGCAATAACGAACCGATGACAGTAGCATGCCGGTGTTTCTGTCACATAAATCTTCGCTAAAGAAGTTTACTTAATTTCGGTATGCGGGCTACATGAACCAACCCCCTTATCTGTAACTAAATTAACACGGCCCTTTTGGCACGTAATAAATAAATTAAGAGCGCTAATGTAAAGATACGAACTCTTTTAAAGTGTATAAGTACTTATGCGTATTTGTATGAAATGAGTGGTATTTTTAAATGTATCCTCAATTCCCGTATTTTGAGCGGTTGTTTTTGGTTTTCTATATTGCGTTTATTTATTACTAGCTTTCCGCCCGCGGCTCCGCTCTCGTCGAATTCGGTTATATTGCGGTATGAAGCACAACTATAAGAAAACTGCTCATTTCCACGGAAAAATCTAAGAAGCGCGGTGTAACGCTGGATACGATTAGTTGTTAAACAAAAACTGAATGGTACACTATATGTATAAGTAGATGTAAAAAAACAGTTTATACGATATAACAAATTGGACGTCATCCCTCGGGAATTCCTCATTTTTGGGGATTCTATATCGTATCATTTAGCTTCTAAATTAACATGTTATATTCGTTTGCAATTCACCTTGTTTTAAACAACACACAGCGCCATCTCCAATCCATCCATCAAGCAAACTATATTTTTGTTTTCCCTCGGTAATATCAATTTTTACCGGGATATACAGTACACCATTATTTAAAACTTTACGTCTGCAAAATTTCAAAGCAAAATTAAAAAAACAAACAAACAAACAAACAAACTTACTTCCCGATTTATAATATTAGTTAGGCGTAAGGATTAGTAAGGATTGGCTAATTCCCAATGGTCATGTATTAAGTGATGCCTTACTTCTAGTTTGCCGCTTATTGAGTGCAGCGATTGATTCGGTGTAAAATGTATTATAATGAGGCGACAGCCTATGTGTTTACAAAGACTGAGCATATCCTACATTTTTGTTATGATCTTTTAAATTGTTTTGTTTCAATTTTCTACTTTAGGGTTTGTTTATTCATCTATGGACATCTTTTACCTTAAAAGCAAAAACATGCCACCCGCTTACATTGCCATTGATCGCAACGTGATGTTATTATAGCCTTAAGCCTCCCTTAATAAGTAGACTATACAATTTTTTTTTATTGTTTACTAGTAGTCCTGAGATTAACGCGTACAAACAAACGAACCAACTCTTCAGTTTTATAATATGTGTATTGATTAGATAGAAAACTGCTACCAACACACTTCAAAATATGTATTTACAAATAATGTACTAAATATTCAAAAATATTTCCTCCGTTAAAAGGTGGTAGGTAATACACTAAACTATTAAAATAAATAGATGCACTAATGTGACCGTGAAGAAAAAATGTAACAATCTATGCCTAACATTTTGTATGTAAATCAGATACTATCGTCATATGGTATCTCCACCTTACAGAAGACCGCAGCCAAATCACAATCACTTCTGTGTTGTGGTGTTCCTGTGTGTGAGTAAGGTTCCAGGGCTCTTGGGGGATGCTACATTAGTAGCAGGGGCAAGCCTTCAAGGTAATGGCGACAAGTCCAGTAACAGCTTTATTATGCTGTACTTGTCGCCCTTAAGCTAGGACCTCATTACCACTTAACATCAGGTGGGATAAGGTCAATCTTGGAGTGTAATATAAAAAAAAATGGTATATGCCAATCTGATGTCAAACAAAACTTTCGTCAATAGCGTATTACCATTATAGTCGCTAGGTTCTTATCTGGAGAAAGCTTTCAATCGAAGAAAACGTGCGAATTTACAAAGAAAGCATCTAATAAAGCATGATACGCCACCATTCTATAAGCATGGTACGTCTTGTAGAATAGTAAGTTAATTGTTTGCTGTCACAGTATAAATAAACAAAAGCAGAAACTGAATTTTTCTTGTCATCGATGTGTATATGTACTTTAAACTATTATTATAATTATGGATTCCAAAAATACTATATTTTAACAAATGAATACTGGCAATTACTGGTTATTGTTTTTGATTTTTGTTCATCATCATTCATTCTTTCACACATTTTTACTAGAATTCACGCAGTTAGATTTGTAGAGTAAGGTAAACTTTTAACAGTAGCAAGCAATATGTCCTTGCCTTGGTTCTGTTTTATATTTTTATTTTTTTGTAGGTACGGTAGTTTTTCTTGATAGGTTACTGTCGGTTTATTTATACATGGTGCGTGCAATATTGTAAGGGAATTCTCATGTCTTCATAACGTTTAATTTTTTTGATGCATCATTTTCTAATGGAACAATCACTTTTTAGCTGTCGTTTCATTCATTGTTTCTGTTTGTATTTTGTAGTAGATGATTGATATTGCACACATAAGTAGAATGATATCAGGTTCGTAAAGATATCTCTAGATTCAGCCAGATCTAATTACATATTTATATTATTATATTTCGTTAATTAGGTAACTCATTGTTAATGACGATTTATTAACAGTTATTATTTTTATAGTACTATACGCCGTACTAGCGAACTTTAAATATTAGACTATGCTTACTTTAAATATTATGCTCGTCAGAGCAGCACGCGCGACACGTGAAGGTCGTGGGTTCAATTCCCGCACCGCAAGGGGAGATAAAATTTTTCTGTTTCTAATATTAACAGTTATATCTGTAACAAGGAAGTACAAATTAGTAGGTACATATTTTTCAGCTGTTACAATGGACTGTGATAATTAGCCACAAAATTATGAAAAATATTAATTTAAAAGCCTTTAAAGATACATACATACAAAAAAAAGTATTTATACTTGAACTCATAATAAACTCGTAAATACTGAGTTATCATGAAAAATAGAATATGACCCATTCTCGCGATCCAAACAAACAGACGACCAACGTTAAGTGGCCTGTTTTATGATTACATCCACTGTTCATTCAGCTTGCAGGGCAGGTAAAAAATATTATCTTTCTTATAACTTCCTCAGACGAACACTTAACCCTCAACAAACCATTATAGGTGTCCTGCGGACATATCTTAATTTTAAATATTTATGTGTTAATTACTTTTATAGTACCTAAAAATCTAGTTTAACTATAAGTAATAATATTAAAACCGGAGGTGATCATAATAATACACTTGTAAGAAACAACATTAATCGAGGTAAATTTTCAACCAAAAGTCCAGAGTCATAAGTAAGTACATCTAGTCACGAAAATATTTTTATTTTTTTCATGATCACTACTCAGTAAATAAGCAATAAGGTAAAGGTTTTCTTCAACTATGATTAGTTATTGATAGGCATATAAAATGTAGTAGGAACGTATATCTTCGTAATAAACGGTTTCAGTAACGCAATGCAGATAGTATACATAAGTAGTAGTAGTTTTAGTAAACCTAAACGGATTTAACATGGAAAAGAAGAAAATATATTCATAAATGCAACATGTACACTGGTTCCTCATAACCTCTCAGATTTTGTTACTGCTGCCCGTTGGACATTGGTGTTCATTTTCTATATCTGGGTTTCCCAAGCTGTGTAGCGCGACGCCCTGGTGCGTCGTGGATGGAATCAGGGGCGCCGCGTACCATCAATTGGCCCCCACCTCTTCCACCCAAAACATACAAAATAGTAATCTGTTTTTGTATAATGTCACAGATGTATCACAACTAGGTAGAAGCCTTCATTCGTGATGATTTTTTGGCCCCCAGTGCAAGGGGCGTCGCGCTATTCCTTCTGTCCGCTGGACACTATAAGTGTTATAGTGTTCAGTTGTTATACAAGAGTAGTTAAGGGTTAAACGAATGTCTCAAGTCCACCGCAGTCGGGTTTGGTGTACACCTGCGCGCGCGCGATGCTGTCCGACCAGGTCCTAGCGCGTGCGCGTTCGGTGACGCAAAAACGCGCAACGCGCACGTCTTGCGCGCTTTCGGCCAATTACAGACAATATTGTCTTATAAGTAACGGACTGAATTCGAGTATGCCGTCGGGGATAAAATAAATTGTACTTAACTGAAATAGGTGGTTTATAAACAGTTGAAAATTTCTCGGTGGTTACGTACATACGAGACTCAAAAAAGACTCGTAGTACGAGTATACTAATATTGTACCGCAGAATAGTTTGTTTGAACGCGCTTATCTCAGGAACCACTGGGCTGGATTGAAAAAATATATTTGTGCCGGATAGTCAATTTATCGACGAAGGCATTAGCCTATTAACATCACGCTGCAATCGATAGGTGTGGAGTTTACTGATTGTAAAAAATGTGAATAAAATGGAGATTAGTACGCGTGCAAATTGAAATCATGTAATTTGTGATGGTTAACATTTTGTATTGTAATAATTATATAATTATGTAAAATATTAGTTAAAATGTTTTTTTAATTATTGTTTATTCTTGGAATTATTTTGAATGACATCTGTTAGCTCCTAAGAAAGAAAGAAAGAAAGAAAGAAAGAAAATACATTTATTGTCCACTACACAGAAGATACAAATTTACACAAATAAAATAAAAACTAAAAACAAGAAGAAGTACAGAAAGAAGTAAAAACAAAATTAATAAAATTGAGTTGTTAGTAATGTACGTACACATCAAAAATTATGGAATTTACCTTATTTAATCAATGAATAGGAGGAGCTCTCCATTACACGTCAGATAAAAATATATATAGGTAAATAGTGTCAAACCAACCGATTGGTGACCGTTGCGTGTCGCGTTTACTTCAAATAATTTAGGTAAACACATAATACCAAAAATGTTCTCAATATTAATTTGTTCATCGTATCTTGCAAACTTTTTATTGGGTCTACCATAGCTAAAACGAAATAACTTTGGAAAAGAAATAGAGGTTATATGAGCATTTGAGCAAGTGAAAGACCTCCGTACCTACATCCCGAACTCGTCAAAGTAAGTTTACCGCAAACGGAGTCAACCTAAGCGTAGTAACATTCCGACGATGTTGCAGAAATAACTCAAACGCTTGTTTGCGAAGTGGAGCTGTAATTTCGTTGAGTCTCTCACTATGCTTTCGCAGAGCGTAGCGCGGGCGTCGGCATGAATGGACGACGGACACATAAATTAGCTGAAACTATACAAGAAGCGCCCAGGCAGCCCCTCAGATCCTGTGCCCGGTTTTTATCCATACAACAAACAACACAACTCACCCAATTCACATAAACCTTATCTTAACTAACTTAAGGATTACAATTGAAAGTAACTCCAGTTGTTTACTGTACACATTACTCTGTATGTATGATCCGCAAGGAATTTAACACATCCTGTGATCAATTTCTGTTTCTTGAATAATAGATTCAGTTTTTACACCACGTCCGTACTTTTAATAAGACATGTACCTAAGTTAGACCAGATTCATAAATCATCGTCGTCGTATCCTGACATTTTTCTCTGAAGGAAACTTCTTGTACCTTATGATTGAAGTACTTTAAAAGTAAAGTAAAGTATGCTGACGCATTATAGTTTTGTACCCCTGAGTACTTTGTCACATTAAGCCTACGCGTAACTAAGCAAATGAAAATTTATCTTACAGTGGTACTGAATTGTATACAAACTAAATAATTATGCTGGCTTATATTTTTAAGATGTTTTAAATGAATTTGATCACAGATCTCAAATCCTTATGTCATTATCTACTCTTAGATTGAAAAGAAAATAATATTTGATTGTTTCTGTTTATTATACAATACTTATAACAGTATAGGTAATACAGACATAATATCTTAAACCAATTAAATGTCCACCTATGAACAATATTATACAAACTGCAACATGTTTTCCATAAGTTTTTAATATACATTTATTATAATATACCTACTATATTATAAATTACAATTAGATAGATAGATAGATACACTTTATTGCACAGAAAATTTACAGAAATTGGTTTTACAGACATATTTAAGTACAATATAGGCGGTCTTATTGCTAGAGAGCAATCTCTTCCAGACAACCTTTAGGTAGAGGAAATAGTAGACATCGAGAAACGGGTACAGCCGTACAAAAAGCTTGAGAAAAATACTAACAGAAAATATCAATATAAATACCATAACAAGATAAAAATATAAAAAAATACGTAAAGATAAATAAAACTATAATAAACAAATAAATACCTATATAATAAATAAATATATAAATTTCCATAAAGTATATTCCATATAGACAAATAGAAATAAATATATGAAATTAAATTAATTACCAACAAAGCTTAGCATTATTTAATAACTTGATAAAGGATACAAGTTCGGATTTAGTTAAGAGAAAGAAAGAAAGTTTTTACTCTTGATTTGAAAATGGGAAGGGACTCAGATTCCCTGATAGGTAAAGGAAGGGAATTCCATAAGCGTATGGACTGGACAGGAAGGGACTGGAAGGGAATTACTGCATGATAACAACTTCATTGAACACTTTCGAACTAACCTAGAGATTGCGATTACCTGAATAAATTTTACGGAATATTATAAATAACATTAAAAACAAGCGGTATTGTACATTATTCCACTGTTACCTATTTCTTATAAGAAAATTAAAAAATCAGGCTAAAAATATTGTAAAATCCTACAAATTGAGCAACGCTATTAACTTACGTATATGTAAAACGATGAGCATAGTAACACGCCCTAAAAATGCCCATCCAGCTTTAAAATAATACACAGAAGCTCAACGCTGCCGACCGTCACGCTTTCTAAACATTTATTTTGTAACCATTTCATTTAACGTTGCATAAAAATTATTATCTCTATGAAATCACGACGCGACTTAATTACCTGCACGTGCGTGGAGTTTTTGGAGCATGGAAGGTATCTCTTAACTAAATCATAAACGAAAAATATGCTTACACATATCGTAAAACTTGAAAAACAATAACCATTAGAAGATGTTTGACTCTAATCTGGGCAATTAAATAAGTATTTTCAACTATGTAAAGAATAGAACAAAAGAAAAAAGATGGAATAGAAATGTGAGGCAGAGCACATTATCTTAAACCCGTGAAATTTTATCGGACTTCAGAAAGCCCTGAAATTTTATTTATTCATTTTCGTGACCGTGCTATTTTTGGTACGCTAATGTCATGTTCATATACCTCGGGCATCAGTGCGTTGATTGTGCCTGATACTTTTGATGATGAAATTAGATGAAGTAAAAAGCCAACATGACAACAATTAGGACTCCGCTTCAAATATACCTAAGTACAGACCAAAACACTAACAAAGATGCTTGAGGAAAATTTGGATGCGTCTATAAGAGCGCAAGCCCGTGAGAGCATTTTAGTGAGTGCGTGTGAAATGCGCGCGACAATGGACTCGGCATACTCCGGGCCCCAGGGCTACATCCAAGCTTTCAGAGATGCTTGTTTATCTGTGTCAATGATTCAAATATTGCTGTAATTATTCCTCACATATATCTATACTCTCGTTTTGTTTGATAGGTAGGTAAATCTTAGTTCACGTAGCGTGTATCCCGGCGCATCCATGACGGAGAGCGGAGTCCGCTACGAGAATGATCTGGATTTGAAAAGGCTGGTTAAAGGAATAATGTTCATTTCATTTCGCTAATTTTTAAATCGTAATGTCGATTAAAATTGTGCAGTATCTATGCTTCCACTTTTAATATACTTACCATGAAAGTTACAAGTTAGTATTTCTATACATAAAACTGTAATTTTCGTTAGATTTAAACAAGTTAATTCCTCACATTACATTTAAAACTAACAACTGAGCGATCAGCATTGTTTCGTTTTAAAATGGTAGTTTTAATTGCACGCATAAAACTAAGGCCAAAAATTACAGTGTCTGAAAAACGCTAAATAGAAATACAGCAATTGTTTACTACATGCAAATTTATCAGATAAGCTTGTAACAAGCAAGCCGGCAACCCTGGCTTCCATGGTGCACCAAGCAGCTCTGATTTAGAGGAGACATTACACGAACAATGCGCTCGCGCGTCGCAACAGACGATAATTACGCGTTGCGTAGGCGGCTTGGGAACCCGCGTCCTCCAGGCCGCAACCCACTAATCACGTAGCAATCGGACCACAAAAGGCGATTGATGATGACGTACAGACCGTTACCATGCTCACGAACCTAGGTTCCCGGAAATGTAACCTAATGTATGGAATGATACGCGCTGACTCGATTGATTTGATACTTGCATTCACTGCTATCACTTTACTGCGAATAAGGATGGGACTTCTTTCGCTATTGATGAGTATATTATGAGCTAATATATTACCATCAACACCGTTAATGGTTACTTTTCGTTTATAAATTTACGTCAAATGGGGTTTCTATTCAACATTGTTTTAGAAAAAACCACAAGTATTTACATTCTTTGAAGAAAACACTATTCTTAAACCCAAGTAGGTATATAGTTAGTTTAAACGTTTTGGGTGCACCTTTATTTTATTATCTCCAATTTAAGTGAATGGACACTAATAATGAGATTTACTTACTTAATTATACTTTCTAAACAGCCAGTGCTGAATGTTGATTCTATTCAGATAATTATCATTTCTTAACATCCAAACTCGATCAATTCATGTAGGATGGCACAAAAAAAGAAACGTTATCCAATCGTTAATTAGACTTAATCACAATCTCTCAAAAAGGTTACTGTTAATTAGTTATATCAACCGTACAATGTAGAAAAAGCGGGTACACTTCCCAGCTATTGTTATGCCGCTGTAGTTTACGACAAATTAATCTAATAGAGTAGTTGATAAGGATCTCTGACGGAGCGATCCATCACGAGGTCACCGGTTCAGCGTGTACCGGGCGATGACGACGTCAGTCAACGAACTGGGACGATACGATCCGGGAAATAATCTTCTAAAGTGTTCTTAGCGCTTATTCGTTTTAATAATTTTCCAGATTTTTTAATTTTTCAGAACCATATCATAATTATAAAAAAATATGAACCTACCAACCAGGTCAGAGGAAATCAGTGCTTATCCTATTCTTTACAATATTCAGGAGAGACAATATACAGATAACTTACGATAATAGTGTGCGATCGAGCAGAAAAATATGTTTTATGAAAGAGTCTACCTTATTTAAGAGAAGAGGCAGAATATATCCTTGGCTTGGTACTAATGAAAGAAAGATAACCATTAAACGCAAGCTCCGCATAGAAGGAATCGCGCATACCAATAGGATGCGTCAAATCAAAGTTGAATTTATTTTTGTTCTTATCAACAGAGGAAGATTGGTGAGGTTAAAACTATAGAATTTACTTTTTGAGTGTAACAGTTTAATTATACACAAAAAGCAGAAATTGTTTAGATAACAGATTTATAGAATATTTAATCAAAATCTTATACAGACGCCGTCAGATATATCGGAGCAGACAAAGTGACCAAATACTTCTGAACAGTTAAAATGTCAAAAAGTTCCATACACCACAAGTTACCATTATTATCTGAACATTCATTACTTCAATAATATCTGAGCAGATGCTTGTCAATAATTTCTATACACACAACTTACCAATAATATCTGAACACTATTATAAATGGGAAAGTGTATGTGTGTCTGTTTGTTTGTCCGTCTTTCACGGCAAAACGGAGCGGCAAACGGCGAAACGAGTTGACGTGATTTTTTAAGTGGAGATAGTTGACGGAAGGTGGGTGACATAGGAAACATTTTGTCCATTTTCAAACCCTAATGTAGTATGAAATGGGGGTAGTAAGCTAAAAACTGGTATGCGAGCTATTTACGAATAACAAACAATCGCGCATCATTTTGTTTTTTTTTCCGAATTGCAAATGCTCAACTCAAGTTCTATCTTATATAGATAATTTTATATAACACCTCTTTGTCTTATGACTTGATACCTACGCCATGTTATACACATGAATATTCAAAGCACATACATATGTATGTTTATTTACCAGAAATACAATGAATAATAACAATAACTTAAATAACTATTCTATATAGATGAAACTGCTAGTAAAAGCTTGTTTAAAAATAAATTATATACCCCAACTGTTATTAAATAATTAAAGATTCCTGAAAATAGTTCAATATATTTTTAAGCCTTTTAAATTATACTATATATTTTTGGGTAGATTGTAAAGATATTTATGTAAAACGAAAACGAGATCAAAATATGATTTTCTGTACAGATGATGAAGTCCGGGAACTTATAGAAGATGCCAACACGTATTTGGAACTCAAAGTGTTCACATTCTCCCTGTGGAACATCCTGACTGTCGATGCCAGCTTCCCACTTCAGTTTACTAATATGTGCATGACATACTTTTTTACTTTAATACAATTTTTCAATACAATAAAATAGCTATCCTTACTTGACCTAACTACCTACTGTTGTATACCTTCAATAAAATACTCTTACTGTCATTAAATCAGTTCTGTTTTTTATCAAATGTTCATTGTTTTCTTCGGTATCATTCGGTCCATCTCATATATGTATACTATTTCTGAAAAAAAAACTGTAATCTTCTAATACGGCTAATCTTTATTTAAACTTGCATGTGATATTTTTAAATTTTAATTTAAATAAGCAAATTACCGAAATTTTGAAACACATATTAATAATAAGAGATTTAGGCATAGAAACGAATAAAGACCATCGATAAATTAAAGTGCTATGGAAAGTATATGTACCTACTTACTTTTCGAAATTGAACTATTGAAAGTAATGAAATGTGACGATGTCATTTATTTAAAATATTTTGTATTCATTTCTGTAATAAGAAATTAAATTCTATGTATTGTATCTTACCTATCTTCTATGTATTGTATCTAATCTATTACGACTCTAATACCAGTTACAGTACCTGGTTGACTTATTCACCCATTATACAGCCCCTCAGGGATATAATGCTTTTGCGATTGCCTACTACGCTATCCAATAATAAACGGTAAAAAAGTATTTACTAAAAATAAAAGTAATGTTTTTAATATGAATTTAAATTAAACTTCGCCTTTTTTAACCATTAGGAAAAAAAATAAAACTCCTCTTTCAATAAATCAATTGAACAAAGAAGGAAGCAGCACTCCGTGGCGCAGGACAAAGCGATTGAACTCGCACAGTTTTGTTTATAAACAGACGGATACATGTTCAGAGGAAACAAATAAGTCCAAGTCCAAAGCAGTCACACTGAAATACAGTTATTTTCGATGCGGGGCATCGGATATAATTACGCGTCCGTGGCCCACAGACGTGCAATAAAATCGGATTGGAACGCAGCGAACAAGCATCATTATTAATTTAACGTAGTTTTAAACTCATCACATAAAATTATATCATCTATTAATTGCCTTTCTCTTACCAAACATTATTTTTTTTAAATGATTTTAACTTGCAAAAAATCTTATAAATAAAAATGGATCGCTGTTCTTTAGTCTCACTAAAACTCGAGAACGGCTAGACCGATTTGGCTAATCTTCGTCTTGAAATAATTGTGGAGATCCAGATAAGGTTTAAAGGTTAAAAATTAAAAAAAAAGCGCTACGAAGTTCGCCGGGGCAGCTAGTACCATATAAAAATGTTATTACGAAATACCTACTTACTGAATATGCCTAATATTTTTGATGATGTTTACTAATCATTGCTTTGATGGGTATCACCGCTCTTCCATTTAAATTTGTCCACATCCAAAGGTTGTCTTCAGAAGATATAGTATTATAGCTTACATAATTAAAATTTTATTCAAGTTACCTAAATAAAGTGTGCAAAAAAATAATAGTTTAAAAAACTAAAAAACACGCTTTTAGCTCGCACTAAAAATTACAAAATAATTCAGACATTTAAGAAAGAAAGCGTGGAGCGTTTATGTTATCTTTACTCTTTTTGGACAAAACGCTCCACACTTTCTTTCTTAAATGTCTGAATTATTTTGTAATTTTTAGTGCGAGCTAAAAGCGTGTTTTTTAGTTTTTTAAACTATTATTTTTATTTTCTACTTTTTAGTTTTCTCATGTATCAATAATTATATAATTCTTTTTCGTATCCCATTCAGCAAACCCTTTCATTTAATACCCATATCATAGGGGTGCATTTCAAATAGCCTGTCCGTTATCTTGGACGCCCGCCATATTAGATTTGAATCACGTGACTATTTTTTTCGTATTCCTGACAGCAAACCCTTTCTTTTGATACCCATATCATGGAAGTGCATTTCAAACAGTCAGTTCGCCATCTTGGGGAGGCCGCCATATTAGATTTGTAATGACGTTTCTTAGCTAGTCATGTATTGTCATCAGAACTCAGAGCGTGTGCAAAATTTCATCTTAATCAAAGACCGGGAAGTGGGTCAAATTAAGATTCAAAGATTCCGTTACATACATAGATACATACAACCCGAGCTAATAAAAGCATGTTCATAAATCAACTAAAAATGAATAAATCTTTATTAAACACTTTTAAATCGTAATTAAACATTATGCAAAATTAATACTAACGGTTCAAAACCAATTTCTACCGAGATCATACCAGAAAGAAACTCAATAGAAACGGTACAGTGACAGCCTCTAACTTATAATAATGCGTAAATTACTTTAAATAAAATCGTATAGCTTTAGTTTGATAGTTGTCATATGTGTGATGTTTGATGTGTGTGTGTGTATGAATTAAATAAGTAGGTAGGTTGGTTTTAAGGTAAGCCGAAGCAGTCCTCAAATCAGGCACCCAAACGGGTGCTTGCTAGTAAACACAAGCAAAACGTACCTATGTATTTATGACGTATATCTTCAATCACCTCAGTAACATTTTACTGAGTATGCAACAATCTGTTATATAAAGCAGTAACTTTAGAACTGTAAGTTTGAGTTGGTTCTCTTACCTTATGCATAAGACATAACCAAAGATTATATGGGCAGGTCAACGTCTTATGCGTTTCCAAGGTGTAGAATATTCGTCATTGATTTTATTCCAATGCACCTAAAGATGTTTGAAGCTATCTCCATATTTTATGCAGTAGTAGGTATAAACTACAGACAGAGGCGTCTGGACGACGCAAAAAGAGCAACGCTACGCGAAGACACGACCTACAGGGTTAACAGTTATTTAGTAATGTTACTGTTTAAATTAGTTTTGTGAAATGACAAATTTATAGAGGTAGCTAATTAGTAGGGGTGAAGAAGTTATTATTTAGAATGTTTCATTGTTTCCTCTAATAGTCACATATGTTTTTATTAAAAACCAGAGCTTTCCTAAAGTATCTTAGAGACGTGGCATGTGTGGGACTTCCCCAGACTTCGTCTCCGGTCAAGAATGTAGACTACCCACTAATACCCCCCGCACTTTTTAGCTATATCATAGATAATCCACGTCGCGCCTTAGCACATGATCAAAGCAGTACTGATGTAGTACAGACCGCCTTTGACGACTGACGTGATTTTGACTAACAATGTAACAAACATAAACTGTCAAAAGGGTGTGTACCAAATTTTGTTGTTTTAACTGCCATACCGTAATCGTTTGGATTCCGTCCATCATTTCAGTTTGAGGTACGAAACCCCCCTAAACGTATATGGGTGGCCGTCAACCCTACGCAACGTGGCGACGCGGATGCCGCCCGAATTAGCCGCGCGCGCCCCGCTAAAGGATTTGCGCCGTCGAGCGCCCTCGCGACGCGAATCGCTTCACTAATTCCGTCACTGGACTATTTCAGGTGACAAGCGCCACTCGATATAAGTATACGATCCTTTTACAAGTCATCATCATCATCATTTCTGCCTGTTTCTGTCCACTGCTGAAAATAGGCCTCTCCAACTGATTTACATCGCGACCGGTCCATTGCCACCTGCATCCAACGAGACCCAACAATTTTCACTAGGTCGTCGGTCCATCTGGTAGGCCATCTGGTAGGCCGTCCCACACTGCACTTGGTGCTACGTGGTCTCCACTCAAGAACCTTTTTGCCCCATCGACCGTCCGATCTTCGAGCTATGTGGCCAGCCCATTGCCACCTCAGCATGCTAATCCTACGGGACATAACTAGTGCTAGTTCATAAAAGTATAATTGATAACATTAGTCAAGATAAATCCTAAATCTATTTGCCCATAATAGTAGGTAGTTGTTTTTATTTATTGTTGGTTTCTCCTCTCTTTTCATAATCCTTTTCCTCACAACTACTTTCTGTTATCCTCATAATCACACTGATAAGAATAAAATACGAATGAATGTAGCTCAACTGAATGAGCATAGCTGGGCATTAACTCGTTAATCCGTTAATCGTTAATTAACGAAGTTAACATTTTGAGTAACGGATTAACTTTTAAGTTAACTTCAAAAACCGTTAACGGACTCATTAACTTCCGTTAATAATTCAGAAGTCCGTTAATCGTTAATCAAATGCCTACTATTCACTGCATGGCACCGCGAGTGCCATACGAGTGCGAGTGAGAAAGCTGTGAATAGATTAATTATGTTCATTTGATTTCAACATATCAATAATTACTTAGAGCCGGTGTTTAGTTAGAATGATGAGTGCTGTGTTTGTTTTAAAGAAGGGAGCGGATCGGGAAGGGATCTCCGGAAACCGTAGGAAACCAAAAGGTTTCCAAATGGGAGTTTCATAGCTTAACTTTTTATTGGACCGCATCGTAACGTTTTACATAGACCCCCCCCCCCAATTTCACCATCGAAAGCTACATTATTCAAGAGTTACACATAGGTTAAATTTTATTTTGCAAAAAAATATGGTTCCGTAAAATATTTGGGATTTTCGGACACAAGGTGTATAAAATCAACCTGAAAAGTTACTTATTTTGCGTACGCTGCCTAAACTATTAAAGATAGAACCATAAAAATGTTCTAATTAATTGTAGATTTATGGAAAACTGTATGGAAAATAAGGAAAAAGTATGTAATAACATTTAAAAAAAAGTAACATTTAAAGTATGTAAAGTAAAGAAGAAGAGATGTAATAGGAAGTTATGAAACCACTATACTTACCAAGTTAAAATCTATACTAATATTAAAAATGAGAAAGTAACTCTGTCTGTCTGTTTGTCTGTCCGGCTTTCATGCCTAAACCACTGAACAGATTTTGATGATGTTTGGTATGAGTAGATGTACGTTGAACCTCTAGAACGGATATAGGCTACTTTTTATTGTCAAAATGAGGGGGAAAGAGGGTAATACCACACTTAAAAATTTATATGGGAAAATAATTACTTTTTAAATTAGAGATATGAAATTTGGCACAATACTCAAAATTCATAACAAAGCTCAAAACTTGGAATAAAATATGGACTACTTTGGTTTTGAATATTAGGGGAGATGGGGAGGGGTAACAGCGACCATGAAAATAGATATATATGGAAATCCCTGTAGTCCACGCGAACGAAGTCGTAACAGCTAGTATTAGGTAAATTGAAAAAAAATACTGTGCAATGCAGTTATCAAAACCCATGGACTCGGATTATCAATGACATGGAAGCGGATTCTAGGTCCTGGTGAGAATCAATGACCATTCATCCATCCATTTGGATTATATTTTAACGGATTAACGATTAACTTTAACTTGCGTTAATTCTTCAGAAATGTAACGCTTTAACGTTTAACGAAGCTAACTTTTTTAGTAACGGATTAACGATTAACGAAGTTAACGCTTTGATTAACGGTGCCCAGCTATGTGAATGAGCACGAGATTTTCAGGTATATATTTTGAACCTGCTTATTCATTTTCTTCTTCGAATTCGGTTCGAATAAAACTTGGCATTCCTAGAAACCACACTGCATTTCGTTCCGGTATGATTTTCCGTGGGTCTTTAGTTTATTTACTTTAATTGATAGTGTGTGGAAGTTAGTTTAAAAACGAACGCAACATGCTGAATTTACATACTTAATAGCTGGTTACTAGTACGAAACATAGAAAACTAAATAAATTATTTTGCAAGAAGCATAAAAAGTTGGTATCGTACTATGAATTGTACAACCAACATACTGGTAGAAAATATAAAACGAAAAAAAATCAACACAGTTTATTATAGCGTAGGAACGGCCAGGTGATCAAAAAGCGAAAACATAACATCTCTGGCGGCGTGTGCGCATCATTACGGCCGGTCACCTGCGCGATCATCTGCAAGGCCACGATAGGTCACAAGGCCAGCCCGCTATGTCGCCTGCCTCTCAAGGACTTCAACCCCTTCCTTTTAGGTGCAATGTAGACACAATAAAGAGAGGAAAACGGTAAAGAAAGCAAGTAATCCTGCGTTCAACTGTGGAAATGTAGAACACTATACCAACAGAATTAATCGAGGAGGACTTTACATTTTACTGGCATCTCCACAGTAATAGTATTAACGATAATGTATGAGTGCGTCAGGTACCGTGATTTGTAATAGTTGGAAATTGGAATGAAAAAACCAAGTGGAAACTTCAGGTAAAAGAATATAATAAAGGTAGCAGAGACAGATTTATACGTAAGAGAATGACAGAGTGTTATAGAAGACATTAGACAATATAAAAGTTTAAACTTAAACCTAGAAAGAACAATCATCTTGCCAGTGTTGTGATTATAAAACAGGTTTTATTAACAGTAATCAATCAGTTTGTAGGCCACAATGTTGCAAAGAAGATACCCATTTTTAAATGAGGCACGATAATTTCATTTGACAAACCAAAAAATGTATAGGGAAATTTTAAAGTCGACCAATCATATTTTTACTCATTTAAACAACCAAAGTTTTCAAAAGAATTATTAAATATAAGTGGCCAGTGCCGCATATGTTCATAAAATCATTTTTCGTATTCTTTCTGAGGGACCTGGTAGCTATTATTGTCATAAATGTAAAAAAAAAAGTGCAGAGTACATTTGAAGTAAGTACACATTATATAAGTATTTAATACTATTAATATCTGCACTTGGCCGTTTTAATGACCAAGTGAGCATGACCAGAAACTTGATTCATGCATCTCCGCTGAATTGATTTCTGAGTTTTTTATTAGTTATTATTTCACCTAACTTCTTTTAACCATGAACAAAATTTCAATGCATTACTTTTAAGTTTATCACAGCATTGACTCACTGCCTGTTAAAATACTTTAAGGCAAGTTCTGTAAATAATTTCCTTGGTCCATACCTAGCACGCGTGCGGTTACGATACAAGGCATTTTTGTGCCCATTATGGAGAATATGTGAGAATATTTAATGTGCTAATGGCCGGGCCACATTTATGGAAGATATCTTTACCATATTGTGTTCATCCATAGCTCTATGCTACACCAGCTATAGACATTTGCTTAAATTATGAATGCCTTCCAGCAACATTTTTACGCCTTTAATATTTCCAGGTCAATTTTAATGGTGATGTTTGCTCTTTAACTTTTAATTTTTGGTTTGTAATTGGTTGATATGAAATAAGATGGTACATAAATAATTTTACATCAATAGACTCTGCATTATATTTTGATAAGATACAGCAGGTGTGAAAATTAAATACGTCTGTCTATTAATATAATAAATATGTCGTTTAATATAATAAATCACCCATGAACTTTTTGATTTGGCAAACTGTTTATGTAGTAAACGTAATAGTTATTGTTAAAATTGTAAAATTTGGTAATTTAAAGATTTTTAAACTGAAATGAAGTACGCTAACGAGAGTCAAAAACAACATTTTGTAATGTGACCAAAACCCCGATCTTTTTTCAAAAACTATGCCCCATAATTCCGATCTCATTCCACAGTGTTTTGCAAGCCAGCATATCTGTTGACCTTTGTAGATTGAAAGCTGTGTTGATAATGTTCGCGTCGCCAAGACACGGTCGTGAGCCGGGAGCAGTGGAATGCAACAATCGAGAGACACAGGTGCGCGGGCACCTGCCGCTCGCTCGCTCGGCCGACAGCCGCAGACAGCCGATATCGATACCGATACACAATCGATACCATCGATTAAACTGTTCACCACAGCCGATGTTCCGCGGTGAAATGTCAGTGAGCAAGTTTGGTCTTCATTTGCAAATTTAGAAGAGTTTTTCAAACAAATAAGTTAGTGTTTACATAGTAAAAATAAACGTCCACAAAACAATTGTCAATTGTAAATGATTTCAATCTGTTCTTTTTAGTGTGGTACTTATTATTGTAGGTGTTGGCTTAAAATCCTATCTACTATATCTCGTTATATTGTTTCGAAGCAATATGGTAATTGCTTTATATCAATATGCTTATGGCATATGCACGTGTAAGCTTGTCGTAATTTTATTTGATATTTGTTAAGGTACGAGTATGCTGTTGGTTTGTTTACGCTGTGATGTCGGGAATTCGGGATATATTAAAAGCTTGTTAGCTTTATCAGATTTCCTTTGGGATGCGGCAAATACAACAAGTTTATTTAATCACCGATTTCATGATTATTTTGATAGCAATAATTTTATTGAAATGTGTCGTAAAATTATGGCAAATTTGTAACCACTTCTTTATAATTAGAGCAGTTTGGTTGGTATCTTTTTTGTGACAGGTTTTACCCATCCATATATCCAAATATAAATAGGTCGTTGGTTAATCTGTTAACCCGCAGGGACCTACTCGTACTTAGATACGTCCCGATCGTCTAGTAGATTATGTACCGGGTTACGATTTTGGGTTTCGGGTTCGATTTCCGGATCCAGCAAACCATGTTTCCAATTTATTTAATTTGGCACACGTTTGTGATCACCAGCTCTTATATACCTACTTATCGAATAGGTAATTGGTTTCCATCAATCATACCATAAGAGGCAATTACGCACCATCTGTGAGGAGTCTCATGTTGTGTGATTCAAATTTAGCGATAAGCTTCGTTAGATATTCAATGCAAACGTATCGAGGGTGCTCCGATGAGGTGCTAAGTATATTGATGCCTTCCGTTAGATCATCCGCTGCGCGTGCGTCGTTGAATTTGTAAAGTCTCTCCCTGTCTGCGAGCTTGAAAGGGAAATGGTCCATCACTTTCAGTGTTGCCACATGTGAAGTTAAATATGCCTCAGTACTCTGTAGTTAAATGTAGATTGTGTTGCGTTCACTTAAATTGCACAGTCGTCTAAAAAGATCAATAGATATGATTGAAACGATGCTACTAATTTCTGAGTAAAACAGACGTCACACGATCGAAATCCTTTGTCATAGGGTTTATTTTACGGTGTCACGGCCTTTTCTTGATCATATTTAAAATTTGTACCTCCACGGATTTGATCGTTTTCAAATGTACGTGTACAAGTTCCCAGAACAATCAAAGAACCTCGGGAGTTCCCTAGTTACATGTACTTAGATGTACCTACTCAGCAACACTATCCCAACGGACGGACACGTCGGCAGCTCTCTGCATACCAAATAATGCACTTCCGACGCCCGTCTACTTAATTCCAACACCACTGAGACGTCCACCTTTCCCTCAACTAATCTGCTGTCATGTCTGACGGACGCGCTGTGGACAGAGACAAAAGGCAGTAGCCAAGACCTCCGGTACCCGGTGACACTAGGCGTCTGTGCACTGTGTAGTAGAAGCACAATTTTTTCAAGGGGGGGGAAATGCATTTTCGCACCGTATCGAGGACGGCAGTAGCGTGTGTGGCACTCTCCTTCCCAGAAGGGGACGGAAGAAAAACTATCCGAACTAAAGACTCGTGCGAATGTGGGGAGCGCTCTCATCGCCTTCGGTTGGCGCCATTGGAAAACAGTATCAATCATCATAACAGTAGCACACTTGCACCAACTTATATCGGAAGACGCGAATTGACGGTTGCTGAATTACAGAAAAATATCGATAGATTTGAGAGCTGTCAAATCGTCAGTTTCCGTTACAGTTAAGTTTGTGCGACTGAGCCTTAGCGTGTTGTGATGGTGGAACTTCAAACTTTAGCTTTATGTTGGTGGTAGAGCAATAATTCGGGCGCCTTAGTTTGTACAAAAGTTCGAACATGTTTTTGCTACTCTAGCTATTGCTACTCTAGTCTCTATTGTTGCAAAAAAATGTTGAGCTGGTGATTACAATATTGAGCCAAATTAAAAAAATTGGAAACATGCTTTGCTTGATCCGGAAATCGAACCCGAAACCCAAAACCGTAACCCGATACATAATCTACTAGATGATCGTTACGGTCTATGCAAGTAGGTTCCTGCGGGTTGACAGATTAACCAACGACTTATTTATAGTTTGAAATATGGATGAGTAAAATCTAACACAAAAAAGATACCAACCAAACTGCTCTAATTTATAAAGATGTGTTAATAATTTTACGTCAACCATAATTTTACGTCACATTTCAATAAAATTATTGCCATGCTGAACAATTGTTTCTATAATTGGTTCGATGTTTTAAATGATGACAAATAAAACATATTATCTGTTTATGTAACAAGGCACATTAGGTTTATTTGTTGGAGTAGCCACTTTTTCCTTATCAGCTGTTAATAGAAGCTTGGAATAATAGGGACCAAGGGCAGAACAAAGTGGCCGCTCCGGCTGGTAAATTTAGAGCTATTTATACAACACAAAAGCCGCAACAAAATTCCCCTAGACTGACGAGATAATCAAATATGCGCCGGTATTCGCACACTAAATAACACTCCTCATCACTGTTTTTATTGGCATAAATGCGCATTATTATTATTAAGAAATTGTAATACAAAACATATTAACTGTAATATCCATCCATTATAAATGGGATATATTTTAAATGTGAAAGTTACTCTGTCTGTCTGTCTTTTTGTCTATCCGGCTTTCACGCCTAAACCACTAAACCGATTTTGATGAAATTTGGTATAGGTATACGTTGCACCTCTAGAACGGGCATAAGCTACTTTGTGTTTTAAAAATAAGGAGATATGGGGAAATACCGCCCTTGAATGTTTATATGCGAAAATCGTACCCAAAGCTTGCAAAAGCCTTTTGTGGGGTTGTAGGAAACATCTGACAATAAGGTTGTTATCACATTTTTTTCTAAATAAGCTTTTAACTTAAACTTTTCAGATACAAAATAAAAGTTGAAAGCAGTATCACAACACTGTATCCTAAAGTATTTGCAAGAACGTCTATGTTGCCTTCATCTTACTAACACTTATTTTGAATTCAACCGTTTCATAACTCAGTTTCACTTAAGCACGTTCTTTGTAAATTTTTCTACCGTGTAATGTGAACTAAACGCACCATAAGCGTAACCCCACACTAGCGTTCTTTGAGCGTCGACGCCCACGCAACGCCGACGCGACGTCGACGCAACGCCGACGCGACGTCGACGCAACGTCGACGCGGCGCCGACGCAACGCTTGCGCAGCGGCGCGGTCGAAATGACGAACGCCAGGACTGCGCTCCACAGGCGCCGCGCCGGCCCGACGCCTGCCGCAGCGTTTATTTTGACAACAGTACAATGATCAACTCAGTTGTTTCGGCCCGCCCGTGTTTTAGAATCAGTAGGTAGAAGACTTTTTAGCTGATAGCAAATATGGATGTAGCTTAAAATACTAACTCATATTGCCGAAGAAACACATTTTCAATTAAGTACTTTTAGTTTTCGAGAAAATAAATGCTAAAGTTGCCTATTCGGGCCATGTGTCAAATAGGTAAAATATATTTTTTCCTTTACAAGTTGAAAGCATTACTTTATCACTGCAATATAAAACATTATATTGTGCGTTATTCAAATCTTACATTTCCATTTTCGAAACAACTGTACATGACGTCAGCGCGGCGCGACGCTCGAATGCGATGTGCAGAGGACGCCCAGCGCAAGCGCCGCTCAAACGCCGCGCCGACGCTGTGCGGGCGCCGCGTCGACGCTGAGCGGGCGCCGCGTCGACGCAACGCCCAACCAACGTCGGTGTCGGGAGGTCGCCGGCAAGACGCTGACGCTCGAAAGACGCTAGTGTGGGGTCCCTCTAAAAGTCTAATTAAGAGGTATTTCCCCATATGGGCGAGACCTCGGAGGCAGTGGCACGCACTCGGGCCCGCCTGTTTGAGGTTCCCAGGCGATAGCTGGTATCTCCCGCAAACACCTCAGTGTTTGACACGCCCGACGACAATCACCAACGCGTCACTACCACACATCATCTACATTTTCAACCTTATCGTTAAGCACACAAGGTACACATATAGATTCGAAGCTAAAAGGGTACATAATTTTTGTACTAAGTATGTCTGTTAGGCTAAAAGACAGAACGCGCTCACTGAGTTTTAAAACCGCTCTAAATAATAAATAAAGAAATATTTGACAACATCACACAGGTATGTTGATCTGATTGTGTGGTGGATTAGCTTAAGCACTTGTGTTACAGAAATCCGAAACAATGACGGTACTACAAAACCCAGGCCCAAGACAATATAGAAAAGTTCGTTTCCCATTTTGGCCCGACCGATATCTAACCCGGGAACTCCGAGATGGCGCGCAGCCAAAGTCCAGCCTGCTCGCGGCTACGAAGGTCGTCAAAAACTACCAAATTTTTAATATAAATTTTTAATATAAATTATTAGATAGTAAGCAATATAAAAGATCAAAGAACATTACTGTAAAAAAATGCAAACTTATAATATAGTTATTATTACCAGGACAGTACAAATTTCAAACTGCGTAGTTTAACGTTCATCTGTACTTAGCTTAGATACTAGAATAAATAATGATAAAAAAAACACATTTTGACTTAGTATTTAGTTATTGGGTTTCGAACGTCTTATTTTAACCACAACTTTTTCATAAAAAAACAATTTAAAAGTAGTGCTTTAAATACGACGCCTTTAGTATTTGATCACAAGTTCAAAAGCGTTTAAATATTAGAACATTTTGGAAGTTTAGGTGCCAAGTATGCTTTATAACAGTCTACTGCGGTTTTTAATCCCAGTGAACGTCTCCGAACCACGTATGTAACATATCTCCTATTTAGGCTTGCCGCGGCCAGACACGCGACGAAGTTATCTATCGAAATTTTCAAGTGAAGTCGCGCGTCACACTTGTTTGTATTTGCTCATCGTCAAGTGTCACTGTTGAATCGATATCGGTTTGTATAGCCTAATATTAGTCCATCCCAATCCAATAAGCGTGTCATTTTTGTTGTATTTAAATTGCTATTCCAGAACATAAACATTTTTCTATTCCAATATCATTGTTTTTTACATTGATTACGGTTAAAAAACCATTAGGAGATTAATGTACTTTAAACAAGCACAAAATATATCATAGTTTTTGTTCTCATTATAATACCTAATAAATACAATTGGAATGGAAAACTAACATGGTTTGCATGAAAGGCATTCGTAGAAAAAAAACCCACAGCAATTGTCTGGTATTTCGGCGATCATTGAACTCACAGCTGTGTTATGATGAGTGTGATGTATCTACATACATAGATATTTCTCATTTGTAATACTGAAACAGAGAAGCGGACTAAAAATAGGTTTTTAATCCGCCTATTAAATTTTAAAAAAATATGGGACACGTATTTTTTAATTTGTAACCAAATCAAAAAACAAAGGATACATTGTATTGAATTGTCGCGTGAAGTCATTATTGGGTAAATTTTTTAACCTAAAAGTGACGTAATGAGCCCCAACCGCACAATTTGGCATCGTTTTATCGAAGTACATTTGAAAAGAGCTAGATTCAATTTACTTGAAATTATAAAAAAAAAATGGCAAATGAGAAAATACGTGTCTAATTTATATTTTTAACCTAAGGAAACCCATGATTATTGCGTGGGTAGCATAAATCATTTGAGTAAATAGCCAAGAAACAATATTTCGGGCAGTAGTTCCCAAAAGATATATTTGCGTAAGTTTTGAATACAACTATAAATTGTGTACTGACTGCGCAGGAGTGCAATGTACGAGTAAGATGCTATTAAGGCGACGTGAGGTTTAGCCATTGCTTGCGATTTAAGAGCACAATAATGTCTGCTACAATACCTATCACATTGCAAATCTTTATCGGTTTTTTTAATTATCCATTACTGTATTACAAATTTACACATTCCTCTTACATCAGTCTATCTATTGCTGAAAACTGCATTATAATCCGAATATTTTAAAGACCTAAGCGAACAGAGAGCGGAAGCAACTTCATTTTATACTACGTAAAGATAACCGTGGACGCAGTGATGCAGTGCACCATTAATGAGTGGCAGTGATACGGAAGCCAAGCGCAGTCGAGAGTTGTAGAATGCGCGGGCGCAGGTGCAAACGGATACGTAAAAACTGCCGCCGAGGAATACGGACTATCGAGCGTTGTCCATTCACATATCTGCCACTTGTTTTAAGTACACACCGATTCATTCATTGAAGAAGAAGGCTTTTAAATTGATTAGTTTCCGAGATGGACGGGATACAGTCATCTAGGAAAACACTTGCAAATTCGATATTAATTATTATGCTACGACCTGCCATTGGACACATGCCATTCATCTGAAATCACAGAAAAAATATATATTTTTGAACAGTGTAAAAACTTGTATTTAAATATTATTTAGGAAATTAACAAACTTAATATAAAATAATAACATAGTAAACAACGCAATATAAATCTCGTGTTCCTTGTTTTTTTATGTAATGGCATTTCGTATGAAAATTTATGCACTAGCATTTTTTTTCATTAATTTTCATGAAAGTCGGTCTTGGTTTTTTAAATTTTTTTCTTCTTCTTCTTGTTTAAAACTTCGTCCGCGTTGTTATTTAAACTGAGAGTCGTAGAATGCGAAGCCCGATGCATCTGCAGACATGTCCTTGCAAAAACCGGCAAACACAGTGCCCGGCTCATTCACATTCTACTATGTACTCTTTATCGTCTCTCTAAATAAGTATTAATAATTAATATTATATTGACTACAAACAATATTTACAATACCACGCTAAACACTCACATGGCATGTTTTTTTAACTCGCAAATGGAACTACAATTATAGCGTCCTCCCTGCTTGACGTAAAGGAAATTAATACAAAGGTAGGTACAACTGAAACTGAGTGAAAATTAAATGAGAGTGAAGAAATAAGAGCTTATAACTTAATTCTTAGGAACCAAACCAAAAACATCTTTATCTACATGCAAATTTCTCTCTAATTATTTCGTCGACCCGCATGTATTTGGGGTGATATATGACATCACTTTGTGTGGGTTCATTGGGCTGGTGTCCCACTTCCAAAAACCATAATAATATACTAGGACTATTACATGAGATGAGTTGAACACTACACAACGAGGGCTAAGCATTGATACATAGCATACAGATCAAAAGACCCTATTACATTTTTTCTCGCCTTATATGTGACTTAAATTAAAAGTTGCAAAATTCAGTCGGAATGGTCACCTATTCAACGATTTCCGTACTTGCAACTTTTCTATATTTTAACGCACAAACTTTTCAATATGGTTTCGTGTGTCAGTCGTTATTTATATAAAACAAGTAAGCTACTTACTACAGGACCAGAGCAATGTATGTGATGTAGGCCAATGTTCATTTAGTTATTCATCCAATAAACGTATAAGCTACTCGCATGTCGGTTACATGAAGAGTCCTTAGACAAAAAGCTTACTCTTAACAAATTATCCAAATCAATCGAAAACCCCAAAGGAAAACACGGAAAAAATACCTTACCGTCGCGTAATTAGTTATGATATTGATCCCGTGAAACCGTAAGTAGATCATTACAATACCGCACCATTACAATTACTACTTCCGACCCGAAATACCAGTCACGGTCGAGTTGTCGCTGTAAGAGGGAAAAAAGTCGCATGATCTGGGAATGCCTAATCAGCGGCGCCGGCGCCGCGCGTGAGAATCCGCTCCGCGCTCGATGCCGGGCCGACCGTGACGCCCGGCTCGGCCCCGTAAATCACCATCCACACTCACTCAGTCTGGAAGCTCTACAGCTTACTAACAAGACCTAAACTCTTAGAGTTTTTTTTTTATCCAAACGAACTCCTCATTTGGCCTCGTTTGCACTGATGCATGGTATATGTGAAAGTGGCAAGCGTGGTTAATGTCCAATATTTGAAAAACGATCCGATCTAGTTACGGATAGTAATAAATAATACGAGGCGTAAGCTAAAAACGACTGACGGACAACTGATAACCGAAGATTTTTTTTTATATTACACTTCAAGATTGACCTCATCCCACCTGATATTAAGTGGTAACGAGATCCTTATTTAGTAGCACCCCCCAGGAGCTCTGGAAACCTTATTCACCCGCAGGAACACAACAACACGTTAGTGATTGTAATTTGGCTGCGGTCTTCTGTAAGGTGGAGGTATTTACCAGTCGGGCTGCTCCATATATTATTGTATTAACGACTCGTAGTCGGTTGGAGAAACGGATAGTCATTTTTGACACATTACGAATCGTAAAACATTGGAACCGGCCATAACAAGACATACACATAAACTCTTAGATACGCAATTTTTTTATCAAAACGAACACCTCCATTTGGCTGCCTGTGCACAAGTAACTCGGAGTAGTAAGCCGGGAAAATAAAATTCACTAATATAATTGGGAACTCAATGCCGTAAAAGAAGATTTTGTGTTGCATCGGCTCTATTGATTCTTTGTAAATTACAAAATGCTCCGGTATTAACTAACAGTCAGCACGTCAATAAGTTACAGATTGCTGTCTTCATAAAAAAAATATGGAGGAATCATGTTTTGGGCTTATACCTCGCTCCGTTTCGATGAACAGGCTGCCTTAACTTACGCCCAAAATAGGGTTATATTATATACTGCACAAACAAGTAAGTTTATAATTATAATTCAAGTAAAATTAAACAGAGCGTACCCAATACGAGTATGTATCGAATTGGTAATGTTAACTTTCGTTACCTTTTTTTATGAAGTACTTAAATACAAACTGTTTGGTTACTCAGTTCCTATGTTTAACTTTAGGTGTTTACTTTGTTAAGTATTATCCGGTACGTCTTAAGTGTAACTGTTACCCACACTGGCCATCGATCGAAACAATTTGCCTCAATTCTTCTCAGGCCACGCAAAAAATGTGTCACGGGAATCAGAAAATCGATTCTAATCGATTCAGAGTGACGTCTCCTATCGATCTCTCTATTAATCGTTGTTACAAATCCGGTATGCCGTCACAAAAAATAAAAGTCCTCGGACGAGTTACGAGGTGAGAAAGGAAATGATTGTAATTCTGACTTTTTGTTTGCGTTTGTATCGCCATAAAGTTTACAATTGCCTTTAAATGGCCAGGATTGTTCTCTGATTTTCAATTGTTTCATTACAAAGTAACAAAATAAGCTGAATTTGGCGGCTTATTTTACAACCTAAGAGTTACTTGACATTGAAGGTATACTCGTATGGTAAGTTGGTAAGGCTACTCAGAACTGACTAGAAGCACACGAAACGGGCCATCTGAGTCCAAAAACATTCAAGAATTAAAAAAAAAAGACAGTCAAATTAAAAAAATATATTATTATGCGAAAGTCCAATACTAACTTTCTCATGCAAACATTGTATTCAGGAGCGCATTTTTTTTAAAGTCTATCTTTACAACTTACTTATTCTCCTGATTCTAAGCGTCCATGAAGCTGATTGTATGTATACAGCTCTTTTGTGTTTTTGTTATTAGTACAGAAGCGAACATTAACCCTCATAACTACAGTCAATGTCCTCTTCCTCCACCGATTTCAGTAATTGCCTGAATTCATTACGTAAAAGTAGTTCAATTAAAGCACTTATCTGGGCCCAAAATGCTGCACTTCGAAATTCAATTTTATAGGTGGAATATGGCAACCCTATTATCGGTTATTATAATGGGATCGGACGCGCGGTGGCGCCTGCGCGGTCGGTGCGCTTCTGTAGTGTTTTAACAGCAGTTAACTTAGGCAGAGCGCAGGGCTGCCAGCCTTTACAAATGTTTATTATACATACTGTCCTGAGACTCAATTATGTAGTATCAAAATTAATACAATTGTTAAACATAGAAAGAACAAAAAAATCTCAATGTATATAGAAAATAAGATGGTTAAGGAATACGTAGTCTAAGAGTAGTGTTAACATTATGCAGATAATAATGACAAAAAGAGAAAGAGAATTGTCATTTATCATAAATATGAAAACCAAACAAAATAGAATCAAAAGGTAAGACATTAATGTCAAAATAAATATGTACTTGTTAAACAAATAGGCCACAAAACTAGTTCACTCTTTATCTTTACATTGAAGAGTGGCCGCTATTGTGTGACTTGTATGGGTAACGAGTTAACTTTTTATAATCAACGATAACTCTTAATATGAATCTGGATGTATGGTCAAGATTAAGTCGACGACAGGTCGATCTTTCCCAGAAAAAGTCAGTTCAACCTTGATTTAGAGGCATTTTCTATGCTTTATTTAATGCCCGGTTCCAATATTTTATGATTCGTAATGTGTCCAAAATGACTACCCATTTTTCTCTAACCGTCTACGATTCGTTAATACCGTTCCAATATTACATACATCCATAACATAGCAGCTGTCATAAGTCGTCTGACGGTCGTTTTCAGCTTACGCCTCATATAATTTATAACTAAACGTAAATAGAACTGGTCGTTTTTCAATTATTGGAACCGGGTATTATTCAACATTATCCCAGTTTTAACATCACCTACTTTTTGATGTTAAAAACAATTAAAATCTTTACTATCCTCATCAAGTAACAGCGACGCTGCAGCCCTACCGTGAACCGATTAAAGCCGTCGGCGCGCGTGCCCCGCGGCGCTCTGCGCTCGCGCCGCCGCGCGTATATCACATTCCGATATAAATTAGTTTCGGCCGCTTGTGCCGAAACCTACACCGCCGTAATTAGCCGCGCTTACCGACAGCCCTGTCTGGAACGGAGAAAAGAAAGCCTCGACGAAGCAGGTACAAAACAATTGATTATCTAACAAAACCCCAAATTGGATAAAGTATTGTTATCCTAAAATAAGTGCAAACAGATGTTTTCAAATATAGGTGACTTGAGCACAGTCGGCAACATTTGATGCTGCCCTGTTACCTCGTTACGTTTGACCTCCGTCAAGATAGAGTTCAGTTTGACAGTTACTTTAGTGAGTGATGTGAAAAGCCTATAAATCGATGTGAAAAGTAACTACAATTGCTGACTGTATCCTCAACACATCCAATTCTTTAGGACGAGGCAATATGTTCCTTTGGCATGATCATTCAATTTTCGGCTTAAAACTTGGAGGTTGAATGATAGAGAATGCCACTAAGGATTAGGTCTGCACCTATACTGCTTTGTATGAGTAGGTAATAAAGTTAAACCAAATCAACCCTTAATTATCATAACCTTAATTGACATTGAGAGAAATAGGGACAATCAAAATAATTATTTATTGATCCAAATAAAAAATCGCTTAAAAATCAGCATAATGGTGTACACTTACCACTATTTTGTGATTCGCGCAGGAAAATGCTTTTCGTGTGAAGGATGTTTGAAACCGAAAGGGCCGCGTATGCTAACAACATTCGTACGTATCATTAGCGTATTCGGATCGGAATTTACGATTGGTAATTGAAGAGTTCATTCTGAGGAGTGCGCCGGTCGATGTTTGATGCGAGCCAAGAACCGCACGCGATATATCGATAGTCTTATTCTCAACTTACTCTTCTTTGTATTTATAATCGAGAGATAATTATGATATTGTTTGTTCCGACGAGAAAACTTTGATTTACTCGTGATTAAAAATTGAACATGATACATAATATTCATTTTGAATGCAAAATGACTGAAGTAAAAAGTAGGTACCTACTATTGTTGGTAAGTTTTGAAATTACTAATTGTACTGAGACATTCCGAACATGTATTTTAGCTTCAAAGTTAACAGCAGCGAACTCCTATCGGCACTTTGCACTAAGGAATGCAAGAGTAATTAAAATATAATTCCTTGAACTACTTCCTCTCTCTACTATTTATCTAATATATCTATTTATTTAGAACGAAATGTGTCACATCATCGTTCATCATACGCACGGCCAAGGAGAGGAATGCGCTGCTCTCATCCATGTTCTCGCAACAATATAATCCTTTCACCTTTAAAGTCAGGTTAAATAGGCACCTTTTGGGAAACTCGTTTCTTCGCCAAAGTCTTGTCTTTGCGCTCAGATTGATATTATAACAATCTCATTTAGTATTTTTTTCAAATCGAATATTTTCGCTTAAACTTGGTGGCGGAGTTGGTATGATAAGTTAGACAAGTTTTAATGCACATATAGTATATTCATAATATCACAGCAGTAGCAGTAGGTCGTTTATCGTTAGACGGCAACAATCGGAGCTGAAGCGGCGACGTAGGGGGCGGCAGCAGCGACGTACGGGGAAGCGTAAGCAGCGGGCGCGGCGACGTACGGAGCGGCGTACGCGGCGGGAGCCGCGACGTACGGGGCGGCGTAGGCGGCAGGCGCAGCAACGTACGCAGCAGCTATTCCATTGTTAATGCGGTGGTAGTACTGAGAGCTGGAAGCCGTTACGACGGGAGCTGGCGCTGCGATTAAGGGAGCGCTGATCAGACCGCTAGGTTTGGCAGCCGCGACGGCTACTAGGGCGGCGACGATAGCAATCTGTAAAGATGACCGATGATTAATGTGCATGCTCTAATTTTTTATTCTGAAAGTTAAGTAATCTATACCGCATTGGGGAAAACTTAGGAAAGCGCCTTTTCCATCGAATACATTCGAATACCTATACGAGTATACGTATTCAAATACTAGAGACAGAAAACTGTCAAGGTCCACCGGAAAGCGCTTGCAACTAGTTTAAAATCATAAGGACTAGTAAATAATAGGGGTTAATCCGATAAAAACTAGCCTTTATTATTTTTTATGCTTCCAAGGATTTGTTTTAGATTACTAAATCCTTTGGCGTACATCTAAATGTCGGTACACTCTGCGAATAAGGCCCAAGAAGAAAGAAGAAAAAATAGGCAAACTAACCACATTTGATCTTATTCGTAGATTCAAAGGTCACGGTAGTAACTTTAACCTATTATTCATTTAGTAGAATAGTCTGGTACTCACGATTTTGAACATTTTGGTGGATTTCTGTGACTGTCTTGCTTGCAGGACTGATGCTGACCGTTGATGCAACTCCACGTTTTATAGTTCCGATCGAGCAGGTGGCGCAACTGATGGGCTCGCGACCGACTCTGACATTCGGGACGCGTGATTTGAATCCTAAATTCAGATCGCCTTTAAGAAATCAGTCGCCGCGTCACATTATTCCGAATCGGACCGAAGGCTAAGAGCTTGCTCAGTCTGCTCACACTTATCTCTTGTGCTACTTACATGTTTGAAGATTGCGTACGCGGACGTACTATGAAAATGCAACAGTAATGTAACTTCGGAGAAACAAGCGTTACAGCAACAATTACATCAATTATAAAACATTGAATACTGGACATTGAACTAATAGATGCGTTTACGTGTTTTTTTCACACGTACTTAATTTTTTTTTTGTTTAAAAAGATTAGTCGATCAACGACCTTAATTTTACTGAGAGTATACTTTTTGTTCTAAATATATCAGATAACATTACCCGTATCATTTTTGTTATATATAATAATTCAGGCATTTAACTCCCACTGCTGGTAGCAAGCTGCATCTCAAATATTCGATGGACAGGCCATACACGGGCACATTTTGGTTTGGTAGAGTAGTATCATGTGAGCTATCTACATCAGCCGGGACTTTAGAATGAGATCGCAAATTCTAGATCTGACGAGATTAAAAACTACAATCTCCCGTCGCGGGTCGTGCATAGCTTAATTTTCAGTAGATATTGTTTCCGGAGTGTTGCTATTGCGCCACGAGCTCCACGTATTTTTTTGCTATGATATACCAAAACAAGAGTAGTATCCTAATATATACTAAGTATTCTTTTTTTATAATATACTCGGGCCTTCCCGCGATTTCGTATGCGTGGGATCTACCATTCTGGTTTTACCTAAACCCTAAAAGGGGGTTGATTTCTCAAGATGTGTTATGATATCACTCCACACCATCTATAGAGCATACATTTAAAATTTCAAGTATCTTACTCCAAAAACATAGGATATTTATACAAACTTCTAACCCCGTTTTACGCCCTAACGAATTTAGTTTCGTAAAATCTGACTTATCAGATGTCTATATTACTTATCAGACAAAGAAAGTAACTACCAAGTTTCTAGGTGTTATAGTTTCTGAGATTTTGTAATTAATTAGACAGTGATTAGTTATATTAGTATTCTGCTTTTATAGATATAGATAAAAACACCAGCATCAGAAGAGGGATAAATAATTGTCAACTTAATAGCTCACAATCAACATAAAAAGAGTTTCTCGTGTGTACGTAATCTCTGACACTTAGGTATAGAGTTCTGTACAGGTACTTACAAGATTATAGGTGAACCTGCGGATAACTCCCATGCAGTTTGCGCAGGCGCTGCTGAAAGCGATCGCAATTTCTGCTTCTCGCCCGAGGCCATCGCCAAATTGCGCGAGCCGCCGGCGTAATTGCGCCCGAGTGGGAACACCGCCGATTTATTAAGATTTAATCGCGGCCAATTAAAATACGCACCGCGTTATTACAGACCGCAGAACTTACATGTGACCGGCGCCTGCACAAAGGCAAATCGTTGGTTGGAAATGCGCGGGCAACCGAAATGAAGACGCTGAGGTAAGTTTGGTCCTGTTTGCGGTTTTGTATATAGGACCCATAACCGGAACTTAAATAGGTCGTTCAAACGGGTCGTTGTACAAATTACTACAAAAAGGTAATTTTTCTTAACATCCATTAAGCGTTGGCAAGTTAGCCATATAACTGAATGCAGCTGGCGCCTTGCGTTTGGGACCTCAAAACACACACAAAGGCAAAAGGGATAGTAATTAATCGATTCTTTAGTCTTTCAAGTTATGCGATATTTTTAGGGCCACAGGAACAGTTATTTGCTAAGGGGACAGCTTTTGTTTCCTTTCTAGCTGTGCCCCAAGAACTTGACTTGTCAATCGAATGGCAATGCTTTAGTGGCTTAATGTACCTTTTGAATTTATCAACAGGACTCGCTGTACGTCAACAATTTATACTGAAATTACGATAAAATGTGTGATATCCCCACAACAAACAAGCTTACTTCCTAAACCTATTTTTCTGTATAAAATTATTGTCAAGATAAGAATAGGTACTAAGAATCCCTGGGGCCTCCATCCTAGATCGGCTACCTAATGAAAATGTCTCTAGAGGTCAATGACTGGATGAATATTCATTGAAATAACAAAGACTTTATAAATAGTGATTTATTTAAACAACCTTTACTTGTTAGCCGCCGCTACGCGCTACGGGCTACGACCGACGTAGCAGCTGGTTGCGGCACACTCACGCTAACAGTAATTACTAGGCGAGACCCGATCCGATGGATCCGTTTATGACGGATTCCTATTTGTAATAAATCATAACGCTACCAATCTGTTAAATTTATTGAAACAACACCACTCGCTATGATTAAATCGACATAATTTGTATATTTATGCGTCATTCCAAAAGCAAATTGAGCAGACGATTTTGTAAATCTATTGCTTTGTTTTTTGCAATGAAAGAATGGTAGGGGTCATGGTCCTGATTATTAGGGAATTATTCAATATGTAAATATCTACTATATATATTTGTTTTATTTTGAATATCATTAATTTCAAAAATGTACTGCTGAAGAATGAGACTATTTAACACCCAAAAAGTTTTAAACATATAAATGTCGTGATTGATGTTTATGGAAAATCATTTAGTTTCACGCAAGATCAATATACTAATTAAGACTCATGTGAATGTTACATAAACATATTGTTTTCTTAGAACCTGCCGCTTAAAAGCCAGAAAGAACTTTTTAACAGACTTCATATTAAAGAAAAAGTTTCTGAATTCGTCCGAAATTTATATTTTTATGTTTGTTCGCGAATAACTTCGTTATTTATAAGGTGTTTTAAATGATTATTTTTGTTGGAACCTTTCCAGCGGTAGTACCAAGATGAGGAAACCAGGATCTAATGCTTGTATCCTAGAGAAACGAAGGGAAGTCGGCATTTTGATAAAAATATATTGATCACTGAATTATAGCTGCATTTCAAAATACTGTGCTGTGTGGCCGCAAAAAATTCAGAAACATTATGCTATCTATGCTCATATTCTAAAATAAATAAAATTTACAACTTAGCTCTATCTAATAACAAGTAAAAACTTTGTACCATCCGTTTATTATAAGTAGAAGAAGTACGTTTTCCGTTTAAACGTTAGTAATTCCTTTTTAGGGGTTCGAACTCCACGAACGTATACTCTTTGATTAATAATAGGGTCCCTATAATTGAGCCTTAGTCTGTTTGCCTAATTACAATGTTCGTCTGAATCCGACGTTGGGTAGGTACGTGAAACAATTAGGGGTAATTTCGATTAGCTAAGCTGGGCGGGCGTGCGTGTGGCCGGCGCGCGCGCCGCGACAATGCGTACGCGGTAATGTATGCGCGACGTGGAGGGCCCGGCCACAGCCGGACCAAATACAGTAGGCTATTTGAAATAAGTTAACGGGTCAAACCGCGACATCATTTTTTAGTAGTTAATACGAACTAATTACTGCCCAACGTTTGGGTTAGGTTGCACCAACCGTGCATTTCTTTGTAGTTAATACAAACTACTTACAGCCCGATGTTTCGGTTAGGTTGCACCAGTCGTGCAGAACCGTAGTTCAGTAGTAGATCGCATTAACTACCAAAAAATTATGTCGTGTTTTGACCCGTTAACTTATTTTAAATGTTTAAAATGGAACGCGAAAGTTTTAGTCTATACCTCTACGGTGGGCTACATTTGATAAGGCTAAATATTAATATATCCAAAAGCTGTGCCAGCGAACTTTCTACACCAGGACCGTACCACCCGAGGCAAAGGTAGCGGCGTGTGTGGGGCTCTCCTGCTTTGAGTACTTCCTACTGAAAGCTCCGTACCTCTCGCTGCCTATTGGTTGCACCATGGCAAAATAGTAAAACTATACTGAGACCAGGAGCTTGTCAAAACGATATAGAAGTTTGTTGACCAACACTGGGCCAGAGTGCGCTAAAACTATTTTGAATATGCGAATATTATTTAAGTTTTACGTAAATAGTCGGAAATAATTACTTTTCATATCAACGTGATCTTATAACTAACCAAATGCTCGAGTAATCATTAATGATTAGAAAAGCGCCCACAGCTTTCTCGAGTAGGTTGTAATAATGCCTAATCTGTAACTTTACTGTTATTTGGATTATACTATGGAACAAAATCGTGGGAAGAGCATCGTAGCGATCTCCTTCCACCAGTCTTCGACCGATATAAGCTATACCAAGTTTATATGACACACAACCTGTTATAAAAATAGAATTACTGACCCATGAGAAGTGAAAGTACCCATAAAAAATTTACATTTAATGTCTAATTACAATAGAAGAAAGAAAGAAAGAAACATTTATTACTTGCAGACATCACAACAGAGCCATATGAGTAAATACATAAAGATAAGTATGTTAGGAGATTAAAAATACACACGTGCTTAAAGTAAGGCAAAATTGTAAAAAAAGAAATAGTTCAAAGTACATTTTGAATCAATGCAATTTTAATCGTCAACTGTTGATAATGGAAGCTAAATTATTTACAGCATTTACTAAATACAAATAAGAATAAAAAACACGACAATTACGAATAAGTTACTTCTAGCTAAATAAACAATAAAAAAATTAATACATTTTGGCCACAAATAAATTTGATTAGAAAAATGGACGGTGATCACAATGTGATTCGAAATGTTTACTCGATAAATCAACATTCATATTTAAATGTTTACTTATACATCCGTGATCTACTAAAGTTACCTACCCTAAGAAAGAGAGTAACGATTCTACTTGGTTATCATTTTTAGACTAATGCCCGGTTTCCAATATTTTACGATTCGTAATGTGTCAAAAATGACAATCCGTTTTTCTCCAACCGACTACGAGTCGCTAATTCCGTTCCATAGTTTACTTTCCATATCAGCTGTCATCAATCGTCCGTCAGTTGTTTTTAGCTTAGACCTCGTATAATTTATTACTACCTACTCGTAACTAGAACGGATCGTTTTTGAAATATTGGAACCGGACATAAGTCCAGAGATTAAAATTCCTCGTTACTACGATTGTTCACAGGCGCTGGCGCTCCAATGGCATCCTTGCCCCAGAATCGGCATTAGCATGTAAATGAAGGGGCGTGACGCGCCTCACACAAATCAACGCGTGCGTCTCCCACGCGCCCGTGATATATGCGCTTTTTAATAACCAATTACATTGTCCACTGGCCCTTTGTTTGGTTCACCGTCTCAATGTTAGACGCCAGGTTGGACTGGGACAACCTGAAGTTGTATGCAGCCTGATCAGACGAACTTAATCAACACAATACTCGCTTTATAAACGAGCTTGTTAATATAACCATTGAAATATTGGAGTAGACGTAAACTCAGCCTATTTAAGGTCTGGCTCACTTCAGGGCGAGCATATTTCCATCAGTTACGCCGTTACCTTCCCCAACAAAGCGGTACGGTACGCCCAATGCATTTCTCACCCTTAAAAAAAGGACATATTTCCATTTTTAAAATCAAAGCATTTAACAATGAATATTGGTTTTGTCGGCACTCTTCAGACCAAAAAATATATAAATACTTTATGAACCCTGACCGATAAAATTCTGAAAGTTACTCTGATCTGAAGACAGCTCGAAAAATCCAATGATGATTGAAGTATAAAAGATACTTTATATAAAATAAATAAGTATATAAAATTAGTAAAAAATACTTAAAAATTCCATCGTCTCTAAAATGATAAAATCATTCACAGCCCAAAATATTAATTAAAATAATGAGCAATGTCAAGTGGAATGAGAGCACCAGCTGTCGGGAGATTAAAACGGGTACCCGGTAGGTAGCTGAATTAACATAGTAACGAAGAGGCGGGCCCAGTAACTCACGCCCTACAAAATAAATAATTTGACCTCAGGAATGTGCCGGGATAATGGACCACGAATGTTTCGACCGACTCCGGATTTAGACACGAATTAAATGGAAATACTTACTTTAATACTTAGAAGATTCAAAAGTCTTATGGTAATACAATTCTAGGGAACTATTTTATACTTCTGTTTACACCCGAGACATTTAATCTGAAAAATCAAAAATAAATAAACGATGCTGTTACATCTGATCTTTTGAGGATTTTTTTCTGTTTCTTTTTTAGCTTTCTTAGATATTTAGTGACACTAGTACTAAAATATTCATTATTCTAAATTAATAATTGCTTTTCGTGTGTTGATTAATTAAAAATCACTTTTGAGTAGGTTTTTTTCTTATCGATTAATTGTTGAAAGTAATAAAAACAAATCAAATGTTGTCCTTTAAACGTCTCAGAGTTATTCACGATTTATTTTATGTTTAGTAAATTTAAAGCAATTCACTTTTTGCGAGACCGACCTTCCTGCTGTGAATATCAAAGTTCGGACACGGCTCGTCCTCCGCGGAACACTTTATTATAATCCTCTAATTTACACCCGCCGACCAATTAAGTGTCGAATAAAACTCATTACATCGGAATTTGCCCAACATTTTTATGGGTATCAAGAATTTTAAGTGGTTTGCTCCGACCCGCGATTGATTCTGCGAGATTATTCATCCCTTTATTTACACAGGCTAAGCCGATGCTCCAGTGACTTGCAAGGGATTGTTTGGTTTATTTATTAAGATCGTATTATGAATTCAACTTCAAGGTTCTCATCCGTACAAATGGCAATATTTACTAAAAAAATATAAGCGGTTACGTTAAATCCTGACCAACTCATTATTTTGAAATGACTTGAGTTTGATTTATCTATGAACCGTAATATTTTTTTCCAACCAAACCTGTTAGCTTCAACTTACTTTATTTTAGCTTTCTGTTACTTGTTTGCTATACTATTTTAACGTCCTGAAGATTATAAATAAATAATATAGTTTAGAACACATTTGTAATAAAGTAAACACCACCTTCATATGCGACTTTGTCAGATAACTAAAGCATAAACAAATCTCATTATGTAAACAGGTGGGTTAAAAACAATAAAAACCAAGTTAGCTGACACACTAAGGTTCTTCCTTATGTATGAGCACCAGACGAGTTGACGAGCCAAGCCAATCTAGAAAATAAATTTCGATTTCCGAATTGACTAGATCTAGAGTTGAAACCTAAATCATTCGCGGTTTGGACGCCTACTTTGACTACCGCGAAACCACATACTGATCTTGTCAAAAGCAACGCAACACCAAAATCAAATTCACTCAAGTATAGTAGAGTAGGTTCAGCCGAGTAACCCGGCACAACCTTCTCTTGCCATGATATCCGAAAGACAACAAACTTTAAAGCATATTTAAAGCAATAATTTACCACCATTGTCCACTGTACATATGTACATATGTACGAGTAAACCAGGATCAAGACATCAACGTAGATAATTGAAAGAAGTAAATAAAGAGCGCGGAGGTATAAATTGTAAGTCGTATTTATTGGATCGTCTGCGGTCGTGCGTGCGGTGGGTGGCATCGGCATTTGTCACCGGGCGCCACAGACCGCGTGGCTAGTCAGCGCATGAGGTGGTATCTGGGCGTAACTAGATTAACAAATATCAATTTCTTATTAGAAAATAACTGGCAGCTTTTATTTTCAGCTTTGCGGCGAGGAATAAAGTCATATCTGGAGAAAGTATGTGCTATCCCACTAATAATATGAATGTGAAAGTTTGTGAGTGTGGATGTTTGTTAATGTCACCAACAATAAACCAACTGGACGGTTCTGTATAAACGTTGGTAGGAAGACAGATGACATACTATATTAATATATACGATTTTTCCCGAAATAGCGCGAGCGAAGTCGCGGGCAATAGCTAGTGAAAAATAAATATCCATGTTATTTCAAAATCAACCTTTTTCATTTTATCAATGTTGAAGCTTCTAAAAAGCTAGTAAGTATTACACTACGACTATAAAGTACATTATATGCTACACTAATACATTTTCCATTTATTTTGTGTTTAGTTGGAAAAACGTACCCATGAAACAATTATAATTTTATATAAATTTCCTTGATAAAAAAACTGAACTAACTTTTATTTCCAATTACTTAGTAGTATTTACATTTTACATTTTCTATTTATTAAGATTGGTCTAATTTCTTTTAACGTTTTAGTTAGTCTAGTCTCAAAAAAATCCGAGAAATGTTTATAATAACACTCAAATAGGTCTACATAAAGTCCGAAAAGGAACCTAGGTAAAGAACACATCGCACATTCATATTATCTGCACAATAGTAAGTCTGCTCCTAAAATTCTTGTCATCTAGAATGTCGTATCCACGGGTCTTACATCCGAACTCGTCGGCCGGCTGCTATCTCGGCAAGCATCAAGCAGTCTATGCAAATGCAGTTTTTGCCAGTTACCAATTGAGGAGCAGAACCGAAGGTGCATCTCTGAGTCTTGGGTGGCCGAACTGTAACACAAAATGCTCGCATGGAATTGAAACTGCACTTTGAAATTCTTTGTTTCAGCAAACAGAGAGCAGCCTCTCAGAGAAATGTACGAATAAAACGATGGCTGGATAAAAAAAAAAACAATTAACGCCAATATCTTAGTACATTATTGTTTTCATGATAAAAAAAACTACTTGAAATATTAGACTGAACAGATTTTGTAAGTCATGCACCCTATTGGCAAGAAGATTTTTTTGAATAATACCTTGTCACCCGTTTTTGGACTTACGCTAATTTTGTATCACAATTGTTAGATGAGTTGATTATATGCGGTGAATTTAATGAAACATTACAATTTCAGAAGTGGTAAGTATTTAACTGTGAAAATTAAGATTATTAAATAATGGCAATCTTTTAAATGGATATTTGTCTAAATAACTGGCATGTAGGTTGTTGAACTTTTAAAATAATTTAACTGAAAAAGAATTAAAAAGGCGGTACGTTGAAAAGGAAGCCCCTAGCTCATTTAAATAAATCTAGACTAATGTAGCTTATTTCCTTGCTACTAATTTTTAAATAACTAGAGGATAATTTAATTACCAGTAGGTATTACAGAGAGTCTTTAACTTGACGAAACTAACTGACAAATGATACCTACAAGAGCAAGTATAAAACCGACAATTGAATAGAACACAACTATATTCTGTATCATTTCATTTCAAAACAAATTCAAAACAGAAAAAGAATAAATAAAAAAAAACAAACTGATTCAGTAAGTAATACATTGAAATTAAAATTTAGGAATCAGTGTGTATGTCACTTTAAGTCGATGAATAACTCAAGCGACACTCCTACTTTAGATAAAAAAAAACGTGTTAATGTTATGCATGTTTTTTCTCGAGCCCATACAATCGTTGTTCTAATAAACGTCACTAATTGTGCGGCGCACAACGCGGGCTCCACACCAACTAGTTTACATATTATAATATTCAAAATTGCTCTCGACGACTGAGTCATCCTCGTCAGGATTATTCTTATATTAAATTTTGTTTAAGGTGTCATTTCATCGTGCGCTACGACGTGTGACTTTCGACAAAAAAAGCGTAGAAAATTGTAGTGGGTTGGTTTAAGTGTATTTTCTCTCAAAGAACTAGAATAAACCTATATTTATTAGAGCCATCTATTAACAATATTAGTCAAAATCTCAATCTATAGTAACTTGAAAATTCAAACATTTATGTATGTGAGAGCTAAACCATTTTATTTTTACCTGTTCTTGATGGTTTGACAGTTGTTAAATCTGTCTAATGTTGAGTTAGTTTATGTGACTCATTGTAATACTGTTTGAAAAATAAAATTAATCTAAATTGCATAAACAAATGAACAAGAATCGTTAAGAAAAGACAATCAAAAAGCGTTTGAACTAAAATGTCTTACATTCGTGTACCAGATACATTAGAAATGTTTGGTTGTTATCAATTAAAATTATTTCAAACAACTTTGACTTTGGCAAGTACTATGATTAGAAAGTAGAAGTTAGTAGGCGTAATCACTAACATTATTAGTATATAGGAGTGTTAAAAGCAATTAAAAAAAATGAAGTGGACCGTCGCAAAAACAGATTGTCCTATCTAATCGATAAACTGATTAGAATAAATAATTAAAAACAAAAGAACCATACAGCTGGACAAAATGTGCCGCTAACGCGTTTAGTTCGAGATTTTGAGTATTTTTAACTTAGTACACCTACGCTTAACATTACAAATATGCAAATCCCAGCTCTTTTAGGCAGAAATTTTCAAAATCTTAATATAGGACAACCCGCGGAAAGCAAAGTACATTAGTATAATTTTTATCGATGCAATAGCGCCACTGTCTCCTCAATACTGCCTGAAACGTCGAGATAATATAATATACAGACAGTTTATAATATATAATATACAGGCTGTTTTTTCTAACTACCTACCGAAGCAATAAGTCGTCATACATATAATTTTATCTGCGTTCGCAGTACTGGCCCTTAATCCAATATTTTTTGCGTGCCACGGCGCAGTGCGACACGAACACGACAATAAATTAGATGCGTTGAAATGTTTGTGTTGTGGCGTCTTGCCCGCTGGGGCGCTGTCGGCGCGGCGCGCGCGCATACATTAGCGTCGAGGTTCCGAAACTTGGCTCCGTGGGACCGGTGGTTTGCATCGCATTGAGATACATGTTAAACAAAGGAGGTCCGCTATTTTTTTTTTCATCCTTACTTTTGCTTTTCGTGTCTGCTTATGTTTAAGTATCCTTTGCTTGCTATCTCATGTTCGCTACTCGCCTTGCCCACAATTTCATAAAACTCTGTTAATAGGCCGAGCAAAAATGTATTCAAAGATGAGTTGATAAGGACCTTAAAATTAGTGTTTGTGCGCAATGGATCTTGAAATGTAAAAAAAAAGTAATAAATATGCCAGGCAGTCACACCAGTCTACTAGTCTCAACAACAATATTCCCTTACCAATGAAAGCAAAACGTACAGACCGGGGCTAATATAAAAACGTGAGGTTCGAAATTTACTAACACAAAATCGAAACTGGTGGATTTATCGCGTTTTATGCGCTTGAATTAGCAATATTGGCAATGAGGCGAGGTCATCAAAAGACGTATTTCAATGAGCTTGCATCGCATTTACATTCCTATTGTACCAAATGATAGTACAATATAGTGATTGATAAAAATTTCACCCAGTAACTCGGGGACATAGAAAACATTCATCATGTAAGGAACATGATAAGTATGAATCAATAATTATGATTCGTCATAATTTATTGGATTGTTAAAAGTAAACCTCATCTTAAATGCTGAAATCTTAAAATATGAAATGTTTTCATGCTAAGTTTGGCAGCCGGTGCATAAGCACAATACCGGGGGGCGCCATTGTGTCCTCACACTTACACCCGCCCCCGCGCCCGCACCCGCCCCTAATGAAGGATTCAACGCGAGACCCCCAATTAGGAGATAAAAATCAGTCCACTCCAGATCCTAAGCCAGCACTGGACGAAGAGTAAACACTTTATCTCTGGAATTTTACTCGCATCAAGTCACGAACTCTGTAATATACCTACTCAATATAACTAAATTACTTACATTTAGAGTTCCGATGGATGTAGTACATATATATGATTTTCTCCAAAGCGCAAAACAATGCGTTAAGACGCTGCGTATAAGGGCTACTGTTATGATTTATTGTTGACAATTAATACGGCAATTTTAAAATCTATTCAAATATATATCTTATTTTGATTAAGTTTTAGTTAAACTCATCTCGATCGAATCATTTCGATCTTTCAAACTGATGATAATATCAGCGAAATGAAAAGTTTTCTCAAAAGTATTCTATCAAGGCTAATATGCGATTGTTTGCGAAGCAATCTCATATATTTTTCTCCTACGAAAATTCATCCTAAAAGTACCGATACACATATCAAAAAGGCATTATTAAGGAGCAGTTTACAATAGCAAGCTAATAGCATGATACGATGATTGTTGGTGGTTTGTGAGTATTCAAACAATACAGGCTCCCACACAAATTCATCAAAAAGCTTACCACTTGCGTGCAAATATCAAAAAGGTTCAACGTGCGGTTTGCATTCAACCAGGGCAATAGCTTCGGTGATCGTCAGTAAGCGAGGGTTAAGGGCTATAATTCGGGGTTTCCGCGCGGTAATGACCAGACAATTGCGGGGCAGGTGCGCGTGCGCCGAGGGCTGCACGCTATGCGCACACGCCAAACGCCGCCCGCCGAAGCCTTTTTAGGGTTCCATACTCAAAGGGAAAAACGGGACCGTATTACTACGGACTGCCTGTCCGTCCGTCCGTCCGTCCGCTATAACAAAAAATACTAAAAACAATATAAAATAATGTTTCAAAGGGGGCACCCATACAACATGATTTTTTTCATCAATAAATATTGTGTCTAATATTGAATAGATAATTGTTCGGAACCCTTCGTGCGCGAGTCTGACTCGCACTTGACCGATTTTTTTACCTTATAGGGTCCGTTGTGATAAGCTCAATAAGATTCTCGTAAAGAACAAAAATAAAATAATGACGTAAAACGTATACGGCGATGTAGCAATTTTTGGGCATTTCGTATACCTGACGAGGGATACTTAGCCTTAACTCGGGAGTACATGGTATACATAAAGCATGAATATATTAGGATGCTTAACTCGTAAGAATAATAAATTCAATTACATAACGAAGTATGTGAATTATATGTTTCCTGTTTTAATCGAACAATAGGTGCTTATTTGTTATTAATTTAATGAATATTCTATCTACGTCATTGCGGTCGCTGCGACGAACTCGCCACCGCAATCAATCATTAGTTCATATACTTCATGAATTTGTGTGTAAATAACATTGAGGTGTTTTCGATACAAGGAATCAATTAAGACTAAACGTAACAGGCAGTTAACTGTGAGTGATTCTTGACATAGTTGACTAAGTTTCGTATTAAGTAAATAGTCCAAAGACCAATTGTTCGGTCACGCGATAATATGAGTAATTAAAAAGGCAATAAAAATTTGCCAATAGACTGAAATCGTGTTTTGGGATGCGGAATAACAATCTTGATTTTTTTTGGACACGTCTAAATTTGCACATTGAAATGCAGAAATTTATAAATAATTATTTCTTAAATTCAATGTGTAAAAAAGTTGTGACTTTTGAGGTACTAAATTTTAATTAAATATAAATAATTTAATATAACTAGTATAAAGCGACAGTTCCTGATTTCGGATCTCGGTCAGATATTTGGAAAATGAACTTTACTTGGTACGTGTGTGAGTCAGGATTGACACATCTATACATACTCTGTTATTCCTAGTACAAAGGAAAACCTGGGTGTGATAGTCAGGCACATTTTTATAACAATTTATTCTTTGTATGAATACATTTTCTTAAATTAACCATTTTACCTATTACCTACTACTGTACATGTAACTATTAGGAACAGTTTCTTAGTTTGGATTGGAACAACCGATTCGAATAGAAATGGCTTGCCTACTATTCCTAGATTGTCATAAACTAATTTCAGTATAGTCAATGTTGCATGTACCGAAGCTCTGCAAGCTGTCGCGTTGAAAAAAGCAGTTTTTTCGAGACCACCTGGCACGCCACCCGCGCCAGCCCACAAAAACCCGAACGAAAAAACGTCATAATATTTGAATATTATTACAAAAAACAATTAAGGGTGCCGCGTCACCTGTCGCGGGCACGAGATATGCATTTGCATAGAAACAAATTTTAGTAAGGATGCAGCTACACGCGACACGCTTTTGAGGCTTCGCTCCGACAGAATCGGTCCGAAATTTCAGTACCTATTACTGAAGGTAGACTGAAAGAAATCTAGACAAAAAAAGAATATGACATATTTATTTACAAAAACGCTTTTTTACTTTTTGCTATACGTATTTTTGTCTTTTGTAAAACGTATTTTTTACTTACTTTACGTAATTTTGTTGTTTGTTAAACACTTGAAATTCGATGAAGGGCGGTGCAAAATATATAAATTAAATTAAATTAAATATTCTTTATTTCAGACTAGTGCCCATAATGGTTAGTAACAAATTACTTAGAGAATATGGTTAGTATGCATAAGGATTGGTAAAAAAAAAAATCAATTTTTAAAAATGAGTTCTATGCTCAGGGATCACGCTTTGGATCCAAAGAGGTGATGTGAGCCTGTTTGCAAATATAGTTTGAGGTGCTTTTGTTTGTACAATATAAAAAAATACTTAGCTATATCTGGCATATTCTTCACCCATGCATACATACCTACATAAAATAAGTCTATGTATAGTTTTTAACACGTTTTGTTCTATCAATATGTCCATTTTATTTGTACTTCGTATGCCACGTTGATTATAGTAATAGAAATTTATTTTGAAAGCTCGTAAGACAAAATTGGTTAAAAATTATGACCAGAATACCTAAGTTACTTCTATAGTTTTCAGTATACCACAAACAATCCAGTATTTTACCATTGACGTAAATATCGTTTAAAAATTAAAATGCGCAGGCAATAAATATCAAAAATGCGTTCTTTTAGACTAATTTTAAATTATGAATAATTCACTTTATTAATTAAAATATTATTCTTAATCATAAAATAACTAGAACTATCTCAGATCTTGATATCTGCAATCAATACGTCAGTGTGCATATAGCCTAACGCGACAAGGCTTTATTTTTATTTCAAATATCCCTTACAAAGGACCTTTTGTTATACCTACACACTCTCTTTCGCGATGTTATCTAAAGTCGTATCAAAACATGCATTGTTACAAACACCAAACGAAACGTTTGGTGACATCACTTTCCATTTTAATCTAAAAGCCGTGGGTGCATTTTTAAATAATTTTAATAAAAACTTGTAGCCAGCCAGACTTCAAAATAGGTTAAATCCTTTTTGGGAACAACGATGCCTATATATATAAGTGATTGTCGATTGGTCAAGGAACCTAAATATGGAGATCAGAAATAAATAGGTGCTTGCTTGCCATTCACAAAATAGGTTTAATTACTGTAAGCCGTTGATTCACGGTGAAAAGATTCTTGATTCGCGAATTGGTAAGAAACGGGTTAGGTTTCTTTTGACGGTTTAGAGGTTTTAATACTGGATTATAATCTCGAGGTTCTGACATCGAGCAAAGTGTTATGGATTTTTGGAACATAGCTCAGGTTTTTGATCATTTTATTTATTTTTTTATTTATATTGCACTTCAAGATTGACCTCATCCCACCTGATGTTAAGGGGTAATGAGGTCCTAGCTTAAGGGTGACAAGTACAGCATAATAAATCTGTTACTGGACTTGTCGTCCTTACCTTGAAGACTTGACCCCTGCTACTAATGTAGCACCCCCCAGAAGCTCTGGAAACCTTACTCACACGCAGGAACACAACAACACAGAAGTGATTGTCATTTGGCTGCGGTCTTCTGTAAGGTGGAGGTATTTCACCAGGCGGGCTGCTCCAGTTCGAGCGATAAATCGCTATGCCCTACCTCTCTTAGATCAGCATTTGGGGCAGGCGTGGATACTGAACTTGGATACATACTGACTTTAAGTAACGGTGACTTGATTTCCAAGATGGAGGTTTTTGCCCTGCAGATGGACAATACAAAGCTCATGCTTTCAAAAGTTAGTGAGAAAAAGCAATACCCATAAGACATTCAGTCTCAAATTTACTTTAGATCACAATCCCATTCGTAATATGTTATCTTTAATACTAACTTTACCGACGCCAGCAACGAAAGGGCATTGACCATTTTTAGAAACAAACGTTCTACATATACACAAAGAAGCCTAATACTATTTTTCTTTTAGCGAACAAACTGAACTCTTGTTTAGGAACGTCAAAATTATCCCGGTCGTCATCCATATGGGTATGATACGGTAAGATTCATGGACACAAATTTTACATAATTATATCAAATATTACTTCGTTAATTGTTAGTGAATTAAGAGATAATTATTTGTGCAACAACATTGTTCAGAAAGCGTATACCTCTATTCTCTCTCTAACAATAATTAGAAATGCGATGATGCTCGTCTTTGTCTAATGCGGGTTGAAAGAATTTAATTGTCTCGTCTCAGTGTGGTAATGTAAACGCAATTGTATGAAACAATCTTATGTTTTGGATGCCCCCGCGCTGACTAACAGACTAACACGATTGTCGGGTTACAAGCGTATTGTTCGGATAGACCAATCTACATACACAGATTACTGAGAGGCCTGACTCACGTCCTCACTACACATCATGGATAAATCCTTAGACTACTTGTCATAGTTTAAGTTCGTTAGGTAATTTTTCCTTCTTACTATCGTAGTCGTCAGGACTTAGATGTATTTGGATAAAAAATACTGGATCCTGGAGTTCTCAATATGGGTTTTGCTATTTTACTATCTACATGAAACGTGTTGAACGAAGGACCCTGGTTTACAGGCAGTTCAAAAGAAAAATAATGAAAATTAAATATGTGTATTATTCGTACCTAATATTTTACTGAAGACTGTAACATATTCTGAGCAAGAACCATTGGTTTCCATATTTAGAGCTTTTACTGCCCACCACATGTTTTCGTTGCGCATCAGAGCCTCACAAATCATAATTATAATTCAGCCCTATCATTTGAACCCCTTTAACTCAAAGGTTAACGTAAGCGGTGAAGTGCCTTAAGCGATATCACTCGAGATAAATAAGCGTCAAGTAAAAATAGTCACTCAGTCCACTGCAACTACCCGCGCGCCGCGCATTCCGCGGTTTGTGGCTGAAAATCATTGCCTTTGTTCCAGAATGTAATAAAAATACCATGTGAAAGCTTACGAAACATAGACTTAAAACCGTTTGGCTTAAAGTTTACAATAGCAGTAAAAGACTTCTCAGGGCTCCCTTATTATGCGATATTTAGGCTTAAGCAGGTGTGGCTAGGCGGCAGCACTTTGAAATCTGATGGCTACCTTGCCAAGACACAATTAAACGTACGGCAGTGCGGAACACTAAATCTTTTATATTTAAATTACAAGTTGTTAGATATTGGATTTAATATATTAATATAAGAACAAATTATGTTAAAAAATAAATGTAATCTTTTACACACCCAGTCGCCAATGTAACCTTAAAAAGAAAATAACTATAATTTGCGAAACCTTTTTAATGGAACAATTGAAAAATGGTATTTGTTGAAATTTGGTATGTATTTGAAATACAGTTTTGCCCACTAAAACAAAAATTAAACTGCAAATTGTGCAAATTGCTGTTTATGAAAGACATATTATTTTAAATATATCACAAAGTTTTTTAAAGTAACTTGCTACTAAATAGATGCTCTAGAGAGTCTCTTTTTGCGTTATTCTACCGTTATTCTCTGTACTGTGGAAACGAGCTGTGATCTACGCATTGATACAAATTGGATCGTTACCCGCTCCTCGTTGGCAAGGCGAGTAAATGCGTCTTCTCCGCTTATTGATATGACCATTTAATGGTATGGCAGCGCGGAAAATTACAAACAAAACAGATAAGATAAAACTTGTTCTACTTAATATACAAAAGCTCGCCTATCGCTTATTTTAAACACGCGTAAACGCCAATTGAGACGTCGAGGTTGGAACATTGCGAAAGTTTTGGATGTTAGCAATTTCGTAACGACTTTTAACAATTATTTTTATTATAAACAATTAATAATTTATTAATGTGTTAGTGATGTGTTAATTTTTTGTTCATTTTCTATCTAAAACCCGAAATCAACGATGATTGACTATTTTGGCCTTTGAAAATGAGATTGCACGTAAATCTATACATACATATAAATAAAATTGGAGTGTCTGTAATATTAAAATAACCACTTTTTACTACTTTTATATTAATATGTATACGGCATTTATACCAAAATATTCTTTTTTGTCTGTCTGTTTGTCTGCCTGTTTGTTCCAGCTAATCTCTGAAATGGCTGGACTGATTTTGACGGGACTTTTACTGGTAGGTAGCTGATATAAGAAGGAGTAACTAAGGCTACTTTATTATTAGAAAAATAATTTTATATTATAAAAAAAATCAAAATCCTGTAGTCCACGCTACCGAAGTCGCGGGCACAGCTAGCCTTTTAACATGATGCGCGTGCGCAACACACGCACTCCGTGATGCAACACTCGCCAGCGATAAAATTCTCCAATCATCTAAATAATAAGACTGAAAAGAGCCCCAAAATCTGATGTGTACAAGTCATTTAGCAGCCGTTGACACGACCCGCTCGGAGCGACGCGCGATCACCATCCCAAATGTCAGTGGCGCGCTAATGACGACACTTTTATGCCAATGTTTTATATTTTAACACTTTTATCGCCACGGGGTACGCTCAGGATAATTTATTCCCTATTGTGTGTACAGAGGCGTTCAAAACCTTAATAAATTAGTTTTAAAGCGTTTTTAAATGAATCCTGGGTGAAACTTTAGGCATCAATTAAATGTGTTTTGTTTATTTACTTTTTATGCAGCTGTGTTTGTAAGACTAATAATTTGGTGACACAGATACATGATGCTACTATTAAATTAAACATTATTGTCAATATTCCACAAATTATTACACATTCAATTACCGCAAGCTGGCACGTACAGTTTACATCAATGTTATTTTATAATAAAGCATGTTTGTAAAAATATAATAGTGATACTATGCTACTACTACATATGTCAACTGTGAGGCAAGTTCATATAAATACCACTCGTAGATTTATAATACATAATTGTAAATTATTAATTAGGTATTTATTGGTGTGACAGAAGATGTAGCGCCTAGGATTGAAAAGGTGGTAATATCGGTCACACTGAGACGATATGAGTAGAGAAAGTAGATTAACAAAGGAAGCAAATAGCGAGAGTGTCAGTTTATAATCGAGGCTCGAGAGAAAAACTGAATGCTTTGAGAAACTGATTATACGCAAGCAATTTCACGTTACGCGTATTCAAAGACACTACATGAGGTAAAAACTTCAATTTGCAATACACGCCAGCCTTCAACGAAAACATATACGCCAAATAACATATTTATAAACCCGTCTAGTAAAGAACTTAATATAAAGTTACCGTTGCATGTTTTGGAGACCAGAAACTTTAGGTAACATTAGTTTGTAAAGCAAGAGGTATGACATCGAAGCAGTGAGACGCTACTATGTGCGTTGCGGCGTCTCTCTTACAGGAATAACTAATGTTTTTTTATAAATCAGAGCTCAGTGTTACCGTTATAAACCGTAGAATGGTCTGCTTGCGTGGATCTAAACAAAATTTAGAGAGTAAAAAAAATGTAAAAAAATTAAACGTTATAAATAAATAAAAGCTCACTTCCTCTCATCACGATGCATCCCCGTCCGAACCGCGAACTATTGCGTTTCCTAAACGAGCGCATTAGCGAGTGGAGAAATTACAGTAATCACAAAAGATGAGCACGCGCACCGATCGATTGTGCTCAGTAGCGCCGCCGCGGGCACTCGTGCCATTCGCGTTCCAATTTTGAATGCTAATTTTTCTTTTCAGAAACATACGGTTGGTTACTAAAAGGGATGCCAGTTTTAAAATCTCAGTTGCTTTTCCATGCATAAGTGATAAAAACTTTATGCACTTAAGTACTCTATCAGCCATCATGCGCCACGTGACTAAATTTTATCGCGCTCTTAACAAACGTCACAATCGATTGTAGTCAGTACGTCAGCTTCTGATGGGCTGAAAATACGAGTGCGTTGTGCTATAAGCCAATCAATATTATCCAAACTTTGGTCGTCTCATGCGAGAAATTTGATGTATTGCGCATGCTAGGCCTATTTGGCAACGGTCGTGATGAATCGGTACCGCCAGAGGATCATGGTTATAAACGAAGAGGCAGCATTACCAACACCATTAAGTAAGGTCTTCTATATCGACCATACGAACTTAAATTTTGAACTTGAGATATCATAAAAACCTTCCCTTGGAGTTTTTTCGTATTTTGAGTACCAACTATTTCGTTTATCGGTAAATGGAGATGAAAAGTTTGTTATCGGTTAATTTTTCATTGTGCAAACTCGCTCGCAATTTCTGAACGCACTTTATATTTCATGGCTGTCCTTTTGATATATGTAGGTATTAGTTTCAGTCCTTCTGAAACATATGGATTAATTTACCTGCTTTCTGAGTCTTTTTCCTAGTACACCCCTAGCAGTGCCCGGTCATGGCATCACACGTATTTTGACCGCTCGCGTGACGAGAGCGTTGCACTTGCAGCCTCAGGGCTGGTCGATCAAAGCCTGGCCACCGGCACGCTATGCTCCTTGGGATACACTTTACGGGATCTCGATATTTAATGAAAATTGGAACCATAACAATTTTGCATTTCTAAAACAATAATTTATTTTTTTATTCATTTATACGGAAACTTCTATTTCGCGCAATACCTATGAATGAAACGTTGATCAAAATGTTTTATGTCGTGTGTGTAAATGTTTGTGTGACATATCTATTTTGAATTGTAGGAATTACATTAAAAATATGAGAATCTCTGGAATTACGTACACGGGATTCCGGGCTAAGCTACTAGTTTATTACAATTGGTGCAATATTCACAATTATTCCCTTGAAAAAATCTACTTTTAAACAGACGCATCATATTTTACAGCAACGTAATATCGTACAATATTAATTCATCAATATATATTTCCATAATTTTAATTCAATCAGATATGTTTACAGTTACCACACAAATAAAATATGCGCAGATGGTGTTATTTACTACAACTAGCTTCGAACCACTAAATCAATAAAGCTGTTGTCATCTTCACTTCAATGAATTAATAACGCTAAGTTTTTCCTCCGATTCCGAGGAAAAACTTAAAAGTCACTCGCGCATATTCGCGTTAATATTGAACTAATGACGTACGAATGGACCCATTGAACTGTCATAAATCATACGAATGAAATGATTGATAAGGCGCGGTGGCATGATTTTCCATTCCACCCCGTTGGCCATCTAACTGGGCTAATGACCTCCGAATGGCACATGCCGGGACCATTGGTATGAAGTGGAAATAGTCCGGTAGCGGGTCACGCACCTCGTTGGGAGTCGAGGCCCTCTTGAAAATTGATTTTTCTCGATCTCTTATGAAATGTTAAGTACATATAGTTCTCTCTCATTTTATTACTTCGTAATTGGTTTTATCGTCAACATTTAGTGAGAAAGTGAGAACTTTCCACGCAAGGCTTCGCAGCCATTTTCGATAGTCCGGTAGGAAGAACGTATTTATTATTTTAGGTCCGTTATGATTCCAAATCCATCCAAGACCATTTACTCATATCATTAATAAAAATTAATATACGTACAATCAGAAAAGGTTTTGAAGGAAATGTATATATATGGGTAATTAAAATACTTTCTAAATAAGATTTAATTTTAAATAATATAGTTTATTCAATAAATAGTTAAAGGATTGATTCTAAAGAAAATAATACACTACTTTACCTAAGTATCATTTACAAAAATATTAAGGGAAAATCCTTTAAAATAGCTCAATCGAAACCTACGTTTAATTGTACTTTTAGTTCTAAGCAAGTTTTTTATGTGCCGCCTTTAAAACCTATGGAGAAGGTCCCTTAAAGAAAAACAAATAATTGTTATCCAAATTATCACAAATTGATACTTTTATTCAATCGATACTATTATTGATTCCTGGTAGCATTTTTGCACGTAATTAGGTAGGTATTTTAGGCAGCCAATAATGCTACTAGGTCCCACTACGACATTTACTCGTCTACTCCGTTTGTCTGAAGAAGCCGGCGCAATGACGCATCGCATCGCCCAGTGACCGAGATCCAGATTTCAGCGTATTTACAAGGACGGTCAATAACTCTAGCCGATCTAAAACTGTAACTAGACACAGGCATATAGACGTAAGTATCTACTCACCGGTTATCAAACAGATGTGTAACGTGGTGTAATCATTGACTCATCGGCAACTCGGCAAGCTGGGTACTTATTGGCACCTGCCTCTGCCTGGCTATTTAAAAAAAATTGGCTGTGTGTTTTTAGTTTTTTTTTACCAGTTCCATTGCAATATTAATTTAGATAGTTATTTGATTAACTACTAACGTGTCTAACCCAGAAGCCTAGAAAACATTATTTGTTGCGATTAATGAAGTGTAAGGATTCTAAAATGTTTGACAAATTTTAGAGTTATGTTACCAAATTAATGCATTGTGTCTTATGCCTTAATAGCCACCATTAATCAGGTTGGAAAAAAAACATACTCTCTCAACTTATCTGTCTGGCATTCGCACTAAATAGACCAACTTTAACCGATTTAAATTAAATTTGATACACAAGTAGTGTTGAACCTGAGAAATTGGCTTATTTTTGATGCGGAAAAAGGGATTCAACGGGTTGAACGGTGGGGGAATGTTTGTATGTAAGTATCGTATTTTTTTTTTTATATTGCACTTCAAGATTGAGCTCATCCCACCTGATGTTAAGTGGAAATGAGGTCCTTTACGGGAAGAAATGCGTGACGCACCGTACCGCCACTCGAGGGAGAGTGGCGGCGTGTGTGGGACTCTCCCGCCCTCAGAAGGGCAGGCCTACCCACTAAAACTCCCCGGTGGACCTCATCGCCCTTAACGGCGGCGCTATGGGAAGCAGTAAAACCATTACCACCACAGCACCGCCAGGCGGAATGGCCGCTTGCGCGGCCCCGTCTCCTCCCCCCTGGATGGTCGGGGGGGTAAGCGGGGAAAGCCGATCCACTGAACTATCCCCGCAAACTGAACTATCCCCGCAACTGAACTATCCCCGCAAGGAAATGAGGTCCTAGCTTAAGGGTGACAAGTACAGCATAATAAATATGTTACTTGTCGCCCTTACCTTGAAGGCTTGACCCCCGCTACTAATGTAGCACCCCCCAGAAGCTCTGGAAACCTTACTCACACTCAGGAACACAACAACACAGAAGTGATTGTTATTTGGCTGCAGTCTTCTGTAAGGTATTTCACCAGTCGGTCTGCTCCAGTTCGAGCGTTAAATCGCTATGCCCTACCTCTATTATGATTATGGTTAATATGATTTTTGGAAGTTATAAGTTACATGTGGTTCTGTCCGTATAAAGTAATTCGATATATAGTTATATCCCCCATTTCTGTATTCGTTTATACTTTTATCTGCTTCAAGTACCTATCTATTATGTACGAGGATACGTTAGAGTTGAAAACCTTAATGGACCGCCGAATTAACTGAACGAAATTACAGGTCGTTTACTTTTCAAGTCGTTGTAATTGCTGACCGCTTAACATCCAGATTACGTGGATAGTGTTGCCAACCTACAGGATTTTTCATAAAATTCATACTTTCTTTGGTTGCCGGAAGAAGTCTAAGCTAACTTTCTGAAATTCTGTTAAATTCTGAGAATGAACATGTGAGTAAAGAAAATATATTTTGAATAGATTATAAAATCTGTATCTTAAAAACTTTTTGACTTGTTAAAATCAAAGCAGTGCCTTAACTTTTTCGAGCTCCTTAATTGCAAGAAAACTTTTAACTTCCTCAAAAATAAACGTAATATGTGTACCTAATTAATATATATAAATGAAATGTTTTTTAACGAATAAAAAAAAGTTAATTTTTTTATTTCACAATTTGAATGTTAAACTTATGTATGGATTTTTAGGAAATTTGGGAACTAGATAATAATAGTACAACAATAACAAATGGACTACTTTTTATTCCGAAATAATGCGAGAAATATCGCCAGCAACAGCAAGTAACAAATATTTTTTACATTTGTGTATGATAAATTTTATTATATTCGTCGCATTTAGGGTCGTTCAAAGGGTTATAAGCGTGGTAAAATATGGCCTTTTAAATGCTATGGTTAAGCGTATAATATACTTGAACGTTTTGCAGGGTTAATTATCAAATTCGGATGGCAACACCCGAGTTGTGCGTATCAAGCGCGTACCGATCACAAGCGATGTGGAGCGGCCAATTTGTCGGCGCTACTAAATCATCCACAAAAGCACCGCCCGATCTAAATCGATTTGTCCAAATTATGAGACGGGATAATGCGACCGCCAGTGGTTACTATCCTCTTTAAATATTTGCCGCCTTCGAGGCGAAAAACACTGAACTCCAACCGAGATCCTGTATGTATGTTCCTACGGGTGACCGCCGTGAAATTTGTATTGAAATTTTAGTGTCTTCTCCCACTCATAAATAATGCTAAACCTATTTTATCATGAAGACTTTTCTTCGTATTTAACATTTTAGGCTTATATGCAACGGTACCCAGTACCTAATTAATACATTGTTTTGTTTAGATTACTTACGCACCTTTTCACTATGACCGCATATACAAACTCTCTGCATGACTCAAGGGTTGACTGGTAGTAAATGCTCTACCTGTTGTACTTTTTTGCGCAATAAAGTTTTGAAATAAATAAAATACATATTTCTAAGAGTTAGAAATTAAAACACATCATCAAATTTTACATTCCTTTTGATTCATTTCATATTTGTTAACTTTCATGAAATCCCTAAACTAAGTTTAGGGATTTCATGCATTGTATGGAATGTTTCGACACTTACTTGCGTAGAGTTAGGTAACAATCTTCATACTTGGCCATAGATCTAAATCTTTCATTCGACCAACTAATTTGAGATCAAATACCATAATAGATCCACCTGGTATTACCAAATCTTCGCTTTTTAAACTTCTTCATGCATGTTTACGCAATACAATCACTGCTTTCCCAGTTTCATTACACAAGGAAACTACGCTGCGCTCTGGCAAAATAATCAAATCCACGTACGAAAACAAATGATGTAAGAATCTTTTCATAATATAAAAGTATAAATAAAATAACCATGTCTAAATGACACATAGATGAAATTAACTAGATGCCTTGTAAATCTAAAACATATGCAAAAATACAGCAATATGTATACTGCAATAAGTTCATTGACTAAATCTACGTACACATTTCAAAACATTAATTTAAAACTTTACAGCTACAAAAGTATATAAGTACGTAAATACTACATGGCTAGGTAACTTCACAAATCAAATAGTACGATTTATATTCTAAAACTTAAAGAATGAGGCCTAGCCTCGCTCTGACGCTTAAAACCGGGTCGGAATTTGGCGTGCCGCTATCTCTGAAGTCCCGGCCCCGGGTTCGATTCCCGATCATGCCAATACGGAAAACGAACTTTTCTATATTATCTCGGATCTGGGTTATGTAGTACCATCGTTGTAACTGATTTCTGTAACACAAGTGCTTTAGCTACTTTTCATAGTATCGGTGCAATGTATGTGATGTTGTCCAATATTTACATAATTATAAATTCATAATAAAGTTACGTCACATATTCCAATATCTATTCGAATGCGAAAGCATCCTGATTTTGAAAAGGTTCGTTTTATTCATTCAGAAGCTAAGTTTGAAATAAGTAGACATTTTCACCGGGTATCAAGCTCTGATTTAAAAAGGTACCAAAACCTCAAGGATATTTTCTCTTTTGGTTGTTGTTGTCTTGCATTTCCTTTAATAACGTAAGTAGGTTGCATGCAGGTGTAAATTGGCTGCGATTTAGTAATTACTATTCATAATTCTTGTTACGTTATGTAAACACAGCCTGTCAAGTGAACCACGTTATTACAGAGCTCACTTAAATTAACCGAAAATTATGTGTGGTAGTTAAAGTACAAAACATGCCGCCTTGCGTGGCTACGAATTAATAAATACGCCTAAATATAGGTAAGTATGAGTACAAGAACATTTTTCATCAGTGAACAACTTATAAATGCGGGTTTGATTTCGAATTCAAAGAGAGCATTCGTTAAAGTTTACGGATATTTCGACAAAAAGATTGAGGTTTCATTCACGGCACAATCATCAAAATAGCTAGCAAGTTTGAGTTTTATTTTTTTGAAACTTTGTACTTACTCTTACAATCTGTACGTGTTTTATTTAATACTGAGTACATTAAATACCTAATATCCGTATCTGCGCCGATATTGCGGTGCAGAAATCCCGTACGTAAAATTATTTTTTATTTTAATGGATTTGGATTCCAGTACAAACATTTATTTTTTAATTTTCAGGCAATATAATTCTCCTCCAATACTCTATACTGCCAGAAATACTAGCAGATAATGATAAGTTTATATAGTCTTGATTCAATTAGCCACATAAAAAACTTACACAGAATCAGTGCAATGTATGTGATGTTGTCCAATATTAAAAAAAAAATGCCAAATAAACTCGTTGAACTCTCAATCTGCGCAATACTACACAGGACAATGAAGGATGTGCATAGACAAGTATTTAGAACCTTAGTAGCAATATTTGATACCCATCTTTCGGACACCCCATGGTGAGCTAATTAATAGCTAGTTAGTAACACACTGACCCCAAAGGTTGTAAAGGCCGTACCGACGGACAGCAGCCGGGATGACTGGTTGTTTTGAGTAAATTAACAAAATTTTGATAAGGTGACAGCCGCCTCGGCGCGCCATATGCTCCGGTCGTTAGCCGACTGATTCGCGGTTTGTAACTGATCATTCCAAATTTACGATTTACGTGGTACAATTAACACTGCGGTTACGTAGGATTTTCAAATAGATATGTAGGCATTGCTGCGTCAGGATGATGTTGGGAAAATAGGAAAACGCTGAGCTTTTCCGCACTTTTAGGTTCGCATACCTAATCTATACCTATTGTTTTTCAGAGATTTTATAATAATACATAAACATCATCATTGATTTAATAACCGTCTTTCAGACGAACTAGTACTATGAAAAATAAATCCGCGAACTAGTACAATTTTAAAAAATAAATCAGCCCATTCACCAATTAGCGCTACTTAGGTACCTACCTAAATTTGCACCAATCCTTTTTTACCCACAACAGATTTATTTTAAGATAAAATAGATTTAAAAACAACGCTAAACACTATTATGTAAGCTACCTACAAAGGCCGTCATCCGAATTTTAACACAAAAACTCGTAATGATTAGTGTCGGGCACCCATAGTGCTGGTTCCACGTTACCAGCGGCACCTCGCCAAATGGCACTCGTAATGACCGACAATTTGTGCCGGCGCCATCTTGATGTAAATATTAGCGCGCCCCCGTCGCCCACCTGTCGGGGTCAGCCAGCTCGTGATACCCGGCCATGTGTTGACAGCTACGTCCAAATAACAGATAAAAACAATTCACGAGGAATTCAGGATCATTCGATTGCAAGGACGTAGCAAATTAGAAAGTTTTTACGCCATTTTATGTGTTGTAAGGCAACATCAATTACTGCATACTCCCGTTTAGTACCTTGTCCCATTTAACGCAAGCATTATTTTAATATGAAAATATATCGACATAATCACGAGGTATTGCTATCAAGTACTGCTCTACTACTATTAACTCACTTCCGAACTTTTGCCAAGATCGTAAATAATATGCCAAAAAAAACTTTTTAGTAGGGCAGTCGTCTAGTAGTGTGGAGAGATGGCCTTCTTGATCTCAAAATTACAGTCTTGGCAAAATCGTAATTAGCCTTAAGTCAGGGCGCCAAATACATGTTCCGAATCGAAAAATCGTAGTTTCAGAGGTGAGAGATTCTGTAGAAAATCTAATCAAATTATTATCTCCAAACTCGGATCATACAGCTTTTTAAGAATATGTGCAACAAAGCAAGTAGGTACACACGTGGTGTCATAATAAGTTTAGCATTCCGTAATACCCATGCGCGTAGAACTTATGCAATCTGAAGTTTTTCATGCACATGGCATGGAATAGGTCCTGAAACTTAATCAAACAAATCAAAAAGCCAACTGCTAGTGACACTCGCAAGTAGATATAGAAAAACCGAATCAATTGGTGAAATATAAAATTATTTCCACGAGTTATAGTGTTTAGTGTAAAAAAACTCAGAAACATTAAGTGTGTAGATATACCCACTTACCCTACTTAACACTTCACTTATTATACTCTATCTAACATCGATCGAGTAAATTATGCAACAACATGCTTTCGTGTGCGAAAAGCCTAAGTAACTTTTCTTACAATTTTTTTTTAGAAAATACAGTTATATATTAAAAAAAAAAAAAAACAGAATATACCAAATTAATTCATTCAAGTTATGTATTCTCAATGCATTAAAAAGAAATGACTTGTATTAGGGACTGCAGTCCGTCGATGAAAAAAACCATGCGCCATTGTTTTATTGATTACCTTGCTATCTCAGTCGGACAGGACACCTGCAATGGATTACTTATTTCAAACTACATATTTAAAAATTTAAGAGTGAGCCACATGTATACCAGATGTCGGAGTAAGAACATTAGGCGAACAATATAATGTAAAACAATTGAAGCTGGCTATTTTTACGGGGATTTTATGAAAGGAAAATCTTTTTAAGTAATAAGTTTTTAAAGGACCGAGTTTTGTGTTGCCAAACTAATCGTTTCTTATATTTCATTCACTGTTGTGTTTAACTGATAAGTACAATATAATTTCGGACATACTTAAAAATATTACCTTTTGCTCGTGGCTTTGCTTGGGTGGAATTTTTATCTGGAATAAATCGTATTTGCTTTTGCAGTCTTAGAATATAAAAATACCAAGTAGGGTTGTCCATTAGCCCAGTTTGCCAACCAGGGCCGGGATATGGCGTCGCGCCATCTCAGATGTCCCGGGTTCGATCCCCGGTCGAGTCAATATGGGTAACGAACTTTTCTATATTGTCTCGGGTCTGGGAGTTGTGCTACCGTCATTGTTTCTGATTTCTGTAACACAAGTGCTTTAGTTACTTACCACAGAATCAGAGGAATGTATGCGATTATTGTCAAATTTCAATATTCATTTTATTGGATATGGGTAGTTAAGTACTTTGGTTTTAAAAATGAAATAAAGTTGGTATGTAGACAATGCAAAAAAGTTCTCATACCTACTGATATCTTCAGTAAAAAAAAATCTTAAAATATTGATGGAACGCGATATAATTTGGTTGATTTTTTAAATGAGCTTAGTACCTGAGGTATAGGTATTACTATGGCCAGTAACTTAATTCATATTTTTGAGGCTAGTTCCTTCTTACTCAAGACCTCCTTTACTTTTTTTAAGTTTCGAGCAGATATCTACACCGTTTTTGAACATGGAACATAGGTAGGTATCGTAGGTCGCCCTACATAAATCATAAAATTATTTAGGACAACCTGTTTCATAGAACTAATGTAACAGCATTATCTACTCACCTATACAAGTTATTTCAGTACAATTAGCATCATTTACCAATAAAATAGGCACCTCTTTAGTTCTTTATTCGATCCATGAAAGTTCAGGCAGGAAGCTGCTGGTTAAAATATCAAACAACACCATGATCCTTTTATACCTACCAACCTAGATTTGTATTTAATTTGAACCCGAAGTCATGAGGATATCCTATAGCCCACAAAATAAAAATCTAAACCTATCGATGAATTCAAATATATGGAAGTCTCTCAGTTCTTAGTGTGCCACGAATAACCGCGATTGAAAAACTATTCGGAACTAAAAAGGGGCTCATTATAAGTCCTGGCTACACGCTCGGAAACGGAACCACCCTCACCAAAACAACTGCCTCAACCACCTATTGGAAAAAAAATTGACGGTCGGCGCGACAGCCCGGCCGACCAAACGAAACGAATGAACGGACGAACGGCGCGACCCGCCGGCAGTCTGCATCGTGCAACCGTGCGCGCTGAGTGTGTCGAGCCGTTCGCTGCGCACAGCTGATCGAGCTCGCGTATTCACGAACGAATCTTGTAAAACAAACAGTTCAAGAATAGTTGAATTAAATAATTTATAGTTGATATTGTACACTTTATTTGTGACTATTAAGTGTTGTGATAGTTAAATGAACAAGTTTTAAAAGTGATCTATCCAAACTTTGAAAACGATGGGTAAGTTATCAATGATTTCCATTAATCATTTTAGTTAAAAATGCCATAATTTTGATTTTAAACGATTAGAACGGTTTTACATTTGATATATTTTTAAATTTTTCTTGAAATTGGATTCCACTTAACAACTTTAGGTGATTTGACAATTTTAGGTTATCTTTTCACAATGTTTGCATTAAATAATGTGGTTAATTTATGAGACGAAAATGTCTAAAATATTATTTAAAATAAATAACACACACGAATAAAGCATTTTAGATCGATATTAATATTAAATCATTACCGCAATTTGTTGTTTTGGTTGCCGAACTAATAATTTCAAAATGCAAACACTATACAGCGATTTAATCATTTTGATCTAAGCATTTTTTTTAATGTTACTTTTCGTGATTTTTAACTGACCTTTTCTTAACTAATACATTGACATTTAAATTATTAATTGAAAAAAACAACTCAATTGCATAATAAACCCTAAAAAATAGGAGTGTTAAACGAATTTAAACCCCATACGTACACAAGAGTAGTCATAGTAGTATACAGAGTAGTATAGTAGGTAATTGGGCAACAATGAAATAATACGGGTTTAATATTGATATGTTTCATTATATATTAGTATTATGCTTCATTATCATTTTGCATTAAAATTATGAACACGTCGTATTTATGGATTTGGTGGTCAAATTTTAAAACATTGATGCATCTCATGCTAATCGTTCTCATGAAATCGTCTATGGAGCTTTCTGTAGTTATTAAATAGTAGGTACTTGCGGTTGTAGTAGCTTAAAAATTTAAGTTTGGTCACAAGATCTAGCATGCGCAATAAGTCCTTACTCGAAATGGTAAATTTTAGCATATTGTTGAGTGATTATCGATTTTATATTTGAAAAGAAATCGATAATACGCGCGTGGTGCAGCCTAAGGAGTAAGAACCAATTTATGTATTTTGTAAAATATTAATTATTAAATAAAAATAGATTTACATAAATTAGTATAATCAGATCGATATAAATTAACAGACGGAAGTCTTAATTGACACCTAAAACTAAATAATTCTTGAGTTACAAAAAAATTTATTCGAATATTTTATACTACACATACAATTTTTAAATAAGTTAAAAGCATTAAAAAACAATGCAAAAAGAGAAACTGTAGGTAAATTAAAGACTACAAAAAAACAAGATTGAGAAAACAAAGTTGGGATTAAAAACATTTACCTACATACAAACTTCGTTAACCTCATCAAAGTAGTAGCTGAAATAGAAATATAAATTATATAAGCAACTACCAACCTATCGAAAGCGTGTGACTAAAATGGCTGAACTATTGTGGTCTAGTCAAGTCATGCTTTGCTTTAAATATTGACACCAAGAAAATCTTTTCACCTATAGCTCACGAGCGTGTTTAATCGCCTGGCTGAGAAACAGAAGTCTTATTTATCTTCTATTTTTACAAAACCATATTGTACCGATATCACGGTTTGACACTGCAATGAAAAATTATAATGGATTAGTTATAAAAAAAGTAAGTTATAGGTATAATAGGTCATGAAAACCGTGAATTAAAATCTAAAACCTACTGTAATATGACTTAGACTGCTTGATCCGTGAGTAGCACTGAATGTGATTGATTCGTAAAACTTTAATCTACCTACATGCAAGGTCTTTGAAATAAAATTAGCAACACGAAATCAATAAAGTACCTTTCGTTGCGCAACTTTTAAGAATATCAGAATGACCGTTGGCGGTTCGGTTGATTTGGAATACATTAGGTTAACTTAATAAATTATCTACATATTATTTATAATAAAAATTAACTATCTACTCTTCTTCTTTTTGCTTGCTGCGATAAATAGCATTTCAAACGGATTAACATAATGCATTACGTATATGGCATGTGTGAAAATAACTACATACATATTAATGTATATAATATGCCTATAAATATAGAACATTTGTATACGTGCGTTTACCATCGCCACTGACAGGTATGAACTTGTCAAGACTGGGGCCGACCACTCCACCAGACACTACGCAATGAAGTATGGTATGACATTCATAAATGTATATGTAACACCAACTGATATTCTAACTTAAATTTCTTACTGTAAACTTTACAGTATATGCACATACTTATGTGCGTATATTATTTGATAATACATTAAATACAAATATTATTAATACCAAGTTATGTTTCTTTACAATGAAACCTAAAATTAATGAAATATTCATTCAAGTTTATTTGAATAACAAACTACTTTAATGATAATTTATTAAGAATGGTATTCGTATATCTATCTAGCTATTGTATGGTCGAATTCCGCAATTCATTCGCTTCCCGCTTGCAAAACGTACAGTGTACTTTCACGGCATCATAATAATGGAAAGAGACTACAAGAGATTAGAACATAATAGTGCGGAGGTGGGCGCGTGGGAACGCTCCCAGCGTTCACGTGCCCGGCACATCACAGCAAGACTAAATCTAACATTAATATGCTAGATTTAGATAAACCCCCCGTTGGGTGATTCAGATACACTCAAAGGAGTCATTATTTCTGGCGAAAGCTCTTACTGCGTTTAGAAACGATAAGATTTCATATTTTTAAGAATATTACACTAAACACTTAAATAAAATACAACTAATAAACAACTAAAACATACAAATCTAAAACTGATTCAATGATAGGTACGTTTACCATTCATTGAAAAAGTCTGTACTAACAATCGATCTTTAACTTAATAAGATTCTTATTAACTCCCAATGAAGTCACAAATCTATGTATATTTATAAGCCTCTATGAATAATACAAGTGAATGAACTGGGCATGGAATCAATTTATACATCCATTCATAAAGGCTTACTCAATGATTTTATGGGAGCGTAGGTGCCCATAAGTTACCTGTGAGATAATTACAAGTTACTTGAAATAACTACAACCAAATTACTAGATTGTTAATGTATCAGGGGCGCAGCTACTGCCGTACGAATACAAATAATTGTTTAGATTTGTGGTCTAGTCGCTACGGTATTGTCTAATTTAGAAAAAATATGTAATTAAAAAGCCTTTGAAACGATGAATTCTATTCATACAACTTATCCATATTGCATAACATTGAGATAGCATAGTAAATCATCAATGAAAATGTAGGTTATTGAAATGAGTACCGCGTCGCGTAGGCCCGACTGGTCGTTTGACGGGCCCAGACGATGGCAATAGTACCTAGTTAGTGGTTCCGGATACGTATCGGACGTGTCGGATGTCGGCGTGAGTCACGCGGCGCCCACGCCGCACCACCGCGCCCACTGGCGCCCGACCCGCGCACCCACCCGCGAATTTCTATTGCATTAATTTATAAATACCATGACATTATGACCTATCTAACAAACTTGCTTGGATAAAATCGTTCCGCGCAGACGCAGTTATAATATTTAAATGCAGTATCAAGATCATTGGGACGCTTTTTTCCAGTTCGGCTAGACATGTATTAACATGTCAAAATATTACGTACCCACTTGTCTTGCAAAAATATTACCTCCGTTTGAGTAAGTCGGATAAAAATGTTGTAAACGAATGTTGTTAGTTAAATAGAAACAACGTTGCGTTGCGTTTACATTAGTATAGTACAAAATAACGGGCATAGTTAACACAGAGAGTGCGCCTAAACGAGACACAGGGGCTGTTGCTGAGACAGATATAGCGCGCGTCTGCGGCGCGTCTAGGCTATTTGTATTTGGGTTTTGGCATTGGACATTTCGCAGCCTCGTGGGAAACTGAGTTGAACGACTGCGGAGACAATGCGGTTGTCTGGTATCGCGAACAGTCGTTCACCGACGCGCGCTACCGCCCACCCGCGCTGCCGATTGCCGCTGCCTGCCGCACCATCTCAGACATCTTGCTGTCTTGCGCTGCATGTACTATACGAGCCATTGTTTGTTCTGTGTGCTAGAACTGCTAACTAACTGCTACTAAGTTTTTCAATTTGCTTCAATTAGTCCACCCTACGTCAATAAGTTCGAATTCAATGGGATAATGTACGAGAGTAATCACATTGGATTAAGTAACAGGGAAGTAACAAAACAAATTAAATTTTGCTGAGCTGAGAATATAAGCTTACTATAAGCGGTCCGCAGCGGCATCGCACTTTATACATATAAGTACCTTGACTTTGCCTGTTCCACATTTTCCACCGATTCTTCGCTCCTATTGGTCTCAGCGTGATGTTCTATATAGCCTACTAGTTGTGCCCGCGACTTCGTTCGCGTGGACTATATCCTTTCATGGTCGGTTTTACCCCTATCTACCCTAATATTCGAAAAAAAGTAGTCTATATTCTAATCCAAGTTTCGAGCTATACTTATTTGTCCCAAATTTCATATCTCTAACTTAAAAAATAATTTTTTTCCCGTATAAACTTTTAAAGTTGGTATTACCCCCTAATTCCCCCCCCCCTCCCTATAGATAGATAGTTAGATAGACTTTATAGCACAGAAAATTTACAGAAATTGGTTTTACAGACATATTTAAGTCCAATATAGGCGGTCTTATTGCTAGAGAGCAATCTCTTCCAGACAACCTTTAGTAGAGGAAATAGTAGACATCGAGAAACGGGTACAGCCGTTCAAAATGTTTGTAAATAACGAGATTAAAATATAAAAAATACGTAAAATTTAAATAAAACTATAATAAATAAATAAATACCTATATAATAAATAAATATATAAATATTTTCTAATAAAAAATAGCCTATGTCCGTTCTTGAGGTTCAATGTATTCCTATACCAAATTTAATCAAAATCGGTTGAGAGGATTAATCAAGAAGACGTAACAGACAGAGTTACTTTCGCATTTATAATATTAGTAGAGAAAAAGCCTCCTCGACAGATGGAGTATATTGTAATAGTGATAATGAAATAAATGATGGACTATCCAACGCTAAAAATATTTTCAAATTCGAACCATTAGTTCCTGAGATTTACGCGTTGAAACAAACGAAATCCTACAATTACAATATTAGTATAGATTTAATAAAATTGTATTGAAACATTATTTTACAGCAGCGAAAATCAAGTAAAAATGAATGTTTTCAGTGTGTTTGTACCAATGCATTATGTTAACCAACATGACAATTAATACCAATACTCAGAGCCTACTTTGGCTAATCGAACGAATCTAACGATAAGGGGCGATCGTCAGCGCTGGCACCTTAGCTCATGAATCCCACAATACCAATTTGATCGTGGGGCAAGGTGTCTCAAGGGCGGCGCGAGGGGGGTTGGTCGATATGGCCGCTGGCCGCGAGCCAGCCGCCGCCGACGACGCGGCACGGCTTCGCGACACATAAATCCACCCTCACATCGCTACAGCACAAGTTCCCTTTTTGCCAGATATTAATAAAATATTAACTTGTCATTGAACAAAACACTTAGTATATGGGCGAAGTTATAGAAATAGTAAACGCAACATCGATGTTCTTATTGACCATCGATAAAGTATTTTAATCCTCAAGAATAAATAGTAAAATGAGTATTCATGAGCGTTCCGGAAATAATCATTACATTTAGCTGCAAATGAATGGTTTGTGTTATTAAAATGACATTAATCAATTGTAGTACAAGAAAGGTAGGTATTATTATTAAAATTATAAGGTATGAATAGCATAATAATAAAATAGAAAACTTCAATGCTGCACAGATTTCCTGTGGTACGGCTTACGTGACTAGACTTTCCTGTTAAGGCAATGGGGGTTTTGACTGTTTAGAATTTATGTATTGAAATATATACATAATAATGTATTTAAGTTATGTAATATGGTTGGTCTTTAAATGTAAACAATTTTATCAAATATCATCTATGCAAAATATAAGTTTAATTCAAAGTACCACCTCTTTGTCGGCTTTCTGTAAATTTTGCATTAGATATTAGATAGTGTAGATAACAAGAGAACAACACTTTGAAGAATTAACCGACTGTGACAGATTGTTGAAGGGGAACTGGTTTAGTTGAGATTAAGAAAAAGTGCGGTCCGTTAAATTATATCGGAATAATTAAACACATGCAATATGCACATTACAGGCACCATCTAGATTATGGTGTAGGAGCTTCAAGCGCGGTCATCATCTGATCTAGCTGTATGATAAGAAAATTCAGCTCACAACTGTTAGGTAATCTGTGTACAACATGGAACGCAGGCAGCCTCTAATATTATAACAAGGCTGCACTGCAGATAAGCTAATTAGGAGGTTAGATGCGAGACATACACAGGTCATGGGAATTCTCACATCTCACATTAAAAATCAAGTACCTAAATATTGTTTTGTTTTATAGTTATTTATACAATACGTTCTCAACTTTCTAGGGCTTTTAATGTTTTACTAAAGGCTTCATTTATTTTTTTATTTTATGAAATTGTTTTCGTTACTTCACATAATTTTATTTAATTAAGTTTATTAATAATACGCAGTACGAATATAAATATTGTTAACACCATTGAATTCATATAAAAAAAAATTAAAGAAATATTAAGTAAAAATGTGACTACCCAAGTTCTTAGTTAATGTTCAAGTATCTATATTTTTATTATTGAAGATTGTGTTCTCATTGAAGTCATCGCCAAGTAAAGAAAGATAGAAATCATTTACTAGAGTGTTTAACTCACTCAAGAAACTTTGTTTTGTTATAGATGAGCGGCAAGCGCACGCGCAGCTATAGATGCGCCGTGCACCAGCGAGACCGCGAGGTCAGCTCCGAAAACGATTTTCATCTACTCCTCGAAGATCCCACCTTATTTGCCAGGTAATTGTTTAATTTATACCAATTACAAATAATATAAGCCAATAAAATGTTCGAATAACGTAATAATTACTATAATTAGCGTACTTCTTATAGGAGATCTACTTATACGTAAAATAATAATAAGGTTATACTTTACTAAATGTTAAAACATACACGAAACATTATGAAGTAGGACGTATTTTGATACTAAATTTATGGGTTTTACGAGTTTGATACAATTTTAAACAATGGATTGTCTGGCGTGTAAATAGGACTTCCCTATTTCAACTTATTTTGTGTCGCACGTTAGCAATTATTGCTGAATATAAAACAGCTGGTTAATAAATGGAGTAAGTCGCATGATTGTAGGATATTGGCACACTTCGTGTCTACCTACGCGTTAGAGACGTGACACAATAAATTCGCATGACAAAGTATCTATCCGATTTTAATTGAATTGTTGCAGCTGTCATTAAATTACTTTTAACTGTTTTATAAAAAAAATATATGTAAATCAGTATAATAAATATTTATTTAAGTCTCTTTAGTCCTTCCTTACGTACTTTGAAACCAATATTTGACTTGCAACTGTCACAATTTCATGTAAGACCGAAATACTTTCGATACTAAATTTTAGTAAAATGTAGATTTGTTTATATTTGTTGGACCAATTAGGCCGAATTCTACGGAATTTAAAATTCTCAGTGTTTTATTTTTCAATCGAAACTAACATTTATCGATAATAATGATTGACTAAAAATATTTTATGATCATATGTCGTGTCAGATTGACGTGTAGTGTGCTCTGCTACAATAAAAATCTATTCAATTGCTAAACGGGTTCAGAATAACGTGAAAGTAAGATGATTGATTCATTGCCAACGATTTTCTCGTCGTAGTTTTTCTTTGTAATTCAACTTTAATCGGTTCTTTCGGAAAAAACTTCCAGATCCACGTATAACGTGGTAATCTATCTGACATTGTTCCCCTTTTATGAATTTCCGATGATAACTTTCTATTGTAGACGCGTCATAAGATCATAAATGAAAGCAAACTTTTCAAGGTATTTTTTTGCTGTAATTGCCTTTGCCATTTAATACTGTTAAAACGGGGCTTTTAATTTTACCCTAATGTATTTTATCGAACAACAAAAAATATAGTTGAATGTTGAATTATTTTACACTTTTATCATGAGATTAATTTAAGAATATTTGTTGCAGGATGGTGCACCTTGTAGCTATGGAGATGCTTCCAGAAGAACGAGAGCGCAAGTATTACCAGGAACGGTATACTTGCTGTCCTCCACCATTTTTTATCATATGCGTCACTCTTCTTGAGGTAAATATTGTTCAACATTTTCATTTACATTAAGTTCGCAAAAAAGTCCAGTCTGAAATTCTCAATCTTAAATTCAGCGAAACAAATGAATTAATGAATAGTATGTAACAGAAAACCAAAGAGTTATTGTTATGAATAGGAGACTTAGTTGATTGACCTACCTCGCTCTTTATAATCGCTCATGTTTTATAGAAGGAAAGTTTCTTTGAGATCGTGTTTTCACTCGTTTTTAAATTATTTAATCGTCAACCCCATTCCTAACCCTACGAATGGAATGATATTTAAAAATCCGAATTCCTTGAAGAGTTTTCTCACGCTGTTATAACTTCTGATTTTCAACAAAGAAAGACGATTATACCTACAAGCACTCGTAATACCTTAATGTGTTAAAATGGTGCATCACTTTCTATTGCAAGAACTAGAGACCGCTGCTCGGGCCCCGCTCCAGTTACTTCGGTTAATTAAAATTTGTAATAGCGGATTTCACATCCGTGCAAACAAGCGGTTTACGTGAATCATAACAATTGGTCCGCTCGGCGCGTGCGCAGCTCGTCATACGTTGATTCACCGCAAATTGTACAGCTCCCACAAGGTGCGCTCCGCTATAGACAAATCGCACGCAACTTTCTGTTAACGGTTTTCCCTCCATGAATAATGGACAAAATGTCAATGATTACGCAAATCTCGCTCTAGACATATAGGTTTCTAGTTCTTTTTAGACATATAAGTTTCAGTACCATCTAATAAAAACCGTCTGATGTTTTACATTCCGATCTTAATTGGACATGTCCTCGTCGACCAGAGCAGGAAACTTCTCGTTATACATCAAGACTAAGGGAAAATAACTGTCGCGTCAGCAACAGTAGCGATAGTTACTCACAAAATTCCCTTCCCAAAGAATAAAACAGTAATTACAATTTATAATGATAAAACTAAAAGAAATATGGGCACATCATATTTAATAGAAAGAAAGCATGTGGCGCTGATGCGTTGCGAATTCTCTGCCGTTATGAAGCATTAAACAGGCAGATCAAGATACATTGGATCTGATGTGAAGTACGATAATGAGAATAAATAAGTAGGTATAGATAGCAGCATAGAAAATTCCAATTTTATACCAGAAATGATGGCATCAAATATTAATAGTAAGAAGATAGATCTTTAAGGTTTATTATAGTTGAAAAATGTATAAATCAAACCAATTTTGATGGCATACCATAAAATAACGTTGATGCAAATGAATAGGCAAACCGAAGAGCGCTCACTGGTTATAATAAACCACATAATGTATCAAGTAGGTATCAAAACTATTTGAATAATCGAGGTAGAACGCGTTTCGTTGCAGTAGTAAAACTTCTACATACATAGTTAGGTATATATATAACGCAGGATCTTTGATTTCGCCTAAAGGTGCCCACTTATAAAAGCATCAACGACCCGGTTTCGACTTCGCAGCTAAGTCTGCTACCTTGGTTGCCTAACTTCTACTTTGTTCCAGCTGGGCGTATTCGCGTGGTATGCATGGGGCACCGGCGGCATGGCGGCGGCTGCGGGCCCGGTGCCCGTGGACTCGCCGCTGGTGTACCGGCCCGACAGACGGCGCGAGCTCTGGCGGTTCCTCACCTACAGCGTGGTGCATGCCGGCTGGCTGCATCTCGCCTTCAACCTCCTTGTACAGCTAGCGGTAAGTTCTCAAACTAATTCTATAGAGGATTGCTTTTTGAAGTAAGTAGTTCTTCTCGGCAATGCCACAGAAGATTGTCATGCAATTACAGCAGACAACACGTCAGTATACTACAACTTGCCGATATTTAGGCTCGTTTTTATGAAGTCATAGTGAATCTTCATAAAAATGGTCCGAAATGTCCAAGTAAAAGTAGTCTATGAGTTACGTTATCTAGTTAACAGGAGGGCCATAATATGATAGTTCTTAGTCAGCTTCATAGCTTTAGTAACCATGAAGGATAAAACATCCCAGGATGATTCGTTCTTAACACCATGGCAATAGTAGCATTTCAGCAGTAAGCAGTGATTTAAATTATAATTCCATCTCATGTAAAATTACGATTCGTTGTTCAACTTTCAGAAGATAACGTAATGTTTGTTTTTGTTGGTCCGAATTAAATGTTTACCGCCTGTATTTTGGTCAGTGTCGTTCTTTGTCGCTATTATTTGATCTTATCTGGCTTATTTGGGACAAGAAAAGCGTGAGATTCACTCATTCTTATGGTAGCGCTCAAGTAAAAAGAAATCTAAATTCGAACAGTGAACTCTGCTATTGAAATCGAATCTTTTGAAGTTTGCTTCTTGCAGTTCTTGCATATACTAATGAGAACATTATCCCTTGCTTCATACCCGTGTTCGAAAGTGACAGACAGTATCATGGCAAGTCTTTCATGTTTTGTCAACAGGTGGGCCTACCCCTAGAGATGGTGCATGGAGCGCTACGCTGCGCCGCGGTCTACCTCGCCGGGGTGCTAGGCGGCTCGCTAGCAGCGTCAGTACTGGACCCGGACGTTTGCCTTGCTGGCGCCTCGGGCGGCGTCTACGCTCTCCTAGCGGCGCATTTGGCGAATGCGCTGCTGAACTTCCACGCAATGCGCTATGGCGCAGTGAGGCTGGTCGCTGCGCTGGCGGTCGCTTCGTGCGACGTCGGTTTTGCAGTACACGCTAGGTATACTAAGGTGAGTTCAGAGTTGCTGGTTATTTTTAAGCTTTATACCGTATTCTTATAGCGAACCGCCAGGCAAAGCGCCTTTAAAGAGTTCCTATTACCTTAATCTGGTTTAGTATACTTCGGTTTAAAGAATTTTTGGAATACTTAGTAAAGGTAGATATGGTGGAAGGCGGGTTCACTGTTTCGTTTTTTTTTTTCCTTTCCGCTATCTATACTAATATTATAAAGCTGAAGAGTTTGTTTGTTTGTTTGTTTGAACGCGCTAATCTCAGGAACGACTGGTTCGAATTGAAAAATTCTTTTTGTGTTGAATAGACCATTTATCGAGGAAGGCTTTAGGCTATATAACATCACGCTGCAACTATTTGGAGCGAAGAAATAATGGAAAATGTGAAAAGGAGGGTGAAAGTTTGTATGGAAACCAGAATCCACGCGGACGAAGTCGCGGGCGGCCGCTATTCATAAATAACACGTTTCCTATCCGTGCTCTTTAGCACGTAACTAGTTCTCGTTTGAATAAGTTTTCTACTTACGGTATAATTGCAATGAACCTACTTTATTCGACAAAGGTCTGAGTAGCTCCGGGAGTAACAACAAACAAATTATGACATACACTATTATTACGGCCTTAACTTCCTATCTGCGAAATATGCCGTGGATGCGCAAAATCTCAATGCTTGGTTTTCTAGACCTTGTCTAAGTGACGAGATTTACGAACGTTTGGTGAAACACTCTCAAATCGATTCCCCTGAAAACAAATGTAACCAACATTTGATTTTTATCAAACTTCATAGCACTAATAAAAGGTCCAGATTTGATAGTCCTTATTGGCATGCCGTTTGACGCTGTGTTTTGCCGCAGGAGGCGCCGCCGGTGTCGTACGCGGCGCACGTGGCGGGCGCCCTGGCGGGGCTCACGATCGGTCTGCTGGTGCTGAAGCACGCGCAGGCGCGCCTGTGGGAGCGGCTGCTGTGGTGGGCGGCCCTGGGCGCGTACGCCGCGTGCACGCTCTTCGCGGTGCTCTACAACGTGTTCAGCGCGCCCGCCGACGAGCTGCACTACATGCCGCCCGACCCGCCGCCCATACCCGCCGGCTTCTGACCGCGAGTGCCGACCTAGCTTTGACTGCACTGCCGTGTGACTGCCGCTCTCGGTTCACCAGTCGCGCTCGAGGTAGTCATACCGAACGATCTACTTAAGCCCAATCGACAAGTGGCACTTTTGCGTTGCGATAGCGATATTTCGTTTCGTTAGGCCAATTGCTATCACGCTTACGAACGTATTTTCATGTGTGTCAGACTGTCTAGGCATTCTGATGTATTTAGTATCGAGAAACTTTTTACAGCCTGTGTCACTGTTTGCTAAGCCATTCCCTGATAGGTTATTTACTAAATAACGAAATATAGCCTTTAAATTTTTTAACTATTAGACATGCAGTTGCATGCTAGAAAAATCTTCTTAAAGTAAATAGAACCTCTATTACAGTATTTTCTAATAAGTATAAAGTATGATAATTTCGATACTCTCAATTGTATAGGTTTATAGTTGTTGGCAGTTTCGGTATGACTACCAAATATTACGACTGAATGCCAAGACCACGATAGTATTACGTTGCCTTTGATAGTCTTATTGTTACAACATCTCTAGCCACTATCGTATGTACCGCATCCGTGGCCGCGCTGAATTTGATATTAAACCTGGATTCGAATGGGTTTAAGATTTTATGTAATTTACAGGATTCTTCTCAAAAAAATCTTAACTTCCTCTTAAAGCATCTTCAATTCATCTTAAAATGACTGGCCATATAGGCATGGCTTAAATTTTCCAAATTTTAAACCATCTTCGAATTCATTTTATTAAATTAACTTCGAATCGGCGCGTCTACGGAAGCATTATGGCTTTTGGGTCTAGATAAGGATGCTTGAGAAATGATTGTATGAAAATGACGAATGTATCGTTTATTGTGACATCCGTAACGCATTCCTACAATAAATTAATTGCTCATTATTACATCCTAAACTTCATACATGTTGAAATAATTTTATAGCATTCCATTAATTAATCGAATTTTGTCATTTCCATACAAAACTTGTCTAGGCCCTTATTATTTAAAAAATTGCAACTAAAAATCCTATCGAAAATGCATCTCACAATACGTAGGAATTATGTTCGTACTTTTGTTGCTCGCATGTCACAATACTCACAAAATTATTACCCGCGATTGCAGCAACAATAATTCGATACGCGAGCAGACAGCTTTACACGTTACTTTTAAAGTCAAAGCCTAACTCTCGGAACCGGTACGACCCACTCACAACACGCCTAGTCAATTTACCTTAGTGTGATTCGCGATAAGTAGCATTATTATTTGAGGAGGCTTGTCGGTGCCCCGTCGATACACGTCGTGTATTGCGTCTTTTCCAGTGCAAAGATTCATGAATCTTTTGTTTTTACTATATAAGCCTCGCAGTGTAGTGAGGCTGTTGGTTTTATCCCGTTGAATGTGTTTCATTTGTAACAGAGCCTCCTCGCAATACTTAATTGTTAAGTAGTATTAATTGTATTGAATAGGTGAACTATTTTTGTACCTACTATCTGCGTCCGTAGTTAGCGTAGGATGATGGCGTTACCGCGACACAACACATTGTTCCCGTGTGGGCCGGCTGTCTCGACTAAATGCGATGGTAATTTTAGCATTATTATGTTTTATGGTTGTTCGCTATGCCGTCGCGTTAGCGTTGCATTCAGTCGGGCGGCCCGCGTAGTTGTAAACCAGAACACCAAAGATTAGGATAAAAGTCATCCATATTTAAATGGTGGCCTCACTTCACATCTGATTATATCTGATTCTGATATAAATGTATATGAGAGATTTTACTTCAAGTTTTGCTCAGAAGAAATACTATAAGTATGCTTCAATATTGATTTTAATAACATGATTAATGTAAGTAATGTTGTGTGAATTGCTCAATCGCAATTATTATTTTATTAACTGAATTGATTGTGCTCAAAAGTGAGTTTTTATTTAGTGAAATCAATTTGATTACTCAAATTATTTCAATGTATAATTTTATAACGAGAATTCGTCCATTCCCATTAGACCACTTATGTCTGGCTACTACAGCTTCTAGCAAAATAACTAACTCATTAGAATATACTTATTATAATAATGTGCCTGATTCCTATTATTGTAAATTTGATTGTATACTTTTAATTAATCAAATAATGTCACAAAACGACTGATTTTTTGTATAAATTATTGCAGAGTGTTTTCATTTAATTTATTTTAAAAATTATTTTAAGTGTGAATCGGAATAATTATAATTATGTGATTATATGAATGAAAAATAAGGATGATAACTATTAAAAGTGATTGGAAAATTTATTTTGTTTTCTTTATCAAACAAACTGATAATAAACCATATTTTATATTATTCAGTAACTCATTATGACAACATAATAACAATTGAACTTTATTATCACAATTTAGTGTAATCAATTAGTGTAGAAATAGATTGGAACTTTTACTTTGATCATTTATTACCTATAATAAGTCATCCTAATCAATTATGATGATTGATTTATCGACGTGATAACAATTTAGATCTACACAGACGAGGCACTATTGTCTTTGGGGGACTTATGTCCCTTATTGTATAGATCCCTTACTCAAATTCAATCTTTTTTATTCATATAGATTACATGAATAATATTAACTAACGAAGGACTTATAGTACCGCGTAAAACACAAGGTGCACGCGGACAGCAGAAAGTCGAAAGTACCTCGCCTGTGCGGGGCTTTAAAAATAAATAAATTGACATCATGATCAACATTTATGACCGGCCTAAAGATTCAATATTCATAACAAGACAACTGCAGTAAAGTAACATTCATAACAGACTTGCGTCAAAAACAAAAAATAATTTAATGTTTGTAAAATTAACACAAGTTAAAAAATCGAGATGGGAAATTGATACCCTACCCTAGCCACTAGAATTCTCCTAAAAAGGCAAAGCACTTATTGCTTTTCGATTATTATTTATCACAAGGATGCATGAAGAACTGCATACCTACAGCTTAAAATGTAATAAAATCTGTTATATTTTTTTATGCAATTAAAATACGTTGGTTTAAAATTATGCGCTGCTAACATCTTAAAATTCAGTTATTATATGTGATTATTATAATATAAAAGATTGAGCATCTTTTTGTTTTTAAAGTTTTTTTTCGGTTTCGAGCCGGAACCCTCTGCAGACTTAAGGTTGTAAATTAGTCTTTAATACATACGTATTTATTTCGAATAAATACGTATGTTCCTAAAATAATCCGTAGCATCTTCCAAAGCTTCATCAAATACTTCACTAGGGGAAAAACTGATTACCAAAGAGTGAATGCAGAAACTTACTTAAGTTTCTGCATTCACTTAAAAGTACTTACTTTACAACATATTTTTATCTTTTCTCTCTATATTTCGCTCTCACTATTTCACACAGATAAAGAAATCATACTCCCCAAGTTTATTGGCAATATGTTTATGCTATGTGATGGTTCGTGTATGTGAATCTCATCATTCACGACATCCCTCCAACAGGGTGTGATTACGTCACACCCTACGAAATCACACCCTGCTGTTTTATAACTTAAATCTTGGGTTCTGGATCACCCCGTACGCCTTAAATATTAATTTGCCAATCAACAATAAATCTAATATTGCACTATTAAGTACGTTAGTGGTAGGTACCTACTATTGTTTGAAATTACTACCTACATAAGAGAGTATATTTTAAGCGACCTGTGAATACATAATAATATTATTTGTTCAGTAGTTTAGTCGCTATTATTTGAAATAAGCATAGAATAAACCTACTTTTCACTACAAAGTAAGTAGGTAGGTACAGTCAGCGTCATATAGTTCGTGATACTCAGGGTACTCTAATAAATAGACGCAACTAAAAAGTCAATAATATCGGTACACACAAAGTTTTCTTATTGTTGTCAACAGTTTTGTCGCTCAAAAGGTCGACACACTCAAAATGTCATATAAATCGGCTCAGTCAAACTGCCATAAATATGGTTACAGTCTTCCCGCCAATGGTATCCAAACATTCTAATTTCTAAGTGTTCAAAAATATGAAACACATTAGAAAAATAAACCTTACTGCTAAACTTTTTAAATATTATTTTCCTCGTCAATTTGTTTCAAAAAATGTAAACACAAAGTGAAAGCGATAGAAACTACTGCTGTCCTTTTCATTTTAAGCCCGACGTCATAGACTTCTCTTTTGTTTTGTATAGAACTTCAGAATTTCTTGCATATCCATTTACGATATCTGGGGGCACGGCAGTGGGGAGGACCAAGTCAAGCAAAAAAACCGGCACGGCCGTACCATCTTTTTCAGGCCCTTTTCGATCCCCTATAGCTTCCTTGTAGACAAAACTAGAAACTTGAATTTTCAGTACGGACGATATGTCTCTATGGTATGTTAAAAAAATATAAGCAATAAACAGCTACAGCTAAATAGATGTTAACCTCAATGATAATGAATATGAGTTATTAGGTATATTTCGTATTTAATTTTACTTGTGTACCTAACTGAAATGAACACATTCCGTATTAACGATAAACTGAGCAGTTCTGATAAAGCTACTTTCGAACGTAACAAAAGACGTAAAAAATCCAAATCGCATAATAAACCTATTTTGGCTATTTCACTGCACTGTCTCTAATATTGCACTTCACATTGATACGACTGGTGGGTAGTTGATATACACTGACAGATAATAGAATTACATTCAAACACTAAATCTAGTGTGAAAATCATCAGCCAGCATGAAACCTCAATACTCGATTGCGTAATGAGGTTTCATGCTGGCGTATTTTTCTAATGTGTTTCATATTTTTGAACACTTAGAACGTTTGGATGCCATTGGCGGGAAGACTGTAACCATATTTATGGCAGTTTGACTGAGCCGATTTATATGACATTTTAGGTGTGTCGACCTTTTGAGCGACAAAACTGTTGAAAACAATAAGAATACTTTGTGTGTACCGATATTATTGACTTTTTAGTTGCGTCTATTTATTAGAGTACCCTGAGTATCACGAACTATATGACGCTGACTGTACTATTGTTCGGTAATACTGCTTATCAGAGTAGTATTTAAGCCGTCTACATGAAAATATTATTTATTTAGAAATAAGTTCTAAAAAGGCCAACAGTGCCGCGGATCCACAGAGGTGTCCTGCGTTTCTTGATTTCCTCGCTGCACTCGGACGCGTAATCATGTAGCCGCGAACATTCCTCATGAAGCCGTCTCTGTTGAGTAAATAAAACCGCAATTAACTTAGATATTGTGTTAGGAAATATAAAAATACACAATACAATCACATATTTATTAATTTTACAATCATAATAGGTATGTACTTTTAAGCCCGTTCATCTAATAATCATATAGCTGGCGGGGCGAAGCGCCTTAAACTATATACCTGCAAATCAGGAGAAACAGTAAAGATGGCGGCTTGGGCTTCTAAATCCCGACGCACCGACCGCTCTCCTAGATTTGCCGAACCCACAAGGGTCGCCCAAGGTACATCGCTGCCTGGAGGATAATACCTGCGAAAGAAATTGCAGAAATGTATGGGTACTGATGACATGCATTAATCATCCATTACTGTTAAAATTAAGTGGGTGCAACTGAGTGACCCTAGTTTTTGTATAACTGGGAAAGTTGACTATTGTTGACTGCCATAGTCAACCAACTTTGCATATAGTTTATTTATTTACATCAACGTTTGTAATTTTAAATTTGTTGGACATTGAATCAGAAACTAGCCTTTAAGTCAGGCGAGCAAACCAATTAGTGAAGTAGAAGTAATTTATATAATTATGTAGTCAAATAAAACACTTGTTTTCTTACCAAAGTCCCTTAGCATGGAATGTCCACCCAGGTCTTTCATATTCAAGCATAGAAATTCTACTAGCCTGGTTAGTTTGAATCACTCTATCCCAAAATCTGAAAATCAGATTAATTAATTAAAAACACTAACTCTTTCAAAAGGAATAACACATTGTTTATTATCATTCTACTAAGCCCGTTTCTTTAGAATGGTTTTTCTGATTTGAAAATGATATGTTAACATAAAAAAGAACTTCTGAAATGCTTAGCTAAAGGAATTTTAGGAGAAAGATAATTAAAATTCAATTGAATAAGCTATATTTCTTTAAACTGCTTCAGTGTCAACATACTTCCTTGCAATCAAAGAATAAGCATGTGGAATACCCCCAGCTGGACCGGCAGCTCCCAAGAATCCATTGGCCTGAAACAAAATAAACAATGTTGTTGAATACATGTAAAAAATTGATTTTTTTTTCATATTTATCATTTTTTGCTATATCCTCTATCTAGAGGTTGTCTGCAAAAGATCACTCTCTAGCAATAAGGCCCCCCAAATTGTACGATAATTTGTCTATAAACCCAATCTCTTCAAATATTTTCGAGCATCATATAAAGCAAATATTGTATGCTGCATAATGGATAACTAGGTAGTTACTAACAAGTAGTAAGTGCACAGATGCCCATTGTTACACCATAAATTAATTTAGCTATGGAGTTGGAACATAACTACTTACATTTGGATGCGCCATCAGCAAACTTATGTTTGCCTTGCAATCTTTCAGTAAAGTGTTTGCATACTTTTCTGTAAGATTGAAGTATCCAGTAGCAACCCTTATGTATGATCCTTTAGGTGCCGCTTCAAGAATGTGGTGTGTGGCTTGTTCATCTTGAGTGATGTTAAACTCACCCATTTGAAGACATGGGAAAATCCATGTATCAGGAATTCCACCTTAAAAAACTCCCAATTAACAAGTGGAACATCTACCAAATTGCTAAGTAATTTAACATTCATTAATTGCAGTTTGCTTCAAGACATAACAAATAACATAACCAGTGACCTAAAGAGTAGTATTTATCTAAGACTGGTCAACAGCACACTTCGCTATTAAATATACTAGTAGTAGACACTTTAAACTTGGTTTAAAGGTAATGTAGACACATCACCAAGTAAACCAAGTTTAAAGTGTTTTTAATGCCCCTATCAGTGATGATCTTTTTAAGGCCCAATACGAAGAGAATTAGCGAAACTTCATGTATTTCTGTTCACTACAACGATGACCTCAAGTAATTCTAAGCATTAAATCACTTTTTGTACGTTTATTCAGATATTTTACAAGGTCGCCGCCTTCTTGAAATTTTAAAATAAATGAATATATAAAAATTATAACGTTTTTAAAAAATGTTCAAAAATGATTTCTTCAAATTATTTTTCTTCCAAAACTCTGTAAATATATATTTAGAAAAAAATATTTTTACTAAAAAATTTTAGGATTGTGATTCCAAAGGTCGCCGCCTTCTTCGTTTTTTATACAATCTATTAGTTATTAAAATAATTCATTTTAAACACAAACGCCTGATTAAATTGCATAATTCTTAGATATGAAAGTTTGCCGTTCAGGTGCTTCGATGTGTAGTGTTGACAGGTGACGGCAGTTAGTTGTCTGTTTTGAAAATAGTAAATAAATTGGTTTACATGCGTAGTCTTTACGCAGCTCGAATTGCGCAAATTCCATTTTGAGATTATATTTTTTGTAAAATACTTTTTTGTTGGGAGGCTGCTTAGGCTGCATTTTTAGGGTTCCGTAGTCGACTAGGAACCCTTATAGTTTCGCCATGTCTGTCTATCTGTCTGTCCGTCCGAGGATAATCTCAGAAACCGTTTGCACTAGAAAGATGAAATTTGGTACAAATATGTATATTAATCACGTCAACAAAGTGCAAAAATAAAAAATAAAAAAATGTTTTTTAGGGTACCCCCTCTACACGTAAATGGGGTGTGACTTTTTTTTTATTTCAATCCCAACATGTGATATATCGTTGGACAGGTATTTAAAAATGAACAGGGGTTTACTAAGAGATTTTTTTTATATTTTTAATATTTTGGGAAATAATCGCTGCAAAAGAAAATAAAATTGTGTCCCCCCCCTCTAACTTTTGAACCATAAGTCAAAAAGTATGAAAAAAATCTGGAATATAGAACTGCATAAAGGCTTTCTAGGAAAATTATTTTAAACCTGATGGGTTTAATCGTTTTTGAAATTTTTGAAAAAATATTTTTTTAACTAAAGTTGTAATTTAAGGATACTTAAGTATTGTGATGCTTTGAAAACTACGGAACCCTACACTGAGCGTGGACCGACACACTTTTGGCCGGTTTTACTTATTTACAATAGCCAAACTGATCATTTATACGTTTCTAGGCAAGTGAGAAACTCAAAAATGCAAATCGTCGACGCGCGTGCAATACCGCGTATGTAGCATTTGCCATAAAGATTAAAGTGGTCTGTTATTTCATATTATTTCAATCTAAATTAGAACTTACGGAAAAATGTCATTACGCGGTATTGAACGCGCGTCGACGAAATATCACAACCGAATCGGAAAATAATGAACAGAGTAAGTGCAAACACAGAGACGGCAAATAATGTCATACATTGTCATAGGGGTATGCTTGACCGCTTGGAGTCTAGTAAGAATTAATACACTCAGGACCTACCCCCACTATGGAGAAAACAGAATAAAGTTTTTAATTTTTAATTTTTGCAATTTTTACAACGACATTTTGTAAGACTCACAAGTACAATCATTTCAAAGTATGTACGTGAAGTTATTTTTCGTACGATGCACCTATTAAGAAAATGTGGTCGCATGTGGCTAAAAGCCAATCATAATCTTCAGTAGGCATCTGAGATGGAATTGACCGATCATGATCGCCATGTATACCTGACGGTAGCAAGTTTGATGTCTTGAGAGCAGAAGACCTCTGAATTTAGCTTACTGAATGCCGCGACTGCAGCACTAATTCTGCTTATTATTTCAGCATCGAGGTTGCACTTGGGTGTTATTGTACTCCCAGGTAGCGGAATTTGTCAACCCGCTTCAACTAGTCCTCACCAAGTCTTCATTTCAGTGTCTCGCGACCATTAACGTCCTTCGACAGCCATTCCTCTTTTTGATACTTATTTTTAGACCAAATTTTTGGCAAGACGGTGAAAATCCGACATGATTTGCTGCAGGGTTTTGGGGATTCTGCCACGAAACAAAGGTCATCTACGTACAAGATCTCATTAATCATAGCGTGTGTAACACGTTCGTGCAAGCCCTGAGTGTGGAACCGGATGCGAAAACCTTTCGAAGAAGTCCTTGAGACATCCCTGACACCCAATGCAAAATACAGCGCGGATAGTGTAGGCTAGTACATACCCTTGCTTCATACCACAGGTGACGGGGAAAAAAGTCAGACTATTCGTCGTTGCCAGAACTGCTCCGTGCATCATAGCTTCCCTAGCACCATCTAGAGAGCTTTCCGGGGCACGCCATCGAGAGCCTTCTCGAGGTCAACTCTTTTCTTGAAGATGACGCACTGAAAAATTAGCTTTGCACGTGCCCCGATTAGGCCAAAATCCAAAATGGGTTTCAGGCAGGTGCTCTTCGGTGTGTTTTAGGAGTACTCTGGCAAAGATTTTCCCAGGGGCTGATAATAGTGAAATACCCCGGTAAGAGGTGCAATCGATCAATGCGAGAAACTGTAAAAATGCTAGGACTTGGTCTTTTTCCCACAAAGTACAAAAAGGCTCCATATAGCCGAATGAAACCCGTCACCACCAGATTTAAGTAGTTGCTCTCCCGGTATCAAGTTGTGTAACCAACCACGCGCTATTTTAGTTGTTAACTGACCGCAAGAACAATCTCAGCAAGTGTCAGCGGCTTATCCAGCTTAGCTAGAGTGGGGAGTTCAGATATCAACAGAACATATTCAAAGTCAAGAGACCAGCGCACGTTGAGTAGAGCGTTGAAGTGTCCCATCCCATTACTCGAGCACTTTCTCCTTTGTTTTGAGAAGTCCTTCACCATTCGATGGTTTCAAAGGAGCTTTTGAAAAGGAGTTCGTGCTAATCAACTTTCGAACCTCACTGTAAAACACCCCAAGCTAGTTTGTGTCAGGAAACCACTGCATGTAGTGAGCTTTGTCTTGCCACCACCGATCCTTTCCCAAGATAGTCGACGAAACTTCAGGTTACTCTCGTCGTATTTCCACAACACTTTCAGGGTGAATTGCTCTGCTTTGTCGATTGCGCTAACTATGACTTTATCGTTTTCAACAAACCAATTTTCATGTTTTTGGTTGTTAGCCCTTGAGTGAATTTAGCCGTGTGTAAGATATGAGAAGATATAGCCAACCAGCTCTTTTCGATATCACTGCTCTCAGGGCTTACAGTCGGTTAACTGATTGTTAGCGCTTCAGCATATGTCTTCATTGTCTCATGATTCATAAGCCTAATACCGTTTAAACATGCAGACTTGGATGGACCGGATCTGCGAGGACGCCGGAAGCAAAGACGTAGTTTTATACCGTCAAGTCTGTGGTCAGTCTAGCAGTGACCACCACGCATCCCGCGGGTGATTAGGACTTGGGAAACGTCTCTTTGCCGTACTTTCGCATAGTCTATTAGATACTAATATTTGGGCCTTGGGTGCTCCATGTAGTTTTATGCTTCGCGGGGAGGCTGAACAAAGTGTTTGTAATAGCAAGAATTTGTGCACATAAATTGAGCAGTAGCTGACCATTCTAGTTCATGTTACCCACTCCGTTTCTGCCTAAGATTTTAAGCTAGCCTTCATAGTCTTGAGCCATTTTGGCGCCCAACAAGAGTACCAGCTCGATTGGACGTACACTCTTGATACTGCGCGCTAATTCTTCGGAGAATTGCTAAGTTCCCGAGAACGATTGCGGTTTTCCGTTCTGGATAGGTGTTGGAGTTGTGATCAAGTAGGGTTAGCACGTTCTACGCGCCTGAAGTCATATTAGGTGATTTTAAAAACCGTATTTTATTGTATCGTCGACTACGAGTGAAACGATGCGGAGGCAGCCGCGGTTACTACCATCCGTGTGGGTTAGGGTGAACATTTCTTTAGGGCATCTTTTCTAGCCCCCTCCCCGGCTGAGCAGGCAAAGCAGTACCCCCCTAAACAGGCCACCTTTGTCACTAAGGTGCTGCCGAATCCTCTTTATCTCCCCGGTGTAGAGTGAAAGCGACCACGATGTACCAACTACACCCCCAGAGCCGTCCAAGTGCAAGCCTCGGACAAAGCCCAGTCTGTATGAAACTGGACCTCTGCCCTATCAGCTTGCCCTATGTTTATCAGCGTGGACTGCCTTTACCGCCGAGTTAGACTTTGTACACAAAGCAGGAGGTTCCACCGCAAGACCTGCCAACCGAAGCATGCAGGATTCCTCATCGGGTTTAGCTCACAAGCCGACGTAATAAGCCGGGGTGTGATCGTTGTGTGTACCACACCTACTTGGAGCCACCGATGAGGATGCGTGTACCGTCTGCAGTTCTGCACTTCATGTACACAACCTTTTGAAAGGTCGGTTAGCATACACGCTGCAAACGCTCAATTACACCCCATATATCGATAGCCCCAACGAATAAACGTGCAAGAGCTCTTGCCCAAAAATTTTTTTTCGTTTTTATGGCATAGAATACGCCTACACATTTTTTTTTGTAAATTTTGGACTTAAAATAAGACTTTTATAGCACAAAATTCGTTTATTGTAGGGAAATGAAATTTCTTCATATAACATGAATAACAAAACATGCGTCTACTGAATCTAATTGTTTCTTTGAGTACACCAAAATAAACGTATTAAATCAATCTGCCGCTTGTGTCTAACCTTTCCTTTGGGTAATAACTCCTACACAAAAAAAAAGACACGATTATTCGTGTAAAAATGGAAGCTACTTTTATAAGTTATGCTTCATTACAGACCGCAAAAATTTTAATACAGCTATCCTAATGTAGAATTATTATCTTTTACTAATTTGTAGAATCGTGTATCGTTTTACTACACTTGTTTATGCTTCATTTATGACACGAATAAACGTGCAGTGATACATTTCTGTTAACAAGTCACATATTATTCATTAGAATAATAAAATTATATGTTTTTTCTTGAATACTGAGATAATCGATAGTTTTATTTTCTTAAAAAATTTATGATCTGAAATATTTTTAACCTTTAATATAATTATACATTACGACATTAAAGTAATGTGATTTCAAACGTTTTTATGGTTTCCTGAAAAGTAGTAGTTTTTCGTTTGAACGTTTATTCGTTGGGACCATCGATATGTTTGTATGTATGTAACGAATAAAATACAAAATTGATAATCTATTGGTACTAATATTACAAAGTAGTAAGATTTAATAAATTATACGTACGCAATGCTGTCTCTAAATCAAAATTACTCTGCACAGCATGGCATGTATGTATTAGTACTACATGGCATTAGCTCGTACTAGCACCGCACACTCGTGCTGCGCTAGCACGAGCTAATGCCAAATGCGTCCAATAGATGGCGCGCGGTTCGCCGCGAAACGGGTAATGTCAATTGCTTCGTATTGGGCCTTAATATAGAAGACCAAACAACTATATTCTGTTGTAAAATAATTTAACATTACATAAAAAATGGAATACAAATATAACACTTACAAACATTATCTGATGACATTTTAGCTTCTTGAATTTTTTTCCATTTATCAACAATACTTGTGATGTTTTTGTTCATATCTTGTATAATAACCCCTTTATTGATATTTTTGTTTTCTTTAAAGCCATCCTTAACACATTCCTTACTGTAATTGCTTACTGCATCTGAAAAGACACGGAATTTCAGATCTGGAGATAGATTTTTCCAAAAGTTAGGGTGAATTACTTCAGACAATGTTTTACAAAAGCATATGTACAACCAGAAATGGTCATACATTTTGATCCTATATAAGATTTGATTTGAACTGTTTTGAATGTTGAGCCCAATCATAGCAACACATACCAAAAGGCTAGATATTATATAAACCTAAAAAAAATAACATAAAATTGTACTTTTTTTTCCAAAAAAAAACAACAAAAATAATAACTTACAGCTGCATACCTATAACATCACTATAAAAATCTGCTAAATCAGCATCTTGAATCTCAACGTAACGGTCCTGCCTCTGCTCAAAATAATCGTTTGAGCAGTTAGCACCACTAAGTAGCACAGAATCGTCAGCAATGTACAGTTTCATATGCTGTAGTCCAACTAGTTCATTGTATCTAGAAGGTAAGGCTTTCGACCAAGATCCTTGTAATCGCGGTGTTTGATACAAAGATATCTTACAGTGCTTCGGCACTTCGTTCACAAACTCCTGTAAAAGTGTCCTTGAGTTCACTTCCCCACGTGTTCCCCGTTGATAGTCTAAAACCACGTTAAACCTTAAGTCTTTCTTTTTCAAAATATTCTCTTTTGTGAGCTCCAATAGCCTTTGCTCTAAAATCCCAGTCCCTATGTACAGGCTTGCTATTGATACTCTACGACTTGCATTTCGAAATCTTTCACATAAAGTGTCGTAGAATTTTCTGGGATCAGAAATAACATTAATTTTGGAAGCATGAACAGGAAAACAAGGAGAAATGTTGTACAACCAATTAAAATACTGAAGTTCCTTGGCTTTGAACCGAACTGGAAAACTACCAGAAATGGTCATGTTTAATACTGTCTAATCATAAATTAGTCATCAGAAACAATATTGAATTAGTTTCTATGGTTTTATAGTATTATTTCTACGATAGTGAAGATGTTATTTCAGGCTAAATTCAATGAAATTACATGACGAAATTCAGAACGAAAAAGAACAGCAACAGCAAATGTCATAGTGACATTACTGACATTTTGTTTCTACTTTTCTTTTTTATATTGAATGGCAAACAAGTTATTTTTCTTTTACTTTGCCAGTCTAACGTGGGGTGACACAACTTCACGATAGAACACGGGCGGGAGATTTAAGCTCTCTAAAGCTTGCTGAGGATTCCGTGAAGGCCAATATGGAGTTTTTGCAATTGTGTATCCACGGTAAGTTGATGTAAATGTTTGAATGCGGTCCGATATACAAATTATTAATTATGAATAAAACACCACATGCATATAATTTATGATTTATGTTAACATTTTAAGATTATAAGTAAACCGGTATTATAATTTTGATAACACGACGGACCCATTTTGATTTTGCGCTATTTTTTGAGGGAATTTGCGCTTTACACACAAATTTCACATGCCAAACCGGATCTTTAAAGTTCTATTGTCTATACATAAAAGACCGAATGAAAGGGAGTCCCAATCTTTATTTTGTTCACATCTTCAGTTCAAAAGAAAAATGGCGACTTGAAGTTTACGCAGTTGGAAGGAATTTGTAGATTTGTTGTAGTAGAAGGATATTCTGTGATGTTTAGTTGAAAATATTATAAAATGTCAACTCCTGTGTCGAATCGCAAATATGGCGCACAAAAAGTACGACTCACAAGTAAGTAAAACGACCTCAAGCTCTTCCTGGAATTGTGTGAATATTTTGGTTTTTACGAATTATCACATTCCACGATAATAACGCACTTATTCTTTTTCTTTTTAGTTCTGTGTGCAAGAAACTTGGTCCGAAGGGATCTATTTCGTAAGTTCATACCAGTTTTCACCTAATTTACCATTTTTCGTAAAATTCTTCACCACAAGATTTTGACTCTGTACCTAGTATTGTATGTGCTAGCACGGACAAATAATCGTTGTACATACCCATCTTAACACTACAATTCCTCTATAATCATGACTAATTCCGTTATGTATATTATGTTTCGACTTAAATTTATAGAAGAATTATTAATTCCTTGTTCAAACGCGTTAGGTATTGGTTATCAATCACAATCTCTTACAGGTTTGCCTGATCCTTTTGCCAAAATATCAGTGGATGGCAGTGGCCAAGTGTATTCCACCAATGCAGTTAAAGCTACCCTCGACCCTAAGTGGAATACACACTATGATTTATACTTAACCAAAGGAGATGGGATTACTATAAGGTAGTTTTTCTGCAAATCTTGATTTGATGATTTTTAAGTTACTTTCACTATTAAATTTGGACTTATTATTTTTCAAATCAACCTTTTTCATGTGCTGTTGTAAATATGGTAAATTCAATGTCACATTATATTTTCAAAATATGTAGTATTGTAGCTTTTTTTAAATAGATTTTTATTTCACATTTGTTTAGTGTATGGAATCAACGAAAGGTGCACAAAAGACAAGGCTCCGGGTTCCTGGGTTGTGTTCGAATTCAACCATCTACTGTACATAAACTCAAAGATACAGGCTGTGAGTAAAATAATGATATTGGGAGATTTAGTATGCTGTGGGTTGGTGTTGGTTTAAGTTTAGTTTGCGCATAAATGTCATCCTGCAATGCACAGGCCTCATTTCTACTATAAGATGGAACTTATCAATTAATTAAATTATTTGAAAAGTATAAATGTGGTAAATTTAATCTGAATACTTTATACATACATTTTGTAAAAGGAATATTACAAAATGTGTGACTTTATTTTATCACAAAAATACGGATCTGCGATACAGTTCAAATATAATAAATTTTGTCTGTAAGATTTAAGTGAAATTGGATGGTGACAGAAGTTTTTATTACATAATAATATATTTAATTTAAAACATGAAAAGCCACAAGATAATCACTATATTGTTTTGGTTGATGCTATTAGCATGACAATATTTTTTGTAACAATTGTATTTATCTCCCTTTGAAATTGCCACTTACATTTGTTGTAGTGACTAAACTGTGTTGTTTTGTGATGAAGGCTTTATTGTATATTCATTTGAATAACTATTTAACATGAAACATTTGAATAAGGCCTTCACATTACCTTCACAGAAAATAACCAAAATGCTTGTGATTGGAGTCTAACAAAAACAGTGTTTATTCATATTTTCAGAGATAATTTATCAAATGTACCTATAAAAAGTAAATTTTTAGGTTTAGACTGATCAATACAAGTTGAAGTATACATATGTTTTAGTAAACTAATATTTAAACCTTATATACTTTTAACTAGTGTGTATTTTTAAAAAGGATGACAAACTTTTTCTGTGTTACCATAAAGCTTAAGACTTTCAAATTGTATTTGAAAACTCAAAATTAAAGTAAAATTATCAAAATGCATTGATATTTGTTGCAGTTTATTGTGATTTTGTTACTGCTCAGTACATCAGTGGGTTTGCACTAACCTTGGTCACAAGTTCACTGGCCTTGCTTGTTTCCATTTACATAGGAAGGTTTGGTAATGTTCATCCACCCTCACCTCACATTCTCATTTAGTAAGATGTTATTGTGGTGGGTTATTCCATTGCCTTCAATATGGATGAGTGAAGTAATGACTGGCACTTATTCTATGATCTGCTTCAACGCACCTCTCAGAAATAAATACTTACTCAACTGTTTCTTCACTCATCAAAACAAAACTTGGTCCAAATTCATTCATCAGTATTTTCTTTATTTTTTTTATTTATTTATTTTCAATATGGATTCTAAACCGGGAACAAATTCACTTTGCATTGTATTCAATGACAATTCCAAAATGTTATGTAATCTACTTGAATAAGGAAGTAATTGTTTAATTAATTGATTTTGAATTATATTCTACAGATCAATGTCTCGAATTGTGTGAAGACGGTTCAGGCGAGACATGTGGAGTGAAAGGGCAGGTGATTGTGTCACTCCTGTCCCGGGATGGAGCCCGGGGGGAGCCTGCGTCCGCAGCCGGAGAGGGCTCGCCCTTGGCGGTAGTGGGGCCGGCAGGTGACGTGCGATCCCCGCGGGACCCGCCTGTTAATGCTAACGCGTCGCAGATGCCTTTACCGCCGCATTGGGAAGAGAGGTTCACTGCTACAGGCCGGTACGTATTGACATAGCTATAAAAAAGAATTATTTTGCATTGATTGATGATTCAGAATTAATAGTTCGTTAGTATTGAAAACTAGAAGGCAACAGCAAAGTTAATAAATTAGTTTTGTAGCTTTAAACCCGTTCAATATTGATGCTTGTTGAATTATCGCAAATGGTTGTCGCACAGACTATTATCGTACAATTATAAAAATGAGTTCATTTCAATTCCAAGTTGCAGCACTCCAATTACGCATTATTGTAAAACGAGCTGTTGTTCGCGTTATTTAAAAAAAATAGTACCTATGTAAATCTAGTATCTCTGTTAGCTATCTACCGGATTTCATCAAAATCCGTTCAGTAATTTTTTAATGAAAGATTAACAATAATGTAGTCTAAGTTGGAAACATTTTTTTTAAATATAAGAACAAGCTTATAGAGAAGTTGTTACAATCAGATCTTATCTATGCAAAAAATTTATTGGTTAATTATTTAGCAGGACATCATTAACAATGTAGGCGCAGTAAACTATCCCCTCTACTTCTACAAGACTATAAAAGATAACTGATAAACTTATCTATCTGATTAGGCCTTTTCATTGTCATACAATTGTGATTCTGTTTAGAAAGTTGTAGCACTTCTTAATGTTTGCTTTATTTTTTGCGAAACCTAGGTAAGTTATTGCGCAAATTTTTTCATACGATTAAATTTTCGCGTGAAAACATGCTTTGTGAAATGTGTATATCGCTATAAAACCGCACAAACGTGTATGTTCTGAATCATTAGGAAAACCGATAGGGTTTTTTGAGTAAATGCTGATGTTCAAGGATAACTTTTCCGTATCAGGCCATATTACGTAAACCATGCGCTCAGACGCACGCAATGGGATAGACCGGCGGCGGAGGCGGTCAGTCCCGGGTCCCCGCCGGTGACGTCACCACCTTCATCGCCGTCGCTCCCGAGCGTCGCGTCGCCCGCCGCAACACTGTCCCCCGCCTCTCCGTCGTCGCCTGTCTCCGATACCGATGTTAACGTCTCGACTTCTATATCTTTAAGGTGAGAAGATCCATCTCATTGAGTGCCCCATGATTCGTAACCAAAATTTCAGTTCAAACTTCTACTTGAGGTTTGGTGCTGGTCTGGTCATATCAGCACCCAGTCGGCACTACTAATGTTTTATCATAATTACAGTGTCTAGTACAGTATCTAGTAGTAGTAGTAGTCAGTCAGTTTTAGCTAATAATATTTGCATGGTCAATGGGATTTCCCTTGACTCCAACATCCTTAATGGACAAGTCATAGTTGTTACTTGGAATTTTTGTTCTATTATTCAAGAAATTGTCTGTAGATAAAATAGTTAGAATTTCTAGCCAGGTATAGTCATAATTTTCCTTAATTGAGAATAAGAAACAATTGCCTTTTGGTGACCTTTACGTACCAGAGCAATTTTTACGTACCACAGCAATTGCTTAAGTAATATGCATAACTTGACTACAGAATAAGTGAAATAATTAGCTACTTGTTTACTTGGTTGTCAAGTCGCGTCAAAACCCATACATGTACGGGTTTTCTACCAAACCTATCCCTATGTAATTTAGTACAGAGTTACTGGTAGTCAGATCATGTTTCAAAATCAAACTAAACTTTAAAACATTTGCTTTCTCTCATACTTTAAAGACGAACAATATGAAGGTCAAGTGCCCAAAACTCATTCTGAAAATTAAAATAGATTTTTACAAAATTTTCTTTACTTTTTACATAATCAGACCCCTAGTCTTTAAGACCTTTAACATCGACTCTAACTCACTAATAGATAATCATCTTCAAACTTATTTCAAAAATACATTTTCATGTGTCAAATATAAATATTTTCTGCCTAGTACCAAAAGTAACTATTTCAGACCGGAACCTCAGCCCCAGACAGCCGTGCGGTCGCGCCAAGTGAACACGGCGGAGTCCCCGTCCGGCCCCACCACTCCTGCCGCCCCAGCCACACCCACCACTTCCGTCACAGCCACTGACCTGCCTCCTGGATATGGTATAATTCATTTATTCCCTTGAAACTAATAGTGTTGGGCTGTCGATGATAACCGGTAGCTGGCGACACAGCCATGTATGAATGTCTCGTTTATGTTCTATTCGTGCTTGGTTTACTTCTAACTAGCAGTTGCCTGCAACTGCGTTCGTGTTATATAGGAATTCAAAGTGTCCTATATGATAATCTGGTAATTTCATCCAAATCCCGTTAGCAGTTTTTGTGTAAAAGAGTATCAATCATTCATGCTTCGACACTCGGGTAACTTTCACCTTTATAATATTGGTTGCATTTATGGCACTGTGCGCTGCTCTGTACTCATACTTCAGAACAATCAATTGTAATTTCATTAAATATATTTTGTTTTGTCAAAGTTTTTACATTGAATTGATTTTATATAGGAGGAAAATCAAAAACCTCTTCATTTAACCAAAAATTAAATTAAAAAATTGCTGAAGACAGGTCAGGCCTGTTGTAGTCCAGATTGTCAATTAAGTTGTGATTATATTTTGTTTTATATAAACATTATTATCTTTGGCATATATTGATGATAAGATTAGTAACTTCTAAAATCAGAGCGAGATATCTTGTTGGACACTAGTTTGTTATCTTTATGTCAATGCGGATCAAAATCGTGTCGCGAATTGTTTTATTTACAATACCAATCAATCAATATTAATTTATGTTATAACCATATCGCCGCCGGGTCGTTTGTTGTGATCATATAAGTAACCATAGCAGGACTACATTAATTTGGAAATATGATATTCTGAATGTAAAAAATAGAACAATTTTGCAATAATGCAACCTAACCTTGTGCTCAAGTACATCAAATTATTATCACCAACAAGGTTGGAAATGCATCACTAATTTCCATTCAAGCTGCAAACGATTTCGTGTATTGATTTTTTGTTTAATGGCAAGTTGTAAATATAGTATTTCCTAATGACGTTAAAAGTGGTACTTACGCCCAATCTGAAGAAGTAATTTCACTGCATTCGCATTTTGTCTGTTTAGTAAAATACCTTCGATGTTATAATGCACTTGGCAGATTTGGGCGCAAAACGTGCCTAGTGCAGTCAAAGACATGACATTTTGAACTTTGCTTCGCCCTTATATCATACGCAAAAGAAACAACATAGGAAGTTCTGTATTGACCCAACCAGGGACTTCAGAAACGCCAAAGTCTGGTTTGCTCGCCTCTCGTTCTTCGTAGTATGGGTGTCGCCAAATAAATGTTACTTGTCACGCAAGCGGTAGATTATTAGTATAGAAAAAAAGAAATGACATGACATAATATATAAAGAACATCAATTTAAAAATAAAATTATGTCACTAAAGGCAAATACTCAGTATTTATAAAAGGATTATTATGCTGGTCTATTGGTGATCTGTGTAGACACGTAGCGTGGTGGACGTAGATTAGAATCGCTGTTCGAAAGCAAGGCGCTCATCTCTCATCACAATAAAAGTAGATAAAGTATATTGGCATACGTAAAGTAATTAAAAGTTCGTGAATGTTTGTTTCAGAAATGCGCACGACGGCGCAGGGCCAAGTTTACTTCTACAACCGCGTGACGGGCGCGTCCACGTGGCACGACCCGCGCGTGCCGCAGCACCTGCGCCACTGCGCCGCCGCGGCCGCCGCCGGCCCGCTGCCGCCCGGCTGGGAGATGCGCCACGCGCCCTCCGGCCGGCCCTACTTCGTCGACCACAACAACCGCACCACGCAGTTCACCGACCCTCGGCTCGCACTCTCTGTCAAACAGGTCACTTTTACTTATACGAGCCGTTTCAACTCTACATTGAGCTTCAAACATTGTAGTTTTAGATTCTGTGCTAGACTATCTTGCCGCTATTTCCAAGCTCAAAAAGAAATGTAGGAGTTGTTTTGTTTATTAAAAAATATCTGTATTCATGTAAGCTTTACAAAAGCACTTATGAATCATCAGCACTAATTCAGTATTCTACTGCCGTGTTCCTTAGGTTCTTTGCGCTTTTCATTGTGCACTTTCCAACTACACTATTTTGTCGACCGCAACTGCACCATCAGGCCTAGCATGCGCCACGCGACTAAATTTTCAACAAACGTCAAAACCGATTGAAGTCAGTGCATCAGCTGCTTATTGGATGAAAACACGAACGCGGTGTGCTATTAGCCAATCAACAGTATCAAAACTTTTGTCGTCACATGCGATAAATTTGACGTATTGCGCATGCTAGGCCTACATAGAGTAAACCGTCCAACCATCGTATGCCCCTCTATAAGACTAGTGGGTGTAACTGGTCCAAATCTAGGTACTATGTGCGGCCTGGTTACACCATGCGCCTTCGTTGACCACAACCACTGTGTAGTTAACTGACTCAGGCCTTAGTGACATTGGATCAGGGCCCATCGTGAGCAATATTTATTTATTTATTTATTTAAAAACTTTATTGCACAAAAAAAAAGTACAACAGGTGGACTTAATGCTATGGGCATTCTCTACCAGTCAACCTTTGGGTCATGCGGAGAGTTAGTTTATGGGTGCGGTAATAGTGACAAAGTGCATAAGTAATCAAAAAAATAAAATAAAAACATAATACACGAGAATAATAACTATCAAGCGTTACAAATTCATTTCGGAATATTCTGGCATTAATAAATGCAAGCTTAATTTTTTATTTCAAATTCAATGTTGATCCTATTTAATTGATTATATTAATAATATCCAGCCTCTGCCTGAGCCGGCGCCGGCCCCACCGGCGGCGGGCGCGTCAACGACGCCCCTGACGCCTAGCGGCGAGCCACCCGACGCCGACGCACTGCCCAAGTACAAACGAGACCTCGCCGCCAAGGCGCGAGTCCTACGAGCTGAACTGCAAGCACTACAGCCCCAGACGGGACACTGCAGGATAGAGGTAGCTTCCTTGTTACCTTAGGTACCATTCTATGCTTTGTTACATTAGCGAGATCTAAGTTGTCAGGACAGACAGGTGCGAAAGTACGACGTCACGGTGACGGATTGGACGCTATAGCATTCTGCATGCGCTAACATGAACTTCACGTTCGCCAAGTTTATTACTCTGCGGGCACTGTATGACAGATCAGCTTTTTTCTCCATAAGTATGCAGAAGGGTCTATAGATTTTGCTACATATTAAATATGCAATAACGGTAATTGAGTTCCACGCAAGTCTGAGACGAATGAATTACACATAAAACTATTTAAATTTTCACCTATTATCATGCACATATTACTTTCTAAAAGAGGGTTGGCTAATGAATTATTGGCACTTATGCTATAGATTTCATGTGAAAGCAAATTCTAGGCAATTAATCTAAAATAAATTTTCGTAATTGGGAATCACAATAAAGTTTAAATATGCACGAGAAATATAGGAAATATATCCTTCCTCATGTTTACCTTAATTTTAGTTCTTAGTACTTTAACTTAAGAAGGTTCACCACAAGTGCACTGATATGCATTATCTAAAAGTAAACCCACATTACAGGTATCACGTAACGAAGTACTGGAAGAATCGTACCGGCTCGTGATGAAACTCCGCGGCAAGGAGCTGCGGAAGCGTTTGCTGGTGAAGTTCCGCGGCGAAGAGGGTCTTGACTACGGCGGCGTGGCGCGAGAATGGCTGCATTTGCTCGGCCGGGAACTGTTCAACCCCCAATATGGCCTGTTCCAGTATGCGAGCTCTGGGGACGACAGATACGCTCTGCAGATCAACGCTGACTCGGGGGTAAGGATAAAAAAGTTCACTCACACAGTTAATTTTGAGTCGAGTTATTGACATTTAATAAAAAGAGTTGGTAGCCCTGGACACTTAAAGGCTCATTGGTGATGAATAGGCACAATTTAGATTACTCTATAATAAATAATGTAGGTATGGTGAACAGCACATCTAGGTAAACAGTTGCAGTTTGATTTTGATTCTTGTGCCTGCCATATAAGAGTACAAAGAACAAAGTTTGTAGTCTTAGAACCGACCGACCAAAAAATAATATTTATCGCGATTGGATTTTTTTATTGTTGATTTTTTTTAGTACTATGTTACAAATGAGTATTAATTCTTCTCTTCTCATTTTTCTATCTATTCCTAACTCAATAGATTTAAAATTTTAAGTTAGTTGTTTTGGACCATAAAGTCAAACTAATAAAGCTCATATTATAGTGTCAGCTTAATTTCTAATGCCTGTCTCTGTTTCCAGGTGAATCCTGAACACCTGTCGTACTTCCACTTCGCCGGGCGCATCCTCGGCGTGGCGCTGTTCCACGGGCACCAGCTGGACGCGGCGTTCACTGCGCCCTTCTACAAGCAGCTCCTGGGCCGGCCGATCACTCTGCGCGACATTAGGGACGTGGACCCGGAGTTACATCGGTCGCTCTCCTGGATGCTGTATGTACTTCATACGATAACTAGTAGTTTTTAGCTTTTTTTTTATATGACACTTCAAGAAGACCTCATCCCACCTGGTATTAAGTGGTAATGAGGTCCTAGCTAAAGGGCGGCAAGTGAAGGATAATAAATCTGTTACTGGACTTTTCGCCCTTACCTTGAAGGCTTGACCCCTGCTACTAATGTAGCACCCCCCAGGAGCTCTGGAAACCTTGCTCACACGCAGGAACACAACAACAGCCAAATAACAACCACTTCTGGATTGTTATTTGGCTGCGGTCTTATGTAAGGTGGAGGTATTTCACTAGTTGGGATGCTCCAGCTCGAGCTATAAATCGCTATGCCTTACCTCTCTTTAAACTTTTAGCTTTGTTGAGAACTTAAGGGCGTTTTGTTTGATCTAACATGGTATGGATGAACCCCGCCACATATTGTATATTTGTCTATATTTTTTACTAGACAAAGGACAGGATAATCGAGTTCCCAACATAATATAAAACCAGGAAATATTTGTTGCTTTATCATATATAAGGGTAATTCCTTTGCAAATTTAACAGGAAAGCTAGTGTTTACAATCCAGACTTACATTTTATTATCGGTTGCACTAACTCGGCTTTTATAGTAACTGCTAATTTAACTGCTGTCAGATCCTATATTTTATTTGCAATTTTAAGATCGTTAATTGATCAGTTACAGTTTAAGTTGGGCCAAAAATTGGGCCTTAGAATGAGACAATCAGAATATAATTTTAAAAGGGTTAATCATTAATATCCTTCTAGAAGTATAAATAAATAAATGCCCCAGACAAACACACAAATTAAGGTCTACCCTTGTAATAGTTCAAGCACCAGACGACAAATACTAACCGGGGGCGTAATCCCAGCACACCAAGATAAGGTGGCTAGATTCCAATTTGAAATATAACTGCGAACTTATTTTTGTATCTTCCAGAGAAAACAGCATAGCGGGCGTGATAGACACGACGTTCTCCGTGGAGTGCTCGTCGTTCGGCGCGGTGCGCAGCGTGGAGCTGCGAGCGGGCGGCGCGGCCGAGGCGGTGACGGACGGCAACAAGCGCGAGTACGTGCGGCTGTACGTCGCGCACCGGTTCACGCGCGGCGCCGAGCGGCAGTGGCTGGCCCTGCAGCGCGGCCTCACCGACCTCATCCCGCCGCAGCTGCTGCGCCCGCTGTCGCCGCGCGACCTGCAGCCGCTGCTGGCCGGCCGCGCCGACCTCGACCCCGCCGACTGGCGCCGGCACACGCGCCTCAAGCACGTCGCGCCTGATGCGCCCATCGTCAACTGGTTCTGGGAAATAGGTGAGACTGCCCACTTAACTGAGACGCCTTTAATAGATTATTACAAAAGAAAATCTTAGGTCAATTACATAGGATACAATATTACATAAAGAAATTGGGCCTATGCAATGTCTGTAAGGCTAAAGCCGTCATTGATATCGAGTTATTGTACTGGCTCAATCACCACGCTAGACTAAATGCGGGTTAGTGATCACAAAACTGAACTATTTTTAAGAGGATTGAGTCTTATTTTACTTATATGATAAACTCGTTTGTAAGGATGTATGGATGTCTGGATGAATGTTTTGTTACTCTTACACGCAAACTTAAGGGATGGAGTATGGTAGAAATATAAATGATATGCCAAATGAACACAAAAGATATATTTTATCCTGAAATAATGCAGATAAAGTTTCGGGTAACAGCTAGTTAAACCATATTATTTACCCATAGTGGTTGCTAAACAATAAAGGAATGTTACTATTATTAAAATGAGCATGTGCCTATACATATGAATAAATGATAACATATAATGATAATTTGTCAGTGGAGGCGTTCGACGCGGAGATGCGCGCGCGGCTGCTGCAGTTCGTGACGGGGTCGCGGCGCGTGCCGCTGGCCGGGTTCCGCGCGCTGCAGGGCTCCACGGGGGCCGCGGCGCCGCGCCTCTTCACGCTGCACCTGGTCGCCGACGCCTCGCCCGAATCGCTGCCCAAGGCGCACACGTGCTTCAACCGACTCGACCTTCCACCCTACCCTTCCAAGGAGCGCTTACACGACAAGCTCACGCAGGCTGTGCTCGAAACCGCCGGCTTCGCCGTCGAGTGATGCGTTCGATTCTATTTAGGTTGTGTTCGAAGTCATTTCGGCCGGGCTGTTTATGAGACGTCGGGAGCTCTTACGAAGAAATTTGCGTGTGAAGTATCTTGTCAGAAGTGCGATTAATTTTTTGACGTGAGGTAGTGATCTAAAGATCGATTTTATGTCTAAATCTGAGTCTGTGATGCCACCTAGAATCTAGGCGGACCCTCGATGAATTGACGTTCGTTATATATTTAGACGCAACACCATTGCTAGCTGGTCTGAAATGGCAGTCATAGGTTTATTATCGACGAATTGTACAGGAATATAGTTAAGCTGTTTATTTTAACGGAATTTAGTCGTCTGTTACAATATTATTTATGTTGCAGATTTTCCTATTTGTAGAAAAACGTTAATCATCTGCCATATTCATTTGTTTAACTTTAAGCAGATGGCGTAATCTTGGAGATCAGATAAATTTAAAAACAAAAATATTGTGGTACAGTTGCAGGTAAATTAGATTATTTATTAGAAAATAATGGCAAAGATTTTCAAACTGTTAGATTCATAACTTTGTTCAGATGGAATATAAGCCATGCTAAATATGAGACTGATGTAAATTTGTAAAAAGACATGACAAAAATGATATTTAACAGACCACAAGTAGATGTAACTGTTAAGAAATTAATTACTTTGATGTAGCTTTCAAAAATAAGCAGGTAATTATTTAATTATAATTAATGTTTTTTATTATTTCGTGTTCATTAGTTCTATACCAAAAGTTGCTTTACACACTTAACTTGCAGTTGGTGTCGGCTACACATAATAAACGAATGCACAATTACATTTTTATTTAAAGTAAATATTTACATGACTAACAAAAGCGCACCATGCTCAATAATGGTATACATACATTTCATAGTTGTTAAGTAAGCATGTGAAAATGGGAATTGGCGTGTTCTTTTCGATTTTCCAGTGAACAGTGTAACTATTTTGTATTTACTGGTCTTCCGTTATTGCATTATTTTCTGAACTTGAAGCAATATTAACTATACTATACATACTTACATTATTTTAAGCAGATTGATCCATATTAGGTAATTTACAACGCGGCACTATTGTGTAATATGTACAAAACCGAACTTATATGTATTGATATTTTTATAGAAAATAATTTACATGTTCAGTACAAAGTATAAGTATGCTGAATTTTATATTTGTATGTACGTATGAGTTATTTGTTACAAGAGGCGATTGCTCATGATGTTGGTGCCTTACTAAAACAATTAAATGTAAATAAACCGTATTTTCGAATGCAATGATTAATTTAGATAAGTGAATCTATTTGTTCTGTATAATTTATTTATGACTGAATATTCCACTATAATATTATTTTTCATCATTTATTTATAAGATGTGTATGTTGTAAAATGTATATATTATGAAATTACCTGAATTAGAAAATTTATATTTATAACAAGGATGAGTGCCTTTTATCTGTTTAAGTTACATTTAAAATCGAACTTATTATGACTGTTTAGATAAAAATGTTTTATTAGTAAGAATGAAGATGTCATGTATTTAAAATTATAATATTTTTCCACAAAGCAAATTGTTTTTTTTTTATTTGCGTTTGCTCTATATTATGGTAAAATATAGCTAAGAATCGCTATCACTAATTATTAGTGCCCTTATTCATAAAAGGTCGTGAAGCTGCATCTGTTATGTTGTATGAAAAGTATTTTCTCTGTCGGGTTCTGGCTACCGCATCTTTTCGCGATGGGGAAGCTCGGTAAGCCGTTGTTTTATGTAAGCGACGCACGGTGATCAATTTTCAAACTTTAGCGGTAGATAATTCGACTTTATCAATGTGAAGGTAATCCGAAAAATATATGATATTTATATTTCAGGGTATGTTGTTTACATTGTTAAGAAATATCATAAGTGTTCTGTTATCGGTTCTTAAGATTCATCAATTTAAAGTTAAAAATCGGGGTGTTAGAGTTTTACGATTTCAAAACAGACGGATTTGTGAGAGTTTTCTTTTGGCATTTGCTAAGTACCTATCCAATAGTGAGTTTAGTAAAAAATGGTGTTAATTAATGAAGGTCAGTACATTCTATTTTCATATTAACAATTTCATATCTGGTAGGTTTTCATATCATAAATAAATAGGGAACTTGACTACCGTTTTTACATAAATATTTAGCAGATAAAAATGCACATACGTTTTTAGGAACTAATTAGAAATAAAAACTCTTGTTATGTGGTCATAGGCTGAAGTGTTACCTATTAAAAAATATAAGTTTTATTTGCGGAAATTTGCGGTTTCATTGGATTTTTTCAATTTTTTAGCCAAGTGTACTGGTATCAAAAACATGGAATTATTTGAATTATTATCAAAAACTCTTCCGATGAAGCCGATGTCCAGAAATAGCAAAGATTTGTTGTTTAACTTCATTTTAGACTCTATTGGAGTATCAGAATTGAACATAACTAACCAAAAAATTGTTCAAAATGCGATAAATAATGTTTGTACATATACTTTGAGATTGTGGCTAAAATCTGCTCGAAACAGTTAAAAAAAATCGAAATAAACAAACTGAATCGTTTAAAAAAAACAATCGTAACAACTGGTGGAACACCTTCTAGTTCTACGATTTGCACAGGACCGGGACGTCCGCGCAAAAACTTCCGTGATTTAACTGACAAAATCAAACGCAGAAAGTTGAATAGCGAGGAACAGTCAAAAAGCAAAGAAGAATTGTTGTCTTGAAATTGTAGACGAATACATTTACCTAGGACAGTCAGTCCGATTAGGTAAGTCCACTTTTGAGAGAGATGTCAGAGACGGATCCAACTCGGCTGGGCAGCGTTCGGTAAACTACGAAATGTCTTCTCGTCCAACATCCCTCAGTGCCTTAAAATAAAGGTGTACAACCAGTGTGTGTTACCAGTGATGACTTACGGCTCTGAGACGTGGTGCTTCACAAAATAACTTTTTAGAAGGCTCAAAGTCGCTCAGCGAGCTATGGAGAGGTCTATGCTTGGCATTTCTCTACGTGACCGAATCAGGAATCAGGAGATCCGTAGACGAAATAAAGCTGCTGATATAGCCCGTAGGATTAGTAAGCTGAAGTGGCAATGGGCTGGCCACATAGCACTAAGATCGGACGGTCGATGGGGCAAAAAGGTTCTTGAGTCTCCACTCAAGAACCTTTTTGCCCCATCGATCGGTGGTACGTGGTCTCCACCACGTACCACCAAGCACAGTTTCGGACGGCCACCTACCAGATTGAACGACAAACTACTGAAAGTTGCTGGGTCTCGTTGGATGCAGGTGGCAATGGACCGGTCGCGCTGGAAATCGGTTAGAGAGGCCTATGTTCAGCAATGGACAGGAACAGGCTGAAACGATTGCACGGCAAAGACATCATAGTCAATTTCATACTACCAATGGGCATGCTCGGATAAGACGCGCTAGAAAGTCGCCATAAAGGAGTACGCTGCTATAGGTAACACAACACCAGAAAAATTTACAGAAAACTAACCAATGAAGATTTTTGAGAAGATTAATATATTGCTTCTTTCTTCAGATCCCATCATGTCTAATTTGAGATCTATAACCGCGAACAATAAGAATACCTTGCCAGCTGAAGTTCTACATTTATTACAGGAACCAGAAGTCGTAATCATTGAGGGATGACTTTCACATACCTAAATTACATATGAAATAAAAGTGTTTAACGTTTTAAGCATGATATTCTATATTATTTAATTTTGTACCCCTAAATTCTTAAAATTGACCACTGTGCGACGAGACGCAGAGCGGAGCGATGTGACCTAATGCTTTAGAGATATTTTTCTAAAAAAAACTGCCCCCATGAACATGTTATAATCATTTATTGACTGTAACACAACATGCATGGTCAAAATAAATGAAACCAACCACTAAGCAGTGGGTGTATACTACTTCCGTCAATAATTTTCATCGATGGAAATGTTGGGATAACTATTTCAATGCTGGGGTAGTACTTGACTGCAAAAAATAGAAATAATAGGATATAATTTGGAAAAAATCATTTGTCTTACTAGTTTTACACCCGATGTAATCAGAAAGGCGAATCATTTTAAATCTCCAGGCCTAACGCCCGCCCATCATGGTTCAGCCATTAGGCATAGACAACACACCTTATAATAATTTGTCATCACAACTCTAGTACTAAATGTCAAATGATTTTTCATTCATTCATTCCATAGGTTCATTCCCCGCTCTCTGACGTTCCTTCCATTCTGATTTCTTTCTGACATTTTGTTGTGATCCTTGTTTCTGTGGTGTTGTGTTAAAAATCGAATACGATTTTCTTAATAAATAATCAAGTTTTATTAAAAAACTTCTGTTATACGTTGAGCATAATCATTTAATCTAATAACGATATCGTTTGGTTCCAATATTCCACTGAATAGTGTCTGAAGGTTTTGGTTTCGATCGTAGTTGGTGGTGCACCACAAGTGCGCGTCGCGTCCTTTTTTGAGCTACTTTGAGGACCAATTTTAGCACGGTAGTCACTCTTATGATCTATTGTTAAAAGTTATGCTGACTCTCTTGCAAAGTGCTTACTAAATCCTTGCAATAGCATTATTTTGAGTGTTGACGAGTGTGAAGAATTTCACGATGCCGACTAGCGCTGTGTACCAACCGACGACTGTGACCTACGAGCAGCAGCCGAATGACCAGAGATGGAATTGCCCCATGAGCTACTTTTCACGTCGCGTGACAAGTAGTCTGAATAGGGCCACCTGTGTACGAATCGGACTATGTTTATTGGGCAGTACACTCTTTATTGTTGGTGAGTAAGACAATGTGATTAATGATATTTTCTCAGAAACATAACCAATGTCGTTTGTTAGGTCAATATATATATATATTATATATGTGTATATATTTAAATTTTCTTGGATCATAAAAAATCACAAAAATTATAACCTATAAGTAAGATAGTGTATATGATCTCAACTGGAATAGGTACTTGTAATTAAGTAAGTTGATACTAAGTATTTTATTAAGTTTTTTTTTTCTTTCTTTGTTTTACATTAAAATTATCAACATAATGTTTATATGTTTAATATTATTCGTATTTAAGTATATTGCTTCTCATCTCAGTTTTGCATTTATTCAGTTCTTGAAAATTTAGAACTACTTACTGTCCATTCTTATGTAAAAAGTCAAGTTCAGTGGATTTTATTATTTGTGACCAGATTTAATCTATTGGCATATCTCAGTGGTAATAGCATATTTTACCTAAGATCTAGCTTTGTTGCATATTATCGGTATTATTACAATATTTTTCCGAGTGCATAATACAAATTTGTCATGGTACACTGAATCAGTGGCCACATGCAACATTTGTTTTGATAGTTACAATAATAAAATGAAAGAGATAGAACAGCACCAAGTCCAAATTCTGTCCAGTTACCTCATTTGATATACCTCAATAAATGTGAAGGGAACCTTTTACATTTACAAAAATATTATTTTCTAAATGATCGAAGACACAATCTTACCATTGAAAATTTAAAAAAATAATTAATTGTTACATGTATAAAATTTTTAAATAATTTTAATGTCATGTAATGTTAATGTACTTATTATCTCTTATCATAAAATAATTTACTCATTGTATTCTGATTTTGAAATAGAAAAATGAAAATTTGCTATTATTTTACTTTTTGGTGTTTCTAAAATGTATCATTAAATATTTTAAGCTTTTTCATGCGTATTGCTCCAATGTTATTATTAACTATTACAGATGTTTCCAAGGTTGCCAATCCTGTCAGATCACATAATTTTTATTATAATTCAAATGTGGTATTTATAATTCCACAATTATGTAGATGATTACCTACACCTAAAACATGATTCTGTTTTAGTGATTTACACAATAATGAATCACCAAGTTTAAGGTGTTATTTTATTATTTTGTACAGGCTATAAGTGTGCCTTACTTTACCTTTGCATGTAGATAATATATATTAATTTAAGTAGGTCCTAATATTTTATCACAAATCATGGGCTGCCCATGGAACTGATTGGATAGTGGTCCTACCACCTAAAACAAACATTAATGTGATGAATGTTTGTGCTTTGTATACATATACTGTGATTACCACTGTATATGTGCAGGATTAGGCTAATATAGAAATTTTTGCATGTCATGTAAGTAATTGTCTAAGTAAATTAAATTTACAAGGAAGTCAGAGCCAGAAAAAGCAAGTAAATTCCAAGAGTGATATCTTAAAAAAACATAACAAAATTTTAAAATATTACATAAGACAAACGGACCCCCTTTAAATACATTTTCTTGTTGACATTACAAATTCTGATGACGTCATAGGTAGCTACCAAATAAACTAAGCCACCAATGTTAGTTTAAAGTTGCTCACAAATGTAATCATTTGAATTTTTTTGTTTAAACATTTAAAAATTCAAAGAGGTACATATATTATCTAATGTATTGTTACACAATAAAGACTTTGTTTAACAGCTACAGTCTTATTCTGACGAAAATGTTTTAAGAGTAGCTTACTATTATATTAGTAGAGTGGTTGTGTGTGTTGTTAACCATTTTTATAAGATAGTTTTAAAAGAACCCTTCAAACCAGTTTCACAATTAAAGTAGGTAATGTAAGTTCTGCAAAAGTTTTTTTATATTTGGTTGCCATCCAAAACCCGCCTAAGATTGTAGAGAAGGCGAACTGTGTAGGCACTACAAATTATTTAATTCAATCGGTCACGTCCTACCCACTCACGACATAATTGTAACGACTTTTTGTTTCCTCTCGTTTTTCCAATCTACATTTAAAATACCTTTGGTTGTGTTATGAATGGCGGACAACTTCCACACAAATCATAGACGGTACTACCTAAGTACTGTTTGCCAGCAAAGAACGTACGTATTATACCTTTTCACCTTGGCGCGACGTGTTTCGCCTCAATAAATAAATAATATTACTTTACTCAAGTACATATTAGAATGGAATCTCATAATTCGTGACACGTTCGCTATCGATTAAAATATCTTTTTTCTCACATAAACCTAAAGGAGTAGTACTTACGTAGCATATAATTGCAGATGTAGAAACACACACACACACACACACACACACACACACACATACACACAAACAAGCACGTTAATCACGAGCTTTACTTTTGCTGTAGTTTTATATGTATAAGTTTTTATCTAAGTGTAATTTTTTATTTTTTCTCAGTTTCCTCATTTAATATAGATATATATAGTTTTAATTTTTTCAATTATATAGTTTATTAATTTGTATACCGGCGTACCGTGCGTTCGCACATTAATATTTCGTTAAGAAATTGTTTATTGGCCGCTGCGAGACAAGCCAGTTGCTTAGTGCAGTGACCGCCTGTTAATTGTACAAAATGTAACCAATGTTTCAGAAAATAAAGATTTATTATTATTATTATTATTATTAAAAAAATATCTCACATTTCGTTACTTAAACCAGATGACTTACCACGATTTTTTTTCGGATTTACGATAAAAATTCAGAAACTTTCAAGAAACTAAAAACTAACTTATATGGGTAAAAACTTATAGTTAAATCTTTTCTTAGAACTCTCCACCAGTGTCTTTTTTAAAAATTCGTGTAACATGAAACATGTTTTCCAGTCCGCCGCAGGCACCATTTCCACTGCCTTATCGAATGCTGCTAGCGCGTCTTCCGGTATCCCTTTGAGCTGATTTTTTATTGTATGCAATAAAAAAAGGCACACTGTAAGGACAACAAGACTCTGACCAGTGTTGTGGCATTAAGTCCCCCGTTTTGGGCGCTGAGTGCGCGGATGAGTTGTCTGGTAAAGGAGCACCCCGCGGAGGCCGGTGTTCGGTCGGTGTGATGTATTCCATTCGGCGTTGATACTGCTTCTTGCTACGGTCTTCTAATGTTAGTGTTAAACTGTTAAATTAAATAAACTAGCGCTCCAAATTTTCGATCGCTTCACTTTTGTAGATGTTTGTTTTGTATCAGAGATACAGTCGGCTAACTTTTTTCTAAATCTGATTGATAAATCCAAGATTGTTCACTTGCCACGGTATCGTAAAAGCACAGAGACGGCATGTTTAAATTTTTATAATAATACTAGCTGTCCCGGCGAACTTCGTAACGCCTATTTTTTTTTAATTTCTAACCTTTAAACCTTCCCTGGACCTCCACAACTATTTCAAGACCAAGATTAGCCAAATCGGTCTAGCCGTTCTCGAGTTTTAGCGAGACTAACGAACAGCGATTCAATTTTCTATACCTACATAATATAAAGTTCACGACACCGCTCCATACAGACCTGCTTCTTAGCTTCGTTGAGGTTGTGCGGCACCTAGCGAAACCATTATATTCACGCGAGTGTGCTCATGCAGAATCACGCGAACGCTTCCTAATCTGTAGTATTTGCGGAACCTCTTGGTATATAATTCGCCTGTGTTCTTGATTTTTTTAATGACGTCACACGTTCTTACTTACAGCCGTTTTAGCCTGACCACTTCCTAGTCCCTTCTTCATCCCCCAAAATAAACGACCGCGCTTAAACAAGCAGTAGATAGTTCCAATTCTTTTTTCTATGAAAATGTGTCCCTGGCAAATATACGTATAGCAATGCATACCTATACATAGACCTAAATACTTTCAAACCTTCGCGTACCAAATAATGTTTCAGAATGAGATCTAAGTACCTACGTATTTATTTCTCATGAGCCATTTAGGCATGTAGGTAATAAAACATGTGAAAAAACGATGCTTGAAACAGGTCTCGCTAAACGACTGCTATTTTATAAACGTTGGAACTAGTTTCTTCTCCCTTAATTATAGTTTCTAGACTTGGGATGATTGTGGTTCCGACAGTTTTGTTCTCAAGGTTGCCATAGCAAGTGCGCTAATTAATAAAGTTCTAGTTAACATAACTGTTGATTTAAACGACGATGTTTTATCGTTGTTAAGTTTAAGTTTACTAAATAAGTTAGGTACCCTCAGTTTTTTAGGTTACAGGTTGGCTTATCCAGTAGTTAGTTATTGACAAGAATTCCTAATAGGTATAAAAAGCGTTCTTGTGACACCTTTTTTATTTTAGACGACCTTTTTTGGCAATAAAAGGAACTCCAAATTTAATTCAATACTTAAGTAATGATTTATGACTTAAACTAAAATTAGAGCAGCAGCAGCATTATTATGTATCTTGTAGGTAGGTACCCTATTCTACTTTCACACTGTTTTGAATTTCATTGAGTTGCTTAAAAGCAGTTCAATAGCACACAGAAATCAATAGAAAATTACGACCAATCTGATAGTTGTTTATCCATATAGGTAAATGCATTTTGTTAATATAAAACGTGAGTGATTCATATTTTGTATATATTTTGACTCTATGATAAACGCAGAATAAATGACTCACCCATGCGACGTATCGCTGGGTGGTATTTGTCTGTCAAATTAGAGAGGAGTGGTTCATGGGTTTTTTTTGTTAATTATTGTTACACTAGCTGACCCGACAGACGTTTACTTCTAATTGATTTTCACCCACGACAACAAAGTATTCTTAATTCTTAATTTTCCGCGCATTTTTTTTATTTCATAAGAACCTTCTGACAATAACAAACACAACAAAAAGAGAAGTGATATTGGTCCAGCAGTACACACGTGATGACGTGAGCAAGGGAAATAGGGATTTATTTTTATATAAAAATTGTTACTACTACTGTGTAATGCTAGGACTTTAGTAACTGTTAACTCTCGATACTTAGTCAGTGGTAGTAAATGGTGTCGAGTGTCGGGGCCGTCTGCGGCCGCGTGGCGCTCGATGGTGAGTCATCGGTGGCTGGTTGTGTGTGATCTGATCTCGCTGTAACCATAGACACCGCAACAACCAGACATTTCACAACCATACCTGCTTCCACACTTACAGTAGTTATGAATGATGTACTTTTAATGTTCTCCGATAACGATTGTTAGTACGGCAGTCGGGTATTAGAAACAAGTAGCGTAAGGGTATAGTGAGTCATTCAATAACTGGTTGTGTTGCGTAAATTGATCTCGACGTGGCTATAGACATCAAAATGAAAAGAAATCTCGCTTCATATTTAGGTGCTCTTTTGTACGGTGTGTCAGTAGTTCGTAACGTATACAATATTGATGTATTCACAAGTTATCTGTGAACTTATGTTAAAAACAGCATTACCTTTGTTCTGAATAATAATGTGACGGTATCGTCGTACCTGTCATGTAGTTTCTTCATTTTAATATTGGTAATGTTTATTATTCATTCTAACCAACTTTTACGACATTTTCACTTTTTTTATTTCAAGGATGACATTTTAATTTTGGAGCGCAGTCCATTCCTCTTATTTCATTTCTATAATTTTGTGCTAGAACAAGGGGATCTAGGTTATATGGCTTTTGAAGGTTGCCGTAAAGGCCAAAGATCCAGTTAATTCTAGTTTGAAGACTCAATCGGGTCATAATCAGGTGTTTAAATGCGAACCGTATTAATCACTCACTATTATCAAAGTAATACATATTGAATAATAAACATACCTACATAGAAATACAAAATAGTAACGATTCGTACGAGATGAAACCATGTGCGTACGTAAGTGCTTTAGCTATTTACCACAGAATCAGAGCAATGTTAATGATGTTGTCCAATATTTATATTTATTTTATATTTATGTAAAAATAAATTCTATTACATTTTGTAGATGCACCGTTGCGAGGTTGCGACCTAAAAAAATGGCACTGGCTTCAGGGCTGGCTATATTTTTATATCTTGTATGAATTTTGAATTAAGTCCGCCTTTTGTACTTTTTAATAATTGCAATAACGTTTAAATAGCTACAATCGAAGCTGTCACTTCTACGGGTTCTTATGTCGACTGGAAGGAACAGGCCCCGCGCTCGAAGGTCGACAAACTCCGCGGAGGCAGACTATCGACTCGTTTCCGTACTCTCCACACGCTTTGTCCGGCGAGTCGCCGATTCTACCTGAACCGATTGATTGCGTCATAACGTCTATCTAGTTCAACGAGTCAACTCTTGTACATAATCAATCTGTAACGATGACGTAATCTGATATTAGTATTCGATATCTCGTCTGGATGTCCTTAGGTTCCAATACATTAACTATGTTCTTATAGTAAGATGCAAGACGGTTTACAAACGAACACAATAAGAGATACATAAACAGTACATTTGGATTCTAGTTTCTTAATGGTAGAAACCAACCGGAATCAAACAGAATAGAACATGAGGTTTCTATGGAGAGCAATGGAGGGAAAATCATGGTCGACTCGATTTATTGGTTTTTATTTATAAGTCTCGTGGATTTGGTGTATAAATAGTTGGTGTCGATTTGCACTGTAAACTTCTATAGTGGATGATAAATAAAAAAGTCTATAAAGTGTAGCGCCTTCAAATGCGTGTCGAGTGTAAGGCCACTTGTCCGCAGGAACTTGCTTCAGACCTGATTGTGTTTTAAAACAGGCTTAAACTGGATACACTGGCACCGAATACCAATGTTCTATCGTGAAATTGTTTAAATTCTCATCTCACGTAACACTGGTAGAGGCAGAAAAAGCTTAGTGGCCATTCAATACAATAATATAGGAAGAATAGGATATCTTCAAATTGTCACGTTAACATCGTTTTATTGGCCTAATAATGAAATATGCACGTATATCCTATCCTACTACTATTATAAAGGCGAAAGTTTGTAAGTATGGATGTATGGATGTTTGGTAGGAAGACAGATGACATACTAGATTAACATATAGGATACTTTTTATCCCGAAATAACGCGGGCGAAGTCGCGGGCAACAGCTAGTATAAAATAAAATGTGGCCTGTGGCCGTGTATACTACGATATTATTGAATTTATTATAACTTGTTGGCTTGGATGTGCACGTATTTGGGGTATTGGGTTAGTCACACAAATCGAATTCTGACAATGTTTTAGTTAATTCCTCGAACAGCAGAAGCCGCTGACCTACTAGTTGCAACAAGTTATTTATTCACGTCCGAAAGCCGTAGCCAAGCTAGTATAACATCTACTTCTCAAGTTGTTGTGGTTTTCCAAAAAATCTACTACTGATGATGTATTATGGTATACCTAATATTATTCATTTACGTAATTCATGTTTTATTAGGAGCATCCAGTCGGGTTTATTATCTAAATATATAAAAGGAGTAACTGACTGATTGACATACCTATCAACGCACAGCCTAAACGGCTAAACGTAGGCACTTGAAATTTAGAAGGGACGTAGCTTAGGCACCGTAGAGGTGCACTAAGAATGGAATTCCCGAAAACCTAAACCGCTTAAGTTAGACGCTTAAAATTTGCAATGCAGGTACCTTAGTAAACTTAAAGCAATAGGATATTGCAAAATTCCTATGAGAACGGGAGTTAGCGGGAAAAAACTGGAAAACCCCTGTAGTCCACGCGAACGAAGTCGCGGGCATAGCTAGTTCCTCATATTTGAAATCAAGTTTCCCTCAGAGATCGTTCTGCTCCCCCAAAAGTACGATGAAAATGTTAAAGCTTCGCAACTATAATTGATGGGTAGAAGAAATAACCCCCACCAATCTCTGAAAACGAAAAATTATAACTAAGGGATATTACGCTGGGCATTTATAGACGGAGTAATGAATGGGAGAGGCAAAACAGATCCTATTGCTAAGACTTCGCTGTCTGTCCGTCCGTCTGCCTGTAACCAGGCTATATCTCAAGAATTGCGATAGCTAGACAGTGAAACTAAATCCACTAGAAGTCTTCCAAACAAACGTTCAAGTGTAAAATTTTAGTAGATTTTTTTCCTACACAAAATTATAAATTGCTAAATACTAACAGAGTTTATAAATAAAATAAAACTGAATTGCGCATAGCTTTAGAAATACTAGAACAAATTGTGTAATTATTTTTTTGTTATGTTCATAATTGTCAGGACCAGGTTGTTAAAAAAAGCTTTAAATTTACCAGGATCGTACGAGTGCAAACACAATAAGTGTGTACCAAACACTACGAACCGATTAAAACAAGTAACCCTCAAGAGTTAGTTACCTCATATGCTAACATTTACTTATTAGACCGTCTAAAACCCGTTCTTTTTGAAATCGATTTATTTTAAATATGAGTGGGTGTTTATTGTTCAGGTCACAGTAATGCGAGTGAAAGCCGGCCTAATGAATCACTAATGCGTTTGCTGCCCACTGAGTAACCCACTGTTTCCGCTGTGGCCCATTTTCGCAATCCTCCAGAGCCGCTAATCGCCCGCCACCGACGACGTTCACTTGAATGCCGATTTGTTTCTCATATTTTAGTTTTAGATTCATTGTTAAAAAAAGTAAACCTAAAGGACGTTCAACTTATGAATTCCAGCTTTTTTACCAAATAGATTTTGAGGTTTTTTTTTCTCAAAAAAAAAAAACTTTAAATGGCTCTCCTTCAAAATGGCGCTTGAGACAATTCGCTTTTTAACCGTCGATATGTTACAAACTTGGTAAGCGCACGAATAAAGCTCATAATGGATTTGGTTAATCTCGCTAGAGTGATCATTCATGCCCGAAACGATTCTGAATCCGAAGTCTATGTTTTCTCTTTGTCCAATCGTTTAAGGTAAGGAAGATATAAAAAATACAGGGTTTGCGTATTCGAGTCCGATTTCTATGTTTTTTGATAGGTGTCAAATAATTTTGCAATTTGTATAAAAATCGAATCAAAATGTAAGATCTATACTCTCGGTTCGGGGTCATTCTTTTTGAATGCTGTGACACCACTTGTGTTACAGCAATTTAGCTACCTTACCACAGAATCAGAGTAATGTATGTAATATTCAATTTTTCAAAAAAAGTAAGTATTTCTTAGTCGAAATACCTACTTACTTTAGGGAGATACGAGTAAATCTCCGTAGCAAATTTCCTCCAATGCCTTTAGTAATTTAAATAATTGTCGGCCCCTTGTGTGTACTGTGCTTTAGTTTTATTGACGACTGAAATCGATCAGTAAAACCAATTTAGCTTCATTCAAGTAAATTGAATTACTTAATAGACATGGAGTATGAAAAAATTCTACGTATTTAATTTAAACGTAAACTACGCAGTTGTACGCTGTATTTACTAGCTAGATTGATCTAACGTTCATTATATGCATACTGGCTCGCCCATATGTGACGGGTTGATGTCAAAGTTATTTTTAAATTACTAACCGCATAATAATGAACTTTATTGTTGAGTGCACTATACCTACGTACTTATTGAATATTCATTTAGATTTCCTATTCATTTGAAGTCAACTGACCTAGGATTATAACTAGTGACGCATGTATGTATTTACCTAGTAAGATTTTGACCCAGTGAAAAATGATACGATACGATTTCATCATGGGCAGTTCAGCCCACTCATCTTCCCACTGCTAAGCGACTTTTTTAGTTACCATACCATTTTAACTATATTACTCTTATTTTTATTTAAATAGCTGTAGATTACGCTCTGTCCTAGTGCTGTACTATAAATAAAGAAAACTATTAGAATCTATAAAAACAGATTGGGTATCAACAATTTTGGTTTGTATTAATTTTGACTATGCATAAGTGCTACCTGTAATCTACATTAATTAATGAATTGATTATGATTCAATTGCTAATAAGCTATTCTATACCTTTATACCCGCAGTTAGTTTTCAAATAAACATTTGAAGCTTATAATTCAATAGCGACCCAAGGTAAACACTAAAAAAATTGACTGTACTAAAGTATGTAAGTACATATTGCTTATATACTCTTCCTCTTAATGCTGGTGCTGGTGTTTATTAAAAAAACGTGCGTGTACGATGCGTGTAATTGAAAAGATCTTAGTAAACATATGGACAGAGAGAAGGAAGCTACTTTGTTTTATACTATGCAGTGATTTAATGTACCAGATGTCTAGTTACAACTGTAAACAAAGCTAAGCAGGGCAAATAACTGGGTAAGTTTTGACACGAGCTCTTAAACAAAAGAGCAGTTTTCTTTGTCTGCCTGGGCGTCCTCAAGGTGAATCGGTTCGTAATGCTGTTTAGTTCTGTTGTAGTCATATTTCTCAACATATAGTTTGCTATTACTGGGGGACCTGGAAATTTCTTCACAATAGTGATTTCAAGTCTATCGTACGTAATAGTGTATATTAATATTGGACTATCCATACATTGCTCTGTGGTAAGTAGCTAAAGGACTTGTGATAAAACAACGGTTCACAATACCGAAAATATATCTCATAGATAGATATTTATTGCACAGAAAATTTATAGAAATTGTTTTTACAGACATATTCAAGTACAATTTAGGCGGTCTTATTGTTAGAGAGCAATCTCTTCCAGACAACCTTTAGGTAGAGGAAATAGTAAATTTTTTCAGTAAAAAAAAAACAATATTAATTTGTAGAATGCGTAGTTCTTTACTAACTAATGCCCGGTTCCAATATTTTACGATTCGTAATATCTCAAAAATCACAACCCGATTTTCTCCAACAGACTACGAGTTGTTAATACCGTTCCATAGTTTATTTTCCACTTTAGCTTACGCTTCGTATAATTTATTACTATCCGTATAAATACGGATCCTTTTTAAATGTTGGTACCGGGCATTTCCTTATTACGTGATTGCTGACTAATCACTAGTTTATCTAAATACATCTATAAGTTCATTAGCGTTACAAAAACAAGTCGACGCAACATTCCTCAAATATAATGGATGCTTCACCTAGTTTTAGTGGTGATTAGCATAGAATAATTTGAATGATAATGCTTTTAGAATGTGTCACTGACTGCTCAACGGATTGTACGAACTGAATAATGACTGCTACCTTTTACATGTCTTAAAATGGAGATGATTAATTTACCTACTGAAAATAACGAAAACGTAACTCGTATGTGTGTGTGTACATTTGATTTTAAAGAACACTTTCATGTGCAATCAAATATGTACAGACAAAAGCACATCAGACTACACACACACTTTGGACTTTGTATGTCTTGAGCATAAGAACCAATATCGAATTAAAACTATTTTCCTTGACGTGCCGTCGGCTGTATCTAATTTCTTTTAGTTACTGATATTCGTTTTAATTACTTACATACTTTTTGCAAAGTTAAGAGTAGCCAACTTTAAGAGTTAAGACTGTTTACTGAATCTGTATTTCCTAATCTGCTTTAGAAGTCGATATGTGAATATCAAACATACCTCTCACAATTAAACATATTTGACAGCAATATTTACGAGGAATATTAACGAGACTCTGTTGACTGCCAAGAACGTAGTTAGATATTTCAATTTGGCATTCGTAAGCTCTAAAATGCAAATCGCAGTAATGGCGGGAACGCTACATATTGATATCTTGCGGCCTTGGGTGTCGTAATCTAATCGGGCTTTATTTACAAATTCGGTCCTATTTAAAAATGCAACTAAGCTTTTAAAGCATACGGTTCATTTTACAATCAACGTTTATTCTTAATCTGCAGCCCCCTTTATACTTAACCCTCACACGCAGTACGTTGACCACAAGTTGTACTGGCACTTGAAAGGATTTAAAATTAAATAATGTACCTTAAGTATTCGAAACACATATTTTCACATACTTTGTTTTATTTTTAACGATAACTGTTATGGCATATTAATCTGCTAAGAAAAGATGGATTGGGCCCAAATTCAGACGATAGTGGTATGTGCTTAGTGCAAATATAAACGGTTATCTAGAGTAGTATTCCATGGCCTTGAGCTTTTTTTTTAATGAATAACTACCATGCATAAGGACATACTTATTCGATTTCAATGGGCATATTTGAAATAAGGATATGGAATCCTTACCAAGTCAATCCCTGCAGAGACTGCTGTGTTCAGAAAAAGTGTATAGCCTGGCGAAATACTTCATTATACCGTCCACATGCCCAAAAAGCCATGCCCAAATACTTTTGAGTATTTGATGTAATCCAAAGAACTGTTTCGTTGTTTCAGGTCTGGCTCTGCTAATCGCAGGCGGCGTACAGTACTCAAACACACCCGCCTCGGACACACCAAGCACCACAGACGACGGACTCGGCACCCTCATAGCTGGCGCTGTGATACTGTGCTTGGGACTACTTTTTGCAGGTAAGAGATTACTTATTTAATTGTTTGATTTTACTCTGTCAGCTCGATGAAAAATTTTTATTTATTTTACTACTCTAAATTGTTTGAAGAACATGAATCCTACTTAATATTTTAAACACTAAAGTTTGTAACAATGTATCTATGTATGTTTAATAGACTTTCACGTAACACTCCTTACTGGATTTGAATCAAAAATGGTGCCTAGGCGTCTTAGATACTAGAAGTACCTGGTACTTAAACCAATTGACCGGGGTTCCCAAACTCATTCCTACTGTGACGCCTTTGGTAATTATTTTTCTTGCGATCTAGCCAATAAGCTCACCGTAACAAGATTCTAGTAAAACTTCATGTGATTAACATAGACAGCTCGTCTAAGTAAATATTTTCTATGATCCACGATAAGAGACATAACTCCCCTTGACAGTTACGGTAACCCTGCACTAGACGATGCTCAGGGCATAGTTGTATGTCAATTTACTGTTACACATACTGACCTTAGATAATAATTTTAATACGATTACCACAACTAAGATGGAATGTGCATGTATGATAACCGTGACACTATGCCGAAGAAAAAAAATCATCAAGAGATGACAAGCAACTTTTAATTGTTAGCGCTTCCATTCTTTTCATTACTGATCAAAAGATGTGCACAATTTTACCAATTCTTTTACATAACGTTTTCCTAATCAGGTTTTCATCAATGATGTTCGTGCATTGGTATTTTGCGTAAGCAGTCATTAATACCCTCGAGTATCTTCTAGTGATTAGCAATCTTTATGACATCCAGTTTTTCACAAATTCTTTGAATAATACGTTTGTGTGAGTCACTGTCTCATGCAAAAATTAAAGTTTCAACGCTTTTACGAAGGGCTCTATGGAAAGCAAACTTTCGAATTGACTTAAATTACGCAACACCGTCTAATGTGAAGTGAAAGCTGAGGACAGGCTTTTATTCGTAATGGAAACAAACAAAAATAAGCACACATTATTATCGTGTTGTAAGAATAACACAGGAGAGTCCATTAGCAGTAAAAGTAACTCCGTATATACATATATGATGAAACTTTAGTGTACAAAAAATAAAAGGCTCATTTAGATTTACAATTGTTTGTAATAATTCCAGTTTTTTTAACATGATTTTAAAAATATAAATTTCGTCATCGACTTTTGATGCTGGTTGCAATAACTGGCAATGGTTTATTTAAAAAAAATGCGTTATGTGTGTTAAGACGTTTGTTATTTAAATTGAAACAAAACTCTATGCACTTAGCTCATATAATATGATGAGATGCAATTACGAAAATAACGGAAATGTTTTAATAAAAAAAATGTGTAATAAACTGAGGGTGTTGAGACTGTTATTTAAATTGAAACAATCTATACACTCAGCTTATTTTCATTAGTCTTTGAAAGCTTCGTCCCCATTATCCAAAGTAAATAAAATGATGATAGCATAGTGGCATATTTTCTCCACATCAGCGTAACCGTAATAAAATCTACCTGCCCTGCAATCCCCTTTCGTGAGTGGTCAGTAATGTAATGAATCACCTTGCCGCATTTGACCTTAACCTTTCAGATAAGACGCAAAGAAAGACGTTTCCTGAATTTGATGATAGCTGAAACGACTTTGTTCCGTAAATTATTAATCAATCCAGTTTTACGAAATTAAAAAGATTATTTTTTATTCTGACTTATAATTTTGATGCTTTCTTGTAATTATAAAGATATATAGATATTATCCTTTATTACATACCTTGCTGATTTGGGTAGATATGTGTCATTGATGTAGATTACAGTTTAAGTAAAGGCATATAGCAAATTGATAAAGTTTGAAGTGATGCTCGGCCAAGGTGGCCAACTGTACTGTTATAAATATAAAATAAAGCATACAAAATAATATTTTCAGCACTTCAATGGTTAACACTATTAAAAGTGAAAGACCCTCAGACGAACATTTTATTTAGTTAGATGGCGCTCTGCAAAATACATATGTTTAAGTGTGAAATAAATAAGATACTGTTTATTTTTCTAAAATATTGTTTAGACTATTCTTCTCGGACCTAAATATACTTTATTCTTATAAAATTTAAAACTTTCAACCATTTTAAACATTTAAAATAAATTAACGGGTCAAACAAAACGCGAAACCATTTTTATTTAGTCAGCTCGTGACCTAACCGAAATGTCGGGCAGTAAGTAGGTAGTTCGTATTAACTACTAAATAAAAAAGGTGTTGCGTTTTGACCCGTTAATTTATTTTAAATACTTTATTCTTGTAAAAAAGTTGGCAATCCTTATGTATTACCTTTTGATTTCATTATATTCAAGCTTTTTTAAAAAAGCAGTTTATTTTTAACAGCGGTATAAGCTTGCACGTTGCGAGGCCATGAGTGACAGGAAGTAATAGTAATTTTTACTACGCAGGAAGGCTTATCGTTCCGTTGCACGGGTCGGGCATACGACGGAAACAAGTGCGATGTGTTTCCAATTTTCAATGCTCGACTGTGGGCCGTTGCACCACGTTGCACACTGGTCCGGATTTTTAATATGGAAGACTTAGGACCCAATGTCAATATTTCGGGCTGAAAAAAATCATGTGGATAGATAAATGAACGTTCATCAACGTTTGTTCTAGCAGTTTTTATGAAATTGGTTATTTTTGCGAAAAAAAAAACATTGAAAAAAAATTTGTATGGAGAAAAAGTGAAATATTTTTTTTTTTCGAAAAGTTCAAAACTGTTAGCAGTGAAACCTTTTGTGTGTTATTGTATTACACTTATTCGTTAATTCCATATTTTTTTTATTTGCATATACTTGCAGCCTTGGCCAAAATATGCATCGGAACTTTCATTGTATTTATTTCAACTATTTGTGACAATTTAATTTTTTTATTGATTTATAGTCACATAATTTACGCATATTTTCAATATAATAAATTTTAAAATCCATTATTTGTTGACTATGAATGATTTTGAAAAATAGATTACAATTTAATTTAAAAAATCAAAATAATATTTTACTTCTCATGGTTAGCTGTTGCTTAAAGCACAGCTAGTGATCGAATGAGGCATTGCCTGCCTGCTAATATTCTCCTATTCCCTAATATAGCTATCACTTTTATTTTCTACTATTGCTGTCTCTTTCATTCTCTTTTGCTCACTCTTTTTCTTCTTAAGACAAGTGGTGTTCCACGCTTATAAATCAGATAAAATAGACAAGAGCTCTACTGGTAATACAAAATATTTACTTGCAGCTTTGGCGTTTATTTCGTTTATCCTAATATATATTTATTTAAAATCAGTACTTTTGCTTCTTTAAGTGGTTTCGGGAAAGTAAATTCGGTACTAAGATAAAATCCATACTAATATTATTAATGTGAAAGTGACTCTGTCTGTCTGTCTCTCTGTCGCTCAATCACGCCTAAACTACTAAATAAATCTAGTGTCCCAAAGAATATCTATACCAAATTTCATCTATATCGGTTCAGTGGTGCAGCGGTAAATTTAATGTAATGTAAACGACCTTCAATTATTTTTTATTGTACTGCGAGAATTGTGCAATAAACTATTTCTGGTTATTTTGTTATACATTTTGAAGTTGATTTATGAATAACTAGTGGCCATCCGCGACTTCGTCCGCATTAATGTCGGTTATCGCGACGCTATTCACGCGGACGAAGTTTTAAGTAGCATAGGGTATGTATGTAAATGTATTACAAAATAACTAAAAATTGTTTATTGCATAATTCTTGCAGTACAATAAAAAATAAATTGAAGGTCGTTTTCATTACATAAAATTTAATACATTTTTTATCAATTTAGTACATAATAAATAATAATAAAATAAGTAATTAAATTAAAAATAAAGTAATTAACTAAAACTATCTATACATAACATACAAATTAATATAAATAACTTAAAACTACAATAGAAAATAATTGAAGGTTGTTTACATTACATTAAATTTAATACATTTTTCATTAATTTAGTAAATAGGAAATAATAATAAAATAACTAAAATGAAATTAAAACTAAAGTTATTGACTAAAACTATCTATATATAACACGCAAAATAATAGTTATAAATAACTTAAAACTTATTCTAAAGGATCTGGCACATTTTCTGGAGCTTCTTCATCAACTTCAATTTCTTCTTCAACTTCTATTAATTCATCTGATAATATCAACTGCGTAGCTTCTGGAAACATCCTTGATGACTTAAAATTGGTGTATTTAGGTTTCAGATGAGATATATATGGATCTGATGATATCAAAAAATTGTGTATAATGTCTTCATTATTTTGCAGTCTTCCTGTTTTCCTCGTGTGTCGCTCTCTGGTATTTCGAAAGTCCTTATTTCTTGCTTCTCCTGCTTCTTCTGACAAAATTCCGATAGGAAGGCAAGAGAAATGTTTGCATATGTCAGCGCCATGTATCAACATTTTGTGTATGCTGGAAGGCATATTGTACCAGGGGTAGTGATGTACAAAGATCTCAGCAGTCTCCTTGCAGTATTCACGGAAACTATCGATATTGACAGCCTTTCCACAAGATAACACTTGCAATATAACTGCGAAGTGCTTTATCAAATCAGCATCAATCTTCGTTATTTGAGCACTTTTTTTGTATTCCCGAAAAAATCTTCTGGCCGTGTTTCCGTCATTAGTAGTTCCAAAGCCCTGCTTTACAACATCAATCAAAAGTCCCATTTGTTGTTTGAACTCCGATTGCACCATATCCTTCCTTAACTTCTTAAGGTTTTTGTTGTCACCTCGTGCACTCCACATTTTGAAATCTAAATTATATGAAATATGTAAAAGACACTCCATGCTTCGAATCCACATATGGAGTGTTGATAGTCCATATTGATACACATCGTCCCGTACAGGTCTTGAAAACATTTCTGAAAGATTATTCATCTCACTAGGTTTTGCAAGACAAACATTGCACGTAGCTGCAGATGGAGTATCTGTAATAATTGTAGCCACTTTCCCATCAATCATTGTCATGTGCAACTCATGAGTAACTTCCAAGTTTCCGCAACTTGAAATAGTCAAATTTCGTATTTCTTCCTCCATTGCCGCTTGTTCTTGCTTAACAAATTCGGTCGTTTCCTTCGCAAACTGAAATTTAATAGGTCTGCAATAAGATGTTGAAGATGGGTTTGGATTATTCCAAATAACAACATTGCCGCTCTCGAGCTTCAAAGGAACGAGGCTCGTCATGAACACAGAGGAGTCGTCGAATTCTGCCAGTTCACTTCTTTGCTTGTAGTTGCTCTGTGCTGAAGATCCATCGAATCCCCACTTGGAGGTAAGCTTCAAGTTTTCACTGCACATATTTAAATCATCACCAACGACTTGCAGTATTCTTCGAGTTGTCACGTCTAACAGTGCTTGTAGTTTCACCTTCACTAAATGTTCTGATACTTCAATATCTCTGGTATCTGGATAACACCTCTGCTTAGCTTCCAACAACTTGTAGTAAGACGGAAGCTTCAATTGCTGTGACAATGCTGACCGTAAAGTAAGATACTTCCACTTTGACAGATCCAATGATGCAGTAAGGGCCAACGCTTGATCTTCCTGCATAGTGTCCGTCTTCTCGTTTGTTGATAAAAGTGATTCGACAGCTTCAACCTTTTCAGGATTCTTCACAAGGTGATCGATGATGCGAGCAAGACCTTCTTTCCCATTAGACTTTAGCTTCGTGACAAAAGCAAAAGTCAGTTCCTCTTCCGGATAGTCGAGTAATGTACCCGATCGCCTTTTCTTCTGCTTATTCCCCAAGTCTTCAAATGGCTTCCTTGATGCAATGTCTGTAGATGTTCCAATGTCACTAGTCGCCTTCGAAGTAGATGGAATGGGTTGAACAGCTGCTTCTTCTTCTGTAGAACGAGGATCCAAATTTTCGGTCCCTTCAAAAATTTCGGTGAGATTTACTGATTCACATTCAGGCCACTTAATTCTTGTTTCCAACCAGTTCATATGCTTCTTCATGAATGTTTTTTGCACCCTGTGTGCCTCGGTCCATCGACGATTTAAGTTCACAGTAAAAGATCTTGCAAAATTCAATAATTTTTCTGAATCTTCTTGCGAAATTTCAAGCAAAACGCAATCCAAAATTGCTTGATGCAGTCGTTTGTAATCCTTGAGGTCCTCTTGTCGCAGAAACACGTAAATGTCCAGGTTAGTGCCAAATCCAGCCATGATCAAGTTGCTAGATTATTCACGTTAAAATTTCCAGGTATGTTGACTCTTCAAGGGTTGAATGTCTAATGACGCTCCAACATGAGCTCCCGTCTGTTTTATTTGATTCATAAGCGCTCAACTAGCAAGGGTTTCAAGGAGCGAAAGAGAGAGAAGTATGGAATGAAAGAGATAGCGATAGTAGGAAATGAAAGAGATAGCAATATTAGGGAATGGGAGGGGAATATTAGCAGGCAATGCCTCATTCGATCACTAACTGCGCTTTGAGCAACAGCTAACCACTAAGAAGTAAAATATTATTTTGATTTTTAAAATTTAATTGTAATCTATTTTTCAAAATCATTAATGGATTTTAAAATTTATTATATTGAAAATATGCGTAAATTATGTGACTATAAATCAATAAAAAAATTAAATTGTCACAAATAGTTGAAATAAATACAATGAAAGTTCCGATGCATATTTTGGCCAAGGCTGCAAGTATATGCAAATAAAAAAAATATGGAATTAACGAATAAGTGTAATACAATAACACACAAAAGGTTTCACTGCTAACAGTTTTGAACTTTTCGAAAAAAAAAAAAATTTCACTTTTTCTCCATACAAATTTTTTTTCAATGTTTTTTTTTTCGCAAAAATAACCAATTTCATAAAAACTGCTAGAACAAACGTTGATGAACGTTCATTTATCTATCCACATGATTTTTTTCAGCCCGAAATATTGACATTGGGTCCTAAGTCTTCCATATTAAAAATCCGGACCAGTGTGCGTTGGCGCCATAAGTCTAGCGGATATAGTTTGACCATAGAATGATACATAGGGTTATGGATGCGTTACTTCGCTAATGGGGCTTCTGTTAACGGAAGTTCCAAGCACTACATTATAACGAATGGATCCAGTCTAAAAATGATGATTTAATTTTATCTTATCTATGCCCGGTTCCCATATTTTACGTTTCGTAATGTGTTAAAAAATGGCTCCGTTTTTCTCCAACGGAGAAGAGTCGTTAATACCGTTCCATACCTTTCATCAGTCGTCCGTCAGTCGTTTTAAGCTAACGCCTCGTATAATTTATTACTATACGTAAATAGAATGGATCGTTTTTCAAATATTGGAACCGTCCATTAATCAAAAGTAGGTGTGTTGATATTACATAAATGCTTTGTTAGTGCGATATAGGTCCGCTTGTGCGAAAAACCTTACAGCGATTACTCATTAGTTCGGTAATTTGATAGTTTGATAGGAATAGAAGAGGATAAACTTTACAAAAGCTCATATGTAATAATAAAAAATATGTGTCACAAGCTAACGAGTCCTAAAAAAGTGTTGCTCAGGTTCCTTGTTTTAAGAAATGCGCGTAAACTGGTTAGTTGCTAATAATACTGATCCGCAATTTTGTGAACGTTCGCAAAGTTAAAAATAGTAGGTGAGCAAATCGTTGAATGTCTTAAAAACATTAACTACCTGTTGCGTTAGCAAAAAATTGGAGCAGCGTCAATCGTGTGCCAATAGTAGGTACCTAACCAGGATATTTTTATTGTATTATTAAAATATAATAAATGACGAACTCGTTAATTAATTCAACTCCCAGAATCATGAATCTGTGATCTGAGATAAAACCAAAACCTATAAACAATTTCTTGTTATTAGCTGAATAGCGACCAGCACCTGCTTCACACGGGTGCAATATGGTTACTGATACATTTTTAGGTTACTGATAACTATAATATGTAATATGTATGTATCATACATACAATCCTTCTTCTTGGATCACTATAAAAACAGAGTGTTTAGTGATCTAATTTTAGATAACACCTTGTAAACACTTGAAATGCAATAAAATATTGAGAATTGAGTAACTCATCAAATTATACCGATAAGGTCATGACACGATTTCAAAATAACTGGATAGCATAGTATAGTATTTTTTTTTTTCGTTTGCAGGCGTAGGAGGCTGGGCCTGGTCATCGAGATGGGGCGTGGGCAAGGAAGCGCCTGCCAGCGGAGCTGCCGCCCTCACGGCGCTGAACCCCTCGACGGACCCGCTGGTGGCCGCGCAGTACGCGCCAGTCCGCGACGCGCCGCCCGCGCCCGACGACGAAATGCGCAATCTCATGGATAACAAGGAATGGTAGGTTCATTTTTATCCTTACACATCTTGACAACGTTAAAGTGAAATTAGTGGTATACACTTGCAGTTCAATATTAGTTCTTATGACAAAGGCATAAGGGGTTGTGCAAAGTCCATGGTGTATAGTCTGACGTGCTTTTGATCGTGCTTATAAATTCTATTTTGGCGGCCTCTTGGCAGTATCACTTTCTAGTAGTGTTTGGGCGTAGTAGTAGTGATTTTGCACACGCTACGCCAGGATCGGCGCCAATAGTTACTTCAGGTCTCCATCATAAAATGAGGGATCCTTTCAAATCACGTCCATATAATGATTGACTTAATTATAAAAATAGACCATATCCAAATGGTCGTAACATATGTGCTCTTTCGAAATATTAAATCGCCAATCTCCTTGTCCGTCGATATTCACAACTTCCACTGATTGATTAAATCGATAATTAACCTTAGCACATATAAGTACCACTGCAATGATGGGAGGTTAGAAGGTTATCCTCTCATTGTGGCGATATTGAAGAGCGTAATACTTTCTCAGAGGAGCGCCCTTCCAAACTATACTTTATTCGGTCTACTTAGTATAACAAAGAAGACAGTTTTACAACTAAAACATAGCTACTACAGTTGGTACACAGCTTGTTTCATGTTGTTTACTTTGTTGAATCTGTAATCGGCGCGCCATTGTCCCGCGCCACCTGGTGTTAAAGTTCACGCAGCCATTGTCTCTGTGTTTATTTAACGTTTCCCTAGCTCGCGCTGTGTGATCGACATCACAAATTATTGACGTCATCCCATCACGCATCGCGTTCGGAGATTCGCAAACAATCCAGCGTGACCAATCGTTTTGACGTTATGTTATTTATACGCCTGCCTACTATTAGCTACTCTAATTACTTTAGATTCCAAACTGCAATGGAATCCTCATATCGTTGCCCTGGCAGGAAGACTTAGTTCGGCTGCATATGCTGTAAGGAAAATAAGAAACCTAACTGATGTAGATACGGCAAGATTAGTTTATTTTAGTTATTTCCATAGTGTTATGTCATATGGTCTATTGTTATGGGGCTCTGCAGCAGATATCCAGACAATTTTTGTACTGCAAAAAAGAGCCATACGCTTTATTTACGACCTTAGACCACGTGACTCACTGAGGGAATTTTTTAAAGAAATTAATATTTTAACAATAGCGTCTCAGTACATTTTCGACTGTATTTTGTATGTACGAAAAAACTATACGCTTCTTCCTAAAAAATCAGATACCCATAGATTTAATACAAGAAATAAACAAAAACTTGCCGTCCCAAAACTCAGACTTCATAAAAGTAGTAATTCATTCATGGGGATAAGTATAAAAATATTTAATAAGTTACCACAAAGCATTATTGACTTGCCCATGCATAGATTTAAGACTCAAATTAAAACATGGCTTATCAAAAAGGCTTATTACACTGTACAAGATTTTTTTAATGATAAAAATATGTGGAATTGTTAAAATGTCCATCTGCACCTAGATAATTTATATTATTAATTCAAATATTTTAATGTCCAATTGTGATGTTTGTCATTTATTTTAAAAGAGGATATCTGTTGAGTTTGTTGCGGCGCTTCTTCTCAACAGAACCAACGTCGAGGCGCTGGTAGGAAAAAATAATTGACGTGCAAAAGAATTCACGGTCAACTTCGTATACCAATTCACCTCTAGGAATGGTGAACATTGCCTCTATAATAAATGTAAATTTTTATGGCAAATATAATTTAATTTAAATCTTCTTCTTCATCCCCATAAAGATTTGTATTGTATTACTTTTGTATAGATGCGTGTTTCCATGGGACTGGAGAATTAGTGATAGAAATTGTGTATTACACATAGCCTGCACAAATGAGTGTCTTTCGTCACCAGAAGTCAAAAGCCTAGAATCGTGAAAAGCACCTAAAAACTCACGGATTCATTTTTTTTATATTGCACTTCAAGATTGACCTATCCCACCTGATGTTAAGTGGTAATGAGGTCCTAGTTTAAGAATGACAAGTACAGCATAATAAATTTATTACTGGACGCCCTTACCTTGAATGCTTGACCCCTTTTTTTTTTTTTTTTTTTTGAGCGGGGGGAAATGCATTGACGCACCGTACCGTCACCTGAGGGAGGTGACGGCGTGTGTGGGACTCCCTGCCCCTAAACGGGCAAGAATACCCACTAAAACCCCCCGGTGGACCTCATCGCCTTTATGGTGATGCCATGGGAACAGAAGACCTACCACAGCATCACCGGCGAATGCTTGACCCCTGCAACTAATGTAGCATCCCCCCAGAAACCTTACTCACACGCATGAACACAAAATCACAGAAATGATTGTTATATGGCTGCGGTCTTCTGTAAGGTGGAGGTATTTCTCCAGTCGGGCTGCTCCAGTTCGAGCGATAAATCGCTATGCCCTACTTCTTATTACAGTCATACTACGTTCTCCGTGTGTGCCTACTCACATCAATTAAATTTTTCGAGGGACTCCCCCGTATCTTGTCTCAACTAGTCCTTCGATAACAGGACTTTTTCTACGCCATACTTAATTCGTTTGCGTTATTCAATACATTATGTAGGACGAATTATTTCACTATTTGCAAACAAAGGATAAATGTAGATGCCTATATTCATCCGTCGTCCAGTACCAAAAAATCAAGCCCTGTTTAGTTTGAGACTAATAACGCAGGTATTCACGTCTGATATTTATTACTTTTTTGTAAGCAAACAACTATACATAGTATATAAGCACTGTCAGCGTCCAAAAGTTAGTGACATTCTGTAACTCAATCAAAAAGTTAATAATATCGAAGCAAACAATATTTAACATGTTTCGACTTATAAGAGCTAGGTAGGTAGGTACTACTTATATTTTTGACAACGACATGGAAACTTTGTATGCATCTATATTATTACACTTTATGTTTGCGTCTAATTATTTGTATACCCTGGGTAACAGTACCTACCTATGTATGTATGTGTCAAATCAGCTAACTGGTTTATTTATGTTTTCAGCCTGAGCAGCGCAGAGGAGAGCGATAAAATGTTGGATGGGCGACCGTCGGTGGCGTAAGGCCCGACACAGAACTCCGCGAGCTTGGGCTAGCCCTAACACATGTCCCCCTAAACTAATAACACGATCGAGTGGTAGTATTGAAGCGTAGACTACAAGATAGTATTGAATTTATTTTTGTGGTAAAATGTATTCGAAGGTTAGACGCTCTTAAGGCCAAAAGTATTTTAAAATGCCGCTCTATCGTGTACGAGTGTCCATAATGTTAAGGTATTGCATTTTACGGTACAAAGTATAGACACGTGTGGTATTGGTAAGAGAAGGTTGTAGTGTGCTTGAGAAGTTTTAATTTATCCTATCGTGTTACTTATGCTTTACCATTATCTGCTGATCAATAGTTAGCTGATACAGTCGAACTCTCTAATTTAATTGGATATCTTAGATATTTAAGCACAAATGCTTACGATTTACTGACTCGAAAATTTTATTATTTGAAATTATTCGATGTACTTACATATTGATATTTAAAGTATTTTTCAATTACAATATCACTATATGAGTGTTTCACGGTTTACATTTATTTCGCTGATTGTACAAGCTTTTGGTAATATTTGTCTTCATTAATTAATAAAAGTAATTAGTAAAAGACAAGTGGCCAAATAATCGTCCAGATTAGAATAGTACTTAATGTGTATATTTATTGTATTTTAGTAAGATACTTAACTATCTCTATGTAACTGTCCAGTTTCATTCAACTTCATCCTTTCTTTACATTACTCACCCAGAGTTGTTATTTAAGATTATTGATTTAATATTGTATTTAAGAATACTTTAATCATGTGACTATTAAAAGACAATGTACTTAGTTAAGTGTGAATGGTTACAAGAAGTTGGCAGTAAGTTTTCTTTCTAAGTTAGAAATTATTAAATTCTTCACTTGAAAAAAATCGATATTTTTAAAAGCATCTCGAAACGAGTTATGTGATTGTAAGAAACGGAATATCTTTACTCTCATTAATCTGTCATGCAATACATATTTTTTTACATCTACATTACCATTTTATCATAATTTCTACTTAAACTTTATTTTGAAACCGTCCTTATATTTAAGAACTGTAGGTAGGAACGAGAAATTCAATTTCACAAAGCATCTAAGGGTCGCTTACTTGGACGTATTACTTTGCACTATACTTGACATAGACGCGTCTCGCTATTACAATAGAAAACGCCCTGCTTAGAATGGATTGCGGGGAAGACCTCAGTTAAATATGACCATTGCCTCGGTGGGAATAAAGAGTGTTATAAATCGAAAGATGTGATATGAAACATATATGGCAAAGAAAACCCAATGGTGGTTCGCTGTCGTAATGATAAGCGTGGAAAAAGTAAAGGTGCTTTGTGACATTGGTAAGAAGACGAGACGGAATTGGTAGCTTGAGCATGAGCAATTGAGCATGGCACTTACGACTTATTGTTTGGAAATGATAATAAATACTTTTCAGATGAATTTGTAATCGCTCTCTCATACATGCATGAACTTATTATTTATAACTCGATTATTTAAAATTTAGTTTTGTAAAATATTACACATTCGTTGAAATAAGGTTTTAATAACAACGTTAATCACATAATGATCACATATGGAAATGAGGAAAACTCCAAAATTTTATTAACTCAATATACCTACTTTGTGAAACTATTACATAATCATGCGTTCATTATTGACATTGTTTTCCTGTATGTAATTAATAATTGTTTTGTTTATATCTGAAATTTTATGCATTTCGTTTTTGATAATATATTTTTTTACTAATAAGCATACAATACAAATTTCACATTTGAGTACTTAGAGTAGATACTCAAATAATTCAAATGTTTGTATCAATAGGTACTACTTATTTACCGTTGTAATTTAATAAATGTGTACTTATTACCGGTCATCAAAGTTTCATGTTTTAATTATATAGATTAAAATAAGGTATACATGATACATTTTGTTTTATTCAACCATAGCCGCGCAGAACACATACGCTTTGCCGTGACGAGTACTTGTGTGACAACAATGTCCTCAAATGACGTGGTTGTGACTTTAACCTTTTCCGATCTACGCGTCTGAAATAATAATCTGCCCTGTTGTGTAGCATAACCAAGCATAACAAAACAATAATTTGCATGTCATCATAGTGAGATTTTAGGCGTTGCAATACTATTTACATACCTACCTACTAATTACGTTTCGTGAAAAAAAAATAGTATCGATGCTGTAGTATGTAGGTACCTACTACTAACACCATACTGTGAGAAACGAGGATTTAAATTAAAAACTCTTCAATCTTTTAAGTCTTGAAGCATGTTGATAATTAATTGATTTTATAAAATACCTACTTAAAATTTTAATTTTAATGAATAAACACTTTCAATGTCGCTGGATGACGAGAGATACATTATTTGAGGATGTGCTTATTGGGTGATCATAAATATGATTCAAACATATAAAAACTACTGAGTAAGTAAACTTAATCCTAACTTATCTAATTAATTTTGCATCCATCCAATCCATGAGCTCGGGCCCTTGCGCTGGGGACTTCTTCTTTACTGTGTCGCTAAGCTGCACATTACCTTGTTTTCAAGTGGAATTCGGTAAAAAATTCTAATCCAGTCCTCCTCAGTAATGCTACAATCTCATCAGGCAGCCTGTTATATGTAAAAACTAGCTTTCTGCCCGCGGCTTCGCCCGCGTGGAATTCGGTTATATTGTGGTATAAGGCACAACTATAAGAAAACTTCTCATTTTCCCGGAAAATCTAAGAAGGGCGATGTAACGCTGGATACGATTAGTTGTTAAACAAAAACTGAATGGTACACTATATTATATAAGTAGATGTAAAAAAAAACACATTGTACGTCATCCCTCGGGAATCCCTTATTTTCGGGGATTCATTATCGTATCATTTAGCTTCTAAATTTACATGTTTATATTCGTTTGCAATATTTTACCTTGTCTTTAACGACACACAGCGCCATCTCCAATCCATCCATCAAGCAAACTATATTTTTGATTTTCCCTCGGGAATATCAATTTTTCCGGGATAAAAAGTGCCCTATTATTTAATCAGAACTTCTAACTTTACGTCTGCAAATTTCAAAGCAATCGGTTCAGTAGTTACGGCGTGAAAACAAAACAAACTCACTTTCCGATTTATAATATTAGTAAGGATTCAATGTAAAGGTTCCTTGTGTGCGTTGTTGCGCCTAATTAATTAACTATTTACATAAGGGACTTGACTTTTGTTGACGCCGGTCACTCAATGTCCGCAGATGTTTTGGAGACTTTAAACTTAAACGCAAGATAATTAATAAAGCAATATGTATTTATTTTACATTAACAAGATTGTGGTGTATAGTTCGCATGTTTAACACGAAACTAGACTCCCACATCTGCTAATAAAAGTTGATACTATTAGTAAAATACAACTTAAATCTAGTCAGTCTCTATTGGAGCGACGCCACCAAGGAACTCCAGTCTCTTCTTCTTCTTCAGCACAAATATTTACAGTTGGTCTGAAAAAGGAAATAATACAAAGTAAGACTATCTGTTCAATCCCTTCTATAGGATGGCCAGAGTTTGTTGATATTATTTCATAGCTAATTTCATTCTTGATTGAAGCAGATCTGTATTAAAGTGGTTCTGCCAAAGTCGAGTACAACTATGTTAATTCATGTAAATTAGGTACATCGAGTAATGGATGGTACGGCCGTGCCATTCTTTTTGCTCGACTTGGCCCCCGCCAACACTGCCGTGCCCCCAAATATTGTATATTAAACTAAGTGGTGAGTTCATTCCACATTATTATTTTGCAAATGGTACATAGGTATATATGGATAATAACCAGCAGTCCAGAGTGAGTCAGGTGATTTACGCCATTTATAGAGCAAATGTTTTAAATTCTAAATAACTCTTCAAACTCCATTTACCCGTTTAGCAGTGGTGTTTCGTAATATTCATTCCTAGCAGATGTCTCCACTTAATAAGGAACCTACCTGCCTTATTTCTTGTTTGTAGGTGTTATAGTTCTTAACGGTTTACATAAAAATATTGAGTAGGTTGGTCACTATCCAACTATTTGAAAAGTTTTAATCCTGTGTTCTTAACATTACAATGTAAATGTTTTTATTTATAGAAGTAAGGATATGTTGTTTCATGTAGTACTAAATGGATTTATGTGATAGTTAGCCTGATTATACACTAAGCTATACAATAACACTATATTCATACCTGTATACTTGGTTATGAGGTAGAGTGGCCGTTAATAGCGGGCAAGCCGTGGCCGGTGTCTACTGAAACAAATACATTAGGTCAACTTTGCAAAATTATTATTAAAACTTTAATACTTAAACGATCAGAACATGTTATTTTGTTAACTATATCTTATAGCTGGAATGAAATAACCAGCAGTCCAGAGTGAGTCAGGTGATTTACGCCATTTATAGAGCAAATGTTTTAAATTCTAAATAACTCTTCAAACTCCATTTACCCGTTTAGCAGTGGTGTTTCGTATTATTCATTCCTAGCAGATGTCTCCACTTAATAAGGAACCTACCTGCCTTATTTCTTGTTTGTAGGTGTTAAAGTTCTTTACGGTTTACATACTTCGCGATAGTTCATTAGTGCGCATGAAACACGATAAAAAAGTGTGAAAATATATTCAGCATAAAATATTTAACTGGCATGTTACCGGTATAGGTTGCATGGGTATGTGCAGGTTAGCGCGCAGCTTGCGCTGGCGGATCTCGCGTCGCACGCAGCACTGCACGCCCAGCAGCACGACACACACGCACGAAGAAAGGCATCCTAGGAAACAAATCATTCAGCATAAGAAATTTGTTACAAAGAATGTCAAATATTACCCAACACCTTTATGGGTTCAATCTTTTTGTTGTTACACCATTGGGTACAGTTGAAAGCATGCCGGACTAAACTTTAAATTATTTTTTAAAGTGTCATGTTTATATTTGAATTTGGTAAACTGAATTACAATACAAAATAAATATATTTACGGTTGCTGATAGTATATAGTTAGTTTCAATTTTAATGACATCATCTTCCTTACCTATGTACACTAAAACACCGAGATCACCATTGCGGTTTGTGCGGCGTAACACAATGCCAGCAATACACAATGAGATTCCAGTCAATATACCCACTACAAATATCACCTAAAACAAAAAGTATGCTTAGTACAAAACAATTATCTAAATTCTCTGGCATGTGTGTATGGAAGTACATAATATAAGCCATGAAAACCCAAGTGAAAATCATTTACACTTTGAGATAGTTAAATTGTTTCCAGAGTTAAAGGGTTAACCAGAGTTAAATTAGCACATTATGTAAACTCAATTAAATATAATTTTATGAATCTTTTTACCTGTAAAATGTAATAGCACACATATTCGAATCCAGGACAATGTCCTCCACAAGCTCCAATGATTGGTACTTCCGGGCTCACAGATGGCACAGGTGGCACTGGAGACCGGTTCATGTGTCTATTGTCCACATCACACAGAGGTAAGGAAAATGCAGAAGTGCACTGAGGAAATGTGTATACATCTGATGGTGGTGCATGGTGGTGCTTGTCTGCTTTTTTGTAACTATGCCAAGTCCCTGAGCCATAAGGAGCTTGATAGACTGGCGATGGAGGCCCATATTCCCTTACAGGTCCATTGTAGTAATGAGGTACCTACAAAAAAATTGTGCAATTTTCTTCATTTTATTAAAATATTTTAGTACACAGTTAAAAGTATAAATTACTTACATGATAAGCATTATCCGAAGTAGAGCTGTCCGTACCCGCTACTTGATAAACATGCGTGTTAACATCTTCTGTCCACGGGTACTTCGCCCTTTGTTGTGTGGCTGACACAAATTGCAACTCACTACGCGGTACCATGGTAGTTTGGTACGGGTGAACGCTGCGTGGCGATAATTGTTGTTTGAACATTATTGCTGCCACAGGGGAATTGACTTTATGTTACCTACAAATTATAAAACATTAATGTAATCACATCAACCATTAAGCATGTTTTGACACAAAATGTAGCGGTGTTAATATTCTTACCTCATTGTTTAGTTTAGTTATTAGCACCATTAGTATGTAAAAGAATTCCTATTTTGGACAAAGATGATAAAACCTTATAAAATAAATTCCATTTTTATTGATAACAATACAAAAAGGAAAGCTTGAAATCACTCTATCAAAATTTTATACCAAATGAAATTAAGAAGGACGCCATGTTGTTTGTTAGCTAAACAATTTAATTCTGTCAGCCAGCTGTCACATGCAAAAAAAAAATGTCTCTGTGCTATGCTACATGTCTGCTCTTACGAATTCCTGTTTTAGTAACCTTTCTTTTGACTACATACTTACTCACTTCATTAAACTAGACGTGACAAATGATCGAAAAAAACATGGAAGAATCCGCTTCATTTAAATGAATATCGGTACAAAAATGTAAAGCACACGAGCAATAGATACGCAATATGGTAATAAACTCCTTATCGACAAATGATATTTTAAAACATGTTATGTTGTTATGATATGTTATCGACACTTGAAAAAAACTTTGAGGCTAATGCGATTAAGCCGTCAAATAGACAGGGTTCGTTAGTTACACCATTTCATAAAATGGGATGGAATAAGCAATGTAATTGGTCCGCGCCTGTGACTTGCTGCGTCCTTGGAAACAGTGGTCTCGAACGCCATAGAGCGAGATCGGTAGAATTGCCAGCTAAAATCGGTATATTTGTACCCTAATTCGGTATCTGACAAAAAAAAATTCAATATTCAATAAAAATCATTTATTTATTAAAAAAACTTACAGACTAATTTGTAACAATCAAAATTATTTTTTATACCAATATTCTTTGGCCATAGCCGCAGTCATCTTCGAATTAATTTCAAAATCGTAACAATTAGCTGTATTAAATAGTCGTTTTGAATGTAATAGACCAGTGATTGATTCAGTAGACAGCCTATTTCGCTGCTTTGTTTTTAAAAGATTAATATGTGAAAATATGCGTTCAACGTTAGCGGATGAATGGGGAAGTGATAAAATATTAAAGATGAAATCAGACAACAATGGAAACATTTGAGTTTCATCGCCACGCTTTAGTAAACTTACTTCATCCCAAAATAGTTCTACATCATCAGAAAATGTTTTGATTTGTTCACAATTTCTTAAAATGCGCCACTCTGTATCAATTTCCTGGAAATCGTTGCTGTGAACAATATTGGGAAAGAGCCTACTCACAGGAACTATCGAAGCAGTTTTGCCAATTTTAACATTTTTTGGATCAATTATGTCTAAACCTTTTACTGGGTTATTTTTCAATGGAAACCGCGTGGTTATTTGCTATTTACAAGCTTCGATATAAATATCTAGGCATCTGCATTTAAACAAATTTACTTGATCTGAGTTTAGATTTTCTAAACTACTTAGAAGTGTATTAGACGCAGCAGCACCATAGTATACGTCATCAATATCCATAAAATTTCTGGGATTCTTAAAATCAACATTTTCGATTGGAGTGCTAGTTAAATATTCTCTTTTTAAAAAACAATCAAAAATAGTTTTTAATGTTCCAGATGATACTGAGTGTGCTTGAGAAAAACTATGTTTCTTTATAGCTTCTTTTCCTGATGTGATGATGATATCTTTATTACAACTCTTACAATAGGCATAGCTTTCGCCTTTACGGCTATCTTGCAGCCAACCTGGAAATTCTTCTTCCCATTCTTTTCTATAATATTGTAGATATTTTTTTCTTTTTACACTCGCACTTGTGCTTGGCTCCTCGTCAGACGACATTTTAACTTAATTATCTGATTTTGTAGGGACTCTTTCGGTTAGGTACTCACGCTTCAAAGTTAAGAAAATTATTGAAAAAATAAAACCGAATTACTGTTTAAATATACTAGACAGGTAAATTCCCGAGCAGGAAGCCCCTTGTAACATCGAATTGTAGGACACAAGGGTGTCAAGGGTATTCCCCAAAATATATGAACTACATTCTGCACTAGGTCCATACTATTGAGAGCATCCCCGTAACATTAAACATAAATGAAAAGGGTTGCCAACTTAAAAGTGTAAAATCGGTAGAAAAATCGGGAGAATTTCCATGTATACTGTGAAATCGTAGAAAAATAGTTTATTTCGGTATTTCGGTAGAACAGAGCCCATATCGGTAGAAATACCGAAAAATCGGTAGGTTCGAGACCACTGCTTGGAAACGATATGTGTTTGTTAGCTCACATTTTAAACCACACCTACAGTTTGTCTATAAAGTCGTGACATGAATGTTTGAGGAACTAACATTAATCATGTGTCTGGCAACACCAAATTTAAGTAAATCAGCTGTCACCGAGTGTAAGTTGTAGAAGGTTTTCCTTTTTGTATTTTTATTGTTTTAGTTATACAGCAATAAATTAACACTAAACTACGCAGAAAGGATTAAAAAATGAATAAAGTAAATCGGAGTGGCACGCGGGAAGTGGTTTTTAAAGTTTTCCAGCGATGTTTCGCGGAGTACACCGCTGGACGAATTTTGTGCGATTTGGATGATGTTTATGGGCGGACAGCATCTATGACGGGTATTTAATCGTGTTATTGTTTGTTTTTAATCTACCTCAAGTTACAAATTTACTGAATTTACGATTTGGAGACCAAAAAAGGGCATTGTATACATTAGACATTTTTAGGTTAAATTGACATTGTGAGTAAGTCATATTATAGTATGACCATAATATTTGATACATTATGATGGTACATCTAAATCCATTCAGGTTTTATAACAATTTTGAATTTGAATTATTTGCTTCGTGTCAAAAAGTTATTGTTTTCATTCCACTACTTTTTTTTTCAGGAAAATCAGTGAGTACAGTTAGGCGGATAGTCAACGAAGGTTTTAAGAATAATGGAAAGTTTGAAACTCCTGGGAAACACAGGAAAGGCCGGCCAAAGAAAGAAATGGATGATTTTAATATTTGTGCACTGCGTCGAAAAATCCAATTCTTTTACACAGTCCAAAAGGAGGTAACACTTTTTGTCTTGAGTTGTATGTTTTTGTGTGTATTTGCTTAAAAAGGCACCATTTAGCATGATCAACGCAAACGAAAGGAACCCTTTGATATTTCAGGTACCGACCCTCAGAAAATTGCAGGTGATCGCCCGAACTTAACTGGAGTTTGATTGTAGTCAAGTCCTACAAAAATGCCAAAATAATAGAAAGACTCTAATATAACAATCACATATTGCTGCAAAGCGAGAAGAATACTTGGCAATCATAAAGAAAAATCGAGATTTACCAGAAGAATGAAAGAAAGATATAATTTATCTCGATGAGAGCTACATTCACTCCTCGTATAAGGTAAAGACTTTGTTCTTATTGTGTATGGACCTATTTTGTTATTTAAATTTTTAGAAATAAGAACCTATTTATTTTCCCACCAGGTCACAAAATGTTGGCAATCTCTAAACATTCAAGGTGTCACAAAAGACATATCCAAAGGAAAGCGTTACATCATAGTCCATGCTGGAAGCGAAAAGGGGTTTGTGCCAAACTGCCTCCTTATATTCACTGGTAGAAATAAACTAGAAGACTACCACTCAGAAATGAATGCGCATAACTTTACCAAGTGGGTTAAAGAAAAGCTTATACCAAATCTTCACGAGCCTTCAATCATAGTTATGGATAATGCGCCCTACCACTCCGTCTTAACAAATAAGGCGCCCACCTCTAGTTCCCGCGTAGACGAGATAAAACTCTGGCTGTTAGAGAATAATATTGATTTTGATCCTACACTCAGGAAGCCAAATTTACTGTGTTTGGTGAAAATAAACGAACCTCGCCCAATCTATGCCATTGATGAACTTTTAGGAGAATACGGGCACACAGTGGTACGGCTTCCGCCGTATCACTGTGATTTGAATCCTATCGAGCTCATTTGGGCTAACCTAAAACAAAACGTAGCAGCACAAAATGTTGGGTCACGCGATGTGTATCAACTTGCTGAAGAGGCCTTCAACAGCATTACACCTGAAACATGGAGAAACTGCTGCCATCACGTGGAGACTCTTGAAAAAGAGTACTACGAGCGAGGACGTCATCTGTATCGCGACATAGACGAGTTGATTATTCGCTTAGGCAATGATAGCAGCAGTAGTGATAGCAGTAGTAGTGATGACAGCTCTGCGGATGAAAGTGGCAACGTAACGTTTCTTGATTTTGAATATTTGGTTTCCGATGATGAGTGACAGTAATCAATCATATTTTTTTTTAATTTTGTAAAATAAATTATTTTAAAACTTTATTTTTATTGTTTTTATTTATTTATTTAGACCAACCAACATCTGTTTACAATAATAAATTTTTTTTTGTTATAATGCAATAAAAAAACTTAAGCCTTAATGTAACAGATACTTATAGGTAGGTTCCACATACAAAAAAGTTTAAGTACATTACTTAATTAAAATAAGTATTTTTGAGTTTATCAAGCACTTACCTCATTAACCTTTGCTTATGAACATTTTAACCTACTGTAAATAAAAAGAGTAACTAAATATTACTGTATAAAGTGTCTTACTAATTTACTCTTTACTTGAACAAACTGCTAGTATCAAAATCATTTTAGTCCCACTATATAGGGTTGCTACACGCATGTCAGCAGCGCCATCATTTATTGTCACGACTTTATAGACAAACTGTACCGTGCCTTACTTTTCGTGGTGCCATTTTCAAATGTTAATAATGCTTTTAAGTTGTTTTCGTTCACTAGACGTGACCTCTTTTTATTATGTATGGTGTCACATCGATATTCTTGAAAGTTTATCTTCACAAAGATTCATAGTAGTAAGTAAGCATTTCAAATTTCATTCGCTTCGCTTCGTTGAGTCTGTGGTGAAACTGGTGAACTTGACTTGAATGAATGCAAAAAAATAATGGTGATTTTGCTTCGTGATTTGTATTAAAAATAATAGTTTGAAATAGAACAAATTAACTTTGAAGATTTATTATTGTCTAGTGCATTGTGGAGAAATGTAGCAGCGTATCAGTTATGCGTTACTAGCTTATCAACTACATAAAGTGCATTGTTTCCCACCGTTATTAACAACAGCGATGCATAGAGTAAGAGGTGGTTAATTTTACAGCATAATCAATCAAAACATGATTGAAAAGGCACTTATTAATGTAGACGGTGTTATGATGAGTGTATTAGATGGCACAGACAATCTGGCACCCACCGCCAACAGCTTTTGTAGAGATTATATTCGCGGATGTTGTACTCGCGAAAATTGCCGATACATACACGAAATTCCACCAAAGTCTTGTTTGAAGGAGCTTTTCCGATTTTGTCACGATTTTCAGAATAAAGGTTGCTACAGAAACAATTGTAAATTCATACATTGTTCCGTAGAGGAGGAAGATAATTTTTACACAACTGGGATGTTTCCTCGCGATCCAAGAACTATACCAGTCTGTCAGGCTTACATACGCGGCGCTTGCTCTAACCAAGAATGCAAATTGATACATCCTCCAGATGTGGTTGGAAATGAAGTAGTTCCTGTACTTGTAGCACCACCACCACTCTACAAAAGACCACCCCCACCTATCACAGATGATGATTCTCCCCCTGAAGCAAAATTTAGAAGATTTGCATTTGATGAAAATAGTGTAGAAAAGCAAGTATTGGCAGCTTCTAACTTATGCCCCAACTGTGAATGTTTGGACCACAAAGTGAAGCTGTTACATGATAATATCAGGGTATTGTTAAAAAAGGTTGCTGATTTGTCTGAGAAGAACATCCAATTAACTTCAATGAATGAGTTTTTATTGGAGCAAACTGCATCTGTCAGAACTGATCAGCCTTGTGTGATCACATCTCGTCATGGCCCATCTGCACCGGTATCCCTTGCAACTGTCAGTGTCACACCAGTGGTTAGTCTGGCTGGAGCGTTGCCAGCATTGGTTCCAACAGGCGGAACTCCAAATATAGCACTAGCTCCTGCAGCATCTCGAGCTCAGTTACTTACACCAGCTCCTCAAATTTTAACAGTGAGCACTACACAGCAGCTTGTTGGTAATTCTGGTGCTCTAATAGTGACTAGTGCTGGAGCCCAACAATTGATGCAAGTCAGTGATTCAGGGACTTTGATGGGTGCAGGGCAGACAGTAGTAGTAACACCAGCCCAATTGACTTTGGCACCTCCTGCTCAGCAATTAATGAGTAATGCTCCTCAAACTGCAGTTCAGCAGCTGGTCCAGCAGTCTGCATTGCAACCTCAAGTGGTTCCTCAACATCAAGCACAGCAATTTGCAGTCAGTTCACAAGTAGCTCAACAATCTGCAGTACAACACTTAGCAGCTCAACAATCTGCTCAGCATTTGGCAGCCCAACAGTCTGCGCAGCATTTGGCAGCACAGCAGTCTGCACAACATTTGGCTGCCCAGCAATCGGCCCAACATTTGGCAGCACAACAATCTGCCCAGCACTTAGCAGCACAGCAATCTGCTCAGCATCTTGCTGCTGCACAGCAATCTGCTCAACATCTAGCTGCTGCACAACAATCAGCCCAACATCTTGCTGCTGCTCAACAATCTGCACAACAACAGCTAGTTGCAGCTGCACAGCAGTCAGCTCAGCAAATGGTGGCCCAACAATCTGCACAGCAACTTGCTGCACAACAATCAGCCCAACAGCAGTTAGTACCATCTGCGCAGCAGTTGGTGCATCAGACTTCTACACAGCAGATTACAATTTCCAGTACTAGTCAACCAATGGCATTGCCAAATTCTCAGGCTCAGCCTATTACATTCCCCATGATATCTCAAAGTATATTGCCCCACTGAAACATGCTATATTATTAAGAACTGTATTGCTAGACTTGTTGATTACATGTAATTTACCTCTTTGCAAAATTACTCTAAGGGCTCTAATGCACACTTAAGCTGCTAGCTCAGCATTATGGATCAGATAAGAGCATGTGCATGGGCCAGTGACTTCAGTTGTGAGTGTGTTTTGCTAATAAAGCAATAACTTTTACTTCATTTGTTGTAAAAAGATGCAACGATTTTATAACAAAAGCAAGATTTGAATAATATTAAAATAGACTAGATACTAAAGTTTTAGGTAAGATTTAGAATGTTTAATTAAAACAGTATTTTTATTTTAATACAATTATCCAGCATGAGAACAATAATTATTAAATTGAGATTTTCAATTGTTTATTTCATGTTGGATTAGTAAAAAAAATTTAAATGACTTGCTGGATGTCCTCTTTAGCCTAAGCTTGATGATGAATTTAACATAATGTAAATGTGATCTGATTGAAATGTTTTGTTTTCAAACCTTTTAATGGTATTTTGTTATGATTGAAAGAAGAGTGATTTCAATCTTACAGTATTTTCTGGAACACTGCTAATTTTATTTTAAGATTGTAATGTTGGGCTTTATGTAGTAATTAAGATCATAAAATTCAATAACATACATGCAGGATAATGTATATCCTTAGAAAAGAACAAGATTTTGACATATGATATTCATTTGTATTTTTTTGTCAATGAAATGAAGTTGTGAACTTGAATCTAAAATGGTGTAGTTAACTTGACTTTGCTTTCATGATTTGTAACTTATTTTAATATTAAAAGGGATGTTCTTAATTTGTTTTATAATTTATTGTATTCACATTATTGTACTCTACAGTATTAGCAAAAATACACCAAACATTTATTAATTAAGTAATAATATGAGGAGTTACATAATCTACTTGAAGGTGCGCCAAAAATAATAACCATGACCTTTTGATTTAATTTAAATATTATTAGTAGACTTAAGAGCCTGCCCTAGCTACTAAACATTATTATTTCCTGTGTCATTGCTAAGAGCATTTTGTACCAGTCCACTCTTGGGTTTTCATGGGTTTGTTTGTTAACGGTTGACAGTTTACCATACTGAATGTTTGAGTGGCTAAAGGATAAAATCACAGAAGAGTCCAATTTACGGAGCAGCTTGCACGATACGTGAAGGTCTTGGGTGCATGTCCCACATTCTGTTTTTTTTTACTTTATATTGTTACCTAAATCTATGCTTAAAACACTACAAATTTAGTTGTAATTTTCGTTTTAATTATCGCGTTCTTCGGAGACTGTTTCCTTATTTTCTCTAAAATGGCAATGGTTATTTTGGTATTTCAATATTTTGCCCCGAATGCCGAGCACAAAGTCGCCAAGGTGGTCAAATGCTATAGATGTTACTTCCCCAGGAAGATTTTCGGCATGTTTGATATTTTCTGTTTGATTTAAATTAAAATACGTTAGATTCGTACTAGCTACAAAAATTTTGCCGTCGTAGACAGATATTTGCGCCATGCCATTGTATGTTACGTTGCCGATACATGTAGGTGTCGATTGAGATTCTTTCAAAACGCATATTTGGTGACGTGCTATGTAATAAAAATTGTTATTGTCATCTATTGCTAGTTCATTCAATGTTTCAGGTCCACGTAATCTAGTTTTTCTGTTGCCATCCAAACGGTACAGTTCTTCTACACCATTGTGGTGCTCTGTTATAAACTTGTTGCTGTCTTTGTCAACGAATATCATATCCAATATTATTTTGCTTTTGGATAGCGGTGACGCATTGTGGGTTTCGTAGCTGTAAGTGTATATTCCTCTAGCAGTTCCGAAGTACACTTTTGTATTTTTCTTATCCACTGCGATTGAGTAGCTGAGTCCCTCTGGAAGACCTGAGAAGAATAATGTCAACATGTTACTCTTGCGAGTAAATTTTTTGTCACACTGCTGAATGGCTGCATCAGACAATCGTCCGTTAGACCACTTTTGTCGTCTCAAGCGAGAAATTAGATAGGTATTGCGATTTGCGTATAAGTACATTCCATACAAACCTTTCCGTGCTGCTGAAATCCGATCAAACTAACGAGGTTATCTTCCGTTGGAGAAAACCCGCTCTTGTGATAGTACCTAATGACACATACAAACCTACTAACGTAGATTTGTCATCAACAAATAACTAAGAGGTATTATATATACCTACCTACTTACTATTGATTATTAGGTACAACTTGAGAGCGATAGGCCATGCGCGAGTCAACAGATGAGAAACTATTATATCTCAAGTTCGGAGCTAAATGAACTTTAATTTTCCTTATTAACCGTAGCTAAGTACCTACATATATTCTTGAGTGTCTTCCGAACATTTTCATTCATCTAATCATAATCAACGCATGATATCTTGTCGCTAGACCACAAATGCAGCATTCAGCATAGAAAGGGTTACTACATATTGACACGATCGGGAATCGAACCCGGGAAATTATAAAAGACGTGACGCAAAACTCCGGTCCGCTCTCAGCGACAATGAAGGGTGATGCCCACCACTAGCAATGGTATTTGGGTAGGTACTGGCTGGTAGTTATGCACTGGCCACCTACTTCTATAATTATGGAATAAAGTTAGACTATGTGGTAGGTATTTGAAATGTCCAGAAATTAACGCGGGTGGAAGACTCAAGTTTCGAAAATGAGTTCCTTCTCATTTGCATTTTTTCGTTCGTGCCTGAAAAATTCTTTAGATTGTTAATGAGCATGAAATAATACTTACTGCTCATTAACTTAACATCGTCATAATTTCATGCCATAACATTTGTCATAATTTTATGCCACTAGCACCACTTGTAAAAACAATATTAGTTAGCATACTGAAGAAAGCAAACAAATCGCAGAAGTAGGATAATTCAATTTCTTATTTTTTTTCATCGTCTAATACTTACTTACTGTAATATTTTTGTTCGTGCTAGGGCCACTGTCTAATACTGTATTCAGTAAATTAACATTAAGCGCATAACACTTACCTTTAATTTTCTGCGGAGCGGTGGTCTTGAATTTGATGACGAGTACATTAAAATAAAATAGGCCTTTTTTGCGCCCAGATTCTACGTAAAACAAGTTTCCGAAGACATCGTAATGTGCATCGGTCGGGTACACATCACCAATTTGGTAGGTTTTGGTCACATTATAACGATTGTCGTTTATTTTTAAATCCGAATTGCATTTGTCATGGGGTAGATCAAAAGCAAAGCATGTTTGAAATAGTAAAAGTATAATTGCTAACTTCATTTCTAAGCTATTATAAAAATAAAAAATATTTTTTTATAAGCCTTGTGCACTTTACGTGGATTGTTACAATAATGCCTTATAATAAAAATGCAAAAAGTTTTATTGCACTATCTTATTCGAGTCCATTAAAGTTAACTGACCTTTTATTGCTATGCTATCTATGTTTCTAAATAAAAATAATACCATTTGTGATCATAAAAATAACGATTAATGTAATCTAATATTGCTAATTGTGATAATTTATCATATTGACTTCTCAGTAAATATAGAATTGTAAATTTAAATCATAAATTAATACTTTATTCTAGAGTACCTATATAACTTATTTATTAACCTTTGATCTAAGGCAGCGCAACAAAGTAAAGTATGTAGATACGCATAGAAATATACATGAGAAAATACAATTAACTAGATACAGAGCAGTATCTACACGTTAGTGTCCTGTCTTAAGCATACTTACTTTGTAAGTTGAGGCCCTGATGGTCTAGCGATTTAAGTACTGAATTATGATTACGGGTTCGATTCTTAGATTGAGCCAAGTATTTTACGGATCGATTACGCTTTTGGCAAAAATTTGGATGGTGATTAAGCTAAACACTAAAATAACATTACACTCATAATTATAATAGTAGGTAGCATTTATAGTAAGTAGAGAAGCTCCGACCAATCGGCAAAAGCCAATTATTCGGCAATTGACACGACTAACCGGTGTCTAAATTAGTTTGTACAGTCAGCGTCATATAGTTCGTGATACTCAGGGTACTCTAATAAATAGACGCAACTAAAAAGTCAATAATATCGGTACACGCAAAGTATTCTTATTGTTGTCAACAGTTTTGTCGCTCAAAAGGTCGACACACCTAAAATGTCATATAAATCGGCTCAGTCAAACTGCCATAAATATGGTTACAGTCTTCCCGCCAATGGTATCCAAACGTTCTAAGTGTTCAAAAATATGAAACACATTAGAAAAATACGCCAGCATGAAACCTCATTACGCAATCGAGTATTGAGGTTTCATGCTGGCTGATGATTTTCACACTAGATTTAGTGTTTGAATGTAATTCTATTATCTGTCAGTGTATGCCAACTAACCATCAACTACCCATCACCCGTATCAATGTGAAGTGCAATATTAGAGACAGTGCAGTGAAATAGCCAAAATAGGTTTATTATGCGATTTGGATTTTTTACGTCTTTTGTTACGTTCGAAAGTAGCTTTATCAGAACTGCTCAGTTTATCGTTAATACGGAATGTGTTCATTTCAGTTAGGTACACAAGTAAAATTAAATAAGAAATATACCTAATAACTCATATTCATTATCATTGAGGTTAACATCTATTTAGCTGTAGCTGTTTATTGCTTATATTTTTTTAACATACCTTGAGACATATCGTCCGTACTGAAAATTCAAGTTTCTAGTTTTGTCTACAAGGAAGCTATAGGGGATCGAAAAGGGCCTGAAAAAGATGGTACGGCCGTGCCGGTTTTTTTTGCTTGACTTGGTCCTCCCCACTGCCGTGCCCCCAGATATCGTAAATGGCTATGCAAGAAATTCTGAAGTTCTATACAAAACAAAAGAGAAGTCTATGACGTCGGGCTTAAAATGAAAAGGACAGCAGTAGTTTCTATCGCTTTCACTTTGTGTTTACATTTTTTGAAACTAATTGACGAGGAAAATAATATTTAAAAAGTATAGCAGTAAGGTTTATTTTTCTAATGTGTTTCATATTTTTGAACACTTAGAACGTTTGGATACCATTGGCGGGAAGACTGTAACCATATTTATGGCAGTTTGACTGAGCCGATTTATATGACATTTTGAGTGTGTCGACCTTTTGAGCGACAAAACTGTTGACAACAATAAGAAAACTTTGTGTGTACCGATATTATTGACTTTTTAGTTGCGTCTATTCATTAGAGTACCCTGAGTATCACGAACTATATGACGCTGACTGTACCTACTTTTCGACAAATATCCACACGATAGATGTATGCTTGTACACGGTATGTCCGCGGATAAATAAAAAGGGTGTGGTTTATACATGGATATGTGCCTAGATATAATCGCTAACTATCTTCTTTTGTCAGAGGCGTTTTAAAATGGGTATTTAGTAGCTATTTCTTTAAAAAACATCACCGGAAATATTTACCCGATGTATTTGCGCGTCTAAATCGCTAATGTTAAAGCGAACCAATCAGCTTTGTTTACTTTGAAGATACGAGATTCGTTTTTTTATATTATGTACTATAAAAGTACATTATCACGGGCGCGATTCAAGTACGCTGTATTGAGCACTCAGAATGCAATTGGCAGCTTTTTTTTCACTTAGTACAAAGGTTCACAAACACTGGCATTATTCTCATTTTGTCCTTCTATTTGACACTGCAAGTAAGACGGGAGACGACCTTGTCTCTCTCCTTTTATTTTGTGAATCTTCAATCGATGACCTTGTAATATTTTCCTGAAACGAAAATTTTATTTTAATATAGTGAAGATCACGTCAGACTATAATACTTTCGATGTTGCAACTCTGTTATGTTGCGGGCATGAGATGTAATAGATATCTATGTATAGAACTGCAAGCGTGTAGCTAAGCTTTTACACCGATTCGTTCACTAGAGTGTTTTTTCTAATCTAGGAAGTTTTTAATAGTTCCTATTTAATTAGCTACTTTCGTGAATAATAATTTTTCACCATTGTGCTTGTGACTGTTCGAACAGAAGTAATGCCAAAATTGTTTACAGTTCACTTGTAGCAAACAAATGAAAAATTAAAAAACATAATTTGAAACTAACTTTTAATACTAATAAATTAATATCGTTCAACGTCACAGACCTGATACTAAAGTAAATAGCTCAAGCACTTGTGTTATATAAACTGGAATCAAAACACTGCATCACAAATGTTTGCTCCAGGTGGGGATCGAACCCAAGACCCTTGGTTCAACAAACAGGAGCGCTAATTATTGTACCATCACAGCATCATACTACTCATGAATAACTTATCATTTTAAATTTAGACTGTAACTATACTGTATTTAAGTTGGTTTTTAGTAAATAATTAGTGGTCGCAATAAAATCTGCTGTAGTTTCCGAGTATAATTGATAATTATTACTTACTTAGTATTAAATTTCTTAAAGCAAACGTCACATTCAACTGTTCCCTGACGCAGATGTATGTCTTTTATATGTCTTTTCATGTCATGTTGATAAGAGAAAGCTTTGTCGCAGTAAGTACACTGTAAATAAAATTAACTTTAATCAAGAGTGGTCTAAAATATAAACTTTAAAACTTTCGCGTTCCATTTTAAACATTTAAAATAAATTAACGTGGTGCAACCTAACCGAAACGTCGGGCAGTAAGTAGTTCGTGTTAACTACTAAATAAAATGTCGCGTTTTGACCCGTTAATTTATTTTAAATGGTCTAAAATAAACTAAATAAGTAACATAGTGTAGTCTGAAACTAGGAAAAAGGTTTTTTATTCAGAGTAGGTAACATAGAAAACCTATGTTGTCATAATATCACCTTTTATACAGTCTAGGAATATATGGCGTTCCTCTGACACAAATTAGACTTACATTGAATGCTGTCTGCGTTTTTTTATTCGTCACAGACATCAAGTGGTTGATAAGGGGGGTGCTTTCATAGGAGAAGCGACAACTTCTTGGCAAGGATAACTGATAACAGCTATCAAGTTTTCAACCCTCAAATAAAATTATTTAGTAATTTGACGCAACACCAGCAGGCCTAACATACGCAACGCGACTAAATTTTATCACGCTCTTAATAAATGTCAAAATCGTTTGAAGTCAGTGCGTCAGCTGTTGATTGGCTGAAAATAGCACACCTATTAGCCAATGAACAGTATCGAAACTTTTGTCGTTTCTTGCGATAAATTTGGCGTATGCTAGGCCTGCCTGTTGCCTGTCTAGATCAACAGTCCCAACTGTTTCGCATGCAACGATATAATAGACAGGTTGTTTACCTTGAATGGTCTGTTGGTGCTGTGCACATGCCTCATGTGCTTCGCCAGGTTGCTGGAGGTGGTGGTCGCTTTGGGACACAGGGTGCATTTAAACGGCTTATCTGCCAGGTGTGACCGCTTGTGCACCTTCAGCAGATCCATTGTCCGCCCCTGGTATGGGCACACGTCGCATTTGAACGGAAATGAGTTTTCGTGGGTCAACCTGGGTAAAAAATGATTTTCTTGTAAAGAATTTTCCTAAATATTAATAAATGAATATTCGACTACGTCACATACATTGCTCTGATTCTGTGATAAGTAGCTACAGAAATAAAAAAACGATGGTACTACAACACCTAGACTCGAGGCAATTTAAAAATTATGTACGGAGGTTGCAGAGGAAGAGAAAGATACCTGGTACCACCTGTATTGGGTGCCTCCTTGTCCTTTGCGACTGATTTGTTGGGTAGCACCCTGGGATCTTCTGCAGGGAGCAACGCGTTTTCCACCCTCCACTCTTTGACTAAGCCAACAGCCCCTGCTGAATCATAATATCCCCCCTGGATATTATCCGTCATGTAGTGGTAGCTGTAGATCCCGCCTCCGTGTCTGCTCTGGCTTAGCAGAGTGAATAATACTGCGGAAGGCTTCCCAGGAGCCTGCACTTTTCCGTTCCCTACATATTGCATCCAGCAGGGCATTGTGCAGGAATGGACTGCAGCCGGACATCCACATTTTTGTGGCTCCCAATGATGGGCAGTGACATTGTCCGCGAGGGCATTACAACCGCGCTCTTAGGGTGCGGTAATGTGGGTGAATTCGTCAGTGGGGTTGTGGTGGTTCCAAGATAAATTCCCCACATCCTCGCCATATAATACAAGACATTTATCGGCATACAATGTGGTAATTAATAATAAAGGAAAAAGTATATACTTACATATGAACTAAGAGCCCTGCATTGGAATGTGCAGTTTTGCCACAAACATCACACAGAAACTTCTTCTTTTCACCTGGAGTGGATTTGTTAATAGCACGGTCCCTTGTGGTGCAATTGGCTTGATGCTTATTGTATGTTTCCTGGTGATAAAATTAATAATTAGGATAATTTTTCAAATTTGTGTTTCTAGGGTATTCAATAAAATATTAATATGATGTACAAACCACATTATCAAATTCTTTACTACATTTTGAACAGCCCCACATTTCAGAATTATCTTCTGAGAATATTGGCATAGGCATATTACATGAGTCTTCACTATCACTATTACATATTTTGTCTCTTTCAAAGCTGACAGATGTAGTTTTATCTTCTGCCAACAAAAATTTCAGATGTTATTTATCACAATTAGATTTTATGTTTAAAATAGTTTGTATTGATAATTTAATTTGACCTTATCCATATTTTTCATGCTTTAATGCAATAATTAGGAGTTAAAAATTACAATTCTGAAGTTATATAAAATTTTCGTACATGTTCCATTAAGTAACTATTCACATTTGTTGTTTTATCAACATGCTAACATTAGGTACTATATTCGAATAAAAGGTTGTCATTTAAAAAAGGAATTATGTAAATATATAGCAGACTGCAATGCATTTAATTATATTCAATAAATGAATTCTTGGAATAATTAATCTATATTAATATTACAAATGCGAAAGTAGCTCTGTCCATTTGTTTGTCTGTCAGGCTTTCACACCTAAACCACTAAAACGACTTTGATGAAATTCCGTATTCGAAATAGAACAGACATATGCTACTTTTTGTATTGAAAATAAGGGGGGATATGGGTAATATGGGTATAAGTTTTTATGGTATTAGTTTTATTTTTTGGACTTACTTTCTGTGTCGAATATTAGAGGAGATAAAAGTAAAACCAACCATGAAAGTATGTAGTCCATGCAAACAAAGTTGTGGGCAAAGCTATTAATTTAAATGGCAAAACAATGTGTGCAGGGTCAGCAAGTTTATTACAAATAAATAACCTTACTTACCTTTTTTTACAGAAAGTTCTGCAACTATCTTTTTATTACTGATCTGACACATTTCTCTGAACATTATACACCCATTTAGCAAATCAAGACAGTTTTGGCACATGGAGTTTGAAAAATTTTCCATTTTATTAATCTGAAAGAAAAAAATATATAATTAGGTATGTCTATTGTGAAGCTTGAATCTTGTGCTTGCTATTTTTTGACAATAGTTGCAATAATAAATTAGTTTTCAAATTCCAATAGGGAATATCACAATTATTTATACTTACAATTATACCAGAAAAGTTTTTGATCTCTTCAGGAATCTCTGGATGAACAACATTATTAAAGATTGGGATTATTCCTTTTTCTTCGTTGCATATTCTACACAAGCTAGTGTTTACTTTTTTAATAGGTGATCTGAAAAGTAGGTATTTATTTCTGTAGTTTATTTGGTCATTTTATTAACGTAATACACGTACCTAATAATCGAAATGAGTGTGAACAAAAATAGAGCATTGCAAATAGACTTCAAGTCTTAATTAATGTAGTAACTTTAAAACAATGAATATGCAGCGAAAACTTACGATTTGTTTAATTTCTTTTTCTTCTTCTTATGAGATTTCTGTAAAGCATTTGCAAAAAGCATGGATTTGATTAATAAAAGCGAAGTCATTTTGAATTGATGTTTTATTTATTTACTTATTTATAACTTTTTTATCTTCCAAACACTCAAGCAAAGCTTTTGATTGATTTTCTGGTTTTTTTTTGCATTGTCAAATTGACATTAACTTTTTTTACTTTTTAACGCAAGGATAACTGCAGTTATGCGGCTTTATTACCGTTTCCATTGATTGATTGTTTTTCCAAGAAGACTAAAACTGTCATTGTCAATATACGTTAATTGAAGTACATAAATACATCAAACGACATCCGAGCGTCAATTTTTTTTTATGAAGCGGATAAAATATTTATTTTCGTTGCTAATCAATTTACAATTTAATTAAAGCGAATCTACTTTGGACTGCAAGATAAGACAAGTGTAGGCCAGATCCTAAGATTTAGAAGTGTTTTCGATCATAAATAATGGCTGTCTATGTAACCAAGGCAATGTTGTCTAAATTTCATAAAATTGAGTTTGAACTTCCTATAGAGTTCGAAGAAAGTGAACCCAGTACTAGCGAAGACCACTGGCACAAAATTGCAACTGAAAGGTAACAACCACAGCTATTTCTTCCTTTATGTGACGTTGTGTTATCATCACACAGTAAACTGAACTGTGCTGGCTAAAAGACTGAACCGAGTAGTCGTTGACCAGCAAAAAAACTGTGTCATCCAAAAGTAATCCGTGATTTCTTACTTCTTGTAAAACAATCTGTCACTTATTCTTATAAAACTTTCAGATATCATAATGTTGCTTCTTAGTACAATTAACAGCTTTAATTTTCAGTAATAAAAATGGAGGTTTGGCCAAAGGACTGATCTGTAGAGTCTGTGCAAAGTGGGCCAATATCCCTTTGACTGAGAAGATTGAAGGATATGATATTAAAAGTGCTATTGGGAGTATAACTAATGTTACTGTATGTATTAATAATTTGATTAGTCGAATTGCAATAACTTAAACATTTAGTTACCTATTAAATATTTATCCACATTTTGTCTCAGATTGATCCCAGTGATTCATTGCCTAAATATATTTGTTCTGAATGTGTGGAAGTGCTACGGCTTGCACTGCATTTGAAGACAACTTGTGAGACATCAGATAGAAAATTTAGGAGAATATTGAATCCCATGGGTATGTTATCCATTTTCAATCTTCTAAAATCCTACTGTTAAACTTGTTGAAAAAAATAATAATTAAGTTTAATAATATTTCTTAAAAAAATTGTAGCTTAAAGTTTCTTTCTTAAAAGACAATGTGTAGGTAGGTATATTGAACAATTGACTGTCAATTGCAAAAATAAGGTTTAAAAATCAACATAATTGAAAAATGAATAGTTTGATCTGTTCATTAACTCTTTAAATCTTAGAACATATTGGTCAAGGAACATTAATCAGGAAACATTTGTTTTTCAATTGCATCTTCAAATTTATGACAAGTTAAAATAGTCCATTACTGATACAACAAAATCATGTTATGATTTTTATATTTTAGGTGATCCGTCACTCCATTCCTACCCATATTCCAAGCATGATTTTCAAATGATCTTGAATCAAATGAAAACAAAGCGAATGAAAATTGAAGAGAAAAAGGAGAAACTACGTAAAAGACAGGAGAAGATTGAGCAGAGAAAGTTACCGAAAATAAAGCAGTTCAAATGTTCTCCTTGTGACTTGACTTTTCCAAATAAGGTAATAAAAAAAAAATATAATTGTTTTGGGCTGTAGCTGATATATAATTAATTAACTTTCCATGTTTTATTTGTAGCTTCTTTGTATATAAAAGAATATTTTTTTACGTTTTTGTTTAGAACAGTGTTGTGGGCACAGATTATAGGGTCATCCAAAGTGTTGTGCACATATCAATGGAGGTGCTCAAATTAAATTCCATTTTTATGCTAAACTGTTCAATCAATGTCTCATGATGATAAACAGTTGTTCTAAAAGTAACAGCTAGTGACAAACAATAAATTATTATTTGTTAAAACATTGTGGGACTAAGGCCTATCTTGTTGTGTATGTATTTATCCCTCTATTAATGATACTGAGGCGTGTGGCATATTTGTACGAAAATTTGATGAGAAGTTTGGAATTAAATCATACCAATGATTAGTTGAATGTTGAATTTAATGTCCAGGAGAATTTGGTGGAGCACCGACGCGAACGGCAGTGCATGCGACGCGCGTGCGACATCTGCGGGCAGCTAGTGCTCAGCATCGCGCAGCACATGCGGCACATACACAAGCAGTCCGTGCTGCACAAGTGCCCCACCTGCGGCAAGGAGTTCCCCATCGTCGCGCGCCTCAAGAACCACATGTAAGCAGTGCACTGGTCATAACTATGATGATTGTTTTTTAAGCAGCTACAAATTTAATACCCACTGTACTCAGGGATTAGGTAAAATGCAGAAAAGGCGCCTCAGACCTCGAATTCGAATAATAATGCGCGTATGCCTTATATATTTTGGGCAATTACATGGCGAGGCAGTTTCTCCACTAGAAATCACCCAAATTAATTGCTATTGTGAACAGGCACTTATGGATCGATATGAGGTGATGTCGAAATTCTACATCACAATTATCTATTAATAAGAAATACTGTTTCAGTTTTCCTTTTGAGATGCGATAAGATGACTTGTTTAAATGTTTTTTTTAATTTTTAACATAACGGAACCACTACATCTGGTACTTTATTTCACACCTACCTCTGTTGTTAACAGGTTAAGAATAGAAATATCTTATTGAGTTTATTTAATTTCACCTTACCTCACCTCGCAACCCAAAGACAATTGTCAAACCCCAATTGTTAAATAAGCATGAAAAAGTGAAGTATTAAACTTTATTTAAATAAATTGTTACCTATCTTTAGTAAATAGGAAACTAAACAGCAAACATCTTTTTTGACATTGCAGTGCCACAATGGGGTCTATATTTATCAAATTGTAATATTAAAGAAACAATTATATATGTATAAATAAATAAATTAAATATGTATTATTCGATTATTATTAGATGTTTGACTGGATATTTTCTTACAGGATGGTGCACACAAATACTTTTAACTTCTTCTGTGACCTGTGTCCGTACAAGTGTAAGCACAAGTACTACCTAGTGATGCACATGCGAACGCACACCGGCGAGAAACCGTACAAATGTACACAGTGCCCCTCCTCTTTTGTCAATCCATCTAATTTGAATAAACATCGGCTCACACACCAGGAGAAACAATTTAAGGTAAGAAGAACAATTTGGAAATGTACCTAATAGTTAAACTATGCATGGCAAGGTTCGAGAGCTGGGTTACAATTCGTACCGAATTAAGTGTCCATTATTATATACTTAACCTAGAGAAGGTACATCACGCTGTTACTCTCAGCTAATTTAGATGTCTACCATTCCACACTAGGCCATTCTATCTATCAATTTGTTTAAAAGTGGGCATTTAGTGGAGGGTAGTTAAAGAAAAATCATGGTTGAGGTATTTTATTGTATTTTATCATTTAGTGCACTTAATGTGCTTAGTGAAGTATATTTTGTTGGTAAGTAACATAATCTTGAAAGCGTATTTGGTATTAAACTACTTGATCATAGCACAAGGTCAAATTAATTCTAACAGATTATGCAATAGGAGTACAATATAGGTATTAGGTAGGTACATTTGTGTACAAATTGAAGTCAAGTTATCGCTCACACTTGATAAAACACGCTTAATATTCAACTATATTGGTTGAAACATTCTTATACATTGGTATCTGAGCTCGTAATAATACCTAATTCGCATGATTTCGACGGAAGAGAAGTTCTTTCGTCATGAACAAATAGTTTCTCACGTTATTTGTATGGCCATAATAGTGATGTATTGTTGCAGTGTTCGATTTGTGATAAGGCATTCCGAACAAACACTGCTCTGCGCGAACACCACGAAGCTACGCACATGAACATCAAGCACACGTGTAATTATTGTGGACGAGACTTCTGTTACAGGTACGTCAACAAATTAGTTTCTCCGCCACCAATTTGTAAAAAAAATCCTATTCTACCTTGCTATTTAGTTACAATTTAACTAAGTAAAAAAAAATATAATTTTATTTAGTACGTTAGTTAAATTTATGAATTCTTTATAACTTCATCATATAAATAAAAATTGACGATGATTAAGCGCATTAAAGATCTTTGGTGTGGTTTTTCGTCACTTTTTCGTAAGAACTGTGCAAATTGGTGACGTCGCTAAATTGCATTGTATCTTAGTTAATTATTGTTTATATGATAATTTACGTTAGGTATTTTGGGTATATTACTGTTGGCCTAAAAATATTTTTTTGGTCATCTATTCTGACGACTTAATATTCAACACCGCTCTAATCGCGAAGAATATTAGGTATGTATAACCACAACTAAATATTTTATTACATATTTGCTTTAATACAAATGTTTACGTATTGTATGTTTGGTGGTTTGGACGTCCGTTATTAAACGAAACTGAAAATACAACTTTATGCGTTAATTTTTTCATCGCGTTACTATAAGATAATTCATTTTGTTGATACTCAGATCAGACCTGCGTAAGCACGAGATCAGAAACCACAACCGCATCAAGCGCGACTACGTGGGTGGCGAGCCATCGTACAAACAGGTTATTTATACATTTTATAAATAAATAACATAATATCGGTCAATATGATTCCTTGATAGCTTTGTATGACTATAGCAACGTCACAATTTTTGCTTATCGACACAGTGACTATTAAATAGTTCTGGAACATTGTAAAATAGCATTAAAAAATAATATGGCGAATTGAGCACAAAGTCGTCATTGACGGCACGATCCATACTAATATTATTAATGCGAAAGTAACTCTGTCTGTTTATCTGTCCGGCTTTCACGCCTAAACCACTGAACCGATTTTGATGATTTCGGTATATAACGTGGAACCTCTAGACCGGATATAGAATACTTTCGATTTTGAAAATAAGGGGGGATAGGGGTAACACCGCACTATAATGTTTAAATAGAATTTTATTTTTCAGTAAGAGATATGACATTTGGCACAAATACAGGTCAAAAATTCAATTAAAATATGGACTACCTATATAGTTTTTGTTTCGAATATTAAGGGAGATGGGAGTAAAACGACCATCTATATTTATTGCTAGAAAATACTAAGTCAAGGCTTACGAAGTCGCAGGCGGCTTCTTCTTCTTCTTATATATAAAAATGAATCGCTGTTCGTTAGTCTCGCTAAAACTCGAGAACGGCTAGACCGATTTGGCTAATCTTGAAATAGTTGTGGAGGTCCAGGGAAGGTTTAAAAGGTTATAAATTAAAAAAATAGGCGTTACGAAGCTAGTTACTTATGATAATCAGTGAATAGTGTGAACATCCTGATCTGTTCAGGTGGAGCGGCTGCAGAAGATGGAGGAGTCCGCCGAGCCGCTGCACAAGTGGCGCGCGCAGGACGCGGCGTCGCTCGCGCCCTACGCGGACCAGCCCAAGGACTACATGCCCGCCAACCACGCCCTCTACTTCCCCGACGTCATGCTGCACCAGACGCAAATGGGTAAAGTCTTATACTACCAACAATACTCACCAATATTACTTATAGATGCGAAAGTCACTTTCTAAAAAATCTGCTTTAAGGCATTGGCCGCCTACGGCTAAACCGCCACGGATTTTAACCGCCTGATTTTGTGACTTAAAGAAACTAATGGAAGCGGTCGCGGTGATGGTTTTGTGTCGCGACTAATTTTAAAGCGTTTTGTTATGTACAGAATGTTCAGCGGGAAAAAACTGCGCCAAAATATGTAGTCCATAGAACTTATATTGGCGTCGCGGTTTTTAACCGTAGTGCGTGCGTTTCGGGTGGTTTCGCGGTTTACCGCTTGCGGGAAATAACCGTAGTGGGGCCTTAGCCTAACACCAGAAATAAACAAAAGCGTTCTGTTTCAAAACTTGGGCTTCATAAAAGTGGTTATTCTTTTATAGGGATAATCATTAAATTATTGAATACCGCAATGTATAGTTGATATAGGCAAATCAACAATTTGATTTTACAGATTTAAAAATCAAGTCGTGGCATGTTTTGTAAATAAGGTTTGTATTTAATAGTGTATTACAGGCTTATTTTACATTGGTACAAAACTATTGAGTGACAAAAATATATGGATAACTTATATTATCCATTTGGACCTATTATCAATTTTGTTAATTTATATATTATATGACGTTGTCGATATTATTTACAAAACATGAAATTCTTGCGGCGCTTCTTCTCAACAGAACGAAGGTTGAGTCTCAAGTAGGAAAAAAAGATATGCAAAATAATTTATTGTAAATCTACTCGCAAGAAATAAATTGGCCTACACAGAATCCTAGTAAAGATTTAAAACGCCAATCACCCGTGTTAAAATTACGTTAAATTCACAAGAATATTTTTTTATTGTATCAAAAATATATCAATACAAAATAAAAATAAAAAAAATATGTGCGCCATGCCACTTCGAAATTCATCCCCTATTTCAAATAACAAAACTACAACATTATTATGTAAATAAACAGTTTTTTAAAATGGTTGAACAGAATATACAAATAAAATATAGGTGTTTCTTAATAGACCGTTTCAGTATTTTAATTCAAACTCTAAGTGTCATCCTTTCGCAACGCGGGTAAACAATAAAGAGGAGCGCAATTCTTCAATAAAGTCGATACCGTTCAATTTGCTCAAGGCGTTTATTTTGTTTCAGTTCAACAAACGACGGTGTTGGCTCTGTAAGTAATTTATTTTATTTGTCATCTTGTACCGTAGCTTCGTGCAAATATTTACTTAAGATTGATACATCTATTACCTACTTTCGTTTCTGAAGATGACGCAGCGAGACAACAATAAAGTTTTAAAAACCAAATGGTTTTTACGCGACCTTTAATTAATAATATCTAAAAAATATATACCTTGACTAAAGTGGTTGTTTCTAAGAAAATGGACAAAAACCTTTTAATTTTTGTTTCAGACCGGAGTTGGGTATGAAAAAAGACGAAGTAAAAATTTATGAAACTCAACCAGAAATAGGATATTTTTAAACCGTGGACGTATGAATGAATTTATTTAGAAAATGCAAAGGGCATGAAATTATTTTCTTTTACATATATTGTGAAATAGATTATTAAAATACGAAATAGTGCTAAAACTACATACTGGTTTCAGTTTTCGCTTGTAAAATATTTCGCGTTTTTAGCTATTCGCTCTTTAGGAATAAGAATAATTTTAATTGCCTGCCATTGTACAGAAAATGTACTGCCTTTAATAGTGTAGTTTATTGAATGGTATTTTACCATTTAAACGAGCGTGTAGGTTACCAAAAGCCATGTGGAAATTAATTTGTACTGTAGCCTAGTTACGTTTTAATTAAAGTAGGCAAATCCGACGTTCGATTTGGTTCAAATTTAACATATATATATATATATATATATATATATATAATTGCACATAGACTGATATAATTTTTACCTTATATCGTAATATGCAGTGGAAATTAGTCTCACGAAATAGTCTAACTACTTGGTTGAAAAATATTTTAGCGCATTAACAAAATTTACTTCATAATCTTGTAAATATTATTTACTATGTAAAATAAATATTTTAATTTATTTAAATTCAAATAAGATTACTTAGCATGTACCTATACATGGTTACACTATTATGATGCATATGCTTAGTCTATATACTAGATAAAAATGTGAAATCAAAATATACATATAATTTAGACTGATGTCCAAGTTTTTATTTTTTGTACCCTCTGACAAAATTAAATTACGTTGTTTGTTTACTAGGTTACAAAGTAAGCTTTCATTGCCATGAAAACAATTTTGAAAGAAGTTTTCGCAAACTAATCTCTAAGTAAATAATATTTGGCGCCCAACGTGGTATTCTTTGGTACCCAGAACAAAATTGACTTGAATACACCTACTACACCTTAAAACTATATACGTTCAAAACATGGTACTATGGAGTTCAAAAGATTCTTAATTTGGCGTCGCAGGTAGATAGCTCCAAAGCCGTTAATGTGCTTGATCAAAAAACTACGTACCTTGGCGATCTTTAGTTTAAAAGAAAACATATTGGCTCATTTAAAATAAGTTAAAGGATCAAAATGCGACACCATTTTTAGTAGTTAAAACGAACTACTTACAGCCCGACGTTTCGACCGTGGTCACGAGCTGACTGGTCAGCAAAAAAAATATTGTCGCGTTTTGACCCGTTAACTTATTTTAAATGTTTAAAATGGAACGCAAAGTCTTGAAATTCATATCGGCTCAGTCTAGAGGTGGAACAGCACTTTTAAAGACGCAGTAAAACCGACTACAAATACAACAAATATATCTTACCTAAAAGCCTTTATTGTAAGCTAAAAACTCCTACAAGATTTTAATTTTCTTTTCATGGGTAGAGTAAGTTTTACAACTTCAGTTCAGCGCACACTGGTCCGGATTTTTAATATGGAAGACTTAGGACCCAATGTCAATATTTCGGGCTGAAAAAAATCATGTGGATAGATAAATGAACGTTCATCAACGTTTGTTCTAGCAGTTTTTATGAAATTGGTTATTTTTGCGAAAAAAAAAACATTGAAAAAAAATTTGTATGGAGAAAAAGTGAAATATTTTTTTTTTTCGAAAAGTTCAAAACTGTTAGCAGTGAAACCTTTTGTGTGTTATTGTATTACACTTATTCGTTAATTCCATATTTTTTTTATTTGCATATACTTGCAGCCTTGGCCAAAATATGCATCGGAACTTTCATTGTATTTATTTCAACTATTTGTGACAATTTAATTTTTTTATTGATTTATAGTCACATAATTTACGCATATTTTCAATATAATAAATTTTAAAATCCATTATTTGTTGACTATGAATGATTTTGAAAAATAGATTACAATTTAATTTAAAAAATCAAAATAATATTTTACTTCTCATGGTTAGCTGTTGCTTAAAGCACAGCTAGTGATCGAATGAGGCATTGCCTGCCTGCTAATATTCTCCTATTCCCTAATATAGCTATCACTTTTATTTTCTACTATTGCTGTCTCTTTCATTCTCTTTTGCTCACTCTTTTTCTTCTTAAGACAAGTGGTGTTCCACGCTTATAAATCAGATAAAATAGACAAGAGCTCTACTGGTAATACAAAATATTTACTTGCAGCTTTGGCGTTTATTTCGTTTATCCTAATATATATTTATTTAAAATCAGTACTTTTGCTTCTTTAAGTGGTTTCGGGAAAGTAAATTCGGTACTAAGATAAAATCCATACTAATATTATTAATGTGAAAGTGACTCTGTCTGTCTGTCTCTCTGTCGCTCAATCACGCCTAAACTACTAAATAAATCTAGTGTCCCAAAGAATATCTATACCAAATTTCATCTATATCGGTTCAGTGGTGCAGCGGTAAATTTAATGTAATGTAAACGACCTTCAATTATTTTTTATTGTACTGCGAGAATTGTGCAATAAACTATTTCTGGTTATTTTGTTATACATTTTGAAGTTGATTTATGAATAACTAGTGGCCATCCGCGACTTCGTCCGCATTAATGTCGGTTATCGCGACGCTATTCACGCGGACGAAGTTTTAAGTAGCATAGGGTATGTATGTAAATGTATTACAAAATAACTAAAAATTGTTTATTGCATAATTCTTGCAGTACAATAAAAAATAAATTGAAGGTCGTTTTCATTACATAAAATTTAATACATTTTTTATCAATTTAGTACATAATAAATAATAATAAAATAAGTAATTAAATTAAAAATAAAGTAATTAACTAAAACTATCTATACATAACATACAAATTAATATAAATAACTTAAAACTACAATAGAAAATAATTGAAGGTTGTTTACATTACATTAAATTTAATACATTTTTCATTAATTTAGTAAATAGGAAATAATAATAAAATAACTAAAATGAAATTAAAACTAAAGTTATTGACTAAAACTATCTATATATAACACGCAAAATAATAGTTATAAATAACTTAAAACTTATTCTAAAGGATCTGGCACATTTTCTGGAGCTTCTTCATCAACTTCAATTTCTTCTTCAACTTCTATTAATTCATCTGATAATATCAACTGCGTAGCTTCTGGAAACATCCTTGATGACTTAAAATTGGTGTATTTAGGTTTCAGATGAGATATATATGGATCTGATGATATCAAAAAATTGTGTATAATGTCTTCATTATTTTGCAGTCTTCCTGTTTTCCTCGTGTGTCGCTCTCTGGTATTTCGAAAGTCCTTATTTCTTGCTTCTCCTGCTTCTTCTGACAAAATTCCGATAGGAAGGCAAGAGAAATGTTTGCATATGTCAGCGCCATGTATCAACATTTTGTGTATGCTGGAAGGCATATTGTACCAGGGGTAGTGATGTACAAAGATCTCAGCAGTCTCCTTGCAGTATTCACGGAAACTATCGATATTGACAGCCTTTCCACAAGATAACACTTGCAATATAACTGCGAAGTGCTTTATCAAATCAGCATCAATCTTCGTTATTTGAGCACTTTTTTTGTATTCCCGAAAAAATCTTCTGGCCGTGTTTCCGTCATTAGTAGTTCCAAAGCCCTGCTTTACAACATCAATCAAAAGTCCCATTTGTTGTTTGAACTCCGATTGCACCATATCCTTCCTTAACTTCTTAAGGTTTTTGTTGTCACCTCGTGCACTCCACATTTTGAAATCTAAATTATATGAAATATGTAAAAGACACTCCATGCTTCGAATCCACATATGGAGTGTTGATAGTCCATATTGATACACATCGTCCCGTACAGGTCTTGAAAACATTTCTGAAAGATTATTCATCTCACTAGGTTTTGCAAGACAAACATTGCACGTAGCTGCAGATGGAGTATCTGTAATAATTGTAGCCACTTTCCCATCAATCATTGTCATGTGCAACTCATGAGTAACTTCCAAGTTTCCGCAACTTGAAATAGTCAAATTTCGTATTTCTTCCTCCATTGCCGCGTGTTCTTGCTTAACAAATTCGGTCGTTTCCTTCGCAAACTGAAATTTAATAGGTCTGCAATAAGATGTTGAAGATGGGTTTGGATTATTCCAAATAACAACATTGCCGCTCTCGAGCTTCAAAGGAACGAGGCTCGTCATGAACACAGAGGAGTCGTCGAATTCTGCCAGTTCACTTCTTTGCTTGTAGTTGCTCTGTGCTGAAGATCCATCGAATCCCCACTTGGAGGTAAGCTTCAAGTTTTCACTGCACATATTTAAATCATCACCAACGACTTGCAGTATTCTTCGAGTTGTCACGTCTAACAGTGCTTGTAGTTTCACCTTCACTAAATGTTCTGATACTTCAATATCTCTGGTATCTGGATAACACCTCTGCTTAGCTTCCAACAACTTGTAGTAAGACGGAAGCTTCAATTGCTGTGACAATGCTGACCGTAAAGTAAGATACTTCCACTTTGACAGATCCAATGATGCAGTAAGGGCCAACGCTTGATCTTCCTGCATAGTGTCCGTCTTCTCGTTTGTTGATAAAAGTGATTCGACAGCTTCAACCTTTTCAGGATTCTTCACAAGGTGATCGATGATGCGAGCAAGACCTTCTTTCCCATTAGACTTTAGCTTCGTGACAAAAGCAAAAGTCAGTTCCTCTTCCGGATAGTCGAGTAATGTACCCGATCGCCTTTTCTTCTGCTTATTCCCCAAGTCTTCAAATGGCTTCCTTGATGCAATGTCTGTAGATGTTCCAATGTCACTAGTCGCCTTCGAAGTAGATGGAATGGGTTGAACAGCTGCTTCTTCTTCTGTAGAACGAGGATCCAAATTTTCGGTCCCTTCAAAAATTTCGGTGAGATTTACTGATTCACATTCAGGCCACTTAATTCTTGTTTCCAACCAGTTCATATGCTTCTTCATGAATGTTTTTTGCACCCTGTGTGCCTCGGTCCATCGACGATTTAAGTTCACAGTAAAAGATCTTGCAAAATTCAATAATTTTTCTGAATCTTCTTGCGAAATTTCAAGCAAAACGCAATCCAAAATTGCTTGATGCAGTCGTTTGTAATCCTTGAGGTCCTCTTGTCGCAGAAACACGTAAATGTCCAGGTTAGTGCCAAATCCAGCCATGATCAAGTTGCTAGATTATTCACGTTAAAATTTCCAGGTATGTTGACTCTTCAAGGGTTGAATGTCTAATGACGCTCCAACATGAGCTCCCGTCTGTTTTATTTGATTCATAAGCGCTCAACTAGCAAGGGTTTCAAGGAGCGAAAGAGAGAGAAGTATGGAATGAAAGAGATAGCGATAGTAGGAAATGAAAGAGATAGCAATATTAGGGAATGGGAGGGGAATATTAGCAGGCAATGCCTCATTCGATCACTAACTGCGCTTTGAGCAACAGCTAACCACTAAGAAGTAAAATATTATTTTGATTTTTAAAATTTAATTGTAATCTATTTTTCAAAATCATTAATGGATTTTAAAATTTATTATATTGAAAATATGCGTAAATTATGTGACTATAAATCAATAAAAAAATTAAATTGTCACAAATAGTTGAAATAAATACAATGAAAGTTCCGATGCATATTTTGGCCAAGGCTGCAAGTATATGCAAATAAAAAAAATATGGAATTAACGAATAAGTGTAATACAATAACACACAAAAGGTTTCACTGCTAACAGTTTTGAACTTTTCGAAAAAAAAAAAAATTTCACTTTTTCTCCATACAAATTTTTTTTCAATGTTTTTTTTTTCGCAAAAATAACCAATTTCATAAAAACTGCTAGAACAAACGTTGATGAACGTTCATTTATCTATCCACATGATTTTTTTCAGCCCGAAATATTGACATTGGGTCCTAAGTCTTCCATATTAAAAATCCGGACCAGTGTGCAGCGCCTTAAGTTCATTATTATTCAGGAAATGAAAGTTGCCCGTTCGCCGGAATTACTTCAGTCACGTGTTGTGCGGGGTCGGGCCCGAGCCCAACTAGTCGGCTGGTCTGTTAATTAATGAGACGGGCCGCGGCCTTCGGATATGTCTTATTATGTTTAGTTTGGGAAGTTACCTGCGCAAGTTATTTCTCTTTGTAATTAGGTAACTAAAGACGTTCGCGCGACAATGACAAGGAGGTTTGGGTCGAGTCGTTAAAGTTATTTTTGGGCTGTTTTTGTTGCCGCGTAGGAACAGTTCCAGGGCGAATGTGGATCGGAATATTACAGATTTTTGATTATCTATATCTAAGACGAAAGAAAATGGCAATCGAGTTTGTACGGCAATTGCAGTAGTTCCGCTACTCACCGCTGCGGTCCTACTTTAATTTCCTTATCATTTTGTCTTCGTAATGGTTATGTTACTGTTTTTATACTAAGCGTACTAGTCACATCCAGATTTTGGGGCTTTCCAGAAAGAAGAAAGAAACCTGAATTAGCTTAATTTTAACACCAAGAATAAGAAGTGTGTCTTAACTCTAACGAATATCATAAAAGCATTTAAAATAAATTAAAAATCTTTATCCAAAATAATGTATCTATTCTCTCACAACAGGTTCAGAGGCAAAGTTTAAATTAAATTAAAATTAAAAATATAGGATAGTCTTAAAACTCACCATATATCGCCGAATGCAACATCACATGATAAATGGACGGCCCCTCAACTACATCGTGATTAAATTAATTCGTCGAATAGAAGTTAATAAATACACATTAATCGGATACCTACGGTTTAAAGTTTAACTTAGTCGATGTTTATTTGTTTTTAAAATTAAACGTATCTCTTGTTCGGATAACATTGCTCATTATTTGGTATATTTTTAAGGTACATACACTTAGCAAAATTGTTGCTTGAACGATTTTTGCCGGAATTATCGTTCTCTTTTATTTTCCCGCGACTTCGTTCGCGTTGACTACATCCTTTCATGGTCGGTTTTACCCCTATCTCCCCTAATATTCGAAACAAAAAGTGTTCATATTTTAATCCAAATTTCGAGCTATATTTTTGCCAAATTTCATATCTCTAACTTAACAATAAACATTTTTTTTAAAGGTGGTATTACCCTCATCCCCCGCTTATTTTCTAACAAAAAGTAGCCTATGTTCGTTTTTGAGGTTCAACGTAAAATCGGTTGAGAGATTTAAGCGGGAAAGCGTAAGAGACAGACTGAGTTACTTGTGCATTTATAATATTAGTAGGGATTTGCTCTTAGTATTGGGTCCTGACCTTTTCCGTTAGTTTAAAAAGGGGGCCTTAAGGAAGTTTATACGCTTCCAACTGAGTCGTTTACTATCCACATAGTCGTAAACTATTTCCTTTTTATTGCCTCTGATTGTGGCCGCTCCAACTATCTTGGCACGGTTCCTTTAACGGAATTAGTAGGTATCTACATCTTAACTCGTCGGAGCTTATGACTGCTGAATTTCATCGCTTTTCAGATTTGTGTCAATACCGAGCCCAGCGGTTTATCTGGAAATTTTATTACTTTTGTGACGAAAGTTGGCACATGAGCTTTATTTATTACAAATTTATTAATTACGACTAAATAAACACCTTACTACGGCTGACGATTAAGTAAGGTCCTTTTTAATGCATGACTTTGTAATAACCTACCTATATGCAAAATCTTCAAATTGCACAAATAAAATGAAATCAGGTATAAATATATGATTTTTTAGTATGTAATCGCAAATTATTTAATGAATTGTAATATCTCTTTCCTCGCTCTACATTTATTTCAATTTATTAAATTGGTATGTTGACACCAATTACAAATAATTTGAAGATATAGTATCTATACTGTTAAAGCTTAAAAAGACTGAGCCTACAACGGATTTTATTATTGACTATTTGCAAATGAAATTAACCACACTGACCACACTGAATTTAAAATAGCATTTGTAAATGCTCCGAAACTATTTAATAGTCAGTATGGTTAATAACATTGTGACCTCACAGATTCCTATCTTCTATACCTATATGAAGGAATTGTGTTTTAACATGTATGTATTTAAAATATCTCAGTTGACTTGCCAGCCATCATCCAAAATACGGATATCTATTAACACATTGACCTCCATTGACGCTTTAAAGCGTCATCAAGAATTTTGATCCAGACGCCGACGACGCCTTTAAGCGTCATTATTTGCCTTATGTTTGACGTTGAAATAAAAAGTAATGAACACCATCTCGTATACATATTTATACACACCGCGCACCAGGATACGATAGATTATTATTATTGATGTCTAAAAACGTCCTACAGCATAGAATTGAGTTAAAAAATTATAAAAATCAACAACTAAAATTATTAACGTAAAATCACACTGCACGACGCCGTGGACGTCTTAAAGCGTTAGGTAGTGATGTGACTAAGTGGACATTTTTAATACATTTTTTATTTTTATTTAATATGTAGGTATTAGATGATAACAATAAAATGTGATTATTTTTTTATTGTTCTACTGCTAGTGTATTAAATGTGTATTAGTAAATAACTATTATCATTATCTCTGCCTATACACATACTTGATAGATGGATTGATGATGCTCACTCGTCATATGGTTAACGTACGAATTTTTTGTCTGTTTATATTTTACCTAATTATTAATGTTCAATCAATTGAGAAAAAGTTTGTAATAATAAACAGAGGACATGCCATTGTGAATTAATTTCATGACTAATGTTTTTACTATTTATTATTGAATTTAATCTGCTTAAAATATACCTTAATTTTTTTTCATAAAAATTTATGTTATCGATATACCCACCTAACTCCACTATGTCATGTTCACTTTAATGTACTGCCAACGCCAACGACGCTTTAAGTCGTCCGCTTGTGACGTCATAAGCGCGTATGCTGCTATTGATAGTGTTGGGAGTTGAAGATAGATAAAATTATTTTTTTTATTTTATATTTTCATTGTACTTAATTATGTCTGTAAAACCAATTTCTGTAAATGTTTCTATAAATAACTGGTTCGGAATTAGCCTCCACGGAATCCTAGGCTAGGCTATGGCAAGTAGCACCGGTGTTCATCGTGATGTTATATCAATCCTCAATAAAAGATTAGTTGCAGATAAAATATATTTTTTTCAATTACCCTACAAAAGCTAAATGCTACTGAAGTTATTGTCCGTGTTTCTATATTGTAGACTTTTTGAGTGAAAACCCACAAATACATTATTTACGAAAATAGTTTAAATAATAATGGGTTGTGTTGAACTTTTACATATTCGGGAAGTAGTTGATGATGATGATATTTTTAATAAATCTTCGCCTGATAGTGAAGTAGGAGAAGTGTTTCTTTTCGAGGCACTTATTTATTTGAATCAAACTAAATTAATGAGCATGACAACCGGATCAACAAATTATAATTATTTCGTGAGTTATTCCATAGAGATTATAATACCCATATTTATTGTTTACTCAATCAACTGAAAAAAACTATGTATGATAAAGCTCATAAAAATTCGAAGTTCACTATGTCGCTGCTAGTTTTAAAATGTATCTAGATGTGACGTCATACGACATTTCAACGAAACACTGCACCGTGATTTTTTGATTTATTAAATAAAAAAATATGAATGTTTATCGTTAAGTGCACCGTAAAAACCGGGAAACATGATTTTGGTGTAAATTTGTAAAACGCCCCTTTGTATTACATATTTTGGTTTCTGTCGATAGCAAAAAATATACAATGTTTTGTTGCTCTTCTTATACAAAAAATTAAATCATAATAAGTTCAAAAGGTGTACTTATTATAATTTCATCACCGACATTAATTCATATTATTTTGTTTTTAACCAATACAGTGGTGTTTTTTCCAATTACATCGATAAAGTCCTTAACAACACTATAAGAGTAGGTAAAATTTGTCAAACATTTAAGTTGTGATCGCCGATGACGCTTTAAGGCGTCGACTAGTTGCGCCAAAATTCCTTGCATACTTTAAAAAATCTTGTGATAATTTTCTGATTACTAAGACATATAAAATTACTATTGATCTATTATTTCTTATTACGTTCAGTATGTATGAGCATTTATTTCTTTATCCTTAGTAATAGGTAATAAGGTTCCGAAACAAACGTTTATTCTTATCGCTTAGTGCAGCATGTCACATCACTATCGTATTGGGCGAAAATTCTAGCTAATAATAGGCATGGCGTCGGGAGCAATATTTTCTATTTGAAGTCCGGCGGTCAATGGGTTAATTATATCACGAATTATACATATTTCTATGTTTGATATATGAAACATTTTATAAAAACTAAACATTAACTCAAACGTCTTGTTTAAAATATAGAACGAAACAAAAACAACATGGTACAAAACAAAAGTAATTGCTTCGTACAGTTCATTTAGCGCGATCCTAATAATGGAGGACTGGAGACCTACCTATTAAAGCAGCTACCATTTCTAGAGAAAACCTACTCGCTTCAGTGCGTCGTCTAAACCTCTTCCCGTGAAAGAATAGATATGTAACTGATATTCCACTAAACTTGGACGTATCAGCAACGCAATAAAATGTCCTTAAGAGTTAAAACAAACAATATTTTTGAGATACTACCTATATATACAGTTTACCCATTTAAAAAATAGTGTGTAATTGAGTTTTATTTATTACTTTATTAATCATAGTTAAACTCAATTAGATATCAATAAATCAATGCATCAAATAATATTTTGAATCGTCATTTAATACAACGCAGCGGTACCTACTCTAATACCTTTTCGGAATTTATATTTAGCTTATATCAAGAAGATACTGGCAAGATACTTAGTAGATAATGCATTGTAAACATGTATTTTTTGTATTTAACTTTAGGTATTGGTTTAAAAACCATACTTACCCTTAGTTAGATATTCTGACACTTTGGTTTTTTCCAAATCTAGGTATGTTAGGTGGTTGATTGTGTTCTCTCGTGACAAAACCCTGTGATCATGGTACTCGTGTCAAGTCGGTCGCCTCGACACAACAGCGCAACTGTAACGAGAGAAGAGCTACGGGCGTTGCGGTTCATTACCCGGGATTAAATGCATCAAAAGATGGGATAAGCCCGCTATTATACGAGACGCCCTCTTCTTATCTCGCTTTGCTAGGTACGGGTTGTTTTCCAAACGAAGCTTTACCGAACACATTACCCGCTTTCGGTTAATCTCTGAGGTTTCGCAACTAACGCCGACAATCGGCGTCATTTTTAAGCCACAAAGTCTTCGTGGCTTAAAAATGACGCCGATTGTATGGACACAAACTAGAATTGCTAACAGAATGAGCTAGCTTATTAAAGTTCAATTTCTGTGTCTGCCATATTACAATATTACATTGTTTATTCGTTTCAGAACTAGAATAGCATAATTTAACAGATTTTTATGACAGAACAATATTTTAATATTTTTAATTTAATTCCGTAAATAAGTAGCTAATAGATACAGAAAAAGTAAATCAGCACCAATATCGATATATCTTTCTTTAAAGAGAGTGTGTCTTTACTCACTTACGTAATGAATGAGCTATCTAATGTACAAAAATAGTACTATGTCCCTTTACTTTTTTATTAGGTACCTACATTGGATGTTGATGTCTACTCAATTACGCAAAATCGTTTAACTTTATTTGACTAAAGGCACCTCTCCGAACTAACGGATAATGGCTTGGATATTAAGTGTTCACCTACAAACTTATAACAACTGAAATGTTTTTCCAATTTCCTAATGTACTAACATATGTAGCTCCTATTTAACGGTTTATTGCATTTTACCGACAAGCCCTGTGGTCCTAGCACCCATGTCAAGTTGTTCGACCGACAAGGTATCTAAGCTCACACGTACGGAATAAGACTTTCCATCCCTTTCCCACTTCCTGCGGGTGCCGTGTGTATAAAATGGATAGATATATCGTAGTCCGTTTTTGAGTTTGGAAAATAGGGTCAGTGTAACAAGGGGCCGGTGCGGCTCATTAAACTACAGGATTAACTTCATCAATGAATGGGATAAGACGCTCTTCTTAACTCGCTTTGCTTGGGATTGTTTTCCAATAAAACCTTTACCGAAAACATTGGGTTACAACACCTACCTGCTTTTAGTTAATCTCTGAAGCGTTTAGGCCGTAAATTCAACCTTATTTTACCTGACTCCCCGTGAACGTTTTCCGATATCTTTCATTGTTAGTAGGTAGTAGTACCCTACCCAGTTAGACAATTCACCTACTACGATTACTGTATTAGAGCCTATGAAATTAAGAACATTACGTATGAATTTTTTACTATGATATGAAATTTACTACAAATTTCGCCGCGCTACGATGTACGTACCATTATTTTTCATACACAGTAAGGCGATTTTCCCACTGAAGACAGATACTGAAGTAAAGAAATCGGTGCACCGGTGACGCTTTGTCAAAAGCACGTTAAAATGTAAACTACACTATTTGCATTTTATATCGCTCATAAGTTGAGGACATAAGAACTACTTACTATCAAAGTGCAAGTATTTCCCGTGACGAATTTTACACGTTACCTACCGTACGTTTCTTTAATTTAAACTGAGACACTTGCACATAATGTTTAAAAACGGTACGATGATTAAACGCCTAATCATTAGAAAAAGATTGCGAGTTCAGCAACACAAACTAAATCTTAGAAGTTACGATATTTTATACATTAATACAAAAACCGAACCATTTAAAAAAAGGAGGTTCTTAATTCGATATAGTTATTGTAACTATAACTTATTCAATTGATTTAATTTAAGCCTTGCTTGCTAATTACAAGCTTGTTACATTTATACGCATAAAGAATTTCAGTTAATAATGGTTCAACAAACAAAGCATTATCAGTCATGGCTTTCACGGAATAAACCAAAGACGAGCAACGCTGTAGCGCTTACATAACTGCTTTGATGAATGCGGCTTTATTCCATTCACAAAGGCGTTCATATTGATTTAGTTTCCGCAACCAGCTCCTTCGCGGTTAATTAATTGAATTACCTACCCGTGCCAGTTCAACTTCCAGAGGTACCTAACTACGTACCTACTTAGAGCTATCGAGTGTAAAATATCTAGGAATTCACTAGAATGATTCGTGCATTTGAAAGTACATTGGTAAACTTATTTAGGTAGCCTGGTCGAGTTTAAAAATATGCATTTCAGATTTGTCGCTACGAGGTTCAAATTTATTATAGATTTGGAGCTTGCTCGCTACTGTTTCTTCTTTTTCTGATTTTAAATTCGTGTTTGAGTGTAGGCTGGGATTTTGATAAAAAATTAAACAAGTTTTTAAATTCGAGTCTCATTTTGGTTGTCATATCACGTTGAGAAGGGCAGCCAATAGGCTAAGAATACTCCGGCCGGGAATAGGTAGGTACGTCCAGCTACCAATAGTATGTAGGATATAATAATGTTAAAGGGTTTTGTTAGACCACGATCATTTTCGGTATATTGAACTAAATAGGTTATTCGCGTTCCGTTTGATATGGGTTCGGGTTTAGTTGGTTCCTGTTCTACCTTTGTCAATCAACAATAAAGGGTGTACTTTATGGAGTTAAGGAAATACGTTCATTTACTTTGATCACAGTGTGATACTTCCAGGTTGCTATTTTGAGAGTGAAAATCCTCAGTCGTGGACAAAAGAATGAATGCCTAAAAGTGTTTACCGTAAGATGTTTTAACGGGTACCTTATATTATCTAGGATCAAAGGAAACGAAAATAGGGAAGAAATCATTACAAACTTTTATGGAACGAGTTAAAGGCTGTTAAGTATAGACGTGGAGTGAGTTATGTAGATCAAATGTGTGCATTGATAAGTCTCAAAACTGTAAATTTACTTTTATCTTTCCAATATTTGGTTAAAATTATGTTTTTTAGTTTAATCAGAGACCTATTTTAACACAACAATTCATCAAACTCTTAACAATCCCTACTAATATTATAAATGCGAAAGTAACTCTGTCTGTCTGTCTGTCTGTTACGCTTTCCCGCTTAAACCTCTCAACCGATTTTGATAATATTTGGCATAGATATACGTTGAACCTCAAGAACGGACATAGGCTACTTTTTGTTAGAAAGTAAGGGGGGGGGGGGCTAAGCCACCTTTGAAAGTTTATATGGGAAAATGTTTATTTTTTAAGTTAGAGATATGAAAGTTGGCACAAATATAGCTATATTAAAATATAGACTACTTTTTGTTTAGAATATTAGGGAAGAAAGGGGTAAAACCGACCATGAAAGGATGTAGTTCACGCGAACGAAGACGCGGGCACAGCTAGTCATTACATAAATAGAATAGGTAAAACTCTAAAACGTTTTATGGAAGTAGTTTAATTTTGTAGTTGCCTAATATATCTCTAATCTAATCTAATATACATATATTAGAATAAACTAAGGACCATTCAACACGAATGTAAAGGAATCTACGAGTTTAATGATATCTTAAAATCAACATTCATTTATTCAAAAAGTATTTTGTAGCAATTATAACGTATTGACTACTACAAAATACAAACGCGCGTAAAGTTTATCAAATCTAATACATCTGTTTCATTGAACTCTTGTTTTATTTAAGCCACTAAATATAACTAAATAAAATGCTGACTGAATTGGCTAGCGCTATCCGAAACCACTTGGATAGATGAAGAAATATTTACGAGTATACTTAAGACCGTGTCCTTGACATGTTCGCGACACGACACCACTCAATCACAGTTGAATACTCTCTCATACGCAAAAGAAGAAGATATATTGTTATTGGCGTTTGTTTTGCTTTACATAAAGTGACGAAGCCATGCGTGTATTTTTTTGCTCTTAATATTAACTAAACGTACAGTTTTTCATGCTTCAAACATATGATGGATGAATGAATCAGATGACGGGTAATATTTTTCTTGCGTTTCCAAGCCTACCGCGCGTTGAGGAGATTGCGAATGGAGGTATGTACCTACATTTATGTCAGTAAACATTGTTTTTTCGTTTCGCAGAAAATACAGATCCTTCAAGCACGAAAATGAGGCTGGTAATACATTGAATAAAGGGATTTATAAATAAAATATGTACCGTGGGTTTTAATCACATAAATGAAATCTGAGGTCAGTAGAGGTCGTAAGGACAGACGCAAAAAGAACCTTACTTGGACGAGCGAGGGCGGGACTTCCTTTTATAACAATAGAAGCCTAAATTAAATTCTACCTGTTCATAATATGAAATCCAATATAATAGAAAGCCTATTGTAAGCCTCTGAATTAATAAACAGGTTGGAGGCTTCCTGAGTCACTTTTATTGCATACCCGTTTTGATCATCATTACGAAAAATATTACCTACTTGTTTTGGTGTATTTGCCTCGTATACTTATGTTACTTCTTTATTAGAATAGTACCTACATATGAAATGATTAATTGCGATGAATACCATGAAATTAAATTGACGGTGTTTTGGTTTTGGTAGAATTGTCTATGTCACCGTAAGATTGTAAAAATCGTTAGATTACAATCTGTGAAGCTCTTCCTGATTGGTCGGTTTTTTGTATGAGCGACCAATCACGACCAGCCTTTCTATGTCCCCGTAAAGTTAGGAATTTCAATTCAAATCATTTCTTTTATTTAAAGAATTCAGAGATGTCGTTAAAATAAAATAAATGCATTTCAAAAAATTTTCAAATATTTATTTACTATTTAGTAGGTAATCAATAATCCTGACATACGTTGAGAAATAATTGTATCGAAAAATCAAAATTTTAATTGAAATTACAATTAAATGAAACAATTATTTTGTCTTTTAACACAAATTAAAATTGGAAAATTTTAAGAAACTCTTATAAAAAAATAGTTAGTCCTTTAAGCATACCATAAATTAACAGTATTAAACCAACAAACGAAATAACAAACAAATATGGCGAATGACGGGGCACATAACTCTCAACCAATCAGCACGCGAGATGCATTTTATTCTACGTCAGTTCACAATTTGACCGATTCCCATCGATAGATTACAATATAGCGAAAAATAATGCGTTAAATTGCAATCTTAATGTTACGGTTCACAATCTGTCGACAGTTTACAATCTCGCGAGATAGATTGTAATCTAACGATTTTTACAATCTTACGGTGACATCAATACAGCACAATCGAACCCAAGCTAATTTTTAAAAAAAGTTTCCCGAATTTAACCAAGATTCCATTGTCTGTAAACTGTACTCGGTCAGTGCTATTTACTTACTATTTAGTGGCTCAATTTCATCATCATTCTCTACAATTTATATTTTCCTGTCTAAGCAGTTGTGTATAGTTTTTAAACTTGTACATAAGTTTATTCTGAACACAAACATTTCAAACACAAATGTGCATCACATTAATATCAAGCGTGGAACATACTACGACCCCTTACAAAAGAAGGTAATGATAGAATAAAAATGATCAATTCGTAAATAAAAAATATAGTTTTAATTTAACAAAGTACCACAGGATAAAAACTTTTCAACCGGCGGATTCTGAAGTCATCTAATAAGTATGTTAGAACTAGTAGGAGAACAATTCAAACATTTTACCTTTTTAATAAATAAGTAAAAGCAGCGAAGTTTATTCATGCAAGAATAATACCTTATTTAGTTATAAATGTTCCGGTTTTCTGACCCTACCGCAGAACGACTTGGGAGTTAAAGTTACGAGGAAGCCCGAAATGAAGATTAAAAAAATAAAGCGGTTTATTTTTGTGCGGGCGTGGGCACTCGGTGCTGAGCTTCGGTGTCACGCTAACAGCTTTTAAATGTTCGACTACTTCGAGTAAACCTGCTCTTATATTTTTACATCTTCAACATTCCTTTTGACGGGAAAATTTTGGCTACTTTTTTACTAAACATAAGTCCCATTGAATTCGTTGATATCAATTGATACCTGAATATTTTAGGAAAAATACTGGTAAGGTTGTATGTTTTGGGATTTTACTTCGCTTGTTGAAATCCTACATCCTATGAGGATTTATAAAGGTTGCAGATAAAGATATCTGAAAAGTTATTGCGGTGAAACGTAGCATCGATCAAAAATAATTAGGTAAGGCGGGGAACAGTCTGTGAAAAAAAGGGTCCTAAATATTACAACGAAACATTTAGAAAGTCTTCCACTGAAATTGTAAACTGTACAGAAATAAGTTGCTCGTGTGTACATGATATCATTAGTAGACGTTATAACTCAGTGCAAAAATCTCTAATAGGTATCAAAGTATCTCTTAAATCTTGCTTCCTCGACGAGTTATTTTTGTAAAAGGTTAGGTCTTTTCATAATGTCATGCCCTGACTTCACACATGCCACACGAATGAAGTTTTCAGCAAAAATATAAAGCGGTTTATTTTTTTTAGAGTGTTGGCGTTTGCAGAGTCACGGTGTCATGCTAACACTTTTTAAACCTGCTGATTTAGTTTTACAACTTCAGCAGTATTTTGGCGATCATATTTGGATAATGTAATTAAATAAATGCGCTAGATAACATGAATACAAAATTCAGACAACATCACATGCACTTACATGTATGTACGTACATTAATCTTGTCTCTATGTAAGTAACTAAATCATTTGTGTTATGGTAACCAGCATTAACGGTGGTATCGCTAATTACTGTACGGTAGCCTAATACATTTAGATAGATAGATACACTTTATTGCACAGAAAATTTACAGAAATTGGTTTTACAGACATATTTAAGTACAATATAGGCGGTGTTATTGCTAGAGAGCAATTTCTTCCAGACAACCTTTAGGTAGAGGAAATAGTATATTTATCCATACTAATATTACAAATGCGAAAGTAACTCTGTCTGTCTGTCTGTCTGTCTGTCCGTCTGTTACTCTTTCACGCCTAAACGCCTGAACGGATTTTGATGAAATTTGGTATAGGTATACGTTGAATCTCAAGAACGGACATAGGCTACTTTTTATTAGAAAATAAGGGGGGGATGGGGGTAATACCACCTTTGAAAATTTATATGGAAAAATGTTTATTTTTGAAGTTAGAGATATGAAATTTGGCACAAATATAGGTCGAAACTTGGATTAAAATATAGACTACTTTTTGTTTCGAATATTAGGGGAGAAAGGGGTAAAACCGACCATGAAAGGATGTAGTCCACGCGAACGAAGTCGCGGGCACAGCTAGTAAAAATATAATTTACATACATTCAATTGAACAGCTTATTAAGATATTAATAGGTGTTTTTTTTTGTTATTAACAGTTACAATAATAAATTGCGTTCAAATAAAGCGGGAAACTTACTATTATTCCAATGCGACCAGGGCCTCTAATGAGTTAAACACGACCCAAGATTGAGACCCGTTGGTTGGTTCGATTGCCAGACAAATAGTATTTATTTAATACTCTATCCATAATATGCTTTTTTCTACATACGTATATAAAGTTTATCAGTAAACAGAGAATAAGGCTTATAAAGGCAAACATTCGTACGAGGCGTATTGGCTTGGCTCTTCCTACGTATGGAAAATGTAAACATCCATTGCTCCCTCGCTATAGGCTTAATAAATACAGCAGCCTTTTAGGTCCACTTAGATTTATAGCCTGTCAAGCTTTAAGTATTTGGCATCGTATTCCAAATTTCAAATAAATCTTATACAGGTTATAGTTAGGGAGGCGAATAGGTGAATTCGGTAATACTCGAGCGTGGCAGTTTAAGATATAAGAGATACGGTATCTCTTATATCTTAAACTGTTTTATTAGGTATCTGAGATACCTTAGACCTTGTAAAGTATTTAGCTCTACATATATGTAGTGACGCGCGCCTAGGATAGACGATCAGATTAAGATATTGGAGGTTGATTTTAGTGTTTTAAGACTAAATTTAACTAATCTGACGATAAGTCCTTGACGCCGCCGAGTTATAGGGTCGCGAACTTGTAAAAAAAAACGTTAATCTGGCATTCTCGAGCGCGATTTCTTTTATTTTTATTTTAAAGAATATAATCTAAAACTTACTTAAAATACAAAATCTGCCGGTTTCCGCATGACCGGAAGTGTGGAAGAGCCATTTCGTTTTCCGAAAAACGCGTTGCGGCATATAAGTCGCGACCGATACATTTTACAAAAAAAAGTTTTTATAAACAAAAAAGGTAAATTTATTTTACACAAAAAAAGTCTCTTTAAATTTTTGTCCAAAGTTAAAACTTTTTGACTTGAAGCATCATAAAAACTCAAACTCCCGGTTTTTTAGTATATAAATAAAATAAAAACATTGATATGAAATAACGATGATTAAATTATGTGACTTTATTATATCTAAAATTTTTCTTTATAAAGTTTCTCGACAATTTTCGTGGACTCGGAAAAAGTTACGCGTATCTGTATTCAAAAGTATTATTAACATGTACAGTTTCATGTATGTATATTATTCAATAGCCTGTTGATCCTCAAATTGTTTTTTGGACGTACTGTAAGCAAAACGAATAATAACAATACGATTATAATACAATTTTTATAGCATTTCATTATTTTATACAATCAATAATACAATTCGTACTACAGTTCATCTACATTTAGGTTGGTTGTATCTATCGCTTTATTGTCATTCTTGAATTCCCCGTTTTATCAAGGAGAAAGAAAGAAAAAAAACCTTTTTCGGTCAGATTAGGAGAACCCACCAACATTTTTGTCAGATTAAGAAAATATGCTTTCAAGATACCGAGATAAACCTCCCCTATAAAAATCTGACGCGCTTGAGTATTTCAAAAAAACTCTTTTTTTGCATTTTCAAAAATTCATGGTAACTTATCGTCACGCCGAAATCGTCAGTTTTTAAAAGGGGGGCCTTGGGGCCTACTTAACACCCCTTCCGAAAATCTGACGCGCTCGAGTAAATTTTATTTTTCTGCATTTTTGACTACTTTATATGCCTACCCCCACCACGCAAACCGGCAGATTAGTATACCGTTGTTATCAGAGGTATTTGGAGCATACGTAGTACGAATATCTGACGCGCTCGAGAATGCCCAAGTAACTGATTTTTTAACATTTTTGAAAAACCGTACACGCCAAACCCACGGCTATAATGGTTTTTACCATACGAGCTTTTCTTTTCGAAATTATTTTACCTTTTTATTTTGATAGGTCTCGACGGCGCCGTTGAGTTACGCCATTTAGCTACCTCGCCTCCCTAACTATTAAGGCAGTGGCGGATTAAATGTCGATAGCGCCTTCGTCGGTACTTTTTTTCTGTCGGAAACTTGGGAAAGGCCCAATCATCATAAATCCAAATTTATATTCAATAAAACCTAAAGGAATTAAGAAAATAACTTTTTCCTGTGTACCTATATTGCGCTACTTGGTTAAGGAAGACTATGGAGAATCTAAATTTAAACAGCATTAATGGGAAATATTGTTGAAACAAACCTGTTATGAAGAGCCCTTTTTACAAATTTACGGGGAATTATTTACATCTGATAGATCTATTTCAAGGAAACTGTATTATAAAGAACCTTTTTTTGTGGGGTTAAGCGCGCCGAGTCGTCTCTAAGTGTGTTCGTAAACCCACTCACTCGTTGTCGTAAAGTGTTATCTTCAGTTTAATGTCGGCAGGGCTTGTTTAAAATACGTTTCACTTTTGGTTGATAAAAAGCAACTAATGCTTTGGGTATGAAATACATGATATATCAAGTTAACCTATCGGCTATAAGGATTATGAGTATTTTTAGGAGTCGTGTCCGTATTTGTCTGAGCAAGTTTACTAAGAAATAAAATTCTGAACAAATACGTCGCACTTATACTGTTTGTTAGTAATGAAAAGTAGGTATGTATTATTATTACAGTAAAATAGTGTTAACTATTTCGGAAGTCTAAATAAAAATTAATATTAAAAGCTGCGTCCTAATGAAACGAATAGTGATATGCCTCTCAAACTAGATAAGTCTCAAATTTAAATATCGAGTGAGCGCCGTAGTCTGAACTGTTTACGTATATATTAAGACCTAAATAAAAAAAAGCAATACTGTAGAAGGAATACTGTAGAATCATGTCTGTTAATGCCTCATTACTTTGTGTCGTAATGTTTACACGATCAGTGTTGTTGGTGAATAGGATCGTGGTATAATTCACGATTTGTTTTTAAATAGAATAATCTTTTCTAATTCTCTGCCTGCCAAATAAAACTTGATAAAATCTGCCTAGGGAATCGTGCTTGAAGTATTTGAGCTAATTTTTGTTGCTAATGACAACAACAAAGATGTAGGTATCTTGGGCTTGGTAAAATATTGTCGACACATACGGGTTTATATCGTATAGCTCAAGTGAGCTCATCCAGCGCCTCCACTCGCCACTAATAGCATTTGAACGTCCGCCTTAACCCTTGGAATCGTTACTCTCGCACTCTTTATCGTTAGCATAAATGCGGCTTTTCCTTTTACGATCTCCAGAGTCGTTTGAACAAATCTACTACTTAGTAAGCGAGGTCGCAACAGACATATGTAAATGGATTCGCAATTCCCTTTTTGCGTTTACGCTGTTAATCTGTGCTGTGGTTTAAGGCTGCATTGTTTTAAGAGCTTACTCGCATTTTGATCGATGTCATACTAATAATGACATGGGTTCGATTTATTCAGAGGAGATTCACAGTTTCTAAATAATCCATCAGGTTTCTTTTCAATTTTACGCCAACTAATTCGAATACCAATTATTATTCTTTTTGCTTTAGTTCTTAGTTTTGTTTTATGATCCAAGTTTTAAATTAGAAACTGTGGTTTATTGTCGTACACGCTTTTGTTAGTTTCGTGACTACGTGATATGCTACGATGTAGTTCGCGGTTTCGCGAGATTCTATGTATGTATAGTTGTAGCATTATACGCTCTGGCTTTGTAACATACAGCTATGTGAAAGTTACTTTGAAATAATTTAAGATAGTTACTAAAACTGCATTTCTGTCATATATGGATACAATTCGCGTTAAGGATATCTATTAAAACATCTCGAAACTTCTTTAACAAACAGGATTCACGCGCGTTGCTGTTACGCAATTACTAACTTTCAGAGTACTTTTCTTATTTTTGCTGAGTCTATTTCCAACAAGCTGTTGTGCAGGTCTGTGTTTGCATTATTTTAGGGTGAAAAATATCCGATAGGTTGATCTAGTATATTATATATCTTTCTAAGAAATTTTATCCAAATACATTTAGTAGTTTTAGCGTGAAAGAGTAAGTAAGTACAGTAAGTTTGAGTTTATAATATTGTAGGATGTATTTATTTGGCGTTACTCCGAGTAGGTTTTAGCGTTAATGTTACCATTACACTAATCAAGGATTTAATTAAGTTGCTTCATTCGAAAAGATACTGAATTAAGTAAGTTTCAGTGTTCTGCCATTAAAGAAGGATGTATATAGAGTATTAACGGTAAAGAAACTCCAAGATACTTACTGTTCACTCTTGTTAGCGAACTTGTACAGCGAGTTGAGTTGGTGTCGTAGTCGAGTCGAGACAGATTGTATATGTAAAAGACATTCTATGTTGTGTTGAAACTTTAGAATCCACAGTTATTGGAAAGGATTCATCCATCACTCGCTTTTTGTATTCAAATTACATTTTAGTTTCTATGAGTGTTCGGTTTCTAATCTTTTCATTGAAGAATATGCATATTTATAAGCGTTATTAGTTCGAAAACAGTGTTTTACACATAAACATTTATAGTAATTAAACAGTTCCAAACAGTATTTTATTAATTTAAACAGGTTACTAACTTACGTATTTTTAGTTTTAATAAGTAGACGTATAGATTAAACAGCTTTTATTTATTAACCTAATCAGTGACTAATGAAGTAGGTACTAGAGACTGGGCATTACGATTGAATTGGTACACTAATACTTGTTCAATGTTGAAACTAAATTGCATAATTCAATATGCCTTCGTGCGTTTCGTAAATAAATAATCCAAATAAAATTGTACAAATATGAAAATTAGCAGCTTTTCGCGATGTGAATAATAAATGTTTCCAATAGCATTCCCGCAGAAAATGAGAACAATTCTCATTTCACTAAACATTTGTATGCAAGATGTACTTTGTATACGCGTAAGAAATACTGGGGAGCTAATGAATGGGTACTAGACGTAATTAAATGGCTGCTTTTGTACTGTAGTTGTCTGTTAAGTTGCTAGACAGCGACGTAAGAAAGGGCCACAATGTTTTTGCTTATAGCTTTGGTTGGCGTGCACATGGAGAAAGATGTTTAGTATGCTACAACGTAAAGCACTGTTTATTGTAATAATACGTAAATATAATGGTAGGTACTTAACACTGTTAAATTTGTTTCCCATAGAGACTACAACAGACATGCTACACTATACTTTAACATCGGTAATCGCCGATTTAGCCGCTTTTTAGACGCAACATGCAGCTACCAGACTGTCCACACCGTACGAGTAGACTTGAAGACGTAAAATACGAAACGCGATTAAGCGTAACCCCACACTAGCGTTCTTTGAGCGTCGACGCCCACGCAACGCCGACGCGACGTCGACGCAACGCCGACGCGACGTCGACGCAACGTCGACGCGGCGCCGACGCAACGCTTGCGCAGCGGCGCGGTCGAAATGACGAACGCCAGGACTGCGCTCCACAGGCGCCGCGCCGGCCCGACGCCTGCCGCAGCGTTTATTTTGACAACAGTACAATGATCAACTCAATTGTTTCGGCCCGCCCCGTGTTTTAGAATCAGTAGGTAGAAGACTTTTTAGCTGATAGCAAATATGGATGTAGCTTAAAATACTAGCTCATATTGCCGAAGAAACCCATTTTCAATTAAGTACTTTTAGTTTTCGAGAAAATAAATGCTAAAGTTGCCTTTTCGTGCCATGTGTCAAATAGGTAAAATATATTTTTTCCTTTACAAGTTGAAAGCATTAATTTATCACTGCAATATAAAACATTATATTGTGCGTTATTCAAATCTTACATTTCCATTTTCGAAATAACTGTACATGACGTCTGGGCGGCGCGAAGCTCGAACGCGATGTGCAGAGGACGCCCAGCGCAAGCGCCGCTCAAACGCCGCGTCGACGCTGAGCGGGCGCCGCGTCGACGCTGAGCGGGCGCCGCGTCGACGCAACGCCCAAACAACGTCGGCGCGGCAAGACGCTGACGCTCGAAAGACGCTAGTGTGGGGTCCCTCTAAGAGGGACCCCACACTAGTCGACGCGCGTCGACGCGGCGCCCGCCCAGCGTCGGCGCGGCGCCCGCCCAGCGTCGGAGCGGCGTTTGAGCGGCGCTTGCGCTGGGCGTCCTCTGCACATCGAGTTCGAGCGTCGCGCCGCGCTGACGTCATGTACAGTTATTTCGAAAATGGAAATGTAAGATTTGAATAACGCACAATATAATGTTTTATATTGCAGTGATAAATTAATGCTTTCAACTTGTAAAGGAAAAAATATATTTTACCTATTTGACACATGGCACGAAAAGGCAACTTTAGCATTTATTTTCTCGAAAACTAAAAGTACTTAATTGAAAATGGGTTTCTTCGGCAATATGAGCTAGTATTTTAAGCTACATCCATATTTGCTATCAGCTAAAAAGTCTTCTACCTACTGATTCTAAAACACGGGCGGGCCGAAACAATTGAGTTGATCATTGTACTGTTGTCAAAATAAACGCTGCGCAGGCGTCAGGCCGGCGCGGCGCCTGTGGAGCGCAGATCTGGCGTTCGTCATTTCGACCGCGCCGCTGCGCAAGCGTTGCGTCGGCGCCGCGTCGACGTTGCGTCGACGTCGCGTCGGCGTTGCGTCGACGTCGCGTCGGCGTTGCGTGGGCGTCGACGCTCAAAGAACGCTAGTGTGGGGTTACGCTAACTTGCTTTTCGGGAGCTCGACACAGCAACTTAAAATAATTCTCAATATCGTGTGCAAACAGTGCAAAAATGGAGACAAAGCTTGCAATTTTTCTGCTTTCGAACGCCGCGAGTCGCCAAAACTTGATGCAGATGCAGTTAAGTAGAAGAAAGAAAGCAAGAAAGAAAATACATTTATTGACATCACAAAATATACATACAAACACAACGCAAGACAATAATAACAGATATTATTATTATAAATACCTTGTGAGGCCAATTTGGGTTCCACCTCAGTGAATCCTTTAGTTACTTTGGAATTAAGTCGATTTTATATAACTTTGCATATTTTTATTGATTCATCCGCGTGGCTATGTATTAAAACAATAAAAGTAGAACATTTTCAAAATGCAAATTTTATTTACATTTTTGTTTTAGACAACTTAAAGATGTGGGTCTAAAATGCCAGGTTTGTGGTGTCTATTTATTTATACTTCTTATTGTCAAAATGTATTCGTACTTACTCGAAATGAATGAATATATAATGAATAAAAATTAATCTTAACAATAATATTGCATTAACACACTTTTAATACATCATCGTTTATAATCCAATCCAATCAGTTCGAAAGCCAGAATTGGTATGTTAAATTTCTGTAACGTCCTTCGAAATTTTAACTCTGCACATGTTCACAAAAAAGTTTTACTACCAGAATGTCCGGTAGCATAAAACGTGATTTAAATTCCTTAGTGAAACAACGCAGACGCTGACAATACGAATTTCTGGTGACTACGTTTCAGACAAATTAGTTTTGAGTAGTTTGTTGCAAGTAATTAATTAAATTTTCTCTTCCACACCATTTCTCGGTAAAGATTATGATGATTGGCTCTTTTATAAGCAATTATAAATAACAGATCCTTTGTATATAATCACAATTCTACTTACCAAGAGAACAGAAGTATAGATCTAGTGTATTTAACTAAATTAAAAGTACGTACCTATGTTCGTACGTTAGGTTAATTTGAAATAAACGTAACGAAAACTATTAATATTATTAACAATAATTCCACTGCTGGACAAAGGCCACTTTCATAATAACATCATAAAAATTTAAATAAAACTGTGATATTTTAATTGGAAAACAGTTTTTCATATATACTATCAGTATGTATAAATAGATGCTGATTTTTGTTGGTTTTCACCTAATCATTTGACCTGGCCAGAAGTCGTTCTACACCCTCTGTCGTGGTTTCCGCTAAAATGTTTACCCGAGCGGTGGTCGATTCCTCGTTAGTTAAATGGCATTACCATAAATTACATATGCCGCCTTCAATAAGATCTGAACTCTGCGGTCAATAATTTTGTAGATACACATTTGTGATCTTAAAAATGACACCGCTAAAAAGGCATTAAACATTCTTATGCTTTGTTACGTTCTCATACGAATTTTGAATTAGATTAAAGTATATGGCATTATGTAAGTATGTACGTAATGATGCCTGGGCCAACCCCGGCATTATTATATTTTTTGTTCGAATTTTGCATGGAATAATGACTTTTAAAATTCAATTAAAAGCCTTAATTACTTTTGTTTGGTGATAAAGGGGTATAATTATTGGGCGATATTTCAAGAGTCAGGTTTTAGTTTCTGAATTTATTTGCATGTTTTCTCTCAACATTATTTTAACCTCACTTCTAAATGAAAAAAGCTCTCCATTATCTAGCAATCAACGAGTAGTGTATTTAAACGACCAATACGTACCAAAACTCCGTGCAGTTTAAAACAAACTTTATCAATCAACGCCCGCGGGTTCGTTACGCCCGAACAAAGAATTTAATTTTTCAATGTGAATAGGATTTGCATAACTTGTGCAGACAAACTGTATAAATGTTGGACGACTGCAGTTTTCTGAATCATTGTCATGAATATATTTAAAGTAAACAATAGAATAAGTTCTCGTATTATGTGTGCAAATAGAGACAGTCTTTATTTCGTGGCTGTTGAACTCTTTAATTTTATATATCGTTTTATTGTGGAGACTATTACTTCGTGCATCGCAATATATTGTAAGTAGGTACCTATTTATCTTAGTTACATGTAATAAGCATATATGCTGTTTTCCAACGAGAGGACGGATGAAATATGACAACTAAATATCTAAATAAAACAATTAACGTTAAAATAGAAAATGTTAGTACGTTAAATGTAATTTTAAAGAGAGGAAAGGTATTCGAAAAGTTACAGTTATCCGTTTAAAAAAATTGCATTTGTCCCAAATGTTTTGTTTAGGAAAAAGTTATTACGGATACATTTAAAAAAAAACATAATAGTTATCTTGGTAAGGATTGTCCGCTAATTCTATCAAAATCTCCTTTGAATAAAAATATACTTTAATTTGATGCTAATAGAGTTGGATGTTAGCCAAAAGGTCATGTACACATATTAATTTATTTGTAGGTTTTGACTATAACATATAAGACCCTACATATTTTTTTCGTATAAATACTACGCATTATTTCAATTCTCTACAAGTAATTTACCGACATAACTTGCGGGATTTTTGGCTTTGTGGACGTGACCGCGTCTGCTGTTAACAAAGGCAAATTTCTACAAAGGGTTGAAAAAAAACTGAAGCCTGCTACGACCAAGCTACAAGTAGCTAACTGATCGGAATATTTCCTGCTAGCTTTAACAACTTTTTTGACATCCCTGACTAATGTATTTCCACAAACTGAAATGAACGACTATTTTTCGGTCAGGATTTTATTTGTAAGATATAATTTTTTCACTGATGTGTCAAAATTGCGATGTTACATTTTCATTTACGAGTACATATCTACTACATAGCTAGCTACTACCTATTTTTGTTGGTCGCAAAAGTACAAATCTCGTTTTTAAAATAAAGTTTTACTTTGTGATTTGTGTAGATATTTAAATAAAATTCCGGCATCAACTATACTCACTAAAGTTAAAATAGGAAGGCTGTTAAGCCCATTGTTTAGGCCCAAGTAACTTCTTACCATACATTTAAATCACGTTTATTTTTATCCAATACATTTGCAAATGAAATAGGAATTTTCAGGGATCTGGGTGGCGGAGGAGATAGAACCTGCGCTAACTTTATAATTAGAATGGAGTTTAGTATTCAATATTCATATCCCGATAACTTAAGGCATTTTACAGCCGTAGAGACGCCTCAGGTCTTTTTGTTTTATTCTAAATTATATCGGATGAGCTTCCGTTCCTTCAATTATTCAGTAATTTTAATTATTTATTGACTACTTTTAGCCCCCGCCGCATCGCCTATGTAGTCATGTATGATATTATTATTTATGGGTGGATGGATGTTACGCTATCAAGTAAAACTACTGAATAAACTAAGACAACATTTTAAAGATAGAGAATTTTTAATATTAACATCTAATATTATTTTTCGCCATGAGAACGCCAGATCAACGAGAAAGCCGCTAGTTTTTAATAATTCCACTGACGCTTTAATTCTTAGACGTTTTTATTAAGGCTTTAAATAATATCTTCGAGTAACTCAATTTATCTATCAATTACGTACTGTAGGTATACTATTAGTAATGGAAACCCTACACCTTAAGTGATGGGGTGATATTTTCCGGAACGCTCTGGCACGATGGGAACGGGCCTGGCGCTCCTGACAGCGATAAGTGGCCAGCTCGTGATGGATGTCTAAACGAGTTGAGAACCGCTGCGCTATTTTTTCGGTTACGAATGAGGACGTTCCTTTCTTAATACATTTCAGGTTTACGATGGCACTTGGAACTTTTTCTTCAAGTTGTTCTGGTATTTTTGCATTTGCATAATTTCTTCTGAAACTGCCAAACCTAGGTCATAGAACCATAATGTTCTATGCTTTTAATAATTCATGAGCAGCAAGCGCTCAGATATTATAATATTAACAGCACCTGTTTGATTAGTGTAAGCGACTGTTGTGGTCCAACCTCCGTAGCCCTTTATGGTATAAATAGGTATAATATTATATTTGTATACATTTGCGTCTGTCAGTGTGTGTTAGTGTCTCTCATCAGTTGCTATTAAAGTTTATAATACCGTTTACGAGCATAGAACGAGTTTTAATAGTAGATAATAATAATTTTATACAGTCCGCTTTTCCTTCACAATAAGTAGGTACAAGATGAAAATACTATGAAAACTAAATTATTTTAAGTACTTAGTCGCACTAAATTAGAATTAGTGAGGTTCTCTGAAAGTTGTTTGCAGTGCTGGCGGACTTTCGCTTATCATTCCCTAACTTGATATTTTTAGTAAAATTATGTATATTATGCACGGTTCTTTTGTATTTTCGCTATTCTTGATAATTATTCTTGTTTATCTTAAGATGCCCTTAAAGTGAAATCAGAAATGGTTGCCCTATTGCTTTCAATTTGCATGCCTTTTTAATATATTTCGTGTCTATTCGATATTTTTATTTATTGAGTAACGAAGACTAGTTTAAAATCAATCATGAAAAATATGCAATACCTTAATTTTCTATTCCTTTTAGTATGTAGGTATTCAATAAAAGTTTGAACCGATCTAATTATTTTCCCTTTAAACTTTTTTCATACAAAACATATAATTTAAACTTTTTTATTGTATAAATCTACTATGTATTTCGAAATTGTAAAAGCTATCAAAATAACACATTTCAAATCTAATCTATATCTATACTTATAATAAATCTGTAGAGAGGTCAATTCTGTACATGAAATATATTTTCAAAATAACTATCAGGGGGTGATTAGTGATCGATACTGATGCCAAAAATGCAATCAGTAAAATTTTTGTCTGTCTGTCTGTCTGTCTGTATGTTCCTTATAGAAACAAAAACTACTCGACGGATTTTAACGAAACTTGGTACAATTATTCTTCATACTTCTGGGCAGGTTATAGTATACTTTTCATTACGCTACGATCAATAGGAGCAGAGTAGTGAAGGGAAATGTTGGGAAAACGGGAGAAGTTACTCCATTTTTTAAGCTTCCGTCGCGTGTGCAGCCTTAATGGTTAAAGTTACATAGAAATTATGTATGACAGAAATATTTTACATAAAATTGACTAAAAAATATCCCGCAACAGCATATGTCTATCTTTTATGGTTGACTCACAATAACACGTGTAACTCCTGATAGCTTAGCAGTTCGGAGCATTCTGATTATATTTGTTTACTCTTACGTTTATAATACTCTCATTCATCCCTAATTTAAAAAAGTTATCATTATTACCTATTCAATAAAAAAAGAATCATAGAAATCGGTATAGAAACACCAAACTTATACATGAAATAAGCCATCGCGCCGTCGCACGTGAATACTGAATCATGCTATAAGGATTATTTTTGTGTAACGGTTGCCGCGCTCGACACGGGTCGCGGCGGCGGTAGGGTATAAAAAGGCGGGAGGTCCGAGAGCGAGCTTCATTCAATATTTGGCTGTTGATGCGTTCAGAGCGATCGACCTTATTGACAGACAATAATTGATATTGAGAAACCGTGCTTATCAGCGCGACTTTTAGTGTTTAAATAGTTTATTTGAATTTCTTTTGTTGTTATATTGTAAAATATTCGTTCAAATTAAAAAATATTAAGCGTAGGTACTTTTATTAATTAAAGTAGTTATAAGTATTTATTTTTAAGTGAAGTAGGTATAGGTAGATAGTTTTGCACAGGCGTTTCAGCTTTATTTTCATTTCTTTTTTGTTGTGAGTTGTATATATATCTGGGTATAATTCTATTAGAATATTTTAGTGTAAATAGTCATAAAGATTTTAAGTGTAAGGTAGCTAAAGTTAGGACCTCTAATGTAGGTTATTTTGTTAGGTAACTGACAGCCTTTTCGTTACCGTAGATTATTACACAATGCCACCTAAAAAACCATTATCTTTATCTCGAACTTCGAGTCAAGCCAAGAGAATGAGAATTACACGATCTCAAGAATCGGCAGAGGAAAGAGCAAATCGGTTAAACTCTATGAGAGTTAGAGCTTCAACTTCTCGAGCCAATGAAAACTCTCCAGAGATGACGATGCGATTAGCAGCTGACAAAGCAAGACGAGCTACATCACGGACGTCTCAAAGCTCTTCTCAACGAGAGCTAAGGCGTACCATTGACCGAGAACAACATGCGTTATCCCGAGAAGCTGAAACTGCTGCACAACGAGAATCACGTCTCACAGCTGACCGCGAACGGCATACATTATCTCGCGAGTCTGAAACCTACACTGAGAGGGAATTACGTCTCACAGCTGACCGCGACCGGCATACATTATCTCGCGAGTCCGAAACCTACACTGAGAGGGAATTACGTCTCACAGCTGACCGCGAACGGCATACATTATCTCGCGAGTCCGAAACCTACACTGAGAGGGAATCACGTCTCACAGCTGACCGCGAACGGCATACATTATCTCGCGAGTCTGAAACTTACACAGAGCGGGAATTACGGCTTACAGCTGATCGCGAACGTCATATTTTATCTCGAGAATCTGAAACATTTACTCAATATGAAGACCGTTTGACAAATGATAGGGTGCAACACAATATTATTCGATCTCTTGAAGACGAACATGAGCATGAACAACGACTAGAGTCGGGGCGCGATTATTACAATTCTTTGAGACAAGAACGATTAATAACTTTGTCTAATGAAAGATTAAGAATTGAAAATATTCGGTCTCTTGAAACAGACGAACAGCAAGAGGCCCGTCTTACTGCAGACAGATTTCGACATAGTCTTAACGACTTAGATGTACACATAGAAGATCAAGCTACATATTCGGTGGCGTGGTCTGACAAATATAAAAGTGGGTTTGCTTATAACCTCTCAATTGATTACAGATCATCTTCTGTAATAGGCGATATGAACGTAGTATGTTCTTTTTGTAATGCTTTAAAGTGGAGGAAGGAGTCTGCTGGTTTCTGTTGTTCTGGAGGTAAAATAAATTTGCCTTCGTTCGAAGACCCACCGGAACCTTTGAAATCACTGCTCTTAGGGGAACATGTGCAATCTAAACAGTTCTTAGACCATATTCGCACTTATAATAGTGCATTTCAAATGATATCCTTTGGTGCTCAACAAATCACAGAAGGTCCTTTCATGCCTACTTTTAAGATACAAGGTCAGGTTTACCATTTGATAGGGTCCCTTTTGCCTGAAGACCAACCTAAATTTCTTCAAATATATTTTATATCCGACTACAACGAACAGTCGAATATAAGAAATCAATATTTCCCGAATTTAAATACTGAACTCATTTCACAACTTCAGAACATGTTGCATCAGGTTAATTCGTATGTATGCAGTTTTAAATCGGCATTAGAAGCTCTTCCTCAAGATGGTGATAACAATTATAAAATTGTTATAAATGCCGATAGGCGTCCAACTCAGGAACACCCTGGGCGTTATAACGTTCCATCCACGAATGAAGTTGCTGTAGTATTGGTCGACCAGGAATGTGATAGGCGTGATATCGTTATCCGTTCCAGAGACAATCGTTTGCAACGTATTTTCGAAACTCACAGAGCTTACGACAGTTTGCAATATCCTTTGATATACTGTCGAGGGGAAGATGGTTATAATTTCGCTGTATACCAAACTGATCCGCGTACAGGCGCAATTAATTATAATAAAAATGTGTCATGCCTTCAATTTTATTGTTACCACTTGCAAGTGAGACGGAATAGATTTGTATACTTTCAACGTTTTCGTGGCTTATTTAGTCAGTTTATTGTTGATATGTACGCAAAAATTGAAACCGAAAGATTAGTTTATATACGATCTAATCAAAGGCAACTGCGCGCTGAAGAATACGAGCACCTTCGCGACGCCATGCAGCAAGATAATGATACTGTGAATATGGGCCGTTTAGTTATTTTACCCTCTACTTTTACTGGTGGTCCACGCTACATGCACGAACGTACTCAAGACGCTTTTTGTTACGTAAGAAAATATGGACGTCCCGACTTATTTATTACTGTAACTACCAATCCCAAGTGGGATGAAATCACTCGGGAGCTTCTTGAGGGTCAAGCACCGCATGACCGCCATGATATTATCGCAAGAGTTTTTCATTTAAAACTAAAATCAATGATTGATCTACTTACCAAAGATAACATTTTTGGGGAAGTATTGTGTTATATGTATAGTGTTGAGTGGCAAAAACGCGGCTTACCTCACGCACATATCTTGCTTTGGTTAAAAGATAAGGTTCGACCTAATGATGTAGACAGTTCAATCAGTGCTGAAATTCCAGATCCGATTGCAGATCCCCTGTTATATGACATTGTTAAAACTCATATGATACATGGTCCATGTGGTGCATTTAACAGGAATGCTCCCTGCATGCAGGACGGTCGTTGCACTAAAAGATATCCAAAAGCATTAGTGGATGAAACTGTAACAGGTCATGATGGATACCCATTATATCGTCGCCGTTCAAGAGACAATGGTGGTTTTACTGTTGAAAAGCGAGTGTCTGGACAACAGGTTACTTTAGATAATAGGTGGGTCGTTCCGTATTCGCCTGTGTTGTCTAGAGCATTTCAAGCTCACATAAATATAGAAATGTGTAATAGTGTAGAGTCAATAAAATATATTTGTAAGTATATTAACAAGGGCAGTGACCAAGCTACGTTTGCGTTGAGAAATGAACATGATGAAGTTACTAGATTTCAGTCAGGCAGGTATATCAGCTCTTCAGAAGCTGTGTGGCGGATCTTAAGTTTCAACATCCATGAAAGATATCCACCTGTGACCCATCTGGATGTTCATCTCGAAGGCGGTCAACGTATATATTTCAACGCCGAAAATGTTACAGAACGATTAGAGAACCCTAGACAAACAACTTTATTAGCATTCTTTCGACTTTGCCAAACTGATAATTTTGCAAAATCTCTTTTGTATGAGGAAGTTCCGTCGTATTATACTTACGATAAGCAACGAGGTGTCTTTAACCGTAGACGCCGTGGCAGGCCTGTAGATGGCGAGTCAGGTATTTTCAAAGAACATGTTCTTGGTAGAGTGTATACCGTTCATCCTAACAACGCCGAGTGTTTCTATTTGAGATTATTATTACATACAGTGCGAGGACCAACATCATTTGTAGATTTGAGAAAAGTAGACGATGTTGTTCATCCAACTTATCATGCAGCTTGCCAAGCGCGTCGTTTGCTTGAAAATGATCAGCATTGGGATGACGCTTTAGCAGAATCCTGTGTTAGTGATAATCCACGACGGTTACGTCATTTATTTGTAACATTGCTCTCATTTTGTCATTTGTCAGATCCTGTCCAATTATGGGAAAAATATAAAGAAAAATTTGCAGAAGACTTTCTTCGGAATATATCTCACAATGATGAAGGCGCAACTAATAATAATTTCCGAGATCTTGCCATAAATCAGTGCTTATTAGCTCTTCAGGAAGACTTATCAGCAGTAGGCGGTAAATCACTCTGTGAATATGGTTTGCCAACACCAACCTTAGTCGGAGAGGTTACCAATAGGGAATATTCCGCAGAGATTGGTTACAGCTCAATGGAACTGCTAGCAACATTAGAAAACGGTGTCCCAATGATGACTGCAGAACAACGTTCAGTCTATGATCGCGTGTGCGAGAGTGTTCAGAATAATTTGGGAACAATATGGTTTTTAGATGCACCTGGAGGAACTGGGAAAACCTTTTTGACTAAATTAATATTAGCTTATGTTCGAAATCAGCGTAAAATTGCTCTTGCCGTGGCTTCATCAGGTATAGCTGCAACATTGCTACCAGGAGGAAGAACTGCTCACACTATGTTTAAAATACCAATTGATTTAGATCGCACGGAAAGTCCAACCTGTAGTATTTCAAGAAATAGCGACAAAGCTAAGGTATTACGTGAGTGTAATTTAATCATATGGGATGAATGTACGATGGCCCATCGAAAAGGAGTAGAAGCGGTAGACAGAACTTTAAGGGATATAAGACAAAATGATCGACCAATGGGCGGTATCACAGTTTTATTTTGTGGTGATTTCCGACAAACCTTACCGGTAATACCACGGGGAACCCGAACTGATGAGGTTAGGGCTTGCCTGAAAAGCTCTTATTTGTGGCGTGATATACAATCGGTGCATTTGACTATAAACATGCGAGTGAGAACTGGAGATAACCCGGATGATCGTGAATTTTCTGATATATTATTAAAGATTGGTGAAGGTACCTATCCACTGCTACACCAAGGAAAACTTATTCTGACGCCTGAGTTATGTTGTATAGTGCAATCCCAACAACATCTTATATCGTCAGTTTACGGTGACGTAACAAATATATTAAATAAGGACAATTCTTGGCTATGCGAAAGGTCCATTTTAACTCCTCGCAATGACCAGGCATCTGAGATTAATAATAAAATACTGTCGAATATCCAGGGGGAAAGCAAAGTTTATAGTTCAATAAATAGAATGGTCGATGAACAAGAAGCCACTAATTACCCGATAGAATTTTTAAATTCTTTAAATATGCCCGGACTTCCTTCTCATGAAATTTGTTTAAAAATTGGCATTCCGATTATTCTGCTCCGAAATTTAAGACCACCACAACTTTGCAATGGAACTCGGCTTAAAGTAACCCAGTTGCAACAAAATGTAATCGAGGCTCAAATTTTAACAGGTTGCGGTGCAGGAGAAACCATCTTTATTCCCAGAATTCCCATAATACCAAATAATTTTCCATTCCAATTTAAAAGAACGCAATTCCCAGTATCGGTGTGTTATGCAATGACAATAAATAAGGCTCAAGGGCAGACTTTTCGTGTTGCTGGAGTAGATCTCGGTGTCAGTTGTTTTTCACATGGCCAGTTATATGTCGCTCTTTCCCGGGTTAGCAGTTCTAGAAATATTTATGTTCACGTGCCGGACGGGTCAACTTTCAACGTAGTTTACCCGGAAGCTTTGCGCTGAAGTATTTTCATTCTATATGTACTTAAGCCTCATGTGAAAGTGATCTAAACAATATTACCAATACATTAACATAATAACATACAAGGAGTTACACGCTGATGGTCTCGGGGCACAGCTATTAATAATAATATTCTGCGGTTCCTTATTGCGATATTTTTTAACAGTATTGTGGATTGACATATTATATTTCCCTACTAAAATACGAAAGTTAATCTGTCTGTCACATCAAAACCACTGAACCCTGAGGAAGGACATATACTACTTTTTTACGAAAAACGACGAAAACGCGGACGAAGTCGCGGGCAAAAGCTAGTTCGTAATAAATGTTAAAGATGCTCACTGAAATCTTATTATCTCCTTATTGAATGTTGGGAAAATCCGACAAAGTCCCTCAGTTGAGTTATAAGGCCCTCTACTTATTTCTGGATGAAGGCCGTAGACGCCATATTCGTACTGATAAGGCAATTTATATTTGCTATAACGTCTTTACGCTTCTATAAATGTGCTTCATAACGCCGCCTACAAACGCTGAAGCGGAATAGATGATAGTAACGATGTAGCGCAGTTTACGACCACTCCCCTGATATTGCGTACTGATAAATTAAATTGTTACTGAACAAAATTTGTATCAAACTATCTGTGCGTAAATACATTTATGTAGAAACCGGTGTCTATAAAATAGTGTATGTAGACCAATCATTCATACAATGTCCTCTTCAAAATGTTTGTATTCATAGTAACATTAAATATCCCCAACATGTATTTAATTAAAACCGTACAATTTCATAGAGCAAAATTTTCCAACAATTACTGTGCTGGCAAACTAATTGATATTTTAATTATTACGTAGGTAAGTAACTATTTTCTAAATAGGTGGCCTGCGTCATTCAAACATTAAATTGTTCCCATCTGTGAAATGTTTATCAGAGCTGTAAATGAGGCATTAAAATTTAATGAATGAATATAATAAACCAAGTGTTTTCTGGCAAACGTATAATGTTTTAACTCCGTACGCCGTACTTTTGTTATGCCGCTCTTGTAATTTTATGAGTAGGTAACTTTAATTAATTGTTGTAAACGGAGCCAATTTCTTCAAATGAAATATTTCAAATGTGTTTAACTGCCTACTTGAAAGGGCGAGGGGTTTATTTCGTAAAATTTGTTAATGAAAAGTAGGTGACTACCTAAGTGTTTTTCTTTCAATCAGAATAGATAAGACGTTCAGAAATTTTCGTGGAAAGAAAAAGCAAAATGGGATATGCCTCATAATTAACTTCTTTAAACTTTGTTATTAACTACGTTAAAATAAAATAGGGTGCATAGGATTTTAAGCTCATATGCTCGTATTTAAAACCTCTATTAAATAAAGATGAAGCATGCGATTAGTAAAAATAACAATTAAAGATTATTAAAAATGGTTTCAAGTTCGAATGTTTGCCAATGGAATGCATCACTATGGACATATGAAATCCTAGATATGTTTGAAAACCGTGAAATCAAATGTGTTCACGTCTCTAGAGCACCCGTAAACTCAACAATGGAGTTAACTTGATAACGTCGGGTCTGCGGAAACAGCCAGGGTACACATTTGTGGAGTACGTGAGGTCAACCCATTCTTAGCCTACTTTGGTACAAACAAGAGCGGATATTGAAGGGTCATATTTTGAAATTGCATTTTATAAAACATTAATAACATGAACCGAATCCTTGCACCTGAATCACCGACGGAGAGGTTATTGAGATCTTCGCAGATATTTAATTAAGATTTTTGTCTGTTAACCAAAATTTTCTGCAGCTTGCTTAACCGATTCATTGCGGATGACGCCTTATGGCGTCATTTATATCTTTTGCGTATGGCGTTTGACGCCAAATGGCGTCTCAAAGAATTCCTCTGTAATTCTATGGAATGGCTATTTTGAGAGTCCAAACGAACAGAATTGTCATTATTTGTCACGTAGGTTAAGCCTGTATGAACCGTTTTATGATTTATTGCCAATTTAAAAACTTCAGATGTTACAAACCTTTTATTACCAAATTTAACTTCTTTTACGAATGGCGTATGACGCCACATGGCGTCATGAAGGTTTTTGTTCTTAAAATCAACATGATGATGTTTATGGGAGTTCTAATAGCAGAGCTTTTACTGTCTATGTTATAATAAAGGCGTTTTAATTACCTAAATATATAAATTTTAGTAATACTTAATTAATTAATATGTATGTATTTATAAAAGACAAGTACCTATATAAGTATTTATATCGGTTAAGTGATTGCTTAGTTTAGGACTAAATAGCTTTGTGTAATTGGTGTCCTGAAATATTTATTATTATAATTAGGTAAATAGCGCAAAACCTCAGAAACTCCAACTTATTTTTATTTCATAATGATTATGATAATAAAATCATACATTTGATTTCTTCCTCTTCCTTTTTATCTTCAATTTGCTTATTTAATTATGGTTTTTAGATTTAATAAACTAAATATAGGCACTCCTTTTACACCCTTTCGTAAACTTCTAGTAAAAATACACAAAAGGTTTAAAACCACTGATCCAAGTTAATCACTTACCAGCCATTCCAGCGAAATCACGTAGATAAGTCACTTTGTAACACTCTAAACGAATGAACAAAACCTTTACGTTTGACTTCTAAATCCGACTGAATGTAAACACGCATAAACAAACCAAAATCTTAACAAAAAACAAAATATGTTCAATCATGGCTGAAGACGCCCAAGGGCGTCACTTTAATGGGTGGCGGTTGACGCACAAAGGCGTCACAGAAAATTTGTTAGCCGCCATGGACAAAAGTCCCTAAAAGTGGGATACGCAATGAATCGGTTAATCTTGATAGTCGACGATACGGTATCAGGGTACATAGATAACTTAATATACGTCGCTACATTTATTAAGATGAAGGGCGCTTTCAAGCTGATGGAATCATCTGATAAATTTATGGAAGGCCTTCACAGGCAATAGAAATATAAAAATTATGATTAGTAGCATAATTTGCATTCAAATAGACTCAGCGTTCAAGTTAACGCAATGATTTCGCCAATGTCAAGTGTTCAGACAGTCTTACGATGTTTTAAAGAGTTAAACCTGAAGCGGTAACATAATATTTTTAACACGTAGCGTGCCATGTATTTTACCAGGGACTGACAGGTACGTACATAAGCTGTTTGAGCCATGTTTGTTATCGATGCCCGGTATTGTATATGACTGACAATAAATATGTAAAAAATACAGCATCTATGATTTGGACAACATATCAATTTATTTTCGCATCTACGAGTTAATATGTTGTAGCAAAATGTAACAGTGTTATAGCATGTATTATAGAACTGCAATTTGGACGCACGATGATATGAAATGTTCTTATTTTTACTGTACGGTCTCTAAAACCTTTCTGTCCAATTGACGGTTAAATCACGGTTGTACTCATTCTGTAGTGGAAGCCAGTTAATTGCATTTCGTACGATTGGCTGCGATGAGCTCAAGTACCGAGGAATTCAGAAACGAAAATCATTGTCATTTATTGCGTCGCAATTTGACATTCTGTCTATAACTGGTATTAACGAGAATAAAAAACCATATAACTACATTTAATTAAGTGCACATTCACTCGCGTTAAATAGCAACAAAAATATTTTGACGTATGATAATATGCAATTTACCTACATGTAAACTAAGTAGGCAGAATTACACATGAACCCTAGAAAACACGCATTACTTTGAGCATTTGCTACTAAGTAGGTTTAAATATTTGTAGTTAAAGCAAGCGTACTTATTAAAATATGTTTATCACACATACACAAATAAATAACCTTGCATGTAGTAAGTCTTAATAAAAAATGAGATTGAAAAAATCTCGGATCCCTTATTTTATTTTAATATTCTGATTGTTAGGAAAGGGTAAATAAAAACTAGAAACTAGACTGAAAACTTCGTTACCTTACATAAAAGGTGCGTAACGGAATCTTAATCTCTTTCGCTACGTTGTCAAAGGTGGATAAAGCGATATTTTTGTCTCGAAACTACGAGTTACTTATTGCATTTCAATATTCTAAATAAACATTCTAAATAATTGAGTAGATTGCGAGAAGTTACTTTAAGAAGGTTGATAACAATATTTTAAGCTGGTATACATCGAGGTGCACATGCCGATTCAAAATATGAGTATACTTTGAAGCAAACTAAATAAATATATCAAGTACCAAAGCATAACTATATTTTTGTGATGCAGATTGGTACCTATTTAGAGTTAAAAATTGTTACGAAACGTTTACTTACAAAAATTCTGAATGTTGCATTCTGTATTCGCAATGTTGGTTGGTTAATTTTGTCAATGTTTTTAGCATTGACTTTAGGACATTTACGTTATATTTTAACATTGAGTTTTTAAATTGAACGCGAACGTTAAGTTATTGCAAACTACGAGTACTTACTTAAAATGTAGTCGCGTTTTAACCAGTTAACTTATTTTAATGTTTTATAACACTTGTAAACGTGCTACACTGTAGTAACAATTGAAATTGAAAATAGAAAAAGTGTGTATGTTTTATCTTACGCACAGATTGTTTAATCTCAAAGCCCGTCTCTGTGTTTTGTCCAATTGAAGACAAAGAGTTTATCTTTGTGATTGCGGCTGCCCTTTGCGAGTCACGAACGGCAGATTCACGAGGGTCGAACATAAATTTCATTAACTGTAAGGTTTCGACATCAAACAGATATCTAAACTAGACAGACAACACTTTGTATTATTTGCATTTTTATAAAATCACGTAATGCAGTATGAAAATGAACTATTAATAAGTACATAATTAAGTACTAGGTAATATCGACGTGATCCTAAAGTAAGTTAGCAACTTACTATTTCACTAGGTGCTATGGAAACTAGAATATATGGTAGGTGTATAGGTGGTATCACAATACATAGAAAAATGAATTTACCAAAATCCTTGTCCCGTACAAAGAATAAACGAAGGTATTAAAAAAGCATGAAAAAGATAAGTTTATTACAGATAATATTGAAACGAATCAATAGCATAGATATGTTACTTAAGTTAACCGTAACATAATATTATATCAGTTTACATTTTGGTTTAAGTAACTAGACATTTTGTTTTAATACTTTATCGATAGCTAAAGTAGGTTGAATCTTCTTATTGAATATTTGTCAAAATGTAAAATGTCAAAAAAAAATGGATAAATGTTCACAAAATAGTGTTTTTACTTAACAGGTTTTTATGGGAGTAAGAACGATATTAAATTTGCTTCCGTTGTAATTACGTTTCAGCATTCAATGGCGGCAATAACACAGTAGGAGTAATTAAGAATTGTCCAGCTATTGACACGGGTCTGACAGAGCAATTATGCCTGCTTCAAGTAAATATACAACGTAGATAGCCAAATTACGAAGTCAGGTGGGGACCGCAGGCTCGCAGGATCGGGTCGAGCGGTCGTCAATAGGATAAATAGGTATAAGATATTTATTTTCTTCTGACGTCAGCTTATATTTCGTAAATCTTATTTGACGTGACATGGATCGTAGGGCGTTTTATCGTAACTTCAATAAATAAAGGAAAAAACGATTTCTAAGGATAATGTACAAAGTAAGGCTTTCGTAGCTCATCCCGCGATATGACCCATTTTCGTCACTGTCATTCATTTTGAGCTCTAATCAAATTTCGTAAGTATATAAAATTGTGATATGTGTTTACACTAAATCTCCAACTTTACTTTTTGTTTATTAACTACATAAAGAATAATTAAAATACAAATCACACAATGTCTTTGTTCTTGCATATAGAGACAAATGGATTCAAGAAAATAAATCTATCAAAATGTTCTGTTCTATGTTCATGGGGGTAAAGGAGAGAAAAGGCTATGATCGGCCTGATTTATTGGTTTTTAAACCTCGGAAAGCTATAGAGCACTGAAAATCCGTGATCTAACGTGAAGTATTAATTGTCACCTTAGGGGACACCAGCAATGGTAGATTTAGAATATACCTATTTATACAGACAGAAAAGGGACTTGGTTGCTATTTAATTAAAAAAGAAGAAATATCTTCCAAAACAGATATAAACGGTAAAAACAGAATTACTATCAATTGGAAGATGAAAGACGATTATATACGGAGAACAAACCGTAACTGCCAACTCCAATTAAACAGTACGCTATAAATACAAAACAGAAATCCAGATTGGTTTCAAAATCTGTATTTCCGCGATTCTATTTAGATGTTGATTTAAATTTCAAAGCAAAGTCGGTCCTACGGCTGTCTTCCGTAGATGGGGCAATTTATAATGCAAACGCGAATTTGCCCCTTAAGATGTAGATTCTGGCTTTGCATTTGTTGAAAGTGAAATGCTATAAATATGGATACTCTGAAAGAGCAATTTTATTTTCAAGTATTTCACTTATTCATGTTTTACAAAAAGTACGTGTATTTATTGCTATGTTGTTAGACCCTCTATGGTTTATAAATACTGGTATAAATGTTAGATATGATATGAAATACGTAACAATATAATGATAAAGACATCATATCCCGCATGCCAGTGGGTTTAGTTGTGGATACCACATGTTCCATCCTCTATGAGAGACGCTAACACTTCTGGCAAACTTAACGATATCCATCCATCACGGATGTTAGTTAGGACTATTGGCTCCATTTTTTCTTGCTATTTGACGGAGGTTAATCGAATCGTATTTGAACAGAGTGTAAAACGCACATGTATTTTCTATTAAAAATTCAGAGAGGCATCCGTGTGAATGTACTGTTTAATCTCACGGCGTCCTAGTTAGTGGAATTCTAAATGTTTTTATTCTAAATACTAATATTATAAAGCTGGAAAATTTATTTGTTTGCACGCACTAATCTCAGGAACTACTGATTCAAATTGGAAAACTGTATGTGTTGGATAGTCCATTTTTCGAGGAAGGCTTTAAGTTATATATTTATCATTACGACGAATAAGAGCCGGAATCAGCGGAAAATGTGGAAAAACGGGGAAAGTGGGTACGCGTGCTAAGCTCGGCGGGCGGTTATTTCTAAATAACAGCACCTCCGCGTCTTCGTCGGCTCCTTACGCTAACACACAGGCTTACAGCTAGGAGTTGTTTGCTACCAATAGTAAAAAATAAATATCATGATCATATTATTACCGACTTTAATCAATGTTTGTTACTTTACAACTAAGTATATCTATACTTATAATAAATCTGTAGAGAGGTCAATTCTGTACATGAAATATATTTTCAAAATAACTATCAGGGGGTGATTAGTGATCGATACTGATGCCAAAAATGCAATCAGTAAAATTTTTGTCTGTCTGTCTGTCTGTCTGTCTGTCTGTATGTTCCTTATAGAAACAAAAAGTACTCGACGGATTTTAACGAAACTTGGTACAATTATTCTTCATACTTCTGGGCAGGTTATAGTATACTTTTCATTACGCTACGATCAATAGGAGCAGAGTAGTGAAGGGAAATGTTGGGAAAACGGGAGAAGTTACTCCATTTTTTAAGCTTCCGTCGCGTGTGCAGCCTTAATGGTTAAAGTTACATAGAAATTATGTATGACAGAAATATTTTACATAAAATTGACTAAAAAATATCCCGCAACAGCATATGTCTATCTTTTATGGTTGACTCACAATAACACGTGTAACTCCTGATAGCTTAGCAGTTCGGAGCATTCTGATTATATTTGTTTACTCTTACGTTTATAATACTCTCATTCATCCCTAATTTAAAAAAGTTATCATTATTACCTATTCAATAAAAAAAGAATCATAGAAATCGGTATAGAAACACCAAACTTATACATGAAATAAGCCATCGCGCCGTCGCACGTGAATACTGAATCATGCTATAAGGATTAACTTATTCTGACGCCTGAGTTATGTTGTATAGTGCAATCCCAACAACATCTTATATCGTCAGTTTACGGTGACGTAACAAATATATTAAATAAGGACAATTCTTGGCTATGCGAAAGGTCCATTTTAACTCCTCGCAATGACCAGGCATCTGAGATTAATAATAAAATACTGTCGAATATCCAGGGGGAAAGCAAAGTTTATAGTTCAATAAATAGAATGGTCGATGAACAAGAAGCCACTAATTACCCGATAGAATTTTTAAATTCTTTAAATATGCCCGGACTTCCTTCTCATGAAATTTGTTTAAAAATTGGCATTCCGATTATTCTGCTCCGAAATTTAAGACCACCACAACTTTTTTTTTTTTTTTTTTAAATAAATAAATAAATAAATATAAATATTGGACAACATCACATACATTGCTCTGATTCTGTGGTAAGTAGCTTAAGCACTTGTGTTACAGAAATCAGAAACAACGACGGTACCACAACACCCTACTTACAATGGAACTTTGCAATGGAACTCGGCTTAAAGTAACCCAGTTGCAACCAAATGTAATCGAGGCTCAAATTTTAACAGGTTGCGGTGCAGGAGAAACCATCTTTATTCCCAGAATTCCCATAATACCAAATAATTTTCCATTCCAATTTAAAAGAACGCAATTCCCAGTATCGGTGTGTTATGCAATGACAATAAATAAGGCTCAAGGGCAGACTTTTCGTGTTGCTGGAGTAGATCTCGGTGTCAGTTGTTTTTCACATGGTCAGTTATATGTCGCTCTTTCCCGGGTTAGCAGTTCTAGAAATCTTTATGTTCACGTGCCGGACGGGTCAACTTTCAACGTAGTTTACCCGGAAGCTTTGCGCTGAAGTATTTTCATTCTATATGTACTTAAGCCTCATGTGAAAGTGATCTAAACAATATTACCAATACATTAACATAATAACATACAAGGAGTTACACGCTGATGGTCTCGGGGCACAGCTATTAATAATAATATTCTGCGGTTCCTTATTGCGATATTTTTTAACAGTATTGTGGATTGACATATTATATTTTCCTACTAAAATACGAAAGTTAATCTGTCTGTCACATCAAAACCACTGAACCCTGAGGAAGGACATATACTTCTTTTTTACGAAAAACGACGAAAACGCGGACGAAGTCTGTCTATAACTAACATCTAGCAAAAACGCCTAAAAATAAAGTTTGTTGTATGAGACCCCACCTTGAATATTTATTTTATTTTGTTTTAATTATTTATTTTCGAAGAAAATATACAATCAAATATTCTGTGAATGTTTCAAGCGTTCAACAACAGTTTCTATTAATATCAAGCAAAAAATTGGAAAAAATCACGTTTGTTCTATGGGAGCCCCACATAAATAATTATTTTATTTGGTTTTTAATTATTGTCGTTATAGCGGCAAAAGAAATAAGTATTCCGTGAAAATTTCAACTCTCTAGCTATCACCGTTCTTGAGATACAGCCTGTTGACAGACAAACAGACAGATGGACGGACATACAGCGAAGTCTTAGTAATAGGGTACCGTTTTTACCCTTTGGGTACGGATGTACGAATACCTAATAATGGAGTAATTTCTTATTTTAGTAGGGAACTTTTAGCTAGCGAACTTTCGTATTTTAGTAGGGAAATATAATATGTCAATCCACAATACTGTTAAAAAATATCGCAATAAGGAACCGCAGAATATTATTATTAATAGCTGTGCCCCGAGACCATCAGCGTGTAACTCCTTGTATGTTATTATGTTAATGTATTGGTAATATTGTTTAGATCACTTTCACATGAGGCTTAAGTACATATAGAATGAAAATCTCTGGAGAGTTTTCATTGGCTCGAGAAGTTGAAGCTCTAACTCTCATAGAGTTTAACCGATTTGCTCTTTCCTCTGCCGATTCTTGAGATCGTGTAATTCTCATTCTCTTGGCTTGACTCGAAGTTCGAGATAAAGATAATGGTTTTTTAGGTGGCATTGTGTAATAATCTACGGTAACGAAAAGGCTGTCAGTTACCTAACAAAATAACCTATATTAGAGGTCCTAACTTTAGATACCTTACACTTAAAATCTTTATGACTATTTACACTAAAATATTCTAATAGAATTATACCCAGATATATATACAACTCACAACAAAAAAGAAATGAAAATAAAGCTGAAACGCCTGTGCAAAACTATCTACCTATACCTACTTCACTTAAAAATAAATACTTATAACTACTTTAATTAATAAAAGTACCTACGCTTAATAATTTTTAATTTGAACGAATATTTTACAATATAACAACAAAAGAAATTCAAATAAACTATTTAAACACTAAAAGTCGCGCTGATAAGCACGGTTTCTCAATATCAATTATTGTCTGTCAATAAGGTCGATCGCTCTGAACGCATCAACAGCCAAATATTGAATGAAGCTCGCTCTTTTTTTTTTTTTTTTTTTTTTTTTTTCCTAGCTGACTATAGATGATGGCCGCAGATGGCCTTTTCATCTTCACCGGGCTTGCGGGGGAGCGGAAGGCTCTCATCGGACCTCCCGCCTTTTTATACCCTACCGCCGCCGCGACCCGTGTCGAGCGCGGCAACCGTTACACAAAAATAATCCTTATAGCATGATTCAGTATTCACGTGCGACGGCGCGATGGCTTATTTCATGTATAAGTTTGGTGTTTCTATACCGATTTTTATGATTCTTTTTTTATTGAATAGGTAATAATGATAACTTTTTAAAATTAGGGATGAATGAGAGTATTATAAACGTAAGAGTAAACAAATATAATCAGAATGCTCCGAACTGCTAAGCTATCAGGAGTTACACGTGTTATTGTGAGTCAACCATAAAAGATAGACATATGCTGTTGCGGGATATTTTTTAGTCAATTTTATGTAAAATATTTCTGTCATACATAATTTCTATGTAACTTTAACCATTAAGGCTGCACACGCGTCGGAAGCTTAAAAAATGGAGTAACTTCTCCCGTTTTCCCAACATTTCCCTTCACTACTCTGCTCCTATTGATCGTAGCGTAATGAAAAGTATACTATAACCTGCCCAGAAGTATGAAGAATAATTGTACCAAGTTTCGTTAAAATCCGTCGAGTAGTTTTTGTTTCTATAAGGAACATACAGACAGACAGACAGACAGACAGACAGACAGACAAAAATTTTACTGATTGCATTTTTGGCATCAGTATCGATCACTAATCACCCCCTGATAGTTATTTTGAAAATATATTTCATGTACAGAATTGACCTCTCTACAGATTTATTATAAGTATAGATATTTTCTTCGAAAATAAATAATTAAAACAAAATAAAATAAATATTCAAGGTGGGGTCTCATACAACAAACTTTATTTTTAGGCGTTTTTGCTAGATGTTAGTTATAGACAGACTTCAGCTGATGAAATAAGGAATAATTTAGGTTACTTTTATTTAAGAAAAAAATCATTCAAACTCATGTAGTCCACGCGAACGAAGTCGCCGGCACAGCTAACACGCAGTTCGCTAGCTTACGCTAACACACAGGCTTACAGCTAGGAGTTGTTTGCTACCAATAGTAAAAAATAAATATCATGATCATATTATTACCGACTTTAATCAATGTTTGTTACTTTACAACTAAGTATATTATTAATAAACCAATTGGTAAGCGCCGACCTTTGTTATATAACTCCGACTGTTCTACGCGCGAGAGCTACAAAATCATTGATATCACAAAAACGTGCGTGCTTTAAAAAAAATATAAAATTAATAAAATCAACCAACCAACAGTGATAGATAAATAATAAAAAAAGAGTAACCATTTCCGACACTTTAAAAAGGTTCGTTGAGATTTAATGTTCAATCCATTAGTCAGTGAATTGGAAGGTACTTATTCACACGGGTGTAACGACATCGGATATGGTTTTCACAACCGGAAATATTTTATTTTCCTACTTATTCGGATTCGGTAACATCCGTATTTTCGTCATAAGATACGCGAAGGAATATTTTTGAAACTCTTATCCGTGTGCCTCTACCGGGTTTACCTACAGCTTATATACTGTTTCTTGGTACATTATTTGTTAACAAACAAACAAACATGCGTTTTGCCTATGCTATCCTATATTCAAACTACGTAATATTTGCCTATTTATATTTCTGTATATTTCTGCCTATTTCGTTTTTCAAATTAAGGACTGTTACGTTAGGAATTTTTCTCACTTTGTTTTTCGATATCAGCAAAAAATATTTGGAGCTCAAAAAAGTTATAGGCGCGGCGCAGTAATAGAACTCGGCCCATTAGTTGCGAGTAGAGGCCAATAAAAGTCTCGTCCGCGCTCCGATTACGCCATCAATTTCTCTGAGACCGCAGTTTTTCCATTCGTATTCATGTTTTAGTTTAATAATGTTGGTATCTGCACTAACTTAATACGGATACTGATAAGTAAAGTGATAAATTTACTTTTTTTGCAAACTAATTGTTTGTGGGATATAAACTCCTGTTGGTAAACCCTACTTAGTAGTTAAATGGGTCTTTTTACTTTTTTTTTCAAACTGGTATATCGGGAACGCGTGTATTTTTTCGAGTATGAAGGCTCATGGAATTTTGTTGATCCAAATTTGACTACGTTAGTAGTTGACAGTTGAATAAATTTGTAAAACTCAGATTGAGTAAAGGTTTCTTTACACATTATTTTAGAGCACAAAAGAGCGTTTGCACCGCGTATATCCACCCACATGTATAACAACTTCGATATTTGTTATCAAGGACTAAAAAATGTTATGCTTGTTTTATGGAAATCAGAACGAACAAGATAACTTATATATGTCGCAGGAATTTTGAGTAAATTCGCATACGTCTTCGTCAGTTTTAAAACCAATGCTTAATTGTAAAATTCCTAAGACAAAATGTTATCTACTATATAATAATAAAAGCGTGTTAAAAATCATTCGGGTTTTCCTTCCTGACGCTATAACTCCAGAACGCACGAACCGATTTCCATGGTTTTGCATTCGTTGGAAAGGTCTCGGGCTACGTGAGGTTTATAACAAAAATAATTCAGGAAAAATACAACAGAAAAGCGGGATAATCCTCTAAGGCACAACGAAGTTCGCCGGGACCGCTAGTTATGTATAATGCCGCGGCAAATTGAAGTATAGCTTGACAAAGCTAGGGTGACCATTTGGTTTGCAAAGGACAGTATTATTGAAATTTATAAAACTAACGAACTGTCAATTTAATAGTGTTAAAAAATATGGAATGTTTCAAATATATAAATAAATAAATATGATATTATTACAAATGAGCAAGACGTGGCGCTTCGCCAGCTGCTACAGCGTGCCGCGCATTTCCGCTCTATCTCTCATCTACGCTCGCTCGGATTGAGCTTCACTTTAGTCACTAACCTAACCTAACCAATGGAATAGTTATTACTTCAATTAACCTTGGGTTAAGTAATTGATGTTGAATAAAAGTCATTTTTGTTACTTGGATATCTTGATGAAGTGTCAAAATAGAACCGATACCTGAAAAGTCGAATTTGTCCAAACAGTGTTTTATTCATGATCACCCCAAAACTACAACCTGTTGTCATTTTGCCTGATTTTGATTTCGGCATATTACATAACAGCGAGCGTTTTGAAACAGACGACGCCATTTGTAAACGACGGATTCACTCAAAATGCCTGCGACATATACATCCAGACTCTGAACAACCACAAATGTTAATCGCATTAATGTTTAAGCTGAGTGACAATCGAACAATCGACTCCTGGCATAGAGATCAGGATTACAACCAAATGTGCCACCGAGCCAGTCAATTTACGTAGAAAAATATGATGACTTGCACGTACATCGTTATATCAGATCGTGCGAGCGTGGATCTAAACATACTGCAAAAAATCAACATGTATTAAGATCCTAAATGGGAATAAATAAACTCGTGGGGCCTCAGTCAGTTAATATATGTATCCCCATCAATCTCGGCGCAGATTCACGTTTTTCGAACCTTGGGGTTTAGCTATTTATTACACAACCCATTTGCATTCGGGCTCGTCAGCAGACCGCTCTCAATGTGTTAGGAGACCATCCATGGAAACGTGTGTGGGTATTATGTAATTTTGTGTCGTTTATTTAAAGGCGATTCGTCCTTTCCGTCATTTGTTTTGGGGATTACAAAGTGTATATTATGCAGCAGTGTAATTCATGCACTGCTCGGCTCACAAACAGAATGTGTAATGGCAACAACAATTACACATTTAGTAAAGTAGTATGTTTATGTTATGATTATTTACAAGTTTAATTTAATAGTACATATTTAAAAGAAAATGGCTACATAATTGAGTGGAAACAAGCAGAAAAACGTTTGTTTACAGTTTTAGACCCAACTAGGTTACCTAAGTATCGACAAGTATTATATTGTGCTTGTCTATTTGGTGGAGTGACCCTGGTGTTCACGTCAAAGGTCGGGGTTCAATACCCTGCCAAAACAAACATTCGTTCCAAATTCATTTGTGTTTATTCTATGTCAATGGCGTTTATAGAAATAGATATACTCGTACATTGTACCATTGATAATTTTTTCATAATAGGTACAATGCTTGCTTACTTTGGGATCATATAAATTTTAAGACTTTCGTGTTCCATTTTAAACATTTAAAATAATTTAACGGGTCAAAACGCGATACCATTTTTATTTAGTAGTTGCAGTAAGTAGTTCTACTTACTGCCCGACGTTTCGGTTAGGTTGCACCAACCGTGTCGCGTTTTGACCCGTTAAATTATTTTAAATACTTTGGAATCAGATCGTTGTTTGTGATATTAATACTCCGATTACAAAACTTTTACGTGTCACACAAAGTTAACCTCTGTGGTTATCAACGTAAGACAAGGTCTTATAGGTCATTACTTAGGCGGCCATCGTATTCGGTGTCCATCCATTAACTTTGCCGAGTGGAAGCAAATAAAAGTTTCAGTTGAGATAACATACGGCCATCAATCTCAACCCGAGTCGCGTTTTCACGGCGTGGCTCATGGGCGGTGAGCTATTCGTTACATGAAGGTATGCAAGGGGATTCAAAGTTACAGAAGTTGGAAACTTTGTTAATGTTGTAATGGTAGTTTATAACACTGTTATAATGCTAGGCAAAATGTGCTTAAAGCCATATGAGTGAAAACATAGTCAGCATGTTTTGTTGTACTGAAGGGTTTCTTATGATTTTACTGATAGTTACTTTCTTCCCGGGTAGCAGTTATTGTTACATCGTTTGATGGTCATTGTTTTTATTGGAAGTATTTTCTAAAGTTCTTATGGTTTTATTAGTTATTTTAGGCCTGATTAAAATGGCTTTTTATTAAAGATGATTACCTCAATATACATATTCCAAAGCACTGAAAAATGCTGACTGAGTGTTGTATAACAATGGCGAACTACTTTTTAATATGGTCGACTTATTTTAAGCCACGTTAATCCAGGTTTAATTGTTTATTAAGATGCCGTTGTGAATTTACTTATTTACTTATATAAAATAGTATGTACGTAAACAGTGATATTGAATGTATAATTGACTAAGAATGGAAGGTATAATGCCCTAAATAAAAGATGTGTTTTTTTTTCGCCCTTTTGCTTTATTGCAGCGTGTTTTTTAATACAAACAAGACGAAAAAACAAACAACAATATCTAGTTAGGCATAACAAATGTTGTAAATGCTATACAATAATATCAATGGGACGAGTCATTTGTGTGGACAGGTACCGTACTTACACACAAGGTGCGTGATTGATGTTACTTCAAACCGCAAATGACTTTCTTTGAAAGCAGGTATGAAAAGTTTACCCTGCTCGCCGCCTTTGAGCAAGTTAAATGAAGCCGAAACTCAGTGAAGCCGCAAATGACGCAATGTTTTTACATGGCTGTGTCCATAAAATTACAAGTGGTGTTATTTGGAAAAAATCCGTTACATTGCGTTTTATAAAAGAATCAAAACAAAAAGAAATATTCAGGAAAATAGCATGTTATTCGAATAACAAGGTTAATCCTATTATTTATACGTTATGTTGTGATAATTGGCCAGTAATGTCACTGTGGGTTTTTGCTCTCCGGCTGAAATAAGCGTACCTACCAAGTCTATACAAATATTATAAAGAGGAAAGGTTTGATTTTTTGTTTGTTTGTTTGTTTGTATGAATTGAATAGGCTCCGAAACTACTTGGCAGATTTGAAAAATTATTTCACCGGTGGGAAGCTACACTATCTACGGGTGACATAGGCTATATTATATTTTCAAAAAAATTAGGGATCCTTACTAAAACTTCAATAATGTAATTAAAGGTGACCTGAAAAATTCCTTACATCGCGTGCGCTGCGAAAACTATTGATGATAGAACAAAGTCATGCACTACGACTTTGCAGAACTCATCATTATCTACAAAAAGTGTCGGGATAGCATATGACTAAATATTATAGTTATGTCACAATAAGCAGTTTTTTAATCTAAAAAATGTATTAATATGCCGCCTCTTTTAAAGGCTCTTTACTTGTACCTTGGTATTAATCCTTATCAAAATAAATTACTTTATATTCAAGATAGCTTCAATACCTTTATATAACTTTTTGAATTATTCAATTCGGACATTTAATTCGAAAGATATCATGAGTTTAATAATGCAAGTATTAGAAAAAAGTCGCTTGGTTGCCGCTCACCGCGCTCAGCTAGCCAGCATGCGATGTAGGCTCCAAGCGTCACTGGGGTAAGGGAGGAGTCAATGTAATAAAATAAATTGCAATATTTATATGTATAATACGTACATATTTTAGTAACTATTGCACCCGTGCGAAGCCGGGGCGGGTCGCTATATTAAATATAGCTAGAAGTGGTCATGTATAAAAATAAAAATATATATCTATACTAATATTATAAAGAGGAAAGATTTGTATTTTTGTATGTTTGTAATGGATAGGCTCAAAAAGTACTGGGCCGATTTAAAAAAATCTTTCCCCAATAGAATGCTACATTCTTCCAATTTGACATAGGCTACAAAATTAGGAATCCTTGGTAAAATTTGAAAAAAATCAACAGAAAAGCGGGAAAAATTCTTTAAGGCGAAACGAAGTTCGCCGGAACCGCTATAAATAATAAACAAACTTTTATGTTGTGGTCAAATTGTTTTCTTCAAAAGAGCTTTGGTCGGAATATCGCTTGAGATTTGAATAAGATATAAGTGTACCTAAGCTCGGACTTCACGAGATAAAGTCCCTTAGGCGCTTGGCATTTGCAACGCTTTCTTTATCTTTTATTTTCGTTTGCCAACATCATGTTTCTCAGAGTAAGTAGGGTAGGTGAGTACGTATAAAATAGGTTCATATCACAAAACCATTTAAAGTACAAACGTTCAATACTCAATACTCAATATTTTTATTGCATCTCTAGTGTTTACAAGGTGGTAACTTAAAATTAGATCACTAAATACCCTGCAAGGGCACTGCAATTAGAGAGAGGACGCTCACTTTTTAACAAAGCTATTAGCGTTAAATCAGTACTGGCTTTGAGTGCCTCGTTATTTCACTTCAACGAAATATGGCTTTAAAACTAATAGCTTAACGTAATAAACAGCGCGCCGGGGAATCATATAGGATACGTTTCGTTCCTGAATAATATATGGTTCCAAAGGGACTAGTCTCACGTCACATGGCAAACTGAATTTTGTGCGGGTAAGCCCGCTGGCGAACGCTAGTTAGATTACGTAAGTAAGTGGAAAGCGGTGGGAGTGGAGCAGTCACTGAAGTGCGAAAAGGGCAACTTGAAAGACTTCACTCGCATTTTGTTTTTATTTTTCCTCGCCGTCGCTGTTTCATGTGCTAAGAGAGATGTTCGCCCCAGTCGGGAGTGAGTCCAGCCTTCGCATCGGGGTCAGAAGGGGTCAGATCAGTATTTCATTCGTTTCGATAAGATTTCCATGCATTATCTATACTAATATAATAATAATATAATATTATAATATAATATAATATATTATAATATTATAAAGAGAAAAGATTTGTTTGTTTGTTTGTAATGAATAGGCTCCGAAACTACTGTACCGATTTCAAAAATTCTTTCACCGTTGGGAAGCTACACTATCCACGGGTGACATAGGCTTTATTATATTTTTAAAATAATAAGGGATTACTAAAACTCCAATAATGTAACTCAAGATGACCTTAAAAATTCCTTACATCGCGTGCGCTGCGAAAACTATTGATGATAGAACAAAATCATGTAGTACGACTTTGCAGAACTCATCATTATCTACAAAAAATGTCGCGACAGCATATGTCTAAATATTATAGTTATGTCACAGTAAGCGGTTTTTTAATCTAAAAATTTAATTAATATGCCGCCGCTTGAAAAGGCTCTTTATTTGTACCTTGGTATTCATTCTATTAAAAATAAATTACTTAATATTCAAAACGGCTTCCATACCTTTATATAACTTTTTGAATTATTAAATTCGGACATTTCATTCGGAAGATATCATGAGTTTAATAATGCAAGTAAAAGTCGCGTGGTTGCCGCTTACCGCGCTCAGCTAGCTAGCATGCGATGTAGGCTCCATGTAAGCGTCACTGAGTCTTCTGATGAAGCGGATGAACTTGATTTGAATGATGGAGGCCTCTTGTACTGCAGTAAGACATTGACAGGCTGATACTTACTTAATAAAAGTGATACGGTCATATGATTGAAAATAAGAAAAACAAGAAACTTAACACTAGCTTTACAGAGCCTCGGTCTTGCCGTTAGATTCCATGTATATAGAGCTATGGATGATTAGTTGAAACTACTTATTGAGTGATATTATGACGTATCGGTATTTGCCTATTGGCTGGGCAATTGAATTTCAATTACTTGTACAAAGTGGCCAGACTCTCGAAGTAATGGCTTCTTAATTTACCTCAGGGAATTCATGTTGTTCCGTTGAGTTTTATTGGCACTTAACTTTACGCCGATTGTTGAATAAAAGCTGACTTTCTGATAAAAGATTGCTAAAGCTTTCCTCGCCGACCCGTCGAGTCCGAAAGGTATTCGTCTTGATTACACGTAAAGGCAATGTTTCAACTTGTATGTGTGGGGTAGGTGCTCCCAGCTTGATGTTTATTGCTACTAAGAGCTTGGATGCGATCAACATCTGTGCACTCTTAAGATCACCTAATAAGTTGCAGTTATGTAGATAGTACCTGCAATTTTGTAACAAACTTTTTTTACACTCAAAAATTGATTTATTCAAATTATGTTTTTGGTTATAATGTATGTTTGAATTCATTATTATCGATTCATTCGCTTTAATCGATTTTTTAATCAGGTCACTTTTCTATGAACATAAATCTGACAACCGTCAAATGTTACATATTAAAATGACTCAACTTTACAATAATTTAGTATGACTATACAGGAATATTTAAATATTGCTGTATAAGTAGTTGACCCGAGAACTTCATGGCGCCTTATTTATTACAATTTTATAACCTTTCAAACCTATCCTGGTCGTCCAAATTATATCAAAACCAAAATAAGCGAAATCGGGCCAGATTTTTTCGTGTTTTAGCGAGACAAACGGACCACGATTGAAAACGGACTTTTATAAGTACAGAATATGAAATGAACAGTAACGAGACATACAATTTGTCCATATACTTCATTTGAGGAATATAAAGGGAATAAGACAAAAGTGTCGTAATATTTTTATGAAAACACTACGAACACTTGGTCTGTTCCCACACATCGTTCGTGTTAGCTTAAGATGATGCTCGTTGTTTTTATAAAGAAAAGGATAACTAAGTTTCTCCTGTTTGTATTCATTTTGACGATGCGTGAGTGTTACTTGTAACTTAAATGAATATGTAAATTGGTTATTATTAAAACTTTAGCATTTGACATTAGCTGGAAGTGGTTGGAGGACATTAAGTAAGTGCAGGGCTTAGCAGTTGTGCCGTTGAAATCCCTACTAGTGCCATCAAGGTGAGCATGAGCATGATATTAAGTAATAATGTACGAAAATTAAAATTTCAACGATTTTTTTATTTTTCATCGGACAATGGCGTTGTGCCATCTCTGAGGTTCCAGGTTCGATACCCGGTCGTGTAAATATGGAAAACGAAATTTTCTATATCGTCTCGAGACTGGACGTTTTAGTAACGTAGTTGTTTCTAATTTTCAATTTGACGGCAAATGGGCCGATGGGAAATTTAGAGGTGGATATTTGTCGCAATCAATCTGTTTAAATATTTCTGTTATTTTTTGTACTAAGTAATATTATAAAGCTGAAGAAGAAAAGGAACTCAGAGTAGTTTTAGTAAATATAATAAAGGAAAATAATAGAAATACAAACTGAAAGAGAGATAATTTTGACAGAATAGGCCGAACAATAGAATCAGACAGACTCAACGTTTTATAATAAAAACTATCAAAAAAGGCTCCTACAAAGGAGTCCGTAACAAGTTTATTTGTTTGTATGAACTCGTTTATCTCAGGAACTATTATTAGTATATTAGTAGTTTCATTTATCGAGAAAGGATATATACGAGTATGTTATGTACAACGATTAGAAGCGAAGTTTCAATGAAAATGTAAAAAAACGGGAATAGTGCTTACCTACGTGTCAGACGCCGGCACTTATAAAAAAGTCAAAAAATAACAAGTGCAGATATAAACGGCATGTGCGTATCATTATGTCGATCCAACATAGTTATGATTCCTTTTGTTACTCTGACTTTGAGTCACAAAATGAATTGCTTTGACATTCTAGCAAAGTCTGGTTCAGAAACACAAAAGCTATTCATGATTAATGACTTCAATGGGATTCTACACCTACTCCGAGAATTTAAACGATCAATAGATATCTTCTGCCATTTGTCTCAACACGTACAAATAGCTTCGGATTAAGCATTTGGCTTGACTATTTCTTAAGTCAATATCTAGATTTTAATGAGACTAATACATTTTATTAAATCCATTGTAATGTAAGTCGTTGAACTTGCTTTAAGAATTTATGCGTTTAGTTTCAAAAATTTACTTGGGTTGATTACAATAAACGACATGAGTATTATGAGATCATTTTGCTTATTCTTTAGATAGATAGATATACACATCATCGATTTGGATATAATTATTAGTTAGTACAAAGACTGCAGGCGTACTCCCAAAAACGAACGATACGAACGAACGAAAGGTTTCGTTTTAGAAGATTTATCAAAAGTTTGGGAGTTAAAACTTGGTTTCTGATTTGCATAAATAGTATTCTGTTTTTAAAATTATTAGTCACATTCTGAGTTGGTTACGATTATGAGAATTAAAAATTGATATCCCTATGCCCTCGTTTCAAACATACATATAAATATGTATACATATATATTTTAATGTAATTAAAAAAATATATGCTGTTTGGCATGAAGAATGTTTGCAATATATTAACAAATGTATGTATAGCCAAAGCGGACTGGGCACACAAACTTCAGGGGCATATTCTCTTGTCCTTGCCACCAATGTCGTTACTTAGGCAGCCTAATGCTCACAACTTGAGACTTCAACCCGACCTTTCCCCATGAATATGGAATTGGCGGGAAAACTTTTAATAGTAGCCATTTGCTTCCAACTAAAATTTGCATTTGCCTAAGAGTTCGAACAGCTGATGAAAAAGTTCCTTGTAGATTAAACTTTGGTAGCCAATATTTTATCAATACCGATAGTAGGTAAATGTATTCAATAAGTTCCAGCCCTGTTATTACGTAGAACCGCTATAAAGTTCAAGTAAGTGGGAGTAAACTATATCGAAAATATTCAGAGTAGGTCTGTTTACGAATATGAGAGAAGGACTGCGCACAAATTCGATAGTGGAAAATACCTGCTCGCGGTCATCCTGAAATTTATTTAAGGTCAGCCTTTTATGACCCAAATAAACACGACCCTTGATTACCGAACTGTTATCCAAGCGCTGGCATCGCAAGGGATATGTTCAAATGGTATAGTCTTAAGAATAAAATCTATTGTTATCTGTTTTTGTATGTTACTTAGAAGTTCTATTAGTAGGTAAACCCAATTTATCTATTTTTTTTGTACTACCTAGTAATTTCGTCCATTTTATGTCAGGATCACTATGTATCCTTTACGTTAAACGCACACGGTTGATTATTCTTGTAAGTATGGTTTTACCGCTGATTGTATAATGCTAACATGTTGATCTTCCTCTTTAATAATCTATGATCTCTGACTTAATCAAATTATTAGATAGTAAGGTTTTCACAAAAACATTAACGTCGTGGCTTTTCCAAAAATGTTTCATAGTGTCAACTAATTTGTCAATAGGTAATTTTAAGATATTCTAAAATAACACTATTGTTTGCACGCCTGCTTGCAGGTCGAATACAATTCATGTAACACCACCACTTTGTAACGTCTTTCATTTAGCACACTATATTTTATGCAGATTAATAAATGTTATTGTGTTATCCTGTGAACATACCTACCTAATTTTAAACGGAGCCACCCAATTTACTCGTATGTTTGAATTTAATACGTCGTCAGGCGAAGGAATGTTCGAGACATGTTGACTTTACGAGGTGCGAGCATCGTGAATAAAACTCGCCCTCTGCAAACCCATCAAAATGTTTTATGCGAATTCGCGACTTAAGACTGAAAATTTGGATTTATTTTATGTGTTTCTCTTAAACACTTGGAATGGAATTGAATCAACATTTAACGGGATTTCGGGCGGCGATGACACATTGCTTTTGCTCTGATAAATAAATTTGGTCGAATTTGAACTGCAGTGATCGTAGATACTGTAGATGTGCTAATTAATTTTGAAGATGGTTACGTTTCAAAATTAATTAGTAGCTACAAATTTCAACAAAAAAATATGGCCTTAAGCTTAACCTGAATATTTTACAAAATCTTGCAAATATAATATATTGAGATCATATATTGATAAAAACGATTATGTCTCTTAAGCAGATTGTCAGGTACTACACAGACAGAAACACGCCAGTTTATGCGGCCTTTCTTGATCTCTCTAGAGCGTTTGATCTGGTTAGGTATGATATTCTTTGGCGTAAATTGATAGACACTGGTGTTCCGGGTGATATAACCAATATTATCAAATATTGGTATGATCATCAAACTAATCGGGTCAGGTGGCTAGGAGAGGTCTCAGATGAGTACGGGTTGACGTGTGGAGTGAGACAGGGGGGATTAACGTCTCCTTCACTCTTTAACCTATACGTGAATGGGCTGATTGGTGAGTTGAGTGACACTGGAGTAGGCTGCTCAATCGACGGTCAATGTATTAACAGTATAAGTTATGCAGATGATATGGTGCTGCTAAGCCCATCAATAGCTGGGCTCAGAAAGTTGATAGGTGTATGTGAGGAGTACGCCAAAGTACACGGCCTTGTGTATAATGTTAAAAAAAAGTGAACTACTCGTGTTTCAAGTCAAGGGTCGTAAACTGGGGGACGTGGCTCCTGTGCTGCTTAATGGCATCGCTCTTACTAGGGTGATAAAGTTCAAATACCTCGGTCATGTGGTAACTGAGGATTTGAAGGATGATAGCGACATAGAAAGAGAAAGAAGAGCGATGGCGGTCCGCTGTAACATGTTGGCCCGCAGATTCGCACGGTGTAGTTTAGAGGTAAAGATAACTCTTTTCAAAGCATTTTGCCAAACTCTGTACACATGCAATCTGTGGGTCAACTACACGCAGCGGGCCATCAACGCTCTCCGAGTTCAATATAATAACGCGTTCAGGGTGTTGGTGGGGCTCCCGCGGCACTGTAGTGCATCGGCGATGTTCGCGCACGCGCACACAGATGGCTTCCACACTGTGCTGAGGCGCCGTATCGCCTCGCTGATGTCTCGCGTGCGCCGGAGCCCTAACAACATCCTGAGCGTGCTGAGGGATAAATTAGACAGCCCCCTCGTGCAGCACTGGGTGCAAACTCATGCGCATATACCTGGAGCCCCGGAGGGCGGCAAATATCTTCAATAGTTTGTAGATTACTAACATAGTTTTGTATTTTGTATACTAACAATAATATGGACAATTAATTAGTCTGCAATAAACGTATTTTATTTTATTTTATTTTTTATTTAAAACACTTTTACAATGATCTTAATATCATAGAATATTAAGTTGTTTTAAGAGCAACCGCAAGATGAGATGAAATTTTTCTGTTTCTTTAAAATGTTTTAAAAACACTCAATATATCGCACACTTGGTGCATTTCTGACGTTATTGCACCAAGTGTGCGATATATAAAACTCTTGCAAACGGCGAAATATACCCTATTTGAATACATGAAAAACAATCTGGTATTAAAACGCATTACTATTAATTTTCTACCATTCCATTACACATTCGATTGATATACGTTCCTTGATCCGCCGTAATAAAATAGCTAGCAACTCCATGCACTGCATTCTGTCACGAAAAGTCGTCCTCACTAGTTTTCCGGAAGGGACGTATTTTTCCGGAGCAAAAGAGCTCTCGGCGACATGCTATTTCTAGAGTTGGACAAGTATGTGCCATCAATTTCAACTCGGTAGCCATGTTTCTCACTTGAATGCAACGCGTTAACAATATAAATAATACGCAACGCAAGTCACAATATTTCAACAATATTGTTCATTTGCCACGCTGGCAATATACAAATTAAATGTTCACTTTGGTCTAATAATATCATAATTTCACGTATGTAAGGTTATCATTCATGCATGTCATTGACACGTTACTTATTTCCTTCGCATCCCTACATTCTTATGACTTGGGCATAGGGCGTCGTCTTCGGTTTGATGAAATTCTTATCTTTTACTTACAGAAACACAAAGAATTTTGTCATTCGAAATTCCGCTCGTTAACCCTTGCTTAAATACGTGCATGTAAATAGGATATTTTGTAGATTTTAATTGAACTATTAGATCACCATTACGTTAGTGTTTTTGTAAATTTTGAGCGAGTGGCACAACAAATTAAAGTACCTACTAGTATATTTATTTGATTAGCCATAATTTGATACGATGGGTTTTACTGTTTTCTATCTACTACTTTAATACTTAAAGCAGCGGTTTGCGCAGAAATTATTTGCATAAGTATATAAAAACCACCAGTTAGAACATGGTTAACATCATGCCTTTATCTGCCTAATTTCCAAAGGAGCAAATTTTATCACAACTGTAATTTAACTTTGAAACTGAACAACGTCACGGGATATTAACCGGTTCAGCCATTAATGTAATTAGTACTACCGACACGAGCCTCGCGTCACTCTACTAATGGATGTGTATTAAAGACCTCGGCGTCATTAACGTTGAACGTAGGTACAATGTGGTATGGAACATTTAAAATTATTTACCGTACATACGAGAAATTATGCTATTTTTAAGCTAAGGAAAACTTTATTTATATTTTATTCATATATAAATTGCAAATACGTAGCTGCTTTTGTATCAGTTAGTTATCTCGGGTCTATTTATATCCGTATTATTGTAGAAAAGGACAGTAAAATACAATATTTATTGCCCGTTCATTGAACGAGCTACCGCGTATCTACGCGATTTAAAACCTACCAGGGTTTCAAATAAATCTAAAGACTTCCAAGAGAGAATAGCACACGTCTATATTATTGTACATTTCACTACGGGACGGCTAACATAACATAACAGTAGGCAAATAAAAGAACAAACAAGAGCTTCACTCAAATCGAGTTTAGCCAAGACTGCTCAAGAGCGCGGAAAGATGCCGAAAGTAAACAGCCGAGGAAGAAGTATGTACGCCCATTTCGAATAATAAATGACCCCTTTTTGTTTGCTAGTGTCCTTTGCGCCTGAAACCTTACTATTCAATAAATAAATTGGTTTTCTTAAGGTTTTCATTCCAGCGTTACATTTGGTGTGCGGCTTTGGCTGTGAAAATTTGGTACGTTGCTTTTGAGTTATTGAATACGTCTGATTTGCTTTGTAATTCTAGAAATGTTCTGAGGATAAGTATAAAATACTGTTTTCTTACTATAAAGTGATTAAACCTAGGTATTCAGGGTCTTATTTATTTATCACCAGTATGTTCATTTCGATTCAGATTCAGATTCAGATTCAGATTCATTTATTTGCCAAACACAGGTATAAAAGTACAAGGGGTCTTACATAGTTTTTGTGCGTCCTCTATGTTTTGCCTTTATAGGCGTGCAAATATTTAATTAATATCTAGAACACAATGATGATTCATGCATGGAAGTTACAATACAAAGTTATTATTATTTCATTAAATAAACAAATTAGAAAACATAATTATGTCAAAATATAGTAAAAATTATCAAGTGTGTCATGTCAAAATTAATTAATAATAAAATAAAATAAGTATTTCACATTATGAAGTAAAACTATGAATCTAATAATATAAATGTGAGGTAATTGTAGTTAGCGGGTCACTCAAGTATTCAGTCAAGGTATAATATGCTTTATGGTTCAATAATAATAGTAACTTCTTACGAAATGTGTGTAAATCGGCATCTTTTATTTTTTTAGGTAGCTTATTATATATTTTTATGGCCATATTGAAAAGGCTTTTATTTTTTAAAGCAGTTTTACATACGGGTACTTTTAGTTTATCACCATGTCGTCGGCTTCTCTTTAGTTCGTACACAGCAAGCAATAGCTATTGGCAAAAAACATTTCGTATTAAGCATTTTTAGGAGTAATTTGTTTTCTGACACCCAAGTAAAGGTTATGTAATACGAGACAAGAAACAAATAAAGAATTGAGTAGTTTTGTTCCTATTATGAGACCAAAAGGTTGAATAAAATAAAAGTAAAAAATATTAAAGAATTAATTTATTAATATTAATACTAGAATTTGGTGACATGAAAATATATATTATGTATGTATGGTATCTCCGGGATTATTTAAATCTTTAATTATTATATCGATACTAAGGTTGCAGCTGACTTTTAGTCTCCAAATGTCGGGGCATATAATATCTATTTTTGTGAATTATTTCTTGTTTGCGTCAGTAATGTAAGTATTTATTTGTCACTATAGATACGCATTTATAACCGTGAATCTTGGCTGGCCTGTTTGCAGAAGTCACGTATCAATTTATCTCTTATTTCCACACGTATGGATATAAAAGTTGTCAATAAAGAGATCATATCCTTAGGGCATAGATTAACTTACGTAAAGCTGGCTTAGAACTATACCAAATACGCATTATTTAAGCTTTTAAAAAAATCATAATAAAATTTGATTTGATTACAACAATATTAATTTTAAACGCTCTGGTTTTTCGGTTTTTATTTCATACCCAGCAAAATGAACAATGGTATGGCAAATAGTGGCCCAAACGTGTTTTTTAGTTATTTTAACAAATGTTCACTAGAATGATAAAAAAATAGTATAATAATTTTCTTAAAATTGTTTTTTACCGGTGTTTAATTTATTGATTACAAACGGTATTAATACTGTCACCTAATTTATAATTGGTACTAATATTTGTATGTCGAATTATTCACTATATTGTTTCAAGCTTCGAGTAAGTATTAAAATGTCAGAAAAAATATATATTTCCAAACACAAACATCAACAAAGCAATTGGTGCAATACAAAACAGAAGAATCCAATTTTCCTCTATCCAAGCAATGTGATGACAATACACATCGATTTGGGATTTTGTGCGCCAGTCAAATTGGAGATAGAAAACACACACACACAAAATTGTATTGTCCCCTTACTTGTTTTCTATGTTAGTAATTTTGCGCATTCAAATTATTTTATTTCGTCTTTAAACGTAGGAAAGTGTTGAGGAAGAGTGGCCTCCTCTGGCACAGGTGCTATTGCACTTAATAGAAGAGGTCAACCCTTGTTTATTTCATGTACAAAATGATTTATGATGGAATAAATAATTTTGAATTTTTTTGAATTTGAATGTAATAAAACAGCATATGTGCACAATGGTATACTTATTTTAATATTTATAATACTAGCTTTAAATTCACAGTTAATCTTATTTAGTTTACCGACCGATAGGTATTTTGAAAAGTTGTCTTTCTCAGGGGAAATATAATATATTTACGAAACAGGTTAAAATCTCTGCTGCTGTCGAAACATAAACACATACCTAAACACGTACAAACGACCAGTTGTGTTTAGTTTTCAGTGCGCAAACTGCATCCTTTACAGAATACAAACTTGTGTGCGGAAAGATAAATATGAACACAATATCCTAACCTACTTTGTTCAATAATACATTTAACCCGTCCAATGTTCATGGTGCAGATACATTTGTAAAATAATGGTCTGAACCAAGAAGTAACACATAACCTACTTACATTTAGGACTATGAATTGTCAACGAGTTAAATGTGTGCGATGAAATAAAACTAAAATGTATCTGCTCCATTCAGTAACTTTACACAATATTTTAATAACCCAGTCAGTTTTAGCTCAAACTTATTGTTAGGTGTATGTGGTGAATCTTGCAGTGCCAAAGGTATTTTACCTTCCTTCCTTTTATTTTCCTGTTTAATCCATATTTCCTACTGACTCTTCGGTCTTATTGGTCCCAGTATGACTTTATACAGCCTATATAATCTTCATGATTATTTAAAAAAATGTTTTTCTATATGGCTGAATGTTCCTGAGATTAGCGTGTTCAAACAAACAAATTCTTCAGCATTATAATATTAGTAGATACGAGTGTAATACTACTTGGCTCATTATTACTATAAGCGATAAATGCAGTTTATCCTTTATTTGTCTCTTTGTCAGGGAGCGTTTAGTAACGGAAAAGATTAGCCGAATGAGAGATTGAAAAGAAATTGTTTTCATAAGTTTCCGTAACTAGACGATACCAGATACGATAGAAGATGCCAGATGCCATATTTCAAGCGGCACCTCAGTTAAACCTATTTAACAGAGGTGCCGCATGAAATGTCTGGCATCGTCTACTTACCTACTAAAGTAGGCATAGTAGACACTATTGCGAATTCGTTGGCCCATTTTAAATGTGAAAAACACAAAAATTCAGTACATAATTCAAGATAATAAAACTCTAACATCATAATTTATACCCCAACCCCTTAGTGGTATTTTAGTAGAAATGGCGCGTAAATTACCTCAAATAAAACCGGAACGTGACAAGATGGCTTCACACATTGTGAAGAATGTGTAAATTTCCGGGCTTTAGAATAGCCGACCTTTTGCGCAATGGAAATTATGTGGTTCCTTTGGACGAATCCAAAATAAATAACTCAAACTCACAAAATGTATTTATAAAACGATAACAATTGCTTTCTTATTCTTCACAAATGAAAAATAAGTTTTTTTCAAGAATAGTTGAAATCAACTAGTTTTGAAAATGAAAAGAACGGTCCAATTATTAAAAAACCGTAAGAATAGTTGTGACGATTTTTGACCCAGAAAACCCGAAATTGTAACTTACGAAATATTAATTGACATTTGTTTGGCAAACTTTTAGTGTGATAAAATCCGTAAAATATAGGTACCAAAAATTCAATTCTAAATCTCTTTGGTCCTGAAATTTTTAAACGAAGAATAAAGAAAAACAAAATTTTCAGCGAAAAGTCATACAATTAAAAATAATACATTCATTTTTATAACATTTCAAAATGTGTAGGGCTTGAAAGATCTCCTTCAATAGATTTCGGTGCAATTACGATTAACAGTATTGGAAAGTACAAAGTACTGTTGTCATACACTATTCGATGCCCTAGAATTTGTCAATAAGAATAATCCGATTTGATCCGGTATTTCTGAAGTTTCTGAAATTAATGTGTGCATTAATTTTAGCATTCAATGATTATTATTATATATATAATTTGTTAGTTTAGACAGATATGTAAAAACTGAAAAAAGGAAAGAAATTGAAACACTGAATCCCCGCGGATGAAGTTCCTCGAAAAATATAACTTCAGTTTTGATCTGATGCTCCCTGAAAATGTCAATACAACGGTTGTATTTCCTAAGCCCACAGCGATTCTCCAGGCAATAAAATACTTTTATCGGAAAAGTTTCTCTTGATATCTGCCTCCGACTGACTATCTGTTACGTGAACATTCTATTAATATCATTTACCTACTTTGTTCGTGTTTTTTACCTAGTAAAGTTATTTTGAAATGAAACACATGATCTTCATGTTTTAATTAGACAATCTATTAGAACGTAGAACTTTCCCCCAATTGTTAGCGGTAGAATAAAACCAACAATTAGATCATAATTATAAGTAGAAGACTGGATATTTGCTTGTGAATATCGGTCTCGTGAAGCTCTTAGAACCCCGTGCTCTACCTTATTTTCGAGGACGATATTTTCAAGATCCTTAATCTAATACTAGCGGTAATCCCAGTCTTCGCCCGGGATTATAGGCATTTAGAAGCAAACACTATATTCATACAGATCTATAACTTTTTTAAATGAGGCCTCAGTGACGCCTATATCGTATACGACTTGCCGATTGGGGTGAACATAGATTATAATATTTTTTAACTCCTGGTATCTTTCGAAAGGAATGTTGAATAATTCAAAAAGTTATAAGTTGGTACTAAAGCAGTCTTAATTATGAGATCATGTATTTTGATGATTCATACCAATGTACATACAAGGAAACTTTCTCAACGACAAATCAACCAAATTTTTAAATAATTATCTATCATCGTGCCGTAACTACTATATTAGTGAGACTTCAAAGTCAAAGTCAAAGTATTTATTGCGTTCATGAATGTAAATTACAGGTGTTATTTAAATGTTTACAGTACATCATGTTGCCCATTTGGGCATAGCCTAATTAGGATGAAAGCGTAATGGATTAGCATGCATAATATTACATAATTTTATTATATATTATTTTGGTACCTTTTTTTTTAAAAAGGTACGTTTATTTATTAATTTATATAGGATATAATAATAATAGTTCTATTTTAATTATATTTTTCATTTAAATATTCATTGAGGTTATAGTAACATTTTTTTATTAACATTTCTTTTAATTTTTTGAGGAAAATGTTTGTGTTTGGTTCCATTCTTATTTCAATTGGCAAGTTATTATATAATTTTATTGCACTGAAATAGGGACTAGAATTAAACATTGCCATGCGGCTATTTGGTAGTTTTAATTTATATTTGTTATTTAATCTAGGCGTATTTTTTCCTTTCCATTTAGCATTTTTAAATATATTTGGGTTATTTTTAAGAAATTTGCACATTTCCAATATGTACATCGAAGTCAGTCAGAATTTTTAGTTTTATAAAGAGAGGTTTGCAGGAGTCCATGCCATCGATGTTAGTAATTATTCTGATACATTTTTTCTGGAGGATAAACAGATCGGCTACATTCGTACTATTTCCCCAAAGAATGATACCATAACTAAGCCAAGAGTGAGCGTATGCATAGTACGCTGCAGTTGCAGTTTTTTGATCAGTACTTAGCTTTAGTTCATAAAGTGCATAACAAAATCTCGAAAGCTTTGCTTTAATTTTTTCTATGTGACTCTTCCAATTTATATGGCTATCTATTTCTATTCCCAAGAGTGAGCATGTACTAACTTTTTCTAAAAATGAGTTGTTTATTCCAAGTTCTATATTTAACGGACTTTTTTGATGGGGCCTAAATTCGATTAGTTTAGTTTTAGTGTAGTTTATAAGTAGGTTATTGTTGCTGAGCCAGTCCACTATTTTACTAAATGAATTTTTTAATTTATCCTCGAATTTAGGTAGCTTTTCGTATTTATAGAGGAGCGAGACGTCATCTGCAAAAAGGACACATTGTGTATTTATATTTTTAGGCAAATCATTTATGTAAATTATGAAGAGGATACAACCCAGGACGCTTCCCTGTGGGATTGAGCAATTCACAACTATTTTGTCAGAACGATAGTCGGCTATTTGACCAGTGTCTGGGTTTTGGTGTTCAATTTGGACATATTGCACTCTATTTTTTAGGTATGACGTTAACCATTCGTGGGCTTTTCCTCTTATTCCTGAATTGTGTAGTTTTTTTAGGAGGATTTCATGTTGTACTCTGTCGTAGGCTTTTGTCATGTCAAGTAGTATACCTACCGCATAACTCCCTTCATTGAAGTAGTGTAGCACTTGTTGGATATATTGGTAAACAGCAAGGCTTGTCGAGCGAGGCTTGTGTTGTTGAGCTTTATTATTAGAGAGCAAGGATCCCTATTTTTTAAAACATAACGTTACCCTCTGTCAGTGATAATGTAGCTTTCTGTAGCAAAATAATTTTGGAAATTAGCCTAGTAGTTTTTGAATGTGTTCGTTAAAAAAAATACCAACTTAACAATTCTGTTTTATTAAGTATTAGTAGAAGACAAAATAACAATGGCTATCAGGGCTTTGAAGATTCTGGGTAATAATAATTATTCTTATTATTTCAATAACTCCTTTACTTATCGCACCTTATTGATTAACCTATATTTCTAAACTTATTCACAGTGATTACCCTACGGTTGTTAAAAAAAAACATTTACATCGGGTTCAAAATGTTTAAATAAGCGAACCATTTGTTTGTACGACAATGGCTGTGTCACTTGTTCGAATCCTCCGCACGTTCCGCTGTTAAACATGGAATGTAATTTGTTTAAGTAAGTGCTTACCTACTTTGGATTCGGATAAGCATTTTGAATTTTTATTTCAAGAAGGTCTCTCCGTAAGTAATTGTTTGTTTCTGAGGCTGGCGTGGGTCCAACTCGGTCTAGATTCAGAAAATTGCACTTTGGCTACTATGCTGATTTAATATGTGTCACGACCTAAATGGTCGTCGAGATATGCATCAGCTTTTTATCAAAATAGATCGAAAATTTGTATAGTTTACTACTGACCTCAAATTTATCTTGTGTTTATAATTCTAAAAAAAAACGCTGTGACATAGAATTGAGTGAGTGATATTGAGTGCTAATATGTAACGAGGAGCCGGAGGTGCGTCACAATGACTCTGGTTTGAGGAGCTTGAGTGTTACATTGGAGTAATAATTACAAGAGGCACACGACTTATTTGGATCATAATTACCACCTGAGAACACCCACGAAGTACGAATGTGGGTTCTTGTCTTGCTTATAATCAGGCTGGTGGGAGCCAATATACTGTCCATCTATTAAAGAAACTAATAAAGTGTAGTCAATCAAATTTGCGATTTAGGTGTAGAGTCCAAAGTTCCAACCTCTACACCATAGAGGCTGCTGTACATCTAAATTATTTAAAGGTACCGTGCAAATGGTAAATGGATACGAGAGCCTTAATGTGTTCATTTTAAAGATTAAGTGCTACAGTGTATTTCCAGGAAGGATACATTGAGCTTTCCCATGTGCACGCTACCCGTATCATTTATTTTTAGAGCGTAATTGCGTGTTTCATTACGGTTTTGCCGGACACCGTACCCTTAGTACGCGCCTGGGCTGAGAGAACACGATCCGGAACATCTGCGCTGTTTTGTAAATCTCTTTTGATGGAAAACTTTCGTAAAACTCGTTTGCATAAAAGAAAAATGAAAACATTTTAGCATTTTATCGCACGATGAGGTCATTAGCGATTGACTTTGTCGTGTAAAACAAGAGAATGGAAAATGCTACTTTACCGGAGCACGGTAAAAATTGAGAATTCTAGAGGATAGTAGTTCAGGGATCTTAAACAAATTAAGTGTTAGTTAACAATCATGGATATCGTTTCTACAAGGTTAATGAAATGTATTTACATTCGAAGATCACGTGATTTTTATGAGAGAAATCTGAACTCCTGCCCGAGATTGTAACATCCCAGCCGTATTGGAGAGTTCGGAAATAGAACTCTCCAATACGGCTGGGATGTTACAATCTCGGGCAGGATCGTTTATAAATGTCCACCATGCCATGTCGCCAATTTTTTTTTTTTTTTTTTTGTTGATAATAAATGCGTGGGTGGCCGCCACATTAATGAAATATTTCATGGACCACAAACAATCTAGACATTTTTTTTTTTTTTTATTCTTTCAATACTTGTAACTCAAAGGCGGTCGTTTAGAGGTGTCTTGTTCCACCTAGCTTCTCTTTCTTCTTCTTACTCCTTTGATGCTGTATGTTAAGTAGTGTTATATTGGTGTGTTGTTGTGACCTAATTGTTTAATATTGTAACTATGATTTTTTTTTTCTACTTTTTCCAAATGTGTTAAGTGTATAAAACTACATTGTATAATATATTAACTCTCTGTATTGTTTACGTATATTTTACTAGTATTTATTATTTTTTCTTTGTTCTGTTTTAAACTTTTCTTGTTACTTTTATATTGCGCCACTCACCACAAGGTCTCACCTGAAAACCAGCGCTGATGCGGCATTGCGCTGTAGCAGCTCATGCTGAGGCTGGGACCTTTTGGCACATAAATGTACCTTATACAGGGTGTAACAAAAAGGCGAAATAATATTTTAGGGTATGTATCTATAGCAGGTGTACATTCAGTTGTATTAATATCAGCTAATTACAAACAAGTTTTTTCTTCCATACTAACTAAATAAATTGTTTTTCTACTGAAAATGTTGACAACCCTGATTGAGGTCATTCGCGCTCAACCACAGACGCGCCGCGCGATCAGCTGATGCGCGGCCGCCCCGCTACGCGCCCGCGCAGCCCGCCCGCCTACTAGAAACTACTATTACTTAATTTTACTTGGAATAGGACTGAATAATCAAACCATAATTACCGAAATGCATTTATTAAAATACTATTTAGAAACAGTACATAGAAATAATCTGTTAGGTACATTTCTTTCTATAACTACATATGTAGGTACACGTAAAAGTTAATGTCTAGTTTTTAGGACAATACCCCAAATATGACTTTACCCACTGAACTACATGACTTTACAATTGAAAAAACCTCTCATTAATTGTCAGCACCCCGTAATTTGAGTCAGTAAATAATTAAGACATAATAGGGACAACTTACAATGTAATCAACATGTAAGTATCAAATAATTATCGGAAATGGCAGTCATTTACTAACCTTATTTTTTTGATATGCTTAACTGACGCGATTTGCCAATTACTAGGTATTTTTTGTGTAATAAACAAATTAGTTTCTTGGAAAATGTTAATTTATGTATGTGTTACCTGTTAAGTTTCTTATCACCAACACTTATGCGCACAAGGATACACTAAAAACCAAAGAACATTTTCACTGACACTGGTTTCTTCTTTCATTCGGCTTCGAAACCACTCACAAAAGGTGACCCTTGGACCAAAGTCCGTAGGAATCAATTCTTGAACTCGCGTAAACTGATCTGGATCGGGGTCTCGAGCTCTGGATGCTCCCGTGTGCTAGGACGACCTTCACTTGTGGGCGGTCGGAAAGAGCCAGTGCTCTGCAGTCGGAGACATAGGTTCCTAGAGCAGGTGTACGACCTTAAAAGCCGCTGCTCCGCAAAGGGTCTGCCATCGATGAATCGCTGGCGATACAGTTCACGAGCACCATTGATGCTCCCGGATGAAGCACCCCGACATAAAATCGTTTCATACTATTCACTATTTGAATACAAAGAATGATCTTCGCGAGACAGAGTGACGAAGAATGAGATTTTGAAAGTTTAGATAGCGACTGCCCAACGAGAACGAATACGAGCAACTAAAAAACACTATTCCCGTAGGTACGTAGGGATGCTCGATTTCGATTTGATTAATCGATCGATCGCAATTGAGATTTTTGTAACTTAATCGATTAATCGAAAATGGAAAAAATCGGGAAAGTCAATTATTTTAAGTTTATGTTTAAAGTCAATATTTACAACAATTTAAAATATTGGCCCGACAGTCACACGCAGTGATAAAAAAAATCTTGAGGTTTTGTTTCTGATAACAACAATTGGATAATGACAGTCTTTGAAAAAGTATTGTAAAATGTGTGTTTTATATCCCAAGCAACGAGATTTATGATTTTCGAAAAAAAAAAAATCCAGTGATAGTAAGATTTTGTGTAACAGATTATAAAAGCGCGCGTAAACGTCAAGTCACGTCACTTTACACCAAAACGATATTGGTCGGAACGCCTTAATTCTATGCAAATATCAAATTTTAAATGAATCGAAATTGTTCAAATAAATCCTTAATATGGTTAGCGACACAATAATTCAATTTACTCGGTAAAATCATCGTTTCGTAACATTAAAATAAATAAAATCCGCCGACAGCTGTCATTTGCGAATTGTAGTGTTTAATGACGTCACACAAAAGGTGTTTTCTGTTTCGGTTCTTTTGTTCCATAGACAAAAAAAGTAAAATTTAATTTTTAGAAATAAAATGCTTTAAAATAAAAAAATAAAATGTAAAGATATTACTTAACTAATAAGCTAACATAGCTAAAGTTTTAGTAATCTCAAACTTTCACTTTATACTTAATAAATCTTTTTATTTGTAGATTTTTTCATTTTACCGAGAATTCTGTGTTTCATTTTTAACATGTTTAGCAGAATCTCAACGAAAAAGTTTAGTAGAAACCGTTCTAATGTAACCGCATTTCTAAGATTAATCGATTTATTAATATCGGTGCTACGCAAATAATCAATTACCAAAATATCGATTATTTCACAATCGATTAGCATCCCTAGATCCCTACCCGGAAAGCGGTCCGTAGGTGACAGTCACGCGACAGGATATTATTGGCTAAGCGCATTGTTGCAATGTGTGCGAAATGATCGCTGATTGGTGCGGGTGCTTAGACTTTTGACGTAAAGGTGCCGCAGTCCCGTTGTCGTGATTTTTGTGTGCGTGATTAGTCATTGATAAAATAAGCGCAGAAGGTCACCAAGTTGAAATGATTGGTAGGTAGGAGTATTTAATAAATTTACTGTTTTTGTGATCTAATAATATTCCTTAGGTAATATTTAAAAGTATGAATGGATAGTACAAATAATAAATGTAAATATCATGTTTTCGATTACAAAACTGTGCTTTCTGATATTGACTATTTCTGTTAGGTTATGTTATGTACCAAACATCTCATATTTAAAAACCGGCCAAGTGGGAGTCGGACTCGCCCATGAAGGGTTCCATAGAAGCAAGTGTCATAATATTTGTATTACTAAAGGTAAATTGTGGTTTACGATTTATGACGTATTAAAAAAATTACTTACTAGATCTTGTTCAAACTACTACATTCTGTAGAAGTTTGCAAACATTTTTCTACTTTTAACACCACACGTAGGTATAGGTTTGAAGAAAAAAAATTACTTTCAGTTTTAAGTATGGAGAGCCCCTAAAGTTAATTGTTTTTTTTTTCTATTTTAGTGAAAATCTTAATGCTTAAAGGTTCACAGAATACATCTACATACCAAGTTTTAACAGCAATAGGTCTCATAGTTTCGGAAAAAAGTGCCTGTGACATACAGACAGAACGTACAGAACATTTGGCTACGGAACCCTAAAAAGTAGTGTTAAATAAGTACTTAACGATCACGATCACTGCACACTGAACTGAAATTTGTCAAAGTTGCACATCTGTATTTTACTTAATCTTTTGCTTCATTTTGATTTATGATTTGTTTACATCTAATAGGGTTATCAACAATAAGTTTTAGTAAAAACTTTGACATCGATTTACTCCCTAATTAATAGCTGTACGAGGTTGTGGTTTTGCATTGGAACTACGTACTACCTACCCTACACGCCCTTAAAATTTTATTTCGCCTTTTTGTTACACACTGTATAAATACAGAAATACTTACTATATGTACAAAAGTTGTGTGTCTATGTGTGCCAATAAATGTTTTTTCTTTCTTTCTTTCTTTCTCTTAGATTTTTAACTTGTCAAAACGAAATCGAACTTTTACCATTGCCCTTTAGTTAGATGTCCTGAACCGGTCATGGACAACAATATGAGGGTATTTCCTTAATATTCCTCGTTGTTACTTGTTCACTGCTGGCGTCGCAATGCAATAGCGCAGTTGTCGAACGCACGTTTTTATCCCATGTCGCAATGTAGCACTAACTTGATAAAATGTAATTAAAATACTGCAACAAACCTAGGAAACAAATCGTAATATATGTGAACTCGGTCGGCGCCGCGTTGCCCATTACAAGGGAACTATTTGAATTGTTTCTGTTCATGAACAACCAACAAGTGGGTTTGAACTGCTTTCGAGCTGACAAAACTTATTCCTGCGGCTATTGGAGAAACTACTAAATGAATCGAGTGCATTTACCTAATAAACTATTATTATTATTACTCGTATTTAGAAACACTGCCCTAGTGTTAATTTTTAAGAAGACTTAAGTTTTTAAGTGAAGTTCATTTTGTCACCGAATTATGATGGTGGACAATATCATTGTGAGAAGAAATGCTTTAACAGCATTGTGGCAATGTATATTTAGTCACAAAAGTAGCGAACAAGACCATTGAGAATGTTTTTAATTGAAATTGGTAAATCCTTTGTAATCGATTTATAGTTACAATTTTCGAAGTAAAGTTCCTTCATTTTGTTGAAAATCGTGTACATACAATTAATACGGTCAACCTAAAATTTAAAAAAATATTTAGGAAAATAATGGTCTTAGTATGTACCTACTGATAATTGACAGGTCATTTAACACCTTTATAAAAGTTTCTTCAGAAACACAATTAAATTCTTCAACGCTTTATTAAACACGAAACCTTTTTAAAAGTTCTGCAAAACTCTTGAAGTCGCAAGTTTTCGAGAGATCATTAAGCAAAGGATGCTCAGGTGTTTCCGACGACGGTTCTAAGTTGAAAATCTTCTGTTCAGTTCTAGTCCACCAATGATTAATTAAGATTGTCATTTTAAAATTGCGGTTAAAAGCGTTCGAGCTGATGCTCGAACGCGACGCGAGCGATGTGATCATCGCTCGCGTCGCGAATTAAAACTTCAGTAATTTTACATATAACTAGTAAGTGCGGTGTATTGTTGTAAATAATAAGTTTATCATAAATCTTGCTTTTTCAGATTCATTGTTGGATTCATAAGCTGTTTAATTTGTGGAGTTTAAATCCATTTCATCCAAAATAAACTCCAACTTTATGGAGTATATTAACTCGTTCAATGTTTAAACGACTTAATTAAGTTTTCGAACAGGAAGTTATCTCTTTACTTCCTGCGTTTGAAATCGTGAGGCGCTTAGGTTTACGCTTCCCAAGCTTTAATGAACAAAATATAAGACGGTATATTTATGAACCAGCTTCTGGGCGAATTTTTACAGTATCCGATAAATGTTTATCGGTAATGAAATGCAGATTGCCCGCCGCGATTTTCTTTCCGCTTTGGTAAAAATATTTTTGAAAATTCGAAAGTTTTAAGTTAAGCAGTGATTTCATTGGCCCATATATTGTTTACGGGACCGTAAAAACGAGTTTATTTTGATGATTTAAAATCTCTGTATTTTTTTCTTCTGTACCGTAAGTTACGACCCTATATCATAATATATTTCAAATTTTTGAAAAATAACACTACACACACACACGTATTACAAAAAGATATTAATCAAAATGCTAAGCCAGACTACTAGACTAACATAATACTTAATAAACTCTATTAAGAAAAAGTTTTACAGAACAACAAGCTAACAAGTTTAGTACACGAAGTTAGACCTATCGGAATTAATGATTAACTATAATAGTTTCAAAGTTTTACTACGCAACTAATGCAAGTAAGTAGCGGGCTATTAATAGTTCATGATGAAGTGTTATATATCATAGTCGATTCCCACGGACGTCGCCACCAGACACCTACCACCAAAGTTAGTAACAGCGACAGACAGTAATACGAAATTATCTATAATACAGTTGAAGGAGACTCGATTTTTCACGCATTCATTCATAACGCAACAGAACAGGTAAGGCTGCTTCAAGATATATAAGGTAATTTTGCTAATGCTCCGTAAATTGCCTCTTAATAAGATACCGTCTTGAGAACGCCATTAGTCGCTTCATTTCATATTAAATGTATCTAATGTCTATCTACCTGTCTTTGCACAGTGTACTGTGCCTACAGGCAAGATGTAGTAAACATGAGCAAAATTTAATATCCGCATGTATGTACCTAATAATAAGAAAAAGAAGAATAATACTGTAAACATCCTATTGAACCTATTGAAGTACTTTTCTATTGAGTTGAAGCTAATTAATTGAGAATTGATTCTTATATTGCTGTCTGAAATAAGTGTAGGCTAAGTTTCTTCAATACCAATGCTCGAGAACTACATTGGTTGAAAATTGGTAAGCAATTTGACTTGGTTCAGTTGCCCTACTTCGCCTTACGCAATATGATCAGTATCTCTATGTGATATTTCATCTAAATAGAACGGAGTATACAAAAAAATAAACTTGCTTTTTACAGGAAAATGTTAACGGGCAGATAATACATTGGTTTTGGTAACCAATATAATTTGGTTATGATAGAAATGCACTAGGTTTCGATTTGGATTATTTTTATTAAAATTAGTTATTAACTTGTTGGATACACGTGAATACCTTTTTGTAAATTTTATTTTTCGTATGCAAACAGCACCCATTCGCGGTTTCACATTGTAGATGCAATTTTTTGTACGTTCTACTTTTATGAAGATAATTAGGTAAAGACTTACCTATATGTTGAACTAAACCTATGTAAATGTCTTGCGACTGCGGCAAAGGTCATTACCATAGTTCATTACCATACATCTACCTATACATTACCATAGTTTCACTTCAAAAGTGAACTGCGGTCGTAGTTTACCATATTTAACACATCACAGATCAAAGAAACGTTAGCTGATGAACGACACGGTTTGAGCAAAATTCACGGTAGGGCGGTCACGCTAACTCGTCACGTAATATCTCGCTGCGAGGTCGATTTTTATTAATATCGAGTGACAAATGAAGCAGTCACCTGTGGATTTATATCACGTGCCAGGCTGTGCAGGTTGGCGCTCAGCCAGGGGGCACGGGCGGATCCACCCCTAGCATAATTATTTGGACCTCTGACCCAGAAATAATTCGTGAGAGCTATTTAACAACCTCTTTTATATGTTTTTAGTTACTAACTAGCAAATTCACGGTATAGACGTATTAAAGCGTTAAAAGATAATTCATATTTAGTTTAATGATAGGTACTTTCACAAAGTGTGGACGAATGTGTGTATCGTACAATAAAGAGAAACTTAATATTAAAGCATGTTATTATTTACTATGTCGAGGTACTAGGTAGAATGTGGAACAGTTCTGTAATGACTTCTTCATTATTCAGCTAAAAATGAGCTCCGTCAGCTAATACGAATCTAACGTCAAAACTCTGTTGAACGGCGCAGCGGAAATTATAGTTGCGCGAACTGATGGTTAGGTAGCAGGCATACGTTATATTTAGTATCTTTAACCGGATGCGACATATTATAATCAAAGGGGCTTTGATTTGACGCACGACCTAGGTATGATAATGGCGTGTGATTCCTTCCTCTGAAATGAACTGAAGTGGCGCTATAGATAAACTATATGGGCCACAATGACACAAGAAAGAACAGATACCTAAGTAAACTAAGTAGTAAAAAGCCAGTAAACTAAGTCAGTAACTTAATATGTGAAGCATTCGTAAGTCCAAGCTACGTACTCCCTGCATCCAAGTTCATATTGAATGCTGTTTGGCGATTTAAAGGAAATGCTCTTCACAAAATACAACCAAGCACAACCTGTAAAGAGAATTGTAAGTTAAAAACTGGATTTAGGTTTGAATCTTAAAGTTTTGTGAAACAGCAGTATTGCAGTTCATTAGGAAACGAAATGAGGTCTCGGGGACAAGCGTGCATTCAAAGCGACACAAAGAGCTAGTCTCGAGCACCACTCGTTGAATGACGGATTGTAAATGGTGCAGTGACATAATCTAACTACCTATACTTGATACAAAGGTTGGAGGGGGATCAGGGGAGGATAAAATAATAAAACAGAAATTATAGAAAGTCGGGGTTTGATAGCGAAAAATATATTAAAATGTAGGTATTACTTGTTCAGAAAATCTAAAACGCTATTAACCTTTACCCAGCCCAGCTATCTTAAACGTAGTGGCCCGCTGCACGCCAACGTATAAATGTATAACAGTATCTATAGTACGAAAGCAAGGATGTGGCATAACGTCATATCGATAAAAAAAATTGATGTCTAAATCAAGATTTATTTTTAAATTTTGCAAATATAAATAAACCCTAATACATTATAATAGTAATTTGTTTTATTTTATGAACATTTTTAGTAAGAAAAACGAGTATCTATTATCATAGACAAAAATACATGCATAATCTTGCAACACATTTATTATAAAAGGCACTTCACTATTCATTTTATAACGTAGTCCGTTGACTTCATATCAAGTCGTTGGCGCTCGTGGCAAGATAAATATCTCAAATAGAAGTGTTGTCTATGATTTTCTTTCTTCACCTTGAGTGAATCTCTCTCTCTATCTCTCTAGACGATTTGATTAAGAAAAGACGGCTCTTGTACGGTAGTAATAAATCATAACAAGTATGTTACGGTGAAAAGTAAGACAAAAGAATGAATGGTCAGTTATTATTCGTATATTTTTTAACTTTTTATAGTTTGTGTAAGTTTACCTTTCGATATTTTACTTTTTATATTTTCGATAATTATACTTAATGTTTATTGTACGAAAGAAAAAACAGACGAGCGCACGCTTGTAACGGCCGGCACTATGACACAATGACCTTGACACCTGTACGCTTACGACGTCACAGGTTTACTTGCATTGAAGTTGGTAGCACTGAAATCTTGTCATTGCGTAGGGATGGGTATTGCAATATCGAAGATCCTAAGTAAATTATAAATTAACTAGCTTTCCGCCCGCGGCTTCGCCCGCTTGGAATTTGGTTATATTGCAGTATAAAGCACAACTATAAGAACACTTCTCATTTCCACGAAAAAACGCTGGATACGATTAGTTGTTAAACAAAAACTGAATAGTACACTATATTATATACCTAAGTAGATGGTAAAAATCAGTTTAGACGATAAAATAAATTGTACGTCATCCCTCGGGAATTCCTCATTTTTGGGGATTCATTATCGTATCATTTAGCTTCTAAATTGACATGTTTATATTCGTTTACAATATTTTACCTTGATTAAAACGCCACACAGCGCCATCTCCAATCCATCCATCAAGCAAACCATATTTTTGTTTTCCCTCGGGAATATTAGTTTTTTTTCGGGATAAAAAGTAACCTATTATTTAATCCGGACTTCTAACTATACGTCTGCAAAATTTAAAAGCAATCGGTTCAGTAGTTATGTCGTGAAAGCGGAACAAATAAACAAACTCACTTTCCGATTTATAATATTAGTAAGGATCTTCGTGAAATAAATTAATTTTAATATTTATTATGTAATACGTTATTTTCAGACCGGAATTAATTGTCAATCATAAAATCTATGAATATTTGTATGGAACAAAACAAAGTAAACATGTAGGATTGTAATGAATACAACTATCGCGTCACATCACTATCCTACTTGATATGAAGTCGTTGGCGTATGGGACATCAAAATATTTCAGGCGTTTTTGTTTTTATTTGTTTTAAAACACTATAAAGCCTGTATCTTCTGACGAAATAACAAAAATTGGCTTCAATCCTGTCCATCTTACAAAATTACAAGAGAAACAAATGTTTAATACACCGTAAAGGTATTTAATTAAAGTAGGTACAATGAGTAACTTCTATAGAAGTAGTGGCGTTGACGGCACGAAAATCCTGAACTTCTACAGAAGTAGTTGGCGGTTATTAGGTTAATCTCATAAGTTATCTATCATAGATCATATAATCTACGAAATTTTCTTTTTATTTTTCTTCATCAAAGTACAAGCTTTTATGTCAAAATTCTGATATAAAACAGAAAATATTATACCTAAGCAAAAGAAGAGCAAAACTTCCTTAAAAAAATATCAGATAATTTAGAGAGACCGTTTATATTCTCTAAATTATCGTCCCTAAAATTATGTCTACTGAATTTCTCACATTCATTTTACATTCTGTTTGAAAGAAATCCTAAAACAGGAAAATGGTGCTAACGGTTTTAAAAGGCCAATAAAAATAAACGTATTTCCGTAAAGGAAGGCCGTCGTCGAAATCGTAATAAAAAGAATGAATATAATATAAAATCCTATGAAAAGTCCTTGAAAGCACCTTTTCCGTAATAAAGAGCTCTTCCCTTCCTAACAATTCGCAAGAATGAAATTAAAATGTAAGACGGGGTAAGTGGTCTACGAAATTAGTGATTTATATTTTTATTTCCTCACGTAAATTTACCTTCATCCATTACAGCCAATTTCATTCGATTGACAACGGTTCAAGAGTTGGCTTTCTTTTAAATCGAAGATTGAAAACACAAGAGAGATCTTTTAAGGCGAATTTAGGATAGGCACATTTCGTAAAGGGATTTTAATTAAAATGTTCCTTAGCTACAAAAGTAAAAGAAAAAAGGCTTTCAAGAAATTTTTAACCAATCACTGTAGTCTTCACGCAAACTTTCGATTCACCTCTCTTTCGGTGACAAGTTCCAATTATCTGGCTTGTTACAGTTAAGTACCGTCACAAATTTAGGCAAATGTCGTTTAGATTAGAGATAATTTGCTACTTGGAATTAAGTTACCACTTTCGGGGCGATCTTGATATCTCGATATCTGCGTGAGGCAGGGGTGATGAATTCGAGGCACGTTTTGATTGCGTGCTAATGATCAAGCCCGTGGAGGCGGTCACGCGTCGAGCTCGGAAACATTTTGTGTAACGCGACGAGCGGAAATCACGTAAATGCGGAAACCTGACACGGTATAATTTGCATTGCGCAAACCTTTCCCACATGAAATTCGTCGGATTTAATTTTATCAGACAGATTTGGAGTAATCAAAAATGCTGATTGTATTTCTGTTTCCATCCCGAGCACGATTTTTATAATCACAAGTACCAAAATAGGACGGTTTGTAAAAAGTATTGGTACCTATTATTATCTTTGTTCATTTATTTCTTCATCACGTAGGTAAATATCTCATAAAAGTAATTTATTATTCATTCATATTATCTAAAGCATCGTCGTTATCTAGAAATTGGTAGAAATATAGAAGAGAATGCTAAAAGAGAAATGATTTGCATACAAAAACAGCTACGAATGTTCGCTCTAAGTCGAGTATTAGACGCTACGACGTAGTAAGTGCTACGGCGTAGCTGCGTCACTTGGTTTCCGCTCACTGTTGTTGACACGTACCGTTTGTGTTAGCCGAAGTACGGAACCAAGCAAGCTATATTTTGCATGCGAACTAGACTGAGCGAACACTCCTAGGGCCTACATTGCGAACTAGTTCATAGATTCCTCACTTATTTGGTCGTCAGTTGAAAGCAAAAGCTTTGACGACAAAATTAAGTATTAAAATCTAAAAAAAGAACACTTATATAGCCGTATGTTAGTACGTTAGTAGTTAATATTTATACTTTAAACAAAATAATTCAAAAACGAACTACTTTCAATGTCAATGTTAAGTATAAAAATTACCGAACAAAAAACGCAGAAGCAATACGAGAGTCTAAACATAACGTGACTTAGGTCTTTCAGCAAACAGCATGATTTCATTTGAAAAAAACAACACATTCCAACACTTACATATTCATACTGTAATCTGTTTTGTAGCCTTGCTCTATCAGTTCTGATAGCTTGAGATGGCGAACTATTTGAAATAAAGAGCTATGAACTAAAAGCTCCTGGTTGAAAACTACTCTAGAAACTAGACGCGCTCACCCGCTGCTAATAACAGACAATACACCTCTCCAATTCTATTGTATGCTTATTCAAAAGCCACACAGCGGAGTCAAATAACATAGTTTGATGATATTGATAGAGTATTCGTAGGCAAAATAAATACATGATTTAATATTTGGAGGTAATTGTTAAATTTGGTATATGTCACATTCCTTTTTCATGATCTGAACCTGAAGTAATTAGCATATCTCTAGTTTTGCGGCAATTAGGGCCTCGATAAATATAGATGTAAACACTAAGACACATATCAAACATGAGAAATATATATTAATATCTACCTACTTGTACGTATTTTAGGACCAAATTATCGAGATGGTGTTTATACACCAACAGGATTTCTTTCAAAATTATGTTATATATATAACATAATTTTACTCGTAACTTCAATAAAAAAATGTCAGATACGTCATTTTCCTCAAGTCCGCAAAATCCTGGGACGCTACTAAATGTGCCAAAATGCCAGCCAGACGTCTAGGAGAAAAAATATACGTTTAAAACAGTTATCTCAGGGCGAAATAATATAGCCGTGAGCTTAAAGTTCAATATACGGTTATAATCTTTAGTAACTGTTTTATATGTAAGGTGGTAGTGTGCGCGTCAGTTAAACAAAACTTATAGAGAAAATAATGCTCATTTATTTTTCTCATATTGGTAAGCTGGATTTGATTTAACACAGGCTTTTGTGTAATCATTTACATTGGATGTGCTGTTTTCATATATAAATATGTAAACAGCACAGTATGATAAACACTTGCAGTTCAATATACCTAAACCCCACGATAAAAAGGAGGTAAAAATCCAAAGTGACGAATGAAGTCTGACGTGCTTTTAACGGTACTCGTACTTAAAATGCGTAGACTACTTGAAACATTTACTTTTCGTTTTAAATAATAAGACTGTAATGTGAAAACTTAATTTCAAATGGAAATAGTTAGATTAAATTATTGTCTACTGTTTTATTTAAACGAAAATATTCGTAGTTCGAAGAGATGTTATTTTCTATCCCAGTTTAAACATTGTTTTAAAGCTCATTGACCAGTGTAAGTAATTTCACTTTGATCAGTTAGTAGAAAGGTAAAGCTCTTTTTTAAATTAAGAAGAACTTTTAATACAAGTAAATACATTACGCTAATGGCTACGTTTTTTAAATTTTCGATTAATGCAAGACGCGATTTTCTTTCTTTATTTACTTTTTTACTTTAAAGTAGCGGTGTATCTTTGTTCCCATTTTATAACTCCAACTATTGAGAATGTTTTTGTAGACTGATAGGTATATAAATGGGATCCAGTATACAATTTATCGATTGTTTACCCGTTCTGGAGTCTGCTCTCAAGGGAAATGCCTCTCAGAGCGGATATCGGATGGCAAATATTGCTCCAGAGTTTCGACTTGACCGATATTACTTATTGTGTATTCTGACAAACGATGATATCGAGAATAGTAGGTACTAGTCTCCAAGGTTTTTCAATTCTTTTCATGTTGTTTTCGTACTTCATATACTGCAAAAACATAAATATTTCGTATTAAAATGTGTAGTGTGGTATAATGGTTTTCTTTTTACATCTTTGCAGAGTTTGGTGTGTTGTTAAGCCAGGTTAAACGAAATTATACGAGCAGCAGATCAACATTAATAATGAAGAACGAAGTTATACTTATTTATTTTATGGCGTATATAAACCATTATAATAATATTCTAACATTCACCTCAATTCATTATAATAAAATGAAATAAAAACATTTCAAAAGCACATTTTAATTAGCACAAGCAAAACTTGCGGAACAATGATACCTATGTCCAAAGGCGCTTTCCATTGTACAAATGTACTGTACTTTCCTCATTATTGCGTGGGCACTCTGTTTGATCTTCATTATGTTGTCGGCACAATTTTATTTAAACCAACATTTCTGTAGCTGAATTAAAACAAAACGATGAGTAGGTACGTGACACAAAAATTTGAATATGTAATAAATGAAAGTTTAATCTCTTTATATTTTTTCATGTAATCAATGTACGAGTATAATTTACTTTTTGTGGATTCTATCATACAAAAAAGAGCGCGATCACACAAATATATAAAAACTTTCCACTTGTGATGTAGATAGATACTAAGAACTTATAACACTTACAACTTAATTGAAGGGCTAGCCTAGAGACAGTCGTTGAACTATCAATCGATTTAAAACTTGCAACGACAATAAAACAACATTAAAGTTCGTCAACTGTGACTTGCCTTGGCCCACAATGCTTTCAGTAATATTTGCGTTAACCACGCTCAGTGTTGTGATGTGCAACTCAATAATGTCATAACATAAACCAATACACTGGAGAATTCAATTAGTATTGTTAGTACAACGCATCTCAGTATGTGATTACGCCTCGCCATTCACGTTATTAATGTACTAGAGTCCTATAATTGATATATATGTGCATATTGTGATTCATTAAGATTGTACCTATAAAATTGCAGATCTTTTTGATGCCTGTATAGTTTCTTAAGCTATTATGTTTGGATACCACTATTAGTACATAGAACGACGCACACAAACCTCACTAGCGAGCTTTAAATATTTAACAAAATGTAAAAATATCATCATGTCTCAAACACATATTCAAAACATTCTTAATTTTTTGAATTGGTGTAAAAGTATGAACTTAAATTAAAACTGTTGGTTGGTTGGTTCGTTACCAGTGTGTTTTTGTTTTCTGTATAAACGCCTGAATGTTAACCGGATACGTAGGTAAAACTGCCCCGGTTTATGTAGAACAACCACGCTATGCATATTTACTTTACATGCAAATTGGTAAATCTCCTCATTGCAAGATAAACGGATGCGTTTGAGGAAATGAGTAGGTTAACTTACCTATGCATAGAGAATAAGAGTTACATGATTTTAACATAATACGTATATAAAGTAGCCGAGAGTCGAGCGGGCCTGACTTTAGCGAGCGCCATCTCTGAGGTTCCGGGTTCGATCCCCGGTCGGGTCAATATGGGAAACGAACTTTTCCATATTGTCTCGGGTCTGGGTGTTGTGGTACCGTCGTTGTTTCTGATTTCTGTAACACAAGTGCTTAAGCTACTTACCACAGAATCAGAGCAATGTATGTGATGTTGTCCAATATTTATATTTAATTAAATTAAATTAAAAATTAAAATTAAATTAATTAAATTAAATTAAATTAATTAAATTAATTAAAATAAAGTCGCTGAATTTGCAAAATACTTTAAAAAATTGTTAACAATTCGCACCCGCAACTATTTAATTGCATTATTATCTTTACAAATAAATTGTTATTGAGGCACTATATAAATCTCTCTATCTATAGTTTTGGTTTGAATTTTGTCAGACTAATAACCGTAAAAGGTAATTTGCATATATTTCTCTCTCCGCTTGTCCTCATCGTGCTTGTCCTCACATCAGATTAGGAGAGCAAAGAAACAGTAAAATTATTGTAGGTACAATTTAAGTACTGTGCAAAAAATATTAAAAATTAAAAAGTATATTTAGCCATTTAAAAAAAGACCTACCAACAGCAAAGCATTTGCATTTATATATAAACGACCGCTCGACCTGCTGCACCTCTAGTTATGGAGGTAGGGCAGTATTTTAATTATGAGTACGAGGCAAGTTTAACTAGTGGAACCGGAGTAAGTGCGACAAAGTATGAAATTAAGTATAAGCGGTTTGGGAGTTCCCGCAACGTACAAAAAACGTTGGATGACTATTGAGTATATCAGTAAGACAGGTATATCTGCTATTGGAAGACCTTTATTTTATTGAAAATTAAAACATCCAGATAATTACATATCTGATTACTTCTAATTCCATAAAAAGATAGAAAAAGCTATTTTACTTTTAATATTATGTAATAGAAAAAATAAAATATAAAAAACGTCTACCGTAGTAATTTTTATTAATCTTAATAAAGTAAGTCGGTAAAGCATAATTATGCATCAATACACGTTAAATTTTCAGTATTGCTACTTTTTAAAAGATAACCTTCAGTAACATAATATTGATTTGTCAGCCAACAAGAATAAATGGTTATATTTTTTGTGAATTACGTCACAGGCCGTAACTTATTAAGATACCTTATTATATAGATGTCTATTCGTACAGTCAGTAGGTATCTCTGGATTCATAGTTTGTAAATCACATCAAGTTAGCACCGTTACTTACAGTTTTACAAGCGTCTAACTTAGCAATTTGGTGACTAAACTACTTATATACGAGTAACTATTATTTTTATCATGCCTAGCGGTTACCGATATACCGATTTTCAAGATAGACCTGGAAAATGGAAATTCGTTTAAGGGTTCAATATTTTCTATTGTATTTATATAGGATCGTAAGGTAATCTACACAAAAAAGTACCTACAAAATGTAAAATGAGTGCCTAAATCTCCAAACCAATTAGATCAAGTGTTCAGTCGATTTTAGACATTTTTACAATTTCACTGTTTGTTACCCGAGAATTGGACTGGTGAACTTATTACAAATACTCGATATGAGTTAAATTAACGATTCAATATTTTGGGAGTGAGGATAACAGATTTAACGATGTAGAAATGAAATAGCCCTGTATTACTAATATTTTAATAATGGCTAGCGTCCGACATTGTTTCGCGTCCAACGGAGAGCGGCATAAACAACATCGCCATTACAGATAACAAGCAACCGGACCCTCTAATTATTACGTTTTCTGTTTTTTGTTTGAGTTACTCTTTTACAAAGACACATGTTGTACCAATATGTCTCACTGCACAAATTAAACCTATTACATAAACATTGTACTACAATTTGGCCCTGAAAGTTGTAAAATATCGAGTATCTTAATCATCCACCAGATACCCAAATCATAGCTGTACATTTTATGAAATAAAAACTACCTACTAACTTTCGCGTTTATATAATGTTTTTTTTTTAAATATCTTACTCATTCACAGTTTACTACCAACCTATGGGAAATGCTGTATGTCAGCGAGCGATGCAAGAAACTTTAAAGTTATAAGTTTGCGCGTATATTTTCTCTTTATAAGGAAAACAGAGAAGTCGAACTTTTGCCAATATCACAAGCAAGCCTTAGTCGGTCACCGCAAGTACCAACGATAGAGCGAAATGCCAGCTAGCTAGCGTGTCCTATTGACTATCCATCACTGGCGGGTGCGACAATTGAATTGGTACGGGACAATATCGTTATAATGGGGCACCCTCGTCACAAAACAGCAGGCGCACGCCACTCGCGCGGGAACTGACACGTTTCAAATCAATAGGCTTAACGACACGATTGCTTGATCAGGATTTGAATATTACATTAAGCATGTATACATAGCCCAACCGGACGAAATAAAAACTTTAAAAGCCAGGAAGATACTAGACTTTCTAGAATCGACCTGGCTAAAAGAGTTACCTACTTTTAATTGGTGGCGAGCAAAACAGATCTGATGATCCTAAGCGTAGACTACATAAAATAGGTAATTCATTTGTTGCTTTAAGTATAAAAATGTTTAATAAACTCCCTCAAGTTATTGTTGAGTTACCTTTATACAAATTTAAGACATTTGTCAAACGTTGTCTTTTGAAAAAAGGCTACTACAATGTAGAAGAGTATTTGCATGACAAGAACGAGTGGATCACGACCTAGCCTGCTCACCTGTACTTGCGTGTTTTGTATTATTTTAAAAATATAGTATGACACATTTTCTCAATCAATGTCAGTATTGGGCCCGTTGACGCATGTAAGTCCTACACAGTTAATTTAATTTAACTTACAAATACTTTTGTTTTATTTTTATTTTATTTTTTTTTTTCAATAATTTATTTTTCATTTTTATTTTACAATTGACAAACTAACTGTGTGTCTTAGTGCAAAATTAGTAATAAGTGTAGCTTTCATTTGTAAAAAAAACTACTGAGTTTCTTGCCGGTATCTTCTCTTTAGTTATAGGTTCCGAACCGGAGGTAGCTGCATTTGCTTTATATAAAGACTATTCATAAGTATTACTAATGTAATCTATGTGAATAAAAAAAGATTGACTTTGACTTTGACTTTGATCTATTAATTCATTTTCTTGACGTAAGTATTCAGGCCTAACTATTTAGACTTTTAACCACAAATTCACCACTCGGTATTAAGCAATCAAAAATAATACCAGGGGTGAAAAGATAAAGAAACTAAATTTCTAACCAGAGCTGTATGAATTTCTGAACTAATGGTGATTTTTATGAGCTGGATACCAATTGTATCTTTCGACCCCGTTGATTTCGAGGTTGATTTTAAAATAATCTTCGTGCAAATTGCGTGAAGATCCAAATACTAAGAAATTATAACGATAGTGCGAAGTAGATTAATGCTTGCAAAATCAAATCTAAATTTTTTACCTAGATTTCAAAAAAATGTCTACTTTTTTATACAAATCTGGAATAAAATTGATACCATGCATCACTTTTCATTAATATAATTTCCATTTTGTTGAAAATGGAAATTATATTAGAAAACATTCAAATCATAGAATTACCAAGCAAGGCTAAGTTAGCTCGAGCTCGTAGTATACTGCTAAGTAGACGTGACGTTATTTATTGCTAAAGTTTAGCGAGAATTTGTACAGTCAAAAGCACGTCCGACTACGAGTATGCACTTTGGACTCTGTACCGCCTTTATGTCGTAGGCATAAGACCTAATAACGATGTGCAAGTATTTATTAGATAGGTAGGTGTACCCCTTGCGAATATTTCCTAAAAGAAATACTACTCGTGTAGAAAGGTTTCATCATGCACTAGCTGTGCCCGCGACTTCCTTCGCGTGGACCACAGTTTTTTTTTTTCATATTATATACTTTCATGGTCGTTCTCCACTAATATTCGAAACAAATAATAGTACATATTTTAATTAAATGTAAGTTTTAGCCGTTCTGGTCTAACTGAAAAAAAAAACACCTGCATATTCAGTTTACCTAATGGTAAATTGATTCAAATAGGCCGTGTCCTTGTAATATAGTCCTGAAGCCAATTTAAACGTTACGGTAAGATAACTAGTCTGCGGTCATTAGACAGTAATATCAGAATGATGTCTGGCATGTTGTATTTGGCAGCATGCCAACCGCTTCGGATTTCGTGATTGGTTCCAAATACAAGAGCAAAACTAATAAACGCTTCGCCAAAACTAAAAGCCAATAGCTTAGATGTTGTCATGCTTGGGAAATTGTTCTGAAATTCATAAAACATAAGATGAAGAAAAAAGTTGAAAAGCATATTTCAAAAAGGTCCCTTATGGGTGCTGTTAATAAAATTACGAAACCGGCCCAAAACATAAAGAAAAATTTTATATGAAGTGTGTACTTTTCCTATGAAAAATATTTTATTTTACTCTTGTGACAAATTTAGGTTAGAACTTGATATAACAAACGACCAATTGCGATGCCGTACATCCGGGACCCTTATCCACCCCATATTTCTCTGGAGGTCAAAACCCTCATTGTATAAATAATGCTTTATTTAAGATATTTGTTTAAGAACCTGTTGTATCTTGGAAAAAGTTGTATCCAGTTATTAGAATTTAAAAAATCCAAGTTTATGTGTATTTTAGATTTAAAGAAAATAAGAGTGCCGTTTATAAAACAAAGAATGGTGTATGTTACTGCGCCGTTTCAGTACAAATTAAAAAGGTATTTATTGATTTCTTGCTGACACAGTTATATTTTCAGACATAACGCAATTGTTTTTAACAGGATGCGAGTTAGTCGACAAACATCTCAGTTTCATACAAAGCCGAACCGTTCAATATATTCTCACTAGACGAAAAAAATTTAAGTTTTATGGACTTTAAATACTGAATACATACATGTAGTAGATAGTCAAATAATATACCTGTGTATACCAGTTTATAAATTTTAATATAAATTAGAAACACTCCTAGAATTCTTCTAACCTGCAAATGGAAAAAATTAAATCTATGGCATCATATATTTAAATATATTACAACTAAGCTTAGCTAATAGAGCATTTATTGATAAATAACACTCTGGTTCCACTAAAATATGGGTACAATCTTGTAAATGAGCTGCTGTTCTGCCTCCTTCTAGATAACATAAAAATTGAAATATAAAAACGCAAAAGGCTCATTAATAAATCAAAAGGATAGAAAATAGAAAACTTGGAATAGTTTTCTGTAAAATCTACCAGACCATGTGTATGTGCTCTTTGAAAAAAACGCAACTATATTTGTTGCAACTTATCACATCCAACAGTAACAGTGCCTAAGTAAAAATAATGTGAGCTTATCCTACACAGGAATTTCTTTTGACACCTGTAAATCTTACCGCGGCCTGGAATCGAATTATCCCTACAGACCGCTTTGGCATAGCTCCAATCCACAGTTTACCGTGGTTTTACACTCTAAATTCAATTTTCACTGCTTTCCTTACCTGATTGCATCCTTTATTGCACACAAAGATGTAAATAGTATAAAAGTAGCCCACGTTGATAATTTAAGTCTATTTTATTTTTACTTTGACTACATAAAATTTATGAACAGATTTTCTCTATCTGTAAATACCAAACTCTAAACAGCGCAGTTAATTTCTGCTGATTTAGCTTTCTCTAAAGCAATTTTAAGGAAGTACCCAGTCAGCGGAGCTCGCGAATGCTGACCACATAGTTTTCGGCCATTCGGCTAGTCCCCCAGGAATGCGGTAGGTTGCCCCTCTCCGCCGACGGCAAATAAGATTCCACAGGAGAAGCTGATTACAGGGCCCGCCTTTGTACAGTTTCAGAAATATTCAGTAACAACTGATATAATATTTAATATATTCATGTTACATTGGCTCGCATATACTACAAACATACAAGTCGGTTTTCATGACTACGTTTAATGCAGCTCATCCTTACACAATATCGGGTATACAAAAATACCGAAAGCATATCAGTTATTTTATGTTCGTACCTACGTACCAGCATATAGAGATAATGTAATTGAAATCTTTGGCAACTGAACTATTGCCGAACGTTATAATTACTCCATAAGATAGTTAGTAAATGTGAATTGAACTAAACTGAGGTAATTAAAAACGAAATCACTAACTGAATTAGCTTTTTTACTATGTCACAAAAATATTCTTGATATTTGTTTTTAGTTAACTCTACCTACAGTGTAGACTCTATACCTCAGTAAGCACTAGTATATTATTAGGTCATGTGTCCCGAAGTAGTGCGGAGCTGTATCAGTTTGGCGTTAGAACAAAGTTTACGTCTTCTCTCTGACAGGCCATCCGGTTTCACGGAACATCAGATTTGCTGCATGTGCAATACATAAAAAATTAACAAACTCGGAACCGACAGATACTATTTATTAAGAGCATTCGCTCTACCTAGAATTACGATGACTTTATTTTGTTCGCGAGGGATTTAGTTCGTAAATCGTGGTTTAACGCGTTATCGAATAATTTTGTCGTTTCGTTAAAAAAAATGTTATCTTCACACCCTGTTATACAGCCAAATTGGCCGATTTCATTGAGATCAATCAACCATATGCTTTTTTTTCTTATTCTATGTAATTAACTATTAAGGACCTTCTTTTTAATTCTCATAGTTTGACGGTATCAAGACGACTGGAAAGGTTGGACTGGGTCAGACACTAGCCTGACAATTTTATTTGCCCATCTGACGTTTTTAAAAGTTAAGATGGTTAATCTGAAAACATCTTTACAAGAAACGTGCAAAAAAACAGTATTTTGTAAAGCGTATTATGCAAATTGCACTATTTAATTTATTTTCCTTCTTTGTCTCCTGTCGTGAGTTCACTTTTAAGCGGGTCCATTGAAGGTGGCCCGTAGATATTATAGGTACAAACGATACGAGCTCACGAAGAATTCTAAATATGAAATTCACGTTCACTGTATAGAGAATTTCAATATATTTCTGGCTATTGGAGTATTTCACTTCCTTGTAGGTAGGAAGTGTTCACAGTATGAAACACATAACTAAATTTGTGGCTCTTACTAACAATTAAATCATAAATCAATATTAGACATTATATATTTAAACTGAAATTCAAACTCAAATATTTCTTTATTCAAGTAGGTAATATAAAAACCTTTTGAATTATCATTGGACACAATGCAAAGTGATTATATTTCCGGTTCGGAACCTATATCTACCGAGAAGACATCAGAAAGAAACTCAGTAGATTAGTTACTCGTACATTAGCAGTATCTAACTTCTCTAACTGCTATGTGTATCTCACTTTGGACTCATATAGTTTTGTTTTGATGAGTGATAAAACAATTAAGTACTCAAGTAAATATAATATACTTCCGAGAGGTAAGCTGGAGCAGAACAGTCCCCAAAGGTGACACCTGTTCACAAGCATAACGTATGTGCCAGCCATCGCTTCACTCAACCATATTGATTTTAATACCATATCACCCAACTATTCAAATACATGATATACATACAAATACAAGCAGCAAAAGCTCAAATTTAGAAACATTTACCAAATAAAAGTACAGTTTGTACTGTTATTTTCGGTGGCTGTGCATTTTAAAATGTTCAGTTAATTTTAAAGAGAACTCCCCATTTCTATTATGGTTTAAATTAGAGGACTACGCTTGGCTCAACTTGTCTAAAACAGACTTTGAATAATTTATGCGCACGTTAACATACTTATATTAGCTTTTGTATATTACATAGAATTCGTAATTGAACACGTTACAAATAGTTAAATATTTTCATCTTCGTAAAAGTAAATCGAAGGTAAATGAAAACAAAAATAATATAAAGATTTCTTACAAAGCTTTAAAGATTTAGTTAATTAATACCATAATGTCTAGCATGAGGCATTGTTTGTTTGCTTGAACGTGCTTATCTCAGGAACGAAAGTTTCGAATTGTATTTTTAAGTTTTTTTGTGTTGGATCATAGTTCATTTATCGAGGAAGGCTATGTTACACCATGCTGCGACCATTAGGTGCGAAGAGTCACTGGACATTTTCGAAAGAGCGGTGTGAGTATGCGTGCGAAGCCACGGCGGGTATCTAGTAAAGTTAATAAAAACGCTACAGGTCCGCGCTCGTAGCAATCACGTAGTAGCACACGGCAAAATGCAATATTTCGGACTTTATCCATCTACAAGCAAATTGCGACACTACTGTGGATATTGATTACATTTTACTGCAATAGATACTGTTTAAATATCTCGACTACTCGTATTTCTATCTATTTTAAAACGGTTAGAATTTAATTGCAAAGACAAAATTTGTTCTTGAACGCCGGTTTAAAATTCTTACTTAATGCATTTTATAATAATAAAGGTTAAGAAGACAGAGTAAAAGTATAGTAATAAGTAAATATACAAGATTTGACAATAAGACAAATAAAATGCTAGTGATAAATAAATCAGGATTTGATTACACAATATTATAGTAGAAATATGTACATTAGCGATACAGTTTTATTAATACAGATAGCATGACAAACCAAATTTTGAGAATCTACCCAAATTAGCATTGTAAACACATCTGAATAAAAAAAAGACAGATAAAAATTCTATAAATTTTACAACTACAAACCTTTGATGTGGGAGTGTGTATGACGAACGAAATAAACTTGAATCACATAAAAGCCACGATGGTTCATAATATCTGATTTGTTATTATAGCTGACCAAATTATTATCCTGTTATAAAGTATACCTATTTCAATATCAATCTATCTTGTCCTCTGAGGGCTCGGCCGTGTAGAATTATCGTAGTATATTTGCCCTCCCAAGGGCGCTGGTTCATGTCGAGTTTCACGCTCCTATTCACAGCTACGTAGGTAACACAAATCCTGGCGTTGGTATCGCTAGTAACGGATAATAAAAAATAACTGGTACACAAAAAAGACACGTGGTGAATAATAAAGCGGCGGATAAAACACAGCTTTGGTGCCCACCTCCGACGGGAGCGAAACAAATTGCGGTAGTGCGCTTGTTAAATCCGCCAAAGATCTGTCTACCGTTCTCACTTCATGAATTTTTTATCGGATAATCCGCTGTGAGTAAGGAACTCGACGCCTGGCCTCGCTAAAATGGAATTAAGATCAGCGGAGCAAACAAGCCGCAATTTCAGCTAATGACTTTGGGGCCCACAATTTTTTTCTAATAAGATCAACGTTATAAATGGTAGTGTATCTTAAGAACGATGTTATCCACTTAAACTTTACCAAACCGAATTAATCATGGCTAACTTTTGTTAGTGATCTTTTACGTAAAGTTAATGAGCGTTTTATAACGTTTTATTGATATTTGTATAAAAACTTTTGCGAAACACTTAAATTTATTTTTTCTTCATTATACAAACAATTAATAAGACATTGAAATATTTACGTGTTGGGTTTGAACTCCTAAAATGATAAAGATCAGTACCTATATACATTCAACAGCTAATATTATTGTATCACGGACTAAAAATGAAAAAATATACCTAAGTAGTAGTGTCTATTTTACTGGTGATTGAATTTGATGGTAGAGTAAACTAAGTTAGCGCTACATTTTCTGACGCAAAACTTTTCGGCAACTCTTCTTTTCATATAAAGTAAATTTAATAGCGTTGCTACAATATTTTGTTCAGCATCTTCGTCTCGGGAGAATAACCTGTCTCCTTCAATCGATACCTAACTGAAGGAAGATATAAAGGCTAGTTCTAACGATAGACAAACAATAAACTCAATCGTATGGAACCGGGTGTGTGTACTGCTTCTTTAGGTTACCTATAAAGTAATTATAAGTGTGCATTTACATATCAAAACTAAAACTGCAGGTGAGTTTATTATTTTTGCAATTCCCTTTATGAAAATAAAGAAACTTCTGTGTACCAAATTAGTTTAGAAACAATTTTATTGCAATAATCTGGCGCAAATGTTTTTTATATTTAAATAAACTGATTTGTTTTTGACAGATATACCTACCTACATCCCTCAATGAATTTGAGTTTCAAACTTGAAACATTTCATGAAAAAAAGTTTTTTCTGGGGGAATGGGTTTCGCAAAAACAAATGGATCAATCAATTTGCAATGGTTCGTACTTGTAATACCACTGTTGAAACTATTTAAACCGAAATCTAAAATAATAAGTGTTCATTTCTTACGTAAGTATAATGACAACAAACAAAATTAATAAGAAAATACATTTACAAAGAAACCGAAGGTAAAAAAGGTAAAATTCTAAATTAATTAGAATAAGGCTACTTTGTAAAAATATTTAATTCAAGTCTTAAACTAAGGTTTAAAATGTCGGCTACAACTACCATGGAGAGTTTTAATTTATAAATTTAGATTAAATCATGTGAGTTCGACGATGTCAAAAGTAAGAAACCTCCAAATATCATACTTTTATATAAAGGTTTTTTCAGGTTTAGACGAAATTAAAAACGTTTGGCAGATACTTATCTTTGGAGATATATTCTTTCAATTAAGCGTGAATCGAGGTCGGAAGCAGGGCAGTGTGCCTGTTCGCGAATAATAATGTATGTAGATGAAGCAAAAGAGGCATCTTAGCTTCATAACATAAGTGGGATTCCACTCAGACTACAATAGATATCTCAATATAAAGCAGTTTCTAATGCTAGAACCTCACTTACTAGATAACAAAGTTTTCACAAGTTTATTTAACTATATTCATAAGACTAGCTAGAATGAATTACAATAAAGCTTAGAGGAAAAATACTTAGAAAAAGTAAGAAAAAAATTGTCGTTATGCTAATTGCTTTGACATTGCTAAAATCAAATATCTTTAAAATGTCACAGGTTTCATTTGCTGACAACTATACTACAATTGGGATTTATTTTTAACATATTCGTTATTGTTACACTTAGTTTAATTCTCGCAGTATAATCTTCATTTCACTAAAAATAATATGTTTTACGAAGTGCTAAAGGCAAATTGTTGATGATGAAAAGTAACAATGTCAAGTTTGTAGACGAATTAGGATTACATTAATTAAAAAATCAAGCCTTATGATCAAAAATGTTTTGTAAATGCTGTGATTAAAAAAATCCTTGAAACCAAAATAATGAACATACTACTTTTCTTTAACTTATCTTTAAGGATTGTTAACACAATTTTTTTTTTAATTATTTGGTTCAAATTTGGATTTGTTTTTCAGTGAAGCATGCAAAAAAAAATCTTTTAAATAATTGATTCATAAAGATTTATAAGTATTTGAGTGAATGAATAAGAAAAAAAATCCATTTCGATACAACAATCACAACATATAACACTATTGACGATACTCTGTAATTATATTAATCAGTCAAAAACCGAATCGATTTATCTTTGAGAACGCCGTTTCTAAACGCGTAAGTAAATAGTAGAATATAGCGACTGACACAGCGTGAAGAACAAATTAAACAAGGAAAATACATGCGTGTTTTTCTTTATTTCGTGACCTCGAAAGCCGAATTTTATTGGTCAAGAATAAAACTCCGCTTGTGAGATCGTACTACATTATCCATTGCTTCAAAACATTGTTTGCACAAAATAATAGACTGAACAAATAGCTTGTTTCCGCAAACTTTTTAATGTACAGCCACCGTAATTGCAGTAGGATTCTTGAACATTCCCCGGGGGTTATTAAAAGTTGCTTGGCGCTGCATTTAGTGACTTCCACAACTTCTGCTTTAAAATTTAACGGCTGAAATCACCTGCCCCCGTGGTTTTTGCGTCGTAATGTGAATTGAGTAATGGCGGAGAGTTATGGTAAGCTCCCAAACACACAGTTACGTTACGTAACATGATGCAATTCGAAACATATCCACTCTTATCTTTTAGAATGACTGTACTCTTTTCGACTTATAATGGCTGTCATAATTTAATCAATGGATGTCAACGGCTGGAAATACGGATCCATAATTCTTGGCTTTGAGCTTCCTGCATCAGTGGCTTTCTTACCATCGTAGCAAGATCCTCTATCCATCTTGTCCTACGCTGCGTTTTATGGTACGCGTGAAATTTTGTGCCCCATCATCCATGAGTACGACGAGCTATGTAACCTGCCCATTGCCACTTTAATCATGCAATTTATTTATATATATGTTACCGGAAATGTGTGAAATCAAGGAATTTTATACAAATCCTAGGAAATGTATACAATTCCGAAGTTTAGGAAATGTGTAAAATTCCTAGGAATTGTATGTAATTCCGATATCGTATTGCTTGCTTATGTTTTCTTATATGCTTTCTGTAATAAAACACGATGTTCAAATAAGAATAATAACGCTCCTTCATATAAGTTTAATACTTAAGTTCTACTCTGAACGACCTAATGTCTGAGACAGTAGAATAAGTACATTAATTGTATATTGTTATTTCATAAAAGTAATTATACGATCTGAAGAGTATACTATCCCCTGTAAAAATAACACTATTTTCTTTCCTTTGGATAATGATATTAATGAATAGATTTGGAAAGAAAGCTTAAATTATTACTTATAAAAGTTTTAATTACTTAGCTAGAAATCAGTTGATTTTTTTTGTATACCTTAAACGTTAATTGTACAACCTACGACAAATCAAATCACGTGAGAAAATCGTCTGCAATCCACTGGAACTAATAAATTTTCACGTAATTAGATCGCAGGGCCCATTTATGTCAGAAAGGATAGATTTACGCTTAAATTAACTCTCTAGCTTGGGTTACCAAGGGCATTTAGAATTTAACATGCAATTTATAAATCCACATAATTTAAGTATATGATGCGAGTTCATGCGTGCGGTTATAATTTTTTTATACAACCCCTAATTTAATGCAGTTAGATCCTAAATATGTTTATTATTTATCTATAAAAATTAAAATTCATACTGTAAAATATTGTTAGTCAAGAAACAGAAAAACCTCCTTAAATCTCTGACTACTTCAGCATTGTTACTATTCAAGTAGGTAGCTTTTCCAGTATTAGTTTTTATAATACAAAACCTAAAATCGTATCACAAAACAGGCAATAATTTCTCTTAATGGTCGTTCACATCATTTCTGAAACTACGTAAATCCAACCCAAGCAAAACACTCTAACACCTTCCGCCCAAAAGTTTCTTAAACCGCAACGTTCACGAGCCCTTCGGAACGTCTTACTGAAACGCTTTGATTTCGCTCAATCACGGCGTAGGGCGTACTACGAACAAAAAGTTACGCGATTCAAAAACATGGAAATATCCCGTTGGAAGTGTCGAGGCGGCCTGGGCGGGCGGGTCCCGGGAGCCATGCGACCCGCCAGTACGCTCCCGTCGCGCGTCCCGACCGGACCGCTCAGCCCCGGCTGCTCGGGCCCTCCAACTTCTCGGGAATAATCGGACAATGGGAGCAAGTCGAATACCGGAGCTTGATAGCCTCGTGTTGGGCATGTGAAGTGAAACGCTACACGCTTTGTGGGCCGACAGCGGCCGCTCTCGGATTATGCTTGAAAGTCACTTGGAGGATTAAAACGTGTTGATTCTTTACGGTAGGCTCCGCTCTGTTTTAATTTGACTAATTAGGATGCGAAAATTGATTTTAATGTTCGTTTGGTGTGTTCTTTTATAATTAAAATGGTTCACCCACAAGATTTTCAATTGCGTTCGTACATGCTGATTTAAATTAATTTTTAATTTAAAGTTCTTATTTGTATTTACCGTTTTTTAATAATACCTCACTACAGCAAAAGTTTTACAACATCTGAGTTACATTATCATAGTGTTTTTATTGCTTTTAAATTTGATAAACAACCTACTTAAAAACATAATTAAAACTCGGGATTTTTAATTTAATTTAGGTAAAGGTTTCTAATAAAACAAAGGTAAATGTTATTGTCAATTAAATCCAAAGGGGATTTAAATTTATCTTCTATGCACAACGTTTACCGACATAAATCTAACAGTAGCGGACTCAGGAATGGGGCCACCCAACCAGCTACCTGAGGCCCTGCTCAAGTGGCACTTGTCGGACTTCATTATCTTTTCTATTCTTTTTTTTAATTAACTATCAATCTAAATTGGACAGTGCAATTAAAATTGGTCGAAACCATAACGGAGTGTGACCACTGTCCGTTCCAAAAGCCTCGTGGGCGGGCAACCTTGAAGAACCTCCTTCTCCAGGGTTGCCATATGTGAATCGCCAAGTTTATTATTTCCCGGACCTCTTGCTGTGTACGTATAAGATGCTACTGATATAAACCGTATTAATTCCTTTCTCACCAGTAAACAATAAAAAATATCCTTTTACGTTTATCTTCAATACATCTTCGTACGGACTAAAAACTGACAAGACTCCGTGACTGATAATCTCATCAATCATTTAAATTACGATCACCAAATAACATTTGTCGTCAAGGAAACTCATGAAAGTTAAAGAACTTATGGATATGGATGGACAGCAATTTTTTTACCAAAAATTGTACTGTTAAATACTTAGATATAACGCCCCGTAAATGGCACCACAGAAATAATTATTTAAACTACGTGAAAATTAAATTCAAAATTTGCTTTCATACATCGATGTAAACAAGTATTGCTCTATTGAGAAGGCTAGATAATATATTTCTATATTTCTATACAATTCATCAAGAAAACAATCTCTCTACTCATTCTGCAAAGTTGAAACATTTATTTTTAAACAATAATAACAGTCAAAAGACACTGATCAAAAATTCCCGTGATAACTGTCACATTTCGGTCGAAATGAACGCCCATCCAATCAGAATGCATAGCTTTTACTTCGGTATCGTTTCCGAACCGTGCTTATTCACAATTAGTGGATAAGCATGTACCATCCATTTTCAAATCTTAAGCCTATTGGTAAATGTAATGACATCAAATATCTCAACATTCGTACAGAACAAAGTCATGCAAAATCATTTGATTAGCTGGTCAACATGGTGACATGTATTTAGTTGATCCACAGTTCCAAGCAAAAAATAAAACAAATTATTAGCACCCGCGACAATAGAACTGTTTATTTTCCCGTTTTAGTTTAACCTTGTTTTCCCGGTGCCATTTTTTAGGTCGCAACTATCCAAATACAAAATGTTTGATTTGCTGTACACAAATATTTTATAAAACATTATTCATAATACATACATACATCTCCAAAAGTAAGACAAATGCGATATAAATATAAATATAAATAAATATTGGACAACATCGCATACATTGCTCTGATTCTGTGGTAAGTAGCTTAAGCACTTGTGTTACAGAAATCAGAAACAACGACGGTACCACAACACCCAGACCCGAGACAATATGGAAAATCGTTTCCCATATTGACCCGACCGGGGATCGAACCCGGAACCTCAGAGATGGCGCTCGCCAAAGTCAGGCGCGCTCGCCTCTCGGCTACGGAGGTCGTCAATATGATAGATGTGCTTGGATATGATTGCAATATCCAAGCACATCTGTCGCTGGATACATTCCGAGCGTAGGTAATAAAACAACGTTTAGAAAATGTACTGGGTGAGGAATTTAGGATTTTTCTCTGGTAAGAAAAAAGTAAATAAGTTTTGGTGTAGAGGTATGTTGCATATTACGTGGGTGTGGCGTAAGGCAAAATCAAGGAAACTCTTTTGTCCTTAAGAGTAGGTAAAGTTTATTAGACCCTGATCACCCTTTCCCAAGGTAGCTGCGAGTTAACGAGATAACGATCGAGAGAGGCCTGCTGAAGGCGCAAATTAGATTTTGAATAGGCATTGGCGTAGTTTATTTTTATCGGAGTTTTTGCATAGAATTATTCAGGATAAACCAAGTAATCACGTTAATTTTATGTCTAAGAATAGCTCTGAAAAGTATTGATTTGTGGACGTAGGTATTTATTTGATTGTGCCTATTTGAGGGTGGTGGACACACCTTGTTAAACTAAGGATTATAATAATTTGAGAATTATAATTGTGCATAAAAATAGTTTATGTCCCTCCAAAAGAAATGAGATGCGTACCGATGAAAAAAAAATAAGTATCTTCTGAGATCACTGCCTAAAAAGAAAATTAAAGAAAAATATACAATTGTGTTTCTATTTCTTGCTTCACAAACCTTTTATTGCATGGAATAATAAAACAATTCATACCTAATTTTAAGGTATCAATGCCGTATAAGAAGAATAGATACCGACCTGGCCACCGACCGGCGGACGCCACACTACTGTTTGCAAATTATCATTAAAAAGCGATTTCCAAACACTGTGTTATGTTATAAAAGTAAAGTATTAGGGTAAGAAAAGTCTTTGTCGCTATCGTTTCCTATGAAGAAATCGTATTTTGTTTGATATTTAAAGTATTTCAATTTAGCCAGACATCGTCCATATTAAAGCTTAAAGTATTGTACTAAAATGCAACAACATGTAAATTGTTAAAAAGCTGCTTTTAACCAAATTTTAACAATTTACATACTTGAAGCTATCATAACTCAAATCATATCCTCTCCGAGAAACCATTCCTTATGCCATGACCTCTTTACGTCATTTCTAACGTGCACAGATACGTTCCAACACTCCCACCACATAATGCAAAATTTATTGACCGTACACAACACATGCTTATAATATTGGCTTAGTTGAACCTACGTATGTTAGTACAGTAAATTAATTTGAAACATCATCTTATTCTAGTGCCGCGACTGGATCAAAACATTACTGAACGAAACTTTTGATTAGGTACTTGTTACTACTAAGTTGATTTGTGGTATAATCCTTCTTTGTTGTTATGGTCATAAATACACGCTATTGAAATGGAAATCGGAAGCAGTTAATATACATATATCATATTAATGTAACTTAAATTTATCAAAAATAAAATTAAAGAGACAACATTATCTCCTTCGTGTAAAAATGAAAAGGATACCAAAAAAGATATCAACGCACGCAGACAGAATAATTTGGTACTAAAAATTTCAATAATAAACTCTCTTTTTAATGGACAACATCAGCTTTTCCAGAATGGATTTCGCCGGAAGTCATTGTAATTTTGCGAAATTATCTCCATATAAATGTTGATTACTTTTGGCTATTATTTTTATTTGATGGTCAGTTTTTATATTTTATGCGTATTTCATTTAAATAACTGAAATGCGAGTACATTTAAAAAACTAGCATAACCTTTTCGTCCGTCTAGATTGCTGTAAGGCTCTGTATGCTAGGCCGATGCGGGTAAAGAATTATTTGTCAGACGCAGACAATGAAGAGATGTGTGACGTAACCTAGATCACGTCGGGGGTCACCGATACAAGAACATCTATTGCAAGGATTGCGAACAATTCGCGCGTGTGCCACATAGTACGAAAATTCTGAGAACGTCAGCGCAGTTAAGCTGCGGTTACACATAACTTTTTTATTTGACTACATTAGTGCCAATATGGAGCGTGAGAAATCGTATGCCATCCAGGTTTAGATTATTGTATACTACTGAAAATCTCTTCCAATTAATTTCACAACTCTCGGTTTTACCCCATTAGAGTATATTTGAACGGTTGTTTTAGTAAATTTGGTACATTTTAATATTCATATACTTATTGAATCACAGCACATGCTTTATTAGAGTTAAATTTCTACTTTGTATTTGACATTGTTGCGATGAAGTTATTTGAGTGAAAGCTTTAATTAATCTCGACATAAACAAGAAAAATCTAGATAGTTTGTCATTATAGTCACTCTTAGCGTTTCAAAACCATAAACAAGTTTAAGTTGAATGAATGAACATGGAATTTATACTATAAATTTTATTTTAGTTAATGAGAATAAGATCGGGGAATATGTAAAATAATCAGTCATATTTATGAATTATAAACCAAATTAAGACAAGTACCTACGACTTTAGAGCGGTCCAAAGTGTAGGTATAGTGTAACTATCCCTACTAATATTATAAATGCGAAAGTAACTCTGTCTGTCTGTCTGTCTATCTGTTACGCTTTCCTGCTTAAACCTCTCAACCGATTTTGATGAAATTTGGTATAGGTATACGTTGAATCTCAAGAACGGACATAGGCTACATTTTATTAGAAAATAAGGGGGGGATTGGGTAATACCACCTTTGAAGGTTTATATGGAAAAATGTTTATTTTTGAAGCTAGAGATATGAAATTTGGCACAAATATAGCTCGAAACTTGGAATAAAATATAGACTACTTTTTGTTTCGAATATTAGGGGAGAAAGGGGTAAAACCGACCGCGAATGAAGTCGCGGGCACAGCTAGTCTAGAATAAAATAGGTACTTAACAGAGGGGACGATGTTTACTTTCATGCCTTTCAATACACTTGTCAGTTTGAAGTCACCGCATGTCAGGTCTCAGGAGGCCGTAATTCACGGCCGGCGTCTAAAACTTCTTAATTGCTTAACTTAACAATTTGTATTATGCAAATCTCCACTCCTAAATAGACACAATAATTAACAATATAAAACGGGCAGCTGGGACTCCTCATTTAAATGTTTAATAACGGAGGGAACATGTTTGTGAAGCACTAAATACTGTTCTTGTTTTAAAGTCTTCTGTCCTCCCTTTCCTTAGTATTAAATTCATACAATTTCATTACGACTGGCTAATCTGGACGTGAAGTTTAGCAGGCTAAGTAGTTTTGTATTACTATATAAAGAATTTGTATTAGTATGTTAAGCTAACATAATGTTTAAGTGACCAATCCTGAATGACAAAGCTAGCTTAGCCTTCTTAATTTAAGCCAAAATTTTAAGTATTTTACCTTCTTGCCAAAATATAAGCCTTGTAAGTAATTCAACGTCAAAGTTGTTAGACGTATAAATTACAAGATTAACTTTATAGTCGCAATCCACCTACTACGACATTACTACTCAGTCTAGTCTTGAATAGCTTAACAATATGTGAGGAATCCATTGTTCGAACCTCAGCGGTTTTAGCTTAGCGTTTATAGGTCAGTTAGGTTAATAAATCCTAAATAAGAACACGATGTATAACATCCGTAAGTACATTTGTCATACATTTAATGTTATGCTATAGCATAATGTAAACAGCTTTTTGTAATTTAATTTAAAACTACAATATCATGCTGTCTGCTAAGTAACAAAGTAAATAGTTTTGAGATCGCTGTTGAAATTGCTTCAGCAGTGACTTCGTCCAATTTACTTTCACATTGTTTTACGTTTATAACGTTCTTCTATAATTTTATCTTTACAACAGTAACAGTAAGTTTTTAAAATTATAATCAAACTAGCTGTTGCCCGCGACTTCGCCCGCGTTATTTCGGGATAAAAAGTATCCTATATGTTAATCTAGTATGTCATCTGTCTTCCTACCAAATTGTATCCAAATCCGTTCTGTAGTTTTTGCGTGAAAGAGTAACAAACATCCATACATCCATACTTACAAACTTTCGCCTTTATAATAGTAGTAGGATATGAAAGTTTATTAAATATAATATTATTTAATTAATTAATTAAAAACAGCAATTAACTAGCTGGATCACTGGAAAAGTTATATATGGGCCTTTAAGTCCTTTGATGTGATGCATTATTTTTTAATAATTTTAGAAAGTTCTTAACCGTTTGTCCATGATGTTTTTTTCTTCAAACGATCACAGCTCTTTTTGCTCGTTCGAAGATAGTTGTTTGTTTGTACACAATTTAGTAATCAAAGAGTGATTGATATGTACCTACTTTCTGATGAAATTTTCTTTAGATGCATTTTTATTATTTTTTACTAAAAGTTCCCCACATTTTAGTAACTCTACAACTACTATTATACATATGGTTGTTAATTTTTAGGACTTAAAGGATAAGATCTGACCTTAAAGTCTCAAGACTTACAATGAAGTCATTGTTAATGAGTTACTGGACTATCTCAGTATACACATCTATAGGTACCCGAGGTATCAGTGCTTTTACCTTAGCATCCGTAATCTAGTTTAATGCTCTTTGTACAGGTACAGGCGAAATGGAGGCGAGATAATGTCTCGGGCAATGTAACTTCAGGGAAGATAGCAACTTTTGATATATTGAGGGCAATCTCGAGAAGATGGCAGTCTTAATAGGTACGTACTTGCTAATAAATCAAATAATGTTTTGAAATTAAGTCATACTGAAACTTTTGTTGTCACTGGGATAGATAATTGTTCATAAAACAACTAATGCTCGGTTCCAATATTTGATAAACGAACCGTTTTAGTTACGGATAGTAATAAATTATACGAAGCGTAAGGTAAACGACCGATAGACGAGTGATGACAGCCGATATGGACAATAAATTTGAAATTAGAATTGAAGACTTGTAGAAAAACGAATAAGTAGTCATTTTTGACATTTACGAATCTTAAAGGAACCGGGCATAAGTGAGTCTGTTAGGCTTAGTTAATTTTTATTGCATGACATGAGTTTTGTCGAGATTCGGTGGAAGGTAGTAAACAAGAAAACATCTATTTTATTTGTTTTTTATTTATCCTTTAATAGATTAAAGTACGTACGACAGGAAAAGTTAATGGCGGTCAAACGCGCATAGAATGTTAAGTGGCATGTAGCTTTGCCTACTTAATTTTGACACAAACAAAACACTCCAGGTCTTGAAATAAGTTTATACTAGATTATTGGTCTCTGAGAAATCATTAGAAAGCTATTAAACACCAAACAACCGTGTTTTATCGTAAGCTAAGATTCTTGTTGCTATTCCACATTGAAAAAGTATGTAGATAAACCATGGTTGAAACTTTTTTACCTTGAAATATTTAGGACAAGTACCTAATTTGTTACCGGTTTTGTAGCCAATGTTGTACGCAGACGTTCTATCGTTGTATGTGGGTCGCTGTTTATGCCTTCACCATATGTGACGTAGCTAATACTATTGTACAAATATGGTTTTTAATTTAATAATGTCTCGACCTTTATTGCATCTTAGAAAATACATACTTTGAAATGTTGTCCGCAAACAAGTTATGTACAATGTTTAAATCCGTTAGATAAAAGCATTCCACTACCTCGCAAGCTCGATAAAGCTGACTTAAAACTTCCATAGTATGAACGACAAAATTTTAGAACTAAGATTTTATTCAGATAAACCACTGACTTATGCCCGGTTGCAATATTCTACGATTCGTAACGTGTCAAAAATTACAATCCGTTTTTCTCCAACCGAATAAGAGTCCTTACTTACTTTACTGTCTATTAGTGTTGCCGGATAATCGATTATCGATTAATCGATTATCCCCCCCTCAAATAATCTAATAATCGATATGACAATCGATAGTATCGATATAATCGATTATATCGATACCTATTTTTATTAGATATAATCGATTATAATCAATTAATCGATTATAATCGATTAATCGATTATAATCTAAGTCAAATACAATATAATCGATATAATCGATTATATCGATATCAAGTTGAAAGCAATACTATCGATATAATCGATTATTTCGATATAATCGATTAATTTGCAATTATTTTTAGATAGTATCGCCATGACGGTACAGTTCAGGTAGGTACCAAGAAACTTAGCTATCACGTTTTATGAATAAAAAGTAGGGTATAAATAACTTTTTCACGGTTTCATTTTGAATGTGTTATGTCTAAGAAGACATTATATGAATGACGATTAAATCTAAAAATAATTGCAAATTAATCGATTATATCGATACTATCGATACTATCGATTGTCATATCGATTATTAGATTATTTAGGCCTCTGGAATAATCGATTATAATCGATTTACAATCGAATCGACGGCAACACTACTTTCTATACCAGCTGTTATCAGTCGTCCATCGTTCGTATTTTATTTACGCCTCGTATAATTTATTACTATCAGTAACTAGCACGGATCGTTCTTCAAATATTGAAACCGGGTATTTAAAGTTGTTATCGCCACCCCACCGAAGTCGATCCCGATCAGATATTTGTATAACACAACCGCTTTAGGAAGCAATATGGTTACGTCTGATATGTGAATGGTGTTTATTTTGTGAACCAGGGCGGGTGTGGGTCCGGACGAGCGCCATGATAGTGGTGGTGGCGGGCGGCGCGTCCGCTCGCGTCGCCGGCAAAATGGGTGGTTATTCAAATAAAATGAGCGGTAAGTACAGTATTTTTGCACACAATAAAAACATACACACGCAGTCGTGCATGACCACCTTTACTGGTAATGGTTAACAGTTTAACAACATAAAAAAGGGCCTACAATGAAACCAAACGTCAGAGAAAACAAACATGTGTTAATATTAGATAGATGAATAGAATGTGCTACGCTAACTGATAAAGTTATTAATCTATAAAAATTATGAGGTAACAAATTATTCACCTTACTCGTCACTCGTTTCTTGACTCGTAGGTACGAGTATGACTCGTAGGTACATGAAACTATAAATTTTATGAAAAAAGTATTTTTCACAAAATAACAGTAGAAAATGTTGGCACTGTCAAAAAACTGCAAAAGACGCTATTTTTTTTAAATGTGCCGAGTAAATACGAAATGGCAAAGTGTTAACTTGGCAAAGAATATTATACCAAAATTTATAAAACGCTCGTTTACAAATCATCCGGAAAAAATTACGTTAACCTACTATTTTTCATATAAGTACCTACGTAGTTTAAAAAGATTTTTCACTCAACAACAAAAATCAAGACGCTTTTTGGTATCTACTGATACTTATAATATAGGTACTTAGAAGTATTAACAAGTGACTTAATCCAAATTTGAAGATCTTTTTGTGTTCAAGTTCGCGCTTGTAAATTATTTAGTAAGTTTATAGAAGATATAGGGTTAATACCTTCCCTGGAATAATGAAGACAAATGATACGTTGACAAAAGCTTACCACGTGCGAGTATAATGTACTGTCGGCTTAACCTACATAACGTATTCGTCTATATTGGTATATAACATAGACACGCTTTATGCGATAACGTGAATAATACAATTGTTCCGAAAAGTTGAGTGTGGCATTTTCTTATTTATGTTCATAGCTTATACTTGACACGAAGCGAAAAAGCTATAAATATTAAGACTATGATATTTGTGTAATGTGTATGATATTGATTTAACTGAACTGTGGTTTGCAAACCTTCTTTCTTATCCGTTTTCATAATGCAATAGCCCATGTATTATTCATCGCTGTGCACTGCGAACAATGCTACGGCGGTGTACTAAGAATACCCTATATTCTTCGAGAACTAAGATTAAACTTAAACGAAACCTAAGTTAGCTGTGTTGCCTCAATAAGCTATTTAAAATCAGTCCTAAACTCTTAATGGATTCTGATAGCGTACAAAAAATACGACGGCAAATTTTAATTAATACATGAGTACGAACAAATGCTCTAGAAACTTTTCCAATTTCGTGCAAAGTTCAATCTTTTTACCGGGATATTAAAGCTGTAAACATAGTTAGTTAAAAAAATCCATAAAAATAAATGCTCATCAATTGTGATGGATAATTAGGTACCCTAGGGAATTCGAACTGTTGCAACTGATGGCTAGGCAAAAATAACGGTTCAAGAATTGCAACCACGTACTTACGGGAAAACGCAGCATAGAAAGAAAGAAAGAAAATAAATTTATTGACCTCTACACACAAGATACATGTTTACACTGGACAGCACAACACGATAGCTTAGGACGCCAAAGATGAACAGATGACATTGACACGCTGACAGGCAATAGATGCAAATGTGAAGTGAAATGTGAGTTGTGGTCATTTGCATGAAAATTTTCAAACTATTTTCATATATTATATATATATTATTTATTGATATTTATTTATGTATGTATTGTTTATTTATTTATGTTTTTTTTTTATGTATTTATCATATTATGTTATTTATATTCCCGGTTATTTATTTATTTTTGTTTTCCTCAATAAATATTTTGCACGGGCGCACCCGTTTCTCGATATCTACTTTTTCCTCTACCTAAAGGTTGTCTGGAAGAGATTACTTTCTAGCAATAAGACCGCCTAAATTGTACTTAATTATGTCTGTAAAGCCAATTTCTGTAAATTTTTCTGTGCAATAAAGTGTATCTATCTATCTATTATTGTTATAGAGGAACACGTTAACTGCTCTACTAGTTTCCTGTTCCAATAAGTAGGCACGACTAGGTACCTACATGATATTGAAGATTGACATCATAGTCCCGAACATTTCAGATAATGGCCGCAAATACTTTTTTTGCCGCTTCCCCGAATCGTTAGCTTTTTTCGTGCTCCTTTTTCGACCTCATTAGTCGGTCTGTTTAAATCATTTTTTCACTCAGCTTTAATACAAAATTAAAAGAAAAGAACAAATATTCAATTACGTTTGGAGCATTACATTATAAAATTACATTACATTATTAAAGCAAAACAGTTATAAGTTTTCATGTGGTTTTTATTTACTTAAACATTATTATGTTTTTCACAAAAAACAACTTCCACTTGATTTCTTTATAATTCCATCATCAGATCTTAGGTTCCTTATAGGTAATGGCTGTCTTCTATCCCGACGGAAAATCCTTCTACTTATTGTTAAGTCTTTTAAAATCGCTTGAAAAGGTTTTTATTAGGGAGATGATACTGTGGTTTCTTCTATTGTTTTCGTTAAAATTTAGAAATATAGTGATATGGAAAGTAGTGACAACGTTTAATAATTTTTAGTATTCGACGAAAGATTTAGCAGAGACGTGGTGAATAAGTAGGTAATTAATAAAACCAACAGTTATTTACTTATATAAAGCAAATAAGAACTATGGTTCTGTCTCAACCATTGTCCTCGACCTATATTAAGACAATTTCTTAGGTTTCGGGAAAGATTATGTTGCCAAATAAAGTCTGTGACAAAAGCAAGCAATCGAACTTCATATCAAAAACATGCCTATTTGTATAAAGACATAGGTTCATGCGGATTTTCAAACACATTTAATATGTTAAGGGTTATTTTTATGAAATACAAATTACTTATAATTATTTAGCATTATTAAGTATTATATCATGGTTCGATAAATGTGAATATAAAATTAAAAATATACACTTTAAGCAGTTATTATTGACAATTTAGACATAAAATTAGACCCTTAGGTATTGGTTAGGTTAATGGTCAAAAAAGAGGCACGTCAAGCTCATTTGTAGTAGAATCCATTTAATAACAAACAGAATGATCAACATCAATCTACCTACCCTACAAAAAGTTATGATCATACAAAAAAACCTACGCGTCAATTCGACAAACACCTCCATCGATTAAAACTCAATTACAATTATCGGTAGTTAAATTATATAATATATATAATAACGAACACCAATAAATGCGATTAATTCCTTAAGTTTACCCTGAGATTTGGTAATTTCATAACATTTACCCTACCAGCACAAGGAGAGTTTGAAATCCTTGCTCGAAGCACATACCAAGAAATATACAAAATTTTCGCTATTATAAATAACGCAATTTCAATAAAAAATACAAATTTGTATTAATATATTTAAAATATTCTTAATATTCGGCAAACTTTGTGGATTAAACACGATGATCACATGTCATATTTATTGCTACCAATAAACGCAAGCGTCATTTTGTTAATTTTAGCGAGGTAAATTTTTATTGCCTTCGTTTCAAAATTAAATGAGGCTTAACATACAGTAAATGGAAATTTGCTTTGCGTGAGTGGTTTCGTGCTTTTTTATAAATAACGTTAGCTACCTCAATTTTTACCGTTCAAACCACAACAACTACCAGTAAAAAAAATGTTTATGATAAACAGGCTTTTATCCGATGCAACTATTAGGTATGTCAAACAATTTCCAATAAATAAATATATGTATCTAAGGCTTAGAATAAGCTCGAAGGTATTTCTCCATATCATGTATGTAGAGCTTCTTTGCCTTCGAAGGGAAAGCAAACTACTTACTAATATTTTGATTGGTTCATCCCTTTTCCGATCTTGTTATTCCGACTATTCCGATATTCAAATATTTTCTTATGGAAATCTTCCCAATTGGGTCCTTAGCGGCACATATATTTACCGTTCATTCTCATTTAAGAAGTAAATATACTTGCGGGCACATTTTATTCGTACATTCATATTTCGGATAAAATAAAAAAATGACATTTAAAACTACATGAATGAACACTATTTAAATTAGCAATAAAACTTCATGCAGCTACATAATTATTATGCTGTCATTTAATTTTTAAACAAGTATATTTTAACGATTACTTACTGATAGATAATATGTACTTTTATAGCTGATTTCTGACAATGAGTAATATCAATATCAATTCTATCAATAGTGTTCGCTAAACTTGCAGTTTTATTTACACTATTTTTTATTTATTAAACAAAAACAAGTAAGTGTTACATATTAATGTAATGTGGTAAAGTATCACTTAATCAAAGTTTTAATATGCACTTACAAATGTATTTTTTGCCATTTGAGAGGAACCTGATAAACGGTTCCTCATAAACGGCTTCTTGACAGAACGAGAACTCCGCTGCCAATTCTTAGGTAGGTATTCTTAAAGTATTTGAGTAACGTTTTCGTCTGTCTCCAGGTAAATCAACAAGTGGTTTCAACGAGGAGATAATCTGGATCAGCATAAGCATGGCGATCGCGATAGCCGTGCTCATAGCGATAGCTCTCTGCTACATCCTGAAGGAGAAGTGCTCTAAGCGGCAGGCGTACCGTGAGCAGTCATGACGATACAAGGAGGAGTTCGCCAGGCACGCCCTCGCGGACTCCTTCTCCGACCTCGACCTCGACTTCAACTCTTATACCCTCTACCCTCAATACTCACCCGACGGCAAGGAATATTTTTACAACTTTCACCGCTTCTCTTATATACGAAACAGCTTCAAACTACCTCCGAAAGATTACCCTAAAGACTTTCCTAAAGACCTTAACAACATACCCAAAGAATATCCTACGGATTACCCGAATGACTATTCGAAAGATTACCCCATTAAAACTAAAGAAGAAATATATATCAACGCGTAATCAGTTTACCGGCAACTTTATGAATTAGCATATGCTAGCACAGCTATTTAAATCAATTACTATCCAGGTTTAAAATAAGGGAAAAAATATCAATTTTCCCAACTACAATCGACGTGAGTCGCTCGGCTTATATCGGATTGTGCTAATGGTCAGAAACTATTAAAGGCAGGCAGCCCTTTGGCAGTTTTAATAACATGACGATAGCAACTGTTTGAAATTTTAATGGGTTTCACCGCATTTTGCCCGTAACCCAAGTGGTTGCTATTCATTTTCAATTAAAAGTGCGGTCTTTGTTATTTAACACACCAAAAAATATAATGATAATTTATTTTAGTGCTGTATATATAAATTTGTGTACTCACATCGAAGCGGTAGCGATAGATAAATTTAACGTAAATAAATTTTGAACAAAAAAATAACATTAATAAATGTCAGGACTTTAGGAATTGATGTAATGTGTTTAACTGTGATAGAAAGATTTCAGGATAAATGGACTGAAGAAGCGTTTATACATTTATTCAAAATGATAATTCGTGAGTCCTTATAAATTAGCTGGTATTTTAATAGATATTGGAGTGATAGTATTGGACCTACCGTAACAATTAATTGGCTTGAATTTGAATCTTAACACCTGAGTGTCAAGCTTGTTAAAGCTAGTATCTCTTGATAGTTTTGCAAAAGAAGATAGGAATATAATGACAGGGTTCAAATTGTGCACCTACATTTAAGAGAACTTAATGCTCAACGAAAATTGCTGAAGAAGAATACTTTACTTTACATCAGTTATTTTTGTGACGGTGATAACAGTCTAAATAATATTTAGTGAAAACACATTACAAAGGTACGGAAACATTCATATAACTACATAAACACTGTCACATCATAAGCTCAAGAAAAACAAGTACTAAGTAAGTACCTACCTAATCGTTTTAAATCAAGTATTTAATTAAGCTTCCTTTTTAAACATAATAAGTACCATATTTTTACCAACCTTCTGCTTTGTGTTATGAATTAAAGCCAACATATTATATTATCAAATGCTTTTGACTAATTTATATTGAATTTAAGGTATCATGATATGTGTACGCTTAAATCGTATTTATAGGATAATATTAGCAGTTAGATGAGCGTAAACATAACATAGATAGGTACATTAATATTTATATATAAAATACATAATATACATAATATGTATCTTTATTCGGAACTCAACAGAAGGAAATAATATAAATATTCAATTGTATTTTCTTACTTAGAGTATGGTGGTCTTTTTCAGAAATTATCTTAGCTGTCTTACTTACGTCTTAGTTAAGTAAGTACATATCTATTGTTTTTAAAAATTTCACACACCTTTCTTTTTCGACATATTGATGTTAAAAAACAGTTCTAGACTTTGCTGAACAAAGACATAGCAGTTTAGCATATTTTAGTGATCTTTTATTAATCTCAAACCTTCCAATACAAAATTGATATAGGTAATTGGAATACTTAATTGAGAGGTTTTGAATACTCCTGTGAAAATAATTAATTTAAACTTAGGTGTATGGTTACTCATGGTTTATGTCAGTTTTATTTTTTTGTCAAAGTATATGTACCGGTTAGTAATTATTACGTAAAATTAGGAATAAATAAATTAGATTAAGTTTCTATATACACATACCATTTCGTACTTATGTAACAGATAACAGGAATCTTAAAATATTTACTACAATTTGCAAATCTTATTCATTGCGAAAAAAATAGATGGTACGTAAAAATACACCTTATTTTATTATAAAATGCATGTAATATGGACACTCCACTTCTGAACATACCTACATTAATGTATGTTTGTAGAAAATGTTAATTAAAGAAATGAAATGATATTAATTATAAAACATAAAATGTAATGTATGTATATTTATTAGTGTAAAATGCACGTAAAACATAAATATGTACAATTAAAAATAATGTATCTAATGACCAAATGTCCTTTAACTTTTTTCTAGAAAAGAATTAAATGTTTAAGACATAAAGAGCTTTTTATTTATTATAATTAAACCATGCCTAATCAAACAGCAAATTCAGTTATTTCTTACTACGTTACACTTCCAGTAATGCCTGTCATAATCAAGGGATAGGGGTCCCCTTGATTATAACAGGTCTCGTTCGTAGATGTCATCCACGTGACGGAGACCATAGCGTGTACACGGGTACAAAAAGAAATATATTTAGTCGAATTAAGAAACCTTCTCCTCATATTGAGGTCGATTACTTGGCGTTTTCAGCATTGACGTTTACATATCTACCTACATATATGGCTGCCAGCCATTCGTGCATTACCTTCGTTTTTATTTTAAATTCGATGATAGGGTATTTTATGTTTTTATAGTGTTGCGGCATTCAGTTATTTAAACTTAGGAAAAACATAGGAAAAGTGTTATCACCGAATTTCCACCAAATAGCGCATTGAATTCCCGATTGCTTAAAATAGACGGGGAACGCAAACAAGGGTGAGATAGCAAAAAGTTTTATATCCAAGATAGAAATGCGTGCAGAAATAGTGTAAGTAATTTCCATCGTTTGGAGAGAAAAACGGGAATCGATAAGAGGCTGAGACAAAGCGTCTCATGTACCTACTAGAGCAACCCGAGATACTGAAATCCCCACTAGTTTTGATATCCTTAATTGTGATATTAGCAATTTCGATGTCAAGTACCAGATACTTTAATAAAACCGAAATTAATCAATGTTAAAATCTTCTTTGTTTTGAGTTTTTTAGGAGTAATTAGGTATGCTTTCGGTCTTCATAAAAAATACAATTCCTGAAGTAGGTAATAAAAACCGCTACTGACCTATCTATAAACATACCTACATCTCAAACCACTAAACAACACTGAACGAATTTTGCTGAAATTTGATACGTAGATAGTGATACGTGTTCTTAATGGAATAAATTGGGGTTGTGTTATCAAATGTGCCTGATTACCAAATTGTGGTTCAGAATTTTGCCATTGGGCTGGGTTAGGTAGTTTAAATCAATCAATCAACAATTTCTTTGTTCAAGTAGGTTATATTATATGAAGTATGCAAATAGGGACCAGAGATCTGTACCCGTGATAAGCATATCAGGAAAAGGAACTCTCAGTCTTACAAGTGTGTTTATAACCCAGCATAAGAACAGTTTTATAGTAGACTAGGAAAAATCCCGGGATACTGGGATTGGAGATTGTAATATCTACCCTTGGTATCTCAGGAAGCGGAGTTGGACACGGGCTAATTGCGGTCGCGACCGACCGTGGGCAAAGTTTTCTTTGTGAGACAATTTTCTTTGCGCTCTTCAATTTATGTGAGCAATAACTTTCAGGGATATCAAATGGCACTTTCTTAAAAGTTGGTAACATTGATAATGGTTACGACCTCGTGATTTAAAGCGCATTTAAAATGATGAATTGATAAATGAAAAAGTAATAATTTATTGGCATAAAATATAGTACAGAATATGTTTTAACTAAAATAAAAACACAAACATATTTTATAATAAATTCTGGTGATAATAAAATTAAAGATCTAACCTTTTAAAATGTAGGTACATACGTGGAACATATTAAACGATTGAAAGAGTGGTTTACAAGATTCTCGAGAAAATTGTCCACACATCGCTCGAAAATATTTCGGTTGTGCAATGCAAGCTTATCAAAATCGACTGAATTACCGCAAATCGATAGTCATCGCTAGGTTTGTAAGAACAATAAAAAATACCCATAATAAGAAAAGAAAAGAATATAATAAATGTTTATTTAGCACACAAAATAAGACAGTACAAATAAAGGAAAATTAAAAAAAAGAAAAAGCAAACAAAAATGTGCTAAAAAGGCTCCCAACTCAGCAATATGTCGGGACACCCATAATAGAGTCTCACGACGCTGATTTTCAGTGGTCGCCTGTTTAAAAATAAAGTAATTACATAAGACAAATTAAAATTAAAATACGGCACTGTGGTGATAAATACATCTTATAAAGAACAACATCCCATAACCTAACACACTTACATAACATAAAAAACATTAAAAAAGAAACATATACATACACTCAAACAAACCATATTTCTTTAAATCAACAATAAACCCATACATGATACAATGCAAAACAACACAAACAATAGACAATGTACGTCAGAAAGTTATAATATTCAACTACATAATTAAACTAAACAAAATAAATGGAACTAACGCTAAACACAGACGCTAAGCACAAAGCACACCATCCCTTTGGATGCCTAACAGATAATTTTTATATTTAATTTTGAAGTTACATTTTGTTTTTAGGCTGCTAAGATTGTCGTCGTCATTGACGTAATGCATTACCTACTTCTTGAATAGATTGGCCATAGTACCTAACATAAAGTCTTAATTTATTCTGTCTACATGTTCGAAATTGAATAAATATTTTGTTCAAATTAACAGTTAAGTAGTTAAGGTAAAATCTCCGAATTCTAATTCATGCTGGTGCCCTTTTTCCAGTGCCGTCGACCATCCTATAAATGTCTACCTGTGACAACATTTGATGTTTGTCAAGGATGATGCTTTCTTGTTACTTTAGGTACACGTTCCTAAATAAGAATTCGGTAAGAAGCTACCCCTTAAATATCTGAATACCTATCTTTATAACTTCATTCATATCATATCTACATTTCTACCGTAGAAGTAATGTTCCAAACATAATACCTATATTCTTGACAGGACATCAAGGTAAGTAATAATATATCAGAAGGTAGCTTTAGGCTAGACACATTAAAATTCCAGCAGTACAATATCGTTGGGCAGAACTACAGAGAACTGAGATTACCTACCTACAAACAGAAATTTAAAGTAAATTTAAAAAATAATTAAACTCATTACATGTACTTGGAGGGCAATTTTATAAAACATTAGGTATTCTGATCGGGACATTGAGGTAGGGAAAGATATGAGTCGTCTGAGCGTTGCTCTCGTAGAGGGCAGATAAACGTTATTTATTACGACGCGTAGATATGTAGGTAGGTACCCTACTACCACCAGGTGTTCCGTTCTGACGAGTTGATCCTACAGAGCAAAAAATATGCTTTTAAAGAAAATATATTACATTTCTTCATCTTTTGAGTGTGTTGTTTGAAATTTACATCGACACACCTCATCTACAATTAATTAACAATCTACGCATGAGGCCCTCTGCCCAATTCCTCGGATTCAATGACGAAAAGCATTTTAATTCTCATAATCATAACGAACTTCGAATGCGATTAAAACGTTTTCCAAAAACAAAATACCTACCTATTATTTACGCAAATAATGAAAAATCACGTATTATTTCCCGATCTGTCGATTAATCGTAAATTCGTTTCGTGTTTGGAAGTAACAATTTGTCCGCACTATAAAAAATGGAGATTTACTACGAAATCCCTACTAATATTATCTATAAATGCGAAAGTAACTCTGTCTGTCTGTAGGTAGGTGTACTCTGTAGGTAAACGTTGAACCTCTAGAACCTATAATAATAATTACTTACTTTCATGTTCTGTGTATTAAGCGAATTGACCAAAGTGCACAACTGACGTTGCACCTTTTGATTGGTAAAAGTCCTAATTAATTAATTTAACTAATAACTTTAGAGTATAAACAAATATGTCTGTTAAATATGTTTTGGTTTCAATTGAACGAGTACATACCAACTAACTGGACCCGTCCAAATGTCAGGTTAATTAACATTGTTTCCGCAAGTAAGTATTTTTGCTATCATAAATAAGGGTTGAGGATTATAAGTAGGTACCTATCTACGTCGCTTATAGTAACAACGGTCCTAGCAATTTATGTAATGGACCTAAATGGTCGAGCCGAAATTGATATCGGACATGACGTGTGGATGAGATTGTGGCCAATAAAGAAATCAATCACGTTCGCTTCGCGTGGAGCCGAGATAACGCGTCATTTGTTACGAGGCGGACCCCAGGTGCGCTCCATTTAAAAGAACATGCAATTTTTATATAGCTTGGTAAAATTGAATGAAACAAATTAAATTTTGATAATATTTTATTGAAATGAAGGATCAGTTATTAAGAAAAATCCATGAGCCAGCAGTTTTTAACAAAACGGTTTTTTTTTTTATCGGACGCCTTTCACCGGTCTTATTCCCCCAATGATAAAAGGATTTACAAACGCAGACTGCCCGAAGCGGGCCTAGCCGGTTATCCCATCGTCTGCCTTCAGTTTAGTTTTTACCTTTAAAAAGTAGGTAATCTATCAGTTTACGATCTCAGAATTTTAGAGGTCGCCTCAGCGGTGACTTAGGTCACTTCAGATTCTTTCTTCATAAATAGGTACACATTACATGTAGGTACCGGTGATAAGAACGATAAGAGTAGGTGCCCGCTGAAACCTTTAATTGGCGACTAACAATTACGGTGATCCATCAAAAGTTGCAGGATTACAGACTATCTACTAAAACCATCTAAAGTTTTTTGCCCTGAGTCAATCCGCTAATGTATCTAATTTGAGGCCGATCATTATTCAATCACAAACATCATTACTAGCAATATCCTTTCCCCGCCCGCAGATAAAAACATTTATTGTTTTCCTTCGATTTCAGTTCGTGTTCATTGTGTCGTTAGGCTGGAAGAATACAATCCGTCGCTTGCTCCGTCGAGAAACATTCAGTACGTCACAGACGTCAAGTCAAGTCAATTGACGTTCTCTAGTTATCGATCAGCTCAGAGTTCAAATTGGGTTATCAGTAATGTTAAACTAAACTCAAGTTATTCGTAATTTCGACTTTATTTGTCTGTCCAACTATACGAATAGTGTGTGTATTACGCAAGTATGACCAACAGGCAAATTTACTCATTATTTTCTAACGTCATCCGAAGATGCAACAATTTCCAAACGCAGTACCTTCCAGCTGGGCTAAATAGTTGCCATACGAAATTGAACTCTAAGGTTAGTACAACATTAAACACTGATTGAATGAAGGTCTAACTAAAATATCAAATTGCCGGGCGCGCGGAAAAAACATGCCTGTATTGCCTGTTGTCCACGTTAAATTTTACAGGTTAAGTTACTGTGATTCGTTTTGATAAAACATTATTAAGGTTGGTATTTTAAATAGGATAGTTTATTTTTACAAATTCGATCTTTAGTTGTTGTTGTTTCTATTTAGTTGTTTTATCTAAAACAGTTTTGTCAATTTTTGTTTGTTATTGCGTTAACTTTAACTATCAGATAGCAGATAGCATGGAAGGTCGTGTTATCTGAATTTTATTTATAACACATCATACTATACTTTAATAATACAGTTCAGTTTATGTTTGGATACTAAACTGTTTGGTTGTATAATTTGACTTGCCCATAAAACCAATTTAATAAAAATTTATATCAACATTTCAGACTATAAGGTCAATCCATAGTTCTTCCATAATGAGCAACCAATATTTGACTGGTAATCTTTGGGACACTGATCCAGAATTATTTGAGATCATCAAAAATGAGAAACAACGTCAGCAAGCTGGTCTTGAGATGATTGCTTCAGAAAACTTCACATCAGTACCAGTACTTCAGTGTTTGAGCTCATGTCTTCATAATAAATATTCCGAGGGTCTACCAAACCAGCGGTAAGTATTTCAAAGTTTTTTAATAAAACACAACAGCTTTACACTACTGCTCAATTTATCTAGATATATTGTATTTTGGTTTAATCCCTGCTTAGATTCCATCTCAATCAAGTTTAAAAAATATTTGCTTATAACAAATTACTAGTTCATGTCTGTTTGTTCTTTCATATAAATTTTTATAGCAGTGAACACTAAAATTTAAGATATTTTATATAAATTAAACACAAAAGAGTTAAAACTGCATTAACCAAATATTTTTTGGATTTCTGTCTAGTTATATGTTCACTTAAATATAGTTGGTCTCATTTAAATAGGAAATAAATATCAAATATAATTTATGAAAAATTAATCTAGACAAGATATATTCAGTTTATAACTAATTAAATAAAAAGACCTCTCATACATATACTTGTGCAAAATGTATTCTAATCTGTTAGTTCACCAAGTAGTGTACATATTGATCAAAATATTAAATTACATTTGTAAACACAATTGCTAGTGTTGAAGACACAACTAAACCTAAACAATACTTGTTGTCAAGAATTCTTGAATTGTTTTGAAAATATTGCAGTGAATATGGAACAATATCACACTTACAAAGTGAATTTAAGTGAATTATTAACATTTTAAAAACTTGATTTTCCACTACACCTGATGCAAATAGATGAATTCTTTACAGGTACTATGGAGGAAATGAGTTCATTGATGAAATAGAAATATTGGCTCAAAAGCGTTCTCTGGAAGCTTACAGACTTAGTGGTGATGATTGGGGTGTCAATGTGCAACCTTATTCAGGTAATTTTTCTATATGAAAATAATAATTGTTTTCTCATAAATAGTTATAAATATCATTCAACGCCACATACATTCATCTGAAAACTAGGTAAGTAACTTAAGTACATGTGTTACAGAAAAACCAGAACAAACAAAGAACAACTATACATATTACAATAAGTTCATTATCACAGAACAAACACTAATGTCCATTGTCTATATCATGTTCGGTTACATATTACTAAAATTATTGAATTTCAACATATTTCTATTTATGAAACAGGGTCCCCTGCAAATTTCGCTGTTTACACGGGCGTAGTTGAACCTCACGGCCGGATTATGGGCTTGGACCTCCCTGATGGTGGCCACCTGACACATGGTTTCTTCACTGCCACAAAGAAGATTTCAGCCACATCCATCTTCTTTGAAAGTATGCCATACAAGGTAAATAAAAATCAAGATTTATTTTAGATTAGAAGTAAATAGTCCGCAAAATTGGAGATTGCACTGCAGAGCTTACATCCTCAGCATACAGATAATATTTTGGTTACAATTTCGAAAACCCTATAAAATGAGTGCAGCTGCAATACTAATTAAAAATTAAAAGATTTGATTTGATCAAAGCAGCCTTATTGACTTACAGGGTCAGCTTCGTAGATATGTAACATGTTACATTATGTAGCTACACTGTGCCTTGTTCTGTTAATATAGTAATATTGAAATTTAATTTCACTTTATAATTTTTATAACTTATCATTGCGACTATTTTTTTATTCTAGTCTATAACACTTCGAACTAATATCATACCTACAACAAACGAAATTGTATGCTTAGATTATCATTAAAATAATGATCACTTACTGGCTACTAACTGCTACCTAGTTTAAACATGCATAATTAATAGCTTTGTTTTCTTTGACAAACCATATAGGAATAGTAATAAATAATGCCATTATCATTTTACTTTCACAATAAACAATACTTATTAAAGCAATACATGTCAAACAATAAGAATACAACTTAATGGTGCAGTTATCAACTACTTATTGCCTCATAATACCTACGCTTCTTAATAATACGAAAAACTTACACGAATGTTGAATATACTATGCACATTAAGTTATTTACACCAAAAAACGCATTCTATAAATTTACACAACAACTTAGTAATTGTTTCTTGCTTATCAGAAATACGTAAGATAACGTAATATGTTGTTATTATTATATTCTTACATAGGTTTCCCTCGTCTGACGTAACCTAGATAAGAGGAGCACAATTTTGATCACAATATTTGTATCAAGAAATTAGTACCTCGAAAAAGGTCAAATTACGTAATATACATGTAATAATTGGTATTAGACAAATAAACTCTTGAATAAATAAATTTGTTTAAAACTATACGAATTTATTTTTGTGGGTCTTCTTAATATTTATATTTGAAATTGCGAACTTAACGAGACATACTTCCCCACATTCATCATTAAAAAAATATGAATACTTCTTTGTAATTGATAGGGCCAGGTTTCTAAAACCTGAAAACAGATTTTTTAAATTTACTTTACCCAATTCTCTGTACTGTAAAATACCTGAGGTAACATTTATAAGGAGATGTTAAACTTTCTAGGTGGACCCAAAAACTGGTTTAATAGACTACGACAAACTAGCCGAGACAGCAAAACTCTTCAAGCCTCGCATCATCATCGCCGGAATGAGCTGCTACTCCCGATGCCTGGACTACCAGAGATTCAGACAGATCGCTGACGACAATGGGGCTTATCTTATGGCCGATATGGCTCATGTCTCTGGACTTGTTGCCGCAGGTTATTACCTATATTTTATTTAAATTCTGTAAAAAAGACATAATAAAATGTGGAAAAACACAACATAATGTAGACAGTCCAAAGAGGCTTCACCAAAAGCTTTAAAAAGGTATTTTGAATGTCCTTTTGTTTTTTTTTCAATTTGTAATGTAATTGACAAATGATAATTTTGCTTCGCAATCAACAATGGGATGTCTTCTGCGGAACGGCTGTTTACAAAAAAAAATATTTACCTTCCTTTGCAAAGCTACAACTGATGGCAGAATATCATTGAAGGCCTTTTTTAAAAGTTACTTCTTCCTTTTTAGGATTCCGTACGCCATGGGTAAAAACGAGACCCTATTACTAGGACTTCGCTGTCTATCCGTCCGTCTGTCTGTCTGTCACCAGTCTGTATCTTAAGAACTGTGATAGCTAGAAAGTTGAAATTATCACAGATATTGTATTTCTGTTGCCTCTATAACAACAAATACTAAAAATAAAATTTAATAAAATAACTTATTATTTAAGGGAGGTTCGTGCATAATAAATGTGATTTCTTTTATTATAGGCGTGATACCCAGCCCATTCGATTTTTGCGACATCGTGACAACTACAACGCACAAGACACTCCGCGGCCCCCGCGCCGGCGTCATATTCTTCCGCAAGGGCGTCCGCTCAGTGAAGCCCAACGGGACCAAAGTGATGTACGACTTTGAATCCCGCATCAACCAGGCTGTGTTCCCGGGCCTCCAGGGCGGGCCCCACAACCACGCGATTGCGGCCATAGCTACTGCCATGAAGCAAGCCACCACACCTGAGTTTGTGGAATACCAAAAACAGGTATTTGTCTTAGTTTTAATTCGAATTATACCATTACAGCTTTTGCTTACAAGTATGTTCAAGCTATTTCGGTATAAAAGTATCATATATGTTACTATAGAATTTAATCTGTCTTTGCTACTAAATACCTTTAGTGGACGACGCGCTATCTCTGAGGTTCAAACCCCGGTCAGGTTAAAATGGAAAACGAACTTTTCTATATTTTTGAGTCTGGGTGTTGTGGTACAGCCGTTGTTTCTGATATCTGTAACACAAGTGCTTAAGCTACTTACCACAGAACCAGAGCAATGTATGTGATGTGTAATATTGTACAAATTTGTAGTAATAGGGTTTAGATACTCAATTAACATATAGGATTATTTTTATACCGGGCAAATTCGCGCTAGTGTTGATATAAGAAGTACATGGCAAATTTTGTCTGGTTCGTTCAGCCCTCCATACGCTAATTCCACTTATGTCTGTGACAGGTGATAAAGAACGCTCAGCGTCTGTGTCAAGGTCTGATATCGCGCGGCTACATGATCGCGACGGGCGGCACCGACGTGCACCTGGCGCTGGTGGACCTGCGCGGCGCAGGGCTGACGGGCGCGCCGGCCGAGCGCGTGCTGGAGCTGTGCAGCATCGCCTGCAACAAGAACACCGTGCCCGGCGACAAGAGCGCGCTCAACCCGAGCGGCATCAGACTCGGTAGACACATTTTTTGCTGAATTACTAAATACGTAAGAGCTGAGAGAGGTAGAACATAGCTATCTAACGCTCGAACTGAAGCAGCCCGACTGGTGAAATACATCCGCCTTACAGAAGTCCGCAGCAAAATATCATCACTTCCGTGGTTTTGTGTTCCTGCGTGCGAGTAAGGTTTCCAGAGCTCCTAGGGGGTGCTACATTAGTAACAGGGGCTAAGACTTCAAGGTCAGGGCGACAAGTCCAGTAAAAGCTTTATTATACTGTACCCACTTGTCGCGCTTAAGCTAGGACCTCATTACCACTAAATATCAGGTGGGATGAGGTCAATCTTGTAGTGAAATAAAAAAAAAATGTGGCCTTGTAGTGACGGGAAATTGAGGCAGCTCTAGCAATGTATTTACCCTCTCTCTATATCCAGGCATGAGCTAAGTTTACTTAAACTTAGCTCATGCCTGGAATGAACAGACTTCTGTTCAGTAACTTATGCCACTTATACTTCTTTAAAGTAATAATTTTAGTCAATTTATAGTACCACTGCAAGGCTAACGACTCCATCATTTAAATCGGTACAGACCACCACATTATGTTGCCAAACATACTTTTTTCGACCCAGGATTTTGGTAATCAATATTTACATTTCTTTCATTGTTTCAGGCACACCTGCATTAACTACACGCGGATTAAAAGAGGCAGATATTGACTTAGTGGTTGATTACATTGACAAAGCTCTGAAAATAGCTAAGGACGTAGTAAAGATCTCTGGCCTCAAACTTGCAGACTTCAATAAAACTGTTAACGAGAACGCTGAAATTCAGTCCCGAATTAAGGCCCTCAAAACTGAAATCGAAGATTACAGCCGAAAATTCACAATTCCGGGCATTGGAAACTATTAGTTTCTAGTATACGCATTTATGATCCTATTATGTTAAGAATCTCCACTCACCTATTATAAAAATCGTATCTTATACAAAAATTAAGTGCCTTACTGATTAAGTAAATCAAGTTATTCCAATATTGTTAAGAATATTATGGATTTGGAAACGTATTTTCCATAACCTTGTTTTGTAAGAATTACAAATCGCAACTAAATATTTTCATTAAAGTAATAATACTTGAATACATGTTTATTATTCGCCAAATGTTTATCACAATCCAAGAGTTGCTAGTGCCGGAAGGCGGCAATTTATTATCATTCCCTTCACCATCGATCATTCAGTTATACATATTAGTGTATGTTAGGAATCGAAACTGGAATATAAATAAATCAGAATCAACAGAAATCTGAAACGACGACGGTACCACAACACCTAGACTCGAGACAATATAGAAAAGTTTGTTTACCAAATTGATCCGACCGAGGATTGAACCCGGGACCTCAGAGATGATGCGACCAAAGTCCGGCCCGTTCGCTTCTTGATTACGTAGGTCGTCATTACATTATAAAATATTACATTATCATTCAATAAATGCACCAGACAATCCCTCCAATCTCACCCTGGCTACTTGACAGTGTTAACAATAAAATATGAAAAGTGTTAGATATGTTAGCTTATTACTTAAGTAATCATTTTACATTTTTACTTTTTAATTAAAAGCATAGTTAGTATTTTATTTTTGCAAAATAAATTTTAGTTTTTTTATCTGTGGAACAAAAGAACCGAAACGGAAACCACCATTGCAATTCGGAAATGACAGCTGTCGGCGAAAATTATTTATTTTAATGTGGCGAAACAATGATTATTTTACCGATTTAATTAAATTATTGTGTCTCTAATCGTATAAAGAATTTATTGAAACATTTTTCGTTTATCTTAATTAAGTCGTTCCTATGCGTATCGGTTCGTTGTTTACGACGTTGACGTCATAATTGCAACAGTGACGCGACTAGGCGTTTTCGCGCACTTTTTAAATGTGTTACACAAAATCTTATTTTTCTCTGGTTATTTAGATTATTTCCAGATAAATCGAATTGCTTGGGATATAAAATGAACGGGCGCACATTTTGCAATACTTTTTCAAAAACTGTCAAGTAGCCAATTGAGAAAATTTCGTTTCCCGGGAAAACGAGAATCGAACCCGGACCTTTCGCGCTTCGAGCGCTTACCCTATTGCCACAGCGCCACCACAGAGGTATATTTGCTCACGATACTAGTTGGCCGCGCCTTATGTAAGTGAGCGGTGGGACGGAAAGGCGGGGGCGATGGTAACACGTAGGATGAAAGTGATGAAACTGCAAAACTCTTAAGGTGGATAGCCATTGGATCGACGATGTTGATTGTGTGTTAAAGGCTGCGACTTCTTGAAATAGAGAAATACATATTGCACTGCCTTTCTCCCAATTTTTAGCCTTCTGCCACCTCTGCAACGTATAAACAACGAATAAATAAGTTCTTGAATGCACTTGTGCCAGTGGTGGTGCAGAGGGCGAATAGAGAATAGTTCATTGTCAGTTTGCCGAAATACTGGCCGAACATATTACAGGTGAGAGCCTTGGGCAGCTCTATCAAAATCATGGTGAACATGCTATGCATCTGCAGCATCGAGCAACAAGGAAGGGGGCATCCTTAGCGTGTTACTGTCTTACAAATATTTTTTGCGGGGGAAAATGTGCACACGTGTATCACAAATGCAAAACTCACTAAAACCAAATTGTACCCTTGTTGCTCGATGTTCTGCAGCCATCATCGAAAGGTATAGAAAAAAAATCAACAGAACGCGTTGAACATACTTGTCTTTAAAAAAAGACTTAGCAAAAACTGAACGCATTTATTATTTGACGTTGATTTAAATTCATTCGTTCACTTTCATTATCTATGGTGTCGTTTGTTGCAATTCCATTCGTTCAATAATTTATTTTTCATGATTTGCACGGACAAAAATTTGGGTTGTTTTTGTGTCGTTTACGGTACTAAAACGTTGTTTACTACCTAAGGTGATATTAAAGTTATTTTGTTTACATTTTAAAGAACCTGGTTGTATTAAATTTAACAACTGGGATCTTATAATTACCGTCGACCTTTTAAACCAACGATGTGTATTTTGGTTGACTGAGAAAAAGTGATACTGCGCTAATCATCAGTTAAAACTGTGCTGATCAGATGTTCGACAGGTGTTAGGATGTGTGTTTATGTGTAATATTTTTCCAATCATTCGACTGGAAAGAATCAGTGTAACTTAGTATTATGAGTATTGCGTGTGGTCCTGACCACCTGGCGATCAGGCGAGTGAATTCACCATGACTATGTTTCCTTCGTCTGGTATAGGCGCTGCACCACAACAGGCCACTAATCAGGTCGCCCAAAATGGCAGCACGACCTTACCTCGATCACATCATCAGAGAACAGGTAAAGACAGATACTAGTAGCCTAAATGATTATGTTCTACAAAATGTACAAGTGCACCAAAATCTAATCACATCTATTAGTAGTGAACCATTCTAATAGGACATTATAACTACCTTTTAACCCATTATTTTTAAATAATCATGACAACATTAAACCCCAAATATAAATAATCAAGTGTTGACATTTGTTTAAACAAAGTAATTAAATGAAATTTTCTAATTCTAACACATTTCATTGACTACTGAGTTAGTTTCTTTGAAGTCGACTTGAATTTACTTGTAACATTAATTTGCAAGCAATGGAGATTAGCAAAGAAAATTAAATTGTAAATTTTTTGACAGGGAGGCCTCCAGCTGCACCAAAGTCCTATGACTATTTGTTAAAAGTCCTACTTGTTGGAGACTCTGATGTTGGCAAACAAGAAATCCTTCAAGATTTAGAAGATGGATCTGCAGACTCTCCATTCTGTAGTGGAAGTGGTAAGTCACCAAAACATTTGGATTTTCTAACTTGTTACAATATTAATAAATAATAAATAAATAAATGCGCCAGACAACCACACCAATCACCTGGTCTCAAACTAAGGTTTTCCCTTGTACTATGAGTACCAGACGACGGATACTAACTGGGGGCGTCATCCCAGCACACCCAGACCCAAGTCAATTGAGAAAAGTTCGTTTTTCCAAATTGACCTGACCGGGAATCGAACCCGGGACCTTACGCGCTTTGGGCGCCTACCTTAGCCACTGCGCCACCGAGGTCGTCAAATATTATGTCTTTCAAACACGAAAATCCTTGAAAGTTGTATTTTCACTATATTTGTTAATCTTTAAATTACAAATGGTGTTAAAGGTAACAGTTAAAAGCAACTCTAACTGACGATGATAACTCTATTATTATGTTTTATGATGAATTATTATTTTTACTGCATATCACCCCAAATAGACTTTTTTTTCATTGGATTTAATGTACTAACCACTTAAAAACCTAATTATAATAAAAAATAAATAAATAAAAGAATATTAAACTGTAACATTTTCTTTTCTAGCATATAAGACAACAACAATTCTACTAGATGGCAAGAGGGTAAAGCTGCAATTATGGGATACATCAGGGCAGGGCCGGTTTTGCACCATAATAAGGTCTTACTCCCGTGGTGCACAAGGCATCCTACTTGTTTATGATATAACAAATAAATGGTCTTTTGATAGTATTGACAGGTGGCTTGAAGAAGTGGAACAGGTAAAATAACTATTCTTTAATTGATTATAGATTAATACACATTACTAAGATTTCTTAACCTTTAGACTTAAAAGGTATCTTTCATATTATTGTAGACTAAAAATATAAATACATATGAAGGATCCTAAGTTTACTGAAGTCCATAAACTTATAATTACAAAGAAGTATAGTAGAAGTAATGGCGATAATGTTTTGATAAATAGATAAAAGATCATCTAAGTTTTTAATTGCAAAGGCAATCAATAAAAATTGGTTCAATGATATATTTTTTTATTTTAGCATGCTCCAGGAGTTCCAAAAGTGTTAGTAGGAAATAGACTGCATCTTGCATTCAAACGCCAAGTTCAAGAGAGAGATGCTGAACAGTATGCAGCCAAAAATCATATGGCATTTTTTGAAGTCAGCCCATTGTGTGACTTCAACATCAGAGAAAGCTTTTGTGAGCTATCTAGAATGGCTTTACATCGAAATGGGATGGAGAGGCTATGGAGAAGTAATAAAGGTAAATATTTTTATAAATTTTGATTGAAATATTTACTTGAAAAACAATAAGAAAGATTTCTATCATATTCTACCTTTATATAAGTCTACTTACAGGTGAAAGAAAAAGTGTGGTTGTTTATATTAAACCCTTTTAAATAAATGCCCTTCATAATTAAATCTAATCACTAACCATTCTGTTTTTGATATACACATAGCACACTTAATATTAGTGTGATGGATATTGTGTACAGTCATATACAAGCATATCAGACTACACTTTTAACTTTGCACTAAATCTTAACCATGATGTTTTGTTGACTGTACCACTACTGATCCTAATTTCTACAAGCTTTTAGATTAGGTCAATATAGGTATATAAACAATTCAAAGAAAATAAACAATGGCATCAGATTCATATTTATTTTTTAATTAAAAAAGATATTATTATCCCGCGAAACATCACTTATGCGCTAAAGCTCGTATTATATGAGAGTGTTTATCGTCAGTTCTGAGTCTCCAAGAGCTGTGCTGCCGCGCGATAGTGGCGCGCACGTCGGTGTACGGGCTGGAGCGGCTGCCGCTGCCGGGCGCGCTCAAGTCGCACCTCAAGTCGTACGCCATCTCAGCCGCGCCCGCGCGACGCCTGCGTCCCGCCAAGCATGCGCCGCACCACCGCCTCAACTGCACCGGACGCAACTCGTGCGCCATCGCCTGACCGCCCGCCTCCTGCCACCTACCACCTGCACGACGCCTGTCTATGATATGCGTCCCGTATACCCAACTTGTATAGAACACCCAATTTATTATCGACAGGGACGCTGCACACTAGCGCCGCCAATGACAGATACATAGATTACGTTTAAATATTTTACAGAAACAGAAAAATAATATGTTTCTTTAATATACAATATTGTTGTGCGGATGCAACCAACTACTTTTACAAAATTGATTACAGACGAGACGCTCAAGCTGTAGTCACAATGGAAGTTTTAATTAATTGGTTGTGTACGTATGGTTCGGACATCCAGCGCATAGGTACGTAGAAGTAATTACTCCACACACTGAAACACATGTTCCATTGCTAATATTATAACAATTTCTTCAACCTGACGGACGTTTTGTTTGTTTAAATTAATTACATAAATAATTGATAATTTAAAAAATGTGCCGCCGTGCGTACTCAGACTCCGAAATATAAAAATTATGGCATTTTACTCGAATTTATCGAGTACAGTTAGTAAAAAAAACGAGAGATAAAAAAAATCTTACCATTTAAATGATAACTACAACAATTTTAAGCCCCTTACAGCAAATCTGAAATGCAATGGGTTCATTAATTCATGTAATATTTTTAAAAGTGGTCACTTTAATCCATTATCCCAGTCTTCTTAATCCAATACTGTTATAGATGATCAGCAAGCAAAATATATACTTATTTTTTTTTATTAATTGGCGGCGCTAGTGTGTAGTGTGTGGACGCTCATAAACCAACAGCATTTCAATACTTAACAAACATTTTGTCTTGCTTGTACCAATGAGGTTGTAAGCTGGCTTTAGCTGGTCTTGTCAGGGGAATTGGTGCAATCAACCTACCGTGATGTCGACATCGCGTTTAGGTCCTTTATTTCATAATTTATTTTAAAGTATGCCGAGAAACTTATTTAGCAGCCTCACATAAAAAAATACAGACAAAGTTTCCTTTGAAATCTATCAATCCAAATAATTTATTATTCGAATCAAGGAAATAATTAAATAATCATTATTGGACATTTCCAAAGCAAACTGAATATCGTAAGACATTGTGGAAATAAACTGATTTATCTAATTCAATCTTTGTAAAATATTATGTTTAATATGTTCCGATGATGTTTGATGATTTTTTCATAATGACTTCCGTAGAATGTATATGTTTCAATTGGCCTCTGCTCAAAATATAGACTGTGGTGACTCTTACAAAACCCTAGTACTTATATAAGTCTCTTCTTAACTCGCTAAACAACACCCATTTTGTTTATGGGTTTGTGTCAAATAAATTGATTCATGAGCAAATAAAATCTCCATTAACATTGTCATGATAATCAGTTTCTTAAACTAACCTATAATTCATAAATCCAATTTACGAATCTGAAAATTATAATGTATGATAGGTAAACCATTTAAATTAAATTAATTTCGTTATGCATGAGGTTGGTCATAATTAAATTTGTAAATACTTACCTTATAATAGCATACATTACAGATTTAAATAGTTATTTCGTTTTTATTCATAAGCACAGTGATCTATTTTTATGTGAGAATGATGAATTCAAGAATATCAATCGCAATAAGAAATTTCTTATTGCGATTGATATTCTACTGTAAGCAATAATAATAGATGACACTATTAATATGTTAACTGCCAATAAACTAGGAATATTATGAAAGTGAACTCATAATTACCTTTTTTAAAATATATTATTAAAACTTAAATTTGTATGTCCAAAATTAAATGATCCTATAACATTTAACAGGCTGTAATTGACAACGGATTTGTGACTAGTTTGTAGACATATTAGAGTTAGGTATTGTTACTTAAAGGATATGTAAGTGTTAATTAATTATAATAATGTGAATATTTTGTAGACGGTTATTAGGTCCTCTAATGTCCACGTAATTAGTATGAATCTATATTAACTTTGTACTGAAAAATATATTATTATGTGCCTAGTGATGTAATTGTTTAGTGCTAATGATGTAACCTAAATTTATAGAAGAACAGCGTTTCAAGCCTCAGCCATTCTGAAAGGCCCAATATCAAGTAACACAAATACGATAACAAACGTAACATTTGCGGCACTTTACTGTATATAGCGACGCTAGAAGTGAGGCATGCGGCAGAAATGTATCGTAAGATATTTTACCATTGCTCCCAATAAAAAACTTTTATTTAATTACCTAACATAAGTACAATTTAATTCCACTAACATAAAACTTGGATAGTCTAGCCCGTGAATTGTGCAAAGCTATTATTGTCCATTATCGTAAGCAACAATTGAGTAATCGTGTAAGTTATTTATTAATATGTACCTATAATTTCAAAATTTTGTAAATATTTTGAATATCATAATATTAGTCATACGTTTCGAAAATTTCGATAATATAGTATCTACCAAAATTTTGTGTATACATATTTTTAAAATAACACGTAGTAAATGAGTTATTTTGGGATAAAATATTTAATGTGAAATGTATTTTTCGTGTTTGGTAAAGTAGTGAACATTTCATTCACACATTATGTATTTTTTCTAAATGGTTGTGTATGTTTTAATATATGACAATATTCACTTAGGTTACCTATGTACTATGCATTTAACATTCATACTAACATAGATAAATATGTACATGGTGAATAATATATGCACTTGAACAATTATTTCCACCTTGTTAATCAGTATAGATTGGATTAATCCGTCCCTATCGACTAACTGTTAAAAAATATTCACGTCATTTATATAAATAATCATTTCACTTGGTCACATCTGCTATATAATAGGGTTTTACGTATACAATCACGTTGTTAAAAATATTTTAACATGATGTCTACGTAATGGTAATTTTTTTATTTAAAAAAATTTAAAGGCGTGTCTCGAAAATCGTTCTTATTGGCTAAACATTTACTTTTATGTTAGATTTCCGATATGACTCCTAAGAAAGCACAAGCCATACTGAGATCATTGTCATTTACTGGATTTTTTAATTTAAAAACACCCACCTTTATATCTTGTTTCAAAAAGTCCATAATCGTTGACTCACTAAATCACGGTAGTGGTTCTGAGTAGATTAAAATTTTACCTTTGACTTAACTTGCATAAAATAATATGGTTACTTGTATCCGAGTGAATCATTTAATTATTATATGAAAAGGTCACAATAACCAATTTTAATTTGGTACTTTTTGCAACATATTTAATAAATTTGCGTATCATTGTATTATTATGTAAATATAGTATTTTTTGCTAGTTATTTTCATATTCTATTTGTGATAGTTTTAGTTCATATATCATTATCCAAATAAACTAATGCAAGCTAAAAGTTTGGGTTAGGTTGGTACAGTCATGATTTTATTATAATACTTAAGTTGTGAAAATAAAACTAATTTATAAACATTTTATATTTTTTATTTCGTCTGATCATACGTCTTTACCCAATATGCTCGACTAAATATCTATTACCTACAAAGGCGATAAATAATATGGGCTTGTAATATCATACAATTAAACAAACGCCTTTAACTTATTCTTACGATATTTTAAAAGGTTAAAACGCAGGACATCAACAACTTGTAAGTTTTCGCAGCAAATTATGAACTCAATTTTTAACCCATTATAGTTATTTATTTAGGTACCTACCTAATTGCAGCTATCGCCGACGGCGCTATGGCCGTTATGGTTCTTCAGTTTCCCATAGCGCTGTCACTGGGCGTTGAGAAGGTGGATGGGTTTTTTAGTTCGGGTAGTCCTTGCTCCTAGCAGGGGAATCCCACACACGTCGCTGTCGTCCCCACGGCAGCGATATGGTACGAAAAGTATTTTCCCCATCTCAAAAAAAAAAAAAAAAAGGTACCTACCTAATAGGCAAATTTAAAAGAATTAAAAAACTGCGATGCACAGCTGTGTGTCATGGGAAAATAACCTACCGGGTTACCTAATTATCCTATTTCATTCCTATTTTTCAAATTACTAAATACGCCATTTCAAATGTTTTGTCTTCTCCAAAGCTCATTTCACTTTTTTCTTGAGTCACAACCAAATTAAACCAAAATTATCCTTTGTTTTCTAGGTTGCGAATATTAAAAATAATGTAGCCAATGGCTTCAGATCGCTCACAAATACTTACTCACAGTACCTACTGCAAATAAGTTGCTAACCTAGTCACATGCGCGTAACGCACCAGTCGAACAAAAATAAATCAATATTGAAAAACATGCGCGATGCTAGTAACCTGCTTCCCGGTGTTAGACTTCATTCTTTTTAGTCAGGACAACTAAACAATGTTTTCATTTTTCACTGGAAATGCCTAAACGGTGTAATTAAAACAAATGGTGGACAGAACTAAGCAATGTAAACTATCACACGAAATGATGATTCGTCTCAACAATTTTTTGTATGTTTTCAATTTACGCCAAGGCACAATTTTGATTGCCGTTCACCAGATTGTAAGTAAAGTTTTCGAGTTGTTATCCAAAGTTACACGAAAAGATTATGGTGAAATGTTATTCGTTACTTTTCAGGCACTATCATCTTTCGTTCTTATCATTTTATTAGTTGGCATATCTCATGTGGGGGAAATGCTGTCAATGCTCCATGCGGACATGGAGGATGATGCGGAAAGCCGTGGTTTTTATGAAGTCTCCTATGGTCAACAACTTGTCTTCCACGAGGGAGACGTGATAAGCACCAATAACCAGCGTAGATTCGCAAAAGCACGACACCTAGCTACTGGTAAGTTACCTAACAATAACAACTAACTGTTAGAAATTCAACCTTATTCACGTTAGTGCGAATGTTGTGCTTATATTTTAGCCTTGAGCAATATTACCATAACAATTAGATGTTTATTTTAGCTCAGCGCAATTATAAAACGTAGTTACCTAACCTATTTTTTCAAGTGCACAGAGTGTTTGAACAAAATATAAAAAATAATCACGTAACACAATTCGTACCCACCTTCCATTCCAAAATTTAAATATATAATTTAAGTAACTGATTTTCAAAGATCACCTGGTTTTGTCCAAATAAGATTGGCGCCCAACGTCGGGGCTCAAACCCATAGACAAAAAATATTATTGTGAAATTACAATAAGTATTACCTATTAATATAAAATTATACCACATAGCATATCTACAATTGGTCTGACCTCAAAGTAGGTGAAGCACTTCTGAAATTGAAACGAGAACTAACGGTGGTACAGAGTTAAATAAATTGGTAAACACTCAGAGATAAACAAAGTACAAAATATTTTCACCACACTATTATTTAAATGTTTATCCTGTGTAGGGATCGAACCCATTGCTAACCATTGTTCCGACAGTCACTTTTGTTATGTAACTGTGATTTGTATAAAAATTTTTGTCTGTTGCGGGGAGTTAGGTACCTACCTAGTACCTACTTAGGTACTTGCAGTTTTCTATAGGTACTATACAGTCACTTACCCAAAATTTTATTTGCAGTTACTGTGATATTCTTGTACACGAGCACGATCCTGACCACCATGTATCTGATGTGCTGCATCTCGCTGCTGCACGGCGCCGTGAAGTACAAGCGCGAATACGTGCTGCCGTGGATCATGGCGGCATGCGTGGGCGTCGTGCTGCTTATCGTGGCCATTGTCGTCGGTGACGGATACCCCTGCATCGTTAGCCTCTTCGGTGGACACAAGCTTTACCGTGAGTGAATAATTAAAACGTACAAAACATTTTCACAGATAACCGCAAAAACGTAAGCGTTCCTGCGTGTGAGTAAGGTTTCCAGATATCCTGGGGCGATGGGGGGATGCTACATTAGTAGCAGGGGTCAAGCCCTTATCTTGTGGAAGTTGTGGTGTTGTGGAAGTCAAGGCTTAGCCGATCTCCCACAGCACCGCCACTAAGGCGATGGAGGTCCAACCGGGGGGTAGTTAGGGTAGTCCTGCCGTTTTCAGGGCAGGGAGTCCCACACACGCCGCCACCCACCTCAGCTAGGATCTCATTACCACTTAACATTAGGAAGGATGAAGTCAATTTTGAAGTGCATTAAAAAATATATGTTTAATTTTAGATTTTTCAAATTTATACTCCTATCATTTTCATAAGTAAAGACGAGATTCACCTATTTGAGCTTATTACCTTATATACTAATCAATATGAATAGAAAATATGCGTTATCTTAGTGACTTGGTGCCTTGGCAACCCATTGACTCGCTCTAGACTCTACAAACTGAAAAATTATAAATATTAATCCTTTCTTTAGACCTATTCTGCGCGCTATTCGTGCTGACATTTATCTACGCGATCTGCGCGGTGAGCAGCTTCGCGCTGGAGACAGGCGGGCGCTGCGGGCGCACGCGCAGTGATGAGCGCGGCGAGCGACTGCTGCTGCTCGACCACGCGGCGCACTCCAGCCTCTTGTCCACCGCGCAGCTCAACAAGCTCTCGCACGGCACGCGCACACAGTTCGTTTGAACACGCACAATGTAGGCAGTGGCGGATTTACCAATAGACTGTGGCATAGGGTGAACATTTTGGCAATAGAGAACCTAAAAAATATTGGATTCTTTAAAGTCGGTATACGAACGGTAATTTGACGTGACAACGCCGAGCTGATCATACCTCTCTCGTTCGTGCCGCGCTCTCGCTTGTGGAACGCGATAATGACGTCATCTTTTTATTATTTTACGTTGTCACATCAAAAATGCATCATAAGATTTAGATTCGGGCTCTACTAACTGGGGGTCAGATTAGAATTTTATTGGATAAATGGTCTACTAATTAGAAATGTATCGATCCGCCACTGCGTGTACGAAAGGTTCATCAGTGACGGATTAACCAACGCAAAAATAACAAACACCAACACGCCTGCTCTTTAGATGCGCCATAGGGCATAGGATTGTCTGCCACAAGGTTCTACTATATGCGTATTTATAATCAATTTATTTATGGGTAGCTATACTAGCTGAACTTCGGGTGCACTACTACGACACTGTCATTCATACTAGTCAAAGTATCAGGCACTAGGTATAGAGATCGAATTAAGCTTTGACAACGATCTGATCATTACCATTTTCTACTGTCGTGCAAAATATTCAGTTTTTTATGCAAAAGTATCTACCTACTTATCGTTATAAGGCAAAAATTCTTTGAATCTTTGTAGCAGTCTCCATAGATTTAGTTTAATTAAACTGGCACCCAACGTGTAAGTAAAGCTTCGAAGTACTTAATCCGTCACTGAGGTTCCTGCTTATACCTTGGGTATTCATGCAAGCTCTTAGAATATTAATTTAGACTCCTTAATTTAAAATACAGAATTGGTTAATTTACCACATTTGACATACCAAGTAACTACAAAGAAATATAATATTTTCTCCTTTACTACAATATAATGCAAGCGAAACTTGGATACATTTATCATAGGAATGTTTTTGAGAAAGAAAAAACAGATTTTTTTCGCCTTATATATCTCTTAAGCTTATTATTTGTTTTGCACACAAAAATACTAATTAAGCATGTGCTAACTAATATCTTTGATGTTTGATGAGAGCATCGCCAGTATTTTTTATAAATTTGTATATGTTAATTGTGTATTCTGCTTTAAATCTGTGATAATTTCCTGGAAAGAGCTAAATATCAAGATAATGTTCAAGAAAAGAGCTAAAATAACTTTTATTTTAAAACATTGGTTCCGTCCGTATTCTGAAAAAAAAATTAATGAAAAGAAACAATAGCATTGTCAGTTATATTTATTTAATTAATAAAATAAAAATGTCGTTTAAAATATGGCCTCAGTTGAATGTACACAATAAATGTCAATTACTTATCTGTATTCTTCTATTATCTTAAAATTGTGCTTAAGGTGATGCTTTTAAGTAAGTAAAGATCTGTACAAAACAAAAATATAGCACAATTTAATAATAGTTAACATCAAAGTCTTGTTTCAAAAATATTTTAAAACATAATGACTGATTGATTATGCTGTTTTGAACATATTATGCTGAATTCATGCACAATTACAATGTATAAAATGTGAACACAAAGCCACAAAAATGAATGAAATTTATATGTACATAAGTGCTTTGTTACCCTCAAAATATCAATTGTTTTTATAATTATAATGTTAAAACATGATTATCAATATTGTCAGTTATATGCCATAGATAAAAACAAAAAGATTAAGTAATTTTAATCATAATGTTATTTGAAAGGACACTTCAACAATTTATTAGAAATTGTGATATTTTCATCACAGTCCAATAGGATTGTCTTATTTGTAAATAGTGTTTAATAATTTTGCATACAAAAGCAGTGTTTTAGGTAGTAAATTATTGAAAAATATGAAATATGTTTTTGTACAGTTGATACTGTGTTGTATTATCCATTTCATTATATAGGTACAAATAATCAATTCAGATGCAAGTTTCTACAATATATTTGCGTTAGTACCTATGTATGCCAGTTTTATTTTATTATGAATTATAAAATTGTATGTACTCTAGCTGTTGTAAAATATAATACAATATAAAGATACACAGATATGCTTAAAATATGCTACCAAAAATAAAATATCTTTAACTTTTTAAAGTGTTTTTATTATTTTCACTTAAGATCATTTTCATAAATTGGTTGAAAAATTGCATTTACATTTTCTTTGGCTTTTTCCACTGTTTATAGTATTTCATAGTATAATATTTTAAGTTATATCAATACTTGTGTGGTGTTTTGTGCTTTTCATTGTCGAGTTTTCTACCTCAGTAATTATTTTTACTTAACCTTATAAGTACAAATATTTGTTACTATTTCAAAATCTAAACAACATTTTGACTATGGAAGACATTTTGTTTTAAAAATGTAATACCTAAACTATCCCCATCGTCCATTCTGCAATGGTCTTTGTATGCCCTTAAAGCCTCTAGCCAAAATGAACTTCTCAGATGACTCAGATCTGCTTGCCTGAGGTTTGAGTATTTTTATTTTCTTGTAGAATCTTTCCAAATCCATTTCTAATATAGGCACCTCTTTGCCATCCCACACTTTGAATAGCAGATTACCATCCATTTTTGTTACAAGTGCTGCAAATCTTATAGCCATGTAACATAGTCCAATGATTCTATCCTTATCTAACTCTTTAACTCCAGTGGCACTGGGTGCCATATCGGAGAGGACAACATCAACCTTTTTATCTCCAAGTAATGCAACCACTTTGTCATGAGCTTCAATTGTGTTAAAATCCATATTGTTCAAAATTGTAGCACCCTGTAATATATAAAATTCAATAAATTAGCTAGGAATTAAAATACAAATATTAATTACTATAGTTAGTAAACATGTTCAATACTATTAAAAAATTAGTAAAAGTAGATTTTAATTTAAAAAAATGTTTTAACATTGACCTCAATTGGAAATATCTGAAGTTTGTCAATAGCTAGCACTGTCCCTCTTGGCTTGGTAGGATCAGCTCCATCTGCATTCGTTTTTTGCACAGCCACTTGAGTCCAAGAACCGGGACAGGCACCAAGATCAACAACAGTAAGACCTGGAGTTAGAATATTTGTTTTCTCATTCATCTCTATTAATTTGAAAGCACTTCTGCATCTGAAACAAACAATATAAATTGCATTTATCTCATTAGAAATGTTAAATTAGTTGCCACTTTATTTATTGTTATTGATTTTATAATTTAATAAAAACTAGTCTCACAAATTGGGCTAACAAACTGAATAAAAATCAATTGATTTATTGAATTTTAAATGGTTTAATAATTTTAACTTCATGCATTTTGAAGGGACAAAATATGCTAATTAGGTAATTGAACACAAACACATTGAACAGTAAAAAGAACATATTATAGCTCAAATTCTATCACAGCTGACAGTACTTCAGTTATTTGAAGTAGCATAAAATGTTATTATTTTACTTGATGTTTCTAAATATTTATTGTAGTCTACCACTTGACCAACACATACCAGCAATTCGCTTGAGGAAACGACTTCGTCCAATGTTTTACATTACAATAAGTAAATAATGCGCAATATATGCTATTACGTATACAGTTTAACAGGTAAAAGATAGAAAATATAAATTCCAACCTATAGTTATAGATTTTCGCTTTTTCAACATAGGGATCAGTCCTTTGTCGACTAAGCCATTGTTGTGAACTCTTCAACCTCTTCAAACACTTAACAAGGAAGCACATTCTAGTAAAGTTCAAAGGCGTACTCTGTAATGAACGACAGGCTAACATTTTATTTATGATTACGCACAGCCACTGTTAATCCATTAAAAAAACCTTTGATTGAGAAGAATTTCACACATTATTGACTAGAGTACCTAGAGTGTAGGTAGGTATTCAATTATATTATTAACCAAATGTCAATTTGACATTTGCAATCAGGGCTGCCAAAATAAATGTTTTGAATTCCCCCAAATTGCATTATTCTGCGACAATCAGAAATGAACAATATTGTGTTTTTTGTGTTTTCGGTTGCCAAACAACTTCCCTTTACGTTTGTTAAACGAAATAAAAATAAAACTGTGAAATTTTCGACTTACCCGTAAAATATTTATCGCTTGCGGCAATTCTGAGACATTGGGAGATTTTTAAATTATCAATTACGTTTAAAATTCCCCACATTTTGGGGAATTTATAAAATTACACACATTCACTCCTTTTTATGCAGTTATTTCATAGAAATTAAAATGTTTGCCATCATTTCTTGATAATGAAGAGAATTATTGGACCCATATTAATTAATTCGGCAGTAATTCTGAAAAAGATGCATAGCATCTGACACTTTATTTTTAATGGTTAAAGATTTCTTTGCAATGAAATTTTTACTTTGTTTAAAAAAAATTAACAGCTGTTTGTGACATTTCATCTGACCAACTTCAAAATTTTTTGGCGGCTTCAGTATTTTTTTCTATGATCAGATGTTATATTATTTAACCATTATTGATATGTTTTCATCTTATTTAAATAACTAAATAATATGTTTCTGACATATTCTACTTTATTATAATGTGTTTTAACACGGAGAAACATGAAATATTTTCTTCATTCGATACATAACCTCAAAAGGAAATTAAGATATTGTTTTAATTCTAATATACAGCTAAGTGTCGTAGTTATAAGAAAAAAAAGTGATTACATTGATACTATGAAGTATCTTAATGTTGCTGAGAAGAATGACGCCGCTAAAAACATTGCTTTACATTTATCTCGAGGAACTTCAAGACGGGTAAATAATAAAATGTTTTTGTTTTTACTATGTAAGACGAATGCCTTATTTTTAATAAAATTATGTGAAAATAAATGATTTAATTATAAAACAATAATTTATGTCTCAATTGTCGAACATTATAATTTTTATTATAGCGGGAGGGTTTATCACAATATAACAAAATTTACGAGTTTGAGGCCGATGTTATGGGTCAAAAGTGTCAGATGGTAATGACTTCTGTTTCGGGGCACCTCCTTGCCTTAGAGTTTGTAGGAGCATACAAAAACTGGCAATCATGTAACCCACTGAGCTTATTTGATGCCCCTGTATTCAAATATTGCCCAGAAAACTATGAGAAAATTAAGGTAAGCCAAATCAATCAAATACCAGCATAAATTAATCTTGGGAGGAAGCTAGAAATTGAATAAACTAGTTCCTTATAATATTATTATAAATATGCATGCCCTTTTTCTTACAGAAAACATTGGAAAGGGAAATAAAAGGCTGTCAAGGTCTTATAATTTGGACTGATTGTGATAGAGAAGGTGAAAACATTGGTTTTGAAATCATCCAGGTTTGCACTGCAGCCAAGAGCAATCTTCGAGTGTTCCGTGCCAAGTTTTCTGAGATTACTGCAGTGTCTGTGCGACGTGCCCTCTCTAATTTAGAGCAACCAAATAAGAACATTAGTGATGCTGTTGATGTGAGACAAGAACTAGATTTAAGAATAGGTGAGACAATAAAACAATGTTTACAATATGGGTTTGCTTGTATTTTGTGCAAGCATAGATCATTTATTTATTTTATTTATTAACAAAGAAGAATGGAAAAAAAATATCAAGTACACTTATTGTTTACACACAAACTTAAAAATCAAATTATCTTCTATACATAGAGTTAGGTATGTTGTATGATGGATGAGAATTCCAATATGTTACTGTCACACATACTAGTTGTTTTCACAACAATCAATTGAGCTAGGTACTTATTGCAAATAAATTCAGTAAATTTTGCAGTTCGAGAGAATATATTATTTTATATTTTGCACATATTTTCTTTTATGATTTGTACACATGTATGTCTTAATTATTTTACAGGAGCAGCATTTACAAGATTTCAAACTTTGAGACTGCAGAAGGTTTTCCCAAGGAAGTTGGCCGAAAGCCTAGTAAGCTATGGTTCATGCCAGTTCCCCACACTAGGATTCGTAGTAGAGAGATACAGAGCAGTTGAAAATTTTGTAGCTGAACCATTTTGGAAAATAAAAGGTACCAACAATTTTATTAAAGTAGTGTAACTATTATTTAAAAAAATATAAATATTTATATGAACTAACAAGCAATGTAACAGCCTCATTCAAATAACTTTCTAATGTTACATGCATTTTTAAATTATTGTCCTAATCCTGCATCAAAAATATACAACTAAATTAATAAAGTAAACTTCTACTTTGTAAATATAAACATGTATTAAATTATAATTCATTATTTTCAGTAAACCATACAAAGAATAATTTAAGTGTAGATTTCACTTGGGATAGGGTGCGTCTTTTTGATAGAGATGCATGTCAAGTGTTACATGATATTTGTTTGGAAAATCCTAATGCAAAAGTGTGTGATGTCAAAACAAAACCCAAATCTAAGTGGCGGCCATTGCCCTTAGATACAGTGGTGAGTACTTACCAATATTGCTACATTTAATGGTGCATATAACTCACTAATTAAAACTATCTGTAAATAAACATAAATACTTTGGGATGACGTTTGTGTGCTCTATTTTGTGGAGGAATCATGTAGGAATGTCCACACTGCTACTAATTAATATTTATTTTAACCAGGAATTAGAGAAGTCAGCATCCAGAAAGCTAAAAATAAATGCGAAAGAGACAATGCGTTTGGCTGAAAAGCTGTATACCCAAGGTTTCATCAGTTACCCTCGTACTGAGACCAATGAGTTTCCTAAGGAGATGAACTTGGGTCAGCTAGTGGGGTTGCAGACCAGTGATCCACAGTGGGGAGCCTTCGCGCAGGGTATCTTGGATAGCGGGGGACCCACTCCTCGGCAGGGAAATAAGAGCGATAAGGCTCATCCGCCGATACACCCTACAAAGTACACAAACAGTAAGCAGTAAAATAAAAATTTCTACAGAGTATGATTGGTGCAGAAATATTTGTAGCCAGGGCCATATGTCGGTTACATCCGCTACACATTTTCAGGTTTATCTGGTAACGAGCAAAGGCTATATGAGTTCATTGTGCGTTCATTTCTGGCATGCTGTTCGAAGGATGCCCAGGGCCAGGAGACCACAGTTTCTATTGATGTTGCTGGCGAGAAGTTCTCGGCTAATGGCCTCATGATCACCGCAAGGAACTACCTGGAAGTCTACCCCTATGATAAGTGGTCTTCAAAGGAAATACATGTTTATCAAGTAAGATATTATAACTCCTTATTCTTTTCATAATGACTACATTATTACTAAGTTGTGAGAACATTTTAATCATGTCTGTAACTTTGAGAAAGACTATGCTATACATATAAGTTTGAATACCATTTATATTAACATTAGTATAAATTATTTTCTCATGTGCTTTAATTCAGACTGGAGAAACATTCAACCCTACAAGCATAGATCTAGTAGATGGTACTACAAGTCCTCCAAACCTTTTAACAGAGGCTGATCTCATTGCTTTAATGGAAAAGCATGGTATTGGTAAGTTATTTATGGTTATTCTATTAACACTTTTTTTTGCAACATTAGGAACCATATGAATACGACACGGTACAGTTCCACTAATAACAGTTTTATATAAGAGCCTGGCATGCCATGAGTAATATTTAAATATTATTTTATTATTACCTACACCTAGTGGCTTCGTACGCGTACTACCCCCACATACTACATTTGTCTACAGTTTTGTCTATTATTTTCCATTGATTCTTCGCTTCACTTGGTCGCAGCTTTATATTATATGGCCTAAAGTTTTCCTCAATAAATGGACTATCTTACAAACACATTATATTTCAATTCGGACCATTTAGTTCATGTGACTAACGCGTTCAAACAAACTACAGCTCCATAATATTAGTATAGATTTTTGTATCCAGGTAAAATCAAGTAGGCTGGCTTCATATTTGTAATCCATTCCCTCAGGCCCACCACGGCGCGTGCTGGTCACAATCACAATTGGCTACTTGACAGTTTTTGAAAAAGTATTGTAAAATGTGCGCCCGTTCATTTTATATCCCAAGCAATTCGATTTATCTGGAAATAATCTAAATAACCAGAGAAAAATAAGATTTTGTGTAACACATTTAAAAAGCGCGCGAAAACGCCAAGTCACGTCACTGTTGCAATTATGACGTCAACGTCCTAGACAACGAACCGATACGCATAGGAACGACTTAATTTAGATAAACGGAAAATGTTTCAATAAATTCTTAATACGATTAGAGACACAATAATTCAATTAAATCGGTAAAATAATCATTGTTTCGCCACATTAAAATAAATAATTTTCGCCGACAGCTGTCATTTCCGAATTGCAATGGTGGTTTCCGTTTCGGTTCATTTGTTCCACAGATAAAAAACTAAAAATTATTTTGCAAAAATAAAATACTAACTATGCTTTTATTAAAAAGTAAAAATGTAAAATGATTACTTAACTAATAAGCTAACATATCTAACACTTTTCATATTTTATTGTTAACACTGTCAAGTAGCCAATTGGTCACAATCTGGCGTCCGAACATTGTATCTGTTTACTGTACACTTGCAGGCACGGACGCAACCCACGCCGAACACATAGAGACCATAAAGAACAGGTCGTACGTGGCGCTTGCGGACGCCATACACTTCGTGCCGGGCTTGCTGGGCATGGGCCTGGTGGAGGGCTACGACGCGATGGGCCTCACTATCTCGAAGCCGCACCTGCGCGCGCAGCTGGAGGCAGACCTCAAGGCCATCAGCGATGGCAGGAAGCAGCCACAGCTGGTTTTAGCTGAACAGGTGAGACGACAATAACACAATGTCTGACGACCTCCGTAGCCGAGGGGCGAGCGGGCCGGACTTTGGTTTCGCGCCATCTCTGAGGTCCCTGGTTCGATCCCCAGTCGGGTCAGTATGGGAATCGAACTTTTCAATATTGTCTCGAGTCTGGGAGTGGTGGTACCTACTGTCGTTGTTTCTGATTTCTGTAACAAAAGTCCTATAGCTACTTACCTACCATAGAATCAGAGCAATGTATGTTGCCCAACTTATATTTCAGGTGGCTAAGTATAAGGAAGTTTATCTAACAGTGACGGCGGAGGCTAACAAGATAGACGCCGCGCTAGCCGAACGGTTCAGCGAGCGGCCGAGCGAGTACAACCCTGGTACGGAGACGATGCCCATAGAGATGCCTTCGGGTGAGCACTCAGCAGATAATCTTCTTACTTATAAAGCTTGTTTCCGCGGCCTCACCTAAGAACTTTTTCGGTGAAAAGTATCATGCCTCCTTAACACTACTCGCGAAGTTCCTCGGCAATCTCCGGCAATATCCGAAGTGTCTACATTAGGGCGCAAAAACCGGCAACAAATGGAAGTCGCCCGAGGCGAGGCGAAGTTTGACGAGTCGAGCCGAAGTGCCTGTCTACACTATCGTATTCGTCTTAGTTCAATTTCATATCATATCATTGTTAATGATGTTTTGGTAACAGCCCTGGATCTTACTGAAGAGACTTACTGGAGCACACAGCAAGGGAGATGATTATTTTTGTTTCTTTAAAATAGATACTTTGTTATACTACAGTCGGTATTATTGCTGTCTCATACGTTTACGGATACAAAAAAAATATATAGACGAGCCGCCCACCAACTACTGTCGCAAGTATATATATTAACAAACAGTTCGATTGTTGCAGTGCTCAAATGTCCAAAATGTGGATCAGACATGGTGCTCAGACAAAAAAAGAACAATGCTGACGAATATTACATCGGATGTATGTCCTATCCAAGCTGTAAGAACGCTGTGTGGTTCCCAACCATCGTCAAGAAATTGCAAGTTTTACCAGATACCTGTTCTGCAGTAAGTAGTTGATTTAGAGAACTGTATTCATTTGCTATTTGTAGAATAGTTAATAAGTTTATCCATGACATTTCTCAACAATATTGCAGATTACCTACAGATAGTACCTATACCCCATTTAAGCTGTTTTTTTGGAAAAGCTCGCTCACTTAAAAAAATACTTACGTATTAATTTACACAAGTGATGAAAGATAAACCAAAACCACAATGTTTATACGTTAGTCATCTAGGTTGCAATATTCATTAGCAAAATAATTAATGCCTCATTATAACGATCGTTCTGTTGAAACGTTAGTTAGTGCTTAGGGTTGTGGGTTCTATCCCCAACATTCTTTATATGAATGTGTTGTTTCTGTGTTTGGATGAATATAAATGAATTTAGGTATATAAAATTATGGTACCCCATTGACTTTAGATTCTAATAGGTATTAGAATCTAAATGGGGTACCATTTTCACTTTCTTTTTATCACTTTCTTTAGCTATTTATATTTAATAGTGGAATATTTACTAGTGGCGGCATTGCACGTATACGATTCCAGCAAATTTCCAACATTTGACGATTAGTACAATGATAACAACATATTCACGGAATCTGATTCGAAATACAAACTTTGCTTTATCTTCCTTCGAAATATAGACGATTAGACTGAGACTAAACATATATGTTCTTTCCGGATCGGTATTTGACAATTGTGAATAAGGGGGCAGAAGTTATCGTTATATGTACATACTTTTTACAATAGTCATTAAAATTATAATCCATTCCAGTGCGGTCCCAACTACAAGAAATTGAAATTCGAATGGAGAAACAACTCAATAAGTCATCTTTACCCGCCCCCCTACACGGCCTGCGTCGGGGGATGCGACACAACCTTCCTGGAACTCCTCCAAATAAACCTCTCCAGCGTCAAATCGATCTCAGAGAGTAGACCACAAACTAACGCAACGAGAATAACCAACAACACTAGTCAAATAAACGTAATACCCGCTAGACAAACACAAAATAGGCCCAACAATCCGAGGCAATTTGTGCCTCCGCCCGTAGCCAATACAGCTCAAAATATAAGAATGCCGGCCCCAAGAAATAACAATGTTCAAAACCCGAGAATGCCGGTTCCGAGAAATAATAACATTCAAAACCCGAGAATGCCGGTTCCGAGAAATTATGATATTCAGAACCCAAGAATGCCGGCTCCGAGAAGTACTAATGTCCAGAATTCGCCGAACACCAACCCGGATGACAACAACGTGCTTTGTGCCTGCAATCATGCTGCAATATTGTTGACGGTTAGAAAACAAAACGCTAATTTTGGTAAGTTTCCGTAGTAATAAGTTTCTATAATTACTTCGTATTAGGGACGTAGGTAGGTAAGTAACGCACCGTAAAGGTTTTATCTGTCATCCTCCTCCCCTTTTTTTAAAAAAGATGACCACACTAATACCTACAATCAAGAGTTCCCCGGAAATCGTAGGAAAACCAAAAGTGTTGCCAACTTGGGAGTTTCATTTCTTAATGTTTTATTGTAATGCATCGTAACGTTTCACTTGAACGATCCCTAAGTACAAGTACCTAACCACACTTCTTTCTATGAATCGAGGGTTAAAAGATAAAATTACCTTTTTTTTTCTTCGTGTCAGCAGATTCTTTATAGCCACCTTTTTATGTTTAAAGGTAAGAAGTTCTACAAATGTCACATGGGCAAAGAGAATGGAGGCTGCGATTTCTTTTTATGGGCGCCAGAATCTGCTGATGGCCCCGCACAGAATCCGTACGACACCCCGCCAGGGTCCACTACATCGTGGGGGGCCGCGCAACCACCGAACAACTCGTGGGGGCACGCCCAACCGGCACCTAGCGGCTCTAATAACACGACAAGGGGATGGGGCATCACTCCTAGCTTCTCGAGAGACGACTTTCAGGGGAACGACGATAATGTGTCGTGCAACTGTGGCTTGCCTTGTAAAAGGTAAGTCTTATCTCGACAGCTATAAAGTTCAAATCTTTGGTTAGCTGCATCCAGTGTTTGAAAGTGATAATTTCATTGGTAATTGTAATGATAATTATCTGGACAATATATCCTCGTCATCCCAATTGTTTAGATATTAATAAACTGTTTTTGTTTTTCAATTTCCTAATTTAAGATCACTTAATAAATAAGTATAACTACATTTTAATAATGAATTACATATACATAAAGTAGGTTTTCATCATGAGTTAGTAAATGTAAAAGATATTGTGTTTAAATTCTCATTTGCCACACTTTTTTCTAGAATTACTGTGCACAAAGAGGGCCCTAACAAGGGAAGACCATTTTACGGGTGCCCGAAAGAATTCAATGAAAGGTGTAACTTTTTCCAGTGGGCCGACGATGCTGCCACCACAGGTAATACCGACGACAAAAGCGTCTATATTGTTGATTAGGTAAAAGTACACCGTACTCGTATTTTCAGCTGTTGACGTTTTGATTGATTTGACATTTCTTAAGAGTGCGATAAAATTTACGCGCATGGCGCATGCTAGGCTTGTAAGTCACTTGACTATTATCGAGGGCGTGACGTCACGATGTAATATGTCTCAATGTGTTTTAACGTTCCTGAAGAATTCTTTTTTAGGCAAATTTGCAGTAAGGCTTAAAAGTAGTTTCCGCGCAGACCGGAAACAATCCAATAAATATTGGTAAATAGAATAGAACACGCTATTATCCTTATTATACCTACTCAATATTTTATTGCATCTAGTGTTTACAAGGTGATCTAAAAATAGATTATCAGAGTGACATATGGTTTACATCGTGACGTTACGTTACGAGGCCACCTCGACGTCTCGTGGTTACGATGCATAGAAAAACTCAGGACAACAATGTTTGTAATGTAAGTGAAATATTGTTAATTAAATATTTGTTAACTCAAATGCCCTATAATCATAGTGGTTTTTTATTTCGCTCAATATTACGCCACCACACGTCTAGGCAGCCAGGTAGGTCCGTCAACTAATTAGCCTGTCAACAAGGCAATATCGACATTATTGAGTCGTTTTAATTTCAGAATGGGGGAGCAGCGGGGGCGGGGGCGGTGGCGCCGGGCGAGGGCGGGGGCGGGGGCGGGGGCGCGGTAGAGGAGGGGCGGGGGGAGCGGGGGGCGCGGGGGCGGGGCGTGCTCGCCGCTGCGGGTTGTGCCGCGAGGTGGGCCACGTGCGCAGCCGCTGCCCCAACAACAACAACACCTAACATTTACATATACCGATGTGTAAATGGACAATTTGTTATCAAGGCGCTATCAGGCACCAGCTCACGCCATCTCATTGTTATACATTAGCTCTACTCTGCCTAATACGTCGTGCGTAACGTGAATATTTTGCAGCACCCGTACTTTACTTGATTCATGTCTTCAATTCTGCCTCTAATTTTAAGGCAGTTTTATTTTGTATACCTAAAGTAAGTAATTTGAACTGTTACTTTGTAAATATTTCACACTTACGTTAATTTTAAGTAAAACATTCTGCACAGCAGTTAAGTGATATTATATGTTAATTGTTGAAATAAAAACCTTCACTTACATGCGTTTGAAAGTCATTATTTTACTTTATTTCTAATTTAACTGATAAGTCACACCAATTAACATCGTACATCTTCAAAATAACAATAGATTGTTCACGTTGTGGTACAACTTAAATTAAACATTAGGTAGGCTTATTTAATCGCCTATTATCACTTTTATTTGACAACGATATTCTTGTATGATCCGACATACCTATTAAACATTATTTACAAAGATCCTAATTTGTCATAATAATATTATCTAGTCAATAAACTTTTGTATACCTACATTTGATTAATTTAACATAAATTGTTAATTGTTAGGAAAACAGGATACTTAGTTTCATTTTCTGTACTCCGCAATGGGTAGGTCATCATTGTTTTTTCCCCAGAGACGAGTGATTCACTTGTGAGTCACAAAAATCTTACTTGAACTAATTGTGCAAGAAATGCAAATGATATGTAGGTAATAATTATCTCAAATTCGTTTAGGTAAAAGCGATGCAGGTAGGTATATTTTAGCACCAACCTATCATCAAGGACTGTCAAACTGTATTACATTCCTTACCTTATACTTTTTAGGGGGCTGGCCTTTGCATTCCTTTCATTTTATCAATCTCTGCGGTCCCTGCCAACATTGGAGTTTGGGGTTGCGGTTAGGTACTCTCTAGTTACGTTACGCAGATCTCTTCTAGATCGACGCTTATCGTTAGACCCATTAAGCACACATCTCTACTGCCTGGCATTTAGTCCCATAACTTATCAGAATAAACTCGTAGAGGCAATCGTCAGTAGGTAGTTATGATAACCGCACCTACAGGCCTAGCTTGCGCCACGCGAGTAAATTTTATCGCGCTCATAAGAAATGTCAAAATCAATGCGTCACCTGCTGATTGGCTGGAAATACGACTAAGGTGTACTATAACCCAATCAACGGTACAGTCAGCGTCATATAGTTCGTGATACTCAGGGTACTCTAATAAATAGACGCAACTAAAAAGTCAATAATATCGGTACACACAAAGTTTTCTTATTGTTGTCAACAGTTTTGTCGCTCAAAAGGTCGACACACTCAAAATGTCATATAAATCGGCTCAGTCAAACTGCCATAAATATGGTTACAGTCTTCCCGCCAATGGTATCCAAACGTTCTAAGTGTTCAAAAATATGAAACACATTAGAAAAATAAACCTTACTGCTATACTTTTTAAATATTATTTTCCTCGTCAATTAGTTTCAAAAAATGTAAACACAAAGTGAAAGCGATAGAAACTACTGCTGTCCTTTTCATTTTAAGCCCGACGTCATAGACTTATCTTTTGTTTGGTATAGAACTTCAGAATTTCTTGCATAGCCATTTACGAGATCTGGGGGCACGGCAGTGGGGAGGACCAAGTCAAGCAAAAAAAAACCGGCACGGCCGTATCATCTTTTTCAGGCCCTTTTCGATCCCCTGTAGCTTCCTTGTAGACAAAACTAGAAACTTGAATTTTCAGTACGGACGATATGTCTCAAGGTATGTTAAAAAAATATAAGCAATAAACAGCTACAGCTAAATAGATGTTAACCTCAATGATAATGAATATGAGTTATTAGGTATATTTCTTATTTAATTTTACTTGTGTACCTAACTGAAATGAACACATTCCGTATTAACGATAAACTGAGCAGTTCTGATAAAGCTACTTTCGAACGTAACAAAAGACGTAAAAAATCCAAATCGCATAATAAACCTATTTTGGCTATTTCACTGCACTGTCTCTAATATTGCACTTCACATTGATACGAGTGATGGGTAGTTGATGGTTAGTTGGCATACACTGACAGATAATAGAATTACATTCAAACACTAAATCTAGTGTGAAAATCATCAGCCAGCATGAAACCTCAATACTCGATTGCGTAATGAGGTTTCATGCTGGCGTATTTTTCTAATGTGTTTCATATTTTTGAACACTTAGAACGTTTGGATACCATTGGCGGGAAGACTGTAACCATATTTATGGCAGTTTGACTGAGCCGATTTATATGACATTTTAGGTGTGTCGACCTTTTGAGCGACAAAACTGTTGACAACAATAAGAATACTTTGTGTGTACCGATATTATTGACTTTTTAGTTGCGTCTATTTATTAGAGTACCCTGAGTATCACGAACTATATGACGCTGACTGTACCTACCTATAGAAACTTTCGTCGTTTCATGCGACAAATTTACGTATTCCGCATGCTAGGCCTGCTAGTCGATGCGACGCGTATGTAAATGAATTTTACCACTCAGGCAACAAGGTTTAAATTAGTGTCGGCGCAATAAAACTCGTGTCCAACAAACGTACCTACTCTCCTTATCCTCAATACCTTTCAATCCCTTTTCTCGGAACTACCATTTCTGCCTTTTACTCTTCGCCTTCATGGAGCCCGCGCTTTGTGAACGCTGGACCTCCGCTTGTTCCGCCTCCACGGTTTTGTCTGTCATCATGTCCAATAAGATCTCGAACTTCAAACGCAACATGTTGTTCTCTTCTTCCAAACGTTCTAGTTCTTTTTTTAGCCGCAGGTTTTCTTTGTGCGCTGCTCCTGCTTTCCCAGATGCTGAAAATTGTTATGTGATAGCGAGGTAACAATAATAACCTAACAAATAGGTATCTATACTTTTATTGTCTCATCGCTAAGCACTCGAGCGCCTAGAAAGTTTGAAAGTATGTTGATCTATACTTATAATAAATCTATAGAAATCAATACTGTACAGTCACGTTCATAAAGATATGAGGTGTGAAAGTAGTCAAAAATATATGAGGAACAAAGGTGCAATAATATATGATCATTCAAAGTCACCTAAATATTGTACACATCCAACAAGTCATTAATATCTTCTCATCATAAGTCTCCAATAACATGTACACGATTACAATCATCATTAATATGTACGCATCCAATCTGCTCATTGGTATCTAAGCGGTCAGAGTGATCATAAATATCTACACATTAGGCAGATTTTTAAATTTCGAGTGCGTAACGTGTCGGCGTTCCAAGCAGCAAGGCTTCAATTGTTTCACCAATTTTGTTTTCTTCGTTTGCTGTGCCCGCAACTTAGACATCTCTTTGTAAGCTTTTATATTAACTTCAATTTTGTATGTACTACATTATACGTATGTATGTTTACAATTTTTAAAATGAAGAATTGACTCAGTTCAGGTTGACCAATTGAGCTGAAATTTGGTATACTGAGGCAACTGCGATAACAATACATTAACATAGTAACATGGAGCTGGTCAGATAATGGAGTTAGAAGATACTCATAGGAACACCTGTTCCTGTGGACCAATTGAATTGAAATTTGGTACACCTTCGTAAGGTTTTGAAAACATTGACTTTTATGTATATCTTGGTTTTTGTTTGCTTTGTATGTTCATAAAAAAAGCTTGTTTATAAAATATTTTCACCTACCAATAAATATTTTTCTAAAATAATCTCATATAATATTTTCTATTCCTATTATAAAAGTGTAACAGGTCCGTGTTAATATTTAAGAGATTTAGGAAAAATATAAGTTTTAGGGGTCTCGAAGAAAGCAATTGTGGCCAAAACTTGGTGTTTTAAGAATTTTTGTCTGTCTGTGTGTTTGTGTCGACATCACGCAAGAACAACTGCACCAAATTTAATGTAGTTTTCCAAGATTTACTTTTGCAAATCTAACTCATAAACGAGACTACGACTTATCAGAGTTTTAATCCAGGAACTCCTAACGGGAGTGTTTTAATTAATGGCTATAACTTTTGATCAGTTTACAGTCAAATAGTTGAATTTTTACATAATGTGTTATTACGCATTATGTAAAAAATAAATAAGAGAGGTAGGGCATAGCGATTTATAGCTCAAACTGGAGCAGCCCGACTGGTGAAATACCTCCACCTTACAGAAGACCGCAGCCAAATCACAATCACTTCGGTGTTGTTGTGTTCCTGCGTGTGAGTAAGGTTTGCAGAGCTCCTGGGGGGTGCTACATTAGTAGCAGGGGTCAAGCCTTTCAGGTAAGGGGAACAAGTCCAATAACAGATTTATTATGCTGAACTTGTCGCCTTTAAGCTAGGACCTCATTACCACTTAACATCGGGTGGGATGAGGTCAATCTTGAAGTGTAATATAAAAAAAAATCAACTATTTGCCTACTATGGCTACTATGACGTAACTAAGTAACTAATACTAATACCTACTAAATTAACTTATCTTAATTTATTAAAAACATCTAAGATTATTAAGGTTCCGTAGCCAAATGGCAAAAAACGGATCCGTTATGAATTCGTCATGTCTATCTGTCCATCCGTATGTTGCAGCCACTTTTTTCCGAAACTGTAAAACCTATACTATTAAAACTTGGTATGTGGATGTATTCTGTGAACCGTATTAAGGTTTTTCACAAAAATAGAAAAAAACACTTTTCAGGGGCGCCCCATACCCACAATTTTTTTTTTCATTTTTTTTAAATTGAATAGTTTGCACGAGAGACTTCCAAAGTGGTAAAATATCCCCTCCCTCCCCTTTAACTTTTAAAATAAGACAATGATAAAACAATAAAGTATGTATGATGTACAATACTCAATAAACTTCCGTTGAAAATTGGTTTGAACGAGATCTAGTTAGTAGTTTTTAGGGTTCCGTAGTCAACTATGGCTGTGCATGGCAGGCATGTCTGTCTGTCTGTCTGTCCGGCCGAGGATAATCTCAGAAACCGTTTGCACTAGAAAGCTGAAATTTGGTACAAATATGTATATTAATCACGTCAACAAAGTGCAAAAATAAAAAAAAAATGTTTTTTTAAAGTACACCCCCTACACGTAAATTGGGGAGTGATTTTTTTTTAATTTCAATCCCAACATGTGATATATCGTTGGATAGGTATTTAAAAATGAACAGGGGTTTACTAGGATCATTTTTTTTAAAATTTTAATATTTTGGGAAATATTAGCTCCAAAAGAAAATAAAATTGTGTCCCCACCCCCCCCTCTGACTTTTGACCCATAAGTTCAAAAAGTATGAAAAAAATCTAGAATATAGAACTGCATAAAGGCTTTCTAGGAAAATTATTCTGAACCTGATGGGTTTAAACGTTTTTGAAATTTTGAAAAAATATTTTTATAGTGTACCCAAGTCAATGTTACACACAGATAGCCCATTTTTGTAATTTAAAGTGGGGATAATTAAGTATTGTGATGCACTGAAAACTACGGAACACAACACTGAGCGTGGCCCGACACGCTTTTGGCCGGTGTTTTTTAAATCGTTAGCCGCAATATTTTCCAATAAGAATACTTAAGACTTAATTAATACATTGGCATAGTTGACTATGGTTTTAACTACACATTGATGTGATTAGTAAATTCCTAGATTGTAAAAAATCTGGAGGCCAGCTCCCAAAAACTTCATTTATAGGTCGGATCCGAATGCTAATAACAGTTTATAATTCTCATAATTGTACCCAATTATTTTCGAATGCGAATTATGCGTCTTCAAAAAAACAAATATTATAAATGCAAATTTAAAACCATATTTTAATTTTTAACCTTTTTAATAATAAATAGTAAAGTTTAAGCATTTTTTTTATCATTTCAAAATTTACTTTCATTTAATTTATCAAGTTTAATACCGAGAATTAATTCTTATAATCGACTTAACTAATGGATCGCAATCGAGTGTAGATTGTAGTCGGTTCAATTCCCGGGTGAATTTACAAAAACTTTAAATTCAGTTTCCTATCTTTGCAAACTTCCACTTGCATGCACAAGATTTTATGGCATATCCATATATATGTAGGCTGTGACGCAATTGGACATCCTAGTTTTCGTTTATCGATGTGTCTTAGAACGTCACTGTCAATAAAAACAATGAAATCAATCGTATCTTGTAAACATTAAAGTTTACTTTTCTTTACTACCAACATATTTATGATCACTTTGAATGCTTAGATACCAATGAATACTTAGGACGCGAATATATTATTGCTCATCTTAACACATAACATATTTATGGAATCGTGTAGTTTAGATAATATTGATCACTCTGTACGCTTTCAACAATATGACGACCTGACAACGTACATAAAAATGAACTTCTGTCCCTCAGATAATTTTGACCACTCTGGACACTTAGATCTTTATGAAGCTGACTGTACATGAAATAAGTACCTATATATTTCCAAAATAACTAGGTATCCCCTGATACCCATCCGATTTTATCACTAATCATCCCCTGGTGATTAGTGATAAATACTGATGCCAAAAATGCAATTAGTAAAATTTTTGTATGTCTGTTTTGTGTCTGACGTTTATAACACTCAATCATCCCTAATTAATAAAAATTAATACATTCAAAATCATGTAGTCCATGCGAACGAAGGGGCAGGCACAGCTAGTATTAAAAAAATATCAAAATAAGTTCAGCCTCTCCATAGAGGATACTAGACCATTCTACTGGTTTAAATAGGTACGTTATGTTTGAGAGTTTTCGCACAAAGGTCGGATTTATGATCAATAAGTAGAAATACCTACTTGGCAAGAGTGGGTATAGCTACCTTCTGATTAGGCCAGTTCGTAGGTAGGTACCCAATATTAAAACTACGTCTACGGTAGGTAAGGTAGGTTACCTACCTGGAATCCATTGGCCTTCTTCAAAAGATACTTCGAAATCGCCCAACTTCAGCGTCAAAGGCCCCATATCAAGCGACAACTCTTTCGACGCATAATCGCTACCAAACTCGTTCTTTATCACTGACGTGTCTTGTTTTCTGACTGGTATAGATTTCGCCGAAAACTTACTGCTAAATAAAGGCATTTTTAATTAAAAATACCTATTTCTGTTTGCATGAACATAGAAAAATACTGTTTAACTATTTTGATACTTTTTTTCAAAACAAACGGTTGCCATGGAAACGGTTTGATGCTTTCCGCTTCTCACCTCAAAACATATTTATGGGATGGGCGGGGAGAAACCTTGACTTTGTTTACGTTCCCATTATCATCAACTTTTGTCAATAAACTTTAAAATAAAAAATACAACTGATTATTCATTCATTAATAACTGAAATAAGGTAAGTAGTTAATCGTTATACCTACATTTCTTTCCTATCCTCTCAAATTAATACTAAACACATTCTTAATTTATCAGTCGACAATATTGAAAAATAAGCCTAATCAGACGTACCTAAAACACTGACACAAGATTAATTGCTAAATTATCTGAGCAGGAAAACTTTTATTTAAATAAAGAAACAGGTGAATTAAAAAATAATCTGTTTAATACTGTTATTCGAGATAAAAAAAACAATTAAACCGTACAAATAGTAAAAATTGTAGAAATATAAAAGAAAAGTAGATATCTCAATGTATAACAATAAATAATGGAACTGTTAAATATAACTTAAGAAATAAATATTGCTTATTGATTGGCAAAAAACGGCAAGGACACTGCCATAAAAGTGAACATCAAAAAGGTGGTCCAAGTCCCTAGTTCCACATAATACTTGACTCAGTAACTACCTGTATGACTGAATAAATCCACTTCTCAAAAAAAAAAAAATAAACATCTTCGTATCTTGGTCCCACTATCTAGATGTGTACTTAATTTAAGTCCTCAGTCTAAAAATCATCACAGCTGGAATGATTAGGAATGCTGATCCAATTGTGTAGGTGACAGCAGCTCCCGAACACCAGTACACTGAAACAAATTATTTAAAAAACCTAATTATTATAAATTCGGATTTGGACGACAAATCGCATGTTTCGTGTACCCTACAACATCAAACGGAACTCGACAAATTTTACGTGGCTCTTAAAAAATCGGCTCCAAATTCCGTTGGAAGCATTGTCAGTGGAATGTTAAAGCGGTTCAAGGCCCACAGTAAATGTGAAGAATGCTAAATTATTGGATGTTACTAATCGACCCATACCTATCCCCCCCACAACTCACTACTAATGTTGATAGGTACGATCAAAAGCACATCAGACTGAATACTTTGGACCGCGCATAAGAACTAACATTGCATTGCAATTGCGTCTATTGACCGTACTTTTATTCCGAAAAAATGTTATGAATTCCAGTCCCTGGAATGCAAAAACATAGCTTGAAATACCAACATATATACAAACAATAACAAAAGTATTAAAAAAGACGACTATCTAGCCAAAATACTATCGATAGAAATGCAAGTCATCAATAGTATTACCCCAATTTGGGCTATCGATACCTACTATCGATAGTCCTATCGATATTAAACTGATTTTCGTGGTCACGGTGATAATTCAGTAACACTAGCATCGGAAGAAATCAAGTTGCTGGTAATCCTAATACCAGCTCTGAGTGCATGAGTATCGTACCAGAAGCAGCAAGGAGCGGGCCCAGGGCGCGCGCGAGGGCGCCGAGCGAGCGCAGGCTGCCGAGCACCGCGCCGCGCGCCTGCTGCGGCGCCTGCCCCGCCGCCATCGACGTCATGCACGACACCGCGAACGCCGTCGCTGCGGGGTCCAAACAAATAACGCTTACAAAATGTGTATTCAATACTTTAAAACAATCTAATTATAAACCAACGTAAGGAAGCTAATCGAAGAAAGCGACCTTATTTTGCCAAAATATTTTGTTTTTTAAGGTGATACCACACTGCCGTTAAAAAATGTTTAGTAACGTTAGTAGTCAACATTTGTTAGCATACATTTCATCACAAATGTAAAAAAAATCATTTTATAAAATGTTAGTAAACATTTCAGGACAAAACAAATTATTAGATATACCTAATATAAAAAAGTGTGTCGAGCAAAGCTATTACACGGAAATTGCCGATGCAGCGATGTCCTCGCTTAGCATCCATTTCTTTAAAAAAAAAAAGCTATTCCAATGACTATTTTCGTAAAGATACCCCCAAAACCAAACTGCGAGCGAAGACCTTATTTAAATGTTAAAAAATATTAGTAAACATTTTCCATCAGTGCAGTACGAGCACTTGTAACAGTTCCTAACAAAATATAACGATTGACAACATTTGTTAGTAAATGTTTTTATATAAAACTATGACGTTATGCTGACTCACATATTGCGAAAAGCACCAGCCCGATCCAGAGCCAGGTAATTGGCGCGAAAATTGGGGGTCTCTCGAGGGCGGCCAGCGCTACGGCGAGGAACGAGGGCGGCGTCAGCGACAGGGCTGCGCGGGCCGCTCGCTCGGCCCCCGCCGCCCCCAGCCGCCGCGCTGCGCCGCCTTGCAGCAACGCCATTATTACTCCTAAATAAGAAACTGCTTTTAAGACTTTTAAATTTCCAATCATACTGTAATCTAAGTATAGGCTATCTATCTATAATAATTTAAACACCTCTACACATAGCAGGGTATGGCACATTAAATTTAATGAAACCAATGCTCTTTGCATTGGCTCAACAAATTAATATTCGGGGGGCCTGGCTCCTAAATTAATTTAGTGTCCTTTATACAATTGATATGTTTATCCCAACACGCTCGGCCCTCCCGACCCTGCAATCTTGACATACGCGAGGCAGTGGGCTAAGCTTGTTTTGTAATTTGCCTATTAATACAACACTAAAGTCATATACAATTAATACACACTAATCATAATTTTCTTTAAAAAAGCTGTGAGAAAACCAGAAAATTGAAAAGATATATTGAGAATCTTACCTATTACTAAAAACATTTTTCCTTGTTGCATAGCAGTGTATTTGAATGTATGATGAGTAAGGAATGTTATTGTAAACTCGAGGCCAGAGTACAGAAACAGGTATAAAAAGTAAATAAGTCCCAGTTTGTTCAAAACACTATTTTGATGTTTATTTAGATTTTTTACTGCTGTGAATTTTAAAAGATGCCAAGGCGATACATAGTCCACTGTTTTAGATAGGGAGAATGATAGTGGTGCTCTTTTTTCCTGGAAAAATAAAAGTGTTAGTTTGAAGGGCCCAAATTAGTACACAAATGGAATGAAAACTACGATTTTAGAATTCTACACAAATGTAAACTAACAACATACCTTTGAGAGCGTCTCCGGTATACAAAACAAGACGAGCGCGACATTAGCCAATGCTAAACTCAAGGCATAGTAAGCAGGGCGCTCTCCCCATAATCCAGAAGTACTATCACTATTCTTTGAAAACCAGGCTCCTGCAAGAGGGCCCACTATGAACCCTATCGAGAATGCCAAGCCTATTAAAGCCTGTAACAAAATAAGCGAAAAAACCTATTTAGTGAATTCATCTGAATGTCTTAATTCAATAAACCTTCACATCTTTAAATTTTTTAGTATTTTTAAAACAAGTCTTTAACCAGGCCCTTTTAAAATAAAATAATTTTTTGTTAACACAAACATATGCAATGATAAGAAATTTAGTCATAGTATTTCATGATAACCTACATATTTGTTTACTGATTAGTCTTAGTAACATGTATGATCTTTGAAATAAATATAAGAATGATCTGATGGCCATACTGTAACTTTCTTGTATTATTCGTTTTCAAATTTAACTCTTTTTGTGCAATAGTCTTAAATAAAAGTGTACTTGAGTGTTTTCATGACATATTTCAAGGTATGTAATTGATTTCTATATTATTTAAAGCTAATTCATATTATAAGTAAATTAATTTATACCATTCCTCTAGGTCGAGTCTTCTCATTGGAGGCATCTGTGACCACTGCCATACTCAGGCTTACATTTGCTTTGCTCAATCCTCCAATAATCCGAGCCAGAACAAACAAACTGAAAGTACTTGCACAGCTCCATAGTGCATGGGATACAGCTATGCCACTCTAAAAAAATAAGGGAAAAAATACATTTTTTTTTTTGATACATTTATCAAAAATAAATTTTACCATAAGATCATCCAGAACTGTTGAAAATAAAGAATTCGTAATCCAAATTTAAACAGTTAATAAAATTTGCATTTTTAAACACAACCAAAAACATGATAATTACAAAATTAGACACAGTGAAATAGAGGTGGAAGGATATGAATCATTTATATTGACTTATTAGTAACCTTGTAGAATATTACAAAATAAGTTTTCCAGTTGTTCAAAGAATGAATTAATACTTACCTATTTATGTTTTTACTTAATAATTACCTAGGTGGGTTCCTTTACAATAACTTATAGGCAATTCTATATTTAATACATATTCAAATTGATATGTTATATTGATTTACACATGTAAGCATGGGTATATCAAGCAAGAAATGAAAGTTTAGTAACTGATTGTAATATGATTATGGCTTCAGATAAGTTTTCTATTTTATCATGTGTCATATCAAGATGTTCTTATCAAACACTCATCAATTGTTTATCAAATTACCACTTATGTTTTTACTGAAGCATACAATATCCACCAGTATGTATAACATAGGAACATTTTATGATATTAAAACTTGTTTTTAGAATAAACAATATAATAATAAATTAATTCAATTATTTAATCTAATTTATTCATTAAAATACAAATATTTAGAATAAAAAACCTAAATCAATTAAATTTAAGTGGAATATTTTGCACAATTATGTTTTCCAGTTTAAACCCAAAATAGTTGTTAGATATTCAAAAGATTCACTTGAGAAAGTTTAAATAAATCAGCAAATCTTACCAAGCAAATTAACAGCATAGGTTTCCTTCCATAGGCATCTGATAGACTTCCAACAATAGGACTTGTTAAGAATTGTAAAAAACTGTAGAGGGATCCTAGTGCGCCCCCAAAAAGGACGGAGGCAAAGCGGTCCGGAGCACCCGTTAACTTCTGGAAGCTCTGCACACCACGGAGGAGTGATGAGTACAATGTGTTACCATGGCCTTCTTCTTTATTGTAGTAATCCAATAAAGACGGCAATAAAGGCAAAATCATCGTGAACGCCAATAAGTCTAATAATAACGACAAAAAAATTAGTGCGATTGTCCTAGTATTAGATGAAGGTTTATGTTTTGGTTTTTCTGTATCATCTTGTCCAATAAGTTTTGAAGTTTCAGCTGTGATGTTCTCCTTTCTATTCTTCAAATTTCCATTAGTTTCTTCGTAATTCTGGACACAAAATAATTGCATTTATTCCAAAGGAAAACGATGACAAACCAGAAGTTTTGAAAATTGTTCAAACAAGAATACGTACCATCTTTAAAATACCGACAATAATAAAATGATACTGTATTTACATTGGTGCAAACTATCCATGGAATCTTATGTGATGCCTACGAAATATGGTAGGATTATTCAAACTTTCACTTTCGCGAGGCCACAAAACAAGAAACACACACAGCTTCCTCTCGCAAATATTTTTGATGAATGAGTGATTTGACGTTTGCTAGGGGCCGCTTGAAGCTTTGACATTAGCTTGTGACTTTTGTCTGGAATGACATCATCAGTCATGTCTACTGCTACGATTTTGTTATTCACCCCACATAAAATGAGCCTCTCCATTATTTACACAACGTGTTTTACGTCTTTTTGGTAAGGCTTGCTTCTTGTCTATGAATGCGAAGCGACAGAAAGAAAGACGCCATTTTACGTGTGTGCAACTAAAAGTCCGTAAAATTTGTGTTAGTAATTATTAAAATTCATACAAGTTAACAATATAAAATATGGGTGAAGATAAAGGTAAATGGAGTTTCAAATTAATTTCTTGATTACGATATGTATATCTTCCTTTTCTACTTATTTATGTGAATTTTAGATCGACGACGTAGGTCTCGCTCGAGGGAAAGGCGGCGTTCAAGATCTCGTTCTAGAGAGCGCAGGGAGAAGAGAAGAAGCAGGTCTAGATCGCCAAACAAAAGGTCTCGTCGCCGCAAGCCCTCTTTGTACTGGGATGTGCCGCCGCCGGGCTTCGAACACATCACGCCATTACAGTATAAAGCTATGCAGGCAGCCGGACAGATACCGGCCAACATCGTTGCCGACACACCGCAAGCAGCAGTGCCTGTCGTTGGCTCCACCATAACACGACAGGCCAGACGATTATATGTGGGAAACATACCATTTGGTGTGACTGAAGAAGAAACTATGGAGTTCTTCAACCAACAGATGCACCTTTCAGGCCTTGCCCAAGCAGCTGGAAACCCTGTTTTAGCTTGTCAGATCAACTTGGATAAAAACTTCGCATTCCTTGAATTTAGGTCTATTGATGAAACCACGCAGGCAATGGCATTTGATGGGATAAACTTCAAAGGACAGAGCTTGAAGATTCGCAGACCTCATGATTATCAACCAATGCCTGGTACAGAAAACCCAGCAATAAATGTACCTGGTAAGTTTACCTTTGAAATAAGATATTATTTGTGTAATATTTTTTAAAGGAATGACTTGTTTTTGAATCGGAAATCTTTTTGAACTGACACATGCACTCGTTTTTTAACTTTCGAGAATATGTAACCCTCAATATATGGCTTTTTATGGAGCCTTCCGTTACAAAGGCAGTGTCACTGACTTTTACCCTTAGTTTGATAATAGTATGCAATACCAAACCAGGGTTCCTTGAAAACCACTAAAGGAAACACTTTATATTATATTTAAGGAGAATAAAATTATGTAACTTAATTTACCAGGCATTTTCGAAATATGACTCTTTAAAAAATAACAAAACATTATATTTGTATGTGTTGTGTATTCATAAAATACTGGGTTTAGTAATTGTATTATTATTGTGTTTTAGCGGGCGTTATTAGCACTGTAGTTCCAGATTCGCCCCATAAAATATTTATTGGAGGTCTACCTAATTATCTCAATGAGGATCAAGTAAGTTAATTTCTTAATGTTTAGTTAAAATGGCAATAAAATAAAAAAAATGTGGCATACATAACATTTTTCTCACAGAAAACTGTGAAGCATTTTACTATCTAATGTTACATGGTATACCAATTATCTGACCTAAATATATTGTATGTCTATTAAAACATTCATATAAATGTTATATTCAGATACAAAGTTACTCTTTATAATTTAAAGTATTTGTCATTTATGTTGCGAATTGAACATATTGCTTAAAATATACAAATACAATCATGAAAAACATGTGAAACAAAAGTCAGATTGGACATACTTTTACAAATGAAAAATGTCTATATTGGTACATAATGTTTGAAAACAATAGTTTGTTTGTGAAACTAGTTTTGATTTTGCAAAATTATGTTTTCCAGGTCAGTACCCAGGCTCCACATTGTTTTTATATAACCATGAGTAACAATCCATATTATATTTTCTAATACTAATATTTTTCTAGACCGATACATTAGAGTCCCCTTTGTACATTTTAGAGTTAATACTTTATCAATTTTTTCATTATAACATAAAGAAATGATTGTCACATACAAAGGAGATGCTTATGAAAACAATTTTACATTCATACATAGGTGTAGGCAGTTCCCATTAGGTAGCTCTAGGAGACACGACAATTTCAGGGCGAGATTCAACAGTTGACACGGCTACGGTGGCGACAGCAGTTAGCCGCGTTCTGTTTTGGTCCGTTTCAGGTATTTTCAGGTACCCATAGAGAGACGAGCGTGCGAACGAGCGCCACGCTCGCTATTTACTGAAACAACTCACTGATAGTTTGCTTTCTGCCCCTCCCTAGCTTAGATTTGGCACATTGACGGCCCGCGTGTCACTGTTGTCTCTCATTCTCACCTTACGTCTTGTACTTGAATGAGACGTCGGCACTCCAAGGCAAGTCTCCTCCATTCACATCTCAATCTAACATGCGGCTACAGGTCAGACAATAACATTCATTTATATGTTTGCTGCAAATATTTAGCCAATATCTTATGGGAACATACAAAAAAAGAGTAATGAATGTATCAACAATACTAAACTTGTGTAACTATTTATTTATGTCTTTGTACAGTTTATCATGTTTGCTCATGTTTATTGTGTGAAACAGGTAAAGGAACTTCTGATGTCCTTTGGGCAGCTCCGAGCTTTCAATCTTGTAAAAGATTCTTCCACTGGTCTGAGCAAGGGATATGCCTTTGCTGAATATGTTGACATTTCAATGACTGATCAGGTAAAATAACAAAAATCATTTTATTTTAATAAAATATTAACTTTACTTTTAATTAAGTTAATCTTTGATTAATTTTATCATAATGCATAATGATTGCAGGCAATTGCTGGCCTAAATGGAATGCAACTTGGTGACAAGAAGCTCATTGTTCAAAGAGCCAGTATTGGAGCAAAGAACTCTACATTAGGTAAGTACTTGTTTCAAATCAAAATAGAGTTTTCTAGCAGCACTTCTACTTGGCTTCAAGTGTTTCATCTTTTTTTGTGAATACAAAGTAACCTTAATAAATATTTTAAGCTATTTCACAATACAATCATCCAATATAAAATTCCGTCCAGATCAAAAGTAAGAGTAACAAACATCCATCCATTGTATCGCTTATTATTTGTATATAAGAATGTTTTTGTGGCACCATGTACCACATCCTTGTTAAAATGACTAAACCAGTGTACAATAAGTAGCATAACAAAATTTAAATTCCTTGACATTATAAATAGGTTAAGAAAAAGCTGCTTCTTTGCCCCAAATAATGTGAAAGAATTTGCAGACAACAGCTATTAAATTATTAATTTCTGAATTCTTCACGAAAAAATTAGGTTCTGAACTAGTGGTGATGCTGCCAGTTTTGACAATCATAGTAAACACTTGCAGTTTCATTTTAGTTGGAATGTCTGACATGCTTCGATTGTAAATGTATGGAGTGTTAACGAATGTAACCAAAATGTAGGGCAATAAGTAAGTAGATAATATAGTAGCATAAAGTAGGTTTTTACAGAGAAAAAATCTAATAATTGCCAGGAAAACCCTAAAGACATTTTCTTTTTCCAATACAGATGTTTTCTAACTAAAATGCAAAGTCAGTTTGAACTTTATTGCCATTCAATAAAGTTCATATTAAATTACAAGCACTCACTGTTGTTTAAGCAATGTAGTTTCTAACGTCATAAGACTAAATTTTCACATTATTACCACTGCACAAATTTTAAATTCAACCAACTCTATCAAAACAATGTGCGTCTAATGTCGTTTTTGCGCCGACTATAAAATAGATTTCCAAGTCCAAATCTTTTTGATAGAACGGAGTCGGGTCCGTCAGTTTTAAATGTTTATTAACAAATGTTTGTGTCGTTTGGTGCAGCGATGACGGGCGCGGCGCCGGTGCAGCTGCAGGTGGCGGGGCTGACGCTGGCGGGCGCGGGTCCGCCTACCGAGGTGCTGTGTCTGCTCAACATGGTCACGCCCGACGAGCTGCGCGACGAGGAGGAGTATGAGGACATTCTCGAGGACATCAAGTAAGATACAAGCCTGTCTTTACTACCTAGAACCACGGAAATAAGTTACACTAGTGCAGTGTAACAGTCACATCATGCATCTCTGCATATAACGCGAGTTGTTTCTAAGAATGACAATGTAACTTACTTTTGTGGTAACATTATGTTCAATAGACTATTTTGTAATGATTAGCAGCCATGGTCCTTATAAGACGAAGCATTATTTTTATTAGTAAAAAAATAATGTCTGTAGATTATTTTGCTATGATCATTAGCAGCCTTGGTTGGTGAAGGTGATAAGTCTTCGCAGCCATCATTAACAGACAGGCAGAAAAAAAAAACAAATTGAGTGACGTAAATAGTCAATAGAAAGCATCAAGAAATAATTTCGAGATTGTTGTGGTGCAATAATAGATGATTCATGTATTTTGAGAATAAACTGCTGATAAATCGAGTGTACAGTAAACAGAAATTAACGGTAAATACTTATAGTAGTGGCATAGTTCTCATAAAACATATGCTATTGCACTTGTTTTGCCCGATTTACCTGTACTATCTGTCACTTTAAAAAAAACAAAGATAATTAAGATTACGAAATATGTATTAAATATTAATAAAAAAAATCTTGTTACAGAGAGGAATGTAACAAATATGGTTGCGTGCGCAGTATAGAAATCCCTCGACCCATTGAAGGAGTGGAAGTGCCAGGTTGTGGAAAGGTAAATTTAAAAGATACTTATTTCCTTTTGATGATGATTGAATGAGTTTTCACATCAGAGGCCTGTATTAATATTTATATGTTTTTCTTGCTCAGGTATTCGTAGAGTTTAACAGTATCGCAGATTGTCAGAAGGCGCAACAGACGCTGACGGGACGCAAGTTCAGCAATCGAGTTGTCGTCACTTCTTACTTTGACCCTGACAAATACCATCGCAGAGAATTTTAATCATACTTTAACATAACTCCTTTGGCTACCTCCAAAGCCCGTTTGGTTTGTCATTATCTCAATAATGCAATCTAGTGACATGCTATTTTTAGTGAATAAATTTCTATGTCTATCCATCTCAATTATGCTCTTGTAACAACTAAAAATAAATGATAATGAATTATACCATTGTTTTTGTTAAGTTTATATTTTTAATTAAATTACATAAAACCGGTAGAGAAGTACATACATACTTTTCAAATAAAAATAACATCAGCTTAAAAAAATTGGTGGGTTAGCATCTTTAGTGGGGAAATAAACCACCTTAATTTTTTTAAATAATCGTTGCATCTAATTAGTTCGCTTGTTAGCTTATAATTAACTTAAAAATATATCTGACACCTAAATTCTTCACACTTCTTGCTCACTCTGCAATGCAGGTTGGTAAGTGTTTAACGTGCCCGTTTCCGATGACAAAACGATTTTTCTCATGACTACGTATAGGATACCGCCGATGACCAACATTCCAATTCCGGCCATGAAACTGATGGCCCATGCGGGTACGGCGTTTCCACCTGAAACCAATTGATATATTTTACTCGATGTTATATGTGGAACGACAAACAATCAAAACAAACGTTATTATATATCGTATGTACGTACAGCAAAGGCACGTTAGACACTCTGGACATTGTACCACCCGTATGTCGTACACTTATGAACTAATATCGAACTGCTAGAGTTTACATTGACGTGCGGTCGACGATATGTCGCAGGCATTTTGTGTGAATCCGCCGTTTACAAATGGCGTCGTCTGTTTAAAAACGCTCGCTGATATGTAATATGCCGAATGCAAAATCAGGCCATGAACAATAATTACTTTTATTCAACATCAATTACTTAACCTAAAGTTAATAAAAGTAATTAACGATTCCATTGGTTAGGTTAGTGACTAAAGTGAAGCGCAAGCCGAGTGAGCGTGCCGCGGCAGCGGCCGGCGAAGCGCCACGTCTAGCTCATTTGTAATAATATTGTAGGCTACTCCATTACTACACACACACCTTTCATGCACATAATTATTTACAGCATAATTATTTATCTATTATACACTTAACCAATATTAATAAAACTTAACACTAAATATTTATCTACAACAATAATAATATTTACACTTATTTAAGTAGTATACACGTACCACTTTATTCAGATGTGTACCAGTACTAGCTTATCGATATTGATATAGACATTCGGAACTCCCTAACGCAGCGAACGCACATAACCGCTATGTACGGTACGGCGTCGCTGGCCCGCGCATGCGCGGCATGCGCGGCATGCGCGCGCCGGCCCGCCAGTCGATATTTAGCTACGACGCGGAGCGCACGCTGCTTCTCTCGCGCTTGTATACTTACACAACGCTTACGCATATCTGTTCTTGCTTGCTTATAAACTATATTATTTCTTCCTTCCTTTTACTGACTGTATCTTGTGCTGTGCATATCTGGCTGTGTTTATCATGCTTACTTCCTTCTGTGCCTTCTTTCATTGTACATATTAAACTGGTGTGTGGAGTAAACAACCTTTAACCGTGAGTTGGAGTATTTATTTCTACATCATATCCCATACACACCAAACTGGTGACCCCAAAATAGAACCATGGAAAAGGAATTTGAGGACGCACGTGGAGCCGCCAAGCCAACCATACGGTCGGCTACTAGTGATGGGAAAGAGTCGACATCGAATATCGATGTTATCAAAGTCACGCCGAGACTTCCACCATTTTGGCCTGAAGAACCCGAGATCTGGTTTGCGCAAGTGGAGGGGCAGTTCGCCATATCAGGAATAACCAGTGACTCCACCAAGTTCAACCATGTGATAAGCCAGTTGGATAACCAGTTCTCCAGAGAAGTTAAGGACCTGATTGTGAGTCCACCAACTACTGACAAGTACCTCAAGCTGAAGACAGAACTGATCAGGCGGTTAACGGCGTCGAGGGATAAGAAGATTAAGCAGCTTTTGATGCATGAGGAGCTTGGTGACCGAAAGCCCTCCCAATTTTTGCGTCACCTGAAGAGCCTAGCTGGTGCTAATGTTCCCGACGATTTCTTGAGGACCATTTGGGTTAGTCGACTCTCACACGGGATCCAGACAGTGCTAGCAGGACAGCCAACGTCATCTTCCATCGATGACCTGGCAGACTTGGCTGACCGTATCCACGAGCTGGCCATCCATCCACCTGCAGTTGCGTCTACCAGCCAGCATCAAGCCAGTCCTGGCTCATCATTGGACGCGTTAACCAGGGAGGTGGCAGAGCTCCGACGACAGTTTGAGAAACTTGCGACAGAGAGGAGCAGCCGCCCTCAATCAAGAACCTCGCGATTACCGCGCAACAGGTCAACATCAAGGTCGCAACGCTCCCAGTCCAACTATAAGAAGTTCCCGTACTGTTGGTATCATGGAAAATTTGGAGACAAAGCCAGCAAATGTGTAAAACCATGTGACTTCCATGCGGGAAACGTAGGGGGCGGTCGATAATGGCGACTGCTGACTGCCCTACTTCTCCTTCTACCGGTCGCCTGTTTGTGACAGATCGAGCTTCGAAGGTGCAGTTTCTGGTCGATACCGGAAGCGACCTCTGCGTCTACCCTCGGTCACTCCTTCGAGATCGGCGTGCAAAGACGGACTACAGTTTATGCGCTGCGAATGGATCGAATATTGCTACTTATGGTTATGTACATTTTAATTTAGACTTCGGTTTACGCAGAGTGTTCAGTTGGCGTTTTGTGGTAGCTGAGGTCACTAAACCTATTATTGGCGTAGATTTTTTAAATTATTATTACCTCATTGTTGACTGTCGTAACAAACGTCTGTTAGACAGTACAACTTCAATGTCATCCATAGCCGAAGTAGTTAGTTGTAGTAATGTAGCTTCTGTAAAAATCTTGACTGGTGAGACTCGTTATCACAAAATTCTAAACGAATTCCCCGAGATTACCCGACCAGCTGGTACACACCGCAACATTACACATAACACTATCCACCATATACGCACAATCCCAGGCCCTCCGGTTTCCTGCACCCCACGTCGGTTAGCTCCCGACAAACTTAAAATTGCTCAACAGGAGTTCCAGGCAATGATTGCAAATGGCACAGCTCGACCCTCGCAGAGCCCCTGGGCATCACCTCTTCATCTAGCCCCGAAGAAAGACAACGGCTGGCGCCCCTGCGGTGACTACCGCATGCTCAACGCTCGTACAGTACCTGACAGATATCCGGTTAGACACATTCATGACTTTGCGCATAATCTTGTAGGTTGCAAAGTCTTTAGCACCCTCGATTTATTGAAGGCGTATAACCAGATACCTGTCAGTCCTGCTGATATTCCGAAGACCGCGATCACCACCCCATTCGGACTCTTCGAGTTTCCGTTTATGACCTTCGGGCTTCGAAATGCGGGTCAAACCTTCCAAAGGTTTATGGACGAGGTCTTAAGAGGAATGGATTTCGTCTACTGCTACCTGGACGATATCCTGGTCTACTCCAGGGATCAGCAACAACATGAGCAGCACCTCCACCAAGTCTTCACCAAGCTGAAGGAGTACGGCATGTTGGTGAATACTTCGAAGTGCGTTTTCGGAGTGCCAGAGGTAACTTTTTTAGGCTATTCCATCTCTGCGAGCGGTTCCCGACCATTGGATGCAAAGGTGCAGGCCATAAAGGAGTTCCCGACCCCCACAACTGTGCGCCAGCTCAAAGCATTCCTGGGTATGTTGAACTTTTACAGAAGGTTTCTTGCCAGAGCAGCTGAAGTTCAGGCTCCCCTACATGCTCTATTAACAGGCGCTGTTAAAGGTTCTCAGCCAGTTAGCATCGTAGGCGATGCCTTCACAGCTTTTCAAGCATGCAAGGAAAGCCTTGCTAACGCTGCCTTGCTAGCGCACCCTGACTGTGCCGCCAAACTCGCCTTGGTGACAGATGCCTCCGATAAGGCAATCGGTGCAGTCCTCCAGCAATACAAGGATGGCGCGTGGCAGCCATTAGCGTTCTTTTCGCGGAAGCTGAGTCCATCCCAGGCGAAGTATTCGCCTTATGATCGGGAACTACTCGCCATATACGAAGGCATAAAATATCATAGGCATATGCTCGAGGCTAGGCACTTTATAGTGTACACAGATCACAAGCCGATCAGTTTCGCTTTCCACGAACGGAAAAAGAACTGTTCGCCTAGGCAGTACCGACACCTGGACTATATCTCTCAATTCACGACGGATATCCGACACATATCTGGCAAGGATAACGTGGTTGCCGATCCGCTGTCGAGGATCGAAGAATTGGGAGCGCCGGTTAGTCTCGAGACTATTGCCAAAGGTCAATCAGCCGACCCAGATCTCCATAAGCTGTTGGCTGAAGGATCATCTCTGCGGTTGGAGAAGCTTACAATACCTGGAAGTCGCATTCCTTTGTACTGCGATATCAGTACTCCGACATCCAGGCCGTTTGTGCCAAAGTTTTACCGCAGACAAGTCTTTGAAAGCCTACATTCACTCAGCCACCCCGGTACTAGTGCATCCGCAAAATTAGTGGCAGATCGTTTTGTCTGGCCTGGTATAAGGAAGGATTGCAGAGAGTGGGCTCGTGGATGTATCGCTTGTCAAAAGGCCAAAGTCAACCGGCACGTTACTGCGCCTTTAGGTAATTTTACTTTACCACGTTTGCGGTTTAAAAATATCCACATTGACCTGGTAGGCCCCTTGCCTATCTCGGAAGGCTATCGGTATTGCCTGACGGCGGTAGACCGATTCACTCGGTGGCCGGAAGCAATACCGATCGTGGACATAACCGCCGAAACCGTGGCAAAGGCACTACTATCATCGTGGATTGCTCGCTTCGGTTGCCCAACTCATATTACAACCGATCGCGGCCGGCAGTTTGAATCAGCATTATTCCAGTGCCTTTCAAAAACTGCTAATTTTGAGCATAAGCGGACTACTGCATATCATCCAGCGTGTAATGGCTTGGTGGAACGCTTCCACCGACAACTTAAAGCCGCTATAGTCTGCCACGCAAATGATAGATGGACAGAGTCTTTGCCATGGGTCCTACTAGGCATACGTAGTGCGTTCAAAGAAGACCTCCAAAGCTCTTCAGCTGAGCTTGTGTATGGTGAGCCGCTAAGATTGCCAGGTGAGTTCTTCCAAACAGCTGATGGTGGCACGACGGACGTATCGGAGTTTTCTGCTCGTCTCAAACAAATTGCCACAAAGTTGCAGCCATCACCAGCATCACGACACGGCATCCCGAAGGTATTTGTATACAAAGAATTAAGTACCTCTGATTTTGTGTTCCTTCGCGAAGACGCATCACGAGGTTCTCTCCAACCTGCCTATTCGGGTCCGCATAAAGTTTTGTCAAGAAACGACAAAATCTTTAAAATACTCCTAAAAGGAAAAGAGGCCACTGTATCCATAGACCGCATGAAGCCGGCCTTCATATTGTCTGACCAAACTAAACCCGACCCTGTACCCGATCCTGTCCCAGATGTTCCCAGTAGTCATACCACTCGTTCTGGACGGCATGTTAAATTTACAAATTTTTATCGCCCTTGACGGTCTCTGGAGGGGGGTGGTGTAGGCTACTCCATTACTACACACACACCTTTCATGCACATAATTATTTACAGCATAATTATTTATCTATTATACACTTAACCAATATTAATAAAACTTAACACTAAATATTTATCTACAACAATAATAATATTTACACTTATTTAAGTAGTATACACGTACCACTTTATTCAGATGTGTACCAGTACCAGCTTATCGATATTGATATAGACATTCGGAACTCCCTAACGCAGCGAACGCACATAACCGCTATGTACGGTACGGCGTCGCTGGCCCGCGCATGCGCGGCATGCGCGGCATGCGCGCGCCGGCCCGCCAGTCGAGATTTAGCTACGACGCGGAGCGCACGCTGCTTCTCTCGCGCTTGTATACTTACACAACGCTTACGCATATCTGTTCTTGCTTGCTTATAAACTATATTATTTCTTCCTTCCTTTTACTGACTGTATCTTGTGCTGTGCATATCTGGCTGTGTTTATCGTGCTTACTTCCTTCTGTGCCTTCTTTCATTGTACATATTAAACTGGTGTGTGGAGTAAACAACCTTTAACCGTGAGTTGGAGTATTTATTTCTACATCATATCCCATACACACTAAAATATTATATTCAGTAAAAAATGTAGGAGAGTCATTTACTAGGGATTTTATATATATTTGAAACATTCCATATTTTTAAACATTATTAAACTGACAGTTCGTTAGTTTTATAAATTTCAATAATACTGTCCTTTGCAAACCAAATGTTATGGTCACCCTAGCTTTATCAAGCTATACTTCAATTTGCCGCGGCATTATACATAATGACATTTTGTCTTCGGCAATTTACAAACCAGAATTCGTTTTCAAACTGACGACGCCGTATGTAAACGGCGGATTTATTCAAAATACCTGCGACATATATACCGTATAATTAAAATAACAAGATGACACAACCAAACAGGCGCCTTAGACATTGAGTTGCGGAAAAATGGCCCGTGTACCTATACACCTTTAAATAATTCACACAGGCTCACCAAGATAACATTTAAGTTTTATGGTTCACGGTTGAACACCTCGAAGCCTAATAAAAAACTTAGTTCGATTTTAGTTAATATGACCATGACAAGTGCAATTGACTGTACAATTGAATACTATTTTTATTCATAAAAACATATGTAAAAAACACCTAGAATTATAACACATACGCGTTCATCGTGTAGGTACACATAGAGTTGTATAGGGCAGGATTCGAACCCACGACCTATAGATTCACAGGTAGAAAACCAGTTGGCTATATGTAAATGCTAAACTAAGGGGCTATACCAGCAGCCAGCTCTGATAGCATGGCGTAGGTTTATTGCAAAAATTGAATAAGTAATCATTTTATAAGACCGTTAGGTACCTACCTATACAAGATTGGCTTACGTAAATTAATCCATGTTCTTGTTGAAATACTTACGATAATAATTTCGTGTCATAACCCGCCTTCCTCTTAGAATTCTTCTTCTTGCTTCAGCTTCTTGTGTCAGCGTGCTGATGACGACTAAAATACAAAAAATTTAACTTAATTTAGGAAATACCCAACATTAGCACAACAAAATACGTGACAAATAACATACTGTAACAACTTCTAAGTTCAAGTTCTCAGACGGAGTTTTGGCCGTACAACCTATCTTAATCGATAGAGATTGACTTGTGTCTACGTAATAAATACGTGCATAACTGAAAAGCAATAAGTGCTTATAGTTCAGCCAAATGGGGACTGCTGGACCAAATGGGGTAATTCTTATTTTTGTTAGGTGGATATGTTTGTTTGTCGGGAGTACCTTATTTGTACTGACTATTCATAAGTGCTTTTGTGAAGCTTACATGAATAAAGATATTTTCTATTCTATTCTATTCTACCTAAGTTTGTTTAGGAAAAACATCTTGGCATAGAACGCGGGCCGCTAGTTTGTAATAAGCCTTGTCGGAAATACAAAACGTCATCATTCCTATAAAAAAGAAAAACAAACGTGTAGATCCAGATTTCGCCTCGGGTGTAGATCACATCATTGGGAAAATTTATGGGTTACCTACTAGCTACTTACTTTGTTCGCGTTATTTCGTCATAAATGAATCTTATACCCATGTTAATAAATAGTAGGTAGTATAACCTAAATATTATACGAATATTAGTATCTAATTTAAAGTAAAAAACAATTATTTGAAATTAATATAAAAATACCGCGGACTTTCTTTGGCCAGTCATGCGTATGTATCTACAGAATAAAAATGTAATTTAGCAAACTATCGAAGAACCGGGCTCAATTCCCAGGCCAACCCAACCAACCCACAAAATAACGCACTATTTCGCTATAACATTAACTTAACGAAAATGTCATTAGACAATATGGTTTTAATTCCTTTTTCTAGCTGTGTAAGAAAGGAAAGGTTCTTACTCATAATGGCACACACCTACTTATCTACCGATCCAGGTAGGTCAAGGAGTTAACTATACCTACGTAGGAACCTACTTAATTAGGTTCGTGCCCATAATAATAATTAGGTGGCGTCGTTACCTATTATATAGGTAAACTAGGTAGGTATACCGTAATATTATAATATTTAATAATAAAATAATTTCCTTTAAAGTTGCTATACCTAACAACAAAGTAAAAAATGTAGTTTGACCAAGAGACTTCGCATAGTCTCAAACATAGATAGGTTTTATCTTGCTTTGTTTGAATTACTTACTTAAGCACTGTTATAATTTATTTAAATAAAAAACATACCCAAAATTACAGCAAAATAAAATAAAAACGACCTCCTAGCAGCCATTTTGACACAGTTTCACTCACAACAAAATTAAATACGTGAAATAAAACAAATTTGATGACACACTGGCAGGACAACGGGCGCGTTCCTCCGTACAAGCTGCTTATCAGCAGATGATAAGATAATATGATTGCTAATGCGCAAGTAGGTATGTTGTGAAGATAATAAGGCAGTACCTATCTGCTGAACTGAATAACAAAATCAAAAGGGATATGACTAAATCTTTACCTTTAACAGGAACATTTCATGGAATTGATATCCGGAACGTAGGTAATCTTAAAAAGTAGCCTTTTATACCGTTCCGTCTGCGTCAAACTGGTTTTAAATAATAAACTGCTTATGTAAAATAAGTAAATGTGCCAAGCTAATCTTTTACCTGGAATAGATCCCGAAATCTTATTAGCGTTTCGGGCGACGTCCTTAGCCTCGTCAATATCGCGACTTTCTGTGTTCAGTCATGCGTTTGTACTTATCTACAGAATGGAAATATAATTTAGCAAACTACCGAAGAACCTCGGTTCAAATCCCAGGCCAATCCAAGCACAAAATAACGCTGTTAATAGCAAGAAAAGTTTTAGGAAAAATATTAGTACCAATTAGCAATAACATTCGTAAGAGTTGTCTTTAGTTCAAAGAAGTGATTTTGAATGAAATTTATCGAGACTTATCTAGTATCTGTAGGTCTACGCCAAAAAACTAAATATGTCGGATCCGACGACGGATTACAATTTTTTATTCTCAAAATCCACAACCAACTCACTTCGTGTGCGAATAAAGCGTTATCAAAAAAACAAAATATTATTTATACGAATCAAAAACCAAGTTTTATTTCTCAAAATTTAGATTAATCTTCAAAAACTAAACCTTTCGTTTGTTCATTTCGCTTTTGGGAGTACCTAGACCCCATGTATTTGTAAGTACCTAGGTAGGTACGTATTAAAGTTGTAGGTACCTACTTTTGTTGTCTCCGGCTGTCCCTTATTCAAAACTCTCAAAAGGAATAATGAATTAATATAGTGTTACGCGCCACGATCGATGGTGTCCTAGTAAACAGCGCCATCTAGTTTGGAAAGGCGGGACTTCAGAGAGTCGAGACGCGTACGCCAGAACTTACTAGAACTATGGCCGTACGCTCGGTCAAGGCCGGACTGCGCGCGAATGTTCCAGATGTTTCTGCGTTGGAAGGTTCGGGAACGGCCGCGGCAATATAAAAGGCCGGGATTCACCGCGACCGGGACAGTATTGAATTAGCGATACAAGTGATTACTCCGAAAGCGATTTTGAAGTGCGACTTGGGAGCGATTGTTGTTTTAATTAGTGCGTTTTAAGGTTGTAATTAGTGGCGTTCAATTAAAGTGTGACTTTTGGTAATTTTTATCGGCTGTTTTTATTGTCACGAACCCGAAGCTCGTAACAATTGGTGTCAGAAGTGGGATTTAAATTATGCCGGTTTTACCTAAAGACGACACGGAGGGTATCCGTACCCGGAGTCAACGCCAACTGGAGACGGACCAGAGACGTTTTGGTGGAGCTTTGCCGCAGGAGTCGGAGAGCCAGTTATTAACCACGGAGGCTGGCCCGTCCACAGCAACACCAGCAGCATCGGCAGCACCAGACCTTGGTGCCCTGATGATGATGCTGCAGGAGCAGTCTCGTCGCCAGGAGGAACAGGCTCGCCGACAGGAGGAACAGGCTCGTCGGCTGGAAGAACAGCTTCAGCGGGATAAGGAGGAACAGGCTCGCCGCCAGGAGGAACAGGCTCGCCGCCAAGAAGAGCAGATGCTTCTTCTGAAGGACCTTCACGCTACCTTCGGGAAAGACATAAAGGAGGTGAAGGATAAGGTTGCTCAACATGACAACCGCCTGTTGGAAGCTGAAATACGGATCGACCAAGTCAATAATCGGGTTGACTACGTAGTGGCTGATGTGAAGAAGACCGTGATGGCAGACGTTAAGAAAACGCTGGATTGCCTTAAATTTGGAGAAGCGATCGCAGCTCCCGTAGCTACAACACCTTCGCTACGTGGATTCAAAGTGCCACCGTTCGACGGAACTTCTTCCTGGTCGGCCTACAAAATCCAGTTTGAGGCAGTCATGAAAGCGAATGGCTGGAATAAAAATCAGGCCATGACTGCCCTCACCCTAGGCCTTCGTGACCAGGCCTTACCAGTTTTGGAAGCTCTCGGTAAGGAAGTGACTTACGAGCAGCTCCTTGAGGCACTGGAGGCTCGATATGGCGACGCTCACCTGGAACACGTGTTTCGCGCACAGCTCAGGGACCGCGTGCAACGCAGTAGCGAAAACCTGCAGCAGTGGGCCCTTGAAGTGGAGAAGCTTGTGCGTAAAGCATACCAGTCCGTACCAGCGCTTATTGATGGGAACCTTGTGCAGGCGTTCATCGATGGCATCCGCGACATTGAAGTTAGGGCTGCTGTAAGGCTCGGGCACCACGAGACGCTAAAGGATGCCTTGGCCCATGCCCTGGAAGTGGAAGCTGCGCGACAGGATCATCGATTCCATCGCGTCAGGGAGGTTGTAGCGGCTACAGTTCGGCACTGCAATAAAGGATACCGCCCTATATGCTACGGCTGTGGGGAAAGGGGCCACCTTCGATCCAGTTGCCTTAAGCGAACTGCAGAAAGAGAACTACGGCTACCTGCAGACCTGATCATCAGAATACCACCTGATGCTCCAGGCAGTATAATCGATTATGCGAATAACTGGCGGTACAAAATAAATGACATTTGTGAGCACGTCAGACAATCGGGCCAGAAAATGTCTGGAAAGATGAAAACCCCTTGTGACCGCAAAGTGAACAGTAGAGTGTTCGACGAGGGTCCACAGATGAGGTAGCGCAATCCAGTCCACAGCAGAGGGAGATCTCCTGGGCTTCAGTCTAGATGGGAGGGACCGTACCGGATTGGGACTGGGGGCAATGACGTAACCTACCGGAAACAGAAAGGTGCAAGAGGCACTCCTAAGATTGTCCATGCGGAGAAATTGGCGCGTTATTATGGAGCCGATAATGCTCGGGACGAGCATGTCTTAGGAGGGGGCAGTGTTACGCGCCACGATCGATGGTGTCCTAGTAAACAGCGCCATCTAGTTTGGAAAGGCGGGACTTCAGAGAGTCGAGACGCGTACGCCAGAACTTACTAGAACTATGGCCGTACGCTCGGTCAAGGCCGGACTGCGCGCGAATGTTCCAGATGTTTCTGCGTTGGAAGGTTCGGGAACGGCCGCGGCAATATAAAAGGCCGGGATTCACCGCGACCGGGACAGTATTGAATTAGCGATACAAGTGATTACTTCGAAAGCGATTTTGAAGTGCGACTTGGGAGCGATTGTTGTTTTAATTAGTGCGTTTTAAGGTTGTAATTAGTGGCGTTCAATTAAAGTGTGACTTTTGGTAATTTTTATCGGCTGTTTTTATTGTCACGAACCCGAAGCTCGTAACAATAGGTACCTACTTTAAAATAAGGATTGATTGAAAAAAACAAACTTTTATTAAAACTACCTTTTTAATTAAACATTCTAAGAACCTAAAAATAATTTGACTGTTTTTAACAACTATTTTTCAGTGAATATATTTTTTAAATCTGCATCAGCCAGAACTTGTGCTGATAAAGATTCTGGATTCAAAGGCGTAGTTTTGGTTGCTTTTGTCTCTTGATACGTGATCCTCTCGCTATCTACGACGGCTGCACTTTTCTCGACTAGTTCACTTTCAGGAACGCCCTCGGCTTTTAATTTTTCATATTGATTAAGAAGCCTTTTAGTTTGAGTTTCGCCAGCAGGTGTGAGCATATTAACAGTAGCCAAGCCATAACCGCTTGAATGAAATTTCCTGAAATAAACAAATACACATACATACGATGAACAGCACATCAATGTTTTTTGGCCGTACCTACTTCAAAATAAATCGATGTAGGTATCAAATCCCTGAAACTAATTGTAAGTTTTGCATTACGTCAACACTGCACGTGTCTTGAGGCACACGCACGCAACTGGTAGGTACCCTTTAAAGGAAGGCCTTACTCCATAATCCACGATAGCAATCCCAGCTATCATACATTTATTTCGAGGCTATATCTTGCTGAAGCCGTACTTGGAAAATAGGTACAATAATACTATTGTAAATTTGTACTTACGATCTTACAATATCTTCTTGATACAAAATTTGCTTGATGGGCTTGATTTCCGGTTTCGGTCTAGCAAATTTAGGTTCTACAGCAGGAGGAAACGCTTTGTACACATCGTACCACAAGGGTCTGTCGTCTGGTTTCATGGCCCCACGAGTAAGTAACCCTTCCACTCTGCAACAATAATAAAATCTATATGCAGTAACATCATTAGGTAGGTAGCGCTTCGAAGGTGCGAAGGTCTTATGTGCAAATGTTACAAAGATTATTTTTTAAACGACCCTGTGAAGCACGCCCAGTGTATGAAATAAAAATGGCACAGCGTTAAAGCAAATAGTTTTCTGATTCAAGTCTAATAATGCCTTGTCCACACTACTCGCGAAGGTCCTCGGCAAACTCCAGCGAAGTCCGAAGTGTGACTTTACACACTCGTTTAACTCCACGACAACAATCTTGAGCCCTTTGACTCGGGCGCATAAACCAAAAACAAATGGAGTAGCCCGAGGCGAGGCGAAGTATGACCAGGCAAGCCGAAGTGCCTCCCTATACTATCGTTTTCGTCTAACTTCGTTCAATTTAGCGAGGAGGAGTGTGGAGGAGGCATAACGTTGGTACTTTTGCTGTACTGATCAATGTGTTTCAATCTTGTTCGTAACTCCGTATTAAATGGTATGGATATGTCATGGATAAAGTAGATATATAATAGCCACTACAAAACGATGCTTTCCTGTTGTCCCCATCTGACAATGAATGAAGATTTTTTTCAGTTTAAATACTACTCTGGGGTATTGTCTACCGAAATAGGTGAACATTTACAAATATCATCAGTCATTCAACAAGGTAAATACTACTTAACACTACGCAACAAGCAATATAGTTATTAATAAAAGTATAAATAGCTACAACCCAATGTCGCTAAAACACTGCAGAGAACCAATGTTTTGTGTGTTTAGATATACATAATAATATACATATTAGTGATGTAACGAATATCAATTTTTAGGCATCGGATGCGAATATCTGCCGTTGATATTCGCGAATGCGAATATTTACTTTAATATAGCGCCACGAATTTCAGTTATAGTTAATTAGAAAAACGCCAAAAAGAAAAACAGTGAGCATTCAGTATAATTAGGTATAACATCTTCCCAGAAATGTATTACATCAGAGGTTAAACAGATATCGCTTCAAGAGTTGTTTATAAAACGAAACAGTGGTATAATAAATCTATGAAGTCCTTGGCAGTTATTAAATAAATAGGTGAGATGATTTCGTTCCCCCACTGAGTTCCGCATCTGGTCGCGATGGGAAGGATCAGTAACCCTGTGGTCCGGGACATTGAGGCTGGCCTTGTCACCCAGCCTCCGATAACGCACAGGGTGAAACGAAGACGGATCCCGAGCTGGGCCGCGGAGAGCATGTGCCTCTCTGCGGCAAGCCCACAAGATCGAGGTGAATCGTGAAAGAAGAGAAGAGGAGGACCTCGGTGTGTCGTTGCCGGCATCCCTGTCCTCCGTGACCCGGCAGTGGCGCGCTGCCGCGCGGGGCGCAAATCGCGTCGTGGTGGAGTCGCGAAGGAAGAGAAGGATACGGTATTACGTTTGCCGGTCTCCCTATCCTCCGCGGCCGGTGGGTCTCGGGACTCCATCTGGCTCTCGGAGGGAGAGCTGGATTGAGTCTCGGGCCTCGCAAAAACGGTAGGCAGCGGAGCCGCACAGCAGATTCGCTGTTGGGACCGGAGACGCTAGGCGTGGGGTAAGCCTGACGTCCGTTACCTCCCGTGGGGTTGGGGGGTGTCAGGTGGCCTGACACCCTCCAGCTGCGTATTGCGCGGTGAGGTGGGCCGCTTGGCGGTAGGCGCTGTAGGGGAGCCTGTGTATAATCCGCAAGGAATCCCGACTCCCCCACAAGTGCGCAGCGTTGGCCACCGAGGGGGTTCTAGTCGGTGCGAGCCCGACACATCCACTCTCTGTTCCCCACTGAGAATGACAGTGCAGTAGGCATTTCACCCTCGACAAAAAATAATTGGTGATATCATTGCGTTGGAAGACCTTCCGTTTAGTTTCGTTGACAGTGATTACCTACAATTAATATAAATAAAATTAATAATTATATTTGCAATTCCGTGTACATTAGAAGGCTTGAGGTTTTGTGATAGATAAATAGATACACTTTATTGCACAGAAAAAATTACAGAAATAAGGTTTACAGACATAATTAAGTACAATTTCGGCGGTCTTATTGCTAGAAAGCAATCTCTTCCAGACAACCTTTAGGTAGAGGAAATAGTAAATATTGAGAAACGGGTGCGGCCGTGCAAAATATTTATTGAGAAAATATTAAAATACCATAATATGACAAATAAAAAAAAACTACATAAAAAAAAATAACACAAATAAATAAATCACGTATATATATACTTATAGTATTTACGGTTCAAACAAACATATAGAATAAACATATGAAATCAGATTAAATACCAACAAATGCTTAGCTATATTTAAATACTTTGATAAAGAACTTCGCGTTTAGTTAAGAGAAAGAAAGAAATTATAAATAATAAGTGATTAATATTATAAAAAAATATTATTCCCTTTTAATGTATCTTCTTGTTATTGGCATATTATCTATTTTTTTCATATTCGCATATTTTTTGCGAATGCGAATACGAATGTAAAGAAATATGCGAATATTCGTTACATCACTAATACATATATATCGAGCTAATGGTTTTTGTCTGCCATAACATGCTATGCTCTCAACCCTTCTATCTAATCACTAGTTTGTATGATTAATTGCAGAATAAAAGCTTGAGAAAACTCATAGCATATTTGAGTAGTTCTATTAAGTAAGTATGTGCATGCAAATATATGTAACCTAATAATTAAAAATTTAATTGAATGAGAATCGCCAGAAAAAAATATATACTTAACTATAAAGGGGATATCTTAAAGCAAGTAGGTTTTTTCTATCAACTTGAATGAGGTTTTTTTAATGAAAATAAAAAATTAAAGCTTCATGTCTTTTATTAAAATAAAATTAGCAAAGAAAGTACAATAATTTAAAGGACTTATTTAGAGGACTGTGAAAATGTGTGCTAACAAATGTAACAGAATTTTATTATTAATTAAATAAAATCATTAAAAATCATTTTGCATAGCTTGGAAGATTGTCCTTCTCAGTTGTTCCCAACCATTGCGCTTGGTTTCAGATACAAGTTTCTTTTGAAGTTTCCTGATATCTTCTTCAAGTTCATCAGCAAGTTTGTCAGTTTCTGTTCTGTGTTCATTCTCCATTTCTTCACACCTGGTGAGAAATATTTGTTTTGAAATATTAGAATATATTTTATTTTCAGAAGTCAGAAACAAAAGCAAGTATTACATACTCAGTCTTAAAAGTTTTGTGAATCTCATTTAAAGCTTTAAGTTTCAGTTTGTGAGCATTGGTAGCTTGCTGCATGCATTTAATAAGAGCTCCAGCCATATGTTCCAATTTCTGTTCATTGTCCTTCATAGAATTGTAATCTGCTTCCAACTGAGATAGTATTTCAGCCAATGACTTAAGCAAATTGTCACTACTTTGTTTCCTAAAATAAAAATTCAAAAACAAATAGAGGCCATGAGAAAGCTTTTTCAAATATCAAAAATAATAAATTGATAAAAACATTTTCTATTAGGTACCTTGCTTTCAGTTGATGGCTCATCACTTCTAATAATTTTTGTCGAGATTCTTTACATGTTTCTACACTTGCTTCAATCTTTTTCTTTTTTGCATTAGCTTGATATTGTCCAATTAATTTGGAAATATCTTCTTCCTCATTTGTATCATTTCTTTGCCGTTTCTGGGTCTTTTTTCCTTTAGGAGAAGTTTTGAGAAATTGTGACTCATTTATGAACTCGCTAAAGTCCTCAGGCACAAATTTAGAGGCTTTAGTTGATTTCTTAAAGGTGGACATTGTTTAACACAAATTAATAATGTTTAAGAAATAGTTTTTGAAATATTTAGTAATTAGGTACTTAACTATTTGATACTTTTAGGCACTTATAAATTTTATGAACTAAGTGTTTTCGCGGTTCCGATTGTTTTAGCGGGAAACGAGATAATCTAACCTACAACGAATCACGAAAAAGTACCAGAGTTCGATTTACGAATTCGAAAAACTTTTTTTCTTTTTTCAAAATAAAAAGATCAATAAAACAAAAAATGTTTTCAGCCTGCTTTAATGTTATAGCACTATCTTCTTACCGTGTTAATATGGTTCCAATACGTTCTAATCTGGTGCTGGCCATTTTATTTTCAATTGTGTGTCACCAATTTTAATTCAAAAACGATTATTTCATTGAAAAATAAAAATTTATCCAATTTTAGGTTATTATTTTTGGGAATCTAAATTACAGATTGACGAGATTGACATTTATATTGTCAATTTGACAGTAGTTGCCACAGGCAAGGCAGAAATACAGTCAGCTTATTCGGCGGAGGGTAGGGAAGGAAATCTATCAATAAACTAAATTGAATGTGTTAGGTACTACTGTACTGTAGACTTGTGCAATGATGTTCAGTAGACAGTAAATAAATAAAATTAACCATGCCCTACTTGTTGACGTGATAACTATTTGCGGCTTTAAAGCAACCTATGCTTCCGAACTTCTTCGTGATGGGCGGTTGCTTCCATTGAGTTTCAATAGGTAATAATTAAGATTTTGATATAGGCCATAAACTTACTTCGGACCCGATTGTGCCTTGAAATAAGCTTATATTGGTCCGTGACGATAGAAATCGACTAATTTTATCTATTTTCACTCGACATTGGCTTCTTGAAAGAAGCATATTAACTTCTCCGTCCCGGAACTAATGGAATGATGAGTCACACGCGGTAGCTGGCTACCGCTTGGGAGTTTACGGGAAACGAATATATTAAATACAGCACAGATAAAAAAGATTGCTCAAAAGATGTACCCGTAGCCCCCGATATGCTTTTTCGTCATTCTCATTAGATGGGCGTACTCAGGTGAAGTCAGAAGAGGGGCAGCAGCTGCCCCCTCGCTTTTATTTAGTTTCTTGACAATTTTGTAATGCAGTACAACTTTTCAAGAACTTAAGAAAACATTTAGGTCTTCAATAGACTTTAGGATTTCTCAATGAAATTTGGCCGACAAGTTATATAGTAAAAGCATTTATAAAGTGGTCCGCATTTAAATACACATAGAGAGCAAAGATATTTTTGTTTATTTATTTTAACTTAGTGCACATGAAGCACAAAAGGCGGACTTAATGGCTCGTAGCGTTATCTAGCCAACCTCACAGATTTAAGCGGAAAATAAAGTGGCGGTGGCAAAACGTCACGTGGCTAACTTACGTGACCACATTACAAATAGTACACTGGATAATTGACTTTCACGGAACCATTGTAAAGCTAGGGAACAACAAAACTGTGATTCATTTCAATTTTCTAGCACACAGAAAACAATGAAGAAGTTTAGTCACTATTTAACTTGTCTGAAATCATAACTTATAAGGGGGTGAAACATGGATGTTTTTTGCACTTCAATATTGACCTCATCCCACCTGATGTTAAGTGGTAATGAGGTCCTAGCTTAAGGGTGACAAGTACAGCATAATAAATCTGCTACTGGACTTGTCACCCTTAACTTGAAGGCTTGACCCCTGCTTCTAATGTAGCACCCCCCAGGAGCTCTGGAAACCTTACTTACACGCAGGAACACAACAACACAGAAGTGATTGTTATTTCGCTGCGGTCTTCTGTAAGGTGGACTTGTGTTGCAGAAATCAGAAACAACAACAGTACCAAATCACTCAGACGCGAGACAATATAGAAATTTCCGTTTACCCGACCGGGAATCGAACCTGGAACCTCAGAGATAGCACGACGCCAAACTAATTAAAGAACATTTTCTTAATATAAAATATTTATTATTAAAATAAATCTAAGTCACAGAACAAAATTCAAGTCATTCTTTTCTTAACATAAATATTTTTTAATTCAAAAATGTACACATTATCTAGAGTTTATTTACACAATCTATGTAGATATTTTTTATTTTTATTAGACTTATGCTATGATTGCGATCTGTGTTTCCTGAAGCACCGTTTGTCAGCCTGCCGTGTGAGGATCTCCGACACAAAGTTCCTATGCGTAAACACTCTGAGAATATCCTCCCTGGCTTCTTGGATTCCTTCACACACTATCTTGCTCCTTTGGATGTTGCCCTGTAAAACCAATAACATAAAATAACTGCAATGTTTGTAAAAAATACTTAACAAAAACCAAGAAATGTTTTATGTAAATATAGATGGAATACATTTGAATGAGTGTCAAGCAGTCATTTTACTTAATTGTATTAAAAAAATATATGTTGTTAAAATACGAAATGTTGGTATTCAAACAGGTACTTGAATTTTGGTGATAGGCAACATAGTCAATAACACGGATTAATTAAGGTTTTTGAATTTAATGAATCCTGTAACAAGAATCTTAGCAAGGTTGTATTTGTAACAGATCATCTCACCTTGAGCAATTCCATTAATGTGTGGGAATGCGGTTGTAATGCTGAGAGCGCGCGGCCCGACACTGTCTCCAGTGCACGAAGAACGCCTGCCAGCTGCTCCCCTACATCCGCTTCCAAAGAAACCTGCACAAATAAAATAAATGGACGTTATCTTACAAATATTTTAATGCATGTTAATAATAATTCGTAAAATGACTCCCCTATAAATAATTTCCCACACACACTCAAAACCAGCGCCTTTAACGGCGAGTTCCGGATAATACCCAATACCTTACTCAGTGTAAAAATGCTGAAAGGGCTTGGATAAAATTTCACGCACAAGAACTGTTTTTTATAGTGTCGAAGGTACTTTTGTAAAATTCCAAATCACCTAAATGGTATCATAAATTGAGGACACTTGACTCAGGAACTATTTTTTAAAATACCCAACAATGTACGAACCCCATTTTTCTTAACTAGCTGTTACATCCACTTCGTTATCATTATTCCGGGATAAAAAATATCTAGTATCCATCCATCTGTCTTCTTCACCAAATTTCATGCAAATCTTTTCAGCTTGCATGAAAAGAGTAAGAAACATCCATGCCTAATATTAATATAATATGGCCAAGGCCTTTGATTAAGTTAAATTCGGCCCTGAGCAGATTGTTAATACAAAGGGGAAGTGTATAATATTGCATACCAGATCATCCATTTGTGCGGTGAGGTGGTGCACCTTCCAGCCTTCGGCGCTGGTGAGCACGTGCTTCTGGCTCGCGATGGCGAGGATGTCCTTGGCGCGCGGCTCGCGGCGGCGCACGTCGGCCGGCCGCGTGAAGTGCAGCGCCGTGCCGCGCCAGCCGCACACGTACGACGACGACAGCAACGGCCCTGGTGTACACAACTCTATTTACTATACAATGCCCGCGATTTATTTGCACACAATGGGGGCTACCGCGCGTGAATAATCCGCTAGGTGGCAATACGTGGGCGTGAGGTTCAACTCATATGCGATTGGCTATTTAAATGTCATAATGACATGTCTGTCAATGTCATGCCAAAAATAACCAATGAAGAATAGTTGGACCTTACGCCTATGTACTGCCACCTAGCGGATATTTCATACGCGATAGCCCCCATTAGAAAGTCAATTAGGATGTTGACTGGCTGGTCAACTGAGATACTTTTATATACTTGTGAAAACACGATTGTATCATACATTATTTATGAAGATGACAAACCAACACACTGAGTATTCGTTTTGGAGCATTTAAATATAAGCGTACCTCAAGGGTAGCATCTAAGTCCATTGCTATTCTTGCAATTAGATAGACGAATATCTCAAGGTTGGCCACCAAGTTCATTACTATTCTAGCAACCAGACACATATACCTCAAGGGTGCCACCTAAGTCCACAATTCATTTTGCTACCAGATACATGTGTACTTCAAGGGTGCCACCTAAGACCATTACTATTAATAGAACCAGGTATAAGGGTAGACTCTTAAAATAGCAAAAATTCATTATAAGCAAAATATAACAATAAATAGTCCTCTTTTAGGGCATTGATATCTTAAAAGTAAATTGCGTCAACATCCCAATGTAAAACAAGAACTTATTTGAAAAACTCACGTTTTGGGGGTGGATTTATCGTCACTGGTGGTGGAGTAGGTGGCGTTTCTTCTGGTGTGAAGTCACATTGTCGTATTTCATTTGTCAGCCTGTGAAAGAATACGTAAATTATAAAATCCAAATTATAATTGGAAAAATAGTCAATGCTCAATGGCAAGCCGATGCTTATTCCGATATTTTTTTATTGTGTAATTTATTATATGTGTACCAAGACGTGAACACTTGCTTCTATAAGTAAAGTAAAACAAAAAAAAAATCCGAAAAGGCAGAGGACATCTTGTCTGTTAATGCAGAATACAGACATACGAGTAACATTGGCTTTGGTGAAAATAATCATCAATATTTTTGTTCATGCAAAGAGCAATGATCTTGATTGGCTGACGCTGTGGTGGGCCCTTAAGAATGGGTGGACCATTAGAAAAGTGTAACTTTTGTTCGACGGTTGAAGGCACCGCTGGCACTCACATCACGCTCACACAAGTGTAAGAAATGTCGCTAGCGTTGATTAGGCCATAAAATTACATTCGTAAACTATACATAATTGTCAAAATCGATGCCCGGGGGCGTAGAAAAGTATTAGGGTAGGGGTATAACAGGTACCTTACTACTTTAACGCCTTGACAAATGAATTGTTTTGAATTGCCATTTTATCGTTGTTATACTAGTTAGTTTTTTGTTTAACCTTAATTTAAGCCCCCTCTCCTCCCGTTTTTGTAGGCATGAAAATGTTATTTCTTATTCGAAGAGAGTCAGCGAAATGAAGGTTGAAAAACCCTGATCTTAGGTCTCACATCTGTTTCCTGGGCTTCTTCCTCGGCGAGACGTCTTCGACGCGCGGCAGGTCGGGCTCGTCGTCGTGCGCGGGCGACGAGGACGCCGAGATGGTGGTGGAGCCGCCGGAGCCCGGGCCTCCGCCGCCCGCCGGCACGTCCTCCCAGCCGCCCGCGCCCAGCTGCACCAGGCCCGCGCTCGGCGTCACCATACCCGCCGCCGCCTGTACCACTCCGGGGGACACCACCGGCACCGGCTTCGTCGGCGACCTGCGATACACGTTTCGAAACACATCGCTCATTAAATGCAAAGCACACGCAATCTTAAATAGCTTTATTTTACAGGACGTGAAAACAAAACATTCAATAAAACGATGTATAACACGAATAGATAACATATAAAAAATAATTAAAAAATACCATAATTAGTTTTATTTTTTTTTGTTTTTGCAGTCTTGTAAAATAATGACATTTGGGATTGCGTCTGTTTTGCATTTAATGAGCGACATATTATATATTTTTACAGTACATAAGATATTGCAAAAAGTTTTAAGAAAAAAATAAAACGTAATATACTGAAACGAACCATAAACAAAAAGAGTAAAAAAAATAATATAACACTTAAAGGACAAAGACTCTTTTAAAACATGCAGAGGATAAATTAGGGAAACCCCAAAAATTGGGACTCAGGGGAAAAAACCCTTGATCAGGCCTGGGAGTATAAACATTTTTTGTGGTTTTCTCCGGTGGTTCAATTTGAGGTGGTAACTATTTTTCCATTACCTGTTAAATGATGGTTTCGTTTTTTGAGTAGGTGTACTTTTATTGTCATGTCCTTTTTTTGTTCTAATAAATCTATTTCTGCTAATGTCACGTCAGAAATGACATATTTATCAAAATTTTAATTTGTAAATATTATGAAAAAATAATACAGAAATTGGTTTTACAGACATTTTTAAGTACAATTAAGGCGGTCGTATTGCTAGAAAGATATCTCTTCTAGGCAACCTTTAGGTAGAGGAAATAGTAGATATCGACATGGTCCACTTTATTCATTCTTTTATTTATCACTCTCTGTACTGAAATCCACTAAATCTATGTCACCGTAAGATTGTAAACATCGTTAGATTACAATCTATCTAGTGAGATTGAAAACTGTCGAAAGATTGTGAACCGTAAGATATGATTGCTTTTGACGCATTTCTTTTCGTTATATTATAATCTATCGAAGTGAAACTGTTAAATTACAATCTGTCCCGCGTCAAATTGTCAACTGTCCGAAAGCTTTTCCTGATTGTCAGTCTTTTTGAGAGAGCGACCAATCACGACAAGCCGTTCTATGTCCCCAAAGAGTTAGGGATTAAAAGAAAAAGAGATTTAATAAATAAATACTTGACGAATTTTTTAAGTGTTTTTCAAGCATTTATTTATTATTTAGTTAGTAATCTAAATCCTAACAAATGTTGAGAAAAAAATTAGTCACGAAATGTTAATTCATCAAACACGAATTAAGATTGGTAAATGAAAAGAAACTCTTTTAAAAAATAATTAAGTATTTTGTCTTCAAACACTAACTAAAATTAAAAATTAATAAAGGGTCTTTTATAAAAACGGTAATTCTGTCCTTAAACTATTAAAATTGGAAAAAACTCTAATTAATATTAAGATGAAATAACAAACAAATTTGGCGAATGCCGGGGCGGCGGGGGGCACATAATGTTCAACCAATCAGCGCGCAAGATGCATTCCGTTCTACGTGGGTTCACGATAACGAAAAATAAAACGTTAAATTGTAATCATAATGTTAAATTGTAATCATAATGTTACGGTTCACAATCTATCGACAGTTTACAATCTCGCGAGATAGATTGTAATCTAACGATTTTTATAATCTTACGGTGTCATATGTCATATAAATGAAAGCGAATGCTCATAGGCGCAAAACTAGAAAACAGCTAACAAATTCAGCAATTAATTTTCTCCTTACATTTTAGGGCCTATTGTAAAAAATCGAATTCCAAATTAATCCCACTCGTACGAAGTTACGGGAAAAACTAGGGCCAAATAAAAATCTACGGTGTTTTTTCTTCCACTAAACTATCACAAACAATGAATATTTAATAAAGTTTACACAATAATAGTTAGATGACAATATCTCGCATATGGGCGCTCTAGATAAAATTACAGACGGACCATCCACTTGATTAGTACACATTAATAGATATTTTCTTTACCCTTCAATATCTCGCTTCCTCAATATTGATGGCCTAGGCACCACAGGAGTAGTTTGGACGGAAGTGGGCGGGGGTCGCGTCTCTGGCAATACTGTGACTGTGTTTACTGTAGAGGCTGAACAAAAAAAGGTGAATTAACACAAAAATCTTATTGTACAGTCAAAAGCACATCAGACTATATACACTTTGGTTTTTTCAGCGTCTTTATGCCGTGAAAGAACTAATGCATTTATTTCGATGTGCCGTCAATTGTACGTAATATAATGGAGTCCAGATTCCGTGACTAACTAGGGTAAGGCACTGTTACATTACCCGATCGGAAATCGAATCTGGAACCTCAGAGAAGTCCGGCTCTCCTCTCGGCCTATAAAGGAGTTGCGTTGAAATAAATCCGCAATTTTGTGGCAGCGGCCATCTTGGACCGGTTTTTATCAAACATAAAAAATCTAAATAAAAATCGTTTATTTGGCAGCTATGATGCCAAACGATGAAGAGTACTGGGAAATAACAAGGAACGTTGCAAATTTAAAAAATCGAGAAAGTAGCAATTTTGAAAATACAAGCTGATCTGTTTCACTAAGGCATTCCCATATGGCGTGACAGCGTATACTTTTATTAAAGTATAAAAAAGAAACAACCATCATGAGTTATAGAATTTACCGTGAAATTACAGGATTTAATGCAACTTTTGGTAATGGAGATTTAATGCCTTATTTACGAGTTTGATGTGACATTATTTATTTTTTCCTGTACACTTCATATGCACGTCATTTTTCTTTCGGGTTTATAAAAAGGTACTGCATGTGGCGCGTACCTTGGTGCGGATGCGGCTGCGGCTGCGGGTGCGGCTGCGGCTGCGGGTGCGGCTGCGGCTGCGGGTGCGGCTGCGGCGGCTGCGGCGGCGGCTGCGGCGCGAGCGCGTGCGCGTAGGGCGCGAGCGCGCGCGGCGCGGCGGCGCGCGGCACCTCGTAGTACAGCTGCGCCGGCGCACTGTTGCCCACCACGCCGCGCACGCCGACGCTCGCCACGCCCACCACCTGCCCACACATACCCTTACTACTGTGTACACGAGGGAGACACCAGTCTGTGCGAGCACAACTAATTCTTGCCTTTTTTTTTATTACAAACTAGTGAGGCTGCAGTATACTTAAAGTAACTGTTGCAGCTTGCACTTGCGATCTGCATTCCGTCTCGACACTCTCTCTCACATAGCCAAAATTTAAAGTGTGTGCTCCTCCGATGTCCGATGAAGATGAAAAGACTATTTGCAGCCATCATCAGTAAGTCAGTCAAAAAAAAAAAATAAAGCTCTTTATTTCAAGTGGACTCCGTCTACATTTTTGCTCTTTTAATAGGTAGTCTTTTAGTAGTGCTTAGGAGTGTGTGATAAATATAATTGTCAACAAAATATTCTCATCTTAACCTCAGTTCTCTTTTTAATAATTTTTTGATGGTCAATAAATGAATTTTCTTTCTATATTAGAAAGAAAATTTTTCTTTCTAATAAAAAAAAAAATTTTAACCCACGACCTTCACGTATCGCGCGTGCTGCTCTTACCAACTGAGGTAACTGCAAGTTATCGTAGGCGATGAAATTTTTCGGCTGTATCAACCGTTAGCCTCCGGTAAGTGCCCTCTGCCGAATATGTTTAGAACTACATATTTATCGGCCCGTGGTACATTCGTTGCAGAAATGTTTGAAAACCATGGAATGGAAGACACCTTGGCAATTTAATCGATTATAGTACTTTAAGCCTTTTTTTTTAATTTTCTATCTTTCTTTCATCTGATTAGGTACATTTAAAAGAGACTAGTCATTCTATGTTGATCTGTCTCAATGTGAAATTTTGTCTTCGGAACCATTAACCACTATTATTAATCAATTTAATGTATCGCATGGATGACATAATAAATTTGGCATAATAAAACAATAATAATAACATTGGTGACCGCTATTATAAAAATTCTTACCTTTGGCTGGTAGTTCCTCTGTAAGAGAGGCAAGGGGCGCGGCCCAACAGGCGCTGATGTAGGCGCGGGAGACTGCAACCGCGGCAACGTCCCGCGCACCGTGCCCGATATTACGCTGCTCGCTGAATACGGGAAATCAGAGTTAATCTCTAATTTAGAACTAATCATGAATCTACAGGTGAATATAAAATCTAAATACCACATACTGATGGACTGATCACAATATTTCAGAAACTGAAACACCAACAAAATTTAAATTTGGTTTCTTAAAAGGAGATGCAGTTTCGCAAAAACCGGTCTTAGTTGATAAGAACGGTTTTTGCGAAACTGCATCTCTAAGGTAAAACAGGGGAATTTGTATAAAAGTATTATGTTTTTGAAGCAAAGGACTTGAAATTTAAAATGTTTGCTCTTTAAATGGTGTTGAGATGTACAAATATGTATTTTTAGAAATCAACCACCTTTTATAGTTCTAAGTTAGGTATACCAAATATAATTAAGATGACAGTGCTTAAATAATGGCTTTCCAAGAATATAAGATTTATTTAATACTTCACTAGGGAAACCCATTTTAAATCAGAGGTCTGGATGTAGCCAGCGGTCCGTCATTTGGTGACAGGCTGAACTTACATGATAAAACTGTGGTGGGGGGCAAAGAGACGACAGTAGAATGTGGCGGCTGCTGCACAATCGTAGGTTGCGCTGGGGTGGCCAGGACGGTAGCGGGCGCCGGAACTCGCGCCGCGGGCCGGGGTGTCGGTGGTCGCCCGCCGTACACTAGCGCACCACGAGCGCCGCGGTTGTTGGCCGACCATGCTGTTGGACAATTTTAGATCTATACTCGAAATCTGCTTTAATATCTGTTCATAAATCCCTGTTTCATAAAAGAGGAACATAATAATGGAACTTCTTCCTGCATTGTTGAACCTATACCAGAGTAATTTATTTTTAATTTGCAAATTAATCACCTCATCATCAGTCCTGTCTTGATCTCATATTGCCTTAACATGTACATACATTACATCTATCTCTACTTACTTAATATGCAAACATACTACTTGTTGTACCTTGAGCGCAGACTCCTTGCGAAGCAGTTGGTGTGACTGGTCTTACTGCCAATGAAGCTCCAGCAGCAAGGCCCCGTGGTACATGGCTCGTCATTCCCACACTTTTGCCAACAAGTACACCACCTGCAGTGCTTACATTTACACTTGATAAAACAGCTGAAAATACGAACAAATTATAAAAAGCAGCCTACAGTAAAAAAAGGTTAAATTATAATTGTATTTGAAGTCAGATTGTAACTATAATTTAATTAAACTGGTTGAATATTCTGAGAAATAGAAAAAAAACTAAATACCTAAATGTAAATGATTTAACCCATTAAGACCCAAATACAAACTAGCAGTTTTCTAACTAAAAATTATTTATTTATGTATCGGTAGAAACTTATTTAAACATAATCTGACAAAAAAAATAAAAAAAGTTTTTCTCTTGTATTAAAAAAAACACCGTCCTTAAATGAGGCCAATGGGCTTAAGTGTGGTAGTTTTCGAAACAACCTTTCTCAATGCATAATGTTTTTATACATTTTTTACACTGCCATCTGGCTTTCATATGGCATTGCACACACCGCAACTGGCTGTCCAGCTTTTGTGGAAAATGCCCAATGCCATCTTTACACAAATTTGGTATGGCTGATGAGGGTTTTCGCCGTCTTCCGTCAGGTCTTTCAGAACCTTCAATTTTCAAATAAAATCTGGCAATATTTCGTCGAAACTGAAGTTGGTCACATTTTTTGTCAGCTGACATTATGTGGAGACGCCAAGCATTTGATACTGCCAAATCCAACAAGTAGGTAAATAATACCCACCACCACTTTTTGCCTCTTATGGCTACCCGGTACAAAGCAATTGATTGATCAGCCTGATCCACTCCACCCATGCCTTTATTGTAATTTTGAAATACTAGGGGAATGTCTACGTCTACCTTCTTTCTATCAGTTGTACTCCATCTCTTCACTTTGCCTAAAGGATACACGAAGTCATAATTAGTGCCCATGGTACACACGCTGTTGTCCAGCCAACGCACAAACAAAATTTTATTGACTTTATCAAAGCGATAGTCAAACTCCGCCCGTTTTTTCTTTTTCATGTCCTTGACAGGTAATATTGGACACTTTTTTGTCCTATTTTCACGCACAGTGCCAGTCGCACGATAACCGTCTTCACGCAAATCTCGCAGCAATGCATGACTAGTAAAAAAGTTATCAAAATATACGATGTGTTCATGAGCCACAGCATTTATTTTTTGCAAAAGTCCTTTCACTACTTTTGATCCCAAGGGCTCATTATTGTCACTGGCTGTTTTACCACAGTATATGTCAAAAGCATAGCAGTAGCCATCAGCACTTGCAATCATCCAATTTTTATACCCAAATCGTACCGGCTTGCCTCGAATGAATTGCTTCGCGGGGTGACGTCCGTAATATTTCACCATGGATTCATCAATTGAAAGGGACTCATGAACCACACCCCATTGAAGAAATTTTTTGATGAGCAAGTCGGCAAGTGGACGTACTTTGAACAATTTATCGTTAGTCGAGGCAACAACTTCATTGTTACAAAAATGTAAGAACTTTTTTATTTCCATGAATCTGTTTTTAGACATTGTTTTTGAAACAAGAGCAACATTGCAATCTTCATCTAAGGACCAATACAGTCTTTCTCGAGGCACAGAATGATCAAAACCGGTCAAAAGTAAAATGCCAAAAAATATTTTGAGATCACTAACAGTTACTTGAAAATCGTGATTATTGTTTTGTGCAGCATATAGCTTTGTATTTGTTAGGATCATGTCGAAAACCTCCTCATCAAAAAACTTTTCGAAAATATTGACCGGAATTTCGTCCTGGATCGCATTGACGAGACTTTCTTTTCGTTTCTCAAAATTAATTGAAGTTGAAGGCAGAGTATCGTAAGAACCATCACATTTACGCCAACGTGGTTCTTGAACATCCAAGCGTCGTTTTTTTTGTAAATTTTGTAGAGGTTCATCGTCACTACTATCCCATTCCTCATCAGCTCTGGACTCAAATACTTCAACTTTGCCTGGAATATCTTGTGGAAGAATATTTTGCTGGATATCATCTTCATCGCCTTCTTCATCATCTGTGACGACGCTTGGTTCTGGAGGAATTGCTACCAAGTCATAAACGACATTTGGGTCATCTTCTTCATTCAAAATGCTTTGGATAGCTTCTTCAAGCCCTTGGTACTCATTTGCAATACTAAATAATTTCTTTGTCATTGTGATCTTCAAAAAATATACCTGAAAAAAATAAAACGAATATATCATCAATATGCCCACTGGACCCATTTGGGGACATTATCATAATTTGCTTGAAAAAGTAGTCAAGTATGACAAAACATCTTATATTATAATTTATTTACTTGAAATAAACTGTAGTCAAGATAATAACATAGAAAAACTTCTGAAAAATCTGATATATATGTCAATTACATCGACTTACCTTTTGCTATTCACGCTTCGCAGAAAGTTGTAGCTTATATCCGATATTTCACATAAATTATCCAATAATTCACGTAATTGTAAATTAACTCACAGGCGCACACTCCTAAGCATCACGAAATTGCAATCAAACAGAACATAGAATCAATAACGAAAAATATGTGGGTATTTTAATAAGCGTCCTCAAATGGGCACAGCGGGCGTAAATGGGTTAATGAAGACAAATATAAAAAAGGTTTGAGTTAAAATGAAATTTCAATTGATGCGCATACCTGGTCTTGTGTTGGGGTGTGGCAAAGGTGACAGCACTCTCACACTTGGGGGTAATGTACGTACTGAAGAGCTGACCACTAAGTTGCCACCACCACTGACCAACTGACCACCCACATTAAGCACCTGAGCTCCGCTTGCAGGAGCAGACACATTTGTTTGAACACTGTTGGTCCCAACATTATTTGTAGACACTTGTGCAGATAATTGTGTTCCCTGACTTATGATCTGAGTTCCGGGGCTGATGAGCTGGCCGCTTGGACTTATCAATTGAGACTGAGATATGATCTGTGTGCCTTGACCAATCAATTGTGAGCCTTGGTTAGCAATTTGATTTCCTTGTAAGATTGGTGAACCACTTACAATCATTTGAGGCTGCAAAGATATCATGGTATAGATATTAAAAGTACTTCTAAAACTAGGTAAGTGTAATAGAAATGTTACCTTACAAAGACAAGTAATTAAAGAAGTGTTATATCAGACAATGAATTTCGAAAACTAAGTTGACTGATTATTCATGTAATAACACATAGTTAAACAGTATGCATAGCCAACTTGATCAACATTTAAGTTTTGGAGAAAGTCTGTTTTACTAAGCAGACAGTAAAAAAAATAATCTTTGATACTTTGTTAACTAAGTGCAACTCGATTCTTAATAACAGGGTGTAAAACATTAAACCAAGAAATCTTACTTGAGAAGCGACGCCAGGAGAGATGATTTGAGCAGCTGGACGCATTAAGCCTACAGGTCCGGCGTGGGTCAAAATCTGCCCGGAACCAGTTGTTTTCGATTGTCCAGGGATTAAATGAGCCATTTTAACTTCTGTATTAGAAACACTTTTGACAATTGTGATCTTTTGAGGCGCTAAATCAATTGGATACATTTTGCTAGTAGTAACCGATCGTTCATTATCCAAATTACTGCTCATTATGACATAGCACTCTCTTTATCAAAAGAAACTTATAATTAAAAAGTCACACTGATTGTTAAACCCTACATTTACTAAAAACAATTGTAATATTTCTTCAATTCATCAGAAAAATCTGAAAAAATATTTTTTGTTTGACTAAAATATATCAAGCACTGAGCATAAGGATGTGACACACGTTTCTCTATAATTTGACATCAACATAAATTCGATTTTGATGCGTGTGTAGCTGTCGCTTGCCAATAGTTTAACTTTAAATTGTTTTTTTTTTTGTAAAAAATAAACTTGCTTCATAAAGTTTTACTTTTAAATGATCTAATCAAATAATATTTGAATAATTGCTAATCAAGCTTATAAACAATTCACAGACCGGTTTTCAGAATATCGGATTCAAAAAATGAATCGAATAAGTTAGCACAACACTAAATCATAGACAATGAATATAGAGTTTTTTTTATATAAACGTTGGCAAAAAAACTGTTTGTTTTGTTTATGGTACGCCATGGCGGACCGAGTTGGTCATGGAGATTTTGCGAAAGAAAATATACAAAAATTCAACAATGAAAGGCGGAGTAGCAAGCAATGGGTAAAACTGAACGTCGGAGGAACATATTTTCTTACCACAAAAACTACGTTATGTAGAGATCCTAATTCATTTTTGTATCGATTAGTTCAAGAAGACAGCGACTTGATTTCTGACAGGGTTGGTACAACTTTTCTTTCTTTTGTTTGCCAATGAGTGTCCTTTTTTGTTGGTGTAAGATCCAAAAAAATATTTAAATTGGTTGTTCCAGGACGAAACTGGCGCTTACTTAATAGACAGAGATCCAACGTACTTTTCTCCAGTGCTCAATTATCTTCGTCACGGTAAATTGGTTATAAATAATGATATTGCTGAAGAAGGAGTGTTGGAAGAAGCAGAATTTTATAATATTACAGAGTTGATAAGATTAGTTAAAGAAAAAATACGTCTCAAAGAAAGAAGGCCACTAAAAGATTGTAAAAAGCATGTATACAGAGTTCTTCAGTTTCATGAAGAGGAGTTGACACAAATGGTATCGTCAATGTCTGACGGGTGGAAGTTCGAACAGCTGATCAATATTGGGTCTCAGTACAACTATGGTAATGACGAGCATGCAGAATTCTTATGTGTTGTAAGTAGAGAGTGTGGCAGTACTGTGAACAGTAATGACGTTGAGCCCACTGACCGTGCCAAGGTGCTTCAACAAAAGGGTTCACGAATGTGAGTTTTGTACAAATGTTTTTTGTGACTGTCAGCAGCACTTTGTGTGAAATGTGTACATAAGTATTAGTAGGGTGTAAACAGACAGTCTGTTTTATTTTTTTCTTCAATTTAATTTTGGAAATAGTCAATTGGTCAGTAAGTTACTAATATCCTCATAAATTCAACAAATACTCAGTTTGATATAAACTTAGAGGAAGTAACTAGGGTTATAATTTGAATTTAAGAATTGTCATTGGAATTTGTTTTTGTTTCCTCCGGTGTGTAAAGTCATAGGAATGTAAATAAATTCTGCTTCCCTAACAAAACATTTTGGTGGTGATAATGTAGCAATAAAACATGAATAGATTCAATTTAGCATTTTTATAGTTTTAAGGGATATATACTCCAGTGTTAGTGATCATTATTAATTGTATCACCAGTACTTAAAATGATAATATTGTGATTACTGAATATACAATTAGACTTATTTTTTTACATTTTTGTAATATGTCAATAATTGTTCACAATAGGTGTAAATATGAACCATTGCTAGTAGATGTCAGAAACAGCAATGGCCATTTGAATTAATTCATTTGTCAGGGAAGCTGAATATTTTTAACAACACACTGTTTGTGAAATGTAAGCCTTACTCATACCATGGGCTTTTAATGGATATTCTTTCAGATTTACTTGTTTATTTGTATTAAAACAAGTCGAGGATCACAATTGTTGAATAGCAATTAATAAATAATCTGTTGATAACCATAAAAAACCTCTTTAAGGCCTTACACAAAGATTACTAGAATTTAATATATTTACTACCATTTATAGCTTTCAATTTTTATATCTTGCAAGTTATGGTATAGCTAATTTATAAATAAATATAGATTAGCATTTTTGAAGAATATTGGTGCCTTTTTTTTGTTGCAGTTGAATGTCAGATTCATTCTAATATAGAATAAGTATAAAGATTCTTATGAAACACCAAAAATGACACCAAACTTGCATAAGATTACCATAAAATAGGATATAAAAATGAAATATTAGAACTTGGAGTTCTATTTCATACACAAAAAGTAATTATAATAATAAGAGAAATATTTGCTAACTATTAAATAATTGCTAGTGGGACTACTTGTAGATTCAAATTCATTGACTGCCGTAAATAATGTCTTAAATTTAAAAGGGTCCAAAATCCATATGCTTCAGGAATGCATAATGCTGTGTAGATGTCACTTTCCATATCAGGATTATTATCTGCGAGACAATATTAGGGTTATACTCTGTATTCATGTTTGCATTATTTTTATTGTATAATTTTTATAGTTATTCTTTATTAAAGTGCAGTTTCATGCATTTTAATTTATTGTAAATTCGATTTCCACTTTTATTTTTGTTTTTAATAATGAGACAGTTGATGAGAAAATGTTTTTTTTGTAAATAATATTGAATTGTTTCAAAATCTGTTGTTTGGTCCAGATTTTGCTCATGTTTTGCAGAATTTAATGTAATGGTAATATTAGATATTTGATTCCCAAAAGATGTTTCATTTGATCCTATATATTATCTATTGATTTTTACCTTATATTATCAGTGGTAAGTCAAATTATGGTTGCTTTTAATCATATTACAAGATTCTGTTAAGCGCCCTGTAGATCTAGGTCTCTGGTAACTAGTTAAATGTGAGCTTTTTTGAAGATTTGCCCAGAAAGTGCGTGCATCGATATTTAGGTGCGAAGTCCCCTATAGATTATTTGTTAATTGTTGAGAGCTATCGGCTGTCCCCAAGGCCGTCTTAAACCAGTCTGAGGCCCTTGGGCACACACGAATTTGTGGCCCCTGTCTACACAAGAATTAGGGGCCATTTTGGATAGTTACAAAAGCTAATTATTGTAAATTGTTTGCTATAAGTTATTATCAAGCATAAGAAACGCGACTACATTTTATCGCGATCTTATCGAACGTCAAAATTGATTGAAGTCAGTGCGTCAGGTGTTGATTGGCTAAAAATACCAGTGCTTTGTGTGTATTAGCCAATCAAGAGTATCGAAACTTTTGTCGTCTTATGCGATTAATTTTGACATTTGTGCGTATGGTAGGCCTGTATAAGTCACTTATGATATTCGAATGCTGCTGGTTCTTTGGTTAGAGAAATGGTCGGTGCTTTGAGACCCCTGGGCACGGGCCTCGTGTGCCTTATGGTGAAGGCGGTTATGGCAGTCCCCCAAAGTTCGGTTTAGGTGATAAGGGCGGTCATCATCGATGTCTGGTAGAAAAAAAGGTATCCTGGCAGTCGAGCGCAGTCTTCGTGCTATAAGGGATTATTTGGAAGCATGTGTCGCTCCTCCCTGAGCACATGTACATAAACCGTACTCTCGAGATGAGACTATGGACCAGAAAAAATATGCCACTTATGGTAATGGACGAAGGAAGAAATGTACTTGCCTATGGTTTATGTAGGTAGCTACTGAATTAGGTATTTTTAAGAGACATCATTCTTAGGGCCGCGTGTTGAACTTACAAGTGCGGTCGACAGACTGGTCTGGCATATGTTGTGGTTTAATTTTGATTGCGTACTTTTCGTACAGGTAGGTCTTACGTTAATACAGTATAAAAAAGTTCGTTTTCCATATTGACCCGACCGGGAATCGAACCCGGGACCTCAGAGACGGCGCGACGCCAAAGTCCGACCGGCTCGCCTCTCAGCTACGGAGGTCCTCAAATAATGTAGGAGGTGCCTAGCTACTTGTGGACATTGACAACGCCACAAATGTTGAATATTATCTAAATTGATACTGTAAAAGTGAAAAAACTTTTATTTTGTCATTCATCATCATCATCATCAGCCTACCGCAGTTCACTGCTGGTCATCCTTTATTCTCACTAGTTGGATTGTCAAACTAGTGACAATTATTTTTCTCATTTGTTCGATCGTCGAATAAACCCTGGTCATAGGCTTCTCCAATGGTTCATCACTATGATTTATCCAGGGCTTCTATCTAGCACCCCCAGCCCCTGCCAGCCATCTGATGCAGATCGTCACTCCAGCCAGCCTGAGGGTATCTTACACTACGTTTGACGAGACGCGGTCTCCGCTTCAGAACCAATTTTTCTCCAATGGTTATCGATTTTTGGCAAATATGGCTAGCCCACTGCCAGCGTCAGCTTGCAAATTCGGTGAGCTATGTCGGTAACTTTGGTTCTCTGCTGGATCACCTCGTTTTGGATTCGATCCCGGAGAGAAACGCCGAGCATTATTTTCTTAGGCCGCAATCTTGTGGACCATCAGTAGGTTACGACGGAAAAAATTGAAAACATTCGTCTTAGAAGAGCTCTATGCTTTCTCTTGAGCTATCTAAATTTTAAAGGCAAATTTTACCAGAATCCTGCTAAAATACCTTGTAGATCTGAGGCAGAGGATTTAACGCCCCTCTTGTAGGTATATATTAGCCTTGAGTACGAGCCTATTGTGTTCTAACGTATTTTAATTTTATACGATTTGAACGTGATTCACTTCCCACTGGCTTCCCAAGTGCGACAACTTTTACTGCCCCCTTAATCACAAAACTTCGTAAACGTCTCTGTCTAAACTAAACAAACAAAAAAACTTGTTTTATTCGACTTTGTCGAATCATTAAAAACAGACTCCGTCCTAGTCCCACCCATGAACTGTACTGTGCATTCTTATATTTTCAACTAATAATATATTATTAGATGTAAATATTCATTGATTAAGGCAGAAACCGCCATTTAACAGACTTAAAATGAGAAACACTTTTCTTGAAGATGATACCTTTATTTTTCGGAATAAGTAAACAATTGACTGAAAATGTAATATGATTTGACACGCTTTCACTTATTAATATTATTAGTTATATTGTTACTTTCTACGTTAATCATTTCATAGCTACATTATAATATAAATCTATAACACGATGTTTTAAAAAAATAATCATTAGCACTATTTAAAACTTAAATTATTAAATTACACAATTTATATAAAATATTGCATTTAACTGCATTAAATACAAGTTAACAAGAGCAACTACGTCAGATGCTCTTCAGTAGAAATAACAGCGATATAATCAAAATACAGATTTTCACACAACTGTAAGGCAATGGGGTTTATTATTTGTTATTAGAGAAATTATTATCTAATTTCTATAATGTTTTAACACTTTATTGAAATATACTTAGGCCTAGCACCAATCTGCCATATACGTAAAGTCTTCAAACAATTTATGGTCAGTGGCAGTAAGTGCTCGGGGTTCCTTAGGAGGGGTGAGCACTGCCGCCTCAGAAGTGAACTCACTGTCAAAGTTGCTTACATCTTCTAGGTTGTTTATTGTTGGCACAAATGGTGGTTTTACTTTTCTAAGTAATAGCTGCTCCCAATTTACATTGCGGAAGAATGCCTGCTTCTTCACATCTTCGGCGTCTCGTTCAGAGGATCCTAGACGCCTTTCTGGATTTTTCCTTAACAAACGACGCATTAATGCGATTGCTTCTAACGATAAGGTCCTCGGATAACGAACTTCATCATTTACAATGGAATCGAACACCTCTCCTTCATCCTCGCCAGGGAAAGGCGACTCACCCACTAACATCTCAAATATAAGGACACCAAGGCCCCACCAATCAACAGCTCGCGTATATGAAGTTTCTGTTAATACTTCTGGTGCGAGAAACTCTGGAGTTCCACAGAAAGTACCAGTACGATCGCCCCATCCCATACCTTCTTTGCAAAGCCCAAAATCAGCAATTTTCACATAACCTTCAGTGTCTAGTAATAAGTTGTCTAACTTTAAATCTCTATAAATAATGTTATTTTCATGTAAATACTGTAGGCCTAATACTACACAAGCTGCATAAAATACTGCTCGAGGTTCTGTGAACACATCAGCATGTATGTGCATCATAAGGTCACCCCCAGCTGCATATTCCATCACAAAACAGACATGTTGATCTGTTTGGAAACAAGCAAACAAGTTCACTAAAAATGGATGTCTGATGGCATTAGCTACCTCGAAAATCCTTTTTTCTGATAACAAAGAATCTACTTCATCTCTGGCTATTATATCACCTTTTTTTAAAGCTTTTATTGCAAAATATTCATTTGTAGGTTTGTACTGAGATAAAATTACTTTTCCGAAATGCCCTCTGCCTAAAACACTTAATAGTCTGAAACTATCCATAGACATGTCACCAGATTGTCTTCTAGAGTCCAATTCTTTGGTCATTGTCTCAATTACTGATGAAGATGACCGTGATGAAGATATCCTCATATCTCTGGTGACTTCCACAATCTGATCTTCATTGCTGGGGAACTCCAAAACAAATTTAGGAGATGGTGAAGGTGGATATTCTACCAAAGGAGTATCACATGAAGGGGTTTGTGGTTCTTTTGTGACATAATTATCTCTAGTATAAGAATCCTCTAAGAATGCAAATGCTTCTTGAAGTTCTTTTTCCATTCTGAGTGTGGATACATTTGGAGGTGGTTGCAGAGGAAGAGTTGGCTTTGTTGGTGGAATGGCTGGCAGCTGGGGTGCAGTAGGTGTTGAAGGCAAACCCAGGGGTCTAATACCAGCCATACCACCAAGTGTGACATTTGGATTTTCAACATCTCTGTTGTCTAGTGTAGCAGATTCAAAATGTTGCTGCTGAGCAATATGTGCAGTCTGAATGTTTTGTATTGAAGGCGAGGAGCGCTTCAAAAGCCTGCCTAGCACAACTGCAGGTATATGCATTTCTCCATAAGAAGGTCTAGGTATATTTTTGCCTTGTTGTTTAAATATCTTCCTCTGGCGTTGTAGTTTAGGCTTTCTTGAAATAATGGGATTCAAAAACTTTATCTCAGCAAATAAAAGGCCTTGTGGTTCAAGTTCCAGGGCAATTCCATGTCGAATATCATCAATAAACTCCTCCAATCTTAAAAATTTTACTGCACAAAGTCCTCGCCAATCTTTCCAATGAATCCCGATTTCCAGTTCTCTTGATTTGTCTAGTTTGATGGTAAATCTGTAATATAAAAATTTTGATACTTAATATTTATGTTGATAATAAAACTTCATGATAAATTCTTCCAATATTTTGACACCATTCCAGAAATTCAAAGTTTACCTATTAAATAAGTGTATAGTTCACTAAAGAGTGGTGAAAAAATTTATAACTAATCAGGATCAAAATGGCATCTAAAGTTTTTTGTATAAATGTCCCCAATGGCAATTTTACATAATAAAAAGCTATAGCCACTATTGAATTTAAATAAACATTGAAACACAAAATATTATGCTAGTGTAAGATCTTAAGCACAGTTAATAAAAGAGCTTAAAACCATAAATACCAAAATTGTGTGTGCGTGTTAATTATGTCTAAACAACTTTCTTGTAAAAGGAAAAAAATCTTAATTACAAAGTTCACCTGTTTAAGAACTACAGTGCCATGGAAAAGCAAACACACACTCAAGGCTGTCTATGGTAGGTATAAGGTATCAAATTAAAGCATAACTATCTTACTTTTTGTATTCATTACTAGCAGTTGCCCCTTACTTTGTTTAACTTTATTTTCAGTATGAAAGTATCAGTGGCATTATGCTGGCATAAAAAGTATCTATCTGCCAACTTCTATTCCAATCTTAGTCGTTTGTTTTTTAGTGAAAAAGTAGTAAAATGTAGTTTATTGCTCTCAAATTATATCTCAAAGAGAGCCATCGGTACCAAATGTCCAACTATATTTTGTTTATTGGATAAATCTAAATGTTTCTAAATTCATGACATAGTTTGGATAATTGACATAGAATGTCTTATTCACATTACAAATATGTGCCATTCTACATAGTAGTAGATAAGATAATGACTAATAGGAAACAAAGATAAGGGCTAGGAGGAAGGACACCTGTGCATATTAAGGTATTAAATGTTATGTCAGTTTTGTGATTTAAAATAAACATTTTAAGTATGTATGAATATGGACAGCAAAATTATTAATTCTTGTAAAATACATGATGATTCTCTCAGGAAAAGTATAAAATTATACACTAGTCTAGTTTGAGCAAGTTTAGCAAAATTATGAATTGTGAAAGTGGGTTATTGTTTTCACATGTTCATTGCTTACCTTTGGTCCCACGCTTGTTGAGAACATGGCCTCCAACTGGTAGAAGCCACTGTGTGGTTGTCAAGTTTCAATACAGCCATTATTTCATTACTTGTGTCCTCTTTAATGCTGTAAGTGTATTTCATTGAGTTACGAATAGTTACACCTTTCACAAAGGACTTTAAATCAGATGGGCTTGCTAGAGGATCACGTCGGCTACGTCCAGGCACATCTTCTAACAGGTCTTGACAGCCCATCAATCTAACTTCAAGGGTTCCTGTTACTTGAACACAAGGGCTAATCATAGGAGCTGGAGTCAAAAACTGAGCTCTTGAGCCACTACTTCCAGTGAGGCTAACATACCCTGGACTTGACCCAGTACTACGCAGTTCATGACCTAGTTCAATAAATGCTGCACTTTCAGAAGGGAGTTCTTGCCGACGCATGTCTAGTGACTTACGGAGCAAATCCAGCTTTTGAGTAGATTCAACAAGACTAGTCTGAGCTTCGTGCAAAGCTTTCTTGTCAGTTATCTTTTTGTCACTTTGTAAGAGTCGTATGGCATTTTTTGATCCCTCAACTACAGCTGCCTCGATCCTGAGGCGGTTTCTAAGTTCAGCAATTCTTTCATCTAACAAGGCATCAATACCACTCATATCAGCATTTCTCCCATCACCGTTTGCCCCAGCTATATCACCTTTCTGTTGCTTACTAAGTTTTGAAATTCGTAGCTTTAAATATTCTATTTTGTCTTTAGAGTCAGCAAGCATTTGATGTGCTTCTGCCAACAGTTTCTTATCTCTAGATTGATTACTGCTGCTGATGCTTTGAATCATGTTTTCAGCACCTTGTTTTACTTTCAACTCTATATTCAGTTGTTTTTCAAGTGAGGCCAATTTACGGTCTGTTGTAGCCTCACCAAGCTGCCTTTGTTGCTGTGCAGCCTCAGAAGCCAGGATAATTTCTTCATCATAGGATAGGTCTTCGGGCGACGTGGGTGTAGACTGCCCTCGTGATAATAGTAGTTGCGATTCGAGTTCTTGGAGATCTGACTTGAGTTCGTTCAGTTTGATATTAGCTTTTTTGACTATGTTGGCGACGTCAGAGAGGGACCTTCGATCTGTGGCGACTTCGCGTAGTTTCTCGGCTCCCTCCTTTATTTTGAGTTCCTTACGAATCTCCCTACGTATTACATCCTTGAGCTCCTCCAGCTTAGACGGCAAAGCTATTTCTGGAATACACTCAGTCTTTATACCGTACTTGACACCCAGTTCATGCAGAACAGGGTGACGGAGAAAATCACTGTGATAATAACCTGGGTCTGCCATAATTGAGGATGCACAGTCTAACGTCAGTTAACCATAATTATGTGGGAAAATATCGCTACTATTGCTTAAACATCACAAACCGTCAAAGGTAACGCATTTACCAAATAGAGTACATTTTATCACTTGTCATGTGCTCACTATGATTTTTAGAAAAAGAATACATAATTATAAAATTAGACCATAAAACAAAACAATCTTTACTACCATCGGTCGGTCAACGAAACCAACTAAAACGACGAAACCCTACTACCATTGTACCATAGACAAAGCCAAACCTTAAAATTTAACCATGAATTTAACACAGCACAGGCATAGACTAGACGAGGTGAAGAGGATAGATTTACTAGGATTTACTCTTGCCAGCATTCTTGCTTGTAGACGCCCGTCATCAAACAAATTTTTGTAATAAATGATATCTTAGGGATATCTTACTGCACTCTCTTTTCAGCAAATTAGCAGTTGAAAAACGGTATTACCGATATTGATATTTCTTAAGAGTGCATTAAATTTTAATTACGAAGCAAAAAGTCTATCAAATAAGTATAGTTTGTTAACTGCTGATTATCTAATAAAAAATAAAAAATTCGTGGTACCGTAAAACGGGGTGAATAGGTACGAAGTTGAAGTTTACGTTTAAATTATTCGGTGATGCAGCTAAATTCGATGTTTGAAGTTATAATTTAAATATTTCCGAATGCTAGTTCTTTCCGAAAACATATCCTGTAGAACAAAATAGGCTAAATATCAAAAAATATTGTCTAAAATGTGCATCGTCCCTATTTATACCTGTCTCGGGGTGAACTGGAACAGGACCGGGGTGAATCAGGAAAAATGACGAGGGTTGTCACATTTCTGTTAAATATTATGGACCAAGGTTTGGTACGTAGGTACCTGTGTCAAAATATAAATATTTTAAAACATTTAGAGTAGACGAAAACTATGTTTATATTATTTAATCATATTTATTTCCTGCATTTTAGGATAACATTAGGAGGTACTTACTACATAAATCAGATACAAATATTATTTATATGTTATTCTAAATAATTTATATAATTCAAATGACTTAGTATTAAGATTAGTACGAATTTAAGTCTGTAGAGATCAACTAGAAACGGAGAGGAGGTCTCCTTTATTTTTTATATTTTTTAGTACCACTGGGCAGATACGTACGAGGCATATCTGTAACAAAGCAACAAAACGAATTTCGCTTGAACACACTAATGCATAAAATGTCAGAAATTATTAGAGTTTTAAGGATTACTATTTTTTTATAATATACCTAATATAGCGTTTGTTTACCGAATATAGTAGCTTTCTAACGATGAAAGAATTTTTCAAATCGGTCTAGTACTTTCCTAGCCTATTCTAATGAAACAAACATTTTTTTTCTTTATAATATTAGTACCTACCTATTTTACTTACTTTATCTCAAACATAATTTAGTGACACCCCTGTTTCTATTCAGACTTTAGCGTTCCGATTCAGCCCACATATTCGTTTCTCTTCAAACCCGACCCATCCCTATTAACCCCATGGCCCGTACCTATTCACCCCAAAATCAGTGAAAATCATCGGCATAATTTAATTTGTCGTTACAAAGAAAAATACATGAGATATTATCTTACCTGCACGTGTATAGATCCTTGAAACAATAAATAATATAATATATCTGCTGTAAAAGCACGAAATCGCTTAGATTTTCAGTTAAAGACAAAGTTTTGGACCCAACAAAAACCGCGCCTCGGTGGACCAAAATTAAAAGGACGATTTTTGGCATTTGTGACAAATGTCACTCCAGTCTTGTGTTGCCATTATAATGATACAATAATCTACTACAAGCCGGTAAAAAAAAAATCATTAATACCATTGTGTAACTTTTTTATTTTCGGATTTAATCTCATTTCCGTTTTCGTCCCTATTCAGACGCCGATTCCTATTCACCCCGTTTTACTTTTAAAAGTCAACCGGCAGTCGACTTTTTTGTAATCTTTTTTTGAGAAGTTTGACTTAAAACACACGTGACTAAATTTTACCGAACTCTTTTAAATTTTCAAAATCGATAAAATTCAAATTGATAAATCCTGATTGATTGACTGAAAATACTAATGTGTTAAGCCATTAACCAATCACAATCATATCATTAAAGAAAAATTCTTCCAACACATTTTTAAAGACCTTGAATCAAGGCTTTATAATATAGAAATTTTACGAAAATGATTGTAAACGCACAAAATAAACTTCAAAAAGTGAATTTCATAGTGTCGTGAGCGCATGCATACCAATGTCTACTGCGCAGTGCGCTGCGGGCAGCGCTATTATGTTCCAGGACACTGTGTTATGGCGGCTCTACACGTTATGGCGGCTCTACAAGATGGCAAAGATGTTGGCCAACATTGTGGCAAAGATTTTGGCCGAGAGATTGTGATGGCGTTGGACGGACGATCAGTTTGTTTCGGTTCGGGCCAATCCGCCCAATGTGCGGACGAAAAAATGGATATTGAGGTTTTAACGACTGCTGCGATTTATTCTCTGCATACTGCTACTACGCAAGTGTGTATAACAGAAGAGTTATTAAAAAGAAGTGGAAAAAAGAAGGTGGTGTTTTTTTTATGTTTAAGTTTTATTTTTATGTTCTTTATTTTTCGGATTCCATAGACAGTTTTCAGCTTGATAGAGCTCTATGAAGCGAAAAGTTTCTTCATTACTCATACTTGCCATAATCGTATTCGATATCAATAAATCCTCACTAAAAAATACGTCCGCACAGAATGGGCGCTCGCTGCAAATTGAACGTGTCGCCAACGTGTGGACGCTACGGCCATCACTGTGCCACAATCCCGCCATAACCCTTTGATCTGCGTAGAAAAACCGACACCACACGGATCTTGCGCCAATGCGTGGGCCAATAGTCCAATACCTACCAAATAGATCACCAACCCCCCTTCTACACAATGGCCAACATGTATTGGCTGGCTAATACATTCGCCAAAATGTTTGCTAACGTGTAGAGCCGCCATAAGAAACTTTAATGTGCATTGATCAATTTGATCATTAATCCTCTGCTAATCGATTATTGCAAAAGAGGCCTTGATAATCTAATAATCGATAATATCGATTATATCGATATCTATTTTTATTTGATATAATCGATTATAATCGTAGTCAAATATACTTGATATCAAGTTTAAAGCGATACTATCGATGTAATCGATTATATCGATATAATCGATTACATCGCTATCGCCAAGATGGTACAGTTTAGGTAGGTACCAAGAATTAATCAACACAACTTAGCTATCACGTTTTATGAATAACTAGCGACCCGCCCCGGCTTCGCACAGGTGCAATAGGTACTAAAATATGTACGTATTATACATGTAAACCTTGCACTTTATTTTATTACATTGACTCCCCCCGTACTCGAGTGATGCTTACATGGAGCCTACATCGCATGCTGGCTAGCTGAGCGCGGTGAGCGGCAACCACGCGACTTTTTTCTAATACTTGCATTTTAAAACTCGTGATATGAAATATCCGAATTGAATAATTCAAAAAGTTATACAATAGGTATTGAAGCCGCCTTGAATATAAAGTAATTTATTTTGATAAGGATTAATACCAAGATACAAATAAAGAGCCTTTTCAAGCGGCGGCATATTAATTAAATTTTTAGATTAAAAACCGCTATATTATTATTAACATAACTATATTATTCAGACATATGCTGTCGCGACACTTTTTGTAGATAATGATGAGTTCTGCAAAGTCGTAGTACATGATTTAGGTCTATCATCAACAGTTTTCGCAGCGCACGCGATGTAATGAATTTTCAGGTCACCTTGGGTTACATTATTGGAGTTTTAGTAAGGATCCCTAATTTTTTTTAAATATAATATAGCCTATGTTACCCGAGGATAGTGTAGCTTCCTAATGGTGAAAGAATTTTTGAAATCGGTCCAGTAGTTTCAGGGCCTATTCATTACTAACAAACAAGTCTTTCCTCTTTATAATATTATATATAGTATAGAAAAGTAGCGTAAAATAACTTTTTCACGGTTTCATTTTGAATGTGTTATGTCTAAGAAGACATAATATGAATGACGATTAAATCTAAAAATAATTGCAAATTAATCGATTGCAACATAATAATCGATATAAAGCCAATACTATCGATATTGGTTTGATTTCAATATCGATTTAATCGATACTATTGTCTAATCTAAACAATTATTATCTAATAATCGATTATATTGCCCTAAACTTATAATCGATATAATTGATTATATCGATAGTACAATCGATTATTAGATTATTTGAGGGGGGGAGAATCGATTATCCGGCAACACTAACTGATACTGCCTGTAATGATGCATACAACTTATGAAATTATGAATTGAGTTGAGCAACGATTTGAGAAAACACACACGTGTTGATTCTATTCCTTTTCACGCAGTCTTTTGATCAGACGCAATAAATTGTGACTTCAGTATACAGTGGTTGCGTTCCACTAAGCGCTCAAAACGCTGAAAATGCTCCATTAGCCGTTCCACAAGGCGACCGCGATCGTTGTGGTCGCGGCGAAAACATCGCTCATGACGTCATTACTTTCGCTCACGTCATGCTCAAAACGACCCATCTTAAGTGGTGGGTCGAAGTGGACGTTGAGAAAATTTCAGCGCCATATTTAAAATTGTTTTGACATATGATCTTTGAAACTCGGAAAATGGCGGCGATTAAATTCACTAAAGTTGTTTTATATGATTTTGTATTAAATCATGTAAATATTTAAATGTGTTCCTTGACAGTCTAAAAGAGAAGTATGTTAAAGTATGTATGTAAGAAGTAATATTCATTCTGTAATTTAATATTCATGTTAAATCTTATCACTTACTTACTCCATTATTTAATCATAAAAATGTTTAAATGCTATAATTATTTTCATTAAATACAGTCAATGAAAATATAATGTATATTTATAAAGCAATTTAGGTCATAAATTATATTAAAAAGTTTCAGAATTCAGTGTAATGTGTGACAAAAAAGCTTTCACCTGAAATGACTTTTGAATTCTTCTTCGGAATAAAGATAAATTACATTCTCATAATCATTAATTCGTGGCCTAAATTTTCGCTTTTTACTATTATAATTTTGTAAAATTGCATTCCACTCTTCATCTGAACTAGATGAAGTAGTTTCTGGAGCATTGCAATGTACCAACAAATATCCAACTGCCGTAAAAGACATTTCGATTATATTGAAACTCGAATTGTTTAAAAACTAATCTAAAATAAAAAAATAATTATTAAAGTATATTTTTATAAATATTAATCAAGTTAGCTTACAACCATTAAAGTTCATTGTTAATAATTACCAAACTTTAACCTAGCCTCTTTAAGCTCTTACTTTTTTTTCCAAAACTCGTTGATGTTTACATGAACGCTTGAAACGCTCCAACATGGACTTAATGTTTATTATATTAGGTCCATGCGCTCCAATAACCATTCCACTTGAGTTTATGATATTAACGCTGACAAGCAAGAGGAGCGGCAAAAACTGCGGTCGTGAGCGTTATCGTTCTAAGCCCTTAGTGGAACGCGCCCAGTATATGACAAGGTTTTGTCTTATCTGTGGCGGAGTAAAAAAGAAAGAAAGAATAGAAAGAAAAAACCTTTCTCCCGGGATATAAATTTGTAGGATTTATAAAATTGCCTTGTATTTAAATGGATAAATAATCGATGGCCCTAAGCATGCGTTTAGTGTTTTTACAGAAAAGATACGATATTATAATATAACTATTACTGATAGAATAACCTGGAAGAAAGTAAAGAAGACTGTCAAAGACGGTAGCAGTGACGAGTTTTGCTTGTCAGTCAAAACCTACCGTTTCACTGAATAGCTAGGATACCGTTTTGATGGAAAAATAATGCCAGTTAAAGTTGATATCACTCCACCGCCACCAGCGAATTCCAAACAACCTGGTGTAACGAAATCCTTGCTTTACAACGGTTCCAAATTCCAAGGACATCAGAAAAGTAAAGGAAATTCGTACGAGGTTGAAGTGGTTTTGCAGGTTAGTGACAAAAACAAAGTGCAACACAATTTCCTTGTGTTTAGCAATTGTAGCCTTCTCAAGTTAATAATATTACTGAATATTCCAAAACTCCATAATTTTCACGATAACTTAGTCAAGTAGATGTTTTATATTTTGTTAATTTAATGTGATTGTCAAATAGTGTAATGCATGGTAAAAGTTCATAGATGTTTTCGAATTACGTGATACTGTTGTATAACGAAATATTTGTCTGTTTAACAGCATGTCGACGAGGAGAATTCGTACCTGTGTGGGTATTTAAAAATCACAGGTTTGACAGAAGAGTTTCCTACTCTGACAACTTTTTTTGATGGCGAGATTATATCTGCTAAATACCCTTTCCTTACACGAAAATGGGACGCTGACGAAGATGTTGATAGAAAACATTGGGTGAGATATTTAACTTTTTATATAAACATAAGCTTACATTTATAAGAAACCTTCAAATATTATACTTCAATCATCAATGTTAAAAATTTTTTTTGTTTTGTTCATACCATAACTATTGATTTTTGTCAGTAACTTAAGCCCTTTTATCTAGCATTAAAGTCCTTTAACAATTTTTATGGTTCTCACAACTTAAATTGAAAAATCTGGATTATCTGAGTTATTATATGAATATCTTTTTAATTACAGAGTAAATTTGACTTATTTGTCCCATATTTAAAAACATTCAACTCGGATTCATTTGATTATGAATCCCTTGCTAAGGCTGACTATGTGTTTATGAGATGGAAAGAACACTTTCTAGTTCCCGACCACACAATTAAGGATATAAATGGTGCTTCATTTGCTGGTTTCTATTACATATGCTTCCATAAATCGGCAGCCACTATAGAAGGGTATTACTATCACCGGAGCTCAGAGTGGTAAGTATTTTAATTGATCAATTGTTGTAGCACGATTAAGTTATAAAACATATATTTCTCCTCAAAAAAATTTGAATTTTTTTAAATTTAATAAACAGAATGAGTTGTTTAATTTCATTGTGCATTTTGGCACTTGATAATTGCTATTTTATAATTTTGTCATTTCCTTATCACACAACACCATTTAGCGCCTCCTTATATGTAAAATTATTTAAAATAATTTTGGCTTACCTAGTAATGAAGTTTTTTGCTCTTTTACAGGTACCAATCTTTGACATTAAGCCACGTCCCTGAACACAGCATCCAAATTTATGAGTTCAGATGAAATGCCTTGGTGAAAACATTGAAATATGGATTTACATTTTTGTCCGCTAGTACTTACTTGTTCATTAAGTCTTTCAGTCAGTAAAAGGCAAGATTAAGAATGTTAAGTTTTTTCAGTAATGTAAGATAAAGATGTCAGGGCGAAATAGTACATTTCATTCAGTCAGAACAATACTACCCAGTAACTTTATACTTTGCTTACTGTTAGCAATGCAGTATTTTAGCCTGTTCTTGCATATACTTCAGTCCTCATATTTATTATAGTTGTTTGTAGATATTGTACCTATTATCATTGTAAACATCAATACTCTTTATTATTATTTGCATAAATGTTGACCTAATTTATTGGCCAGTGGGAACCTACAATGGATTCTGAAGGCTCTTTATTGCTAAGTTTCGTTGTTATTGTGATATTTTGTACAAATTACTTGTGTATAAGTAGACTTTATACATATTGTATGTTTTATATCATTTTATTGTGCATAAATAGTATGTCATCAAAGTTACCTATTAATTTGTGTAAATTACGTATATGCAAGTACAGAGTACAGGGAATCTCTATAACTTGAACAAGTTATTACCAATGTGGAAATGTAGGAATTAATAATTCATCAATGTTATTGATAAAATTGAATATTTTTTTTCAATAAAATGTCTTACAGATGTATGTGTTTTCTTTCTTACAAAATTTAACCAAATAAAATACCATAATATTCTCTTCATTTCATTTTAATGTAACATCCATATTTACAGTAAAATACTGGCATTGATCTTAAATGTTTTTTCAATCAAATCATTACAATTTAAAGATTATTAGAAACATTTGACTTAAAATAAGATTGACATCGTAATCATATACCATTCAACAAGCAATAATTCATGTTTTTTATTTGGGTCCTTATATAAACAGTTCTAACAATTTCTAGTGTTAGGAATCCAGTTGATGTGTCGTTATTGAGAGCAGTCATTTTCTGCTTCGAGTTTTTTAGTGACACCTGGTTTCCCCAGGTAATATAACCTATTAAATTCTTATTTTATTTGTACAATAGTTGTCTTGATATTATTGCGATGGACTATATGATAGCACAGCGGTAAAATTTCGAACGTACAGAAATTATTATTACAATATGCAAATTTACATAACTATAAATAATTAGTACAAACCGGCTTCAATGATCGATTATTTCAATTACTTTAAAGTTATAAACGCCGTTTTGTACTTAAAATGTAGCAGACTATCATTATATAAAATTATAGATGACAATTTGCTGTTTTCTAAAGGATATGTTATAAAAATTAAGGCCTTATGCATATAAATAAATAAATCTCATCCAATTTAATTATTTGTCCCTTCGATCGCTGTAAGATAGAAACTGAAACAAACAGCTTATATAATATAAAGGATTTAGTTAAAAGTTATACATACTTGCACTGGTTTTAATTTGAAAGATGCGAATGGCTCGACGGTTAAGTGTTTTAAGTACTGGTCTTATAGTCTCGGGATGTGTTCGATTCCCGGTCTGGTTTGTATCTTAATTTGGTAGAGATAGCATCTAACTAATATAGCTAGTACCAGTGTAAAAATATCATGATTTCAAGCTCGAGTCATTTTATTACACAGGTGGATAAGAATCGGATTAAAACTTGTAACATCTTCCAAGGTATGGATATTGTTAACCAACATTTTGCTTGTTTGTTAATAATGTGATAAATCTCTCATTATATTTTCACAGTGGCAAATTTTAGCATACCTACTCCATATAAGATTAGAAAAATACAATAATTATTGTTATATCTTTTTCAATGATTAATATTTATAATATTATAATTATGCGATAAAAAACTAAAGCTTAAACTAAACTTTGGTGGGATCGTTATGTGTAAATAGTTCGGTAATTTATCTAGATATTAATGAATTTTCTATTAAAATGTGATGTATAAATGTAAAATAGAATTAAATTGATATGCATGGAATCTATTCGTTTTCCGAAATTTATAATGGTTTAGGTATTCAGTCCTTCACCTAATATCACGGGATATTAGTCCATTAAAATATGAGAATGGGAATATCATAATTTATTTGTTATGTTGTGGGCAAGTTTAGATCGGCTTTTTTTCGAAATTTACAAATTTGTTAGAAAGGACGATAATGTCGGGAAAAAGTAAATATTCGTAGACGGTTTTCAAATATTGTAAACCCAAAAGTTAAAAGTTGATACGACTTAACCCTTTTACCTACACTGAATACCAGTAACTCTCTATTCTGCACATTTGTTATTTTTAGTTAGGTGGGCTTTATTTGTCCGAACAAAATTTGGTTACATACTGTCTGAACTAATAATACATAGAAATACTACAAGCTAGACCTAACATATAAAACAATAAGCATATAATTAGGCTCATAGTCCACACAGTACCTAGAAGTAATAAGGCAAGCCAGTGCCATATTTGTACGATATTACGAAACCGATACGATTTTCAAGCACAATAATAGTATGAGTCAGAACGTGTATAGACGAATTACATTCACAACGAACAAAAATATACACCGAATAAACACAAATGATTTAAAATACAACAATTTACTTTCATTTAACGAAATATAAAACAATCATAATACTATGTGAACAACTTCTAGCAGCAAAATAAAACACTTAAATTAAAAAGAAGTATTTACAAGAATTTAAAACAGCTAACAAAAAGTACTTAACTATGACTGTAATATTTGGTTTTGAAATAAATAATAATACAATGAAAGCTATGGCATTCAAACGAAAAAGGCAAACAACACATAAATAAGTTGGTAGGTAAATACCAATAACTTAATGATTACCAGATTACCTATCCAACAGAGTTTACCTACTTAATTCACATTCACATTTCGACAAAATTTTGAAATAGATTAGCTAACTTTTAATATTATAACTTTTGTGTTAATGTGCTAAATGAATAATTTTCTTTTTCTCTTTATCTTATTTGTACAACAGCGGAGGGAAATACTTACGAACTTGATGATAATTAATGTTTGTAAGTAGTTACGACCGATTTATTTCCATAGCTTCCATTATATGTCGTCGGGTAACATCGAATTGTCTAAATAAAATAAAGCAAGCTATCTTTTTGATGTGCCTTCGCTGCTAAACCAATGTCTCAACCCTAATAGGCTGTATAAACCCTGGTTATTGAATTGAGATCGCACCGGTTTCGTATGGCGTTGCGTTACTTGATGAGGATATGCCTGAATTTGCTCAGGATACATATCTTGCAGTCCGGGATAAGCGTCTTGGTAATAACCATGAGGTCGAAAGTAATGGGGATACGAATGATGATGACGTCTTGGGTTTCCATGGGTGTTGTAGACTCCTCCGACGTGATTCCTACCGGGCCAATAGTCTTGTATGTGGCGGAATGGGTAGTTCGGTGGCGGTGTTTGCGAGTGCTGGACCCATGGGTACCTATAAAATGCTTCAGTTTTGGGATAGAAACTGTTCGATGGCATTTTATCGTCATTTGTGATTTCTGGAGCGGTGCGAAGAGGTATGGGTTCTTGTATTTCGGATTTTGGCTTGTTTCGTCTATACTGAAGTTTTGTCCGTGTGCCTAAAACGCTATCTTCTATTATTGCTTGCTTCTTTTGATCTTTTGAAAAATTGTCGTCAGTAGAAACCTCGGCATACCGACTGATCAGTTTAATAGCTTCGCCAATATCTGAGTAATCGTTTTCTGGATTAAGTTTATTTTGATCTTTATCTTTATGCAATTCTTTGGTGTTGTTAGAAGTAGTTACGGATTTCTTGATATTCTCCGTTTTGTTAGATTTTTTATCAGGCGATTCTGTAGATGCCACTGAGGAATCTATCTGAATTTTTTGATCATTTAGTTCTTCAAAATCTGAGCTTGGGTTTCTTTGATCTTCATTTTGCATATTGTAGAGTACGGGGTCTACATTCACATGACCGTATACTAATTCCTTTTGTCCAACATCTGTAAAGTTGTTATTGGTATTTGAATCTTGTGAGTTATTAACTGGACTGTCGCGCTTCGGTTTGTCCGCAAAGTGTTGAAGTGTATTCATAGCGTTGTGGTTCATTACACCAGATTTATCTGTGTTATTATTCAAGTTCTGCAACTTTAAAAGTTCTAATTCCGCTTCTATGCTGGTGTAACCGTTATTATTCTCGTCTTTCTTATCAGGTTTAACGTAATTTGGTTGTAATTCTTGAGCCTGAAATTAAAGAAAAAAAATATGAATAGTGAGTCGCATCCTATTATCAGATGGCACTTATCTACTACTAGCGACTTACTTCTACTTGCAATGAGGATACCATTATTTATTTTTGGCTTTTCTTCTAAATTATTACGGGAATCAACCTTCTCACTCTATTGAAAAAAAAACACATCAAAATCCGATGCGTAGTTTTAAAGATCTAAGCAAACATAGGGACAGACAGCAGGTAGCGACTTTCTTTTATAATATGTAGTGAGGTGACGAAATTCATAAATGTTTTTTTATTTCCTATGGTATTCTATTGTCATGGAACCAACGAAACAACAGCCGTTTAAACTAATATTTGTACATTTATCGGTAGGATTTGTATTAGATGCTCTGCAATATTCTCTGTCTACGAGGTGTAGTGGTTAGAGACACCTTTACTTTGAAAGCTTTTCTAGTTTGGTTAGGATATCGCAGCCTTGAATCAACTGATTGTCAAATAACAGGGATTATTCCGTGCTTCGAATCAAAAAAAGTTTGGTTCCCTTGTGAGGGTTGCGGAAATCAGACGGCAATCGCTTCAGTTCAATAACCAGGCTCGTCAAATCAGGATAATCATAGTGACAGATGATCCCGGGCTCCATAATGGATGCAATATTCGCTAGGTAGGTAATTTGATAAAATGCTTGGATCATTAAAACCCAGTCTGAGGTATCTATAGTACGTTCGACATTATATCGATATTTATTTACCTGTGCAGCGGGCTCTTGGTTTAGTAAAGGTTGCGCTTGGGGATCCAAACCGATGGGTATGGACAGCTGAAGCGGACCCGGCTCGTCGTCGCCGTAGTCGTAAAGAACATCACCGTTTGACGGCGATGGGAACAGGGCGTGCAGTTGCTCCAGAAAGGTGTTTTTGTGTTCGTCGTTGTTAACAGTTACCACCTGGAATTGGAAATAGAACCATACTTAACAATTTGTAGGGACCTATTGTATTTGCCAGCGTCCTGACTGAAGCTATAATCCATTTCAGAATGACCCAATAGTCTTTATTTTAGAATGCAAGTGATTTTACACGTACAATTAGCAGGGGAAAAAACTTAATACAAGAGTTGCATAAATTTACCTGAACACATCCGTTCCTATCTAGCCTCTGGCCTTCGGAGCATACTAGAGGCGTAATGAACAGTGATTTTGTCGTGATTCTTCTTGGTGGCGCATTTTGGTTGCCGCTTTCAGCGCTCTGCAGCCAAGACCGCCAGACGAGGTCAGAGGCTTGTCGGTCAAGGGTCTTCGGCGGCGCACGTGTAGTCGCTACTGCGAGACGCGCTTCTGCTGCCGCTGAGTCGTGCTCCGGGATCTCGGTGGTGGTGGTGTCCACTGATGCCTCCGCGGTCTGCTCGGCGGCGGGAGCGAGCGTGGTCTCAGCCTCGACTGCTCCCGCTCCGTTGTCCGCCGACGCCGCCGTCACCAGTGCACTCGACACCAGTAATAACGTTGTCCACGTGTACCACATCGCAAACACCTGAAACAGAGTTAAGTACCTATCAGATATTGTCAATTGTAAAACAGTTTATCAAAGGCGGGGTTTTTAGCATTGGAAGATAGGCATCGTATTTTTTTTATTATTCTCCCCGTAAGTTGTAATGCCAATTCTAAGAATAGCCCACCACTCATATTTTATTTAGCTATTTGAAGTTTTTTTTTTCTTTTATTTTACACTTCAAGATTGACCTCATCCCACCTGATGTTAAGTGGTAATGAGGTCCTAGCTTAAGGGTGACAAGTACAGCATAATAAATGCTACAAAAATTAATCAAAATATACCTAATAGTCTTAAAGAATGCCTATGTACCTAGGTAATCCAAAATGCTACCCACGGTCACGCTACAATACTACGATAAAGTCGCCGGCACAGCTAGTAATAGTAAATACACCTACTATCAACAAGAATGTTACTTTTAGTTTGTTTTAAAGATTCCGTTCATTTACTCCGCAAATATTTTGTTGTTGTTTTCATATTCGAACAAAAGAAAGCGCATATATAAAACAAAGAGCATGGTAGCACAATTAGCTCTAGGTTTCTGTATTGTGCTGATTCACTGCATTTGCATCGCGTATGCTGTTTGTTTCTTTGAATGGGATGTTTAGGCATCTAATATATATTATTGTATGTGCAATGTGCATAGCAAAAAATATACCTAAGTGTTTCTGTTTTTAGATTACCTAATAGCTAAAATATGATTGTTCTTGCATTAAGGCGATCTAAGATCGTGGATAAATATAATAGGGACCATTTTAGTTTGTGGAGTTAAAACGTTTCATTACTCATGAACGAAAAGGTAGTTGTCGTGCTCTAGTGAGTGATCTTCTTGTAATGCCCCAATATTCTGACTCGTCTTAATAGAGCTCTCGATGGCATGGATTTCACTTACGAGCCTTTATCGCTCGCGCGACATGTTATGGCTAAAACGCGAGACATTCTACGGAAAGTGGATACCTCTTGATCTGCATCCCTACTTTGTGGTATGAAGTACCTACATACAAAAATAAGGATAGTAGGTATGTATCCGTAGTAACCTAGATCAAGTTCTTAACGTTTCTCCTTTACCTGTTGGACGGTCATAATTTGACCACTTTGAGTTATCTACTAATCATACACTGAAGTACGGTAAATATAAAAAGATGAAACATTCCTATCTAGCTTTTCGCCTTCGCAGCATTCTAGACGCATAATGAATAAGAATTTTGTGGTGATTCTTCTTGCTCTTTATTACAATTCAAAAACGACAGTAGCAACGGGCAGTACCTACTAATTTTTAAGTAGTTTTTATCATTGCGAATTGACATAGGTCAAGGTGTTTTTATTGAATTTATCAATCGTATTTATGACCTATCTGTTTACATTTAGTAGAAGAATACAGGATAGGTGTATCTAGATTGTTCCGTGCCCCGATCAAGTGTGATATCAACTGGAGCAAGGTTCGGCCTTATCCATTAGTTCAATAGCTCAGGCACAACGACGGTGTATTCAATGAACTATGACTTCTATAGGCAGCTGATGCTCATCCGATCAATGCCGAGAGTTGATTCCCATCGCTGTAAACTATAGTCTATTGATTTCCTTAAACAGTGTATAATTATGTAAAAAAACTCGCGATGTTTATTGAATTAATGATAGTGATCCCAATACCACACACCTTCAAGCTTGGTGCCCTTTATCACCTGAGAAAGTGAAAGGGCGTTAAAATCACTCCACCTGATCTCTACCTTCACTTCATTTTACTTAAGTACAAATGTAGGCATATCATTTGGATACCATTATCGACTTGCACGCAATGGGTGTAAAAGTATTCTAACTATTCGGTGGTAGTTCATGAGTTGACGTGACGTTCATTATTTCTCTGATGTAGGATCTAGTGTGTCACTGAACACGCGTCCGGCATATTCGGTAATCCCAAACATCATTATAATTATTGTATCTGAATTTTAAATTTGGACGTATTTGAACTTCTAAAAGGCATTTATAAGCAGACGTAAAAGGATTAAATATAGCTTAAACTCAGTGGTTTACCGCACGACAAAGATATATGTACCCACCTAATTTTTATGTTGACAGTAAGGCATCAATGATGAATCGGTTTAGCTTTTATAACCTTAGACTATACCGTAGTAAAGTTTAAATCACTGTCCCTGTACAATAAATGTGTGATGAATATTTGTCATTGTTATGTTTGGTTAGTTACATTATGAAATAGGTACACAAAAGTTGATCACTTTTTTTTTGGTACGATTTTGAAATTTGAACGCGTTTATGCTATTTACTCGGTTAATCATTTTTTTAGGTATTTATGTAATGATGATCACACAAGCTATGGAGCTTGAATATGTTCGTGAACACTTCTCTCTCGCTAACAAGTAATGATAGTCATGAATTTGTCAATTGCTGAACCAATTTATTTATCTTCTGAATTTGTAGTTATGTAGATATTTGTTTTATATATAATTTATCAATATTATGTAAATCTAAGTATACCTTTATTATATATATATTCTTATTAATTTATATAGTATGTGTAATATTATTGTATATTTAAAAGATACCGTAATGTTATTTTTAACACGCTTTTATTAGCTCGGGTTGTATGTATCTATGTATGTAACGGAATCTTTGAATCTTAATTTGACCCACTTCCCGGTCTTTGATTAAGATGAAATTTTGCACACGCTCTGAGTTCTGATCAGGCCTGGTCAAGCTTGTATAGGAGTGTTGGGATACCTACAAACTGGCGCCATCTATGGAAGATCTAGTAAACTAACATAAACTTAAAGCAAAGCATTGAACAAGCTTTGTTGCCAGGAATATCGAAGTATTATTTTAAACCCAAAATTTCTGTCAAATCCCGACTTTTTTTTTACTAGCAACATTGTTGGACCCTTTTAGTGTTCAACATTTTAAAAAGTTACTATTTAGTAGTTTTCACAAAATGTTGGTCTAATTTTATTTACAAAGTGACAGAGATATGCAGTGATAGGTTTACATAACATAAACTTACACAACACAATACCATGTACCTACCCTAAAGTCAAATCAAATTTCTTGAAGTCTTTTTCAGTCTAATTTAAATTCAATATTCATTAGGATATGTTGACGTATTCATTGGAATATTTCGTCAGATTGTCATATTCTTATTGTAATCGCATTGTACATACGGTACCTATGTACGAGACTAAATATATTGTTTGAACATAATCATTTTAAATTATTCTGTTATACAGTGGTAGAATTTAATTTCTCTAACCTTGCAACCCTCGATTTTAACAAAAACAACGGCTGCCGGCGCGTGCGCATCGTTTTTGTTTGTTTTGTTGTGATTACAACAATACTGTATAAAACTGTGCCCCACAATAACGTCGAGTAGGCCAAATTGGTTCCTCCGTTGTTGTGTCGAGGTTGCTTTGTGCAGTGTTGTGTGCCAGCGAGACAGTGACTCTAGGAGACGAGACAGTGACTCAGTGACTCATAGTTTGTGTTTGACTATGAATGAAAATAAAAGAAAGTGTTGTAAGTGTGGCTCTTCGCCTGCTGACGACCGGGAAACCAATTTTTTTTAGGTTTCCAAAACCAGGCTCCACCAATGTCTTGCGGTATGTATGAATGGAAAGTTGTAAATTGTTCTGTTTTTATAGTCTGCATGTCCATGAAAGACGTACAAGTTGTCTGTATAATTTGAACTAAAAAGGTAAACAAATCATACAAACTTTATGATAACGCACTGACCTGTCTGTTTATAAAATCTTGTCTTATTTCAGTTGTGAATTATGGGCTAATTACTGCTATCCGAACAAGACCTGGAACCTGACAGAGTTTCAAAGGAAACTGTACTCTGAACACCGAATGTTATGTCATCGTCATTTTCGAGTATCTGCATTTATGAACTTTCCATCAAAATTGAAACGTGATGCTTCTCCGGATGTAGAGGTTTGTCAAGAATAACTATCATTATCTATAAGTACATTTTTATATTTTATACTCATACAAACGTTTGTATTTGTGTCAAAGATGCCAATTGATAGGGTAGACAATAATTCAAAGTCCATGTTAATATCCCTAAAATAAAAATAAAACAGATTGTATTCATTGGTTAGGTAAAATTGTGCATAATTATTTTGTATGAGTTGGTATGTATGAAATACTTGTGTATGTATCTATTTTTTACCTGACTGCAGGAGAAACGAGGGTAAAGTTTTTCGAGCATATTTATGTATGCATGTATGTATTAAGTATTTTTATCTGTTACATACCCTGTAATCCAAATGGCTGGGTGGATTTTTTGTTTTCATATATTACCTAATTTTGTTTTCGATTATTAAATGAAGATTGTGTGTGTTGTCTAACTTTAAAATGACCTTATTTGTTTTCATTTTGCAGGACCTTTCCCATTTTTGGGCTCTGTATCTGGTCTGTCACAACATGTGGATGCTGAACATGTAGCTGGTCCATCGCAGCTAATTGACCAACCTTATATGGATGTTGAACCTGTAACTGCTGCATTACAGGCAACTAGACAACCACTAAGGGACATTACTAATAAAGATGCTCATCCTGCGACCTGTCCACCACAATCAAGAGACTGCTAATATAGATAGCTTTATGAGTGTGAATGTACATAAAAAACATTTAAAAAAAGAAATATGCGAAGCCATAGAAGCTACAGCAAATTTTGACTTTCTGGATGGCTGTACTGTTCACAAAAAACAGAACATAAATTATAATTTAAAAAGTGTTTTCCACATAACTATCAAAAGATTTTGTACAAAAAAGTTTGTTTTTATTATTAGCTAATAAAAGACTTTTGAATTATCTAAAATATCCATAAACCTCTTGGGTTCTTCCTTTTTAATTCACAAAACCTTTTTATTAGTAGAAATATCTTCCCTTTTCAAATATTAAGGATTATGAGCAATTTTAAAGAGAGGAAATTTGAAATATGTTTGTTTAGAAAATATTTTGTACTGAAAACTTTCTACCGAAGCGAAACTGGATAGATTGTAACCATTATTATCCACTTAACTTTTTGTTTGGTTTTATAATGGTACAATTTTTCAGTTTAGCTTTGGTGAAAAAGTTTCTGTACAAAATATTTCCAAAGACACGTTTTAAATTTCCCCGCCTGTAAATTTGAAATTTCCGCGTCCTTAGTTGCTTGAAACCTTCAATAGATGGCGTTAAATCCGTCACTTTTTCGTGACATTTTTTTTGTATGAAGTCAACATTCTTCCTAGTGTTTATATGTTCCTTGGTTCTGATGACAATACATGACTAGCTAAGAAACGTCATTACAAATCCAATATGGCGGCCTCCCCAAGATGGCGAACTGACTGTTTGAAATGCACTTCCATGATATGGTTATCAAAGAAAGGGTTTGCTGTCAGGAATACGAAAAAAATAGTCACGTGATTCAAATCCAATATGGCGGGCGTCCAAGATAACGGACAGGCTATTTGAAATGCACCCCTATGATATGGGTATTAAATGAAAGGGTTTGCTGAATGGGATACGAAAAAGAATTATATAATTATTGATACATGAGAAAACTAAAAAGTAGAAAATAAAAATAATAGTTTAAAAAACTAAAAAACACGCTTTTAGCTCGCACTAAAAATTACAAAATAATTCAGACATTTAAGAAAGAAAGCGTGGAGCGTTTTGTCCAAAAAGAGTAAAGATAACATAAACGCTCCACGCTTTCTTTCTTAAATGTCTGAATTATTTTGTAATTTTTAGTGCGAGCTAAAAGCGTGTTTTTTAGTTTTTTAAACTATTATTTTTTTAATACTTAATTTATTGTTGTTTAAAATTAATTTTTTTTTCTCCCCTGTTACCGCACCCATATACAAACTATCTGCATGACCCAAGGGTTGACTGGTAGAGAATGCCCCTAGCATTAAGTCCACCTGTTGTACTTATTTGTGCAATAAAGTTTTTAAATAAATAAATAATATGAGATGTCTTTTGTTAACACACATTTGGTTCTTAAGTTCGATTTTAATTTATCCATACATTTAAGCCCGTAAATTGAATATTCCGTGATATTAAAAGATATTTTTTATTTAAAAAAAAATGGAAAAATCCGTTTAAACTTGTTTAAAAAAAAGGTGTTTTTAAAACAAGAGGTTTTATAAACTCATAGTATTGAATCTGATGGAAAACACTTGCCCTTGACCGGTTCCTAACAGATCATGAAAAACTATAAGGTAAACGCAATCTTGAGACTGGTTATTTTATCTCGTGACTTAATGCTTGTGGTCATCGGCAGACCATATATTTAGTTAATGGCGTGGCGTGCACATTATCTGCTTTATTATAATGAACCCGATTAATTGTTTCTAGATTTTACTTGAATATATGCAATGAATGATCTTATACCTATCTTACTAATTAAATAAAGTAGCGTAGTTAGGCACTTTGCTTTGAACCCTTTTTGTGGTACGGAGGGAAGAAAGGAAAAATTATAAAAATGTACCTACATAAGGTTAAGAGGTAAGTTATGACAAAATACGAACAGCCGTAAAAGAAATTATCTCATCTACTGTCAAATTATTAACAGATAGAAAAAGAAGATATTTAAATACTTAGTTAAAAAAAAATCTATAGAACGATTATAAGAGGCTTATTGAGATACAACTCTATCATTGATAAATAAGTCCATAACGCTTGTGTTATAGTCCATATGCATTGAACAGTCTCTTAAATATTCACATTATAAAACAGATGCACATATTTTTATAGGGAAAGTAAGTGTTATATTCGCGTGTATAGTAACTCCCTTGACCCTAGTTTAGTTAGACGCCTCTGTATTTAGGTGTCTGTAGTCGGAGCAAATAAATAATTTAGTGCGCAAAACAAGGGCAGTGGCTGTTGACCCCGTCGCGATCTATCGGCGGCATCTGGCAATGATCTCAGGCGCCGCACGCGCAGACGCACGCGGAAGCGACTCGCGGGAATTGACCGTGTTTCAATGGGTGCTTGATTGAGCCTCTCCTCAAACACCGCACTGTGAAAAGGATTAGAAAGTGGGATTATGGCGGCGATGGCGTAACCCTATCGGAATTTTCACACTGAAGGTCCCAGTGATCCGTCAGAGCGCCCTCTCATTAGCATTTTGATGCACGCACCGGAGACTGCGTCTGACCTAATGAGATCATTATGTTTACAAAATGCAGGCACACGTCGGGTATTCCGTTTGTGTATAATTAACTGCGTACTGAATCCTCGAATGTTGAACCCTACCTTGACATGTATGCGGGAGTGAGACGATGATGCCGCACGGAGGTGCGCCAGAGATGCACGCAAATAGCTTTCCAGCCGGAATTTGAGTCGAGTGTTTCTGAGAATACCTCTGAACTGGGATTGACTTCAAAGTTCGATGAAGTTTTAGAGATAATCGTTAATTACAACTAGAATGTTGAGTAATTAAAATCGGCGAAGTTTTATTTTCAACTGATTGCACAATTGCTGTGTGTTTTGAACATGATGAGTATTGCAAAGCCACGTTTTCCGTCGCGCCTGACTATGCGTCACGAAGTGGTTGTTATCCTTGTTGCCGGCGTGCATTTAGATGCAGCTCCTTTAATTAACGCACGCGTGAATCAACATTGAGCGTTTGGGGGGATCGCGCCTCCGTTACTTTCTACAGTCACGCTTGGCTGCATCATTACAACTTCTCCCTTAAAGGGACGGCAGGTGCATGCGGACATCCGAATTAAACACATTTAGATCTTACGATGACCAGATAAGGGCTATAATTAAAGAAGATTATAGTCAATCGTAAAAAGTTTTAGAACTATAATTTGAGGACTAGGATTAAATTGATATATTTGAAGTCGATGACTTAGATTAGATGATGGTTTAGGTTACCTGAGTAGTATTATATTAACGGTAGCATTGTCAGATTTATGATTAAATAAATAATGGTGTAGTCGATATGTTCTTAACGTCGAAGTCAGGGTCTAGACCCTAGCTAACTAGCTAGCTAGTTATGTCATGTCTCTTTGTTTAAAAATATGAAAACCAAATTATGCGCCAACATTGTCGTGCATATACCTACATATTGAGTATAAAATGAATACAGGTTAGATGTTTAGAATGGTAATGATTACGAAATAGGTTACAATGGATTTATTAGTAACAAATAGGTAAGTGACATGCGCTAAGTACCTAACTGTTCCACGTGTATTTCGTTGAGAATTTTAGATTCATTGTATGGTAATGACCTGGGTGGCGATTGTCGAGGGGCATCGAGAAAGTGTTGCCGCTAACTGGACGGACACGACGCGGTGTTGACCGGATTTGCATGTTAGGTAACTGCAAGCATTTCAAGACTCTTGTCTTTACGGACTGGAGATTATAGATACTACTGTGATGGATTTCGTTTGATTATTGCAACATTTCAGATCTCCTCTTAATACTCGTACCTAACAACACCCTAATGGATCAGACAGGGTGTTTTACACATGGTATAATTATGGCTTCTGGACACTTGAATTTTATATATTTGGGTACGTTTAAAAGTTCTATTCGAAACCATAAATAGACTTAATTACGTTATGTACAGTACAGGAATTGATAGCTATTTAACAAATGAAAAAATGACGTTGACTTTTAGAAAGTGGTGAAAAATTTTAATCCTTCGATTCGTCTTGATGTGGTTTTATGCTAAAATATTCCTTCTTTCTTTTTCTTTTATTTCTAAAACTTCATTTGTCTAAACTAAGAAATTAACTTATCCTTATAGGTAAGGTAATTTTAAATAAGGTCATTTAACGTTTTAAAAATAGTCGTTACACAATTACCGCTAAGTATCTCTTTTTGAAACCGCTTTAGGCGTTAAGACGCTAGGTGTCGCGTTCTAAATAGTTGCACTGGCTCTAATGAGGATAGGATTTCATATAATTTTTAACGACTATTGGATCATAAATAAATATTTCGAAATAGATAGCCTGAAATTGTTACAAATTGCCTGGTAGAAAGTTTTACTCATCGAAAGTGGTTGTAAAATTGAGAACACCTAAAATTACTTTAAACGGTATGATTTTTTTACATTTATATGCTTAGCTTTTCTTCTTAACAGGGAAGATTAAAGTTTAAGCACTTGATAATAAAATACCTTTTCTAATAGGGACTAACCAACCAAAGATAAAAAAAGTGTTTCTGCGACATTTCCGAACAAAAATGCATCGTGATTGTTAAGTGCACCAGCATTTGCGTATCTATCTCTAAGTGACAATTTGAACATTAAATTGTGACAATCTTTACTTTATAGCACCCCTCATTAAGTTTAGGGATTCCCTTCACGGGAAGCAGGTAGAAAAACTACCGCGTCGAATACGTGAGTAAGAAGTCTATAACCAACTCAGGTGTCTTCAGGTGCGAATAGTGATGGCAATTCGGTTCTTGCAGTCGGCCTGGCCGGTGTTTTGTCACTCTCGTGGGCAAGTGTGTCGCGGTCGAGAGCAGCCGTCGACCTACTGACTGACTCGACATGTGCCGAGACATTTCACTATCGTTTTTATATCATTCATAACTTACGTTTTTTCAATATCATTACCTTACTACGTGTATGATTACTATAACAGACTCGTTTTTATGAAGGTGTGCGAGTACGGTGTACCTAATCGACTGGGGTATTCATATCCTGCTGTTAGTTAACAATAACATGTGTAAGTTTATACAGTTATTGCAATTATTATTTCAGTGGCAATAAACTGTCAGTTAATCAGCATGCGTTTATTGCGTTTAGAATACTTGTATATTCATATGAATCTGGTTTAAGGTCATTTTTGTTCTCTTTCGCATTTCCATTTAAATATGTTAACTATTCTAGATATATCGATAAAATGACATAAAGTTTTGATTTAAAACAATATTACTTCATGTTTAACAAGATTGATAAGAAATCTTAATTATATTTAGTTTTTTTCACTTTTAAGACTAAAAGTACGAAATGTAAACCATACGTGAAGTAGGCATGTACAGTGGAAAGCATGGCAGACTACAAACTTGGACATTGGAGTAAAATCGCATTGCAAGTGTTAACCTAGATGTGCTGTTGATCGAACAAAGGCGAACTCGCTATGGAACAGGTGACATAATATTATTAACCTGTAGTTAAAGTCGTACATACAAAATCACGTCAGACTACACACGTTACACTTTGTACCGACTTTACATCGTGCACATCTATACATATAAATAAAATTAGAGTGTCCGTTTTTGATATTACAAAACCGCTTTTTACTACATTCATATGAATATAAGTACAAATATACCATACGGTATATATACCAATTTTTTTTATAGTTTTTGTCTGTCTGTCTGTTTGTTCCGGCTAATCTCTGAAATGGCTGGACCGATTTTGACGGGACTTTTACTGGTAGGTGATGTAAAAAGGAGTAACTTAGGGTACTGTTATTTTATAAAAATAATATAATTTTATAAAAAAAATCCTGTAGTCCACCCGAACAAAGTCACGGGTACAGTTAGTAAGAAATAATATTGAACTGACTTGCAGTTTGCTGACGTTGTGTTTACCTTGACGTTTTGTCGACCGTACAAGCAATAAGTAAGTAGGTATGTACGTTAAAGAACACTCTGGTCATTTCAATTGTGCATTATTCCAGTGCATTTCCGTTTCAATTCCAGGCTCGCAGGCTGCAAGGGTCGACCTTAATGCTTCTCTCTGTGTTCGTTATTTGGGGAATGTGGACAATTTCTCGACGAATTCGGTCAAAGCAGCTGGAGCGAACGGAAGGTTTGCTGAGACAGTCCAATTTACCTACCAAAGGTGTTAGACGAGGCTAACTGTACGGACAGTTCAATTAAAAGCAACGCCTTTCCCTGTAAGGTGTAATTATAAACCTCACATTAACGTTAATACTGAGCGCCGTATGTTGTCACGCTGCCGTTTAAGGAATGATAAGGATTGGGTCCGTGCTAATAGGCGTAATGATTTTAATGCACAACTAACCTTGTAAGGTTTGAACGTTTAATTAAGATAATTTATTAAGAATTGGAATGAATTATGCATTCATTTAAAATTATTACATTTGAATCAAAAGGATTTTGTTTTAAAAATTTTGATGATAAGTTACTGTCAATTGAATCCTTTCCGCAGCACGTTTCTTTTCCGAAGAAGTGCGAGCAAAACTTTTGGTCATGATGGGTTTTTATTTGAAACTTGCTGTCATAGGAAACTTCGTACCGTTTATATTTTAAAATTTTCTTTTATGCACACATTGTCTGCCAATACAGAAAAAAAAGGCTAATACTTGAATCTTTTAGTTGATCGTGTCTTATGCGCTTTCATACATTAAGGCGTTTCATTTTATCTATACATTAGATTTTAAAATAATTTGCTATTTGAAACTAGGTTGGTAGCTAGCCAATTTTGAAAAACTACTTAAATTTTTTGTGTTAATTTACCACGAAATAGTGCACTGTTTTCACTCTTTTAGATATTTTAGGAAGCCACAGCTTAGCTGCTTCCATTTCTCTAGTTTCGAGCTGTCCAAATGAGTGTCATGTTTATCTACGAATCTATCTATGCCCGTCTCCCGTGTAGGGCAACCAGGCAAATGCGGCGTATCAACGTCCAAAAACAATTAAAGAACAGCCGTAGTTAAACCCTGAGGCACACCCGGGGCGGCGGACAAATATGTCACACATTTACCTCAAATATGTTTAAGAGCTAAATTCGGTAGGGCTCTTGATATGCTATGATTTCAAACTGCTAAGCAATCACAACTTAATATGCGTTCTTAAAATATGGCTGAATATCATTGTAAGAAATGTGTTCTTTTATCAAATGAAAATACATACATCGGGACGGGGCGTCTTAAAACACAAATGCATTAATGCGTTCTTGATATTAAAAAATATTAAGGTATTAGAAAAAGTAAGCTAATTGAAAATACTGACCAAGCATGAACCAGGTCATATCAGTCAAATTATATTCAATTCAAATTCGCTTTAATTTTGCAACTTACTTTAGTAATACATAGCATCTATACGATTAAAAATGATTAGCTGATCATTACCGATTCGGAAATAAGTCTAGTAGTTTAATTCCCTGTCATGATTAGGGGGTCTTGGGCTCGATTTCCGGGTCGAGCAGAATATTTTTTAGACTTTTCAAACATAGTTCGGTTTTATGGTAACGAACCCATATTTATCTAATACGTTGATTAAGTCAATACCGAGAAAGGCCTTTGCCCTGCAGCGAGATATTAAACGGACTAATACTAAAGTAATGTTTGTAACCCAGCACATTTTTTACCAATAAGTTTAAACTTATGTCTATCTTCGAATACTCTTGTACGCGAATCCACATTGTTACGTGTGGTGTGTCTCTGGCACGGTGTTTAAGAACTGTCGAGCCTAATCGAAGCGCGCGGAGACGGCCTCCACTCCGACACGCATGGAAGACACCCGACGCACTCAGTTTATTTATAAAAGAGCCCATTCATCTCTCACTTAATTTTAGGCTCGATTAGGGTTTGCCGAACGTTAGCAGAAGTCAATCGTTTTTGTCGATTCCGCGAAAAAAGGGCGCGGTGGCTCAATTTGATAAATTGCCAGTTTGTGCCTCGTTAGTTTTACGCGAACATTAAACAGATATTGTTTTCATAACTAGATTCCTTGTAACAGAATAAAACTAAATTTGAAGTGTCTTAGTAGAAACTCTTTACTTAGATACGCCTCAATCGTGCCATTTAGATAGGGTTAAATGTATGTATAGGTAGTCCTTTAGATTCACAAAAAACTCAGATTTTGTTTTTTTTTTATAAATAATAATTACAAAACCTACGTTATTTGCCAAAAAGGTACTTTTTAAGTATCACAGGGTCACGTTAATGTATACGAGAGTGATATTTAATGAAATCGTTAACCTTTAATTATTGACAGTTACCTGTGATTGGTTTCCATCAAGGTTTCCATTCTAAGATCGAGAATTGTGAGTCTATGGTTAATAGTGATGGATGTGCGTTAATAAACTAGTTTTGAATAGAGTTAATGTTTGAATTTGACTGATTTAGCTGCTCTAAGACAGCTGATAAAACTATTTTGTTCGTAGTAAGTAGGTACATGTATTATGTTAGGCATTTTTATCATAGGTATAAACACGTTGTTTGATGTTGGATCCGTTTTATGAATTTAAGTTAGTTTGAGTTTAATGCGATATTTGCTATGGTTTATTTACATTTAAAAACATTTTCTTTCGTCCTGCGTAACATTTTATATCCATCGTACTGCTTTTAAAATTTTAAAACTACGTGAATGATAAGAAATATGAAAATTGAACGGAATAAATGCAACGTTGAGGAAGACTTTTGATTTAAACAGCATCCATCCCCCATAATATTATATATGTGGCTAATGTACAATACCTTAGTGAATTACGCACGACACTATAAAATCAATGACGTCAACTTTAAGTAAATACTATACTTATTAGAAAGGTTATATGAATTTGTTAAAGGCATATAGAAAAATATTTTGATGTGTAATGTTCTTAAGGGCCAACACAACAATTCAAGATAAGCCCACCTAATACCTACCTACTTATTAAAAGTTTGACGATTCGATTTGAGAATAACAATATGACTTTGCAAATGAATTTAATTATATGTTTCACGTTTATTGCACTTACAAAGCGGCGATAATGACGGGCTCAATGCCATGTGGCATTCCTTACTGGTCAATCACAGAGCAAATAGAAGAGTTCGCGGTGTTTGAAAAGTGTTTAACTTAAAATCAAGATAAATATAGTCTCACTTTCCCAAAATGCATATCAAAAAATACTTAATATGCCTAGAATGCACTTAGTATTATTTCAGCCGTAGAATACAAGTGTGTGTGAAATAAATTGTGAGAAATAATGTCCAAATCATAATAATAAAAAATATACTTCGAACAATACCTATGATATTTTGGAAGTTCTTTTGAACAACATGCGTCAGTTGTGAGCGTGTATTTCGTTAATTGTCCTGTTAGATATACATCTTCATGTTAATTAATCATTTTGTTTTTCACACGCAAGCAATGGCTCAATAAACTCTTAAAGTGACGGAAGCCTGCAGGCGGTTTTAATTTCAAACCCTTACTCCGAACCCGCGCACTGTCAATGACACGTAGTTCAAATATAAACTACGAATTAGCCGCTTTGTCCACTGTCCTGTTTGACCAGCCAGTACACAGGAAGCGCCGTCAGGATCCCGAACTAAGGGCCCGTACGAATTTTCGCTCTAATAACCAGACGCGTTTCTAAACGAACGGACGTCGTAAATGAGCGTGCGAATACGAAATCGTATGCATCGTACCGAGACGATGCGTTCGGAATATCGCCTTCGTATTTTTGGAAGGGAAGCAGACTGGTCGGAAGCGCGGGCGACAGATTACGCCGGTGAATAACAAACGAGATGGACGAGTATAGCGCTCCGTCTGTGCCCTGCGCTTTCATGGTCGTCGGCACATCGACGCGTATACTACACTCACGCTGCTGATCGGTCCGATTGTCCTTAGGTATGATGAACAGTTTAATTTACGGATAAATTCAAATCGATAGTCGGACTAAGTCATAGGACGCGATCGATATAGATGAGACAAGAAAGCAAAATACAAGTCCGACTGAAAAGGATGAAATGTAAAAGAGTTTGTCTAAAAATAGGTAAATATTTTATGTGAAGTAAAAGTTTCCATACAATTAACATGAAAATTGAATTTATTACTCGCAGTGCTTCAGAAGTTAGTGTCACAAATAGGTAGAAACTATAATAGATATCTAATGATAAAAATATACCTATGCTTAGATATTAATAAGTAACTTCTTAGGAACACGGATTCTTGGAAGCTTCCTTGGAAAAGTAAGTACCAACGTAAGGTACTTACTATTTCAAAGGAATCGAAAGATTAAGAGTAAGAGTCGGTGTTTTCCTGATAAAAAGTAGCCTCGGGGTGCTTAAAAATGTAGGATACCGTGTTTATAATTTTCCATGCCCTCAAAAGCTTTTGTAAGAACAAATGCATTCACATTGCAACATGCAAAACGATGGGTAAAATTATAATACAAAAATAGTTCCTCTTTTGTCTAGAATTAGAATTGCTAATGCAACGTACACGTTGAGATTTTCGTTGTATATTATTATTAAGAGATAGTCTAAGAAAAAAAATATGATTGGTATTATGATGATAGTCATCCAGTTAACTAGTAATCGAATTCGTCCTCGGACAACTTGGTAAATGGTAACCTTAAAAACCCAAACGAATTTAATGGTTATCTGAATGCAAAATAAATAGTGATAGCGGTTCATTGAGAGCCCTAAAGTAATCTTCTTGTTTATTATCATCACTGTTTATTTTTTAAATTTGTTCATGAATTTTTGTTCAAGAACTTACTAATCCTGAACTGAAGCAGTGCTTAGTTACCTACTACCTATATATTGTTTTAGTTCAGACTTTGTAGGTTTATGTAATATTTTTAAGAGTATTTATGTATCAGTGAAGTCTTCTAAAGTAGCGGTTTGATCAAATCTTTAGATTATAATTATCTTTAACAAAAATGTTATTTTATTAGAATCAATCATGGTTGGCATTTGAGTTAACGTTTCATCATTGCAAGTATAGCTTGCAGCTGCACACCTGTGACGAAAGCATAGAGACAGGAGGCTTACCTTGACGGAAAACGTCTTGTTGTACCAACTGACTGACTTACGGCAAGTTTGCTAGTATCAAGTAAGTTAAGAACTAATCTTACTAATTTAACAAACGCCAAAGCTTGTATTGATTTTTATACTTTTTCACGCAGATGTACTGAATGGATGTGGATGAAACAATAGCAATGGTAAATAGAATGGTAAATAGAAGAGATACTGCAGACTGTACATTAATATTCTATATTTTTAACCCGAAATAACAAAGTCATTGTCAACACTTAAAGAAGACGTTAGGCGACGATAGGTGCAGGTGCGTTTTAGCGGTTGAGTCTCCACTTGAGCGGAGTCCCACAACGCTGCTGTTTTGCCCAAGCAGCGGAACGGTGTATCAAAGTATTCCTTCCCTTAAAGAAAAAAGGGTCTTACCTTGAAGGGAGACGCGCGTTGTCGTGCGCCGGTTACATTATAGCGGGCGCACGTGCCGCGCTGCCCTGAAACAAACAGAAGTAAATTTTAAATTTTGCCATACGCTTCTAGAAACAAATGATTCAAGCAGATTCTTAAAAAATAGGACATTTGAATATAACTATTCTTCAAGCTGGTCGTAAAAATCTTTTTGCAACAAAATATAGGTGATAAAAACTTTAATCGTAATTGCCTACACTAGGAAGCCTACGTCTTAGGCGATTGAGGTTCTCAAGTAATTAAACATGGATATTTCAAAAGCGTAAACGATTTGTAGAAATCTGAGACGGATTCGTAAAAAATATATGCTTTGTTGTTCGTAGACTTCATTTTATTTATTTTTGAAGATATTTTATTTAACAGTCAGTTGGTGAAACTCTTACAATAGGGTCGTAGACTAGCTAGCTAATCACTTGAGATACTTTTAGAGACGTGTTAAAATATTTTTTTCTTTATTAATTATTTAAAATACGAAAATAACGTTGCAGGTTTAACTCATCAACACACTATCGTTTAATCATTTCAGTGATTTTTAAAGTAACTTTTTTTTTATTTGAAAGCCTACCAAAATTAATTTGCAAACAATAAATATTGCCGACATCCTTTTAACGGCATTGGTACCTTATAATTATTTTTAAAACATAACAAGATATGGTTGCTAAATGTGAGTCGATGACCACAGAATCAACTGACGAACGTTTTATTAACAGAACCTGAGTAGGTACACTTTGATGAATCCGCCACAAGGCCTCGGAGAACAAGTTGTTACAACAAGGAAACGATGTTTATTGAAATGTTAATTGGTGTGCCCGCAAATGTAATTTATTGATCCGGCCAGCAGTCCTTAACCCTGCAGCGAGAAAGTGATATATCGCCTCTGCGCTTGGCGACAAACGATTTTCGTTTAGTGAACAGTACAAAGTAAAGTGGTCTAGTTACGATTTGTGTGTTATAGCTTTTAATTATATTTGATTTTAATTAAAAATGTCACAAAATAAGTGACACTCTTTACGAATCCTTACGTAGGTACTTTGTGATTTATCTACTTGTGTGCATCGCTCCTTGTGCAAATATTTTTCACGTTGATCCTATATAACCCAAATAATAAATTTTTTTTTTTTTGTAAAATCATAAAACGTTAATTTGCTAGGGTATATACAATACATATAGGCGAACTTACAACTTTCGAGAAACTTTTCTTAAAATTATATCACCATAAACTTGATTAAAGAAAATGAGCAAATTTCATATTAGGATTAAAATAAACTCAGGCCTTCATTCATATTAACTTTTATTTAGATTAAATTTATTTGTATTTATGGTACGTACTAAGCAGAGTTGTCAACGCCCTTTATATTTTCGTCAATGACCACATGCGTTTTTAAGTAAATTAATGAAACAAAACAAAATTAATGTAATTAAACATTCTTAGTCCACCACTCTTTCATAAATACTGGCACACTTCATCGGCGAATAAAGTATGCGCTTTCGTTTGTTCAGTATAATAATAATACGTCTAGTTATTACTAGAACTGTAGATGGTAGATAAATATGAAGCTGTATTGAAGCTCGATTCCCATGTCCCGATACCTTCGAGTCTGGGACGCTTTCTAGCAATATCTGCGTGATGTACGCAAGACACCGGCGCGCGCGCACCTCGGCACACAAACCGCATGAAAGTTGATCGACTGGGCTGTATCCACGTATTAATAAATGTGTAATATAGCCAATGTCCTCATAGTGCTGATATCATTGATCTCACCGGCCAGAGTTGATTTGTACTGGTATTGTAAGAGATATCCGGTAATGTAGGGGTTTTTTAATAGTCAAATAATAACTTCATCATTTGTATTTTAACTACTGAGTCCGTATAGTTTGTTAAATTGTTGTACGTTTTGATAATTTGGTAGGTGCTACGTTTTGATAATTTGTTAACTACTACATTGAAAATGTTAACTGCTAACACTGCTATATTTGACAACGTAGCCTTGGCTACAATAATAGGCTTTGATAATACGATATGGTTTATCTAATCCAATACGGTTAATATGTACTTATGTATACATTATCCACAAAGAGGAGAAGATTCTACAAAAGGTATGAAGAATATCCCACCGCAAAAGATTAGACGTCAGTTAGTAGACAAAGACCGTTGTCAATATTGGTTTGTATGGGCGGTAAACATCGAGCGGGCTCCTTAGAATCGTACTACGTTCCGTTCCACGGGCAGATGCTTATTGAAGGCTTGATTGTCTCTGGAACAAAGACTGTCTTTTTAAAAGCCAGTTGAGTGAAAGGCGGTTTTCTACTACTTAACGACGGCATCGGAATTAAAATAACAAATGTTGACATTTCGTAAAAGTGGAATCAACGCAGTGTAAAAAATTGTACCTTGATGAGAAGATTCAAGTTGACTCATAACTTAAATGGAATTTTGAAGAGCTATTTTAAAAAACCTTTTTTTTTAGAAATTCTCTTGGTTGTTTGATTTATTCAGGATGGAAAATCAAATTGAAAGAGATTTGATCGTATCTATCTTATAATATAAGAATGTTCATTTTAATTTAGACAGTTTATTAGGAAAGCTGTCGTGGTAATTATTTCATCAATGACATCCTCCCATAGTAACAAATTTATGAAGCCCGATTGTCTTGTCACTTGGTCTAAACAGTAGGTAAATTGTATTCAATCTCTAAATAACGAATATGAATGTCTTTACTACTATTAAATTGCTAGTCTAATGCAGTGAATAAATTAAAAAACAATTTAAACAAATAGTAATCATAAATCAACATCCAATCTATTCCTAGTTGTGAATTTTAAATAGCAAAATGGCGATCAGTCCAGTAAAACTATCAGTAGAGCCTTATCATTAGGTAGGTATTTCCATGGTCACTCACATTTAATTTGAAGATTGAATGTCAGTGTCACATGTGCTTATTGCTCGTCTGTTATTTGTTTGGAATGGCGACTTGAGTTATTAGTGGGCAGCTGGCACTGAATCATTATTCATTTGTTTTTAATACCCAATTTTGGTACGAATTGATTTCTCTTCATAGTAAACATCATGTTTGGAGTATTCCATCTTGATTGATTGTTATGAAAACTTGTTTGTGAAATCTTTTTTATCAATGCTGATGTCATAATTAGTTGCTGCGAAAATGGTAAACAAATATCTCTCCCATAAACATTAAGTTCATTTTTAGAATGCTACGCAACGATTCTAAAAATGTCGGTAATTAGAGGAAAATTTTCTCGAAAAAAGTAAGGCATGTAATCATAAAAACTTTTATAAAATGTTTATGTACTTGTACCAGGCAAGTTGTCGTGTGTTGTGTGTTTAGCGGTTCACGAAAGTAATTTGGCAGATGTAATGCAACAATAAATTTTAAAAACTTTTATTAGAATCTGTGAAAAAGATATAAATTTAGAAAACATCAATATTAGAAAAGTTTAAGCAAACACATCCATGCCAGGATGTCCTAGATAGGCCTCCGCTGCAAGAAGCGGTCGTACTTAAATAATACTGTCCAGAAAAAATAGAAGCAACTAGCAGCATTTTAATTGGGAATTAATTAATTACTTTAATCACTTATGTTACATATTGCAAATAATAATTGTGATGACAATGGAAAACATACCGGACGCTTATTGAGTAATTTGTGATATAAGTAATAATTAACAATGAAATGTAATAGAAATTGTTCGTAATACATTTCGTTCGCACATTATGATAGCCAATTAAAGAATGAGTTTTTATCTATCTAACTATTTGCAATAGTTATTATGTCATTCTTTGTCGTGCTTTTCCCACTTGTGATCTAAAGAATAATAGCGTAAACCAGGAAATGCCCTCCGTGTGATGATGATGAAGTCGTTATTATTGTCTTGGCCCCGATTTCCAAACAACCTTCATTGGACTCCAGACCGGCGTAAGGCGAGTGTACACAACGATCCTTGTCAAAATAAAAAGTTGTGAATGCACTCAAGTATGTAATAACAGTACAATCATTCTCAGGCATGAGCCGTGAAAGCAAAACATCGGTCGGGTTGTTTCTAAACATTGTGTGCAAATTTGTGTCGATAAAAGCAAATACCCGCAGGCTGTTATTGCTTGTTTATGTGCTTCGTGGTTTGTTTACTGGGTTCCCATCTCGGGCGCAGTTTGTGTCCAATCACTCATATTTTATTGATTCGATTCTCACATACATTTTAACAATGGTGTTAACAAATAGTTGAGATGCTGTTTCCGTGCGTCCTTCACCGTGTATTCCTCGATATTTAATTTAAAAAAGCTTCAAATGAGTGTGTCACAGGAACTGTTATAATTTCTACAATGGTAGGTTAAGAAATTCCGTGAGAAATAATCATTCAGCACAAACTCATATCAAGACACAATTGGGTCTAAAGAAGGTTATCCATGCTACAAGTTACTTGATCCTCGAGGTGCTTTTTTTAAAGGATTAAATAACACAAACAAAGATTTTAATTAACATTGTGCTTATCAGATATTAATTTACTTGTTTGTAGGTGTCTATTTGTATGTGAAATGATTTTGTTGAATGATTTCAATTCTCACGTTTTGTTTACATTACTGATTGCGCTAGGTATTTGCTCCGGTTCAGCTAATGACGAATGCTAAGCGAGCACGTGCTATAGATGCAATGCTAATACTATCTACGTTGTTTATGCAACTATGTTTTTTGTATCTTTTTTTATTACTTCCAGAACTGGAATTTTGTACACTTATGAAATTAAATATATAAGAATATTTGTTAAACCGAAGTGAGTGAAGTAATTTGTTCTTATGGAGATAAGTGCGTACAAATTTACGACTCTCTGTTTTGTTATTGTGTTATACGCACTATGACGTTATCATTAAAAGTCATTGTCTCTGTTTATAATTGAAAATAATGACATTGATTCAGATCGAATTATTTTACGTTTTTTTTTATCGATCGAGATGTTATTTTATAAAGAGATCTGGTCTGTGTGCGTGAGTAAATATCTAACAGTTATTTTGTATATAGTGACGTTAGTTACAATTACGATGAAACTTGTTTCTTGTATTTATTACATACCTACTCGTGAACGATCTTCAAAACTACGTTGCAAGAAAACATTCGACTCCAAAGTATTCATAAAGACAACGAGACGTTTAATTAAATTTTAACGATAAGTGACCTGAAGTAAAAGGTTGCCTGATAACTCATTTAATTGAAAACATAATCAGTCAAGAATTAAAAACATTTATACGTAGGATCCACGATTGATCTGTGTGAATGTTCTTACTGATTTTCAATGCTCACTGAAAAAGTTTGGTGTAAATTTATGTATCCTAGAAGTATTGTTTACTTTTTACGTCCGGGTCAAATTTGCTTAGTTAAAAATGTATGGAAAACAGTGTACAGACAGGTCTGGTATTTACAAAATAATTCTTGTAGCTATTTATTGACTGGCTCACTGGTTCAATGGATAGCGTTCCTGTATATTACCCCAAAAAGGTAGTGGGTTTGAACCCTACCCAAGAAAACTTTTCGACAAACATGAGTATTTTTCGGTATCCGGGTGTTAAATGTATTTAAGTAGAAGTATAATTTGATACCACCCTGATTTTGGTTTCCATAACACAAGTGCTTTAGCTAGTTACGATGTTTTCTGATATTTATTTAGAACATAGGTACTTGCTAATAAAGAGCGTTAAGCAAGAGTACGGTAGTGGTCATAGCATCTCTTCAACTACTCATCTTGTGATATGACATGTTTATCAGACTGACCTATTGAAGATGGCGACCTACCATTTATTATTTTTTATTCGATAACTATAAAATGTTTTTTGGTCATTATTTTCGTTATTTACGCTAGAAAATTTTCCAAGGTAGCATAAAAGTCTAAAACTATTTAATTACAACCGTGACACACATTTCCATAAGGAATGTTTTAAATGGGGCATTCGACGTGGACATTTCATTAATTGTAAGTAATAGAAAGTTAGTGGCATTTGTATCGTTTTTTAGAAGAAGCCATAAAAATGCAGTTTCATATATTTTTATGTTATTGTTTGTAATAGTGAGAGGGATGTAAAAGGTATGATCTGCGTAGTTTACGAGGTGATTTAAATGGTCATAAAATGTTTCATTGTGAATTATGACGACACTCGACTCGTTACAATGTCAGGGTTAAATCAGTTCTTGGTTGCAAGTTGGTCAGTGGCACATGAAAGTTCTCATTCTAGGAGGGGCGTGATGAATTACTAACTACCTCCGTCCAAGGGATTATGGCTTAGTTACATTAGTCTTTCGGGACGTCGTAAAATATTAAGAAAGTGGAGATGTCGCGTGTTCATAAAATTAAACTTATCACCGTCTTAGGACTTTCACATGGAAGTAACTTTGAGGATGACTCATACCTCAAGAGATAGTAGAATAAATGAATGCCTGGGGGTTTGTGGGGTATAACTACACGAATAATACATTAAACCCGTATTTAATGTATTAAAACTAGGTTAATTTACGCGGCTAATTATTTAATAACTGTCTATTCATATATTTATTAAAGTTAGATATAAAACAACCTACTAGATAAAACCCTGTCTTTGTTTTCTTGTTTGATAAGACATTTCAAAATGATTTCATTCGCGCTTAATGAAGATAAAAAGGACTGACTGAATTAATATTACAAAGTCTATTCAGCAGAACTAGTAAGTTGCTTCTCGCTGTCTATCAGTATTATGCTTAGATCTTTCAAACGACGTAACAGATTTCGATGCGTTTTGTTTAATATATCGATTGATTCAAGAAGAAGCTTTATATGTAGAATACTATTTTATAGCAAAAAAGGCAACTAATTTATAAGTTTTTACATTGCGTTTAAGCGAAGCTGAGGCGGGTCACTAGAGACCTAAGATAGCAGGAATTACCTATATTTAATGAAGAAATGAACAGTCTAAGGCGTATCATGGTAAACATTTGCTTTCGCTCAAGTGCATAAGAGCAGCACAAAAGTCCAAAGTCTGACTACTATTGACTGTGCTTAGGAACAGTGTCCTCTAAATATTAATTACCTATCTATCTGATAATTGCAGAAAACGTGGGCCTAGCCTATGCACTTGTAGGCGCTAAGCTAAAAGGGTTCTGTGGGTGGTATTGGCCTAATTAGCAACGTAAATAGCGATTAATTGATTACATGGGTTTTAATCGGAGAAAATGTGTGCAGTATGGACACACTTACAGACCGATTTAAAGAAATTAAGTATGTACTCGTGAGTTACGGTGTATTCAATATTTTGCCTCATAATATGATACGTTTCAATGTGTTATTTTACCTTTTTGGGTGGTTTTGAACATATTCGGAAAGATGTAGTGTTAGAGGACACATGCGGCGCCGAGGACTTAGACTGACTCCGGAGGACTGCCTTTATTTGGTAGAATGGGACGTATCTATATTTTGATGTTTTTGCATATTTCTAATAATTTACAGGTAATGATGCGTTACAAAAAGGTTTTGGTGTTAATAATCCTTACCTACCTACTTTCAGAATGAAGTAAAAATTAATAATGGTTAAGTAAATAACTACTAGGCTAGAAATATATTCTTTCAACCTGAGGGCTTAATATGGAATAGACATGTAAATTAAAAATTAAGCTCACAAATCGGTCAATGATTTCTTTCTGTTCCCAAAAAGGTCGTACAACAAACTGCTTCTTTGCAGGGTATACAGCGCCCGGAAGCTAGTTCGTAAATTGATTTGATGAAACTGGTTTTACTGGTATCCTCCTTTTGATTTCCGTCCATTTTTGCCCAAATCAATCCTTTTTAGTCAACTAAGACACTAATAAAAATTGTGAGTATCACGGATACAGATAACATAATAATAAAAACTTAGATACTCTGCAAGATCATACAGTGGTCCGTCACTATCAAAGTGGCGTTTCAGACATTTAATAGCAATGTAATTCAATATAATTTTAATCAAATGTGTGTTGTAATTTTATGTGCGCTGGTAGAGCTGTTGCAGTCACGAATAAACCTGTTTAAATATTCCAAATGTTAACAGTATTTCCTCTCTAGCCCTTCAATGATTGTCGCTCTACTTTGCACTAAACGTTAATGTAGTTGTTAAATCGATCAAAGCCAATGTTTACACTACGAGTAGTGTCTAGTACTAAAACTAGTCAGTTTACTATTCATGAAAGTTGCTCTGGCGCAGACGAAGAATGCCAGTTGGCGCCGCGCGGCTAAGTAAAGGTATGGCAACTTACAGGATATACTTAGAACTTTATTACATAAATAAATGCTGTACGGCGGATCGCTCCCGGATTCAATTTATCAGTCGAGTTTGAACGTAATGTAAACACAATCATCTTAAATGCGATTGTAAACATATCTAAACGCTTCTACAAAGTACGTCGTCTCGTATCTTACTACAAGATTCGGATTTTTGGCAACTTTACCTATACGTAAATTAACCTTTTATTTACTGAAAGGTTGACGTTGTATTTACTTTCTCTCCGTATCTGAACTCATTTGCTATGTTATAAAATTATAGTAATACAATTTGAATATGTACTAGTACTATACCTACAAACCGATGGTAATAAGTAACAATTATTTATAAATATTTTTTTATTCTATTCAATTATGGTAAGTTTGCATTCAGAATCTTAACCCTTTCCCTGTCCGCGAAGTAGATATACAAAATAACCGGACATATACGACAGTGGACTGTTAACTTGTTAATAATGTAGCCAGCCAGTTCTTCAATTAGTTGGTTTTTTAGTAATCTATTTATCAATTGTAATGTGTGCAATGCGTAGTGAATTCAATCGAAATATCGGATTAGTAAATAAAAGCGTAATTTAATATCTTGCTTTTAAATGCATTACAATGTTCAATGGCTATTTGAGATGAGTTGGTAAATCACAAAGGATCAGTCTGTGTCGTATGCATGAATCAGATTCGCGACATTGAGAATAAGTCACTCAATAAATCACGCACTGGGCAGCTTCATTATGAACGACTAATGACCTGCTTATGCTAGATAGATAACATCGAAATATTGCTTATAATCAATGCGACTATTGAGAGGATTAACATATAACAATAACATTACATGGTTTTACATGGAAGATGTAGAAATTGAAAAAAAAACAGTAATGTTATATTTGTGTAACCCCAAATAACCAGGTGCGTAATAAAGGTGAAAGCATGTGGAGATGTGTGATTGGATGTTTGTTGGTCTATCACGCAAGTTCTGCTGAATTTACTTAGGTAGATACAAAAATGAGATATAAGTATGTAGTTCTAAACATATTCGGCAGAGGGCACTTACCGGAGGCTAACGGGTTGATAGGTACAACAGAAAAAATCACCTACGATAATTTGCAGTTTGCTCTGTTTGGAAGAGCAGCACGCGCGATATGTGAAGGTCGTGGGTTTGAGCCATGTCATTTTTTACCTGCTGGTACGATATGTAAATGTTTAACAAAGTACACATTTAACTCACTAAACGGGTATTTTCAATGGTGAATTATGAAGAAGTCAATGAACAGACAATAGACAATCGATACAATGCAAAGTTAACTGTCTCTTCACGGTTGTCTTGGCGCTGATCATTGCTGGCTGATACAATCTACGCAGTAACTTGTAATCAGTGTAATAACACCCAGGAAGTTCATCAGTATTATCGCTCATCTGAGGAAATGAACTGGGCTCTCTTTAATCCACGCTGTTATTCTAATCCCTTTGCATATTTCAAACATTAAAAAAAATTTACAAACTTTTTATATAATCTTTTGAGCCTTAATTGTAGTGGCAATTTAAGTTCTACTACTGGATAAAAAGTAAAGGATATTTTTTATTCAGTTCTGTTAAATCGTTTGCTTCGCATTTCATTAAGAGAGTATGCCACCTCCCCTCTGAAAACACAAGTAAAATTGATTAGGTACTGTAAAGATTGTACCTATTAAATGATAATCTCAGCAAGATAGACAAATAGTGTCATTTAAAATAAGGTAACTATGAATAATGAATAGAAAAAAGTGTGTTACGCGATTAAGTGAGCAAAAACATTATTATACTTATTCATATCATGGAACCCATTACTCAAATCCATTTTAATAAAGGATGTATTGACAGGTTAGTAAATTTACCTTTGGAATAAAACTAACAATAATAATAATGTCTAGAGTTGATTTATGTTTCATCTTTGAGGAACTAAAGAATTGCTTTAGTAGTATTTAAGAGGTTCTTTATTATTAGGACGATTTGTTTCGTAGTAATTAAGCATGTAATATTTTGGTTTTTTAATTAAAAGCGACCTAAACTTTGAATTTATTTATTCGTGATTGGACTTCTGGGATTGTAAATATAAAATTTACAATCCCAGAAGCTTTTGATAAAATTATTTTATGCACATCATAACGCCGATTTCATTGAAAAAAATCTAAAACTTTTTTAAACTATGTTTTAAATCTAAGATGGCGGTTGTAAATAGGTGACTAAAAGACTCCTTAGTCTGGTTTAAGTAACTCTTACAAAGAAGTTGGCAACGATATCGTAATATGGAATGACATTAACGTGTGGGTCACGTTGGTGTACCGTAAAGCGAGCTGTGGCCCATAACAGAGTTAGTTACAGCACATACCTATACAAGAGTTCACTTTTATTCGGTTGCGACACAATAATCGCATTATGTCACGATTAAGCACAATTACATGTATCATCTTAAAGTAATAGGAGGCCGAGACGTCGAGAACAATGCTTTTGAATTTGCGCATTGGTTAGATGATCCTATTCGATTGGAGGTGGATGAACGAATTGAATAGAAGTGACTATTCTTATTTACGCAAATTATTACGCAACCAAACAGATAACATTTAAAACCTTTCATGGCTTTTCTCTGTTTCTGTTTTAATAGTTGATTGAATGGCACATGAGACTCGAATGTATCAGGAACTGAGTATCTAGGTATAAGAAATATGCAATTAACTAAATAAGTATGTCGTACGAAGCAAGTCACCTAAAAGAACGATGCTTATCGATTAAATGTTTATTTTAATCCATCTGGGACTTGCATTGTTTCAAGTGAGTAGTTTGAATAACGAAATAAATGTACATCGCAACAAGAACGAAAAGTTACGTGGCCGTAGAACAATGCGTTGGCAAATGTGTACTTTATATGTTTGGTAATTATTCGTTGAAAAAACAAAGATTGAATTGAGAATCATCGTTGCGAGATTTACATTTCTGATTCAGTTTAAAATACATGCTTATCTTTGTTTTCAGTTACATAACTTGCCATGTGTATGACATTACTCACAGATTTGCTTCTGTCCACGATTTAGGATGTTTGGGATTTGAAGTTAGAAGGCTATAAATCCATGCTTGGCTCTGAAGATAAAAGCGCGGTAACTGTAGTAAGACTGACCAGATTCGAATCAAACGAAGTAAGTCTTACTGCTAGAAGTTATAGGAGTGCACCGTAGCGCGCAGTTCGCGTGCAGCTGGACACAATACCCAGTAGCAGTTTTCACTTTCGTCCGTTTGGTAAATGAGCCGATTAACAATTCCGCCCGCGGGCAGGACGTCACGTCGCAGCTTCCGCATTAGCTCCGTCCCTTGACGAATGCTAGACAATGCTCACTCTGTACCAGGCTTTACTTTCTATTCATCCTGCGACCGATAATGACTCCGTCAGTCACATACGACGGTAATTAATGTTAGGCGCTCATTTTAATTTCAAATTTTTAAACCGCAGTTCATGTAGGCGGTTGTGCTGAAGTGCAAGCTTTCACTGAATTGACAAATTTTAATGCCACCTCCGACTTCCGAATTCCTTGCGTCAGATTGTACTTTCATTGAAAACTTATTCATGCAGGTCATTGGAATTTGAAGTGTTAAAAAGATTTTTAATCAACTTCTCGTAAATGTACACAACATTAAAACGTTATTTTATTAACGTTACGTAATGATGAGTTTATGTATGTATATATTTTGCAATATTCGTTAGTAAAGAGGTTATCGTTAAATTTTTAATGTTTTACCTAAATTCTCCTAACATGCAAATAAGCCTGAGTCAGCGAAAGATAAATGATAGACGTAATCTAAAAAGCAGTGTTAAGAATTTTAAAGCAGACGTGTCACGGGACGTCTGGTATCGTATTATCGTTAAATCTGTTAGCCGGATGCGGCGTGAACTTGCGAATCGGAGGATCTGTCAATCAGCTTGCGTAATGCGCGGGCGCATGGCCGGCCTCACGCGATGCATGTAATGCGGCTCGGCGTTATGTTTTCATTCATAAGGCGAGGTTGCTAGCAGAGCAAAAGTCAAGGAGGAACCGTGACGCGGTCGTCGATGCTTGTGTAAACATTTTATAAAAAAACCTTACGTGAATGGGATAGAAGGACGAACCCTACGACAAACACTTATAATGTGCAAATGCAAAACTGTTTACTGAGAGCATAATTACAGATAAGTATATCTTCATACATTATATCCATACTAATTTTATAAATGAGAAAGTAACTCTGTCTGTCTATCAGTTTGTCTGCCCGGCTTTCTCGCCTAAACCACTGAACCGATTTTGATGAAATTTTACATAGGTGTACGTTAGACCTCTAGAACGGATATAGGCTGCTTTTTTAACATGGAATGGGGTAAGAGTGACCATGAAAATATATTTGTGGATTAAACCTGCGTCCATGCGAACGAAGTTGCGGGTACAGCTAGTATAGAATAGAATAGAAAAGAATAGAAATCATCTTTATTCATGTAAACTTTACAAAAGCACTTATGAATAGTCAGTACAAATTAAGTATTCTACCGCCGTGTTCGGAATGTTGATCATGTCGAGAAGAACCGGCAAGAAACTCGACACTTACTCTTTTCAATGTAACAATGTTCCCTTACGCTAGGTACTTAAATAAAATATACAAAGCTTATATAAAACATTTCCGAGAATTAAAGTTATTTTAGACCCATACATTTTTGTCATTTATATAATAACATCCAGGAAGTGCTAAACTATTGCACAAGTTTTTACCTTCACAACTTCTAATCCGGTTACCACTTTTATTAAGTTTTGGATCTATTTAAAAAAGGGTACAAGGCGTAAACTTTTAGCAATTCAAAGCATATCAAATTAGATTTCTTTTCATGTGTATATATTAATAAAAAAGTTGTGCTTGTTGACATAGTAAAGATCAATGCACCTGCAGTATCGTTAAGCGTTCCAAGAAACCATTCTCCTAATGACAACGATAACACTTCACTTGACTCGCATCACTAATTGTATTCACTTAACAGGAAATCACTAAAGATATTAGATAAAGTTCACGTGAATCTATTCACCTCCTTAACGTGTATATTTTGAAAAGTTACGACTTATGATAGACATAGATACTCAGTTAACTCTTGTTTACCAATAAGTCATTAGAGCTCACGTAAAATTTGGACTTCTTCAACGATGTAAGTTTGCAAACGATTTTGAACGAAGGACTTTGTGAAAGTTGTAGAATAATCTGATTCGTATTCTTTTCAAGAGAGGTAGGGCATAGCGATTTATAAGAGAGGTAGGGAATAGCGATTTACAAGAGAGGTAGGGCATAGCGATTTATCGCTCGAACTGGAGCAGCCCGACTGGTGAAATACCTCCACCTTACAGAAGACCGCAGCCAAATAACAATCACTTCTGTGTTGTTGTGTTTCTGTGTGTGAGTAAGGTTTCCAGAGCTCCTGGGGGGTGCTGCGTTAGTAGCAGGGGTCAAGCCTTCAAGGTAAGGGCGATAAGTCCAGTAATAAAATAATTATGCTGTACTTATCACCCTTAAGCTAGGACCTCATTACCACTTAACATCAGGTGGGATGAGGTCAATCTTGAAGTGCAATATAAAAAAAAAATTCTCAAAGCAGTATGGTTTGCTAATTCAAAATTTTGGCATAACATATTCATAAAAAAACTGTTCTTGCAAATGCATAACAATGCTCTTGTGGTGGGAATGGTAAAATCTTCAAGAAACTAAATTACGTCGTGACTCTACTGCGATTAGATTTAATGACTTGTCATCAGAAAATATAGTTACAGTAACGTTTTATAATTCATCACGACTTCATACGATGATTCTCCTTAAATTCTCTTGCATAGGCCTAAACCACAACATCCATGCTCTTAATGTATTTTCGTTTACATTAAATGTTTGCCGACATTAAGGTGTGGTCGCATCTTACCAAACTTGACTCAATACACCAATTCGGAGCCGGTTTTAATAAAAAATACATGTTAACAGCCAGAGCGAACTTGTATGAAATTTGAACCCCGCTAATGGAGACATAAAACTGTTTTTGCAGCACTTATTCATAACGGTAGGCGTATGCAGTTGACCTATATAACACATTGTTGGATGCATTTTGTTTTAGATTGTTTACTTATATTTTCTATTATGAATTTCCTTTCTCGATGTCACAATAAAATATCTAGATATAAATAAATAATAACTAAAATAATCTAACTATACTTATAAGAGATGCATTAATTCCAGTGGTACAAATATACATTTTCAACTGTATGCTACAATTTGCATTTTTTATTACTATGATAATAACTTTGTTTAATTGTAATTGTTTAACTTAAACCATTGGTTTATAGAAGACTATAAGATTTTATACATGATTGAAACAAAAACAGTTTTCATTTTCTTTAGTCAGCAAGCAGAGATCAGGAGACTTATAGTCAATAAGATTAAGCGTGACTAGTGTCTAATGGAATCTGAAGTCGACGGGCCCGAGTCAAGTTCCTTAATTCCTATCACTGAATGGCGAGCCTCTACTAAAAGGGAAAGCAGTGGATCAAAAAGGCATCGATTCCATTGTTTGTGGGTATTCCGCGTGAAACACGCCGACCATTGTCGCTGCTCTCCTCTGTATTCAAGACAATATGCCGATTGTTTTCCTACCTTTCGACGGACAATTAGTCAGAAGCATGTCACGAGATATTGCTTAAGACAACATAATATTCAGCTATTCAGGAGATGCTGTATAAAAGAATTCGTTCTGGGCGAGAAATTGAAAGGTTCTACGGTACTGTACGGTAATAAGGTAATACGGTGACAGTCAATTACCTTTCATCGATTAAAAGTATGGTCATTTCAGACATTTCGGTATGCTTCATCTGTTACCAACATTCACTAATGCAGTAGGAAAAAAGAATCAGCTTTGTATGTATACTTTTGATTGCAATACAAAGAGCTGCTTTTAAACTGTAGTCATTTGAAAACAAACTACATGTATGCTGGTTATGTTAAATTCTCGTAACTATTGTCACACGTACATAGGCAAGTTGCAATCGTTCGACTGAACAATAAATCATTTTGTTTCAGTTGTCTCGTTACTTTTACGCGTAGGCGTTCAGCAAAACTCGGGAATATTCAACACTAGACCCGTAATACATGTGCTGTACAAACAATCCACTTTCAAGGCAACCTCTCCTGCGCCAGTCATACTTATGTGCTCTTATTGACAATTGACAAATCCGTGTGCGGAAAAGCGGGCGTGCGTAGTATAGAATATTCATTTGATTGTTGGACGTGACTTGAAGAGGGTTCCTTGTCGATAAGGCAATTGAATTTTGATGTTGCGAACATTTGGACACGACACGATACCAATGTTTAGATAATACAGTTAAGTGACGGGCGCGAAGCTCTCGCATAATATGCGCGCCTCGAATATGGTGCCAAAGTTTTTGGCAGTTACTCATCTGACATTCCGTGAAGAAAAGGATGTAAAATTTAGATTTACTTGTATTCATACTTTGTATGCACCATGTTTTGCTCTATTGTGTATAAGTTAGGAGCAAGATAAGGAAATGAAAACCGAGTCAGTAACTGAAATGACGTCAGTAAGTTTCTATCTGTTGCATAGAACACAAATCCCCATTTTGAAATTGGGTCAGTGCCAATAATGATTGCACGCTTGCTGCCATAGGTATCTGTTTAATTTAGGGAATTTTGTGAATTTCGATGAAAGCCGCGGTGGGTCCACTGTAGTTCGCCAAATGAAATTGTAAACCGTTGTTGGCATTGCCGATATTGAGGCCCGGATATTTGCGATTCTATCGTTTACAAGCCTATTCGAAGCGTATTGGTCATTCAGTAATAAGTAAATGCATTACTTACTCATTCAATATTTTTTTGTATTTTTTTCAAATAGTAAATAAAACGCCACTCGTCAATGTATGTGATCGGTTAACTGATTAGTATTTCTTTTTAATATAAGATTGATAATTTTCAGCTTTCTATGAAAACTCGTCTGTTTAACATTTTTTAAATTATTTATTTGAAGAACCCACTTACTTTTTACTACTATTCATTCGACGGTAAAAAAAATATGTAGCCTTTTTTAAAAAAAGTATCAAATATTTACGGAGTTGAATCTGAACTTCTAAAATAAATGTGAACTAAGTTGCGCGCGGGAACATGGCCATTAATCTAACATAATTACCTGGTACCTAGCTACTGTTACACTCATTATTGTTATTTCCGAAAGAGCACACAAGCGTTTTATGTCGCGTTACGAATAGTAATCAAGGTGTATTCACCTCTGCAGAACACCCGTCTCGGCCCGAGTGTGGCCGGCTTAGGAGGGGAACTGGGGAACATCTCCCCCGGGAACTGCAAGGGGCAGGCAGGGGCGGGATTATTGCAATTTGTTGGCCAAGCTACAGTCCATAAACTTCTGTAGGTGACATGGCATTTGGATTTATGCGCCTTACTTTTTCCTTCCCGTGGGCATGTTTCGACCAAACATCGACGTGCCATCTACCAAGTAGGTATGCTTCGAATTATATTTTGAGTCTAAAAAACCTTTGTTTAGCGTTGTTTGTTGATATTATTAATTATGGAAGACACCGAAGTATATTGTATTTAAACTAACTTTTAATACAAAACTTACATTTTTACCAACGTGACTAACCCTTGTTAAGTATCTTTTGAAACAAAAAAAACATAGTATAGATGAAACTATAAAATATAAGTGTTTAAGCTAAAAAGTCACATACAATAATGTATTAAGTACCTACTGGCATTACTCCTTATTTATAAATATACTCGTTCTTTACTGTTCTCGATAAGAGTAATTTACATACACATTAATTTATTTTCTTGTGAACACGAGAACTTGGCTTCGCAATAATGGAATTCAGGTAACTATTAAAAGAAATGTTTTTATGGAACTACTAACAAAATTAAATAACTAATTTGAGAAAAAGGGCATATTTACAGCAATAAAATAAGCAATATGTTTTGCAACCTTGTGCATTTTATGTTTCTACATATTTTTTTCAAACATGTATAAACTGTAAGTAAACTCATTCTTTGGCAAGTAAAAGTTCTATTAGACAGTAAATCTTAATAGTAGTCCACGTGACATAAAGAAGGTCAGCTATAAACTCTTTTACGTCGCATGTTTAGACTATATATAGATTTAAGACTATTTTATTATCTGGCTGTACAGGGTATGGTACTTGAAGCAAATTGAAGCTGTAAAACTTAAAAAGTATGAACATTTAAATTTTATTAGCTTCAATAGCTTTAGTGCTAGTTAAAGAGATATTGCTTGCAGACACAAACATGAATTAGCTGCGTGTTCTTGCTAAGAATAATTGCAATAACAATTTATATGTTTTTGTTGCCTACTAAATACTATGTTTACTTTCTAGACTGAGATTAGGCTCAAATAATACTCTGGATTTACTTTCTTATTATTAGATATTATGGTGTTCAAGTTACACTGTATTCTAGTTCAGATGCGTGGGTCGGTGAAGAAAGTTTATTGAGTGAAAATTCCTAATTAAGCAAGGGGATAACAATCCAGATACTTGAGACTAATAGCATTGGCGTTGGCGACAATGATTTACTTAGTTATTTATTGAAATTGTGGTCCCTTAGGTTTAATTGACTTGGTAAAATTTAACCTATCTTGTTTCCAAAATTACATTACTACCACCTTACTGTGCTTGTCATTAATTGATATAAAATAAGAGCATTTTAGTGCAAAATCATGTGCCATCAGTGCTTATTAGCTGAAGGTTTCCTTTAGAGTTAACTATGAAACGTTTTTTAACTAGGAACATTTTGATTCTTTACTTTAAAGTGAGTTACGCGGCTAGCGTCAACCCTACGGAGCCCTTAGAGGTACTTACTTTTCTACACATACTATGACTGTGTCTGAGGGAAGCAGAAGAGGAAGGTAATGTGCGGTTGCACACGCCAATGAATTTTTGATAGGTCTAGGTAGATGACAACGTTGTTTGTCGTAAACTTTTACCGCTTCTCGTGTATTTGGTTGGCGCACGTAACTAAAGGAAACAATTTTCTGATATGAATCCAGATGTATCAGGAATGAAGTTTTTTTACAACACAAGCTTTCAGAGGGAATTCAGGATGTTCAGGTAGGTATTGGCTAAGGACTTGTCGATATTAACTGAGTAAATGCGGATTTTTAAAATGTAGCTCCTGCAACAGTAAACTTTGAGGTCTTTTTCTGTTTGTTTTTGTTTAACAGGTAGAGGTAGTACTGCAACTACTTTGATGAATTTAAATACGTATACATGGAGATCTGAAATCCTTTAAAGTTACATAAATGTTTCTAAAAACCACCTATAATTTCCAAATCAAATCAGATGGACCTACAGACTAAATATATAAATTGAGAGTTTGAAGGCAAGGATTATCTCATTATGCATACATAAATTATACCAAGAATAAAGTTTGACACCTGTTACTTTCGATGTTTAAATTGTCTCCGACAGTTAAACAGACAAGGGAGTAATAACGCGTTACAGATCTAATTCATACTTATTATGATATTTCATTGGAATAGCGGCCCCGTTGTCGCTTGTTCACGTGCCTGAGCCCAACTATCCGAATAATCTTACTTTCTATAAAAGGAAATCGAAATTATCCAACTACATATGGCATTCCATTTCTCTCTCGCCAGTTTTGATAATTGACTCCCGCTCGGTTTTACTTTTAACGTGGTCATTCAAATAGGGAAAAGGTTCTATCAACATTCTTCGGATACTCGAAATGTTATTTGGTTTGTTTATTTTAATAACGAGTTAATGGACGGTTTTATGGGTCAAAGTGGGCGCATGCACGATATCACGGCTTACATGTTTGATGGTGTAATAATAGCAGCCAGGCATTTCATTACAATTATTGTTGTACCGGTCTTAATGACATTAAAGACGAGTTTAATTGATTTTTAACGATTTGATATTTTAAGAGACTCTACGTTTTTACTGTGTATGATGTTGTTTGAATTCATTTTGTTATTAGTGGGATAAAATTAATTGATCTCGAGGCTTGAGTGGTGACAAGCCAAGGACGTTCCATACCTCGGAACGTGTTACAATTGCTTATAATGTGTTTATGTATATTTATGATAGATACTTATGTACCTACTTATATTTTTAAAGTATCATTGAACTGGCGACCTGGCGGACACGGTGTTAGTATTTTCTTTATTTCCATCGTCGCGACGACTCGCGCCCCGAGCGCGACATTCGATTGTAACTCAATTGGGGCGCATTTGCTCACGGCCAATCATATCATCGGCCCGTCTACCAGCTGCTCCATTTACGAGGATATTGTTTTGATGCTGGCCCGATGTCAAACATCGCTCATTGAGTGAATCGGGCGGTCCTGCGGCGGCAAAATGCGATTTCCTGCCTCTATTACGCAGACGTGGACACTCAGCTTGTTAGACGCAAGTTCGTAGGCGATTCTGTACGAGTCGAACGCCGTTTGCGGCAATTAATGAATAAACAGATGTATTTGCTAGGTATACCTACATGACAATAATCAAACCACCTGTATGAGCATGGCACGGAAACAGTGTTCATGTTTAGTGTTTCTGCATAGAAATTGTGTTTTAATTCACATTGTAATTTATTATAATTAGTAAGTGTTTAATAAATGTAAAACAGGAATTATACTTACGTTTTGTTCATATTCTGCTGATCAGATAATAATTATATGATTAGTACACATAGGTACTTATCTAATAGGGAAGCAATAAAAAATAACTTTATCTGGATTAACCTTGTCTTGTAAATAAGAAATTCAATCGAAATTTCAAACACAAAATCTCAAATTAAGAATCGTCAGGAATGCCTACTGTTGAGAGATTAATTTTAAGATTAAACGTGATTTCACACATAATTTAATCATCGATTTCGCTCTCATTTCAGTGATCACAATATAAAATATGTTTTAAATACAAAAGGTTATCTTTATGTTGCAGATATTTATTAGATACCCATCGAGAGAAAATCAAGTATTTTTTTAATAACCTAAAAATATTATTTTACAATCCTAGAAGATAAATTCGGTAATTTTAAGTCAATAGTTGTTTACGCGCGAACGTGGGACTGACTGTGTGGAGATACCTATTTAAGATAGACTATGAAAATCGTATTATGTTAATTTCTTATTATCATTAGTGATTCGCGACTATTTGTGTATATGCTTAGTGCTTAAGATATTCAATATTATGCAACTTGTTCCAGTCAATAATGGAAAAGGATAAACTTATCTCAGTAAACTATGGAATGCACTTAAGCAAAGCCCCCAATTTCGCATTGTTTACAAACACACAAAGGGCTTTCAAAAGACAAAGTTCAATAAACTCTCATAAAAAGTGTGCTGCTTTTATCCATACTTGTCTTTGGCTGAGAAAGACAGGTAGTGCCTATACAGTAGCTAGCAATCCGCTCAGAACAAAGAAAGCTAATAAAAATGTCTCAATGCACGAAACATGCGGTTAATTGCAATCGGTTGTAAAAGGCACGCAGTGGCAATCCTACAAAATAATGTTACTGTGATCTTACACATATAGAAATAAAGTTTATTATGAGGAGATAGGGTGCTAACGAGAATAGTGATGGTGTACATTCTAGTTTGCCGTAGATGGCGTCAAATCTACGCCTGCAGCGATATAAATAGCGGGGTGGGCGGAGCCAGATGTAAAGTGGACACCAGTTTTGTGCTTCGTCTATTTCGAACAAGTGTGAATAAATCTAGCAAGTCACTTTCGTCCGCGGTTGTCACTTTCATTGCCGGCATTAGACGCTCGCTTCGGCTGATCCTGACGACTGGTTCTAATTTTTCTCGTCTACTTATTGGCATACCTGTCCGCGCAATGATCACATCATTTAAAATGCCGGTTTAAAGAAAAGCGTAGGTAATAATATATTACTATACCCCTATTACTGGGTTAGGTAACCAAATTTAGTTTTGGTAGGTATATCTTAAGCAAAGAACCTTTTGTGTTTGGTAGACATGGCGCATGAGCTGTGTTCAATACCCGCTTTAAATTTCACGTTTATGGAAATTAATAAAATTGCTTAAATTAGGTAGTTTTATTTTAATTTATTCTAATACTTATTTTTCGTTCCTTCGTAGTACTATTATCTTCTGAACTTTTAAAACAGTTTATCGGCAGAAGCTTTTTCTGCTGCTATATAATAAAACAACCAAACTATTTTATATATTGAATAAACATGACTTAACTGGAAAAAAAATCGTTTCACGAACTGTGTGTTAAAAAACCTAAGTAGATTCTAACATTTTTAAGATAAGGAAAAAATCCCAAGCAGAAAACACAACGATGTTTACTTACCCAAAGTTTTGTGTATTTTCCGAAACAGACAGATCTACTGCATCATTAAGATAACTTTTATCCGATACCGAAGAACTTTACTCTAATGGAGATACGCTAGGCACTCATATGTGTCATCAATATGAAGTGATAACCTTCGATAATGATTATTAAATACTGAACTTGACGTGTGGAACATTCAATTTGTTTCGTTCGATTAATTAAACACGATTGAAACTTATGCCCTTGGTTGTTATTGATTTGTCAAACGTGTAATGTGCAGATAACAGTTGTGTAATTATGATGATTTCGGCGCAGTTCGCGATTGAAAAAACAAAATCTTTTTTTATTTTAAGCATTTTTACAAATTAAATCATTATTCGATCAAATAATATATATTAATATTTGAAGTCTGATAGAATGACTTAATGCAACGTAATGTTTATTTTTTGATCAAATCTTTCAAATAAATGTGTGCAACATAACGCTTTAGATAACTGCTTATGCATTAGATTAAGTAATCAGCGAATTTGCTAGTTAAAATAATAATAAAGTCAATATTTATTGCCTTGTCAACTATTTAATTGATATGCAAAAGTATTAATTTTACATCTACTTGCAAAAATAAATCATGTCAATGATTCCATCATTTCATTGTTTTCGTATTGTTCTTTTGGCAAAGAAGTCGCCATAAAAACTCAGTGCAGACTAATTTTAATTCTCAATGTGCTCCGCAAAAATAATTTATTGGGTTTTGTTTACATGTCAGTGAAACGAACTACAGAATTAATAGCAAATTGATTTCGTCCCCTCATGGATAAAATGCAGATAACTATTGATGTGCTTGGATTGTATTTCAAATCTTAGTTGATTGCTGAATCAGGAAAAAAGAATTTGAAAGCTGAGCTTTCTAATCTAATTAAGATCAAATATTGTAGAAATTTGCATACATTTTAACGACAGGTATTAAGTTGTTAGATTTCAATTATTTTAGTTTTTTACGTTTGTAATATTTTAGTTAGATAGTACTAAAACAGTTTTAAATTCTTTGCATATCAATCACTATGTGATTTTTCAAGTATTAGAAAGTTAAATGGAGTTGCTAACATTTTTGAAACAACAGACCAAATGTCTTACTTTTCCAAACGATAACTTTAAACTATGTATGCTCTCATTGTGAAGGAAGGACAAGGAAGATAAATGAACACTGTGTGACAGCAGGATAGTTGACAGACAAAAACATCGATAGGAGAGTAAAAAAGCCTTGGAGATGCTCTCAAAGGCTTTCATTAGGGTAACAAACGGACGGACGGACAGACAGGCCGATCATTAACATGGTCTAATCTCTGCAGTGTACGTACTCGTAGATGCGTCTTGACAATGAGCTTGATTGTCGTTTGTCTAGTTGGAATTTAACCGTGAGACTGTAGTTGTTAAGTGAAATAAAGTGTTACCTGGTTCTTTGCGAGGGTTCCACATTTTTTAACTTAGAGAGACTGATGTTAAGTCCTAATTGAACCACTTTTTCCCCTTCGCGTGTTTTCTTAAATAACTTCTCAGTAACTAACATGAAATAATGGATTTAATGAATATATATATATCAATCGAATTTAATTCTTGTGAATTATACCTCCCGTCAAAAAAACAGAACTAGTTGTGGGTCTAAGCAAACATTTATTATATTCAAGAGATATATTTTAATTTTAATATGTCGAATTTCCGCCTGCACATGTACGTACGCAATATTCATATTTCACAAGTTTCTGCAAATATTATGCACTTGCTGAAACCTTTAGTTTCCATATATAAAATTACGCTTAGTAATATTTTTTGTATTTCTTTCTTTGGAAGTATCTTTACAAAGCTCGCTAGCAAAATGGACTTTTCTAATTTTAACCACTTTTATGACGACGGAGAGTTTCATTTGAACTATATTTAAAATTCTGACGTCGGCCTTCTCTTTGATTTAAACTCATTGGTGCTTTTAGAGCGTTTACGATATTTTAAATAGTGTAATAGAATATTTAAATATTGGTAAAATTTGATTGACTAAAGTTCACAATGAAATAAAAATACTCTCTGAACTAAGCGGCTATTTTGATGTTGAGTGGTTTCTTTTCATTATCAAATCGTGACTTTATTTATTTAGGATCACCTGCGTTAAAACTCGTGAGAATGCATGCAGTCTTGCGTTCATAATACATATTTGCTGTTAGAGAGCCCCAGTTTTAGAGAATGGAAGTACATGTATGTATAACAATAAACAATAGCAGTTAGTGCGATTGCATTACTTAATCGCAAGGTCATTCCACCGCCTTTCTTTCAATCAGGTCAGTCGACTGGAAGTGTTAGTACCCACCTATATTATGTGTCACTTAACCGAGGTTAGTTATTCAGAAATAACCGTAGGAAGTGAAGAGGGAACACGTGTTGGACAACTTGCAAATACTGTTAGGTACGCCGCATCGTTTACGTCTCTCAAAATAAATACACTTTGTAATGTTAATTAACGCAATGCGCAAAAGCAATAAAGTAGGGGTGACATAACAATACGGCGCATGCTTACATTACAGCATGCAATGCAACCGAGTTGGCTTGGCACTTCGGAGGCGAACCAAAACAAATGGACATGACACCGTTACACTACTTCGCGGAATTAAATAAAGAAAAAAAAATGACAGTAAGCAACGGTAATCTTCGTCCGGCGTAAGGTCGAAACCCCGTGTTCACGGTAAGGCACCAGCCGAGATGAACTAGTGATAAATCATCAGTGCGTAATTAAAATCAAAATATGACCGCTACTTCTTGCCGTTCGTTGTTCGTATCAGACCGCACGCATCAGAATACCTTTCATGATTGCGAGATTACAGTGGATTAAAGCTTTTTTTGTTCATGTATAGATTAAACTTAAATATAGTTAGATCCTGCGTTTAAATCAAACGTGTGCTACACTACATTTTTTAGCTTACATGATATCAGTCGTATTTTACGGTAAACGCGGTACCCGTGACAGTGTTGTGAAGGGCCGCGTTTTTAAAAGGCAATAAATAAAGAGAAGTCGGCCGGTTGTCACCTTAGTGCACCAGATGGCACAGTTCCCAGTGAAGACAATTTTGGCTTCTCTATAAACGCAAGGCGAGGCGGCGCCGCGAGACGTCTGTTTACCAGACACGCGTGCGATTAACGATGCACCAGCATGCGCCAGCCTGCCGCACTAATTGCATCAAACAGCTATTAATAACGAGGAAGTTCACAGAGAACGACCGATTCCCCGTCAACACAATTTATTCGATTTTCGTACGCGCGATTAAGGTCTATCATTAAACAACGCGTTCCAGATCTGAATTGGATCAGGTCGGCGCCTGAACACAAGGACTGGTATCGATGGCATTATCGGAAAAAATTGATACGCGGAAGCAGTGTTGATTCTACAAAACGCCGAGAAAAAGGCAAGTTTCACTTCCAGGAACTCTCGATGAACGTTAAAGATTAATGTAAATAATGAAGATGGAGAAAAAATAAGCAGTAACGTAGCTATTGTGTTGTGTGCGAGGCGCAGTGCGCGGGAGTCGTGGGACCGCGAGGGCGACGCGGGAACAATCCCTCCTGTGCTTGTTCACAACATCAAACCGATACAACACTAGGAAAAACATTCAATCGCATTCGTGAATGTCGTTTCCAGCACACATTCATAGATTTTTTATTCGATATAAAACAACGCCGGAACGGAGCTTCGGAGAGCAATATCTGCAATTCAATCGCGAATTGTATCTAGATGCTGGAAAAATTCAGGGAATAAATTGCCTTGGTTAAATTATTCGACGTGTATGCTCGATGAAAAATATAAATAGGTACTTGTAAAATTAACATTATCTAATTTTAAAAAGTAGTTAAATGTGGAAGACAGTAGACAAGAATGTTAATTTTTGTTCCACTTTTCTCGAACTGCGTTTCCAACTACGAATTTGCATAAGCCGTTTTCGAGCTAGATTCTAAATACATAAAATAGATACCTACAAGTAGCATTATTTCAGCAATTTTTCTGTTCATCGCCAGAGATTTGTACAGAATTTATAAACCACCATTATTTAATTGCTTGTATCGTTAAATGAGCATATGTCATTGGCATTATTACCACTAAAAAGAAAGTCTATGATTGTTAAATTGTTCTTCTTGCTGATCTTCTCTCGTCTTTTGGTGAGGACTTTCCTTCAGACGAAAGTTAAGTTTAAACGATATTAACTATCTTTCCCGTGTAGAAACACTTGAACTTTATTCATAATTAAAAAGGAAACGGAAGTGTGACGAATATGTTTTATTATTATCTACTAACCTAATTAATGCACATCTCGATGCGAAGTGAGCCACTCTCGCCGACTGCGGCAAGCGCTTTGAAGTCGTATCAATTTACGAGGGCTTTATAAACATTATTAGAAGGGGATAAAACCGGGAAATTAAGTTTAATTTAACCCTATTGAAATGAAAGTAACTATTTTAGTTTTTCCTTTCGTTTTAGATTCGAAGCTCTTAATTCTCAATATGAAAACTCATCCGTTAATTTGTTATTTAATGTTTACAAGATTCGTAAGTAATAAATGTACCTCCCGTCTGAAACGATTCGTAGAAGGTTCATAAATTTTAGAAAAATATATTCAATCCATATAATTTGTCGATATCTCAAAAATATTTTTTATGTGTGACATCATACTATCGTAATTAAAATACTGTTAATATTGTTTGAGTACACAAACAAAAAAAAAAACTAAACTATTACTAACTTATTATTACGCAAATCAAGGCGAATAAATTAGCAAGTTTAAAAAACATAAACTATTTCTTCTGCACATTATAAAGGTGTGTACGCAAGTTAATTATGTGTTGACCCGGACACAGTTGTTACTCAAATAACTTTTTTACTAATGGTCCTGACTCATCGTGTTGCCAAGATTTTTTAATTTGCATAAGTGTCTCCCTGGTTTATTAATTAAAACAGTTCAGTGACTTGACCATCAATTAAAATTTTAGTGACCTTTTAATTCTCCCGCAAAGGTTTGCTAGCGATGTTTTTCTGTATCTAGATTGGTTTTTGGCGTCGCTCCAGGCTTTAAGCGCCAAAGTACTTTACTTATCCGGTTTGAAAGTAAATCGGTACATCGTTATTTCGTACCGCCTTTAACCGTTTAAGTACCATCCATACATTTTATCGCTACTTATCGAGACATCATTTTGAACGCCAATAATTTACAACAAAACAGCAGTAAGTTTACAAGAAAAAGCATGTCCCGAAAAGGGTGGCAACATGAAAAAGGAGAAAGTGAAGCCGTGCTTTTTAAAATAAAAATGTTTTATCTCCAAGTAAAAGCCTTCATAACTTTTTCTTACTAAGTAATTAATAAGTACTAGTTCAAATGAGACAGTGAGACTTTAATATTAAAGAAATAACAACTTTTAGTAACTAGGTATCAGTTAGTTACTAGCTGTGTGAACTTTAAACAAGTAGGCTATGATGTTATTTGTGTATTGAATGGAAAACGTATGATTGACCTTTTGAAGTTTTAGCGAAGTTAATCAATTAACAGTGAGTCAAACATAAAATAACCAATACTGTCAATACGTTATTCAGGAGACAGAACTTTGTGGCGCAAAATGTAACATTCGAACTTAACCAAATCAAATGTTTAACAAGCATATATACTAATTTAAATTGGGTGAGAACACGAGAGAGAAAACGTTTGTTTAAAGTTGCTTTTAGAAAACATTACTAAGCATAAGATTATTATTTGATATTTTAATAAAATTATATTTGTTTTTCTGAATATAGTATATATACCCATCGTACCCGAAGTAACACGAGAACGAGTGACGGTGTCTCTTAGAATTAGGTTTTATTTATCATTTTTAGAGTAATCCGATGACGACATTATTACAACCAGACTAGTTTCAAAAATGGGAGTGATTTGTAAATAAACTCAAAGAATGGTTAAAATATAATTCAAAGTAATAGTTTTAATCAGTTTAACTTTCTTCCACGTCTGATGAAATTAAATAAGTACCTACGTATGTACTAGTAATTTATTCCGCTTCATGGTGCTAAGGAGGTCTGGTATAATTTGATTGGCATATTTGGAAGAATCAATTTCTCTACTAATCGCAATGATGATCTTAAATAATAATGTGAATAGGAATACAGAAGGGTTATCTATGTTTTTGCTTCAATATTTTACTCCAATAAAAACATGACATAGACACTTGCATGTAACTGTATAAAATAGAACAACTGATCTGATTGGATGGAATTGTACGTATTCGGGCCAAATAGGTTTTTTAAAAGATATTTTACTTCATTTGGCAAATTGTCCTTAAAGTTATAAGAGAAATATTGTTTAAACATACTAGTATGTAATTATATTTGTTATTTAACGTGTAGGATGGACGCCGAACGAGCAGACGCTGCGTTCCTGCTTTATATTTGACTTGTACAGCGAACAGCACATCAAGGAGATATCATCATCATCTCAAGCAAAGCGCATTCACTGCTGATTATTGTGTCTCCCATGACTTACAGACATAAATATAATTTAAATATGTAATTGAAGAAAAAAATATTTATCTACTAGAAATTGATCAACACTTTATTCATTTAGACTGCTACGAAACAATTTTACAACTGTTTGTCTATTTACAACGGTGGCATTTTAAAACCTTCTTTCAACGCAGAGAACCCTCTATTAGTCTATGTCGGTGCGCCGGCGCAGCTCAGTCGGCAGGTGTGCGCTTTGATTCCCCCTCAAGCTTCTGCGCCGCGCGGGTCCTGTCATAATGATGTTGCTTCGCTAATATCGGAATACTTACCTTTATTATACGGTCATAAGACCAAAATAACGAGACACAAAAGTAAATCAACAAGTGAGCGGACTGGGTCAAAAATACCAGATTGTTTTTAGTCCGTTAAATAGTTAAAAAGATGCTAAGTTGCGGGGTTGGGGCTCGTTACGTCACTGGTGGGTTCAAAATGTACTCACTAATGACGTCACGCGACTATTCAATTTAATGTATCGCTGTTATTTTTTCGTGGTAAATGGAAAAAATCGTGTCCCATGTTTTTGGGTAATAATAACAGAGACTATAAAACTATTTTTTAGTATTTTCCCTATTGTAGCGTATAAAAAGATATTTGGATTTACAAGGATATGTAAAGCCCATAACAAATTTAGGAATAACATCTTTTTAGACTCATCTTTTTAGGTGCCCAAACAAACTGAAGACTTAGGACATAATGTTAATGGTGTGTAGTTGAATGTAGGTACAGTTATTAATGAGGAAAAAACGTGGTTTCTTTTTTACAATTCATGCGTCATTTTTTCTACTTACAAACTTATGAGAGTTTCAATACTTCGCTGGTCGTCTGATGGTGAACAGTTTCGGTGAATGGTTGACTGTATTACTGGGAGCATTATTAGAACATGCCCGGTTAACTCATCTCTTGAAGAATCTTTTACAAAGTTATCTGGGAAACCCTTTCTGAGATTACTAACTATGGACTGATTAATTTCACAGAGATATATATTACTAGCGGTCCCGGCGAACTTTGTTTCGCCTTAGAGAATTTTTCCCGCTTTTCTGTTGAAATTTTTCAAAATTTACCAAGGATCCCTAATTTTGTAGCCTATGTCAAATTGGAAGAAAGTAGCATTCTATTGGTGAAAGAATTTTTTAAATCGGCCCAGTACTTTTTGAGCCTATTCATTACAAACATACAAAAATAGGTACAAATCTTTCCTCTTTATAATATTAAGTATAGATAAATTCGAGTGACCATTTCTTTTCTAAAGAGTTAGGATACTCTGTCTATGACTGGTGTGCGGTTCTATTATTCTATGAACGTTCGGCCGCGGTGTTCGTCGGCAGGTGCACGCTTTGATTCGCATCAAGATACCCAGTTGAAGTCAATGCGCGCAGCAAACGATGTTGCCACTCTAATGTACTAGCTAGTACCGTCACCGCGTCAACAGCACATCAAGGTAAATATTTCCAGTTCGATTTTAGTTCTTATGCCCGCGACATAAGCTCTGTACAAAGTCCAAAGTGTGTCTAACATGCTCTCGACTATGCTTTTACAATGCAGCGTATGTTAATTCACTCGGGAGCAAAAAGCAAGGCTTTTGGCTAACGAAAGGCAGTAAGTGCAAAATAATAAGTTTCTTTTTCCATATGCCATGCAAATTTTACAATTAAAGTAGGCAAAGTATTATTTATATTTATGTGTCATGTATGTTTTGCAGTTTTATTTATTTATTTAAAAACTTTATTGCACAAATAGGTACAACAGGTGGACTTAATGCTAGGGGCATTCTCTACCAGTCAACCCTTGGGTCATGCAGATAGTTTGTATATGGGTGCGGTAACATGGGAGAAAAAAAAAAAGAAATCATTTTAAACAACAATAAATTAAGCATTAAAAATAACATTACGGTATCTTTTAAATAAGAGTTTAAGATTAGTCTTGAAATCCCTCGGAACCCTTAGATTCAAAAGTTAAGTAGGTATGTCATTCAAGGCATGGGTCCACATTCCATAAAACAAGTTACAAATGAGTAAAATTTTAAAAGCAACTTTATTATTTTAGTTGTACAGATAGATATTGCTGGTAGTTTATATTACGCGTCAAAATATAATCAATCGAAAATTTAATAATAAAAAAAAAAAATAAAGATAAACGAATCTCTAATAATTTGAAGTTCGACATAACCCCAAGACATTCATATATTCCCTTGAACCCTTTTTAGATAAACACTACAAAGGAATTTTCCCAAGTTCGTCTGCAAACGTATATCTTTATTGAATGATTGTTTTGATTGTGCCTAATTGGCAAATATTATCATCGAATGTTAATAACAGACTATAAATTATCTGCAAAAGGCTAGTATTAGTTAAACTGATTATATTTATTTAACGAAATATGTGAAAATGAGAATACGTTTGTCTAAAGTAATATTGCTGCAGAGGAGAAAACGTTAAAAACTATACATTTTTAAAGACATCCTTTGTTAAAACGCAAGTGGGTTGGGTTGTATTTATTGTTTATTGAAATTAAATCGGCAAAAAGATAAAAAGCAGTAATTCATAGAATATAACTATTAACCGGCGACCTTTTCCCGGCTACCGTACGCGATGATTGTAGGGTGACCATTATAGAATTGTCAAAGTGCAGGCAAATGTAGATAAATTGTCTGCAGAGAATGTTCCAATAGTTATACTAAAATCGCATAAACAGATGTGAATCTCAAATTGAAATTAAAGATCCGCAAGTTGTACCTATACTTACGATTTAGTTATTCATAAAAACGATTGTGTGTTTTGAGATCTTCCAGAATCAATATATATATTAAAATTTTTGCTAGCTCCTTGACGGAGAAGGCTTCTGGACCTTCAAATCGTTTTGATCCAAGCTAGGACTGAGAGGTCCCTATTAACATAAGCGATCAAAAACACGTTAAACTATACGTATTGGACTTTGCACTGCCCTTATGTTATGCTCACAAGAACTGATATTCGAACTGCAAATGTTTTCCTTAACGTGCTGTGGGCTGTACAATTTAACTATAAACCCATAAAACTTGACAAATTGGACAATTCCGGACGGTTCCGGACAGACGGTGACACTACGTGTAACTTAATCCTCAGTAATGCGGCGAGCGCACGAACGACAAGTTTACATTACGACGAGGCACCATTGTGTCGTCGCCAAACACTAGTTAGTAGGAATACTAAGGAACCCTGCCATCTTCACTTTGCACCTACTCGCTACGAGTCTTGGCCTAACGGTCTAAGCCTACTTTGGGAAATGAGCTACTGTGCCAAGAGACTTCGCAACAGATGTCAATCTTAATAGATTTCTCTGAATACTATTATGCTCGTATAATAAACTCTGCCTGTATGCAGTTTCAACGACGCACACCCTTTCTACGCGTCGTAGAAATGTCCTTACATATTTGTATTTTGTTATTTATAATATTTTTGCTGTACATTGTAACAAAAGTCACACGACAAACAAGTTATACTGCTATTGATGCAAGTACCATGTAAGGGTATAGCAAGATACACATAGTTATATCAGATTTCATAGTTGAATTATGGACACTGTATCGTAATTCACGTATTAAGTACGATTTTAAGTTCCACTAAATGAAAAGATGTTTATTTCGAACTTGAAAATATTTCCTATTAGGTGTTTAGGCACCAGTCACGAAAATATCGACAATATCGAGAAAGGAAAAAATTGTTTGTAGACCTTTGCGTTATTTATTAAAGTTATCCTTACATTGAATGGAGGTCATATTAATTTGACGTAATATACATATACACAATATATAGAATATTTTTAAAAAGATGCGGTAAAACAATTTAGATTTTTGCTATGACCCAATGTAACTTTATCCTTAATAATGGAATATTTTTTAATGTAAACCTATTGTCTTTTACATATTTAAATTTACATAAAACTAGGTAGGTTTTGTCCTTCAGAGATGCATAGGTTTAAGTTGTAGGTAAACGAAGTGTGCAATTTAGCGGTTGCGCGAGTTACGTAAGTCATTACCTATTTAAATTAATTGCTTTTCACTACTTTAGGTAAAATTTACTTTGAAAACAAAGAAGTGTGTTGTTTAGGTACAGAATAAATGGAACAATTTATAAGGTAAGTCTGTAGCATCTTCGTAATATTAGTGGAAGGCAATATGTGCGTATACAGTATAGATACTAGTTATTGAAGCCTTGATTTAGTACAAATTCAGAAACATCAACGAAATCAAACGTGTCATGCAGGTCGGATACCTAAATATTTATAAAGATAAACCAAATTGAGGATTGCATTGTTTAGAAACCAATTTGAACTTCCAGGTGTTGTACCCGCAAGTTTAATACATCTCCAACTTTGAGCTATATTGCTCCCATGAGATCTCTCGAGCTACCTAGTTTAATATTGCAAGACAAACACCATTTTCATCATGTTACATCGTTTCAATAAATCACCAGATTATTTTTACTCTAAAAATCCAACCAATTATCCAACTTATGGTAAAAAAATTTTTATTATTCATAAGTTTTAAAAAATAAATTTATTGTATTTAAGTGACTTGGTGACAGTGTAATTTGAAATCATTGGCCCGTGACCAAAGCCCGTTATTATTAATTAAATTGAAAGTTAATGTAAAAGCTGCCTGTTTTAATAACATTATAGATATATGCCGATATTAGTCGAAAATTAATAGATGCCTTCATGAATAACTAATCGTTAGCTGCCACTTCTAATTTTAAAGTGTTATTTAGTTTATCGAAATATGTAAACTCGATATTAAGTAAATATGTTTGTTAATGTTTGTGGTAATTACTTGTACATTGGTAATTACTGATACAGGTACACCATTATAGATTCAAATTAATGGTAATATTCAGCCTACACAAAATGCCAAGGACTCGGCATTTGCTTCCAGTCTCCTAATTAAAGATTTAGGAGGCTGGTGTCAAGCGGCAAAGGGCCCTTAATCACTGCTGCCACACATAATATTTACTCAAAGTAATCCTTAGCGGACGTTGATGTTTACAGTAGCCATCTTATCATTAGAAAAATAATACGGTAATAAGTGCATCCAATAACCTGATACCAGTGGCTTATGTCACACGGCATAAAGGTCAGTTTTGATTAAACATCCAAGCAGAATCACACGCTGCAACTGATATCCTTTATTTATTCGTGCGAATTATGTATTCCATCTTTGTTTGTTGGCGTATGTTAAACAAGGAAAGGTATAAGAGCTATCAGATTAAAACTAGGTGAAAAGCAACCAGTTTCTAAACGTGAGATTAGGTTTTAAATCAGTACTCGTAAAAGACTTCAACGAGTTTGTGACGGTCGATTTGTAAACAATTTGGGCAATCTAGTACATTGTCTTTTTGTTAATCCTTCTTTCTTAAGATAAAATATAACTACCATTAAGTTTTACGAGTGGTTGGTTTATATCTCGCTACATGTAGATTTATGAATTTATTTTGCATTAATCGCTAACCAATCTGGATCGTTTGAATTATTTGTAGGTATAAGTAATCCAGTTAAAACGATTAATGTCACGATTCGAATGATTAACAATCTTATTTGAAACAGGATCGTACTAATTTGAATAAAAAATTGGTTTCTTTTGATTTGCCACTTAAACCGCTGTAACCACTAATTTATAATTATTACAACCATTTGTATTTAGATTTTTTAAATACGTTTCGCCAGCAGTGTAATGTGTTCTACACTTTGTGGTTTCCTCAATTAGTGGAAGTTTACGAGTTTTGAAATCGAAAAGTTAATTACAAATATCCATACGCTATGAAGTAATAAGGCACCTCCTATAATGCAACCAATTTGGTATTGTTCTTAGAAGTTAATTAATTTAAATGTGTCTAATTGTAGTAATGACAATAGGCGATAAGACCTACGATCGTCATAGAAACGGAGCGGTCGGAACAATTAGCGACCTTCGATCGGCAAAATGCATCATGCCGATCTCATCTCGTCCGCATAAATCAGCTGGAGCTCTCGCTCCTACATAAATAAATTAAAATTCAACACGTACTCACCGTAAACAGACGGCAGTATTGAAAATAAACCGAGCACCTCCAATGTGTCACAAAACAAAAATAAAACAACACAAAACAGAACTGTCAGTAAATAAAAGAAAGTGTCGGAACTGAGAATGTTTCGTTCAAATACACCACTTCATTCACGAGTTGTGCGATTTAAGTTTCGCGTGGTCGCGTTGGCGCGGGCGCGTACGTTGCGCGCGAGGGTCTGGAGTCGAATGCTCGGCGTTCGGCCGCGCTCGGCCCAGCTGGCGGTCGGCAGCGTCAAGCGTGAGAGCGATCTGCTTGACTCCGCCACGCGTGGCCCGAGCAGGGCTGCCAGACGTCGCGGTCAAGCCGGAATCTCGATTTTTTAGTTACGTGTCTTTTCTAATGTATATAAACGAAAATATTTTAAAGAGACAGAAAAAAATCCCGCGCCATAAGGGGTATTGATGGATGTTACTTTAAAATATTTAAAGTTCACTAGTGCAGCGTAAAGTACTACAAAAATCGATAAAAAACCAACGAAAGGTTTCGCTTTTGAAGATTAATCCAAAGTTTGGGAGTTAAAACGTGGCTTTTGATTTGCATAAAAATAAATTTTGTTCATTTTTAAACGCTTTAGTTCCATTCAGAGAGTGTTGGTTACGATTATAAGAATTAAAAATTGCTATCTGTCGTCGGATCCGACATATTTTGTTTTTGGGAGTAGACTCCGTGTTGGATTTATACGAATTTCGCTATGCTTTTCACATCATTAGCTTAAGGATACGCTTACATAGTCTAAAGGTAACTATAAAACAATGTATTTATCCCGTTCCTTTCTAAAAAGAAAATTAGTTAGATTGTATTATAAATTAAAGTTATATTTTTGTTTTCAATCAAGTAAACCGGCATATGGCATTGTTAAACCTTTTGTTGTGTTTAGGATCTGTCCTTATTATTTTACTGTCAAGCTTTGAAAACTGACAACCCTAATCCTAACCCTAGTCGTTTCATCGTTTGTGGCGATCGCTAACTAAGGTGAAGTGGTTATGGGGTTAAACCCTTTCATCCTAATAGTTTTAACTATAATTTGAAGGATCAAGCTGTTACACGTGTTTTTGAATTCGGAATTGTTTGTATGAAATGTTTTGAAAAAATGTCAAAGCTATTTGAAATGAAACAATTTTATTTGTATTCATTTCAATTTTAATTCCTTGACAAAAATTTGGTTAATATTATATAAAGTAGTAGTAGTTTATACATATGAAACATTGATTTTATGTAAGTTAAAAGATACTAAGTATTAACCCTTCAAAAGAATGCTTTACATACCTACTTGTTAAATAATAGTCATAAGCAATATTCAATAAAATAAAAGTTTATCCTATTCCTTAAAAACAGTCCGTAAAAAGGTCGCAGCAAAAGGATAACAAAATTAACCCTTACTTGGTCTTGTTGGATCAACAGCACTTTACGTATTGTTAGACATGCGAGACAGTGCATCCGATGCGTCGCGAAATTGACTGCATTTGTACTAATATGCATATAATCTCGATCTGCGACATCCGTTGGGCCACTCCCGACTTCTAACAGCTGAAGCTGTCACATCACTTGCCGTCAAACTTATTTACGCGACAACTAGTGCTGTCGCTCTCCGATGTCCCTATTCGGTGGTCGATCCCGATATTGATAAAAAAATAAATAAATATAAATATAGAAATACATATTGATATATCACTACATAGTATAAAACAAAGTAGCTTCTTCTGTCCCTATATCCCTATGTACGCTAAAATGTTTAAAGCTACGCAACGGATTTTGATGCGGTTTTTTTTAAATAGATAGAGTGATTAAAGAGAAAGGTTTATATGTATAATAACATACATCGTTCACAGAAGTAAGTAGCTTAAGCACTTGTGTTACAGAAATCAGTAACAACGACAGTATCACAACACCCAGACCCGAGGCAATATGGAAAAGTTCGTTTCCCATATTGACCCAACCGAGGATCGAACCCGGGACCTCAGAGATGACGCGACGCCAAAGTCCCACAAAATTTCTCATAATGAGTATACGATAAATCTTATTTAAATTCTCAACACCTTGTCCCGAAATCATATTAGCAACACTCGAACCGTCTGACTCGATGGAATTTATAAAGGAAACCATTCAGCCCCTATTATTGGTCTGTCTAAGTAGGTAAGTTATGTTTGCCTTATTAAGGGCTTCTGTAGCTTATAACAGCAGAGTAGTAGCAATAGCAGAATTGTAACGAAATGGCTCATAGCCATAGCATTCCAAGTTCATAGTTTAAGGTCTGCCTTTTCGACTCACGATAATTAGTTTTGGGCACGTAACTGTTTAAAAAGTGTATACTTTTATTGAAATGTTATGTATCATCATTATATTTCACTGACTCGTTGGGACAATGGTTGGTGTTAAATTATGGATCGTGGATTCGATTTCCACCCAGAAGGCAAACACTTTTGCGATGTAAATTTGTGGTTTATCTTTGTCCGGGTGTTTGTAAATTTATTCAAGTGTAGTTGCTGCTTGCAGTTATTTCGGGATAAAAAGTACCTATCCTATATGTTGATCAAATTTGTAATCACTCTTCTTACCAAATTTCATCTAGATTCATTCAGTAGTTAATAATAATAAACAATAAATATTGGACAACATCACATACATTTGATTGCTCTGTTTCCGTGGTAAGTAGCTTGAGCACTTGTGTAACAGAAATCAAAAACAACGACGGCACCACAACACCCAGACCCGAACAATATAGAGAAGTTCGTTTCCCATATTGACCCGACCGGGGATCGAACCCGGAACCTCAGAGATGGCGCGAACCCAAAGTCCAGCTCGTTCGTCTCTCGGCCACCCAGGTCGTCAAAGTTTACGCGTATAAAACGTACATCCAGACATCGAGGCTACTTTTTTGAAGTAACATCATATTATGGAACTAAATAAGTAAAAATCATCGTTATGAGGCTTCCTTCATTTCAACTATTTTTATTCCATGCATTTTTTGGAGAGGAATACCATGAAATTGGTAAAAAAATCCTATTCTCTATATGTATAAGGCGTTTCGAGATTTCGAGCTATTGAGCAGTGGAAAAATTACCTACCTACATAACACGTGAGTGTTAAATTGCGTCCATATGGAGATGAACTACCTACATACACAAGTAAAATTCGTAGCTCAAAAAGTATGCCCAACACTAAAGAATGTCATTTTCTCATAAATAACTCAACTGAGAGCGTCAACATTTTATGTTTTGACTAAATCATTCAACCGTCTTTTTTATTTATGTCATGCAGAGCAGGTTTAGGAAGTAAAACATTTTAACGTTCTTTTTCAAACATTACGAGTTGCTATTGTTCTGACCCATAAAATGTAGCCTTCGCTCCAAGGCTGGAGTGCATCAGGGAATTAGAGTTTTCGAAATAGGTCACCATAAAAATGTCCCCTTAATGAAGAAATACTGTGGGGCTATTGGGGGCTTTATTTTCAGAATTTTAATTCGCCTTTAATTTTGGTTATGAACGTATGAATAAAAACGTAACGTAACGTAATATAACGTAAACTATGCAAATAAAACATTATGATAGATAGATAGATAGATATACTTTATTGCACAAAATCTTTACAGAAATAGGTTTTACAGAAAAAATATAGTACAATTTAGGCGGTCTTATCGTTAGAAAGCGATCTCTTCCAGACAACCTTAAGGTAGAGGAAATAGTAGATGGCGAGAAATGGGTACGGCCGTGCAACATAACTACAGTTTTTATTTTAGAATTATATCTTATATATTATGTTATTATTATTATATTATATATTATGGTGAAAGATTACATATCATATGACAGTCAGGCAATTGTACGTAATGTCCATAGTCCTAAAGAAACACAGTATGTTGCAATATGAACCTGCAATTATGTATAAAAGAAGAAATGATATTGCTGCTAAAATTCCATTAACCAGGACTTCATTTGCAAGTAGGCAGTTCAGTAAACGTGCAGCTAAGCTTTACAATTTACTTAATAAGGAACTCGGTTTATATAGTAAACTGTACTATGAATGCAGAAAATTATTGGCAAATTGGCTACAACACAAAAATTATGATGAAACCGAAGAATTATTATTATCATAAAATTCCATTAATCATAATAAATATCAGGAGTAGACACACACACACACACACACACACACATACAAACACACGCACACACGCGCGCGCACCACGCATGCACGCACACACACATACACACTCACACTAAATGCATACGCACATACACATAACACAATCCATATATCTGTATGATAATTTATAATTATAGTTTATATTTGGAAATAGTTATTGTTACTTGTTTTTCTTGATTTGTTTTTGTTTTTTATTATTTAATCCGTGTACCTGTCTGATAATGTATGTAAAGAAAGGAAGAGTGGTGCCTCCTGACACAGGCATTTTTTTGCTTAAAAGGAGACACCAGCCATAGAAATATATTGTACACTTTTTAGCGAAATAAATAATTTTAAATAATTTTAAATTTTTTTTTTTTTTTTTTTTAAACAATGGTATTTTTTGAATAAAATAGATAGTCAAAGTCTGATGAAATCAAAATTGTGTGTCCGCGTTAAACAATGTAAGCACAACGTACCCAAAAGGCCTTGTATAAGTATAAGTATGAAAAAAGAAAATAAAGGAAAAAGCTCCGCGCTGTAACAGTGGGAGCGTTAGTGGAACTTTCGCACCTTCAAGAGTTCCGTCTATCAAAAGCGAGGTCATATGCGGAGGTTGTTTTTATGAATAAAACTATAGTGGCAAAAACGTCCCATGACAATCGGGCCATCGTTTCCTTGAGATCACTTTCATGTTTCTAGATGCGGAGCGTACAGCGACAGCCCTGTTACGTTTAGGCGGAGTATTTACGGTGTGGGTTTAACTCAACTGTGTGATTTCGCTATACTAAAAGCTCTTTTTAATTTTTGATAGTAAATTTGTATTTACGATTATTGTAATAATGCTAATTCATTATTAAACTGAAGAAAGTGATTTAATATTAATATAATAATAATATTTATTGCTCAAAAAACAGTGAAGTACAATATTAGCATAACTTTAAGCCTATAACTAATGCTTTAGTATAAATTATGGCATCTGCTGCCGAACTGGGATGTGAGTCCCGTATTTCAGCATTCAGCGCCTCTAGCCTCGGAGTTAATATTACACATTATTTATAAGCCACAACATTACAATTAGTTTAGTTACACAGATATTTCTAAATAAACAATAAAATTTTAATTGATTTTATGTGAGTCCTCTCGGTGTTTTAGGTGTGAGTGAGTGTATGTATGTGAGAGGGTGAGTTAGTATGAGAAAAGATAAATAAGTTTACTATAGATTCTAAATTTTAATATAACACGTATAAGTATTTAATAAATTTTTAAATTTTTTAAATTCATAATATTTTCAACAAACAAATAATTACTTTAAGATAAGGTTAATCACATCTGAAGATCAATGAATTTTTCTGTCTCGTCATAGGATTTTGACAAAAGAAAGGCTGATACAGAATTTTTTAATTCTTTTTTATTCATCGGATATATATTAATGATTTTATTAATTTTATTGTAAATAATGGGGCCCAAAAAGGAGAAGAATCTATGTGCCCAAGTGGTTTTTGTCCTGAACGACCGATCACACACAGCGAACCATCTGCGCTTTTTCACCTTGTCTGGCGAATACTCAAGCATAGTGTGTTGCTTTAGAATAATGCTGAGTATGAAAAGTTGGCGCACTGTCAGAACCTCACAGTACTCGTAAAGAAGCTTTGTTGGATATAGAAAGGGTTTGAAGGTACATATTTTAAGTATTGTTCTTTGTGAGACCTCAAGTTTCTTAAGTGTAGTTTTAGGAGCACCTCCCCAGGATGATATGCAGTAGGTAAGCAGCGACTGACACAAGGCATAGTATATTCTTTTGAGCGTGATGGGTGGGACAACGTGTCTCAACGTCTTAAAGACATATATTAGTCTACGAATTCTCTTGGCAAGCGTATCGATATGTTGTTTGAAGCTAAGATGGTCATCAATTATGATGCCCAAATATCTTACCGAGCTAACTCGCTCAAGTGTCAAACATTTACAATGCGAGTCTTTAAGAAAACTTTGACAGCTATGAGCAATCAGGTCAAGTTGATGAGAAAACTTGCGCACGGAGAAAGCTATATATTTGGTTTTTTCAGTATTCAACGTTAGTACGTTGTCCTGGAGCCATGTCTTAACCAAATTAAAACCATTTTGCGCAGATTTATATGCTTCTTCCCACGTTTTCGCAACAAAAATAAGGGCGGTATCATCTGCATATGATATTATTCTTCCTTGAGGGAGGTCTAAGGATAACAAGTCATTTATATAAATGAGGAAGAGAGTCGGTCCCAATATACTGCCCTGAGGAACACCGTATGTAATTGGAAGATCAGAGCTAGCATAAGAACCAACCCTTACACATTGATACCTATCTGTTAGGTAGTTAGTAAAAAGATCAAGCTGGTTACCCCTAATGCCAATTTTTCTCATCTTTTTAAGGAGGATTGGAACCGAAACTGTGTCAAAGGCCTTTGCTAAATCCAAAAATAACGATATACATTTGTTACCTTTATCCAAATTTGCTGTTATAAGATTAGTTAGATTAGTTACTGCATCATCAGTAGATCTACCTCGACGAAACCCATATTGGAATTCAGATAGCAAATGCTTCGCTTCAAGATACATAATCAGTCGGTTATTAATGATTTTTTCGAGTATTTTTGAAAGTGATGGAAGAATAGCTATAGGCCGATAACTACCAACTTGGTTTCTGTCCCCGCCTCCCTTATATATTGGCCGAATTTGAGATATTTTCAAGGCTTTAGGAAAGATTCCGTTTGACAGGCACATGTTAAAAACGTATGCCAAATGTGGTGACAGTATATCTTTATGGTCTTTAAGTAGTCTGTTAGATATGTTGTCCCATCCCACCGAACATTCGTTTTTTAGGGACATAATGAGACCTCTTACCTCTGTTTCATTAGTATCAGTAAGAACAAAGGAACCAACCTAATCACTCGATGCCTCCGGGATAGAGATAGGTGGAGAGTTTGATACTATTTTTTCTGCCAACGATTTACCCACATTTGCAAAATAATGGTTTATGAAATTCATTGAGTTTTGAGGACTACCTGACACACTCAACAATTCCTTAGGTAGTGTAGTGTCTCTGGTCGTATTTAAAATGGCTTTGATAGTATCCCAAAGTTTTTTACTGTTATTTCCTGCTTTTTGAATAAGGTCTCTCTCATAGGTACGCTTGACTTTTTTAAGGATTTTACCGCAAAAATTTCTATAGCGCAAGTATGTTGTTTTTAGGACAGAGTTTTCGGGATATGTTTTAGACTTTTTGTGTAATTTGTCTCTGTTTCTAATGCATCGCAGAAGTCCAGGAGTCATCCAGGGTTTAATGATCTTTTTTCGACGTGATAACAAAATGGTTTTGGTATTTATTTCAAAACCCCTTTTAATCTCACTTATTATGTAATCCATTATCATATTTATTGAATTATAAGTAAAACAATCGTTATATGTACTCTAAAGCTGACTTTTATTTTAGTAGAAGTTTTATACTGCAGACATTATAGGCTTCTAACAGCATAGGGAAAAATACAGTGTTGCCAATACATTATAATATAAAGTATTACATTGCTACCAACACCCTCTCTCAATGTAATACACCCTTACAGTTACATATTTATTTAACTTATTCATACAAACCACAGTTTTTAACAAATCTTGACAGTAAATTTTTATTTAATGCTTTTGTGAACATATCTGCGGTTTGATGTTCGGTTTTAATATATTTTAACATTAATTTTCCACATTTAATTAACTCTTTTATGAAATGATATCTAATATCAACATGTTTTAATCTTTTGATACTTTCAGTGTTCGCTACCATTATGGCACTCTGATTGTCACAAAATATTGTGACAGGACACACTTTTACAATATTAAAATCTTTAAGCAAATTAATCAACCAACACGCTTCGCTAGTAGCCATACTTATAGCTATATACTCTGACTCGGTTGAAGATAGACTAACACTGGCTTGTTTTTTAGAAGACCATGAAATTAAGCAATCTGCAAACTTAAAACAGTAGCCAGTTGTCGACCTTCTATCCTTCAAATCTCCTCCCCAATTTGCATCACAATATCCCACTAATAAGTTGCTATTACATTTGTAGACAAGTTTGTAATTTATTGTATGTTTTACATATCTCAACACTCTCTTTAAGGCAGTTAATAAAACATTATTTGCATTGTTCTGATATCTGCTCAAAATTGACACAGCTACACACAAATCAGGCCTAGTTCCTAATACAGCATAAGACAAGCAACCTATAATTTGTCTACATTTATTTTCTATGTTTTTATCAATCACATTATCACTGTTATCTTCTAATATTTTAGTGTTAAAGTTCAGATCCATTGGTGTACATATTTCTTTACAATTTTGCATATCAAACTTTTGTAATACACTTTCCAAATATTCCTTTTGATCAAGTTCAGTGATTCCTGTACCTAAAACTTGTTTAACATGAATACCTAAAAAATTTGAAACTAAGCCCAAATCTTTCATTTTGAATTCATTATTCAATAATGACTTAAGGTCACAAATCTGCTTTTGATTATTTCCAAATATTAATAAATCATCTACATACAGTAAAACATATGTTCGGGCGTCGCCTTCACATTTTGTGTACAGACAAGGATCACTTTTTGATTTTACAAAACCTTGTTTCTTAATTACTGAACTAAATTTGTCATTCCAGTATTTTGGTGATTTTTTTAACCCATACAGAGATTTATTTAATTTAACAATATTTTTATCACCGCAATGTGCACCTTCTGGCAATTCTAAATACACTTTTTCATCAATTTCTCCATATAGGAAGGCACCTGTAACATCCATTTGACTTATCGGCAAATTTAATTTTGCTGCTATACAAACAAATATTCAGGTTGTTTGTTGTCAATTTAGCTACTGGTGCATATAAATCACATAGTTCCATTGTATCACACTGCTCAAAACCTCTCGCCACTAGTCTCGCTTTATATTCTACATTATTATTAGAGTTTTTTATTTTAAATACCCACCTACTACTTACAGTCTTTCCAGTTACAGGTTCTTCACAAATGGTCCAAGTATTATTTTCTTTGAGGGTACTCAATTCTCTCTGCATTGCTTCTTTCCATTTACTTGCATCGTTTCGTTGCATGGCATCTTGGTAAGTCTTCGGTTCATTTCCCTCAACATAGACATGATGACACTTGTAAAATGAAGTCTGTTTTCTAATCCGAGTACTTTTCTCACGTGTCTGTATCTCTTCATTATCATTGCTGCTGAATTCGTCATCACTGGAACACGGTATGTAGACACTGTCATTTTCGCTAGACACATTAGGGGTTTCGTCTACCTCTTCCTCTTCAGTCTGTGCTTTTTCTTTCTCTATCCTCTTTCCTTGATCTTCAGCCTGCTCTCTGTTTTTAGGATGCTCTTGACTAGTGTCTTTCTTCTCCTCCATTGTAGTGTCCAGAATAACTAATTGCTCCTTCTGCTTTTCTCCTTTTTCTAGAAATATGACATCTCTTTTTACTTCAACAGTGTTCCTTTCTGAGAAGAATATCCTGTAGCCCTTGACATTTTCCTCGTAGCCGACCATGACTGCTTTCTCCCCTTTAGGATCCCATTTCTTCCTTTTTTCCTTTGGAACGTGGACATACACGGGATTTCCAAAGATTTTAAGCCCTGTTATATCAAATTGTTTGCCTGTCCACGTTTCATATGGGGTCTTTCCGGTTTCATTACTTTTACTTGTTCTGTTTAGGACATATGCCGCAGTATGGACAGCTTCGGCCCACAGCTTCTTAGGTAGACCTGCTGCACACAACATTGTACGTGCTGATTCTATTAGAGTTCGATTCTCTCGCTCCGCCTTGCCATTTTGTTCAGGAGTATATGGCACCGTGGTTTGATGGATTATTCCACGTTTCTCAAACAAATTTTGAACTTCTTTGTTCACAAACTCTAATCCGTTATCACTTCTAAAACACAATACTTTGTTTTTGGTTACATTTTCAGCCTTGTACAAAAATTTCTCAATACACTTCTTAACTTCATCTTTGCCTTTAACGAAGTACACTGACCTGTAGTTAGAGAAGTCATCTTTTAGAATTACGAAGTATCTGGATCCTCCCACGGACGGCACCTCCATAGGTCCGCACGTATCTGCGTGTATCAACTCACATGGCCTACTCGTTTTATTTTCACTGGCACTGAAAGGCAAACGATGTAATTTGCCCTCCAAGCAACCCTCACACTTATAGTCCGAGTCTTTAACTTCAATGTTATTGTTTTTAAGCACCATTCTCACATACTGTAAGTTTTGATGAACAAGTTTTTCGTGCCACTCTTTAAGTCCAGATTTCACTTCAGTCGCGTTCGCTATCTCACATTTGTAACGCACGTCCATATAGTACATATCTCCGTTACGACTCGCTACGGCACTCACTGTATTTTCCTTGTAGAATTTACACAAGTTAGTGTCCATTTTAACAACATAACCTCTCTCTGTTGCGCATTTGACAGATAACAAGTTTGTTTTCAATTTCGGAACGAAGAGAACATTGTCTATGGTTGTGTTCACCCATCCGCGGCCATTGAAGACCTGTACTGCCACCTGTCCACACCCGAGCGCACTAATCTCCTCGCCATTTCCGACTATCACTGTTTTATTGCTCAACGATAAATAGGTTGCAAATAGGTTACGATCACGGCACATATGTTGGCTAGCGCCCGAGTCCACTAACCACTTAGATTCTTGAACTTCACTATTTGAGTTCATTACCATAAATGCATTACTCGTACTGTCTTTTTCCCGATTCTTCTTAAAGTAGCACTCACTTTTAGTATGCCCCATTTTTTTACAGTAATAACACTTTTTAACCGGTCTATTGTCATGATGACCCGAACCCTTGTTTTGATTACACTCACTTTGATAGTGTCCTAGCTTATTGCACCTATAACACTTAATGTTTTTCTTAGCTACAAATGCTGATGCTGACGAGTTTTGAGGCTCCTTTTCGTTAATACGTTCCTCTTCAATCAGTAATCTCGCGACGAGATTTTCTAGCGTTTGTTTCTCATCGGACGCGGACTCCCACGCCGACACAAAATGTTTATAGGCTTCTGGAAGAGACATTAACACTTTTGTTATTACGAATTTTTCTGAAATCTCTTCTCCCATCTGCTTGAGCTGGTTTCTTAATTCTTCTATTTTAGATAAGAACATAGACATCGCCGTGCCCTCCTCGAACTTGTATTGGAAGAAACGTTGTTGTACGATATGTATACTAGTTTCGGATTTTTGCTCATACACGCTCGCAAGTTTTCGCCACATTTCGGCTGACGTAGTACATGTTATGATGTGCATCATCACGCTTTCTGACATTCTTGTTACAAGCCATGATTGAGCTTTGGCGTCCTTATTTTCCCATGCAGCCTTCTCGACCGCCTCCTCTGGTTTCACACTGCTTCCGTCTGTCACTTCCAGTAAGCCTTGACTCCGTAACAAGACGATGGTTTGAAATTTCCAAATATTCCAATTGGATGTTCCCTCGAGCTTTATGTACGTCTGGAGTTTCAAGGAATTGTCGTCTGCCATCTTCCTGTCTGTTCGTCCCGACCTTGCTGCAATCACTCGCAAGTATTTTTTCTTTCCGCCGGTTTCTAACCTCAATCACACGCGGACAATTTTCACTTTTTGACGAAAAAAAAACAGTTTTGATTGTTTTACTTTTTTTTCTTTGGATTATGTGCCTGGGCCCATAACCTATTGAATTATAAGTAAAACAATCGTTATATGTACTCTAAAGCTGACTTTTATTTTAGTAGAAGTTTTATACTGCAGACATTATAGGCTTCTAACAGCATAGGGAAAAATACAGTGTTGCCAATACATTATAATATAAAGTATTACATTGCTACCAACAATATTACAGTCATTCATTTCATAAATGAGACTAAAATCAATATTATTAATATATTTTGTCAATTCTTCATTGTCAATTATAGTACGGGTAAGTATTGCGAATTGCCGGATTGGCTGTGACTTCAGGCACATGATTACAGTCTTGTGATCTGTCAGCGTCGACTGTACAACCAAGGTCAATGATGGAATTTTTGTTCTCAAAAAGGTGTGATCCAAACAAGTTCCACTATCCCGGGTTGGTAGAATGTGAGAAGGAACTAGACCATGATAGGCAGTTTGGACAAGATATTGTTCTATAGAGAAACTAGGATTTTCAGCTATGATGTCTAGATTTATGTCACCGACCAATGCTACATTCTTGAATCCCGATACGTTTTTTAATATTTGATCGAGCCATACCAGAAATGGGTCAATGTTATCATATGACGGGGACCGGTATACTGCTAGAATTGCTGTATCATTATTTCCAATTTTAATGAGCAGACAGTTACAGTTTTGAGTATCGGGCTCCTCAACAGTAAAAGTAAGTTCTTTTTTGATGTATGCTACAACTCCGTCGTTTTGTATCGGATTTTTAGCAGTCGCGAAAGAATAATAACCGTTTATAGAGGGGATAGAAGAAACACATGACAACCAGCATTCGGTAAGTATTAGTATATCACATGTCAACCCCATCATAGCGGTTAATACCTCAAACCCTGCAAAATTACAATTTAGACTCCTGATGTTTTGGATAAGAACCGATAAATTAGATTGTGTAGGAAACAATTTATTACATTCATTAACATCACATGGGCAAGATTCACAGCAGTTGTAAGTATCAATATTATTATACAAATCAATCATGTTAGTCATTTTTGCAAATATAGTAAAAATGACCCAGACTGTTTGCCTACATAACTCAAAATACGAGACGTTGTTGCAGGAATAGATGTTAAATAGATTATAGCCCATAAAAAGTACTCATGGGTAATCGGGTTTATTGTTATTAATTTTTTTAAAAATATTTTTGTATTTTTGTTTAAATCCATTGTTGATTTGTAAGAATGCGTGTAAAGTGTGAAATGTGTAAGATATCTTAAAACTATTTTTATATAATCATAAGAAAAAGTATTGTTTGTAAAGTATATTATAAACAGAATTTCAACCAAGATGATAAGAAGTGTTTGATGAATATTTACTATTACGGTCCAGACTAGTCATATAGACTTCCTTAGGTTTTCGATATCGGATTCTGCAATGATTCTGACGTGAGGAGACTTTTCATTCTTTCTTAAGTACACGACACCATGTGATGACCAGCAGAAAGCATAATTATTTTGTTTCTGGAATGCCCTTGCCAGATAGAACAGTCTTTGTGTTTTCGTAGTGAGAGCTTCCGAAATATACACAGGCTTAACTGAGCATTTTAAGCCGAGATGACCAGTATTAAGCTTTTCGCCTATATTTTTTGTTTTATTGAACATTTTCAACTTTTCCAGTATGTTGTCCCTGGTTAAAACTGTTGTAAAGTCGACCACTATAAGATGATTCAAAGACGAATCTTTGTTTGATTTTTGTCTATAAATATCCTTGACACAAGTTTTGTCGATGTCCATATTTATGGTCTTTGCTATATTCTGAACAAGTTTACACAAATCATTCTTGGTTTCGCCTGTATTATAGGGTACATTTCGGATCTCCATTCCTGTAGATCTATGTTTACGTTCTAGATATTCAATTTTATCTTCAAGCATATTGATAATTTTTTTGTCAGCGAGTCTCTCGGTTTCCAACTCAGTTATTTTGACTAAAAACTCGTCATATTTGTGTGACATCGTGTCAACGCTTTGAGTTAATTCATTATTTTGTTCTTTTAAACTATTGATCGTAGTTTCGAGTTTATTAAACCTGACCGCTTGGTCCTGAGTAAACATTGCAAACATTTCCCTAATCAGCTCTGTAATGCTAGAATCACTGTCTTCATATTTCCTTTTTTTCCTCTCTGTAACATTATCTAACACTGACCGTAGATCAGGAGCTGAGTCGCAGTGTTGAATTTTCGAATAAACGCTAGCGCCACTGCAGTCGCTCCGGGGGACACCGGTATCCGTCGGAGGTGACGTCTGTGGCGGAGCCCCTGTCGATTTCGATGTGGTAGGTGGGGGGGGCGGAGAACGTCTTAAAGGCATTCTCAAGCCTTTGCCAAGTACCAGGATGGCAGGAATTACAAATAGTAAAATAATGAACAGTGCGTTAGGGGTCAAGCTAAATTGGCAGCAATCGACGATGCCATACGATTTTGCTTTCCGTCTAGTATAATTAGACCTCTCTTTAAAGAAGTTCCGCACACGATATAGTTGATTTCTTCTATCTTCGTAGGTACTCACTCGCACTTGAACTCGACGTCAGCACAGCGTATTAAACCTCTTGCGCACTATGCACTCCTATTATTTCACTTGCTATTATTTTGAACAATTTGATATTTTTTTCAGAATAAAATTTAAATAATGCTGCAGCCTAATTCACGTCTGGATTGAACAGATATCCGAGGGGAAGCGCGATATTGAAAATGTATTGTTTCTTTTCTTTTGAATAGAAAATATGATGAACAATTTGCTATCAATGTTAGTAAAATAAGAATTACCTATAACGGACTTCGGGTGATCGGAATTTTTTTGTACCAGAATGAGTTTCAAATATTTATATTTTTTCTGACTCAGTCCTTTCATTCAGCAAAAATATGCTTACAACGTAAACATTTCCAAAAAAATCTACCTTTATAACAGATAGTATTTTTTCAACTTTTAACGTGAGTTCATAACGTAGAATGAAGGTAAAAAAAATGTTTTTATAGGTTAATAATAATAATTTATTTATTGACTTAAAACCATACACAATAGCATACAGAACAGTTGTACAAAATATTACCAATACAAAAAATATTAATGCGATTGTCGGTAGAACAAAAATTTCTAACTCATTGCAAAGTTCAACCACTAAAGCTAGGGACTTATATTTTTATGAAATTTTCAAAAGGCAATTTTGCACTTACATATTTTCTAGTTTATTATAGGTAGCTGCGATAATGTTATTATGTACATATAAGTGTTACTGTTGGTATCTAAACTAGGCCGAGCCTGTATTTTAGACACCAATCCTCTATCGACATTATCAATGATGTTAGTAGTACACACTAATTATAGCATTACACAATTACAATTTTTTTTTTTTTTTTCTTTTTTTTTTTTTTTTTTTTTTTTTTTGAGGTTGTGTGAGTATTAGAGATGAAACGGATATCTGGTAACTATCCGGTATCCGGCCTATCCGGCCTATTTTCAGTATCCGGCCGGATACCGGATAGTAGTTCAGTATCCGGCCGGATACCGAATTTCAAATAAATACGACATAAAGACTGAAGGAACTTTATTTAACGTAAATAATCATGAACTTTTAATAACTAAACAAATTATTAATACTCAAACTGATGAATAAATACCAATTTCTCTGCGTCTGCGTTTCATCAGAAGGTTTCGCTTGTCTTCTAACAACAAAAATTCATTCATTCAACTAATGTCACTCATAAACGAAAGGGCCCGAAGTCAGCCGAGTCCACCCGATCGCTTAGTTACTGATTCACTCGTGTAACGAAACGAGTCGCCACGCGACTATGTTCGGCCGGATATCCGGCGGCCGGATATTCGGCTATCCGGCCTTAAGGTTGGCCGGATATTCGGTATCCGGAATCCGGCAAAACAACTATCCGTTTCATCTCTAGTGAGTATGACTTTCGCAACAAAAACTCCTCTGTCATAGTGTTATCATATTATGTTTGAATATTTTAATGGTAGAATTTGTTTTTACTTATTTTTATTTGTAATCTACTGGGTTAACTTTTTCTCGAAACGTTTTGTGCATAAGGACGTTTTAGTTGAAACTAATTGGTTCAAAAGATCACCAGTCCGCAGTCAGGTAGTATCCAAATAAGAGCTTGCTATTGATGACATTGAAACTTTGTGAACGTTCCATTTAATAGAGATCCTACCTGTGCACAAAATAATCTTTTTGAAGCCAGACCGATGTTTTGAATCGCTTTTTAACCATTCACAAAAACCTATATCAATAAGCAGTCAATCATTTGGGTTTTGGGATTTAGTTTGTCATTCAACTAACAAATATTTTGGAATAGCTTTGAATATTGGTGAATGATAGATATTTTTTCTTGACTATTGTGTAGCGATTTACGTAAATTATATGCCTGCATACTAGCTTATTTTGACAGGTTAGCCTTTGAGTAGGTAGTTTAAAGTGGCAATTACAATTAAAATTCGATTATTTTTGGAGCTTTAAAGTTTCTGGTGCGCAAGTTTCTAGCAATATTCTTGTCAAAACCAGCTAGGTCCATTTTTAGTTCTCTTTGGCACTGCAAAATATCACCTGGTTGTCAACCCCTTTACTAACTTAGGAAGTATGGCTGGCTTACAATGTAAAATAAGCACTATAAAATGCCCAATATTTAGTCTAATACTATACATAGTAATATACTTTTAGTAAAACTATATACTTACACTAGTTTTAACAATTGTATTATTTGTCATAAAGTATCTTAGCCTTCAATCGTAAAGTATATTTTACCAATTTATCAGTACAATGTATTTTTGATAGATGTTATGTCTAAAACATATCCATTTGCTGAGCTATAAATTGATACGAAAGTTAGAAAATTGTTTTAAAAGTATTGAATGAAATTATAATTGACTCGTAACGAATTTAAAGTAACCTATTATTGGTATCGTCGCCTTGCATAACCTTGCCCTATATAAAGTCCCCTTCCCTTGTTCCAGTTCCTGGAAGTAAGTATCTTTAACGATAATCTTGTCTCTTTACGTTAACGTAATTGCGCTTTGAAAAGTTTGTTACGTTAAGATGTTTTGCATCGGAATTTGACGGTGTGTGATTACATTTTAAATTTCCTCAATTTTTTTTGTAACCACAATAAAACAAATTCAGATATAGACTTCTTTTTCTTCGGCTTGCCACGAGCTGTCGTAAGGAGATATATTCGATGGTAGATGTTAGAGGCCTTACTATATTGAACAAAACGGTGTCTCACTTCTGCAATGGAATACGTACCTACTTTAACAAAGAACTGAGATATGTAGAAACTAAACATGATGACTTAACTTACTATTATCGTAGGAACCCTCTTAACTTCGCACTGGTTAAAATGGAAAAATAAAAAAGCCTACAGGAGTTGCGTTACGCCTAAAGTTCTAAATAAAAAGTTTCAACCAAACAAGAGGAAATAAAGAGAACGAAAGTTCGACCTGGATCTCGGATCATTAGACTATTTAGGTGTTAACACCTCAGTAACTCTTAATAATCAGGTCTACACTTGCACAAAATAATTGGAGAATAATAATTAACAAGCAAGCTTGACGGAAAGTTGGTATACTTTTTCAAGCCCGTACGTGTTTTAATTGGGATCACCTGGCTTGTTAACGGGCTTTATTACCCGGGTCACCTTGGATTTTCATCATTACGCGTTCGGATCGGATTTCGCGGCCACGCTGCGTAACGCTTTCAGGAATCCTATGTTATGGCACCAGGGTTTACAAACACTTTTACGTGGAGATTATGTAGTACAAACAAGTACATGCATAGCTTTTCCTTGCAGTTCCATCCGGGAAATATTCGGGTTGTTCCACGAATTTCCATTTCCTTTCGTTTCGTTTTCCCGCGGGGTGAAACAGCTTTCAGGTTAATCTAAAAAAATCTTTTATAGCTTGCCAATCCCAGGTTAAATTTCTTTCTGTGACTACGTCCAGTTCACTATAAACTGCGATTGGATTAAAAAAATACATGATTGCGATAACAAAAGCATTTTTTCCATAATTTGTTTTTTAAAGTCAAATTCAATCTTTTTTATTTATATAGATTACATCCGTACTAATATTATAAATGCGAAAGTAACTCTGTCTGTCTGTTACGCTTTCCCGCTTAAACCTCTCAACCGATTTTGATGAAATTTGGCATAGGTATACGTTGAACCTCAAGAACGGACATAGGCTACTTTTTGTTAGAAAGAAATGTAATGCCACCTTTGAAAGTTTATATGGGAAAATGTTTATTTTTTAAGTTAGAGATATGAAAGTTGGCACAAATATAGCTCTATTAAAATAAAGACTACTTTTTGTTTCAAATATTAAAGGAGATAGGGGTAAAACCGACCATGAAAGGATGTAGTCCACGCGAACGAAGTCGCGGGCACAGCTAGTTAGTAATAATTATGAGTCTCTATATCAAGCAAATTAAGGTACCTTAGGTTCGGAACATATAACTACAGAGAAGATACCGGCAAGAAACTCAGTAGTTTTTTTACAAATTAAAGCTAAACTTATTACTCATTTTGCACTAAGACACACAATTAGTTTGTCAATTGTAAAATAATAATTAAATATCAATTATTAAAAAAAAATAAAAAACATAAGTAATTAGTATTTTGTGTATCTAAACATACCACCGCATGATTAAGTATTCCTTCCACATTCAGCTAAGGCCTAACCTAACCAGGACTTGGTTAAATTGCCAGAGCCACAAGAGCATCTCCCTTTGTGCACTCTCATAATCAGACGAGACAGCAGACTGTCTGCTGTCTCCTGCTGTCCCCGTTCCTGGGCCTATATTATATTGTACATCAGTTTAGTTCGTTATACTTTTTAGATATTCATGAAATCTAGTAAGGTTTCCCACCTCACATAAAACTAGGTATTGCCCCAACGGGAAACCTTCATGAGAATCTACCCTTACTTACCATTAGACCTAGAGGAAGTTTTGCGAGTCGTACTTATCTACTCAAATATTGTTACGATGTGTGGTTTGTAGGATGGAAACGTTCGTTCAGGGAAAACTTGAAAGGTTTTTACGACTTACAGAAACTACGTTGCGAAAATTCCCATGGCATTACGCACTGCGAGCCTTTTAAACCGTCACATAAAACCGCAGACTCAGCGAAAAAGTGTCGAATCTCATTGCTTATCCCTTAAGGACAGATGAATAGACTGTGTATTTTTAGTTGTTATGATTTAACGTTTAACAGATCTGTATGTACCTACATATTTTTTTTTTTCAAAATGTCGATATTGTTTTTATAGTTGACGACAGCATTGCCATTGCGCTTAATTATTTAATAGGTACATATACGAGTATAACTACGCAATGTAATAATGTACGTAAAATCCTTGCACATGCAATTTCTTGCTACAATTTAACAATACACGGGTGCAGATTCTAATGAATAGAACGGCATCATTTTATTTGGAAGACGAATAGCGTTTCCTACATTTTCCTCACATTGTCTGCATAAGGCGTACAAATGCAATATGCATTCCACGTGTAGGTACATCCTGCTTGAAGGTGGCATTTTCTTCTAAATTTATAGCATCCTGGATTTAGAAATTCAGAAACTTATGTAATAGCATTGCGACACCCTGTCCGCTATACTTACCTATTTGTTTAAGGAAACATCTGGTCATGTCCCGTTTCAAGTTCAGTAGGTGTGTTTTGTACATATCACAAATCGTTGAGCTTTCGGGATACTTTCATACTTGTTACCTCAGTGTAATTTTAAGTGTGAAGTCAACAACTCGTTATGATAAACACGTGGACAACCTCTGTAACTGAGAGCAAAGAGAGGCAAGCTCTTAGTTACAGAAATGGCCCGACTTTGACGTCGCATCATTTCTGATGTCTCGATTTCAATTCCCGGTCAAGTCAAGATGGAAACGATCTTTTCTAATCGATCTGAGTTTTTTAGTATCGTTGTTGTTTCTGTATGGTTTAGCTTTATATAAATGATGCTTTGGTTTAGGTTTAACCAAACACCATAGAAGCATAGCAATATAACAAGTAATTCTGTACATTATTGATATAGTTCCTGTTTACTTGTTCGATACTTGTTTATGTTTAGTCTGACTTCCTTTTGACTACAGAACAAATCTGGTGTAATGAATATTAAGATTACTAATTACAAACATGATAGTTTTATAAATAAGAATAATTCTATATGGTTCAACACAATATTCTAATATTGTGTTATTAGCATCTGTGTAACAATCTTACTTAGTAGGTATGTTTTGCATCTGTATCTAAAGATTAAAGAACATTATAAAGGGGCTTTGAATAATGCTTATTTTAACAAATGCTTGTATTTTATAGTAATAGCGAGAAACGTTGCCTTACTTTATTTTTCTTAAACTCCCTATTCCTGGAAATATGTTCCTTTCACAATAGTGTGATAGTGTGTGGACTGATCATTATTTGATGGTGGCGGATGGTAAACACTTGCAGTTCCATTTTAGTTCTTATATCTGCGATATAAGGGTGATACAAAATCCAAAGTGTTTAGCCCGCCGTGCTTTCAACCTTACTATGGAACTGTTAGTTTGATCTGTCGATCGAAGAGAGACGTATTATCGAAACTTTCGACTGCATGATTTCAATTCAGTTAAATAATATTATGTTCAACTATTTCAGTGAGCAGTTACTTTCGCCTCATTATGCGACAGTCGACGCTGTCATTATTTGCATGTATTGATATTGATTGTTACTTAATAGGACGCCATCCTTTCTAATTTACTATCTGTCGAGTCGTTTGACTTAGCTTTGATAGATAGGCTCCAGCAATGAGATTTCGTTACATAAGTTTAGACGAAGTTTATTTTATGCCAACAGGAATAATAAGATTCATATGCTGAATCTAACTTTGACCTAATAATTCATAATTTATGTTTAAAAAATATTGTTCTTGATCAAAATTGCCTTTAACTAACCTACAAGGAAATTTAACTTTATTCTTTCTGCAAACGTTAAGCATAAACGTAGATTAATTATTTGCCAAACCTTAAAACATTTGCAATGAGAAAATTAAACCTGTTTTTGATTTAATCGGTAAGCGTAAAGAAAACGTAAAAAGACTTGTTTAAAAGACAGCCATTTTGTATTTGCTCCCTTCTAACCAAAATGACTACAATAAAGCGGACTTTCTTTAAGCGCATCTGCTTAATGCGGAGCAGAATGGCAAATGCAATTGAAATACGTAATAACCGCATTACTGGTCTGATACAATAATTTGGCTGTATAGAAAGCCGCCGTTTCTCCGTGATCCGACGAGAGCGCGGACAGATGTCACGATTATACTTTCTTCCATCACGCATTACGTTCGCGTATTTGCAAAGAGGTAATTTTAAAAAATCGTTAAACATTGTCGTAAGTCGGCCAATGTTCGAGAGTTTGTAATTAATGCGTTTGTATCAAATCGAAGTTTCAGAAGGTCGTGATACAGCTTACTAATTTGATGAGTTTAGATCTAGATAATTAGGTACCTTACGTAGATATCATTTTTATATTAATTAATAATCCCTAACAGTTTTATCACAAGTGTTGTTATTGTTAATGTAAAACAAAATAAAAATTTCAAGCCTTTCCACTTACCTACTTACGTAGTAAGAAGTTAAAACTTTTTTCAATAGAAAGGGGGTTTTAGGTTGTATTTAGACAACAATTAAAAATGTTTTCGTTTATCAATTCGTTTGAACTAGTGTTTGTGATTCTCGTGTTAAATCCTTTTCTGTTTACCATATTCTTGACATAATTTTATGGAAACATGGAACTAAGTGGTATCATGTTTACTGTTGATTGCTACCTAATAGAACCATGGCAATTTCTGTCGAGCACTTAGTAGTCCTAAACGACACAATGACTGGAGATGTCCCTAAGTATCTGTTCCGTATAGTTAATTGAGGCTAAGTGCCATGTGAAATAATACTTATATAACATGTTACGTTACTTCGCCAAGTAAACAAAGAGTGATTTAGTGTAGCAACTGTTAGCACGTAATTGAGATTTCAATTCCTGTTCAAACACAAAATGTGTCTTTATTATTTAAAAATACTCTCATCGGAGTTCGGTATTTATGAAAAGCATGAACGTATAATATTTTAGACTAGCTGTGCCCGCGACTTCGTTCGCGTGGACTATAGAATTTCGATTTATTTTCATCAATTTAATTATTTTTCTAAAATAAAAGTAGCCTGAGTTACTCCTTATTACATCAGCTACCTACCAGTAAAACAAAAATTCAATTCGTCTCTTAAATGATTACTACGATAAGATTTTAACGCGCATGTTGGTATGTGGTGTTACGTCATGTAAAAAATTACGAAATGGGTTTTGATGAACTTAGGTATATAAATAAACAAGATAAAATATTGAAATATCAGAAAATTTTAACCCAAAGTAATACAAATGAAGTCGCGGTAAAAAGCTAGTAATAAATAAATTAATCGAGTGAATTGTAATTAAAAAGAAATGGCGCTAATGTAATTAAAAAGAAATTAATAGAAATTGGTTTGATCTTATTACCCCATAAACTAGTAATGTATGGTGCATTTATAATGTATGGAATTGTAATTACTATTAATTAATACTGGGAACACTATTGTTCACTACCGTCTTAAATGTTTTAAGTATCTCGATGAGAGATCAACCTAGAATGTCTTGGATGTTGGAATGCGTGGAAATGAAATGCTAGGTTTTTCTGAATCTCACTTGTACGAGTAGGTCGATAAATTATAACAACACTAGCTGTGCCCGCGACTTCGTTCACGTGGACTACATCCTTTCATGGTCGGTTTTACTCCTTTCTCCCCTAATATTCGAAACAAAAAGTAGTCTACATTTTAATCCAAGTTTCGAGCTATATTTGTGCCAAATTTCATATCTCTAACTTCAAAAATAAACATTTTTCCATATAAACTTTCAAAGGTGGTATTATCCACCTCCCCCCCCTTATTTTCTAATAAAAAGTAGCCTATGTCCGTTCTTGAGATTCAACGTATACCTATACCAAATTTCATCAAAATCGGTTAAGAGGTTTAAGCAGGAAAGCGTAACAGACAGACAGACAGACAGACAGACAGAGTTACTTTCGCATTTATAATATTAGTAGGGATTTGTGGGTCGAGAAACTTCGAAGCCGAAAGTGCGATTTCTATGACTATGTTCCGTTTCTATGACCCGTTATAATAATTACCCAATAAATTGATGTAAACTGTAAACACGATGAGATGAGATGACATTTCGGCCATTTTCAGTCGTAAGAGAAAAAAATTTACAGTAGAATCCTGATTATCCGGATCAAATAAAACCAGGGGTTCCGTATAATCGAAAATCCGGTTTACGGATTTCAAAGCATTTCAAACAAAATTAAAATTTTAAGTAGGTACTATGTTTTGGGGTTTAATGTGAATCGTTTAGATAAAACGATATAGAGAATAAGTACAATGAAAGCCCAGAGTAGGTAATGAGTCCGAATAAATAGATGTTCGTATAACCGATGTTCGGATAATCGGGATTGTTCTGTATATTTGAGTATATATCCACCAACATCCACGCAAAAAAATACGCAGAGTCTACGTTCTTATTTAGCACGCTTGATATATTCTTATCAAGCTTTATAAACCTACGTTTGTAATACATTGATAAAACACGAGTGATACAAGTAGATATCAGTGCTTTATGCAGTGTTATTTAATACAATGCGAACAAAACAACGAGAGTGTTGCCTGCCAATTTGTCAATGTCATACTATGTTTGCTAAGATAGGCTAACTGATAATATACTGATTAGGATATTAACTGTATACGTACATGTTATATGAATTAGTAATGAATCCTTAGTGAGTTTGGATATCTAATTTTTATTGGTACGCTTTGCACGGGTGCAATGTAGATTACGTATAAACTTTTCAGCTTTGTGTAGGTACTAGCTGTGCCCGCGACTTCGTTCGCGTGGACTACATCCTTTCATGGTTGGTTTTACCCCTTTCTCCCCTTATATTCGAAACAAAAAGTAGTCTTTATTTTAATCCAAGTTTCGAGCTATATTTGTGCCAAATTTCATATCTCTAACTTCAAAAATATTTTTTTTCCATATAAACTTCCAACGGTGGTATTACCCCCTCCCCCCGCTTATTTTCTAATAAAAAGTAGCCAATGTCCGTTCTTGAGATTCAACGTATAGGTATACCAAATTTCATCAAAATCGGTTGAGAGGTTTAAGCAGGAAAGATGTTCATTTATAATATTAGTAGGGATTACCATGCATATAAACCCTCATCTTTAAACATCTTCCTCTTCAATCTATTAAGAAAAGAACCGCTACCGTTTCGTGTTTTAAAGATCTATGTATGCTTATCTATAGCGGACAGATAGGCGAAAAGCTACTTTGTTTTATACTATGTAGTGATTATAAATATATTTATTTGACGTGTTTGATTATTGAGTTGGGAGTTTATAGTAGCAATTTGATAGTATATTTAATTATCTGTGGTAAATACGGAAGGTATCTACTTAGGTTTACCTACAAATTAATAAGAATATTTATTATTATAAATACATTTGATATTATTTTCGTTGCAACCCTATTTATAAACGCTAGAGACGTACACCGTGATCAATTGTGCAAATATGTTTCCTAAATATAAAAAAAGTTAAAATGTGAAGTTCCTGCGAGAACAAAACATTTGATTTCATAATATTTTTCAGTAGGAAGGTAGTTTAAACTGCCTCGATTTATGCTAACGCCACATTATGTAAACTTCACATATTTATGGTTTAAGACATTTATTTTTCTCAAAAGATTACATAAATCACTTAAAGAGAAAATAACATTTTACATTAGGTATATTATATTATATTAGCGTAAAAAACGCGCGCGCGAAACAAAGTGGGTAGGTATACATCAAAACAGTCGTGTACCGATGTGCCTATGACCAAACGGGCAGCTCGAGTTGTCACAGCTCTAACGCCGCGGACACATTAACTCATTCACTTGAATTTATAATTACAAACTATAATCAGTTTAAAAGTGATTGATCCTTTAAAATGTGATCTTTGAGTAACTTTTTAAACGATAGGTATGTTTTAGCATGTTTAATACTTTTAGGCAACTTATTGTAAAACTGTGCACCTTGAAACATAATATTATTTTTTCCGTAGTTCGTTCTCGGAATTTGTAAGCAAATATTGTTAGATTGGCGTGTTTTAATTGTTTGGTGTTGTGATTTTTTAATAAAAGTTGTATCTGTGTGAATAGTCTTGTTTAAAATTTTTTGAATCAGGAGGCAGGTGTTAAATTTAAATGTTTGAGCGATATTCATTAAATTGGTTTTTACATATACTTTTTTTGTAGGTGTCAAGAAATCATACTGAAATAAAGTTTTGATAATTCTATTTTGCAATGTCTGCAATTTTCTTAAATTTGTTTTGGCTGCTGATCCCCACACCTCGATCAGGTAATTTATATGTGACTTCACTAATGAGTTATAGATATTATATCGTACATGTTTTGGAAGGCAGCGCACCATACCACGCAATGCGCCTCTCAGAGATATAAGCTTTGATCGTACTCTTTCGATGTGTGGTTTCCAAGTCAGATGAGTGTCTAGAATAAGCCCAAGATATTTCTCTTCTGTTACCTTATTTAAAATTTCGCCATTAATTGTAAGTGAGTTATAATTGCCAATTTTTTTATTTTTTGCACAGAATATTATGTAATTCGTTTTGCTTGCGTTAATTGTGAGTAAATTTGACTGGAACCAGCAGTGAAGAATTTCCAGATCCTGTTGAGCCTCTTTTATCACTGAATCTATGGAGTGGCCACTATAGAGTAAATTAGTATCATCAGCGTATAATGTGATTTCCCCGTTAAGCCCGATTTCATGTATGTTGTTAATGTAAATGAGAAACAGTAAGGGCCCAAGAATCGATCCTTGAGGCACACCGTAAGATACTGATTTAGGATTACTTTTTTGATCCTGTATTTTGACAATCTGTGTCCTATATGTAAGGTATGACTAAAGCATTTCGTAAGTTTTACCAACAATACCAATACTGCGCAGTTTTATCAAAAGCAGTTCATGTCCAACCGTATCGAAGGCTTTTTTCAGGTCTATAAAGACCCCTAGAGTAATTTTCTTTTTGTCTATATTATTTTTGATGTTTGTTACTAGATCAATAGTCGCCGAAAGTGTATTTGACTTAGCTCGGAAACCGTATTGCTTTTTGAAGAGGAGATTTGTCGTAGACATATAAAGTTCTAACCGGTTATGTAGTACCTTTTCAAAAACCTTTGTCAAAACCGGCAGCACAGATATCGGACGATAATTTCCGGGATCTGTTTTGTCTCCGGATTTGAAGATGGGACAGACCTTCGCTACTTTCAGTGAATCAGGAAAGTATGCTTCTTCAAAACACCTGTTGATACAGTTGGACAGACTGACCGCTATAGTATCTCTGACGCATTTGACGGCTTTAGTAGTAATACCATCTATGCCGCTGCTACTATTACTATCTAAGTTGTTTATTATTTTTATTATTTCGTCTGGGGTCGTCGGAGTAAATTCTGATAACTCAGTTTTGTTCGTTTTTGATTGGTTCGCGCCTATGATGTAAGTTTGGTTGTTATGGAATTTCTTAGGAATTTTGTTTGCCAATTGTTGCAAAATATGAGTTAAAGCATTCACATATTTCCGCGGTATCTGTAATTAGCCCGGATGGAGTATTTAGTTTCAAAGGTGCTAAGTATTCTTTTTTTGTATTATTGGATAGGTAGTTTATTAATTTCCACGTTTTTAAAGGATCACTCTTACAGTCATTGAATTTTTTTAAATAATATTCGTTCTTTGCCGATTGTATTTTAGAAAAGGTTAGATTCCGTTTTTGTTTAAAAACTTTCGTTAGCTGTTCATCCTGTGGGTTTTGTTTCCATTCGTGCCATATACTATTTCTTTCATTGATTTCCCTGATGAGGTTCTTGTTTATCCAATCTTTATTTGGTGGATTGAGCATTTTAAATTTTTTGGTCTTATTTCTTGCTATGACTTCCAGTAAAGCACTTTCAAGCCTGTTGTAATCAATATCGAGAATATTTTCAAAAAGTTGTTGTGAATCTTTATATAGATTTGTGTAGTTGATTGATGTGTATTGAACCCGTTTCAGTTTAATAGGATGTGACCTATTTAATTCGAGAAAAATCTGTTTATGATCCGACATGTTGGATTCTATAATTGTCATATTGAACGTGTTGTCCAGAAGGTTACTACATACATGATCCAGAATAGTCGCTGTTGATGCCGTTTTCCGAGTACAATAATCCTTGCCGAGTCTGTTCAGTATTTTAAGATTGTTCTCTTGTAGGATATTTTTGTATTGTTTCACATTATGATCATGACTTAGCAAATCCAGATTAAAATCACCAAATACTACAGTTCGTTCACCAAATACTACTTTTCGAGAGTTGTTCATTATACATTTCCAGAAAGTTGTTTGTGTTAGCTGTGGGCTGTTTGTATATTGCTCCAATGTCAAATGATAAAGTTTCAAGATGAACCCATAAAAAGTGATTTCCATCATCATGTTGAGCGTTCATCAACTTTTATCCAGGTTTCCGTTAATATGATAACATCTTTTATCCAGGTTTCCGTTAATATGATAACATGTATCGTCGTATTGAAGGATTCTATCACGCATCTTAGTTCATCTAACTTTCCAGGTTTAATTATACTGCGTACATTAGCATATAGGAATTTAATAGACTTTATGTTAATCTTGACTTCACTGTAGTCATGGCAAACGCTATTATGCACAAATTTTACTTTAGTGCCTGTATTTTCTCTGGAATATCGTTTTTTGATTGTTGTTTTGTGATGATTTTAGGTATGCCTTTTATATACTTGATAATCAATTCTTTTTCCCCTGATTCCACGCGTCGTTTTAGCTCGTCTTTTAGCGTGGTTATTTGCTGTTGTTGGCAGGGGGTTTGGTCATAATAAATTTTTACTGTTTTATTGCTGAGTATCGACTTTGTCTTTAGAATAGTTTTAGCAGTATGTCGTGAGGAAAAGATGACTTTTAAGGGACGAGTTTTCTTTTGTGTATATTTTCCCAGTCTAATAATTTTTTCAGGTGTGGGACATTTTGGGTAAAAACTAGAAATAATTTTGGTAACCTCATTTCTATCAGTTTCTCGTCTTACCTTGGGGTCATCATGTTGTTGCTCTGGTATTCCAACAATTATGATGTTTCTACTGCGGTCAGCACGATCTTGCATTTCAGCCAATAAGTCTTCGCATATGTTTTCCGGTCGCGGTTGGTGTGTAGAGGAAGATGTAGGTTGTTTTTGCTTCAATTCCTGGATATCATTTTCTAGAGATTGCATTCCGCGTAGCAGACTACAAGTTTCGTTCCACGGTTACGGAACGAATGCATGTAAATTCGAATTACAACAGTAAAGTATTATACGAAAAATGAGAAGGAAAAGGATTTAACGAGCATTAGTACTAAAAAAGTGTTCTTGTTTTATGGGTGTTGGTTGAGAAATACGTGACTTATCAAAGGATTTGTATTCTCTCATGTTTAATTGGAAAATGTTTTCTATGTTCATATACCTAATGTGAAGTGGAAACCAAAGTACTTCTGGATAGCGTAATAGCACAGGTTATAGTTAAGATTTACAGTAGGTACGTACGAGAGGTTATGGATATGAAGTACTGATCCATTAATTTAAATAAATTGGTACAAATTAACACATCGAAAAGAAACCATTTTTAACTAAAATTATTCATTTCAATGAAACATTTATTTTGAAGTTTCAAGTATTCATTTTAGATGTAACACAAGTTCGCTACATTCAAAACTAAGCTGGCGTGCTTATATTGGGACTTCCTCAATTGTTAAATTGATCTGTCACCCATATGTTATATCAGTTGCTACTGATTCACATCGGGCCGTTGCTTGTCTAGAATCTAGAACACTGCAAACTCTTTCAACTTAGTACTTTCGAGTGTATTGCAAAGAGAGCAGTGTTCTTTGACGGTAAAGCAATAATGTTGTGTACTAACATTTTGTTAGTATTGCGAAGTACGCTGAGATACACCGTTAATGTTCAACAAACAAAAACAACTTTTAGGGCAGTTTGCGAATTTTGTCTATGTTAACTGTGCGATTATTTTTTTGTTACATGTGATATATTTTTCAACTTTAGTGTTTTTTGATGCCCAAAACCTATCCCCGATGCACAAATAAACTTTTTACCTTTTTGAATTGCAATTACAGAGTACATGTTATCTGACCTATTAGATATAACACTATTTACTATAATAAATAATGATTATTTACATTTAGAGTATCTAGAAAAATAACTTGTTTCAAAAGGGAACTAAACAAAAGTTACCTTAGTTTTAACATTTAAACGCATCTTTTTGGCTTTTTTATTTATAAACCTACCCGAGGTTAAGGCAATACATTTGCTTTTGACATTTTAACTGACCTTTTCCTTGTGCCTACAGTCGCGAAAGAAAATAAACGATTTGGATAAAACCACAATTGTGCATTCGAGTCTTCGGATTGTAAAATAACAAGTTTTAAATTGGTTAACTACACAGTTTATATGTGGGTATTTATTTACTTTATCAATATCGCTATTATAATGGGATTTTGGCCCATTTACCTGGTATCGAATTACAGAATGTGTAAAAAGAAGGTGGAGATAGAGATGTTACGTAGTGTTTTGATAAGTTTGGAGGCCAAAGTTAATGGGTTATACTTTTACTTTAGTGTCCAAACTTATACAATTTTGTACATTGAGGAGTTTGGGCTGATCGAGATCCTTCTCATGGTAGGCACTCTCAAGCATGTGGTCTTAGTCAGCGTGATGCCAAGCAATGTTCTAAAAACACAAAGGAATAAACCTGTATCTACAAGATTCAGAAATAAATTAATGTCCTCTTCGCAACGTGAGACCTTCCACGATCATAAATTATTGTAGGTGATGATTTTTTCTTATAGCCTCTAAGCTTTCCCCTAAAATAAAACTATGGAATCTTTTGAAATGTGGATTCTCTGGTCAAGTACAGTTGAACGCCATTTGGTGGCTAGAGAATAACCGACATAAATCGCTACCTTTACCGTTTGGTTTTGGTAATATGAGTATCGATCGATTGATACTTACTGGAGGTGTCCACCCAGCACACCCGAACTCAAGCCGATTTAGAAAAGTTCGTTTCCAAAATTCACCCGATTTCGATTCGATTTACCGAAGATCGAATCCGGGACCTTTTGTGCCCCTTTGCCAATGCATTTTCGAGGTCGTCATCTCAGCTCGTAAAAGATCACTAGCCGGTGTTCCTTAATGGCTGAATTAGTAAAATAAAAAAATAAGTTACTTTGTTTTCTGTCCACACTGGTGGTGAGCCGGTAGCCTGGTGGGCTGCGCATACGAGTGGGCTGCGGCTGTCGCCCACGGTTCCTGCGATCGATTCTCGCTAAACTTTTAATGGTTCACTTGCTCCGGACGTCCCACTTTAGAGTCGCCAGCACTCGCATTGCGCACTTTTTGTGCAACTATCCTCTGCAAATGCTCTACAGGCAAGTTGAAGTGTTATAACCATGCACGGTTAAGCTCAGTTAAAAACGTTACAAAAACTTTAATCACCTTCCAAAAAGGCAATTCATTTCTCTTAAAATTGGAGGGTATCTGTAATCTTTTGAGATCATTTTGGACATACGAGATCTTCGTTCAAGTGAAAAAAAAAACAACAGAAGTCTTTTAGGTGGAACGGTTAAATAATAAATAAGTATGTAAAACGCGAAAAAAAAAAACAAACCGTGAAGTAAGAAAAATTTAAAACCTTTTCCTTTTCCTATTGTTTAAAGTTTAAAAGGATATTGAACGTCTTTTAGGATGCATTGGTTATGTTATGAAAAAAGGGTTCCGAATGTCAAAAAATGGCATCTAATAATCAATTTAAAAATATAAAAGATGTATCGGTAATTTTCTTTGAAATAAACACAATTTGTAAATATTCAGTAAAATACGTATTTTATTGTGTAAACATAAGATCAAACACCTATTGAAGTCGGTAAATAGTAAAATGCCATAGCGACGGGGCTACCAGAAATCTGATGAATGTACTTTTGTGATTTTTTATCTGCGTAAAACTGTGAGTGTGATTATACTTGTTTAGGTTTGCATATTAGAGACACTTACTTTTACAGTGCTTCTAAAGCCAGGAAGATACTTTTCTATGCTTACCTAATTGATAATGCAATGTAACATAAATAAAACAATAATATAATTCTGAAATCATCAATACACAATGATTCATACAAATTCTTCTCTAAATAATGGCTTAGCCTTTGTTACCTAAATATCGGATTGCGGAAATCCTAACTCTGGGGACAGTAAATTGGAAGGAGTTTCGGATTGCTAACAGATTTACGTTTGTTTACCTTTGTCCTTAGGCGTTACAGCGTGATCCATTCCGTTCAATGGATATGTATGATATATTAAATTAGTGTGTAATGGCTGTACGAGATCTAGTGATTGTTCTGGAAAGTCAGAAAATCATGTCCGCATTAATTGCGTAAACCATAACAATTTAATGATATTCTTCTGTGTTGTTGTGTTCCTGCGTGTGAGTAAGGTTTCCAGAGCTCCTGGGGGTGCTATATTAGTAGCAGGGGTTAGGCCTTCAAGATAAGAGCGACAAGTCCAGTAATAGATTTATTATGCTGTACTTGTCGCACTTAAGATAGGACCTAATTACCACTTAACATCAGGTGAGATGAGGTCAATCTTGAAGAGTAATATAAAAAAAAGATAATATAATCATAACATAATCAATTCAAACATTTATTTTAGATTTGAGTGTCATTAAATTGTAATTCCAAAAAAGGACGACCTGGTTTTGTAGCAAATCAATCCAATTTTTATTATCCGTATCTGTTAGTCCGTCTAGTAGTGTTTTAGCCATTAAGTTTTGCTATATAAGTTTTCATTGATGAAATACTCGTACTTTACCACCATTTACAAAATATGGGAAACTATTTCGGATTCCGAACTTATGTTTTGTCTCTTTCTTAGCCTTTAGACTGTGGTCTGTGACAAAGTATACACTTTCCGAATCGGAACCGTTTCTGACGTTTGTGAATAAGGAGAGTGGTGTAGATTCTGAAAGTAGTAGACCTTAAAACTCACAAACAATACTTTAATACATAAAAACATAGTATACGGGCAAAATATTTTTTCACAGTAGGAAAGATTGAAGTAAACCAAATGTACAAAAAACCGGTTAAGTGCGAGTCGAACTCGCGCGCGTATGGTACCATTATATATTCAACATTAAACACAATTGGCTACTTGACAGTTTTTGAAAAAGTATTGTAAAATGTGCGCCCGTTCATTTTATATCCCACGCAATGCGGTTAATCTGGAAATAATCTAAATAACCAGAGAAAAATAAGATTTTGTGTAACACATTTAAAAAGCGCGCGAAAACGTCAAGTCACGTCACTGTTGCAATTATGACGTCAACGTCCTAGACAACGAACCGATACGCATAGGAACGACTTAATTTAGATAAACGGAAAATGTTTTAATAAATTCTTAATACGATTAGAGACACAATAATTCAGTTTAATCGGTAAAATAATCATTGTTTCGCCACATTAAAATAAATAATTTTCGCCGACAGCTGTCATTTCCGAATTGCAATGGTGGTTTCCGTTTCGGTTCTTTTGTTCCACAGATAAAAAAACTAAATTTTATTTTGCAATAATAAAATACTAACTATGCTTTTAATTAAAAAGTAAAAATGTAAAATGATTACTTAACTAATAAGCTTACATATCTAACACTTTTCATATTTTATTGTTAACACTGTCAAGTAGCCAATTGTTTATTTTTGAAGTAACTATATAATTAATATTTTGTGAATATTAAAGCGTCTTACAACAGTCTTTTTATTAATATCGGACAAAAAACAGCAAAGAATCACATTTGTTGTATGGGAGCCACCCTTAAATAATTATTTTACTTGGTTTTTAGTATTTGTTGTCATAGCGACAACAGACATACATAATATGTGAAAATTTCATTGCTCTAGTCATCACGGAGCCTAGTGACAGACAGACGGACAGACAGCGAAATCTTAGTAATAGGGTCCCGATTTAACCCGTTGGGTACGGAAACCTGATAAAGCGTTTTTAGTTGGGTGAAGATGAAAACAGAAAAAAAAATAACAATCGATATCTTAATCGATTGGTAAAAGACTTAAACTACATATATAATTATTGTATCGTGCGCACACGTGTAGTGTCGTGGCGGAACGCGCGTGCGCGCGGCATGCGTCGCACCTCGCCCGATACTCCGGCGCGCGCGCTTCGGATTAAGGGGAAGTTTGTAACAGATTTGCTATCTATTTTTTGTGACTGCTGGATACTTTAAAAATTAAATGAAACGTTTGTTTTAACTTGCAAGTTACTTTTAAGTATGACTTGCACTTAAGGCTAAATTACAAATGGTCCTACCTTGTACGCGATTTAAGTTATTTTACCATCAGATGAAAACTACTGTGATGATTTTTGTCAAACCATAAATGCGAAATTAAATCTCTCTGTCTGTTTGTCTGTCCAGGTTTCACGCCTGAACGACTGAACCGATTTTGATGAAATTTGGCACAAATGAAGCTCAAAACTTGGATTAAAATATGTATACTACTACTTTTTGTTGCGAATATTAGGGGAGATACGGGTAAAATCGACCATGAAAATATGTATTTAAGTACCTATGTATCTCCGCGAACGAACACAGCTAGTGAAGAATAAGTAAAACTTACTATTAATGATGAGTGAATTGCTAGTGCACCTTCAAATCTATGTTTGTTTGTATGGAAACTTGGTGACAATTTATTTTCAATGACTTTGTATATATTTGGTGATATATTAGAAGAATAAGCGAGACACATTCACCTTAAAAGCTGATATATTCACACCTCTGGGATGCGGTGAGTCACTGCTGCGCTATGCACCTCGGTATTTGGACAAAGATTCGGGATTAAGTCGTAATGAGATGACATGCATGATCGGTGATAGGGCTCAAGGTATGTGGGACGTGTGGAGTACAATTGGTTTGTTAGGTGGATTTGTCTAATATGGATGACAGTTGAATTTGACTTGAACAATGCCCGCTACGAATACAAAGGACGTTTGAATAACCTTTGTGGGTGCTAAGAGATTATAGACTAAAGGGAAAGTAAAATGTTTTCTTTCAGAGCAGTGGTTCCCAACCTCTGGTTTGAAGCAGTTTGGAAGAGAGTGTCAACGGAACTTAATAGTCTTTCTATGAAAGATATTACTTAGATGTAGGTATACTGCACAATCCAATATCTTAGGACTTCGTAGCGTAAGTCACAAAGGTACTGTATAATTATGCGATTGCTGTCATACATTAAGGAAAATTACATTTTTAAAGAAAATTCAGGACTTCAAACAATAATCGTATTATTACTAGTAGTCTATCAAGGCTCCACACAATTTGATTTTATTACAGTCGCATTAAGAAAGGTTTCTATTTTTTTTAATGTAGTTTCCCAACGGGTAGAGCAGTTTTCAATCCAGTTAAGTAGTATTGGAACCAATTAAACGTAAGCTAATAAATAAAAATATTTTTTTTCTTTATAATATAAGTCTAGATTACTGGCACAGTCTAAATTTATTTTAACAGATAATTATCCGTCAGTCACTAAAGTTTGGCAACCGCTCTTTTAAAGCATCATCTATGCATTTGACCTATTTTAAATACTACATTATAATCCATTAAATTTGTTTAGAATGTTAATCTGACGTGACCGATTTTACGATGGGAATATATTTAGTCAGATTCAGAATCTGGCTATAAAGTAAGAAAACTTAAGGATTATACAAGATCAACCAATTTTACCACTGCGCAAGTTACGTCACAACAAAAATAAAACAAAACTTAAAAATTTATTTGACAACCAATTTAAGTTTTAAGTAAAGCACGAAAACATCAAAGATAAAGTTAAGCACCTAATAAATGTAGGTTTGTATTATTTCGATACAACTTAGTTTAAATTACAATTATAATACGACCTATATGACAAATTTTCGTTTCTATCCATTTATTCGTAGCATGAGACCACCACCAGGTACAGTAAAGATGCCCCTTACACCTTTACCGGCCACAAACGGAAAACACTAACTGAATTCTGTTTGTAATATTTAAACAAACGTTGTTTAATGCATATGAATATAATATGCCCTTGTAAGGCCGAGTGTCCTTTTAAAAGCCAGATAAGTACAATTGATTTCCTATTGTGTCTTGTTTTGTTGGGTCTTACGATACACATGACACATAGGTATAGATACATTTTTATACTATTTGCTGTCAGTCGGTTCTGGCTAATCTTTGAAAAGGCAGGACCAATTTTGACGGGACTTTCATTGGTACGTAGCTGACAAAGATTGAGCTTTATTTTTTTTAGAAATTTTAATTACTTTTAATAATTATTACGTTCCATATGTACATACAATTATCTGACAATATCACACAGCTTAACCTAATCCCAGAGTAAGCAATAGAAATAAGAATCAACGTTTTAACCACAATATATACAAAATTATGTATATGTACACAGGCAGAACAAATATAAATATTCATCACACTAATGTCCTGGAAGGAGTGCAAACCCACGACCCTTGGTTTAAAAGTCAGGACCATCTATTGTATGACCGGGCCCGCTATAATTACGGATACTAATGATTACGAAATGCCCTTTGTACAGCTAAGTGTTAAGCCTTAAATCAATCACGTGACTAATGTTTGCAAACACCGCCCAACGTGACCAGCTGCCTGACTCGCGGATCACATTTTACGGTTAGCTTCCTTTCTAAACCTATAAAGGGGTGATTTTGTTTGGCCTTATTTGGCCTAAGCAGATTAGGTTGTAAACAATCCGCGGTAGGAATTGAAACAAGTAAATTTAAAGAAGTTGAACTTTACTGCCCAGAGCGCAGCCTGCCCAGTTACGCATTCAATAGCAGGGAATAACGTTGGGGATAAAATATATATAGTTGAGTATGAAATTGAAATTCATCACTTTCAGTAGCTATAATCGGCGGTAGAAGTAATAAAGTAAAATTAGACCTAAAATTATTGTTTAGGTTAGGTTAGGGATAAAATAAAGCTGAGCCACATTTATTAATTCATACGTAACAAGGTATATTCATTATGAAGTATATCATATTCATTAAAAAATACAAAGTCTGTCAGCGATCAATACATGATTATTTGTTTACTTTTATACTTCGGCGTCTAGGAATTAATAATTATGGAACGACTTAATTATGTGGTTGCTTTTTTTATTGCTGATCTTTGTGAGTTTGCAAACGTTTAGCATATATTATTCAAAAAGTAAATTAACAGCATAGCCAATATTCGTAATAATATTTTGGGTTTTACTGCATTAATAAGTGAGTGATATGGTTTATAAATGAATAACTTGTGTCTACTCCATATGATAAGTTGAAAACTAAGAACTCAAATTGTTTTATTGTTGCTAATGAATTATTTAATATTGTAAATTGCAATCTAGCAACTATACCTCAATGTTCTTCTATTTATTAAGTATAGTATAGTATAGTACAGTCGCCGTCAGATATATCGGAGCAGACAAAGTGACCAAATACTTCTGAACAGTTAAAATGTGAAAAGTTCCATACACCACAAGTTACCATTAATATCGGAACATTCATATTTCAATAATATTAATTGTACTTATTTGTGCAATAAAGTTTTTAAATAAATAAATATAGTATTGTTATTGACCAAATAAAATTTTATTCGTTTAGTACATGTTAATATAACAACAACCAAGACCTTATACAAACATTTTCGCTAAAAACCCGGAAGCCATGTGTCATGGATTTTAATATGAATTTGCATTTGATTATACCTCATCGTCTTGAGACGCGTTTTCGCTGTCACTTTCGATTAGAGGCCCAACTGCAGCGGAGGAGGTCGTCTAAAATTAGTTTCAGATTTAATGAGTTCCATTCAAGCCACCCCTGCTTGGCTGCATTTGAAGCCTTGCTAAAATAAACGAATAACTTAGGATGTTTTGTAGTTTCTTTTATTTATTTTTATTGGACAACAGCATACCTATGCATTGCTTTGAGTCTGCGTGAGGTAATTAACAAAAGGACCTGTGTTAAAGAAATCATAAATAAGGACGAGACCACAAAGATAATATTCAAAACTCCAATTAACCGGATCGGGAATCGAACCCGGCACCTTAAAAAATATTGATAGTGCACTTTTTGTTACGTGTCTTCTGGACTTCTTTAGCAAAGTCCACGGACTACATAAACTTTCGTAAAATTAATCACTTAAAAAAATCTTGTACCTGGATTTAAGACTAAAATAATCTTATCAAATACATTAATTTTTTTCTCACGATGTTTTGAATTTCTGCAATAAAAACGAATCAAAGTGTTCCAAGATGCAATTACGCCGTAAGATGCATAATAATTTAGATTGGAACATATTATATGGGTACGATTGCTCTGATTAAGTGGGAAGTAACTACAACACTCGTGTTACAAAAAAAAACAAAACAAAGACGGTAGTTCGGTACCACAAGACTTAAAAACAACCAGATAAATATTTCAACCCTAACACTACGAAAGCAAGACGCAAGCGGGTGTCCAAAAGATGTTCAAGTGGAACAGACCTTGTGACGCAGGTGTGGGGTCACGCGGGCGGGTCACGTGACATTGCAGCGGGTGCACCACCGCTGTTTCTGATCGCCCGTAGGAGTCACCCTCACTCGAGGGATCGGTTACGGCGGCCCGAGGTTTCTAAGATGTCACTGTTTTTCTCTTGATAGTTTTTTTCCGCAGCACCCTCCGCGTCCAGTCGAGTCGTGATAGGTCGAGGCTGAGCTACGCGTAAACAAACTGATAACAAAATGTTGCTCTTAGTTTTATTTTTCTTATAGTAATTGACAATCTTGACAAGTTTTTCTATTAGTGTCTTTGAGGTTTTTCTGGTGGCTAAGCCTTTATATTTTAAAATCTCATTTTCGTGTATATTGTTATATGTATAGTAATCTTAAAATTGATAACTTTATGATATGGTGCGATTAATAGAGGATAATTTACTTTAAGAGCTATTTCAAGAAATATTTTGCTGTAAACAGTTTCTTTCTAGCTTTGAAAATACTAAATACATTTTTCTTTTTACTGGTAGAATAACCTTAAGCTTGGCTACTTGACAGTTTTTGAAAAAGTATTGTAAAATGTGAGCCCGTTCATTTTATATCCCAAGCAATTCGATTTATCTGGACAAAATGTAAATGACCAGAGAAAAATAAGATTTTGTGTAACACATTTAAAAAGGGCGCGAAAACGCCAAGTCACGTCACTGTTGCAATTATGACGTCAACGTTCTAGACATCGAACCAATACGGATAGGAACGACTTAATTTAGATAAACGGGAAATGTTTAAATAAATTCGTAATACGGTTAGAGACACAATAATTCAATTTAATCCGTAAAATAAACATTGTTTCGCCACTTTAAAATAAATAATTGTCGCAGACAGCTGTCATTTCCGAATTGCAATGGTGGTTTCCGTTTCGGTTCTTTTGTTCCACAGATACAAAAAGTAAAATTTTATTTTGCAAAAATAAAATACTAACTATGCTTTTAGTTAAAAAATAAAAATGTAAAATTATAACTTAACTAATAACATATATAATACTTTACATATTTTATTTTTAACACTGTCAAGTAGCCAATTTACAACTGTGTATTTGTAAGGGGCACAAAAGAGCTCGTTATCAAATACATACGAAATACAGACTATTACATTATTTTGGATTCCATTTTCTATAATGTCTTGGGACCTGCTCTAACGCAGTACACTTACTGTTGAAGAGTGTTGTAGATTAGGCTCCAAAAGCTTCATGTAAACTTAAGATAGATGAAACTTTATGTGGGGTATAAAGTTCAAGTCTTGACATGTACTACTTTTATTCAACGATTTATAGTAATACTAAAAAATGGGTTACCTTGGATACATACAAGTACGCTCCCATGTAGCCTGTTTAGTTTTATCTAAAATGTTTTCATTTGTCTAAGATCCTTGGTGGTCGGAAGGAAATAAAGTTGGAAATAAATATTAAAAGTAGCTTTAAAAATCGTTAACAGTTAAAAGCAACAATTACCATAGCTTATGCAAACGATTGAGAGCTTTATAAAGATTAAAGACGAACCACGAAACTGATAAATAAGCAGATTACTAGTAATTGTTCAATAGGAAAAAGAGCGTATAAATCAACAAAGGAAGTAGGTCAAGAGCTAATGTGCCATTGGCGGATCAACATTGGGGTTTTTAAGATTACTAATGTTAAAAGTGTGACACTTATTATAATACCTATTAGCAGACATTTAGATGAGGACTGCCTACGTGTCACTTCTCACACGATTCCAACTAACCCATTTTAAAAATGAGATTTTATGCGAATTAGTGACTTGGATCGAGATGATATGATATTCACATCGTAAGGTAAGGAAATATGTAGATAGTGAATTTCGTTTGCAGACTTCAAGATCTCAATTTTATAGATTACCGACCGTAACCATAGACCGTACTATCACTACCATCTATCGCCAACAGCTTACATTACTTTTTTACTGTAGAAGGTGGAAAACCTAAGTAAGTGTAGGTATGTATTTTTTATGTGCCACTCAAGTAAGTTAATGTAGCCATCTATCTAAGAAGATATTGTTACGCGCCACGATCGATGTAACCAGCGCCATCTAGTGTGGAAAGGCGGGACTACAGAGAGTCGAGACGCGTACGCCAGAATTTACTAGAACAATGACCTTGACCGAGCGTACGGCCGTTCAAGGCCGCACTGCGCGCGAATGTTCCGGATGTTTCTGCGTTGGAAGGTTCGGGAACGGCCGCGGCAATATAAAAGGCCGGGATTCACCGCGACCGGGACAGTATTGAATTAGCGATACAAGTGATTACTTCGAAAGCGATTTTGAAGTGCGACTTGGGAGCGATTGTTGTTTTAATTAGTGCGTTTTAAGGTTGTAATTAGTGGCGTTCAATTAAAGTGTGACTTTTGGTAATTTTTATCGGCTGTTTTTATTGTCACGAACCCGAAGCTCGTAACAATTGGTGTCAGAAGTGGGATTTAAATTATGCCGATTTTACCTAAGGACGACACGGAGGGTATCCGTACCCGGAGTCAACGCCAACAGGAGACGGACCAGAGACGTTTTGGTGGAGCTTTGCCGCAGGAATCGGAGAGCCAGTTATTAACCACGGAGGCTGGCCCGTCCACAGCAACACCAGCAACATCGGCAGCACCAGACCTTGCTGCTCTGATGATGATGCTGCAGGAGCAGTCTCGCCGACAGGAGGAACAGGCTCGCCGACAGGAGGAACAGGCTCGTCGGTTGGAAGAACAGCTTCAGCGGGAGAAGGAGGAACAGGCCCGCCGACTGGAAGAACTGCTCAAGCAGGACAAGGAGGAACAGGCACGGCGGATGGCAGACCAGAGGCAGCAGGACAAGGAGGAACAGGCTCGCCGCCAGGAAGAGCAGATGCTTCTTTTGAAGGACCTTTATGCCTCTTTCGGGAAAGACATGAAGGAGGTGAAGGACAAGGTTGCTCAACACGACAACCGCCTGTCGAAAGCTGAAATCAGGATCGACCAAGTGAAGAATCGGGTTGACGACGTGGTAGAGGACGTAAAGAAAAAGCTGGATTGCCTTAAATTTGGAGAAGCAATCGCAGCTCCCGTAGCTACAACACCTTCGCTACGTGGATTCAAAGTGCCACCGTTCGACGGAACTTCTTCCTGGTCGGCCTACAAAATCCAGTTTGAGGCAGTCATGAAAGCGAATGGCTGGAATAAAAATCAGGCCATGACTGCCCTCACCCTAGGCCTTCGTGACCAGGCCTTAGCAGTTTTGGAAGCTCTCGGTAAGGAAGTGACTTACGAGCAGCTCCTTGAGGCATTGGAGGCTCGATATGGCGACGCTTACCTGGAACACGTGTTTCGAGCGCAGCTCAAGGATCGTGTGCAACGCAGTAACGAAAACCTGCAGCAATGGGCTCTTGAAGTGGAGAAGCTGGTGCGTAAAGCATACCAGTCCGTACCTGCGCTTATTAATGGGAACCTGGTGCAGGCATTCATCGATGGCATCCACGACATTGAAGTTAGAGCTGCTGTGAGGCTCGGGCACCACGAGACGCTAAAGGATGCCTTGGCCCATGCCCTGGAAGTGGAAGCTGCGCGACAGGATCATCGATCCCATCGCGTCAGGGAGGTTGTAGCGGCTACAGTTCGGCACTGCAATAAAGGATACCGCCCTAGATGCTACGACTGTGGGGAAAGGGGCCACCTTCGATCCAGTTGCCCTAAGCGAACTGCGGAAAGAGAACTACGGCTACCTGCAGACCTGATCATCAGAATACCACCTGATGCTCCAGGCAGTATAATCGATTATGCGAATAACTGGCGGTACAAAATAAATGACATTTGTGAGCACGTCAGACAATCGGGCCAGAAAATGTCGGGAAAAATGAAACCCCTTGGTGACCGCAAAGTGAACAGTAGAGTGTTCGACGAGGGTCCACAGATGAGGTTGCGCAATCCAGTCCACAGCAGAGGGAGATCTCCTGGGCTTCAGTCTAGATGGGAGGGACCATACCAGATTGGGACTGGGGGCAATGACGTAACCTACCGGAAACAGAAAGGTGCAAGAGGCACTCCTAAGATTGTTCATGCGGAGAGATTGGCGCGTTATTATGGAGCCGATAATGCTCGGGACGAGCATGTCTTAGGAGGGGGCAGTGTTACGCGCCACGATCGATGTAACCAGCGCCATCTAGTGTGGAAAGGCGGGACTACAGAGAGTCGAGACGCGTACGCCAGAATTTACTAGAACAATGACCTTGACCGAGCGTACGGCCGTTCAAGGCCGCACTGCGCGCGAATGTTCCGGATGTTTCTGCGTTGGAAGGTTCGGGAACGGCCGCGGCAATATAAAAGGCCGGGATTCACCGCGACCGGGACAGTATTGAATTAGCGATACAAGTGATTACTTCGAAAGCGATTTTGAAGTGCGACTTGGGAGCGATTGTTGTTTTAATTAGTGCGTTTTAAGGTTGTAATTAGTGGCGTTCAATTAAAGTGTGACTTTTGGTAATTTTTATCGGCTGTTTTTATTGTCACGAACCCGAAGCTCGTAACAATATGTGTAGATCACGTGTGTCAGTGATTAAAATAAAAACTACACTTTGTCTGGTTGAACAGTAAATGCATTGGGTTGAACGGGTGTGTAATTTTTATATTTAAATAAAAATTAAAACTGCCTTAAAAAATAATTTTGAAAAAAAGGATCAAAAATCTTCAAGTAATCAATAAATTAAAAAAAATAACTATATATGTTTTATTACTGATGCAATTTTCATAAAATTATCGATATTTTTTTTTATATTGCACTTCTAGACTAATCTTGAAGGTAAGTTGTAATGAGGTCCTAGCTTAAAGGCGACAAGTACAGCATAATAATAGCTATTGGACTTGTCGTATTTACCTTGAAGGCTTAACACCTGCTACTAATGTAGCACCCCCCATGAGCTCTGGAATCCTTACTCACACTCAGGAACACAATAACAACGAAGTGATTGTTATTTGGCTGCGGTCTTCTGTAAGGTGGAGGTATTTCAACTGTCGGGCAACTCTAGTTCGAGCGATAAATCGCTATGCCGTACCTCACTTTATTAACTTATCTTATTTAATTTATGTCTAACTGCACAGAGACAATCTTGCCCAAATCTTATCATTCGTAGAGAGTGTGCTGTGCCCCGTAGGCACTATTTGACTGACTATCAGTTTATTTGTGAATCAGCCATAAATATGCCCAATGAATTTATTTAATTAAACATCAAGTTCAGTTAAAAGCTAAGAGTAGGTAGTGAGAATCAGCAGATGGCCGACGATTCGTTTGCTTCAAACGAAGTTAGTTTTACGTCGTTTAAAAATGTTTTCAGGAAAAAACTGTTTGATTAGAAACATTATCTGTCTGTGGTTGTGTACTCGGGACGGCAGACGGTTCGGGGCCGGGAAGGCCAACAAAAACAGAAACGACTCAAGTGGTTTGTTTACAAACCGTAGTGCCTGCAAATTTTACGTGATTCATCTATATGTACTTATTTAGTTATTGGAAGGCTAACTGATGTAGTTCAAAATTATTGTCAGCGCTCGTAGATGCAACAGATCGGAGTTGGAAACTTTTTGGATAAATTCATGAAATAAAATTATTGATGCAAGCAGGCTAAAAACACGCAACTTACTTTTGCACGCAAAAACAACTGAACTGATTTGGATGCATATACTAGTATGTACAGTCGCCGTCAGATATATCGGAGCAGACAAAGTGACCAAATACTTCTGAACAGTTAAAATGTCAAAAAGTTCCATACACCACAAGTACCCTTAATATCAGAACATTCATAACTTCAATAATATCTGAGCAGATGCCAATAACATCTGAACACTCATAACGTCAATATGTGTCACGCACGTCATGTGTCTCATTTAAAATATAATTAATAAAATTATTAAAAATATCCGATATGTTTCGCTAGTATGTACTAGCGAAACATATCGGCTATTTTTCAGCAGCTAGTAGGAAAATAAAACTAATACAAATCTACTGCGGTCGGAAAGCAGTCGGTAAGAAATTCGACAGAAGAAGAGTTTGCAGCTTACGAAAGCATCCGATTTTAAATATACTAGATAGGCACAGTTCATTCCTAATGCTTATTTAATGGTTTTAATATTTGTTTTTCACCGACACCGACAGTCTTGTAAGGAGCAAAAGTTAAAACACAATAATAATAAATTAAGTTTATTTCTTGAATTTACCTGCATAACTATTCACAAAACTTGGGTTTAATTTCGGAACCAATTTTTTATCTGTTTCTTAACAAAAATGATTAGACAGAGACAAACAATTGACTTTCCGAATCATGCTCGTTTCTGACGTTTGTGAAAGAGCCCCCTGAAATCGGAAATCGAAGATTTTGCACTTTTGGACGCTTTCTTTACCATCAAGATCGTCAAATTTTAACAATCTATTAGAACTATTTAATTATTCATTGCACATTGATAAAGAGTACATACATTACGATCGGTTTCTGGGAAATATATTTTCCAGGCTAGTGTTTGTGTGGCTAACATGTCTTTCGGAGTTGCATGAATTCAAACCTATTCAAACAAAGCGAATTTTTCTCACGGGTTTCTCTGAGCGTGTTCCTGTTCAGTATCACTCTGAATCACCGGGTAACATGTAAAGTTCAGCTTTCGTTTATATCCAAGTGACAGATGAATAAATTCATGTTGGCCGCTAAATGTTCTTTCTATTAAATGCAAACTGCGAACTTTGTTAATGTGGTCATTTAAAATCACCGGTTGGCTGTTTTATTTGTGATAGTCTCTATATCTGAGAGACGAGCGGGCTGGACTTTGACGTCGCGCCGTTATTGAGATCCCGGGTTCGATACCCGGTTGGGTCAATGTGGAAAACGCACTTTTCTATATTGTCTTCTGACCGTGATGAAACCATCGTTTTTTATAATTTATGTAGCACAAGCGCTTTAGCTACTGATCACGGAAGCAAAGTAATGTACGAGTATTTAGAGTTGACTAATATGTATGTATATTTGTCAAATTTATTTTGACTGAAAATTCAGGTCTTGATAGCGCACTCTGTATCTAACTTTGGCGACCTAACTAAGAATGTATGACTCTCTTAGTCTTGGTTTGTGTTTAGTAGTTTTATTCTGATCTGAAGGCCTCCATTACGATGGATGATACGTCATCAGGACGTCGTGCAATAATAGGTGATAGCTTTATCACCACGCATGCCGAACGCAGAGTAGTGATGTTAAAAAACCCGTAACTCTGAAGTCGCTGGGATAATAAATTTACACTTGTTACAAAAAAGTAAATGAGAGCATTCAAGGAAATCGTAAAATTATAGTGTGAAGTAATTAGAAAATAGTACAGTTAAAGATAGTAAAATGTGTCCTACCTAATAGTCATTACTACAGTACTTGGCAAGGTGACAAACGGTCATTTATCACCTTCCCAAATATCCCGTCCTGGCGCCATTGGCCTAAAACGAATTTAAGATTACAGACAATACTTCACGGCTGCTATTAGGGCCAGTAGGTAATGTCTTTTAAATGATGTATGAATGTGTTAAGTTCAAAGATAAGATGACTCAGTGAGGTGTCATTGGTACCTTTAGTTATAAGTTTGGATATCTCTTTCCTAAGCGTGAGGCGAGAAAGGAAGGGAGCATTTTTTAACCCGTTCTCTGTGAGTCAGACTGGAACTAACCGCAAATTGGTATAAGTTGTCGTATCTGAAGCAGATATTTATTGAATCTGCAATTAAGACGGTGTGTTATGGTCTGACTCATGTTTTGAAAGATTTCTAGGAATTGGATTGATTTAAAATATGTTAATGCTAGGCCTCCTTTGGCGATACATGTTTTTTATATTTATTTGGAACCTTTAGAATATGCGTCTAAGAAGTGACAGATAAGTTGTTCAATTACATATTGTTAATGAAACAAACAGGTGGGTGAATAGAAAATACATCGACTCGTGTTCTTGCCACTAAAATACCCAACGAAAGATAAAATCAAGCCTGAGTAAAATAGACATACCTTTAAAAAAATAAACGATTTGGCATCTTTGAGTGCTCTCTCTAACGCCATTATTTCTCAGTGATAGGAAATGACTGGGCTAGTACAGTTGTTTTCAATGAAACTACAGTTGTTTTTAATGATACAATGAAGGTCTTTTTTAGGATTCTGTAACTCAAAAGGAAAAACAACGTAAGTAAAGTCACGACGAAATTATGATCAACGATTTTTGTCTGCGGTTTCCTTCAAGGTGTAAAAATTAATCATCTATGTTGCGTGGACGATTTGAGCCTGACTTTGTAGCATAAAAGTGGAATGAGTTTCAACTATTTAGCTTAGAAGGTACTAAAGTAAATTTTATTTGACGACCTCGGTGGCGCAGTGGCTAAGGTAGGCGCCCAAAGCGCGTAAGGTCCCGGGTTCGATTCCCGGTCAGGTCAATTTGGAAAACGAACTTTTCTCAATTGACTTGGGTCTGGGTGTGCTGGGATGACGCCCCCAGTTAGTATCCGTCGTCTGGTACTCATAGTACAAGGGAAAACCTTAGTTTGAGACCAGGTGATTGGTGTGATTGTCTGGCGCATTTATTTATTTATTTATTATTTATTTATAAAAAACTACGAAGGGAAAATATCAAACCAAGTTTGTCGCCCACATTTCTGGTACCTAGTCCCTTCGGCCTCGTCCAAGTATGCATCGGACGGCCTTGTTGCAAGCTACATACACAATAAATTTATTATCCTAAAGCCCTACCGTCTTGTTAAACTATTAATTTATTGTATTGCTTTACTTACTGTTTAATAAAGGACAACACGTGTACCAGTTGACAAGATTATGTATCCAATTTAGGGGAAGGGGATTACCTTATGGATAAAGTTCTTGTGTATACAAACAACACCACAACATAAGGAATTTGATAAATTTAACTCTTACTATAAAACAAGCTTACCATTCAGTCTACGTTTTTCGAGACCATCAAAAATTTTACGTTTGTATATATTAATTGAAATGATGAAATTATTTATAGGTGAAAATTAAAATAAATATAATCAAAACTAAACTAAATGCATAAATTAGTATGATTTGATGATCAAATTTGAAATGGACATTAATTTTTAAAATTTTAGATTTCCAATATATTCATTTGCACGGCAATTTTTTTCCTAGAACTAAATTTTAAACAGTGGTTTATCTATCCTGCATTTTTTTTTAGTGTTAGTTAAATATCCTTAATCAAACACCTGTTTTTTTTTACCTAAACTCAATAGTTTAAGAGAGGTAAGGCATAGCGATTTATCGCTCGAACTGGAGCAGCCCGACTGGTGAAATACCTCCACCTTACAGAAGACCGCAGCCAAATAACAATCACTTCTGTGTTGTTGTGTTCCTGCGTGTGAGTAAGGTTTTCAAAGCTCCTGGGGCATAATACTACATTAGTAGCAGCAAGCAAGCCTCAAGGTAAGGGCGAGTCAATCTTGAAGTACAATATAAAAAAAAGTCCCAAATATCTGTTACGTTGATTATGTTACAGGAATACCTAACAATTGGCGTATTCATAACTTTCCGTCGGATCGATATTTTTTTGTAACAAAAGCTTTGCCAACATCATCCCCATTACGAACGTCCGGTGCACGAGCGGATGTTATGGAGTGCATGCAAGCCCAGGGCGAAATGTTATACTCTCAATCACTACTGCATTTGCACATTCTGAAATACCAGAGATAATGCGAATTTTGATATTCTAATTTAAATTTCTAATTGGATGTGTTTAATCTTCTCATAAAATACAGGTGGTTTAATACAGGTAGAAACGTACCTGCACTAGGCGTTCTATCGTTTTTTTAAATAGATCCTTTCGGAAACAAAGCGTAGAATAAAAACCTCCGGCTTCGTACTTTTGTAATAAAATATGTATCATACATTTAAAACTTCTCCATAAATCGCTTGTAGAGAATGTTTAGCTTTAAGTCCACCTTTTGTACTTTTTTGGGCGATAGAGAATTTCCACGCAGAGATATTCCTACATTCAAACCTCAATAATTGTAATAAAATAAAGCCACGACCCAAACTCAAACAATCATTAAATTATTCTGAAATTACTAGTTAATTGGGTACCCGTAGTCATCTCACGCTAGAATGCTTTGTTACAGCTACGCAACCTTATTTTCAATAAGTGATGATAAAAATCTTATTATCATTAGATGGGTAAGCATTCATAAAATTAATAGACATTTGATAAATCCAACAGCCTGTATCTACGAGGAAAAAGATAACAAAATTGCATGATAAAGATCAAACTATTTGACCCAACGACAAATTTATCGTGAGAACTTCATATTCCATGTTTTATTCACACCTCATTACAAACAAGCTAGTGAAAATACGTATCTATTATTCAAATCGGCGACCTTAAAACAAACATTAGCCGTACCGATTGACTGCAATAGATTACACTTAAGATTTAAATTCATTAATGCTTGTTTAACGATAGGGCCTAATTCTTGTTAGTGGTGAGTATATGGGCCGCGTTAAACTTGATTGTACAATTTTAGGCCTAATTACGTTGTGATAAGGATAGATGAGGCGTGTTTATTTAAGTTGGTGGACTGTACATGGTGGCGCCAATGGGCAGACAGAGTGCATTCCAGAACAGTGGAAATGTTTGGTTACTTCCGTCGCGGTATGTAGGTAGTGTGTGCCAACGGGTAATTAGAGATTTCATCCCAATTAAAGAAAGCAATGGACTTGATGTCATTGAACTACTTTCATGACCTCTAATACTATTCGAATAAAGGTGGAATCTATCGTACTGGAAATATATCCATGGTATAGGCATGGCTCATGAAAAAACGCCAACACAAAATAGAAGATTATTTGAATGGCAAGAATGTTTGGATTTCATTGCCGTCTTTTTGTAGAGGCAGTATGTTTTCAAATGCTCTGTATGCATGATGATGTTAATATATATGTATTTCCCACGGAAAAAACAAGCAGGGTCACGAATTTAAAAATGGTAGTCATTTTTAAAACAGATAGGAATCGCAGCAAATGTCAAAGAATGTCAGCGATTATCAGTGGTGGTGGTGGTGGTAGCTTCATTCGTTTTCAGAGTCAATACTAAAACGGTTTTGTTTACTTTAAAAGCTTAATGCTTCTTACAGTCAGATTTGGACTTAACACCAGACATGGCTCGAAGCAGGAGTGTGGCTGCTAAACCGCGTGTCTACACTTACAGAGCGTGAAATTATAAATCTAGGTTTTGCGTTTATGTGCACCACCACTTCATACGCCGAGGTGTTCACATATTACGTACCTGTTATAAAGTTATTATCCGTTAGGGCTACTAGAACATGTTGATCTTATTTGCTAATACGATAGTAACCTACCGCTTAATGCCCGGTTACATGTTTTATGTAATTCAATTTCGTTAATACATTTATCATACAAAAACAAAAATTAATGAAACAGGTGTTCCGTAATCTATGTAGTGACAAAGCTTTTACAATACAACAACAATATGAATCCTAAAACTAAGAATACGCCTAGGCGTTTTAGGGTTCATATTCAAGTTACAGTTTAAGTCTATCATTTTAATAAAAAAGGTAAAACAAGTGAAAGTAATGTACGGTTTCATTTTATATGCTAAATATTTAATTATAAGGATCAAGCTTCATGATACGGAATTCGATAGTTATATATTATTTACATAAAACAAATAAAACAACTTTTAAAAGGAGGTCCATTGTAACTAAAGGCAGTTAGTTCATTTGTAAATTGTAGTTGTATTTAAATTTAAGGAAGGTCAATTCTTATAGTACGATTTGAAATCTCGAGTCACGATACAAGTGCCATATATTACAAACAGAGATAACTTAAATAGTTAACCAGGCGAGGAGGAAATTACGAATACACACTGATTAAAGTGCCACCCCTACTTACGCACTGTAGCTTTAGCTAGTTACGAATACTTACGAACTCGAATCTCGTATCTAAACAGCAGGTATCATGTTGACGCCGTAATTAGCTTCGACTAGGGCTTGTTAATTGCGAGTTGGCAATCTTTCTCGAATGCAGAATAGGTCTGTTTCTTCCTTCTATGACTACAAGATGTTCTTAGTGGTTGATATAAAACCTGCTTCTGTAAAGTGTTTGTGGAATAAAGTATATTTATCTATCTATAAATATTTTTTGTAACGTTATTAAAATTGTTTAATAAGCCAACAGTTGGCTGAGGTTCCAGGTTAATGGTTTCACCACCCAGTTTATTTCCCCATTTGATGTGGACTGCGTTGCTCGAACACGCGTGTCGTATGAAAAATAGAAGGAAATTTACTTACTTGTAATGTTTACAAAAAGTATATTTTGGTGATCAACGAGACCAAGAATAATAAAACAACTTTAAAAAATTAGCTTAGGCCTTAGTGTGCTAGATTGATCCCCCTTTAGTGTAAACTTAAGTTTATTAGTCATATTGTGAGTAAAAATAATAATTTGAGGCCCGTTGATTGGTATAATTATCAAGCGAATTTATTTATTACAAGCAGTTTGGTGAGATAAGCGAAAACTGTGTAGGTAGGCCCAGGCCTCGTCATATTTTGAAGTTATTAGTCAGACTAGTAACTCCTGAATTTTATGTAACGTGCATATCCTGCCATTTTAAATCCGCGTCTTTAGACTTGATCGCTCCCGCGGATTCATCTATTAATGAAATTATTTCTGAAGCGGAATTAAATATATTTTTTAAATGTTACGTTTCTTGGTTAATTATTTACCGACAACCCTATTCATGCCGAACTTGAATCAGCCAACAATCTAAATAGCAAGTATCTGTTGACACCCTAATTAGCTCCCGAACGGGTCGCGTGCGCCTGCGAACTATTTAGATCCGAAGCGAAACGAGCATAATCCGGCCGCAGCTTACACAGGAAACCCGGAGGGCGATCATTGAATTCCGCACACAATTACCAATTTCTTCCAAGGATATCCGCCGATTAACCTAACCGCTGTCTCTTTTTGACGCTGCTAAAATTACATAAGATTACGACGCATAAAAATATTTTGTTTATTCACAGGTAATTGTTACATCATCGCGTTAGTGTCGGATGTTGTGAATTAGGCAATTTATGTGATTTGCGGTTTGTTCGAAGCTCTGCGCGTCTTTTTGTGGTACATTTACTTTTACCGCATCATTTCACACGCGTGGTTTGCCTAACACGTGGTCTTCATTATGGACACAAATGAAATCCGTCAGAAATAAATTAATGTGCTAGAAAATGCACACCAGTAATGTTTCAAACTTTGGCTTTCCCTTTAACTTTGAATACCAGATGGTGACTATTAGAAGATGTGTCTTTCATATTAGATTTATTATTAATAAAATACATTTGGGTATTTTGTATAAACGCGCCTTTTATATATTTTACTGTGTAGCACAAATATTAGCAGGTACGCTAAAGTAATACAAAACGAAGAAAAACACATAAATACATGTTTTGCATGACATGCATTAAGTATTCATGGTTGCATTTAAGTTTCTATTAAGTATAATATCTGAGACTTATACCATGATATATAAACCAACAGACATTAAAACATATCACATTCATGTATTTGAGTGGTGATCGAGACTTCTGCCCGTTGCACAGAGGACTAAATGGATCATCGCGTCAGCCCTTATTTTGAACGATATTACAAAATTTTGAACGATATTAGAAAGGATCTCTAGGATGTGTGTAGGTAGTAAAAGATTGGAGACGTCTTCTTCGTATATTCATGATAAGCAGCTTGTTGAACCCAAGTCTTACGCCTTTGGCGGAAGAGAATGTGAACTCCGGTTCATATTTTATTCTACACGGAACACCTGTTTGAATCCCTCGGCTTTTGAATAAAGGCGCGTAAAAATGATGCCAACAATCGACACTTATTTCGTTGCATTCGTTAAAAAATTCAGGATCAGATTTATTCAAATTAAATAATGAAAAAAAAATCTAAGATGACCAGTCTTGTCACAGAAAATTTATTAATAAATTACATGTTACATGCTACATAATTACATGGTACGTATGATGATAATAGCAACGAACTATCTATGATCAGGTTCTTACTATTAGAAGCTGGAAGTAATAAAAGTATCTATTTCTAGTCAACCGGTTCAGGTTAACAAGACCCTGGAAACGAGCCTTTCGTACCATAATCAGTTCTTGTTACCATTTGCACTGTAAGCGTGATCATGTTAGGACTACACCGTGACTCATGGCATGAGTATTATCATGACTAAGAAACTTAATTTATACACCTCGTAGTTCCGCTTACTGCTTAGCTTGTCTGGAATTCTAAGACTTGCACAAAGCATTTTTACATTTGTTTTCCTCTGGTCTGTAAAAGCTCTTCATGGTTTGATATCTTCCAACAGTTCTTGTCATGCTTTTAGGTTTCGGACCCTTTAATCAATGCGTCCAGAAGTTCAGCTAGCAGTTTTTAAATGTCAAACGATTTGATTTTTTGTTTGCTTAGTTGAATACAATTATGAATGGTTTTGACTTGGTAAACTTATATTAACTGAGCTTTGACCACTGCGTATTTAGAATCTTTTATATTTTGACCCATAGTGAGATATTTCGTACGTCACGTCGATTTAGGAAACGAATTTCCTAATTTGGCTGGAGTACCAGTAGGCAGGGTAAAGGCCTCTAGTCACTTTAGGTGGTCTAATACCCATAGACATAAGGGAAAACCCTACATTAACGCTCATTAATATTTGTCATTCTCAGGCGCTTTTATTTTTGTGACCAAATTCCTCTTTTACAGAATTAATAAAATATTGAGTTGGTTTTAATATTTGCTATGTCTTTTTATAAAAGGAAAAATAAACCGTCGGCTTTGAGATAAAATAACGCCAACTCTTCTTGTTTTAATATATTACACCGCACGTTCTGCATGCAGCACAATAATCAATATTATTTCACAACATATGAGGCCCTTTGCATAACTTTCAAAGATATAATTCGGATCAGTTACTTAATCTTGATATATTTCGATTTGACTTGAAAGAACAGTTAGTATGAGAGCGCTACCGTGACGAACGATGACTAATATGCGATTATGTCGATCTTAATATTATATTAACGGTATCTCAGCAGCTCGAAACGATCCCATAACTTATCCGAATTTATGTACGACTGTATTTGCATAGATTTCGTCCGTAATTGGGTAAGAACCCAATCTTGGCAGTGTTGTCAACTATGTATTTTAGTACGATTTTACTTGAATCTTAGTTTACATTTCTTAGTTTATTTTATACTAAAAAACTTGTATTTTTGACTTTTAGGTAGATTATTTTTTCTTAACTACTATCCATGTAAAAGGCTTTAGCCTAATTAAGTTTTAACTTAATTTACAAAATTAGTCTTGCCATCCAACTCCATATAGGTATACCATTGTTCTTTGTATGCTTTGTGCCCAAGCATTGGTGACGTCATATCTCCAACCTTCCAACAGTTCCTGGAAAGACCAAGCTTTTTAACTTGCCTTAAGGAGTGGTAAATTAAAAACAGTAGGTACTGTTACGCGAACTACTAAGAAATTCTGTTTAAATAGGTACAAATATCATCCATGTAAATAAACAAAATGGTTACCGCCCAAAACCTTCTTAGTTTCGACCAGATCCGGGTATGTTATTGTATTGAAATGAGATGAATATCCCAAAACAGCAGCCTTTGTTATTAAATTGTTAAAGTTACTATAAAGTTAGCGATTAAAAAAAAAACCTCCAGTTGTAAAATAGATTTATAAAAACGAATTTACTTGATTCCTAATCCAATTTGCCGACTAAGCCGACAAATCCCTTGTTGCTTTTCACTATATTCGGTGTTTTCTAGCAACACATACTTTATTAATAAGTGGGTAGCGCCTCCAGCGATTACAATTGCATAGATAGAGAAGAGTTATAGCAGTTTCCGAGGAGTTTATCGACGTGTGTTCGATGCCTAATATAGCGGATTGGACGATAAAAGGGAACGTATGGGCGTAAGGAATGGCTTAACGGAATGATAAAATAAAGCGGCAAGTAATGTAACATAAATCTGTAATTGCGATTTATATAATCTTATTTGTCCTACTTTCGGTAACTTTTTGCTGTCGTCTTTTTTATTTTATATGTCTTCTCCTTATTCGGAATACTCTTCCTAGGGTGGTTGTGTCTTTGAAAAAAACGATGATTTTTTAACATCGGTAGGTCTTAAAATATATTCCTTCATGTGACGTAGAAACTTGAATTTTAAGTGAATTCTTTTTAATGTTGAAAATAGCAATAGTTTTCAAAATCTTGAATATTTCGCTAAGTTGAAAATAACAATAATAAAATCTGTTCATTATTATTGTCTCGCATAAAAATTATGCAATCAAGTAGTATTGTCTGTGCTACTATAATTTACACATACTATTTTCTCTTTACGTAAAACCATACGATTATCGTTTTGGTTTGAACGACGTGTACTGTTTTTTTTTTCAAAATGACGGCGTGAGCTATTTAACGTTTTGTTATTGGTTTTGTCATAGATTTTCTTCGTTCACACATGTACTCGTAGGTATGTCATATAGAAAATGATCGGAGTACAGCGACTATGCCGCACCTCATTGATATTTGAGGAGGGATTGATGCCAACACGCGGGCCTGCCATTAGCGAAAGTGGTTAATCTGCCTTACCTGTTTTGCATAATCGTCAGCTCTTGTGGTGATTGCAATAAAGATAAAGATCGGATGACCGCTGGATTCTCGCGGTTTTGGTGGCTATAAACTGGAGGCTGACGTATCGTGATGACGTAGGCAGGTCAAGAGCAGAATTACCTAATTGGGATAATTGGAATTGAAATCGTGTTGATTCACGATTGATCTGGTTAAAATTAATAATAGCCGGACTACAAAAACTTTCTAAAAATAATGATAAAGTCATTGAAAGTATGTATAAAGAGTAAATTTCTTTATTTCTGGCGTTAAAAATAGGTGAGTTGGGATGTTAAATTAAGTACATCCTATAATTAAAAAAATGGTAAGGGTAATAATTTGTATTAATGAAGTGGTGGGTGTAAAATTAAATAAACAAGTTTTTTTCAGAATACGTTTTCCTAGTAGGTACTTTAGAAATATAGAAAAGATTCAGCTATCTATGAAGGCTTCAATTGGCTTATGGCTTATGAAGGCTTAAGACTCCTGCTTTTCATGTCCATATGCAAATTTACTGTCGCAGGTCTAAAAGCCTGGGAATCATCTGACGTAATGTTTTTTTTATTTTGAAACTATTTAAATATTTGAGTGCTAAGTTTCCAAGGCACATGTGAGCCTAGCATCCGTAATACATTATATTTCTCTCATGAGACAAACATGTTGATAAATTGTTGATTGGCTAGTAAAATATACGTATTTTTAGCCAATCACTATAAATGTGCTATCCAATACAAAAATAATGTTTCGATTCGGATCAGTAATTCCTGAGATTGGCGCGTTCAAACAAACAAACTCTTCAGGTTTATAATATAAGTAAGTATAAATACATATTTTTAGAAATATAAAACATAAAACATATTTTTTATAGTGTTCCCAAATTTTTATAATTTTTTTAATTTTTTTATAGCCAATCAGCTGTTGACAAACTTAACTGTTTCTTCTATATTATAGAGTCGTATAAAACACTAAGTCTACTGCACCTCGTTCGCTGAATGCCGTCATACTATACGCGAATTACATTATTACATCCGAAGTCTGTATTGCATCTAGGTGTTGGCTGATTGTGAAGTGCACCGCTGGATACATTGATGGGTTTAGCAGGTTCAGAGGTGAGTAACTTGAAACGACATTTTTGTTTGACAAAGGTTCTGTTACTCTCCGCTGATCCACTGCATTTTCTCTTCCATTTTGCCGATCTAAGTTCCGATTCGATTACGATTGAAGGGTAAGGCTATACGTAAACTGAATTGTATCATATTATGACGCGTTTATTAAAAAACATGTTGCAATAAGTGAACTGTGAATGGTTGGAGAATCAAAATAATAAGAGTTGTTGACTTTAAACAAAACGTGTAAGTATTACATTTTATGACATTAGATCATTTACGGTTTCAACATTATGAATATGTAATTGTGATTTTTGCGCGGAAGCAGGTGTGTTTGTTGTATCTATTTTTTTATTGGGAATATTTACCAAGTACAATATGCGCAGTATCTTTTTTATTATGCTCGCATTTTTTCATTAGTACCGCACCCATATATAAACTCTGTGCATTACCCAATGGTTAACTGGTAGAGAATGCTCAAACATCAAGTCCACCTGTACTTAATTATGCAAAAAATGTTTAAGTAAATAATTTACAAAACCAAACTTATCCCAAATTCCTAATGTACTAAAACCGTGAAATTTAGTAAAACATCGGTTCTAATAATAATAATTGCGCCTGCGTTAGAGCGCTGTACAACAGCAGAAAATTACAAGAGTTGCTAGCTTTTGACAAAAATTTAAAGCTCAATCCGTATGGAGTCCCGAATTTGCTGAATCATTTTATCCAAACAAAAAATAGGATAAGCGTGAAGTTTATCGTTGTAACACAAAAATGCTTTTAGCTTACGAATAAAAAACAATTAAAACAATTTCCTCCAACTTCCGGCAAAACAACTTTTTATGTGTTTCTATGTTTTGTCCAGATGATATAGTATCAAATGGTTAATAAATGAAAACCAGACAGCGTTATCTACCTTGACCTGAACAACTGAAACAAAGTAAATAACGAAAGCACTTGGGTAATGGAAAACAGAACCAATCGTCACATTATTGTATGTACTTGAATTGCTTTATAATCACCAAGACACAGAACAAACAAATTTTCATTTACACGAATGTTTTTCCTGGGATGACATCGAATCCACGGCCCCAACAGTCGTGACCGCCAACCACTGTACTGACGAATCAGTTGAATTCGGACAGATAAGGATAGCTGGCTGTGCTACTACCGCATTGCATTTTGTGACATCAGATCCTCTTCAGCGTCAACATTACGCAAATGCAACGGCGGCCTTCGGCGGACAGCGCGTATTGCCTCACTCAGGGGCGCCGGGCGCGCAGCAAATCGCCGGCATTCCGGATTGTCCGCAGACCGTTACCGCTAGGGGTGCCAGGGGTTTTAGCTCTTTAGAGGAGCAACCTTCTTACACAAAACATCGAATTCGGATTTAAATTTGGAAACTAAGTATCATCTCTTTCTTATCATAAACAATTGGACAGAAAAAAAAAACGTTTCAAATCGGAATCGTTTCTGACGTATGTGAATAAATCCACTGGCTTTATTGAGTGAACAGCATTTCTATTGACACTGCCAAACACTATTAAATATTAACTAGGTTACTAGTTACAGACTCAGTAGCTTAATTAGGTGTATCATTCCGGGTGTGCCGTTGATGTTATAGTTTATCTACAAATATATTGCTATGGTATCATTCATTATTTTATGCAATAAGCTGTCCTATTCAGACAGCGGTACACTGCGTCAAAATATTTCCTCTCAAATAAAAGGGGTACCATGTTTAATTAGGAAGAAAAGCTGCAGCATTATTATAAATTCGCCAGACAATTATACTATTGAGACTAGTTCTCAACCTAAGATTTTCCCTTGTACTGTAAGTACCTATTAGACGAAGGATAAAACCTGGACTCATGCTTATGTAGAAAAAAATGTTTTGTAAATTGACCTGAGCTGGTACTTTAAGAACATCGAGGAGTTGGGTTAAAAGCGATTCTTATGAACTGGGTCGTCAGTCCCCCGGTTGGCAGCCCTACTCACCACGATCCCGGACACGGGACTTACGCAACGGAACGCATCGCTCGTTACGTAACTGGTGCATCGCTGTCACACTACGCGGAAGATTTCGTAACCCATGCTGTTTGATTTGGGCAATTACGCGTTTGAGTACGGTGCCAAAGATCTCATTTGCCTGTAATTGGATAGTTAAGAAAATTTAAGATATCGGCTGTTATTGATTGCTGTTGAACCAAAATACCTTTTTACTTAACCCGTCAAGTATATTGATATAGCTTTACCTATTGGTTTGAAAAGTTGTATTTACATTTGGTAACGATCTTGCTTTCTGCGTCGAGGTTATAGGTTCAATCCCCACCCAGGACCATGATTGACGTGTAAAGAGTTTAGATTGTTTTTCTGGTTATTTATACATGGATTATAGTATCTTTTGTGGTGTAACACTTCTTCTTTGGTGTAGTTGTTAGACCATTAGCCTGTAAAACCCATATGTCATGAATTGGCTGGGATGAGGCAGGAGAAAGAAATATTCTGATAGATATGTTGATAGCTTGCTTTTCATAATATTTATAAACGTGTGAGTCAGACTGGCATCAGGGGAGGTAATGTGATGCTGTTCAATAGTTGTATGATTAGTCACCAAAAAATGGCCTGAAAACCTCCTCTTGCTGCCTATTATATGGTAATTCAATCATGCTGACTTTTTATTGAATTTTTGTTGTTTTCTTTTTAAGTTTACATTGTTTGAGTGTTATGTTTAGGTAGTTATTTTAGTTACTTAGGACCAGAAAAGCTAAATAATGGCCCACACATAAGTAAAACACGTTGAGTGGCGGCGCTTCACTTACCCGGATTATCTTTATCATACACAAGTGAAGTCCACTTAACATTGTTTTCTAGATAACGCGCTGATAGCAGTTTAACCATTTAAAAACGGATACGTACAACGAATCCTATCAACAAGGAGGTGTTTTGCTCTTGTATGAGCTTATATTCTTAACTTAAAAGCTGTTGAGAAAACAGCACGGCAAGAAGCCCTGCGCGGGCTTTCAAGCCGCTCAAGCTGTTAACAAGGATCGCGTCATGCCAAGTAGTGTAAGCAAATTAAAGCGATCAAACACATGACTACACGTATCCCTTTGTTTTTCAAAAATCCTACACATAACCCGTAGGTGAGAGTGTGAAAAAATGCTAAGAAGCCCGTATACATGCCTTTGGTCATGTTTGTGTCCGCAAGAATCCGAACGCAGCGTTAAAGAAAACGAATAGTGTGTCGGTGCGCGTGCGCAGATGAGTGGCCTCCGCGGCCTTGGCAATGTCGCGCCGCCTTCTTTCGCCACTGCACTTACAGTAACAACATAAGAAGCGTGGGTTCAACATGCGCTTGGTGTTCCGTGCAGCTGCACATGATAGGAGATGTTGGTTGGTAGTATTATTGCGTTGTAATTAAGTATGTTTTTACTTTTTTCATACCTTTTCTGCTTTTTTAAGGTATTCGATAGGTACATCTACGTGGTAGGTACATGAAATGGAGTTGTGGTTCATTAATTTACAATAGAATATTAACAAGCAATGGGTAAGTGATATAAATATTGCAAATTTATCTGAATAACTAGAAGCATAGAATTGAATAGAAAATGTCTTTATTAATGTAAACTTTTACAAAAGCATTTATGAATCGTCAGATTATACTACCGCCGTGTTCGGAATGTTATATTTCATTATCTAAAATACGATAACTGATAAATGTTTTATTATGAAGTGTAGGTAGGCAGCAGACGAAGCCATAAGAAAATACCAAAGGTGAAAAAAAATCTTAATTTTAATTAAGACTTTCCATTTGATACTCAATTAGTGAAAGCTTTTTAGTTTTGTCTCTATGGCCTATAATTCTTCCCAATAACCTATTATGCCAGCATATTGCCTTTAACCAGTTGCCACTTAAGATGCTTTTGACGATATTTCATTAATCAATTCACAGTTAGCAAATAAAAGGGGAACAGATGAATATAATATCTACGTAAATACAGACCAACATTATGTTCATTCTTAAAGGTCAAATCATTGTTTTCATTTGTTTCGCCGTTGTCGCATAAAAAGGGTTAACCATTTCATATTCTTTCACATGTGTCCGAGTTAGTGAACTTTTAATTTACAAGTATCCACTACGCAATCCCTTTCAATTCAAAACTCCTATTATTAGTTATCTTATTGTAAGTAGCCGTTGCTATAGTGACTAGAAATCTTTTATCGTTAAAAAGCAGATGGCGTGGGGTTACAACGTTAATATTACCAGTGTTTTTCGTTCCCAGCTGAATTGAATTTCATAAAAGCTCTGTCGATTATGACTTTCCGTTGCACTAAGCAATGTATTTTTACAAGAATTGTTAAATAAGATTTATTTTAATACTAACTACATGATAATAAGATTTGTAGTTCAATGCAAAGGTCGTCCACTGGACTGTTGATCGTAGACACTTGCAGTTCCACATTCGTTCTTATGCCGACTGTTTAAGAGCGGAACAAAATCAAAAGTATACAGTCTGACGTGCTGTTGACTATGTGTATGCCTACATGTTGCACGTGATTGTAAGTGCAGTCGAGATACGTCATCATAGCGTGTTTGTAACATGTGCGTCTACGCACGCGACTGGTTCTAGTGGCCTTGACAATGCCGCGGAACCTTTCTTTGGTCTCTGTACAGTACAATATTCGACCGAGAATCGTTTTAAGCCGTGCTTAGTGTTCCGTACTATTGGTCATCAACCGTGATAGTTTGTAAGAATTGTAACTGTTCGTCTTTTTAAGTGGCTTTCTTTTTATCTCAAATATACATTTAGTGTAAATGATAAAAGAGGCAAAGGTCTTTTGTCATTTACTTTAAATGTGTCTTTATGCCTAGAAATACATACGGGTATGTGAGTGGGATCTTATAATCGTTATGATTTAAACACAGCTGTGAAATATACTTTTTGTAATTAGGACGGAAATCATTGCACTAGTAGCAATAAAATAAATGGCTGGATACCCTCTCACTGAGTGTGGTGTTGTTTTGAAAAACTTGAAGACGCTCCTAGGTAAGGTAGTCACTTTCAAAGGGCAAAAGGTCCCTGGTTCGATTCTCAGTCAGGTTAATTTGAGACACGACCTTTTATAAATAGGTTTGATTAGGAGTGTGCCGGGATGAACCATTTATCCATTATTGTTTTATCTTAATGAACCAATAAATTATTTTTAAAATATAAATGTACTAAAGTAGGTAAAAATTGTAAATTGAATTAGTTGTGTGGAACAAAACACCTACTTAAAAGACATCAACGAGCGAATACTTATTGGAATCAATCAAAGCAAATAAATAAATAATATACATTCGAATACAATTTGTACGCTACTATAATGAGTACTGAAAATAAAGTTGTGGGCAAAGCTAGTGACTTAAAAAACAATGATCTTATTGTACTAGTGCAACTTTTTGTAAGAAACGCATCTGGAGTAGTTCACCACATAGATTGTGATCAAAAATTGTCCACCGCTTATATTGTCATTAGTGTGTTATGATAATTAGTCGTAATGACCAGAAATCACAGCCTTGCACCTTTAAATAACCAATTAAGCTCATTTGTCGAAATCTAACCCAGTTAACGACAGTTTTACTACAAAATAAAATAGATTTTGTAGGATTTAAATGTTAAATATTAATTTATATAACACCTTGTATAAGGTAATGAAATTGGATATCCCTTTTTATGCTGCACGATAGATACTTTATTAGTTAATATTTTTCTATAAATGTGCAAAAGTGTGTGTTTTTAGGAGTTTCACTATCTGCGTTAATGTAACATACCTGAGTAGGTATACGAGTGTATAGAAATTAGATACGTTGATGTAAATAATCTATCATATTTATTTTTTGTAGTCAGTATATCAACACACAATAAATATTAACTCCACTTTTCGTTGTTGTTTTTTAACTCGAGAAAGGACTCACTTATCCAAAACAAAACTTTCGTCTTTGTTCGGATTATTTAGTAGATGGTTTATGTGAAGTTTGCACAGAACCGGTCGAGCGATTCTTAATTTATCACATTGTTAGTAAAAAATGAATACGCACGTGAAGCTGCGTCTAGCCGCTAGTGTTAACCTTTGAGCTTTTATCTACAACGATTCTAATTAGGAATCTATTTAACCTTTCAAAGCGATTGTCTGCCTGTTGTCTGAAATGATGCTGACATATAGATTTCCATATACAAAAGCAATGTTAAAACTCACCTTGAATTCCAAAATGGTACAATCTTGTTTGACCGCTAGGCAGCTCACTTTCCAAGTGCAAACATTGAATGTCCGCAATAGATGGTGCAAGATAAGAAAACCCTTCGGCTTTCGACCTCACTGGAATACCAGCGGCAGATTGAATATTAAGACAAGACGAAGGTTAGGCGCCTAATCACTTGTCACGTTACTAATTTCAGTAGCTTGGCTTAGACTAGTGTAGCCAGTTGTACTGATTTTAAAGGATAATCCGTTTTCCATTGGTCTTAGTGGACCTAGTTTCAAATAAATCAAATATTTTAAAAAGTAACTAAACCCCTTCTCCTATAATGATACCTATTTATAAGGAACTTTGTCATTTCTGAGTATTAAGCTTAAAAGACTTGATCGAGTTAAGCCTGACCTTCTATTGACGTTTATTATTGTGTGTGATCGATTAACTTTCACTAACGAAGAAGGAAAATTTTAAGTAAAACAAAATCAAATTTCGTAAAGTCAACCAAATTTTAATACATGTTGAAGTCCTTGTTCCTAGTCTCCCATTTTTCCTACTTCAGTCCCGCTATTTCATAAGATCTGGCAGTACTAGTACAGACTTTCACCTTGCCCCTCAGGAGTATGGATCATGGTGACCCACCTTTCTACTCTATCCGGGTTTGGGTCATTAGGCAAAGTGGTTCTCTCAGTGGACAAGAGGTATTTCTTGACTTCACTTTCGTAAGAGCTCATAAGATTAGAGGACTTAATGCTCTTTACACTTTCTTTGACGCGAATTAAAATCTAAATAAGTGAGTATGAGTCATTGGTAGGTATGGACAGTCAGAAGCTCGTCAAACAATACATTTCGGACTTTGTACCGTCCTTATGTCTTGGGCGTAAGAACTGATATCGAAATGCACGATTTACTTTGATGTGCCGTTTGCCACACAAAAGCTTGATTTGACATATTTTTTATTAATTAATTTTAATTAGTAGCATACAAAACTTAGTAACAGATGATTTCTGATTTGAACATACGTGCATGCCAAAAGCATATTTTCTTGTTAGTGTCATGAAAAATATTTTCGTTAAATATGTATCATTTTGTGTGCACGTAAATCTAAGTATCCTTGATTGCAGAAAAGGGTCGGTAATTAAATAAAAGAGCTAGAACATAGCGATTTATCGCTCCAACTGGAGCGGCCCATCTGGTGTACCTCCACCGTACAGAAGACCGCAGTCAAACAACAATCACTTCTGTGTTGTTGTGTTCTTGCGAGTGAGTAAGGTTTCCAGAGCTCCTGGTGGGTTCTACATTAGTAACAGGGGTCAAGCCTTTAAGGTTAGGGCGACAAGTCCACTAACACATTTATTATGATGTACTTGTCGCCCTTAAGCTAGGACCTCATTACCACTTATCATCAGGAGGGATGAGGTCAATCTTGTATAAAAAAATACTTAGTTGTATTAATAAACGCAAAAGCGAGTTATTTAATTATCTTTTTACAAAGTACGAATACCTCCGACATGTATTTTGGGACAATAAAAGGGCACTCTCAGTATGAGTCTCAGCAATAAATTTACAGACAGACAGTGTTGACAAAAGCGCGCAAATGTAAGCATTTTTCATTGTTAACTCTGATTATGCTTTGATTTTACTTCATGGCAAGCAAAGTCGCAAGTGAAGACAAAGTTTGCTGGGTGGTAGTGATATCTTATTTACTTTGCCTTGATAGTACTACGAGTAATTATAACTTATACAGAAACAGACTTTATAAGCGAATTCCATTCCCTCACAGAGCTTATTAAGATAGTGGATCACAAGGCTTTGTACGAGCTAACAGTTTATCAATAACAAAACAGCAGTCTAACAAATTTTTTATTTCAAGATCAAAACCACCTTAATTTGTTCAGTATCTTAGTTGCAGAATAATAGTTTTACTAGTTCGTACGTAGTTGATCAATGTTAACCAATTGAAAGAACAAAGGAGGGTATAAATAAGTGCATTTATGTAGCCTTTCTCATAACATTATATCATCGGCGCCAAAAAGCGGCGTAGGTAATATGTCAAGGCGAGCCTGAACACGATTTACACTTTTATTGTGATATCAAATTGGCAATTGAACGTTTCGCAACCGATCACAATGCAGATCAAAAGTGCAAAAACAAGACCTTTTTATTTGTCTGCGCTTTTTATTTGTTGCCAGCAAGTTCGTTTGCATTATTTTGGGATAAAAAGTATCCTATATTAGTATCTATCTTTCCACTAAAATATTTACATACTTTCTTATTATTATTTGCATATATATACAATAAGGAAAATGATGTGGGTAAAACTTAATCTATGGGTCAATCAGCATGGGTTTTGTATGAGAATAAACATATTAATGAAGTAGTTAATAAATGTATGTGTTAATGTCACAAAAATACTTTTATGACATTAATAGGTTTACGTTTAATTCAAACGGTATTCGAATTTTGCTGTATGTGGAATACATTGATTATACCTAACCTAGTTAGTGAAAGAAATACGTACGTTTCCTGTTTGTCTATTAAATCAACATCAGTAAAATAATTTCAAAATGCTAATCCTAAAAGAAGAAAAACATTGGACAAACTTATTTTTAATCAAAACTACGCAAACAAAAGCTGGTATGTAATACATTTCAATTCTAGATCTCTCCTAACCTTAATAAAGAGATAGGTAAGTAGAGCAAGGAACGACATACGAATTAAGGACACGCGTGACGTTTGAACACGGACGATTAAATTTGAAACAAGCTAATTTACGATTGTCATAGCTTCATTAATTCATTATAAAGCGTGTTGAACGTTGTTCTACTGGGCTTATACAGAAGCTGTGAACATTTACGATAACGACTTAAAAATCATCTTAGTTTAAGGGGGCACTAAAATGTTTCTTATTTATTTAGCAAGCGATATATTCCGAAAGTCTGGCATGAATACAGTTAGTAACCCTTATTCAAGGCTTACTCTTTAGTATATAGACTTTTAGAATTTCGTAGGATGCTTTTATAATAGTTATTCATTTCATGCCCTGAAAAGTTATCTATATACATAATTCAACGTTCAGTTATATGTACATATAAGAAGTAATGATAAGTGATACTGTATGGAGCTTTTTGGCCGATCTCCAATAAAACAATCAGACGTACCGGCTTTAAGTACACAAACACAGTGAGATTTATCGCGTTACATCCAGACACACGTTTTTACAATCAGCATATTCATATGTAAGCCAGTTGCGTTTGTTTGAACTTTTGTATCGACACCGAACTAATTGGTTTCGTTAAAATATTTACTGCGTTACGTATAAATGGAAGACGTTTTGTATTAAAAAAGATGTTGAACGATGATGTTAGAATCGATAACATTTAAGAAAATAATACTATAGGTAGTGTTTTACTAGTTTAACTAAATTTATGAAAGATCAGAAAAACGAATAAGAAAAACTTTTAGGAGACATACTAATACCTACATACTTACATAGCCTTACAAAACGCCCCTTTATTTATTTATATTTATTTAAAATATTAAAATATATTTTATTAATTTGGACGACAGAAATGTTGACCGAGCCACAAGTCGTCCAAGCCCAAGTGGCTTACTTATTAAATTTGTGGCTAACTCATTATTTAGGTTAAGATAGGTTAGTATATTTTTGATACTCGATTAAATATAACCCTTTAAAAATCGAATAAAATAACATATTTGGTGTAGTATGGTTTGATATACCTACATATAAAATATTTTGGTATGTTGCAACGTAAGGGGCTCAGTAAAAGGGTCAGTATTATAAAAAATGAAAAGATGAGTACATTTATAATAAAGTATAAGTAAATTTATTTCTATTGGATAAATATTGTATTAAGATATTTATTTCTCAAATTATATTTTTTTTAATATGCAGCATAACTAACATTGTCCCGTAATAGAAACCTCCAAGATAAACACAAACTTTAAATACGAAGGTAGATTTAAATAGTAGCACAGAAATAATTCCATTTTGTGACCTAAAGTCATTACATATTAATTAAGGGCTACAACAATTCCGTAAAAGATTGACTGAAGACAACAGCAGTGTGCACGTGACTTGCGACTTTCTTTTATTTGGAAACAGTAATCAACGTAAAATAAAACGCAGCTAATTCTACGTTTTGTTTTGAAAACATGAGTAAATGTTTCCATAGCAATGTTCAGTGCGGACACACGCTGAAAGCATACGCTCAATATACATGAAACATCAGCCTGGAAGTACCAAGTAAATGGTCAAAACTACGCAGTTGGAGAACGGCGTGCGCTAATTTTTTTCTAAATTAACCTGCTCACACCTACAGTAAAAAATGAAAATCATAACGTGTTAGAGACACTCATTCCGTCGTTAAATAATAAAAATTAAAGAAAATTTCAAAACCCCCTACGCGCAATATTCTTATAGTTAAAAGAACAAACCTTAAAAAGAGAAAAATCTGTCTATTTTATCAGCCGTTAAATCCCAATTAAACAAATATTTATCAAAAGGTCAATGTAAAATATACAAGAAGCAGTCTTTACGCATTATATTTTCTATTGAAACTTGACAAAAAATTATATAATGAATATCATGATACATAGATATTTGTATTTCAACATTCCGAAATGTACCTAGATTTTTTTACACAGTTAATTTAAAACGGATTCATTACAAAATTTGCATTAAATACAGTTTGATACGTGAAAGAGGATATAAAACGGTATAATATATTGTATTTGGTATTTAAGGATACGCTTATTCTTTCACTAGAATTCTGTAATTTCTTCTTAGCTTCCAGGCTGTTGCAACATTTAGATTGGGACACAAGTGTGTACTCGACTCGACCGGGAATTGATTTGGCGTTTCTCAGAATCGATTTAGGTCGGTGTAGTACGAGCTGTACGAGTAAGTCGGAAGAGCCGACTGGCAGGGATCTTGTGGACAAATATGAGACTACATTTGACTCATCGTACGGTTTAAATCGTGTTTGCAAACATTAAATTTCTATCGACTTAGTTTAAATCAAACATTAGACAGGTAAACCTAAGATATGTCTTTGAACTCAATTTAAATATCGAAAATTATATACATTGTATATGATGATAATTGCATAGACCACGAGTAAGCACTAATAGGATGAGGTTCAATTGAATCCAACGCAAACACCCAGATATACGAGTAGAACAGCGGGCTTAGACTTAGAAATGCCTGTCATCAGACTTCGATATTGCTTCGGCCAGTTTGATAAAGAATCGACGTTACTTTCTAGATCTTGAAATATCAATCACATACATTTTAAACTTGTCGGAATGATTTCAAAGTCGATGACTGCCACTTGGCTGGGCCCTCAGAAATCCGAATAAATCGAACATAATCGTAGCTTGTAGGGTTGTGATCATTGCCATAGCTAAGCGTATCAATTAAGACTAACCATTATTAGAATCAAACCATTGTTTATAAGATAGCATTCAAATACGTTACAATTGTTTTACTGAATTACTGAAGCTGGTTACCCTACAAGAAAATATAGAGGCCCTTGAGTAGCTCAGTACGTCTGGACTGCGTGGCTACGATTTGTTTATCTACAGATCTTGTGACGTATGCTTTGACCAAGGGCAGAGTCCGTGGAAACTACTAGAGTATTCTAATATAAACGTTTACAGCAAAATTTGTAGAAAACAACTTGTGAGATGTACCGACTCACTTTGGCACTGATCCTTCTAATCTAAAAATTGCATGCATTTTTACTTACATAAAACTCAATGTCATATCTTGTCGTCTACACAGCTATAGACAAGCGATGAATTCGGCGGAGGGTAGTAGAAATACTATGTCCGATTAGTTTCATTGGATTTATCTTATTTCAATGAAAATTATTGTTGCTTTGGTCAGTGAAATTCTGGGATTGCCATTAATAGAATGTTGAATGTTGTCTACTTTCAAATGCGCACTAAGTGACAAGCAACATGTCACCTGGGCAACTGACTTTAGACCCGATCTTGTCATTTTTCGCACATTGAGAGAAATATACAACGCTGAAAAACCTAAGTAACTTGGCTAAAATGCTGAAAGCATAATTGTCTCCTCGCGTGTTTAGATATTACTCGACTAAACCGCCAACAGTTGTGTCGAAATGATACTTATGTTTTCCAGGGATTAGCAGGGTTGAAACAATTACGAGTTATTTAGTTTTGTTACAAGACTGTCAACATAAGAAATAAAACCGTTTAAAAAACAGTGTTTATCTAATAAAAATTTCAAACTTTCGAATTTTACCACAAATCAGGCCCCTGACACTAATTTCCTCTATGCAAGTATGCTTTACAAATTTAAGTGAAGCATATGCGTGGGTTAAGAATCAAAATTAATGGCATTCCACGAGATAACATTTTGATTCGTCCGAAAAACAACGTAACTAATTTGCTTTTATCTCAGAATGATATTTAAAGCAGAATGGAACTGTTTTCTAGCTTGGAAAGTACACAATTGTTTTTACGTTGGATATCAATACAACTGCTTGTGCGTCATAAGAGTAAGTACGTAGGTACACTTGGATCGTTCGGGAAATCTTCCATCTTGTTGTTTGATTAGGAGTTTTATTTTATTGTTTAACGTGTGTACGTTTGGCATGCTGCCTGCTCAACTGAACGCGGCTTTATAGCTGGTAGGTACGAGATCAACTATATACCTACATTTATTACAACATTAAATATATTTTGTACCTAAACTAATTCGCCCGCGACCTTGCGATAGATGTACCTATTCTGATTTTCAAGATTAAAGTGACGTACCTATATTTGAATTAATTACATTAATTAGCCATCAGATTTAAAAATTTAACTTTAGTGTTCAAAGTATTAAAGCTGTGGATTCACAGCGGTGGAAAATATCCACTCTTCCACAGAATATAAACGCTACGCATGATGACGTCAAATTTGGACGTTTGCCATATAAGTAGCTTAGATAAATCGTGTGTAATGTGCGTATCATGGGCCAGAATTATTTTATTATTAAGTGTATATGTCACCGTAAGATTGTAAACATCGTTAGATTACAACCTATCTAGTGAGATTGTAAACTGTCGAAAGATTGTGATCCGCCGAAAAGGCCGATCGTCTTAGATACCTAGATTTTGTTTATCAAAAAGGTTTGGTCGTTTGAATTAGCTTCTTCTTTACTAGTTAGCCGAGAAAACTGTAAATAGAATGCATGCTTGTGTTCCCCGGCGTCTTCGCAGTAATTAACTTTAGTCAGACAGTGATCATGTAAACGCCTGATGGAATTTTGCATTCATTTCCTTTGATATGCAGCAAGATCGCGTTACAATGTAAATTTGCAACAGAAATTTCAAATACATTTTTGATCTTAATAAAGACCCAGTGTTTTATATAGGATGCACATGTAATATTCATTTCTTGTATTTAATGTAGTAAAAAATTGATACTACTTAAAATCTCACCATTAATTTAATAGTAAATTCAGTTCATTCGACGAAAATGTTAGCACAAAAATACCTACCTACATTTATTTATTTATGAAAATGAAGTCAGCGTCGGTAAAGATAGTTTTATATAAAATCTACGTATTTTTCGATTAAATTGTAAATTATGAGATGATATTGGTGGTATGAATTTATAAAGTTGACCAGGGATTTCATATTTAATCATAAGTGACGAATACTCGTTACTGATGATTTTTGATTAAATATTGTTATTCGAGGACTTACCTACAATCCGAATCCGAAAAGAGGCATACAATTTAAGAATGGGCAAAAAATCATAAAAGAGAACTCTACCACTCTACTTGGAATACTGTGAATCCCTACTAATATTATAAATCCCTACTTCCCTACTAATATTATAAATGGGAAAGTAACTTTGTCTGTCTGTCTGGTTACGCTTTCCGCTTAAACCTCTCAACCGATTTTGATGAAATTTTGAACCTCAAGAACGGACAAAGGCTACTTTTTGTTAGAAAATAAGGGGGGGATAATATAAAGTTCATATGGGAAAATGTTTATTATTTCAGTTAGAGATATGAAATTTGGCACAAATATATCTCGAAACTTGAATTAAAATATATACTACTTTTTGTTTCGAAAATTAGGGGCGATAGGGGTAAAACCGACCATGAAAGGATGTAGTCCACGCAAATAAAGTCGCGGGCACTGCTAGTAGCATATAAAAGTAAGCATTTGCACTTTGATTTTAGTTCTTATCCTGTGTCGTAAAGATGGTACAAAGTCTAAAGTGTGTATGGAGCCTGACGTGCTTTTGACCTTAGTACGATAGCTCAATATACTCGTGGAGTTCATTGTTTAAATTAACATATAACATCGATACGTCATGTTTCCCATACATAGGTACCCATTCAATTAAGTATTTCAGTAATTTTTTTTAGATCCATTCGGTCCGAACTTCGGAAAGGTCTCCATATCTAATAGTCTCTCTGATGTAGGTACATGTTTAAAAAACGACCCTCAATAAAAGTCCTACGAAAATTCCAAATTCTTAGGTATATAAGGTTTATCATTTTATGTTACCTTTTCATACTAGCTTTTTAGGTTACTTTAAGTTCTTTGCCCAACTCAATCAAATCAAGTCTCCATCCTTTGTGCCCGTTACGCTTGGGATATTAAGAAAGAGATTTGCAAAGGAGGGCTATGTGTAGGTGTAAAAGATTTGCATTCTATTGTTCTCATAAAAATAAAGTTCATAAGAATGCCTGAAAGATACGGACAGCCCTTTTAGCATACCCAAAGATAGTATTAAAGGATGCGTATTTGGGAACAAACAAAACATCGTATACCTGCTCTGAGTAGGTATTAGGCAAATAAGTACGTTTAAAAAAAAAGTTGTCACTCTCCACTAGTCGTGTGATAACAGTGTAATTTTAGAATATTAACACCGTGAAATCTGAATTCTTAATTCAAATTTGATCTTTTTATAAGAATCGACCTATCATGGTCAACAGGGTATATCAACAACTCTTTCTCGCTAATTACTCGAGAACGGGTGGACCGACTTGGCTTATTTTGGTTTCAAATAATCAAAAATTAGCCAAGTCAGCCCACATCTATTACTTTACATTATTTTCATTGTTAGTAAACCAGGTTAAAGGCAACAATGCTTTTTCATAAGCGATAGGTACTTTATTCGCCGGGTCTTTTAATACAACCAAAAGTAGATAATCTTAATTTATTATTGTAAAAAGACAAACCAACTTAATAATGTTATATTGAAAAAATCTTTAGTTAAACACTATGGTATTTTGTTTTGTAGATACTTTTTAAATTAATATAGAACTTAGTCAAATATTAGTTTACGTAACTGGAATCAATATAAACAAGCCTTTAGGTACTTTGAACGTGTGTTGGTACATGTCTTATCATTGAGCGTAACTTCTATTATGTATTGTTCGCCATTCTTGTGTTTTGCGCGCTGCGAGGACGCCAGATAACTTCGGCGCTACATGTCTGATGATATTGTCTACATCTTTGAACAGACAAAAGGGTTTGCATATGTTTCTGAACGCAAACTGCCTTCGGAAGTCGGGTGTTGAAATTCACGTTTGGTACAAACATTACGGATCAGAGAACGAATTAGCGTCTCAAAATGAATGTTGGCTGGAATGAGTGGTAGGTACCTACTGGCGTGTGTAGTTGAAGCGACACTCACTGACTCTATTTTTTTTCCAGCAAACCCGCAGCAGAATACCTGCGAGTTATAAGTAAGCAAACTATGAACCTAGTGGATGATTAGCTCCGCGACAATTGAAGCGCGATGTAGATTTTTCCCTGAATAAACCACACCCCCGAAATGACACTGTCACTTATGCAAAAATGTAGTTTTCCAGGAGAAGGATTTAAAACTTTGACACCTCACAAGAATATGAGATGAGATCGGATGAGATGAGATCGGATGAGATGAACAGCTTAAACTACAACGTCAACTTTTAACTTTACTTTTTAATAATTATTAATCACTTTATGTTGTAAAAAATATTTTTTACAACATAAAGTGATTATATGTACCTAGTATATACTAGGTACATATATCTTTATTTAAGCCCTCCCACCCCCTCAAAAGTGACGTAGCTCTAACAAAAAATTATAACTGTAGTTGTGTCGCAATGACACTCACGCCCTCATACGTAAACTATGCGTACTACACAAGTAACGTTTTCGCACCAAGTAAAAGGGCGCTTTAGGATCATTTTCAGATATATAACTCACTAGCTGTGCCCGCGACTTCGTTCGTGTGGACTACATCCTTTCATGGTCGGTTTTACCCCTTTTTCCCCTAATATTCGAAACAAAAAGTAGTCTTTATTTTAATCCAAGTTTCGAGCTATATTTGTGCCAAATTTCATATCTCTAACTTCATAAATAAAGATTTTTCCATTTAAACTTTCAAAGGTGGTATTACCCCCCTCCCCCCCTTATTTTCTAATAAAAAGTAGCCTATGCCCGTTCTTGAGATTCAACGTATACCTATACCAAATTTTATTAAAATCCGTTCAGCCGTTTAGGTGTGAAAGAGTAACAGACGGACAGACAGACAGACATACAGAGTTACTTTCGCATTTATAATATTAGTATGGAGTATGGATTTTGAATTTTTTGCAAAAGTGACAGTGTCGCAGGGGGGGTGCGATTAACGTTTGTTTCTGTGTTTTTAATCTAGGGTCAATCAGGAAAACTATCTTTTTGTATCTTCTCGGGTCTGACTGTTGTGGTACCGTCGTTGTTTCATTGGAATTGGAGTCAATGGAGGTGTCATCGTGAAATAAGCCGTCAAACTTCCAACATAAACTTCAAATGCACACGTTCTATGCGGGATGCAAACAATTGCTTTATTGTAGCATCAATACTAAACTCTCCGCGTTACATACCAGGACATGAATTGTTGAATTCTTCGAGATCTCAATCGGTTTGGCAGCGGCGGTGCATAAGCACTGCGTTTGAATGCACCTCTCGATCTGTGACTTCGCAACTATTTACAGCTTACAACCACGGTTCCAATTCGGCAGGGACTGTAAACCTTTGTACGAAAATGTTTTTACTAATAATAATTTGATATTTTTCTATTGAAATATTTGGAATTAGGATTCCATACGACAATAATAGCGATTAGATAGTTTAAATAATACATTAAACAATCACAGGCATATATTTACACGCGCCATAGTTTTAACTCTTTGTTTATTTATTTTTTTATTTTGCAATTAAAGCTATTTGTATTAAGTTAGCCAGCCAGCACTACCCCATGCTCTCAATCTACATCTTAGAGCTCCTGGAAGGGTTGAAAACCAGCGCAGACAGGGAGTTCGGCTCCGTGTATGAACCACTTCTATTTGTCTTTCTGTGCAGCGTATTATAGTTTAAGTAGAAATGGAAAAAGACAATAAACAATTTTTATTTATTAAATCTTAATTTTGTTTTAGGTAAGCATTAGCTTCGAGGTGTAATATCTCTTTTCCCATGCATTTATGGTTAATATGGGATATTATTAGTAATTTTATTGCTGGATCTCTTTCACACGTTGTAATAAAAGTGGTATCTTCACTGCACTTCTGGTCCGCAGATTTAATACCCAACCTTGTGCCAGAGATACCTAAGTTTATATTATGTAACTTCATTATTTGAAATAAAGTCCTTTCAAAGTAGGCACACTTATTGTCATGATTAGTAGGTATGTTGTTTTGAGGAATAATATGATATTTAGTAGACAATTATTTGGAAAAATACAGCAACAAGGAACTATGAATTTATTATTTTAAACATACAAATAAACTAATAAATAAATAAAAAATACAAAGTACTGGTTTTCCTATAATATTTAAATTATTTTAGCGATTTATACTTTTGTCATTTGAACTCAAACTTTGTATGTGTTATGAGCATTAAACAATGTTATGTCCGTTAGATATATCACGATTTGTAATGGATGCATTATTGCCCTAAGACTGATTTGTAGCTCCTTTTCGGGACGTGTTAGCCTCTAGCTATAATAATGGCTCCGGGACCAGAGTCTTGTTTTGCTAACATTACTGATAACATGCTTAATACACATTATCTCGATTATGGTCGGATCTATTACATAATTAATATGAGGTATTTCTTGCTAAGTAGATGTACGTGTATAATATTATTAATTCCATTGAAACTTTTTGGTTGTGTTAAGTGTGGTTATTTGTGACTGACAACATTTCTTGGTAATTCATATTTTAAAATACAAAATAATTTTTGACTGTTTTTTGTTTCTAAGATTTAAAAAGCTCAGTTACTATTTAATGGTTATTACTTAATCACATTAAATTGTTAAAGTAAACGGGGAACAGTTAATTGCAATATACTGGTAAATAGGCAAATTAAGGTTGACTGACGCTGGAACGCTGCGGAGGTAAATGATCCTCATTGTTTTCGTCGCTTGTAATATTTGTTCCGACGATAAAATTGTAATTTGAACCGAACGATTATAATGTTTTAGAGACGTGAGTCGCCTTGGTCTTTACTTTTACGATTTAGCAAGCAAGCACAATAAGTTAGGAAAATGTTTTATGAAGAATTGCTGCTTAAATCGAAATACATTTTAGGCACTGTATGAATAATTGTCTTAAACTGTAATAACTTTTTCGAATTGACTCGTCAAATTTATTACAAGTAACTTAAATGTCCAAAAAAACAGAAAATCAATTACACGAACATATTTTTTATCGCTTGAAGCAAGTATTTTTTATGGAAATACTTTTCCATGTTGAAAGCACAAACATGGTTCAATACTCCAATTTTTGATTTATTAGATCATATTTTTTAAACTTCTTCTCAAAATAAAGTAATAGTAGATATTTAGACTGAGCTGTTACAATGACCCCTAAGTCTAATGAAAACGAACTTATAGCAAGAATCTGAGTATTTATTATATTAGATGTTTTTATCCAACCAAAAAAATTTGCTACAAATAAAATACATTGTTATTGATGACTTTGATAGAAATCTATCACCTCCAGAGCCTAACAAAACACAGCACAGCAACTTTTACTAAGTTTTTGTGACAAAGTTTCATGAATCTGACTAGTTTCTAAAAAGAACATACTTAGTACAGTCCTACTTAAGATAGTTTATGATTATAGTAGCTTGTATAATTTATTATGCTCCAAAGGCCAGTTATCTATTGTTTTGATCTTTGGCCAATACAATGCAAAACCAGTAAGCTAGGGTGTTTTGATCTAGAAAGATAGTAAGTATCCTTTAAGCCTGATAAGAGGAGCGGTGTTTGTAGTTTATTGTAGTAAGATCTCAATTCAAACAGGTGTTAGGTCTAGATCTGATATCCGCTCGGACAAAGGAACATTCCGCGGGCTTGGCCGGGTCAAAAGAGCGAGAGTGTAAAATATGAACGATAACTATATTTGACACGCATTTTATGGTTTCGACTTGTTGGGCGGAAATGTGAAAAAAGGTTACTATTTGTATTGTTTTGTGGACGTATTCGTATTGTTAATGGATACAAGATTCAGTTATAATTTGATGCAAACGCGTTGCTGTGTGGTAAGTTTAAGAATTCGATTTTTCAAATGAGGTTTATTCACAATATGTAACTGTAGGTTTGGTGATAATGCCATTTTTATGGATCAAATTTACTTTCAGGTTGTTGCAGATAGTGGTGTGATCGGATCTCATGTTTCCGAACATGGGTAATTTTCGAGTTGGTGTTTGACGTTCTGGGTGCTAGTGTCATTACGGGCACATGTGTTGAGATCAACTATTTTTTAAAGGATTGATTCACCTGTACATGTAAAAACGTACGTCATTTCATAGGACATCGGGCAGACTATACAAAATATTCTGTTCTGACGCTCTTGAAGTGCTTAAAAGTCATAGTCTTTGGCCTTTTAGGAGTATTCTTTTATTTGTTAGTGCAGCGGTTATTTGATACAGTTTGACGTGCAAACAAGGGATATCACCACGGGATACCTACTTAAATGCATGTGAAAAATATGCTTTCTTTGATTTGAAAATCTATAAAACTACACTCAACTAAGATTTTGTTAAATCCCACTTTTTTGCAATTTTGTTTTGCACTTTTGTCAACTTTGGTTTGTAAATTATGAGTCAGCGCATTTTAAATTATTCTTCAATATACTATTTCCTTTTACTAATTTTAATACTCCTAAAAATTTAGATTGTATTTTTTGTGATTAGGGTTTTCTGTTTATGAAAAATATTTATCTGTTTTTGTTATGGTTACATTCTCACCTTGCGTGAGAAATTAGGGGCGGGGTTCAGCTAGGCGCTTCGATACGCTGCGTTAATCTTGGCTTCAGTGACTGGCGGCAGAGTTTTCATCGGTAGGATGCAAGAGTAAGACAATTAAATTTATTTCATTCAATCAATTTTTACTATCTTATAAATTCTGATATGTATTACTACAAGTATGGAAAATTAAAGTATTACCTTCTGTTTAACAGTCTGTTTACAAGGATAAGGAATAATTGAAATAACTTGACTAAGATTGTATTCGTGACAACCTGTGTCTATAAATTATGAAGGTACCAAACTGACATGCAGACCATGCAACTGATATTTAAGTACCACATCAGCCCAAATGGGATAAAGTGAAATTAGCAATGTTGAATGGCAGAATTTAACCCAAAATAACAAGATTCACAAGCAATTTCAGTCGCTACCGCTGATATTATGCACGGAGGCTCGGACAAACCCGCTCGCATCTCATGCCATAGCTCTTGTCCCACCCAAACAGTTCAACAATACGAGCAAGGTGAGGCAACCCGCCGAAAGGGCAGCAGCGGCCGATATAAAACGCGCGCATCCCTGCTCTCCGTACTTCGACCGGCGCCCGCGCAGCATCCACGTCTCATCGCCATGACCTCTATGGTAAGGATACAGAAGTAATTCGACCGTAATCTTCAATATTTGGTGATTTCCGATCACGTATATAGGTTCTCGGGATTAGGGAAGAGTGCCATAATTGGTGCAAATTTTGGTCAATGTGTTTGTAATTAGGACGTGGTCTATGTCTGACTTTGCATTTTTGAAACAACATTTGAAAACAGTTGCCAATTTTTATGGAGACCAGAACTCCGTTTTCAAAGTTTTACAGTTTTAAAGAATAACACGTATAAAAACGTTTCATAACAGCAACATTTACTAAAGTTTTGTTTAATGAAATAATAAAATTAACAGCAATGACTTCTGTCAGCCCGTTTGTTTAAAGCATTCTCGCGTAGGTCCAAAAATTTTACTTAAAATGCGATACCTCAGAAAGATTTTATTTTTCCAGGGTTTTTTATTATGCCTTTGTATTAAGAGTATTAAGAGATGACGACTTCCTTATTTTATACCTAAGTTGCTGGGTCCAAATCTAAGCAAAATAAATATTCCAGCACCTCTGATCAACATAACAAAACATACACGCCCGGTACAGATTAGTATAGCTTCCATATTTCACCACTTCATAATTTCTAATGATATACACGATAGGCTTTGAATCCGTAGGCAACAATGTAGCAACTCTAATCTTTTTAATATCGACGATAAATATTTTTTGTGGCTTTCCAAACTTAAGTAGACTATATATATAATACTAGCTGTGCCCGCGACTTCGTTCGCGTGGACTACATCCTTTCATGGTTGGTTTTACCCCTATCTCCCCTAATATTCGAAACAAAAAGTAGTCTTTATTTTAATAGACAGACAGACAGAGTTACTTTCGCATTTATAATATTAGTAGGAAAGTAGGGATTAGTAGGGATTTGTTGCTTTTCAGCGATTTGTATAAAGAACAAAAGTTAGCCTTAAAAACCTAGACTAGACTCATTTCTAGGTTTGGGCCTGATGTTTTGGAAAAAGATGGCTTAGGACTTTAGTGAATTTAGTAATGTTCAATTTACTGGTAGATTAAATTTTACTTCTCTGACTTCGATGGATACTGATGGAATGTATCCAGACTGTTTTCGATGTTAGTACGAGTATTACGTATTTTCAAACATTTCGGTATCTACTTTAACTACTTAAAATTATGTAAGGCACTTACTGTTAACGTAATAGAAATAACCAATTTTGATCATACCTTTATTGAACAATTTGCGTCAATTCACACTTAAAATTCATAGCACTTCCATAATTTTGTTTTCATCTCACCTGTATTCATTCGACAAATTCTGTTAGGAATCGTCGGGTTGGCTATTCGGACTATCCCTAAAAAGGATACTTTCTAAGAAATGTTTCAGCAAATTCGGGATCCAATTTAAAATTGTATGATTTATCAGATAAATATTTTTACTATTACTATAGATAAAAAGATGTTCATTTTATTTTACATAATGATAAGAAGTTGATTTCTCTATTGTAGCAAAAAGCGCCCACGGAAATAGTCAGGGTTTACAAATTTCACGTCGATGTTTATCTGTCCGTCTCTCTGCGTGTATTTGTCAGTGGATAGTAGCTTTCGACTGGATGGACTGAATTAGATGCGGTTGTTCTTAGCTCAGTGATCAGTTTTTTTTTCCAAAATTATGTGAAGCATTTTTTATGGAATAGGATTGTGATCGAAAGTAGGAGTGAAGGTTGAATTGAATTAATTACTCACAGATACTCTTTTGCCGGTTGTAGTAGCATATTATTTGTTATCTAACTTTTCACGAGCTAAATTTAGATGATGTGAATTGAGGGCTATGTCCACTAGAAGTTAGCCTGTGTCTAGCACAGAGAGAACGTTTGTAGAATAATTTTTAAATTTGAGGTCTAGCAAGAGGAGAACAGGGTCAAAACGCGACCACTTAGTAGTTTAAGCAAGCTTATTAATGCCTAACGTTTCGTGCTTCCTTCCTCCAACTAATTCTGTTCTGTTGTTCTATTTCTTTAAAATGTTTAAAGTTCGCTATTGGCGTATATCACAGTATAAAAATTTGTAAAAATCTCACATTTTCACTTCAAGACCCTATTATTTTATTTTAAAATGGATCGTTTAAAATCTACACAGGTTGGCTTTGTTTGCTTGCTGCAATATCGTCTAAATGTATGTTCCAGTTTCTCCTTTTGTCCGCTGTGCTGGTGGGTTTGGCGTCTTGCGGACGACTAGACCACCTCACCCAGGGCTACTCCGGGGGAGGGTTCAGTGGCGCCCCTACGCGCTTCGAGAATGTCAACAATGGAGACGGGACTTACCGCTTCAGGTAAGCATTTGTTCTTTCTTATTCTTGCTGTAATTTAAATATGAATGCTCTCGCCCATAACCAACAATCGCTGAGATAAAATTTCCAGGAAAAGAATATGTGGACAAGATCAAGTTTTATGTTCAATAAAGATGATAATTCGTTATATATACAGAATATATGCATATCATATATGTATATATGCTTGAAAAATACTTTGGCGGCTCGCTATCTCTGAAATTCCAGGTTCGATGCCGGGGTCGGGTCAGTATGAGAAACGAACTTTTTTGAGTGGTCTCGGGTCTGGGTATTGTGGTTCGTTCGACCTGCGTTGTGTCTGATTTCTGTATCACAAGCCATAGCTTATCAGAGCAATATCTGTGATGTTGTCCTATGTTTATTTATTTATTCAATTGAGTTGATAAATAGTATGTCATTCTAGGTGAGTGTCGTTTTCTAATGGTGAAATAATTTTTCAAATGGGCACAGTACTTTTCGAGTTTATTATTTATGAATATACAAAAATACAAATCTTGCCTTTTTATAATTTGACCGGCTTTGGAAAGAAGAGAAGATTTTGAAAATAAACTAGGTATCTACGAGTTCGACCGAAAGAATGCTACGCTGTCTATGCTGACACCTGACATATAAAAGTTTTTTCCATGTACCCATTATCCATGGACTTAATATATAAACAGGACCGAGCACTCGCAGCCAAAAAACGAGCCGAGCGAGATAGCTACCACAGAGGCGTGTGTCCCTTTCTAATAGGGTGACAACAAGATTTATTTTGACAACGAGAATAACCCTAAATTTTTTAAATAAATAATACAAATTGTCAAAGCTATCTATTTATTTAGCCATGTACATGCTTTGGTTGATACAGATGACAAGAAAATATAGTTAAAACAATGCTTAAAATAATTGCTAGTAAGTACAATTACAGCCGCTTCGGCTACATGTTTAATGAATGGCTTTTGTAATAATTGTACGCCAGTCTATGTCTACGATTTTTTACCTAACTTCTGATCACTGTGGGCAACAGATTGTTTTCAGTGCCTATATTAATATTAACCAAAAAATATCGTTTGAACAATTTGATTGATTAAACGACTGATAAACTACTTTTTAAACATGATAATATCTTTAAGAGGTGGCACGATGTAGGATTTCTTCTTCAGAGTCTGGTAGTGGTCGGTGGCTGAATGTATTACTGAGAACTTCAATTTTTTTACTTTTGGTCTGTAAAATAAACATAAAAGTACTATACATATTACATCTAAAAGAATTACAGTTAACTTAGTGTAACATATTACATCCAGTTTATGACCTACAAAATAATACTCATGTAAAGAATTAAGTAAAAATAAACCAGGCCAAGTACCTAAAAGTCGTAAAGGCTATATTTGAAACGAATCCTTCTTAAATATTTATTTTATTTCAATTTTATTATTTGTCTTTAAATAAAGTGTATTCCGTCAATATTTCAAGTGTCTAACTGTTATAGCTATCAATATCCGGCAAGCAATAAAATCACGTATGTTGTATAGGAGCCCTTTACATACGTATATTATCTTGTTTTTTAGTATTAAGTATTTGATGTTGTTATAACGGCAGCAAACAATTGAAATTATAACTAACTATCACTGTTCACAAGATACAGCCTGATGGCAGTTAGACGGAAAGCGAAGTCTTAGTAATAGGGTTCCGTTTTACCCCTTGGGTATGGAACCTAAAAGACTATGTATAGTGTTTTTTTTAAATACTTGATTAGGTGTTTAGAATAAGTTTACTAAAATTAAATCTTGTTGTGTGTTGTTGCGTTGAAGCATGATAAACAATTACTAATAATACTTACCACAGGAGAAATCGTAGGTATAGCAAGTCCCGGCTGCATACGACAGAATTTATAGTGATTTTTTGCTTAACGTGTATAGCTGAGCCATTTTTGTCGCATTACTTCATTGTTAAGGTAGGTAACTGTAAATAAATGTACAACAGTGAGAAACTAACTCGAGCACACAATTGAAATATTACGAGAATTATGGGTACCCTAGTGGTAAGATTTACAGTAAGATTATTTTGAGCTTACCTGTGGAACGATATATGGCAATCACTATATAATTCACTTGAACAAGTATAAACGCAACATTTTTTCACCATTTTATCTTATGAGGTGCCTTAGAATTGTTTATTTTGATAAACTCAATCAATGACAGTTTGACTTACTGACGCCATGGCAGTTCATGATGATGCTTTGAGGGTTACCACTAGGAAATTAGAAATAAGCAAATACTATTTTACGTATTCTTTATAGTTTATGTATAAAATCAAAGAAATAAATTAATATAATTTATTATTTTACATTTGTTGAAAAAACAATTAAATACAAGTGCATAAACTGAGTTTTTGGTCAGGCAAAATTTAGATCAGAAATATTATTTTATGCTGGCAAGATCTAAGAAACTACGCATTGAATGAACTTTACCTGTGCTGAATTCTTTTTCTGAATTATCAAAATACGACTGTTGAAACAGTGGTATTACGCGGTATTACCTACGCTTTTCCACATGTTTATCAGAACTAAATGGAATAACAATACAAAATCTGTAAGGACTCATATATTTAGTATCGCCTGCATATTACGAGAATGTTAACAACAGTAGGATTAATAGAGCTGAAAGGTCAACGTTCCTAAAACGTCAGGTTTAACCTATCTGACCTTTGCCTCTAATCGGACCAAGGAAATGGATATCGTGACGGAGGTGTGTTATCGAGTTGTGCAAGTTCTTTATAGTAATTACCTTATTACTTGCTGCAGTTTGCTGATTTTCTGCATTTCATGGGTTTGTTCTAATAGGGTATTTTGTTAGAGTTGTTTGTGTTAATTTTGTTTTCAGTACATAAACCTTCCCGATAACAATAAGTAGTAGGTAAAAGTATGTTTTTTCATGATTAAGTCATTAATTTATATCGTTAGACATTCAACATTTGGAATAGGATATATATTTGGAATATTGAGTCCGCCATGTGCACAAAGCACTATCAATAGTAGTAAGTCAACTTACACTATACACTTTAACTTTAATATTGTGTAAAAATCGGCAAAAAATCACGTTTGTTATAAATTTAATAAATTGTTTTTTGTTTTCAGTACGTTAGAAACAGAAATACGTTACTTTGGAATTCAACTATTTTCGTAATTGCGGTTTTTATATAGATGCACGTCGGTGGAAGTCAGATGGACAGACACCGTAGTATTGGTAATAGGGTCCCGTTTTTACTCTTAGTTATTAGACACAGAATTAAAAAACAGTAAAGCTTCTGTAAGTAGGTACCGGTTATCCTCTTAAAGACACAGTTATAGATCTTAACTTATAATGAGGAAAAAAATATCTCCGTATTATTTATTTAGGTCACCAGTGTACCGTTTCTTTACTATAAAGTGTGGGTGGACATTCAGAAAAATCACAGCTTTTACTTTAAAAGCTGACTATTATTTAGTATCATTCCGTTTGATATTTATACAACTTTGGCTATCAAGAGTGCAGTTAGAAGTGGAAACCAGGACGAAAGTATAAAATGTGAAGTAGTGGCTCTCCCGAGCCTAATAACTGAGACCAAATTTGCGGCGCAATCCGAAGTTACGACCCGCCCACGCAGTTAGGATATAAAGTTATACTACTTACTAGCATGCAAAATATCAAATCATGTAAAATAGCTTGATTTACATATTTGTATGTAAGTGATATGTTAAGCTAACTTCAATAGATACCAAACTTATTGAATGTACTTACTTACTTCATTCATTAGGTACATTACATTTCTAATACAGGTAGCCATTATGGGCCGGACTTTGGCGTTGTGCCATCTCTGAGGTCCTGAGTACAATCCCCGGTCGAGTCAAAATGGGTCACGAAATTTTTCAAATTGACTCCGGTCTGGGTGTTGTACCTAGTACCTACCGTCGTTGTTTCTTATTTCTGTAATATAAGAGCTTAAGCTCCTTACCACAGAATCAGAGCTATGTATGTGATGTTGTCTAATAATTATTTTATTGATTATGATTGATTTCATTTAAAATGAAAGATATTTTTATTTGCGTTGTTGAGTATGTATAAGAAGTTTTGAAATGGGAGAAGTTCGATGTAATTACATGTTTATTTAGCGCTCTTAGTTACTAGGTTCGTAACCGAAACAAGGTGATCCAACTGGCGACCAAGGACAGAAACCGTTGGGGTAAACGATTCTGGAGTCTGCATGTGCTTTTGAAGAGGCCTACGGGAAGGGTTTAAATTAATAAGATAATTAATGAACTCATTGGTGATATATATATGAACGTCTATATTCCAGCTACGAAACCCCGACCGGCATATCAGCGCACGAGAGCGGTGCCCCCCGCGCCCCAGGGCCTGAGGGGCCGGCGGTAACCGCGGAAGGTGGCTTCTCGTACCGAGCTCCCGACGGACAGCAGATCTCCCTTACCTACACCGCTGACGAGAATGGCTTCCACCCGACCGGGTCACACATCCCTACCCCGCCACCTATCCCGGAGGCCATCCTGCGGTCGCTTGAATACAACAGACAGCATCCATCTTCGTAAGTAACTTTACCCTGAAGCGCGATTTCTTTCAAGATCTTTTCGACAAACATGCACCTTTGAGGTACACCAATGAGTATGGTTTTTGACTATCACCCATCTGCGGTCTTGTAGTCACCGAATTACCCCTAACAGCACCTATATTTAAAGCATTATGAAATACTATTTTAAGATACATTGGATTGGTAAAATCTTCTAGCGAGTTTGGCGTCTTCGCACGGGTACGATTTCCATTTTTTCCACATTTTTCATTGATTCTGCGCTTTTATTGATCACAACGTGATTTTATATAGCCCATTGTCTTAGTCAATAAAAGGAATATATCCAACAAAAAAATATATATTTGTACCAGTAGTTCCCGAAATTATAATATTAGTTACTTAGTATTGATTGTATCTATCGAAAACAGCTTCAACCCATAAGCCAAACACATCTCTATTGTCAGTAAACTCATATTAAAGTAGTTACAGTGCTTGTCTCATGCAGCATATAGCGACATTTTTATACTCAAATTGTTGCTTTAAAAACTTTGCTGCACAGAGAAGTATAACAGGTGAAAAAATGATAGGATCTTTCTCAAGCAGTCAATACTTGAGTCGTAAAAAGAGTTTGTTTATGAGCAGTCAGAACGCAATAAATGAAAACAGGCATCTCAAAATGGCGTCCAAAAATTAGAGTTAACGAGACGACATACGTAAAAATATTTCATATTGTTATATACATTTATATACTTGAACTCGAAAATCGGGTAGAAAACAAAATAAATATTGTTTGTTAATACATTGGTCATAAAATGGCATCGTCATCGTGATTGGCATGCCTGAATTCGTTAAAAGTATCCCTTTATTTGTACTATTCGAATTTAAAACAAAGAGTTCATCCAATTAAATCGGATATCTTCCAAATGAATGAACAGAAAGCCTGATGGGAAAAAAGTCTAAAAATGGTTTTGTTTCAATTAGGGAGTTTTGCCCCTCCAATCTATATCACAATAATGATTTAATAAAATGTATGAACGCTCATAACTTCAAAAATACTGAACCTAATTAGACAAATATTTTTGTTAAATTCGTAATTGTCAGGGGAAGATTTGTATGAAATATTCTTTAAAAATTTACCGGGATAGTACCTACGTGCAAAAGCCAGGCCGTTAGTAAATGTATATAAATGTTTTTTTAGGAACGTAATAATGTATTGTAGAATCATCAATATGATCTCCCAAAATATATCCAGGGGTATCTATCAAGACACATAATTTTTTGATACATGAAAAGAAGTAACGATGAAGTGTGTTTGTAGATAATAAGCATTCGATCAAATGAAATTGTGATGTAACGTGGTTCTATAATATGTTGAATATCGTTTAGAAACATCTGTGAATGGTTTTATGGGAAATGAAAATCGACGAACAAAATTGCGATAAAGTGATGGGTTCCCATCTATCCAGTGCTCAATTAAAGATAGGAAAAACAGCTGTAGTAGTTAGGGCGATGGTTTCTATAAACCAGACACAATGGGTTGGAGTCCCGTGAGGACACCTTAACTGAATCTGATTTTTTCCCGCTTGATTAAGACATTGCAGACTAGAATTATCCCTCAATAATGATGTCACGTCAATTGGTCCTGACTTTGATGCAAAAATGACCTCTAATCTGCGTTTTGTAGTCAATTAAGTTTAAGTCTTGGTGGCATCTGTTGGATTTTCGATATAAATATAAATACCGGTATGACTCTTGATTAATAACATTTAAGACCGGCATGTTATATTTGTGGTTTATATGGCTCACACACGACGTTGTGTTGAAATATGGATCTCTTGACGCTCTGGGTGGAAGGTCTTGCTATACATTTGGTACATACCTATATATAAAAATTATTTTTAAACAATGAAAGGTCAGTTCTAAAATTGGATCAGTATGTTATAAAAAAAAATGTATCTTACTTTAATACTCGTACCTCTAGGACAATAATTATCAGGAGAAATACTTTGGCTCTATTTAAAGATTAGCTTGCAAGTAGTATATAATATTGATTTAATGACAACTAGCGGCGGCCCGCTTCGTTTGCTTGGAAACGACTATTTCTAACCATAGACAAAATTAAATTTGCGTTTTGTTGTTCCAAGTCAGATGCGTTTTTGTGATACCACGTATTATACTGGCTTGTATCCTCTGACGTTTTATGCCACGTCGAACGGGATAAAAAGTCCTGGGTTTATCTCCTAGTTCTAAGCTACCGCTAGTTCTTTTCAGCTGAATCGGTATAGCCGTTGTTGAGTTATAAATAGTGTAACTAACACGACTTTCTTTAATAAGTATATATAGATTTTCGTCAAATTGTTATAATTAAAAACGAAATATATCTTATCGACCTTGTTAAATGTTTGGGATGATTCTGTTACGTGTGGCTCATGTTTTATTATTTTCACAGGGATAATGGTGCCTACAACGGGGGCCGCAACGCCTACAGATACTGAGGGAACTTCTTACTGGACCGACAACGAACGGATCGAAACGAATACGTACTATTTATTGTCTTAGCATACCTCAAAGGCACAACCTGTGATATCGCCAAGGGCGCTATTAATATTATTTATTTCGTGTACAAATGTAACTTAATAAAAGTGGTGCTTTGAAATAGCTGTTTATCAATTTTTATTCAAATGATTGAAGTTAGGTAGATCTTGAAATATTTAAGAATGATTTTTCTGGAAGGAAAGCTTAGGTAGAATACATATAGTAGGCCTATTTTTAATGAACGAGTTACTGAAAGGAACGAACAAAACAAGAAGGTCTAATCTAAATGCGATCCTATTAGAAGCTTATCCTACTTCCTACTAATATTATAAACGCGAAACTTTGTAAGAATGAAATGATATATAGATGTATGAATGGTACAATTTCACTCGAAAAGTAAAATTACATTTAAAGACAGTATTGATAAAAACTTATTGAAGAATCAAAGGAAGATTTATCAAGGAAAACCATAACTAAAGCGTTCCACATATTTTATTACGATCTCGGTGGTGCAGTGGCTAAGGTTGGCGGCCAAAGTGCGAAAGGTCCCGGGTTCGATTCCCGGTCAGGTTAATTTGAAAGAAAGAAAGAAAGTTGGTATCCGTCGTCTGGTACTCATAGTAAAAGAGAAAACCTTTGAGACCAGGTGATTGGTGTGGTTGTCTGGTTCATTTTTTTATTTATATTTTTCATTTACTGTTAATCGTCGTCCGAACGGAATAGCTACCCGCGCCATCTTTTGAATGAATTCCTCCTTACTGAACATAAGATTGGATTTTTGAATGTTACTAGAAGTAACATTCAAAAATTTAAAAAGTTACGTGTCAGGTGATCAATGAGTTTGAATATAAAAAAATATAGAGGGTTCCCCGTAAAAGCTAACAAGCTATTAACAAATAAGATACTTTTTAATCTACTTACTACTATATTTACATTATACTTTTTTACTTTTTAAGAGAGGTAGGGCATAGCGATTTGCCGCTCGAACTGAAGTAGCCCGACTGGTGAAATACCTTCACCTTACAGAAGATGCAGCCAAATAACAATCACTTCTGTGTTGTTGTGTTCCTGCGTGTGAGTAAGGTTTCCAGAGCTCTTGGGGGGTGCTACATTAATAGCAAGGGTCAAGCCTTCAAGGTAAGGGCGACAAGTCCAGTAACAGATTTATTATGCTGTGCTTGTCACTCTTAAGCTATGACCTCATTACTTTCATTACCACTTAACATCAGGTGGGATGAGGTCAATCTTGAAGTGCAATATAAAAAAAAATCCGAAATAAAGTGAACAAACTTGCGGGCTTCAAGTAGCTTTTATTAAAATCTTAGGAATTGATCTTGTTCTACGTCTCTAATCTTTGTGGCTAGTTAAAGCAATACAATTTCTTTTTCTGCAGCAGTTTTTTTAGGATCAATGGATAAAAAACAAACCTTGTTCGTTGATTCTTAGTGTTCTTTTATGATTTTTTTTTATATTGGCTCCTCCCAGCCTGATGGTAAGCAAGAGCGTAACCCACATCGCGATGACAACGGATTTGATACCGAAATGTCCTATCTGTTAGCATCGGCCCATATTGGCCCGCAAGATGTTTCTTCACGCTCCTTTTGAAGGAATCCATGTCAAATAAGAATATAAAATAAGGGCCTCTACGACTAGCATTAAAAAAAATTAATTGTCCTTTTCATTAATACAGCTACTTAGTAGATCAACGTCAGGCGACACACTATGGACTTTGCACAGCGCTTATGTCGAGCGTATAAGAACTAATATCGAATTTCAAGTGTCTACCTTGACGTACTACTGACTGCATACCACGGATATTACATATTTTAAAGAAACAGAAAAATTGCGGTGCGGAAATCGAAGCCACGACCTTCATGTATCGCGCGTGGTCTTCTTCCAACTGAGTTAACCGCAGGTTATCGTAAGTGGTGAAATTTTTCTGCTGTATCAACCCGTTAACCTACGGTAAGTGCTCGCCTGCCGTATATGTTTAGAACTACATCCTTATCGACCCGTGGTACATTCTTTGCAGAAATGTTTATGAAACCGCAAGGGCAGATAAAAAAAATGTTTCTTTAAAATATTTAAAGTTCCCAAGTGCGGCGTAAATCACTATAAGATCATAAAAATCAACACAAATATTACAGTTACTTTAAAGTCTATGAGTTTTTATTACACCATCTATAAATAAACGTCGTTATGAGTATAATATCACAATCAATAAAATGATTGATTTCATTAATTTTAATTTACACATTAATCAGACAAAATGTGAGATTTTTTTTATTATGTTCTTAATATAGATTTTAATTTATTATGTCACATGCCCAACAGGCTGAGCCATGCTTACAGGATCAAGATTTTTTTCCACATAACGTTTATAAGACCACATTCATCGATTTAACACCCGAAATAAACATAAACTTGCTGTTCCAAATCGTAGACTCCATAAAATTGGAAATTCATTCGTTGGGTTAAGCATAAAAATGTTCAATAAATTACCGCAAACTATTGTTAACTTACCTACGCACAAGTTTAAGTTCTATGTTAAAAATGAACTTATGAAAAAAGGCTATTATACAGTAAATGATTTTCTCAATGATAAAGATATTTGGCCTGATATTAATTAACGTGACAACACATGTTTTGAAACGTTTTTTTGTCTTTTTAATTAAGCGCCAGTTTCGATAATTTAATTTATTATTTCACAAAATGACATTGTTAATTTTAATTTTATACTATAAGTAGACATAAATTATTATTTTCTTTTATTTTAATTATGTGACATGTCGATATTTTTAATTTTCATTTGACAAAATGACATTGTTATTGGTAATTTTGTACGATAGACATGGCTATCACGAATTATTAAGTAGTCTCAAATTAACAGAATAAGATGTAGGTAGGTTACTACTTCGTGCTCCGGGTCCTATAGTTGGTTTGATGACTTAAATTGTAATTACTTTCCAAAGGGAGTTGGGAGTTAGTCATGCTCACTAAAATGTCACTGGGGTGGTGGCGCTATGTGGCGGGTCGTTACATTCCCTTCAATATGGTTGAGTGAAGCGATGGCTGGCACATACGTCATGCTTGTGAACAGGTGCCACCTTTGGGGACTGGTCTGCTCCAGCTTACCTCTTAAAATAAAATAATACTTCATGCTTTTTTCACTCATCAAAATAAAACTATATGACTTGGTCCAAAGTGTTCTACACATAGCTATAAGTTAGATACTGCTACTGTAACTTATCTGCTGAGTTTCTTACCGGTGTCTTCTCGGTAGATATAGGTTCCGAACCGGAAGTAGGATCACTTTGCATTGTATTCAATGACGATTCAAAAGTGTTACATGTAACCTACTTGAATAAAGAAATATTTGAGTTTGACATCTTTAATCACGATTGTAATTCCAAAACTGCGTTATGAAATGTATCTACTTATTGACTTTCTAGAAATACGTAAATTTGCAAATGGTGTTTTTATCGACATCATTGTTTAATGAATATAAATAGTGAGCGAGTAAGGACAAAAGGATTCAGATTCCGAAAACCTATTTAGTTGTAATCAAGTGCATCCAATTGGACGTAATTTACAAAAATGTTCGTATTTAATTCAGAGAAGAGCTTTGAGAAAAAACTTCTCAAAGCTATAGAGCTATAAATTTTTTCTCAAATGTAAATACGAATACATTTTTTATTTATTTTTTCAGATTACATGTAGCATAGGTTATTAATATTATATATATTCAATATTTATAACATATAGCTTTTTAAATGATCACAATAACTTGTTAGAAAGGTAGGTACTTCATTAGATCTAGACCAGCAATTTATATGTATATTTTACCAGTACATATATTTTCCCGTTCAATTATAAAACTCTTATGTATAATATGAATTATTAGCGGTTAGGCATTTTAAGTTGGTGTATAACAACGAACTCTCGGCTCGGTAAAATAATAAACATTTTAATTTTATTTATTTTCCTTTATTTTTCCGTTTTACTAAAGTAAAATAGAATGTAGCAATCAGTTTAATGATTTAAAGTATTAAATATGCAATAAATTAAATGATACGACACTATATCACAGTCGCTTAGTCAACGAAAAATTCCAGTTCTGTTAGTTGAACTTTTCAGTAATGGTAGCCACCGTGGTTGTATCTGCCGCTGTTGTATTGGCCGTCACCACTGCAAAATAAGTTAAAAAACTTTTAAAGCCAATTCAAACATCGAAATAAACTTCTAGACATAACAATTCGACATACGAAGATTAAGTCACAAGATCTGGCAATAATGAAGTTATTGACTTTTGCCCGCAACTTCCAATACGTGGGATTTGAATTCAGATGTTGTAGAGTTTCAACTATGTAACTGGTTTCAAATTTTTTATCTATATTGATCTGCAATTTAAAGCTGTGGTGCTAGATGAATTTGTTAAGGGAAATAATATTTTGTTTACTTATTTTGTAATACCATATATACACCAAACGGTGTATATTTGGTTTTAAAATATCAAATGCTGAATCCTAAATTGATTTTAATATAAACGTACTTTATTTGGAGTGTTTTCACTCAATTAAGGATACTCACGACGAAGGATGCTGGCTGTTGTACTGCAGAGAACGTAGGATGGCTTCTGGAATTGGGGGAGGAGTCGGGATGTGGGAGCCAGTTGGGTGGAAGCCATTCTCGTCAGCAGTGTAGGTCAAGGAGATCTGCTGGCCGTCGGGAGCCCGGTAAGAGAAGCCTCCTTCGGCGGTGACGGCCGGACCTTCGGGGCCGGGGGCGCGGGGTGCTCCGCTTTCGTGGGCTGATATGCCGTTGCCGGTTTCGTAGCTTAAAATAAAAATATGTCTCTGTTAATAGCGCGTGGGGCAGATGGCAAGTAGTCTTGAATATATGAAGTTAAAAGTATCTACAACATGTACAATGATAGATGTTCGAGTTGGAACTTATATTTGTTTGTATAATTGTAACAAGGGATGATATTAAAATAACCATACTTTCACTTTTGAACCTAAATTCATATCAGTTTAATTAAAAATCGACTTATCATTTATAATATTCAGCACTGGCTGAACATAATGCTGCAATGGTTTCCTTAAAATAAGTAGACAGCACTTTGGCAATTAATGCATTGTGATCATGGAAGAACTTAGTTAGGATACAAAAAGGTGAAAATAAGCTCCAACCAACATGATGGGATTGTTATTATCGTAGAATAATCGCTGTTCAAGTACAATAAAACATAGGTATAGTTACTTGTATCTGTAAGTGCCGTCTCCGTTGTTGACGTTCTCATATCGAAGGATGGGAATATGAGCGCCGTAGCCGCCTCCGAACCCAGAGCCACCGAAGTTGTTGTAGCCACCGTAGTGGTGCTCGGCTGATGCCACGGCTAGCAGAGCAAGAGCGGCGATCATCTGTAATAAGAAGAAAGATGATGAAGATTATGAATAAATATTGAAAGAATAGGTGTGAAATATTACCATAAAAAGGTCACACACAAATTTAAGTGAAATCTTATATATAAAAATGAATCGCTGTTCGTTAGTCTCGCTAAAACTCGAGAACAGCTAGACCGATTTGGCTAATCTTGGTTCTGAAATAATTGTGGAGGTCCAGGGAAGGTTTAAAAGGTTAGAAACTAAAAAAATTGCCGTTACGAAGTTCGCCGGGACAGCTAGTTTGTTTATAAATATATGACTATTAGCTATCCCAAGACTGAATTTCTTTAAAAAATAAATTTAAGGATTTTAGGTACGTTCGACAGCCACGTCAAGGCAAGCACTTACACTTCAGTATTTTGTGCTTACCTTTCCATTAGTCATATTAAGGTTCTAATTCACAGTCAGTAGAAATTGATACGCTTCAGAACGAAGCTGATCGTTGAATGATGTTCTCAGTTTTTGTCATCATTTTATATTGAAATGCCCCCCTCGATGTCGAGCAAGGTGATCACCTTGCTCGACATCGCTGGCGCCGGCGCACGTGTCATTTGCGCATTCCGATACCTACCCCCTATAGCTATGATGATTGTTATCGACACCTAAAAAAATTTGCTGACTTTTTCAAGGTTGAACCAAACAGTAATAATGCAATTGTATTCTTGGTAGTAAAAGGCTGCAATGATGGTATAATATTCGTTACATAGATACCCTTGCTTTCTATATAACGTATGGCTAATGGCATCTATTGATGGCAAAATTGCAGTGAATACAAAAGTAACGTTGATGTTGCAGAAAAAAAAGAAGCAGGCATCGAGTCCTTTGGTTTGGAATTCAAAAATGTTAATCGTAATCTTAAAAAGTTAAAAATAGAATAAAGCAAACTGAGAATTATTCAGTGCCTAGAACTAGTCATTTTATTAATTATTATCTTAACATTACACGTTGTATTGAACTCTATTTAAATATTATGAGAGGAGAGATAAAAATCAAACAGTTAGCTCACAGCTCGTCTAATTAAGATGCAGCTTTAATTGTCACCAACTTACACCAAAGTTTTTTTTATTCCCGATTGAAAAAGCTCGTCGACTATCAACTGCTTGGTGTATTTTTTTAGGTTTTGAAAAATCTGTGTTCATCAATATTAGTATGTCTGTTCTCTATGCGTTCCAAAATCTTTGATAAGTATGTATTGAATTGATAAAAAAACAGTTTTCTCTTTACTCTGTAAATTGTTTTTTTTAGAACCACAGTTTTTGCAGTATTTTTGCTGTGATAATATGTTTTAATACTATAAAATGCATTATATTTAATAATTTGTTTTACAATGTTAAACATTTATATATTTATGGCATTTACAAAACACTAGCTGTACCCACAATGCTTGTAGGGTACAGCTAGTGTTTTTGTAAATATTTAGTGATCAATTGCGTTACTTATTACAGTATTGCTTGCTTATTTTAGATAAAGAAACAAAACATCCGTACATTTGTTTATGCCCACATGCCCAGTTCCAATATTTGAAATTGAAAAACGAATCGTTCTAGTTACGCATAGTAATAAATTATATGAAGCGTGAGCTGAAAACGACCGATAGACGACTGATGGCAGTAAATTAGAATTAACGACTCGTACAAAAACTGATAGTAATTTTTGAAACATTACGATTCATAAAATATTGGAACCGGGCATTAGTCCATGTCTTGTACCTTACAGTATAGTTATAAAGTCATTTTAAATGCTTCTCGTTATCATATATAGACCTCTTCATAGCTTCCGCAAGTTTCTGCTTTATGCCACTTGCATCTAATTGCTTTCCTACAACGTGACACGGTCATCTTAACTTGATTACATTTTGGTTTATCTCTAAGCTATTACCTATATTATCAATAAATAAGTCGAAGTTGTGGAGGCTCCTCCGGTTTTCAGTACGCATCTTTATTCTTAAACGTTTTCTGCCCTTTAGATTTTACAAGTTATGAGACCTGCCAATCTAGTTTTTCAATTCCTCGAGCTATGCTATATTGATATATTACTTTACTTCTGGTAATGCCGGGCTTAGTTTTTGAGTACACCCATAAAAAAAACTCCTGATATTATTGTCTTTAATGCACGTTGAGTGAGTTTGAGCTTTCTTACGAAGCTCCTGGGCAGGCGTTTCTGTCCCATATGATATCACTTCGTTTAATGTTTACAGAAGTATTTTGGATATAATCATTTGTAACATGTTTCCTAAACAAATCGTTTTGTCTACGAGGCCTGTCCGAAGTGGATTCGTCGATAACCTATTTTTATTAGTTAGATATATCTAACTGGACAATTTGTTTCGATTGGTGATTAGTTTTTTTATAATAAGCAATAAATTAACTTAGTTTCATAGCATTATTACATTCAAATGCATGGTACTTTTATGTACAAATAACTGAAGAAGTCATTTAAAATCAAGTAAAGTTTAAATCATCGTTGTTTTATTTAAAGCTTTTTACAAAATTACAACAATTAGTCTTATATAACTAACGATTTATTACATTCAACAATAAATAAAAAAATCAGTTTGTTAGTCCGTTCGATGAAGCCTCATTCCTTTCTTTAGTCGTATTTTTAGTAGTGGTAGCCACCGTGGTTGTACCGGCCGCTGTTGTACTGACCGTCACTAAAACAAAAACATTATTTATATTATTTAATATAATAAATATACCTACTAATAATGTGATGATAGGATAAAATACCTTTTTGATACTTACGATGAAGGATGCTGGCTGTTGTACTGTAGAGAGCGCAGGATGGCTTCCGGGATTGGGGGAGGAGTCGGGATGTGGGAGCCAGTGGGGTGGAAGCCATTCTCGTCAGCAGTGTAGGTCAGGGAGATCTGCTGGCCGTCGGGAGCGCGGTAAGAGAAGCCTCCCTCGGCGGTGACGGCCGGACCTTCAGGGCCGGAGGCGCGGGGTGCTCCGCTTTCTTGGGCTGATATGCCGTTGCCGGTTTCGTAGCTTAAAATAAAAATATGTTTCTGTTAAAAGCGCATGGGGCAGATGGCAAGTAGTCTTGAATATATGAAGTTAAAAGTACCTACAACATGTACAATGATAGATGTTCGAGTTGGAACTTATATTTGTTTGTATTATTGTAACAAGGGATGATATTAAAATAACCATACTTTCACTTTTGAACCTAAATTCATATCAGTTTAATTAAAAATGGACTAATAATTTATAATATTCAGCATTGGCTGAACATAATGCTGCAATGGTTTCTTTAAAATAAGTAGACAGCACTTTGGCAATTAATGCATTGTGATGATGGAAGAACTTAGTTAGGATACAAATAGGTGAAGATAAGCTCCAACCAACATGACGGGATTGTTATTATCGTAAAATAATCGCTGTTCAAGTACAATAAAACATAGGTATAGTTACTTGTATCTGTAAGTGCCGTCTCCGTTGTTGACGTTCTCATATCGAAGGATGGGAATATGAGCGCCGTAGCCGCCTCCGAACCCAGAGCCACCGAAGTTGTTGTTGTAGCCACCGTAGTGGTGCTCGGCTGATGCCACTGCTAACAGGGCAAGGGCGGCAATCATCTGTAAAAAGAAGAAAGATGATAAAGATTATGAAGAAATGTTGAAAGAATAGGTGTTAAATATTGCCATAAAAAGGTCAGACAGAAATTTAAGTGGACATTTGTTTTATACTTCCTAATATAAGCATTTTATTAAAAATTAAATTTTAGTATCTCAGGTCCGGTCGACAGCCACGTCAAGGCAAGCACTTACACTGCAGTATACTTCTTACACGTACGACATAAAGTCTAAAGTTTGTAGTAGCCTGACGTGCTTTTGTTTGTGCTTACCTTTACAGCAGTCATATTAAGCTTCAAATTCCCAGTCATTAGAAATTGAAATGCTTCAGAACGATGCTGATCGTTGAATGATGTTCTCAGTTTTTGTCATCATTTTATATTGAAATGCCCCCCTCGGATCACCTTGCTTGACATCGCTGGCGCCGGCGCACGTGTCATTTGCGCATTCCGATACCTACCCCCTACAGCTATGATGATTGTTATCGACACCTAAAAAAATTTGCTGACTTTTTCAAGGTTGAACCAAACAGTAATAATGCAATTCTATTCTTGATAGTAAAAGGCTGCAATGATGGTATAATATTCGTTACGTAGATACCCTTGCTTTCTATATAACGTATGGCTAAAAGCATCTATTGATGGCAAAAATGCAGTGAATACAAAAGTAACGTTGATGTTACAGAAAAAGAAGAAACAGGCATCGGGTCCTTTGGCTTGGAATTTAAAAATCTCAATTTAAAAAGTTGAAAATATAAAAAAGCAAACTAAGAATTATTCAGTGCCTAGAACTAGTCATTTTATTAATTATTATCTTCACATTACACGTTGTATTGAACTCCATTTAAATATTATGAGAGGAGAGATAAAAATCAAACAGTTACCTCACAGCTCGTCTAATTAAGATGCAGCTCCAAAGTGTTTTTTATTTCCGATTGAAAAAGCTCGTCAACTATCAACTGCTTGGTGTATTTTTTTAGGTTTTGAAAAATCTGTGTTCATCAATATTAGTATGTCTGTTCTCTATGCGTTCCAAAATCTTTGATAAGTATGTATTGAATTAATAAAAAAACAGTTCTCTCTTTACTCCGTAAATTGTTTTTTTTAGAACCTCAGTTTTTGCAGTATTTTTACTGTGATTATATGTTTTAATAATATAAAATGCATTATATTTAATAATTTGTTTTACAATTAAAATAATTTAACGGGTCAAAACGCGACACCATTTTTATTTAGTAGTTAACCGAAACGTCGGGCAGTAAGTAGTTCGTATTAACTACTAAATAAAAATGGTGTCGCGTTTTGACCCGTTAAATTATTTTAAATGTTTAAAATGGAACGCGAAAGTCTTAAAATTTGTTTTACAATGTTAAACATTTATATATTTATGGCATTTACAAAACACTAGCTGTACCACAATGCTTGTAGGGTACAGCTAGTGTTTTTGTAAATATTTAGTGATCAATTGCGTTACTTATTACAGTATTGTTTGCGGGATTTTTCGATAAAGAAACAAAACATCCGTACATTTGTTTATGCCCACATGCCCAGTTCCAATATTTGAAAAACGAATCGTTCTAGTTACGGATAGTAATAAATTATATGAAGCGTGAGCTGAAAACGACCGATAGGCGACTGATGGCAGTAAATTAGAATTAACGACTCGTAGAAAAACTGATAGTAATTTTTGAAACATTACGATTCGTAAAATATTGGAACCGGGCATTAGTCCATGTCTTGTACCTTACAGTATAGTTATAAAGTCATTTTAAATGCTTCTCGTTATCATATATAGACCTCTTCATAGCTTCCGCAAGTTTCTGCTTTGTGCCACTTGCATCTAATTGCTTTCCTACAACGTGACACGGTCATCTTAACTTGATTGCATTTTGGTTTATCTCTTAGCTATGAGTACCTATATTATCAATAAATAAATAAATCTGTCGAAGTTGTGGAAGCTCCTCCGGTTTTCGGTACGCATTTTTATTCTTAAATCTTTCTGCCCTTTAGATTTAACAAGTTATGAGACCTGCCAATCTAGTTTTTCAATTCCTCGAGCTATGCTATATTGATATATTACTTTACTTCTGGTAATGCCGGGCCTAGTTTTTGAGTAAAAAAAACTCCTGATATTATTGTCTTTAATGCACGTTGAGTGAGTTTGAGCTTTCTTACGAAGCTCCTGGGCAGGCGTTTCTGTCCCATATGATATCACTTCGTTTAATGTTTACAGAAGTATTTTGGATATAATCATTTGTAACATGTTTCCTAAACAAATCGTTTTGTCTACGAGGCCTGTCCGAAGTGGATTCGTCGATAACCTATTTTTATTAGTTAGATATATCTAACTGGACAATTTGTTTCGATTGGTGATTAGTTTTTTTATAAATGCATGGTACTTTTATGTACAAATAACTGAAGAAGTCATTTAAAATCAAGTAAGGTTTAAATCATCGTTGTTTTATTTAAAGCTTTTTACAAAATTACAACAATTAGTCTTATATAACTAACGATTTATTACATTCAACAATAAATAAAAAAATCAGTTTGTTAGTCCGTTCGATGAAGCCTCATTCCTTTCTTTAGTCGTATTTTTAGTAGTGGTAGCCACCGTGGTTGTACCGGCCGCTGTTGTACTGACCGTTACTAGAACAAAAACATTATTTATATTATTTAATATAATAAATATACCTACTAATGATGTGATGGTAGGATAAAATACCTTTTTTATACTTACGATGAAGGATGCTGGCTGTTGTACTGTAGAGAGCGCAGGATGGCTTCCGGGATTGGGGGAGGAGTTGGGATGTGGGAGCCAGTGGGGTGGAAGCCATTCTCGTCAGCAGTGTAGGTCAAGGAGATCTGCTGGCCGTCGGGAGCGCGGTAAGAGAAGCCTCCCTCGGCGGTGACGGCCGGACCTTCGGGGCCGGGGGCGCGGGGTGCTCCGCTCTCGTGTGCTGATATCCCATTGCCTGTTTCGTAGCTAAAAATACGAAAAGAAGCTAGTTGATATTCGAGTACATGACATAGTCAGCAAGGAGTTTTTAATGTGATATTTGAAAATTACTACTCTGATGAGGGTGTTTTGCGGATGAAAAATCCACTAGATGGCGATACATAGGCGTGAGGTCCAACTGTTATGTGATTGGTCATTCAAATGTCATGGTGACATGTCTACCAATGTCGTGTAAACCATAACCAATCACGTAGTGGTTGGACCTCACGCCTACGTAATGACACCTAGCGGATTTTTCATGCGCAAACACCCTCATTGCATATAGTGCACAATGAATGTGATATAATAACAATAACTTTTTGGTGAAACTAACATCTATGCTAACATTAAGTTTACTGGTTGTAGATAGTTCTGCAATGGCATCGTTTGACCTAGTAGACCGTGCTCTTGTAATGAACCACTAAAGTACCTAATATATTACCTAATAAATATTGTTTGAAACCGAGTGGTTTCAAACAATCGCTGTAAAAGTACGCTTTACAGCATACTTGTGGTCCGATATTAGTTCTTATGCCAACGACATAAAGATGATAGAAAGTGTAGTTACTTGTATCGGTAAGTGCCATCCCCGTTGTTTACGTTTTCATAGCGTAGTATGGGAATATGAGCGCCGTAGCCACCTCCGAACCCAGAGCCACCGAAGTTGTTGTAGCCACCGTAGTGATGCTCAGCTGATGCCACGGCTAGCAGAACCAGGACAGCAATCGTCTAGGAAAGGCGCAGAAATGTTTAAAAGCTTGTCTGAGAAAATTGAGAAAAAAAACCTCATTCCACCGAAGTCAATTTTTTTTATGATATCTAGTATAGAGCAAAACATAATAACAAAGTTGAAATCAGCTCCAGAATAATAAGTTGCGCTCAGGTTTATGGACGAATTTTCGACTTTTTTTTTATGTTATTCAATTCAAGGAAATATATTTAATTACCGTTCTTTGAAACTTACGTGATTTTGAAGTTTTGGGTAACCTGCTTCAATATCTAGTCAGGTAGGTAATGGAAAGCTAGTGTTATTCTAGTACTAAAAAAGCCTAGTAAAGGCAAATTAGGTCAAACTTTTACCTACCTTTACACAAGTCATAATTATAGGTTTAGCAAAGTAAGTACGTTAGAAGATTAATCTTCAGAGCACTCCTGATCGTTGAATGATGTTCTCGGTTTCTGTCATCATTTTATATTGAGGTGCCCCCGTCGGATCACCTTGCTCGACATCGACGTCACAAGCTCACGCGCACGCATCTGTCGCGCATTCCGAAATCCCCTGCTGCTGCGGTGATTGGTACCAACAAATTCATCTAGCTTTTGAACTTTTCTTCAAGGTCGAGCAAAAATGTAACAAAGCAATGCGATTCGATTCGTAGGATTGGAGCTTCGTTCGGCAGTAAAAGGCTGCATTATGTTAGCGGCGGCTACCATACGTGGCGATGTATCTGCCCTTATTTATTAGTTAACGTACGATGAATCATCATTGGTGGTATAGAAATAAAAGCATTACAAACTGTACATGTTGGGTCTTGAAAGAAAGGTATTCTTAAGAAGTAAAAGTAATATAGAACTGCAAGTGTTTGCCGTCATTATGATTGCGACCTTACATAAGCTCATCGATCAAACGTAAAACCAGTAGCGGCGTATGGCGGCCCCCCATGCCAAGATCCAAGAGGTGACAACGGAATACCATCTCAATTTCGCAGATAAGTGGTGGTGATAGCCATTGATGCAACTGCACGACAAAGGCAGTGTGGCAAGATAATTCAGTTAAGCCAAACGCAACTTATAAGTGTAGCATAAGCACGAACGTTTTTCAATTGATAACAATAGGTAATACCACAAAAGGTAAATCACTCTTGTTATTTACACTACAAGCAGACTAGGTACAGTATGCTACACATTCAATGGACAATATATAGTTTGGGAGATCTCAGAATAAGCTGCGGCGTGATTTGAGATCTCCCGAACTCTATGTATACTGTCCATTGAAAAGAACGAAAGTTAATTTTGAAACAGATATTTTAGCAAAATAAAGTCACGTTAGCAAGTTGTTTGTACTTTTATTTTAAAGACGCTCAATAGAGTTGTCCTCGGGTGGCTACCCAGGCTACGGCGTCACTGCGTAAAGCCGAATCTCCACCGAAAAAAGTTACTTTATTTTAGTTTAGCCAAAACGCGTTGGAGAAAAATGTCTCTTATATCGAGTCCCCACCAAACAACAATGGCGGTGACAATTATTTCTTATGGTACTTTTAGTACAGAAATGGAAATTACGATTAGTTGCAAAAATTGTTGAGTCATTGACATCGGGATTCTGACAACCTCGTTGGAGCAGTTACTGAAATATGCACTCCATGCGCAAAATATTTTGGATCCGAATCTCGGCCAGGATAAGGTACATATTGTATAAGATATGAGGTTAGGATATAAATATAGTTTAAAAGATATGATTAAAAAAATACTTGAAACTGCTTTATTAACTGCATTTTGACGCCTCAGAAATGTTTCCTCTCCCTATCATTCATCTCATATAGAGATATGGAAGCTCAAGGATATATTTCATGAGAAGAATATTTTGTTATAGGTTACGAGTTTCGTTGTGGTAAAAATATTCATGATATTATGTATAGAAGTGGCATTTGCACTGAAGTAGGAATCCCCTTATTCAGAGTGAATGCAGAATTCTTATTGTGAAAGACATTTTCCATCGGTCTGGTCTTTTTTTTTGAGGAAGCGAAACTCCGCAAATTGCGTACTTTCCGCGGTGTCTGTATATTGTGAAATATGTAAACTCAAATTTAATACCAAGATCGCAGTTTTTTGATAGTGCACCACGCCCTACTGATCGAAGTCGGTTAAAAAAGAATCAAGGGCAGCTTCACAGAGTAAATACCGTGCAAACAAACATGGATTTTTAAAACTCCGCGTTTTTGAAGTCTGCTAAAAAATATTTGGTATTTGTACAGGACCTGAAATCTAATGTTATATTTCTATCTTTTCGTTAATTCTTGACAGAGTTGTTGTATTTATCGCACCTTTAGTGGAACAACGGCACAATTGCAGTTTTTGCAATTTTACAGCAGTGCTATTTCAAGACATTTTTGTCCTCCTGCAAGACATGAACTATAATATACTATACTAGCTGTGCCCGCGACTTCGTTCGCGTGGACTACATCCTTTCATGGTCGGTTTTACCCCTTTCTCCCCTAATATTCGAAACAAAAAGTAGTCTATATTTTAATCTAAGTTTCGAGCTATATTTGTGCCAAATTTAATATCTCTAACTTCAAAAATAAACATTTTTCCATATAAACTTTCAAAGGTGGTATTACCCCCCTCCCCCCCTTATTTTGTAATAAAAAGTAGCCTATGTCCGTTCTTGTGATTAAACGTATACCTATACCAAATTTCATCAAAATCGGTTAAGAGGTTTAAGCAGGAAAGCGTAACAGACAGACAGACAGACAGTGTTACTTTCGCATTTATAATATTAGTAGGGATTCTTTTTAGACATGTACTTTATAAGAATTAAGCACATTCAGTTATTTTATTAATTTTGTTTTTAAGCAATTTGACAGTTGTGCCCTTTTTCTACCAAAGGTGCGTTATATCGTGTCGATGCTATGCAGAGCGAAAGTAATCGTGTATGATTGGATGTATGTACGGTCGAAAGCAATCACTTTGGATTTGGCACAGCCCTATATCACGGGCTTAAGAACTAAAATTGAGCAAGTATTTAACTTGATGTGCTATTTTTTTATGGGTTTTGATAATATTTACGGCTTGAGAAGAACAAAAGGGCACAACATAATGTAAAAATGTGTACGTACAGAAACAATTTAAATAATTACATACTGATGAAGTAAGTTAGCTGCTTTATCTGGTTTTTGAAACTAAGTCATGTATATTTTACAAGATCTGAACTCTTTACGAATTTTACCAGCTACGTTTGATTGAAGTGTGAATGAAGTATTTTGTCATACAAAAAATAATTAAAAAGCGTTTTATTTCAATCACCATTGTTTATTTCAAAAATTTAAACAAAAATACAACAATCAGTAACAGCTAAGTAATGATTTACATTTTAAACAATAAATAAATAATGCAGTCCGTCCTTTAGTCCACGCGATGAGGTCTTTTATTACTTTAGTAGATAATTTGTACTTTTCAGTAATGGTAGCCACCGTGGTTGTACCTGCCGCTGTTGTACTGGCCGTCACCACTGGAACAAAAATAGCAAAAACATAAGAAGTGTAACATAAAATAATAAAAAATCACTTTTGTAGATCTTGGTACTTAGAGTTCGTTTTAGAATCTAATACGAAATATCTAACACATTATGATGTTAACATTTATATTTTATTAATTTACCAAAAGTCCATGCTGTTGAGAGTAAACTTATTTCTCAGAAATAATTTGTTATACGAAATAAATTAAACTATAAGATACTAATTGGAACACAAACAAATAACATTTAAACTAAACTATTACTAACTTATTAAATATTTAAATTGAAACTAAAGTAAAAGTTTATTAATGAGGTTCACAAAGTTTTCGTACATTAGAATGTTTAATTGGACATTTTTTTTTCCTTAAGCAGTATACTCACGATGACGGATGCTGTCTGTTGTACTGCAGAGAGCGCAAGATGGCTTCCGGGATTGGGGGAGGAGTCGGGATGTGGGAGCCAGTGGGGTGGAAGCCATTCTCGTCAGCAGTGTAGGTCAGGGAGATCTGCTGGCCGTCGGGAGCGCGGTAAGAGAAGCCTCCCTCGGCGGTGACGGCCGGACCTTCAGGGCCGGGGGCGCGGGGTGCTCCGCTCTCGTGAGCTGATATGCCGTTGCCGGTTTCGTAACTGCAAAAAATATTTGACAGCTGATTTTAGTACAATAACTCTGGAGTCGTCTGTAAAACAATACAATCTTTTTTATATGATTGTGCTACCATTTAAAAAAGTTTACTTAATTAAAATATTTCTTCAACGATGTTTGTTTCAAATAAAGGAATTCAGTCCATAAGAGTCAGAAGAGATACAAGGGTCTTTATTTAACAAACAAATTCTCGAACGACAGTGGAAAATTTAATCAGACACTTATAGAACCGCATATTCAAATGGTAACTATGCATTTTGAAATAAAAAACTTATACATAAGATACATTACGATGACCGTGAAATAGAATGACAGTAATTGGTTACAATTAATACAAGCACTGCAACTTTGATGCAGTACTGTGAACTAAGTAACTAATTGAATGCATGGTATAATTGTGAGTTGATTGGCAGTTCAGCCACAAATTAATATAATTTGGATGCCAATAAATCGATTAGTACATGTCTGGCCGTGCTATACGAGTGATTACACGGTTCAAAGGATGTTTGTAGAATGAGTAATTAATTTATACCTCCTAATAAACGGGTAACCTTGAGCGCAAATAAGAAAATATTATAGCTGAAATTATTAAATGTTGAAATTTAGAATCGAAATGATAAGAAATGATGAGTTCATTGGTACGAATTGCTTTAAAAAATACATAAAAAGAATTGGTTTAAATTGTAAATAAGTAGAATTTGAAGCAATATAATGGTTAAGGGTTATATATTGTAATAACCTAAAGATTTAATTATGCGAAGAAAATAATGAGGGCTTTGATTTTTTCTGTATTTTTATGTTTGTCTAGTTCCTCACACCTCTTAAATAAGGAATACAAAAGCAAGTAAGATAGAAATATTTAACTTGCCTAGGATAAAAAGATATTGTATTTAGTAATTTCAAAAAGTCAGAGCTTATTGTATATTTCAAAAATAAAAACTAATTCGTATTTGCTCACGGCAGTTATTCATAACTTTTTTATTGCACATTATTTCAGTAGTTGAGATTATTTTTGTTATCCTAGTTTGCATCGTTTTGGTTTGATTGGGTGATTGTCTCCCGAAAAATACAGTTAAATAATTTTCTAGTACGCTGTTTCCGTAAAGGTGCGATACTACCAAACAAATTTGTCACCAACACGTGTAGACAACATGAATGTTGTAAATTTTTGTTCGGTGAAGATTCGGTTTTACTTACATGGTATTAGGTTTAAGGACCACCTAAGGTTTCGCCAGTAACAGACAGACAGATTAGAGACAGGAGAAAAGTGTTGCAGTGCGGTTCTTCGTAGAAGTAATGTGTACGCTCGACCAAATATAGGAACCGACTTCGGCGTGCAAGAAAATAAAGCTTTATGATAATGAACCCGCAGTATAAAATAAAGTTACTTGTATCGGTAAGTGCCATCCCCGTTGTTGACGTTTTCATAGCGTAGGATGGGAATATGAGCGCCGTAGCCGCCTCCGAACCCAGAGCCACCGAAGTTGTTGTAGCCGCCGTAGTGGTGCTCAGCTGATGCCATGGCTAGCAGGGTCAGAGCGGCGATCATCTGGGAAAGATGAAATACACAGTGAGAGAATACAAAAAAATCAAGTAATTAAACTTTTTGCTAAATACTTGATTTTTTGTATTCGAAGATATGCAGTTGAATATAGTACAAGCAAGAACGAAATATTTTATTGTTTTTACTGATATAACTCTAGATATCTTCAGATACATTATGAAGTTTGGTAGATAAGAGAACTGATCTTTTCCATACAAATATACAATAGTGGTTGAAATGTCTTTATTTGTAGGTGTCCTTAACAGATAATTGGACCTGATCAGCAGTAATTATGATTTCCAGTATTTCTTTGTATCAAGCATATTTGAGGTTCTTACCTTAACAGAAGTCATTATGTTTGTAAGTCAGTTGGTTGGTGGAATATTAAACTGCAGAGCACTGCTGATCGTTGAATGATGTTCTCAGTTTCTGTCATCATTTTATATTGAAGTGCCCCCATCGGATCACCTTGCTCGACATCGCCGTCGCCGGCGCATGCACGCTTCGCATTCCGATACGTACCCCCTGCTGTTGCGATGATTGTTACCAATACCTAACAAATTTGTCTAGCTTTTTGAACTTTTCGTCAAGGTCGAACAAATATGTAACAAGGCCATTCAATTATAATTATGACTTTTGTAAGAGTGAAGCTTCATTCGGCAGGTAAAAGCAATTATTGCCAATGCACATGTCTTGTGTACAAATAAAACCTAAAATAGGGATGTGGTGTAGTGAAGAACAAGAATGCAGTAAAATAAGAGTACGCACATGAAAATAAAAAAATATGGGTCGTAATCTCAGCGTGTTGGATGTAGAGACAGAGGGATAGAAAGAGTGAGAGATTTCGAGTGAATTAAGCTGTCAAACCATTTGATTTGTTTAGTTTACCAAATTATATGATAGTATTAAAGTAGTGTTGGTTAAATTATAGTATCTGTAAAAGACTAACCATCGGCAAGGCAATTTGAAATTGCGATATAAATAGTAAAAACTAATAGAAAAGGAAAAAAAAACTTGGTTTTGTATCAAATTTTTGAGACCTGGGAAAGCATAGTTTTGGACAGAGGTCTCAAAAAAGTGAATAAAATTGTATGACCGAATTCTAGAAAAAATGTTACGTACCTACTTATGTATTAAGGTATAAATACTCGAATTATGAGTTCGTAATCGTAATCTACTACTAATGAAGTAGCTATAGAAATCAATCGAACTACAATATGCATGTGAAAATGTACTCAAAGATAATGACATATAACTTTATGCAATACAGATGCAGTTCATGGAAACAATTTAATGCAGAAAATGTTTAAAACAATAATTTCAATAACATTTTGAGTAATATTCGTGAATTGCATCGCAATAAGCTGGATGGGCAAATTTTTGATTGCCTACTACTGTAAAATCGATTAATAGTCTATAATATAAAATAATGGGGCTTTGTTGTAACTCTCGGAATCATAGTGTTATTAGAGCAAAGTTATGTCATTGATATTCTAGTCCATTGAAAAGTTACATTTAGTTTTGGGTTCGTCAGTGGATACGAATTTATATTAGATGCCAAGGTTATGTGTAAGTACAATTTAAGGTTTTGGGACACAAATAGAGGTTCATATATAACTACCACCCAGACTACTCAGACTCAGGTCCTCAGAGCTAGCAAGCCAATATTTAGCCTGCAGGCTTCTTGGTGTACCTATGTAAATTTGTGATTTAGAATTGTGCATGTGTTTAATCTTTTGTGGCGTAATGTAAGATTAACATGGGTTTAATCTCAACGGAAACATTTTTCTGTACCTGTATATAAAAATGTATCTAGAAATAGAGAGGGAGAAATCTATACTAAATTTATGAAGCTGAAGAGTCTGTTTTTCTGAACGGGCTAATCGCAGGAACAACTAGTGAATTAAAAAAATATTTTTGTTTTGGACAGTCCATTTATCGAAGAAGGTTTAAGGCTATATAACATTATCCTACGATCAATAGCTAAATAAAACTTAAATTAAGATCAGACCGATTGTGCATATACGACAAATGCGCGAATTACCTATATGACCGTTTTTCTATCTGTAATCATCTTTAGGAGTGTGTTGATGCTGCCCGTTCTCGCTGCCACAGTGAAACTACTCGCTTGCACATAAGCTTCTAACTATTGGTGTTACTGGCAGCGGACATTCGTGTGGTAAAACTTGCATTTTGATATTGGTCCTTATGTTAATTAGCGGGCTTAGTAGTCGATTCGCACGAACGTGCACAACGTCTCCTCTGAATTATTATAACTCAAACTCAAATATTTTTTTAATTCAAGTAGGTTACATGTAACACTTTTGAATCGTCATTGAATACAATGCAAAGTAATTCTACTTCTGGTTCGGAACCTATATCTTTACACATATAGTTTTAGTAGATAGGCGTTTCGCCCTGATGTAATTTTACCGCAGAAGTGAAGTGAGACGTGCAGTGGTGTTTTAAGAAACTATATTATTAATATCAATTAAATTAATTTTAAGTAATACTTAAAACGTCTCCCATTTCGCACGTGCGAACGAATTTCGTTGAACTACTAAGCCGATTAGCGCAATAGTGCAGTAAAAAGTTCAAAGTGTAAGTCTAACGTGCTTTTTACCATACATAAAAACAAGGATGAAAATAAACTGGTCAGTTTGACTAATTTAACCTGTCGAGTCTTATCGGTCAGTTTCATCGGAGTATGTAAGTGATGAAAAAGAGAGTGCACATGTTGCGTAAACACTCTGTTACTCAAAATAAAGGCTGACTTCAGTGAGATTAGCCACCTTTTACGATATCGGCTAATGCCAAATTCAAAAAGACACCAGTTTCATATGAAGCTGAGTGACTCTGATGAATGCAGATTCTGCAAGGAGGAAAGGGAAACACCTCTTCACCTCCTGTGCGACTGTGAATCTCTGATCCACAAACGAAGCATCCACCTGGGACGACATATTATAGCCCAACCGGATGAATTAAAAACCCTGAAAGCTAGGAAAATACTAGACTTCCTAGAATCGACCCGGCTAAAGGAGTTACTCTAACTGGTGGCGAGTCACAATAGATCTAACAGGTCGCAGTGACCACAGTTTACTGAACTGCATAGGCCCAAGTACCCCTAATAAAATAAAAAAAAAAATGCCAAATTCCATTATTTTACGATTTGTAATATGTCAAAAATGACTATCCGTTTTTCTCCAACCGACCACGAGGCGTTAATTCTAATTTCATATTTACTTTCTGCATCAGCTGTCATCAGCCGTCCGTCTGTCGTTTTTAGCTTACCTACGCCTCGTTATATTTATTACTATCCGTAACTAGAATGAACCGTTTTTCATATATTAGAACCGGGCATAAGAGCTTTACTACAACATAGTTCAGTGAACAGAACTTAATGGTAAATACATGCTGTTCGATATTGGTTCTTATAGCGACGTGACAAGGGCGGGACGAAATCAAAAGTGTTGATGTGTTTTGCCTGTAAATAATAAATAATGAAGTCTAGTTTTGTGTTAGTAAGCAGTGAGAATTTCTTAATTTCATATCGGCTGACTTAGATTATACCATAATGTTAAGTGAATTAGCTTGACAGATTTTGATACTCAGCGAGGTACCGATAAATTACCGATAAGAGAGGTAGGGCATAGCGATTTATCGCTCGAACTGGAGCAGCCCGACTGGTGAAATACCTCCACCTTACAGAAGACCGCAGCCAAATAACAATCACTTCTGTGTTGTTGTGTTCCTGCGTGTGAGTAAGGTTTCCAGAGCTCCTGGGGGGTGCTACATTAGTAGCAGGGGTAGCCTTCAAGGTAGGGGCGACAAGTCCAGTAACAGATGTATTATTCTGTACATGTCGCCCTTAAGCTAGGACCTCATTACCACTTATTATTATTATTAATATTATTTATTTATTTATTAAACAAACAATGGTTAACAAGAGTTGACAGTAGTCCCACAAAACTATTTACATAGTTTGTCTGTGGGATCATGAGTCTCTAACTTAATAAATAAGAACTTAAATTGCTAAGCTAAGTTAGCTAAAAAATATTTTTAGCTAACTTAGCATCAGGTGGGATGAGGTCAATCTTGAAGTGCAATATAAAAAAAAAAAATTAATCATAGTACCTAATATTATTACAAGTTCAATTACAGTTATTTCCGTCTTTAATATTTTCAATTTGAATTTTAACATTCCTAAGAGTAATTTTTATCCAATGATGATTTCGATGGTTCTTTGGCCTTGAATTTTACATTTCATAGGTGTCTAAGGATGTTTGCAAAATGCTATGTCTGCGTAAGTGTATTATTGTTTGCTTTGTTATGCCTTTCGCTTTCGTTAATTCTTCCATTGTTTTGTTGAATTGTGGCATTTTACGTGGAATAATATAAAATTGTTGAGAATACTCTGAAACTTAGTATCTTTTTTTGCATAATCGACTTTAATATTATAAAATGTATATGTAGTCAATTAATTTTCATACTGTGTGTACGTTTATTACCTATAAGTTATTTAACTTCAGTCAGTAGAAAGTTCATGTTTTAGGGTGGAAAAAATTAGAGTTCATATTTAAAGTATCATTTATTCACATTTCACGATTATTTACAAAGCTAAAGATACAATTATTGATAATAAATATTCGTAATATAACAGTGCTTTAAATATCACAGTCGAAAATTCCATGGTTCATGCGGTCGCCATTGTCATGAGAAAGTAGATAAAATCACAACTGAAGCGAGCTTTATTAATTGTGCGGGATAGAAAACTAACTTAACTAATGCGTATTCCTTATATTATATTAACATAGTGAAGTAGATTATGTGTAACTAATCTAAACAAAATAAAAATACGCTAGTGAGTATTACAAACAAATTTGAAAAATGGCATTTAATGTACTGTGTGGTACTCTTTATAATGAAATACAAAACATAAAATTAAAACATTATCATTAAAATGAGTGAGTATGAAATAGATGAATTAAATACGTCAAAATGCGAAGTTTAAATTAAATAAGCGATGAAGCTCAAAAGATATGTCCAAAGTATTACGGTTCATTCTTGAGAACTTTATTGGCGTTTTAAATGTTTAATGAATAGCACTTCAGTGTTATAGCACAGATATAAAGGTATCGAAATCAAGTTTTAATGGATCAACTTAATACATACCTCCTTACATAAAGATGTTAATTTATCAAATAACACAGATTCAAACACATGATCAAGCAAACGAAGTCACAAACAGCAGATACACCTATCTACTCACATGTTCATACAATGAACCGTCGGCTTGGTCTGATATAAAGATGGTAAAAGAAAAGTAGTACCAGCATATTTTTCGTGATTCTACGATAACTTTTACCGTTTTATCAGTTTAAAATTCCTAGACTGTCTGATGATATTTGAAGCCCAGCAAACAAAATAACAAATTTAGCCTAAACATTTCTCATTAATCTCTGATACCTCAGAGATGTGTGCCCTCAATAATGATAGGTAAGCCACGTATCTAATACCTACGGACCTACACCGCACCATGCGATTGTATTGAGTTGCCAAGTAGTGGTTCCCAGGACAGTTTTTCACCAACGTACAACGAGTCGACATGTAGATGTTCCTAGTGTTCATGAGGTATGGTAATATCTCCCATCAAGCTTCGTATGATTGCCATGTAAAATAAAATGGTATGGTAGTGGAGGCAAGTGTAGCAATCTTACTTTACTTAAAGATAAAATAAAATGAATATTTGTCCTAAGTGCCAGTGCATTGCTCCAGTTGTGACTAACGTTGGGAGTGAGATCAGTAGTGGTAACCGTTGGCGCCTCCGCCGCCGCTGCCGGGGGCGCCTCCGGAGCCAGACCCTGGGTTGTAGGCCCCTTCGCTAAAACAAACAGATAAAAATTACTCTTTTCTCTCTGAAGACCTCGTGGTGTAGTAATTGGACCATCGTACTCCAAAACTCAAATATCTTAAGTAAGGAAGAAGATAGAGGAATATTACCTGTTGTGAGGTTTACAAAAAGGTGTCTAAACATGAACAAGTTATTTGTATTAAAATGGTTTAGTTTATTAACTAATTCTAAAAAATAATTGGTTTCAAACACTTATTATTTGCGTTGTAGAAAATCCAACTTTCCTTTGGGAATTTTTCACTGAGATAAAGGGATAACGTGATTCGATCACAGTAACCCGATATGAATACCCTCTTGCTCCCGTAAATGTAGAATTTCACTGGCCTGCATATTCCCCTGAGTGTCGTTAATGGAAAAAACATTTTTCCTCTTTTTTGTTTTATTTTGGAATGCTAGGTAAGCATCTCTTTGCCGAGGCAAGTTTTTAATGGTACATACCTACAAACATTCGATGCAGAACTTTTGTTTTGGTTTTTGAACAAAGCAATAAGTTAGATAGGTACTGCTAATGTAACTGATCTGCTGAGTTTCTTACCGGTGTCTTCTCGGTAGATATAGGTTCCGAACCGGATGTAGAATCACTTTGCATTGTATTCAATGACGATTCTAAAGTGTTATATGTAACCTACTTGAATAAAGAAATATTTGAGTTTGAGTTTTCACGTTTCTCTAGTGAATAATTTTTAAATCATCATGTATAAAATTGTGGATTTGAAAACTCAAAAATAGATTTTATAATCTTAAGAAAAGTTAGTTAAAAAGGCGTTCTATGCGTCAATAAAACTTTGCCGACCTCACTTTGTGCTTGCTAACTTACTGAGTTCTCGTCTATCTTTCATTCCTCTTTCATATTTTCCTTAAACTAAATCTAGTTATTTAATGGTGTATTTTTTTATATTAGTTAAAGTGTATCTTTTATATTAATAAATTATCTGTATGAAGTATCAATAAAATTTGTTAGAAGTTGTGTACTTAAGGAACTAAATTTGTAAAGATGAAAACAGAACAACCAACAACAAGCGATACGGCAGCTTCATCCATGTGCCCTTTGTAATGTGGGTGGGAACTTGCGTTGTATCGAAGTTATAAACGGTCGTAGTATCTTGGTATAAATACTCAGGTAGTTAGGTATTTTAAGAATACTTGACAACACTTAAGGGCAGGCAACAAAAGAACATGTGAGCGACTCATGCGGATGATTGCTACATACATTCGTATTGTTGGGAGCTAAAATACACCTAAATAAATATATGAACCTATTGAGAGTGGGTGATGATACCATAGACTAAAAATGTTAAAAATGCCGATTAAGGTTGCCTGTCCACCGAAGCGGAGCAAAATAAGAGCGGTAAGTAGAATCTGCAAATAGAACTCATAAAACTCCGCTTATCTTATTTTACGTAGTCCTGTTCTCTGCCTCGCTCAGCTTTGGTGGATAAGCTTCCGTGATGGAACTTAGTAGTTACTTACGAAGAAGGGTTCTGCTTGTTGAACTCTATGGAGCGGAGAATCTCCTCAGGGATTGGTGGCGGAGTGGGTAGATGTGGTCCAGTGGGGTGGAACCCGTTCTCGTCCGCAGTGTAAGTGAGGGATATCTGCTGGCCATCAGGGGTCTTGTACGAGAATCCTCCCTCAGCCGTCACGGCAGGTCCTTCAGGACCCTGCGCGCGGGGAGAGCCGCTCTCGTGAGCGGATATGCCATTGCCAGTTTCATAGCTAGAGAAATAACATTTTTATTTGTTTAACATTAAGTTTATCACATGTGTACTAAAATACTACTCCGGATTCAGGCTGGTACGATGCTCAGTTCTAATCTCGCGGAGCAGACTTAGAAGTTGCCTTTATTATGTTTCAAACAAGGAAACGATTTAGTCTAAAATATAATCTTTTCTCATATAAAATATAAAAACATAAGTATTTTTTTAAAGAAACAGAAAAATTTCATCTCCCTTCTAATGTGGGATTTGTACCCACGACCTTCACGTATCGCGCGTGCTGCTCTTGCAACTGAGCCGGCAGTTATCGTAGGCGATGAATTTTTCTGTTGTATTAGCCTCTTAGCCTCCGGTAAATGCCCTCTACCGTATGCGTTTAGAACCACATATACTTATATCAGTACATTTGTTGCAGAAATTCTTAGCTTGACGTTTGATAATTTGGTGCTATTAAGTCAACAGTGAATAGAACTTTTAATAAAATTTGATTTATTTCGGCACTTGTTTTGAATAAATATATTCATTAGACTGAAGTATCTAAATCTACGGTACAATTATACTAGATTATAAAGCCATCTTTTACAATATAGTAAATACGAGTATATTAAATCAAAGAACTGCACATGCATGTACACAGCAATATCTACAGATTGCTTTTGAGAGTTTAAATTTATTTAACCCTATGGTTGAATTCTTTAGACTACGCGGGAACTGAACACTTTATAGAATAATAATAAGTTGAAATTATTTAATCCCAAAATTATGTCCTTCGTTATTAATATACATATCTGCTCTCTATTAATAAGAAACTTATAAATCTGCCTGGATGGGGGTGGGGGCCTGGATATCTTGTTACAACAAGCCTATTTGTAGGCTTAGGTTCAAGCTCCAGTCTTCCACAGAGTGGTGGTTGTTTGCACGATATAGTATTTTAATTTACTCTGCTGTTAAATTGAATCCGATCTAAGAAAGATAAGTATTTTAGTCATAAGTAAGTTTGTTTAAGTAAGTTTGTCTAAGTAAGTTTGTTTAAGTAAGTTTGTTGAAGTAAGTTTGTTTAAGTAAGTTTGTTTAAGTAAGTTTGTAAAGTGGTGCTCATTGCCACTATTTTGTGGTAGAAAATGAACGTTATTTTTATTTATTTATTTATTTTTATTCTTGATGGATGGGTTAGACACAATTAGACCACTACAATTGGGATATTGAAACCATTTACAAATTATATTGATTTTACATTTGTAAAATGCTATTTTAAAACTCCGGAGCTATTTAAGTCAGTGTATTGATAAGTAATATTGTGACTACACTGATTGCCATATCTCCATAGAAGATCTATGTAAGGGAATCGTGTTTTAAAAGTGTCTCTATTATGAACATCCTCATCATTGTTTTGTCTATAACGCCTAGTACATAAATGTAGGCCGATTGCTCCGAGACCTACAAAGATATATCGGATCTTATTTGATAATTTGGTTGCCTGAGGTAAAATAATAGAAAAAAAACCACTAACTTGAAGCTGTAAGTCCCGTCGCCGTTGTTGGTGTTCTCGAACTTCGTGATTGGTATCTGATTACCGCTCCCACCTCCCGCTCCTCCGAATGACCCGCTTCCTGCTCCGCCAAAGGACCCGCTCCCCGCACCGCCTCCTCCACTACCAGCGCCTGTAAGTGATGAATCCAAAATAATTATTTACATAAATACTGTTATTTTATTAATAATTATTATTATTATTTTGGATTGGAGTTTTATCTAAAGATTTCATGTTATATAACAAATAAACCACATTTTTAATGTGACTACAAATAAAATTTATAAAATAAGTTTTGAAGATAACATGAAAAGGTTGTTTTAAAGTTGCACGTTTTTTTTATCTACCATAGCCGGAAAACTATCAACCGGAAAAGTTGAAAATTAAATTAATGTACAAATATTTCCGATTGATTAAAAATCTTACTCATAAAATTAATTTAATTCACCCAAAACGTAAAAAGTAAGATATTTTATGAGACAATAAGTGTGAAAACATCTCGAAACTCAGATATCCTTTCTTCATCTGTTGGTAAAATATGCATGCGTATAAAATGATAATGATTCTTACCAGCTCCAAATCCCGCTCCACTTCCCGCTCCAAACCCGCCTCCGCTACCGCCGCTCCCCGCCCCACCCCCGAACCCACCACCTCCGCCCCCTCCTGGCCTTGGCGGAAGGTACTGAGGCTCTAGGCGGCCGCAGGAGCCTATTGCTACCACCATTAGCGTCACTGAAACCTTCAAACAAGAGATAGTGATACGAACTTTCTAAAATAATGACAAATCGATATATCTCTTCAACATAAACAGTGGTCCAGGATGATTTTGATTTTTAATTACGTGATAATGAAAAATGAAATAATTGGCAGATTTCCAAAAAAGTTATTTGCCTAACTCTTTAGACTCCAAAAAAACTTATAAATTAACTTATTTTTTTCAAGAAACCTATACTTAACGATTGCCTTGTTGGAATGCCCATTCTGAAATGGATATTATTTGGAAATTTACTGAAAGGTTACAGCACATAAACGATTGTATAGATAGTGCAAGTTACTTTTCAAACGAACTTGTAGAAAATTTGATTCAAATTAGGAGAGTAGGTGACTACTCAACATTCTACAGCTTATTATTATTTGAAGTACCGTTCAACCGAGTCCAAGGAAGAATTAGAATCTAACCTGTTCACCGATCAAAACAACATTTGAGCTGATTCTTTTATTTGAAAATTAATTATCTTACTGAGCTGGGGTTAAGATAGGCTAAGTTATAATATCACGTCCCTTTTCTTTCTTAGGAATGTTCTTGTAAAGGCTTATCATATTAAATAATTTGGCATGTAAATGATTCTTGCCAAGTTTTAAATATCATTCATCAATAAGATCAAAGCAGAATTAGATAAGATTTAATGAGTAATTGAATAGGTATTGAAGCTTGAATTGATGACACTCATTAGATGTTATCTAGAACTGAATGGGCTTTAACTATTAATTTACTCAGCAAGTCTAGCGTATCCTACCGACGGAAATTTGTAATGTATTAAAATACAGGTGAATAAACTAAATATCTACTTATGACTGCTATTTTATTGGAGATATTTAAATTTAATTGATTCCGGTATGGTAAAGCTAAAGCCAAATTTAACTAGCTAAGTTTTTATTTGACATCGTAACTGTATTAATTATGTAATTTAAATGTTAATAACTAGGAATTAATTAAGGAGATATTGAAACTTAATTCGAAAAGACCCTATTTCGAATAGGTAGGTTGACAACAATCACAAACCAAATTAATTTTTTGATATTTGTAAATACGATGGCTGCAATAACAAATCGTTTGATAAACTAAGTAGATCATTTCCAACTGTAAGCGAAGATTTTAATTCCAAGGAGTATGTAGTTAAGGCGGGAGTTTCGGAGAAGCGAAAACTTACCAGAGTGAGCATATTGTTTTTGATTTCCTTTTTGCTAATATTGGTGATGCTCCACGTTCGGCAGTTGGCACAATAAAGTCAGCGAGGATCTGCCCCGTTTTATATCGTTCCGTTTTGCCCTTTCTCGGTTGCTTCACCTTGTGCGTGCGCGCAGTATCTGCAGCACATCCACGCCTAGAACTTAGGTTACCTGGAATTCCGGATGTCGCTCCTATCGAATATTCAGATCAATGTGTATGACAGATTTCTAAAAGGCACTGATCAACGGTGTCTACGTTTTTATAGCATTTGCACACATATACCTAATATAAAAATAATAAAGTGTTTATTTGCCAATAACTTGAGCTTTATGAATGTAATGAAACAGTGACTCTCACACTAGGCAGACACACACTTATGAATAAACGTAAAATTATTACATTGGTATTCTCATAAGCAAATAAATAAATTTATCAACTGCAATGTTACTGGTCATTTTTCAATCCAGCCGAAACCCTTATCCTGTTTAAAATATTTTGTTTTCCACATAGATCACAAAGCATTCATCATATTATTATCAAACAAAGTATTCATCTACTATTTCCTCTACCTTAAGGTTGTCTGGAAGAGATCGCTTTCTAGCGATAAGACCGCCTAAATTGTACTATAATTTTTCTGTAAAACCTATTTCTGTAAAGATTTTGTGCAATAAAGTATATCTATCTATCATTCAACAATTTTTTTTTTAAATGACACCTAATTTAAAACGCAGTGCGAATGAACGGTAGGTCTATTTTTACTAAGTTTCCTAAATATGAATCCTTTTATTTATTTTAATTGAACCTTCGGTCTGGTGCCGGATAAAATAAAATATATCTCGGTAAATAGAGTTAGCTCACATCTTTGTCATCGTGAAAGGTTAATTGAAAGAAACAAAGGATTCTGCATGGAGTCAAAACGTTTGGTTTACAAATGTTTAATTAGGTAGACAGCCTTCGTTACAGTCACACTGACGAAAGCAGGATATTTAAATGTAGTGTTACCTAGTTCTTAAAATGAGAGGTCATAAGTTATTCTGTTCTTCCCTTCCTGCTAAAAAAATAAGTTTAAGCACCAAAACATGCATGCTTTGTCAAATAATATGAGCAATGAGTCAAAAGAACATTTCTTCATTCAATGTAAAGTTATGCGTTCTTCGGTGAGCCGATCCCTAGAATCAAATGCAAATTGAACAATTATCTCTGGCGACTATTATACAGTAATGTATGCGTATCATCTCGGTATTATAACTCAATTACAGGAATATGACAAGAATATTTGAATTAATGTTTCTTCGAGTAAGCCTATTTGGATTGCCATAAAGAATGTTCGCAAGCTACGTGGGAACGCAAAAAGTATTGAAAAAGTTTAATGCAGTAAATCGATTAACATTTCAAGTTTTTTTACTTTAATTTATCATATCATTTTTTCGTACTTTTGAATAGAGACATTTAGTTCTGACAAGAAATAATACCTATATGCCAGAAGATGATATGCTTTCCTGGCTATCTTGCGACTTTTCTTAAAAAAATACTTCTTAGCGTTATTGGATTAAAGGTAGGTATGGCGAATAGTACATAAAGGTAAACTTTTGCAGTTGGATTTTACTTCTTATGCTCGTGACATAAGAACGCTGTAAAGTCCAAAGTTTGTAAGTCTGAGTTACTTTCGACCGTACCCCTGGTATGTTAATCTCGTAAGAGAGTATTAAAAACTAATATTGTTAATCTTTCCGAACATTATTTAGGTATGCAAGGGAAACTTTTATACAGGACTAACTAATTAATTCAATTGAACACTTTGATTTGATTTAATTTTTATTCATGTGTAACATAAGAAAGCCTCCATGTTCTATATTGAAGGTACTGGATTGCATTCTCTGGGACTTGAGTTTGATTCTCAGATCGATCAAAGTATGTTTAGAAATTTTCTCTCAAAGCCTGGGATTATAATATCACTACCTTGCATTTGCAAGCATGCGTTATAAGGCCTATCCCTATTTTTATATCGAGATAGTCCACGATTCAGTTCTCACGAAACAATTATTTTATATTATTTATATTTATACAAATTATATTTCCAATATAATTATTAGCAATTATTGCTGTTTATTTAATTACATATCTACCGGTGAAAGTTCCGTAACAACCGGTCCAGCCGTTTCAGAAAATAACCGGAACAAACAAATAGACCAACAGACAAAAATGATAAAACATAAAATTGTATTGTTCCTGTGTATATATGAGTATACTATACATTTATTAAAAAAAGGCAATTTCAATTTAAAAAACCGACACTGCAATTTTTATTTATTTGTATAGAGTTTAGTCCCCTAATAGATTTGACGGAGGACTTAATTTCAATGATAAAAAGGCCTTTACAGTGCAGTGAGCAATAAACTGACACGGTTGACACTTCACTTGTTACTTTACATCAAAGAGCAAAGTAAAGTATATCCTGTCGGTTCAGAATCGGTCCTACTTCCAAAAACGAAGCGAACAATCGAAAGCTTTCGTTTTGAAGGTTAATCGAAAGTTCGGGAGTTAATACGTGGTTTTTGATATTCATAAATAATATATATTTTTTAAAACGCTTTAGCTTCATTAGCAGTTGGTTACAATTATGAGAATCCAAAATGGATATTCGTCATCGGATTCAACTTAATTTCTTTTTTGGAAGTAGAACCCTAGTAGTAGATATTAATTATAAGTTGTTTGGTTATATAAGCAATAAATTCACGTTTGTATCCCTTATTACAAACCCTTACATGTGTGCATTAACTTATGTAACAAAGAACAAAGCCACACACCGCGCTCTAAGACCCTTATGCAAGCTTGGAATCTAATTGACTTCCGGAAATAGGTCAAATTGAGCAGAAGTTTCAACGGAAATCCTGAATACACGTGTAAACGCCTACAATACTGCAATACTGTACAGAACTTTAACAATGTATTGCAGGATTAATATACAATTGAAGTTAATTATATCCTTGACCATATAACAGTACATATTATCTATTTTGCAATTTCTCATATTATTCATATTTCCCACCACGCTATCGATATCAATATAGTTTCAAATGTGTCTACATAATAAATCCTACTTAATTCGGTCGCAATGGACACCCATCCAATAATGAACCACGGCGTGCAAAGCTTACCTACATTTGGCATTACATTGGCGCTACGATTGAATCGTTCATCTAATGATAAACAATTGGGAGGGCAAAACAATTTCAATCTCCATAGTATTGGGTGATTATATTACCTACATAGACTATGTTGTATAGAAGTAAATGAAGAACTATTCCAGACAATAGAAGCGCAATGGCAATCCCACTAATAAGCGATGACACGACCGCAACTGCCGATCACGGCGGCTGCGCGCGATCTGACATTTTGCCAGGGATACCAACTTTCAGAGATAATTCCCAAAATCGAAGTTAAGAACCCCTTTTTTTTGACGGGAAGAAATGCTTGGCGCACCGTACCGTCACCCAAGGGAGCTGACGGCGTGTGTGGGACTCTCCTGCCCTAAGAAGGGCAGGTCTACCCACTAAAACCTCCGGGGGACCTCATCGCCTTAATGGTAATGCTGTGGGAAGATTTTTAAAACAACCACAACAAAGTTAAGAACCCCTAGAATCATTTCTTGGAAATCCCTCTAGGTGATGATCTTAGTGGTGAAACGTCCCAGGTAGTCGACCATAAGATCTTGGGTTAAATCTAAGAAAAAAATTTCCGGGTTTAGGAATTCCGAGTTACTGATGAAGAGTTCTCCTCCCACAAAGTTCTGGGAAACCTAAAAAACCAGCCGATTGGAGTGATTGTCTAGCGCACTTTATTATCCATTAACTATTTAATGCCTTGGCCCATATAATTTTCTCTAAGATCCTGGTGATTACTCTTGTTCGTCATTCACATTTCTAGTAAACAGTACCCACATGTCATCGCATCTAGTGAGATAGCCCAGTCAACAATTACGTAAATTAAGCTGTGAAGGGATAATTCAGACCACAAATTTTGTATTTACTAAAAATATGTAAAGAATGAATACTGTCCAAATATGCCCCAACATACTGCGCTCCATTTTTTTATTTAACTCCTAAATTTGGTGGGAAAGAAAATTGTGAACCCTGAATATTGAAGCTTGTGCACACGCTTCCAAAAGGGTGCCAATGCTATGACGAAGGAAATCATATCTATAAGAGGATTACATTACTAAAAGCAATATGTTAATTAAACTTAACTAATTCAAAATATTTTAAAATTAAAAAAGAATTTCTAATAATAGTAAAACCGTTTGCACAATGTTTTTATTTTTTAAAGGACACAAAATTTGATGACTAAATCACTTAAACGGTAAGAGATCGTAGTTTAAAAATTAAAAGCAATATGCATATTGTAGCAGTATTTAGTATATTCGATCTTTCTAATTTGATTCTGATGTAAATTTTGTTTAGGTAGGTGATTTGAAATGTTGTATTTTTTCGTGTTCTCAAAATCGCTATATTAATTTACTATATTATAATTATTTGCCTAACCGGTTGCCATTTTCACATGTCTCTGAGTAGTCTTAATTATTTGAAGTAGGAAGTGAAACGTATTTTCTGTAATACCATTTATATACCATAATATCATTTTTTAAATACCATAAAACAAACTTGCACAGGGTGATTGACCTCCAAGGTTCCCTTTGCGAATAAAACAATAGAGCGCCGAATACCCATGTTCTATTGCAAAATTGAACGTTATTCGACATCGCTATTGAAGTCTAGTGGTAATTTGCATCTCATTACAATAAATTCCATAAAATTAACGAAACGTCAGGCAGTCATTAGTATAAAATCATTAAATGCTATCGCCTATTGATACGTTTGCTTGTTTTGAATCTAAGTTTTGAAGTGAAACAATAAAATGCACGTTTGAACACATATGGCTGGCAAAACGTTACGTATCTGGTAAAAATAAGTTCTATGAAATTTACGAAATGTTAAGGGTCGTCCAATGAAATCAACGACTAAAAATGCTACAGTGTGTTGATCAGTTTACTTATTTTTAACGTGGACAATAAGTCGTGAGGATACAACAATAGAGCAGTGGAAGTTTGTGCATATACGACATGCAAATGTCACCTCCCGAGTCCGTGACCGCGTCAGTTCTCATTACCTGCCGAAATGGTCCCGTTCCGATCGTTACCCTCACATACTTTCAAATTACATTCTTTCGACTCATCAAGGACTTGCTATTCAAGGTCTTTATCAATTAAGTGACAATTGATATCAAGCGACACTATAATCTTGTAGGTAAACACTACTTAGATGGTAATTGGTTTGCATCGAGCACGGCGATCGTTTGTATGCTATTCAGTTTATTACGGGTACTTATACTGTCCGAATGTAACATATACGTGCTAACAAAATATGCATAATGCTATTTTAAAGTACAAAATATGCTTTTTATTAAATTTTATCTCGTCCATTATCAAATATCAATCTATGGAAACTTTTGCACTCATGAAAATCACATCCTTCTTAATAATATAAAACTATTATTAGGTGAAATTTCGCTTTTAGTTACATCAACAAAGATGTATCTAAATCTGTTAGGTATTTAGTTTTTGCATGAAAAAATAACAGAAGTTTTCCAAAGTATTATTTATTGATTCAAGTGGTAGGTAGATCAAGCAATGTAAAATTTTGCCATGGCATTTTCAATAAGCTCTGTCATAATTTTCGTTCTACCTACCCTAGATGTTTTATATAAATTTGTTTGCACCATCCCAGGCACGTCAATGAGCTAGGGTTGTCAACGAAGTATAGATATAATAGAGACTAAAAATGTATGTTTGGTCCATCAGTTACAATACCAAAAAGTATTAGACATATTTTTTTTACTCGTTGAAAAATTCACATGGTTACATTGTGTTCAAATTTAGCGAATGTCATTTCTTCGTAATATGCTTACAAATTAGTGAATTAGGGCATAGCGATTTATCGCTCGAACTGGAGCTTGACTGGTGAAATACCTCCACCTTACAGAAGACCGCAACCAAATAACGATCACTTCTGTGTTATTGTGTTCCTGGGAGCGAGTAAGTTTTCCAGTTTCTCCTGGGGGGTCCTACAATTTAGGAAACAAATCAGTGGTGGTTATTATGTCGTTACCAACTAGACTAAGCCAAAAACGATAAATACTTTTTTGTTTTTTCTACTTGCACAACAGCAGAATCTAATCGATTCTATAAAAAAATCATTTTATCCTGTTACCTTAATTCGGTCTATAATTAATTAGAAACGCAATATGACAGGCAAAAATTATTAAGTTTGGCTTGGTTTAATAAGTTACAATAAAATTGCTACTTGCTACCACTGTAGATTGTTTTTTCAAAAACTCTTTGTTGGTAAATCTGTCACTTTAGTTTTTGAAATAAAGAATTGGAAACGTAAAATATTAGTTTTTAGAACTTGTATCACAGGCTTAAACCAGCCTGCGCCACCAGTGTTACTAAAAAAAATGCATTAGTTCGCCGAAAGAAAATGTCCGTTTCGCTAGATTACTGTTAGTATCATCAAAATTATATATAAAAGTATACCGAAACGACTTAGCGGAAGCTAAAGCTGCTTAAAAGTGCTACTTATCTTAGGGCGCAGTGACATTTTAAGACAAAGGACCAGGCAACCCTAGCGGTCTTAAATGTTGGCAATAATAAATATTGGCCTCGAACTCCCCGACGATATGATCCGTATTCCCGAGGATCACGATCAAACGCAAATCGCTGTCACGATGTTACTTCCCAAAGTACTTTTGAACTTTACCGCGGGTGAATCCTTTGGCCTAGGGGAAAGGGGACGCTTAGGAAGTACGAGCTAGTGCTTATCAAACTTTATTTTAAAAAGATTGCAGCTAAAGTTTCAAGAGGCGATAATACTTTAAAAGTACATTTCGAACTACGATTTACTTGTTAACCATTTACTAAATGGACTTTAGGTATAGATACGTTGTTTTATACAAATATAATTATAATAATGTTGATTCTAAAAGCTCTACATTTCATGTAATTAAGAAATTGAATGGTATACCGAATTTATTATAATCTTAAGTAGTATTGCTAATAATAAAAAAAAATTATCTTAGGTGTGGGACGGCCACCTACCAGATGGACCGACGACCTAGTAAAAATTGCTGGGTCTCGTTGGATGTAGGTGGCAATGGACCGGTCGCGCTGGAAATCGGTCGGAGAGGCCTATGTTCAGCAGTGGACAGTAACAGGCTGAAATGATGAAGTAGTGTTGCTAATAAATAAACAGTGTTGTGCATATGATTATAAAAATTTAGTAGGTAGAATAATTAGCAATTGAAATGATATAGTATGCTTTCCCTGTTTTTACAATAACATATTCTAACTTTTATGTTAAGAACAATGTAGGTCAAGTCAATATAAATGCAGACAACTTTTGCAAACTACCCCAGACATAAAACACGCTTACATTACCCCTAAATAATCCAATAAGATTCTCTTCGGCTGACCTAGCCGATGACGTTTGGAAAAGGCAATCAGTTCCATGGTTCCGCACCACAATTGGCTTTCAAGCTATATTGGATAAACTTACTTTGCATTGAACCCAGCGGCGGACTAAGGAAATGGGAGAGATTCTGACAAATTCAGGATGCCGATAATCGAACTAGCAGGGGTGAAATTCTACGAATCGAATAACAGGGGCCTACACCACCAAATATGGGAATTAATGTTTAACATACTTTATAAATATTATTTTTCAATTCACATGTTTTTAATGTGTTTACCTAGGTTAAAATATCTTTACAAGGTTAACACTTGCAGTTAGAAATGTTTTCTCGGGGTCAGGTGTAAAGCCCAACGTATTGAAACACAGTACTCATTCCAAATTTGACACAATAACCGACGTATTAATAGCAAAAAAGGGAAAAGTAAAGAACTTTTTCTCCGGGGAACTTCTTGGACCTATCTTTCCTAAGAGATTCTAAGAATTTTCAAATCACGGTGATTACAAACAAGTATGTGTTCACCAAGATGGTCGACCGTTACTGTTGCTTATGGGCATCTGAAAACTAGAGTTATCATTTAATATTTTGCCAAGGTTGCCAACAGTTCAATAATTATTGTGAAATGAATACGTAGTTATTCCTTTCCGAATTTTACGCCGTGTTACGAGTTTGTACTCCAACATGTCGTGATGCTTATATTATATGCTTATATCTTGCAATACAAAAGTCGACTAAGAGATATATTAATAGTTTACATATAATGTTGCTTTACCTCAAATGTAAATAGATTGAATTATCTGTTCTTATTAGCACCTAAACGATGTAAACTACTGATGAGCAAAAACTTTAGTGATCACTACCATAAATATACATTTCTAAGCTTTGATGAATTTTCTTTTATAAAGTGTTTGATTCTAAAACTTTACTATGTAATACTCGGCATGAACCGCGCGTCATACTTATTGTACTGTTAGAGGAGATAAGCCCTCTGATACGTCTGCCTAGCCTAAAGGTAAGAGGCGGTAAAAGCTAGTTATTTAACCATTTTACGCAACGATGCCTAGCGTTTTATTGTTCTTTAATAGCATTGTTTGGGAATATATTATTTACCCTTTCCTATCAACACTTGCTACCAAAGTTGAGAATACATTGCGTTACGCCACGCTTTATAATAATAAATCCTTTTTATAGTAATACGATAAGACGCTTGTAATTTGACTTATATTAAGAAGGTAATCTTTGACAGTAGAGCTCATACTTATCATTAAGTTGATGACTATATTTGACATTCTACAAGTATGTTGGAAAAATATATTTTTCTTCTAATAATTTGGCTTCATTTGCTCCGTTTAAGTCGTTACGTATCACTTGGAAGCTATTAAAATGTTATTTTACGAAGTCCACTCACTAATAATGGGTCTAAAAGACGGTAGCGCTCCCGGTTTTGATGGCTACACTCCGGAAACCATAAAACATATAAGACACATAATCTTAGAACCACTCGTCCACATTTTTAATCTCAGCATAACTCAAGGCGTCTTCCCTGAACGGTGGAAATACGCAATTGTCACTCCCATCCATAAAGACGGCGACAAAAAAGTATCTTCTAATTATAGACCTATTTCGCTGCTAAGCATTTTCTCAAAGCTCCTTGAAAAAGTTATTAATAAGCGTCTCGTCAGTTTTGTAGAAAGCAATAACTTGATTTCTGGTAACCAGTTCGGATTCAGGAAAGGAGTTTCAACAGAGGACGCTGCTTCCCTTCTGATAAACAACATCACGAGCTCCCTAGACCAGAGTGACTGCTGTATTGGAGTCTTCATCGACTTGGCAAAGGCTTTTGATACAGTTTCATCAGCAATTCTGCTCCGGAAGCTGGAGCTCCTAGGCATAAGAGGAACTACGCTAAACTGGTTCAAAAGTTATCTTACAGGCCGCTATCCATCAGTAAAAGTAGGTGACATAACTAGTAGGAATCAATCAATAAGCTCTGGGGTTCCCCAAGGAAGCATTCTCGGTCCCAGTCTATTTATCATCTATGTCAATGATTTGCTAGACGTACCATTACTTGACACTAGCATATTATGTTACGCTGACGATACTGTCGTTATTTTTAAAGGTTCAACTTGGAAAAGCACTGCAAACTTAGCGGAAAACGGGATGTCACAAATAGCTAATTGGCTTGACCGTAACTTGTTAACCCTTAACACTAATAAAACCACATTTCTAGCATTCCACAAAACAAAAGCTTCAAACCCTAAAAACTTATCTGAGGTAGTAATACATCAATGTCAGTCTTCAAATCACTTAAACACACCCATAGTAATAAATAATCCCACAAAATTTTGTAACTGCAAATCGATTAAGAGGTCAAACTGTGTAAAATATTTAGGCATCCAAGTTGACGAAAATCTTTCATTTAAAATCCATATTTCACATCTGTCAGGACGAGTCAGGAAAATGATTCACATTTTTAAAGCCCTTAGACGTTCAGCCCCAACAAAGGTCCTTTTCTTAGTATACACAACCCTATGCCAATCTATATTGACTTACTGCATAGGTATCTGGGGAGGCTCCTGTAAGACCAGATTCCTAGAAATAGAACGGTCTCAAAGAGCACTTCTAAGGGTTATGCTGCAAAAACCATTTCGGTACCCCACAGACGCTCTCTACAAAGAAGCCAGGATCCACCGTGTAAGACAACTTTACATATGGCGAGTTTGCTGCTCTCAACACAAAAAAACACTGAACTGCCCAGACTATAAAGTACTTGCCTCAAAGCGCGTGTTTAAAATTCCCACACCCACAGTTTGCTCCTCGTTTGCCAAGCGCCTTCCTGGTTATTCTCACCCTTACATATACAACAACGTAAACCGCTTGTGTCTCCTGAAGGACTTACCTCTACACAAGGCCAAACAGGTAGTCAAATCTTGGCTCCTAGACCTAAACTACCTAGAAACGGAAGAAATCATACCATAGTCATGACATGCTTAAGAATTCACATACACTCACGTTCACCTTACACATAATCATAAAACACACACACATCCATTTACAGAAATACACCCTCCCATACACACACACACACACACACACACACACACACCACACCACACACATTCGCACACATACTTCTCTTGATTACACCCAGAAGTTATTTTATTTTATTTTTTGAATTTTTATTATTTTTAGCTAGATTACTATCTTGTTGTTTTTTATTTTGTTTTTGGCAGTAAAAAGAACTGGAGCTTGCAGCTAAACTTTGTTTTAAAATTGTACTCAGGATCATGCTCACTCATCGACTACTGCGATACAGGCCTCGAGCCTAGTGCAGAAGTCACCGTTATTGTAACTTGCTTTTGTTTTTTGCCAATAAAGAATAATAATAATAATTATTATTATATAAAAGGGTTCGTTTTGTGGATGCTATATAAAAATAAGATGCATCCTTAATGTACCAAGTGTAATTTATCGAAATAAATAGACACAACTTTTTATAATTATTCGTTTATTAAATATATATCAGAATGGGAATTTTAAAGTCTATATGTATAAAGAATGCGGAAAAACCGTGTATAATCTTCTTAGTTATTTTGCGTCCGCCGTAAAATTCTAAGAAAATTAGATTGTTTCGGGTCCTCTGTCCGTGGGTTTGAGAAAATAACTTTGGTCCCTACGCTCTTCGACATTTGCGTAATCACTACATTTCTTCAGGCCCTCATACTCAGGAGAGTGGGTTAAAACAATTTACGGAATTGTTACTTTTTTGTTTCACTCAAAGATGGACTCAAGGGGCTTAGAGAATTTTCTTATACATCAATCTAACTTTATCTATTTCTGTTTCACGTTTCTATTTTTGTTTTCTTTGGAGATTTCGTTTTTACTCCTAGTCTTATACTACATATTGTCTAAAGAAAAAACATTTAAAATTTTTTTATCAGTTGATAAAAAGGTATCCTCTTTTTTTTATGGCAAATGCATAGTTTGGAATACTTTCGATTGTTGGTCGTCGATAGAGATTTCACGCTCATGTTAACATAAATAAAACATTTAAAAAAAGTTAATGGCAACATACTCGGCGATGTGCTTGGGATAGTTGATAATTTTTCTTTATAACCCATTTTACGTAATGTAGATTATGTGGAGGAGGTCAATTAAAAAAAGGGACACTAGTTTAACGACCTCCGGAGCCGAGACGCGAGCGGGCCTGACTTTGGCGAGCGCCATCTCCGAGGTTCCGGGTTCGATCCCCGGTCGGGTCAATATGGGAAACAAACTTTTACATATTATCTCGGGTCTGGGTGTAGTGGTACCGTCGTTGTTTCTGATTTCTGTAACACAAGTGCTTAAGCTACTTACCGCAGAATCGGAGCAATGTATGTGATGTTGATGTTGTTGTTGTCAAATTTATGTTTCATATGACTTTGATTATATCACATAATGATATATGTCCATTCCATGCCAAATTTTAGCATTCTAGTCTAAATAGTTTCGAAAAACTAAAAAAGTTTCTTTCATGAAAACTTAAATTCTACTCTTGCTTAAAGGGTTACATGTTTGTTGTAAACTTAAACCAAGTATAGGTACATATAGTAAGTCAAATTGTAGTAAATCAAATATTGTATATTTAAAAAGCCCATTCTCCTAATTGCAGCGCTTGTTATAAAATAGAAGATGTTCAACATTTGCTGATGGAGTGTGTCAAAAATGAGGCTGAAAGAAAATCACTGTTTGAGGAATTCAAATTGAATAAAAGAGACACAGGACTAATACAAAATATTTTGTCAAAACCAAAATCAGATGTAGCTAAAAAAATTTGCAACCTAGTTAAAATAATTCAACAGTGATTTCGTTTCTAATTATGTAAATAAATATAAGTTTTGATGTTCTATTTTTATATTGATTGTTGTTTGTAACTGTGAAGATATAATCATAGCTGGGCATTAACTCGTTAATCCGTTAATCGTTAATTAACGAAGTTAACATTTCGAGTAACGGATTAACTTTTAAGTTAACTTTAAAAACTGTTAACGGACTCATTAACTTCCGTTAATAATCCAGAAGTCCGTTAATCGTTAATCTAATGCCTAATTTTCACCGCGAGTGCCATGCGAGAAAGCTGCGAATAGATTCAAGTAAAGTCAGTTCATTTATTTATGTAGGTTACAAGTCAAAAAATAAAGCTACAGCCGGTTCGGAACCTAATTCTACCGACACAAGAAACTCAGTTGTTATCCTAATCTTTACAAAATTTCGAGCTAGAGTAGTTACTTAAAAGGATGGTATGTAAGCGAGCAGACAATCATGTCCATGTATGTTAATCGTTTAAATATTATATATATTCATCAAGTTTGTAGTATCCTTTTGGCATTAAACATGATTTAATATGGACCTTAAATCTATGCATGGGTAAGTCAATAATACATTGCGGTAACTTGTTGAATATTTTTATACTTAATCTCAAGAATGTTCTACTTGTTTTACGAAGCCTATGGTTTGAAATAGCGAGCGTAGGTTTATTTCTTGTATTGAAACTATGTACATATATCGCATTTCTTATAGAACAAATGAAGATTTTTACGTACATACATAATGCAGTCAAAGATGAATTGGAAGGCTACGGTTAAAATATTAATGTCTTTAAATAATTATTTAAGTGAATCACGCGATCTAAGGCTGTATATAGAACGAATAGCTCTCTTCTGTAATACAAATATGGTTTGTATGTCAGAAGCTGAGCCCCACAGCAATAGACCGTATGACATTAAACTATAAAAATAGCCATTCATTTTGTTCATTTGATTTCAACATGTCAATAAATACGTATAGCCGGTGTTTCGGTACTGACGAGCGATGTATTCGTTTTAAAAAAGGAAGCGTTCAAGTATTACGTAACGCTCCCTTTTTTGTGTACCTACTCTCCCTCTTTCTCTAAAAAAAGACGACCACTCTAATACAATCGAGGATTCCCCGGAAACCGTAGGGAACAAAACTTTTCCAAATGGGAGTTTTATTAGACCGCATCGTAACGTTTTACATAGACTCCCCCCCCCCCCCCCCCCGCCAATATGCGTTACGTAATACTTGAACGCTCCCTAAATGACTGCCAGTGAACATTTGTGTGTGCATAAGGAAGTGTGTAGGTAATATTAGGTAAATTAAAAAAGTGTACTTTGCAGTGCAGTAATCAAGACCCTATCATGGAAGACATGGAATCGGATTCCAGGTCCTTGTGAGAATCCATGACCATGTCCAACCATTTTGATGACCGATTAACGGATTAACGATTAACGTTAACTTGCGTTAATTCTTCAGCAATGTAACGCTTTAACGTTTAACGAAGCTAACTTTTTTATTAGCGGATTAACGATTAACGAAGTTAACTGTTTGATTAACGGTGCCCAGCTATGGATATAATGAGGCTGACATATCCCTGTGGATAAACGCCCCAAATTAAACGTAGAATAAAAATAAAAAAAGCCCATTCAATGAAGCTACTGCTTATTGCTTTACTAAATAAATCGGGTGTGTTTGCGGCTAACTAACCTTTTTCTATGCAAATATGATTAAGGTCGGGTCTCCTGTTCCACTTTTGGGGTCATTCCATTTGAGTATCCAATGAAAATTAAAAATCTAATTCTTTACCCGACAGGTAATGGACTTTTTTTAACAAAACAAGTGAAAAATTAAATATTTTTAGGAATTCCCAATAGCAGTGTCTTAGTTTGCTGATTAAAATTTAACCTTAGATTTTAAATTGATTGAAATTATATGATATGTATGAATGCCGGCTGTTAATGAAATCAGTTTATTAAAACAGGATCACCAATTTTACGTTCTTTATTTCCATATTTTAATAAATTTTCTGAACTTTTACGTTGTTGTTTATTTTTGTTTAGTAAATACTTATTTTAAGGTCTTTGAGAAAAGACTAAATCACATTATAAATAAAAATAAACTGTCATAGTTCTGACCTCTCAGATTTAGGAAAATTATAATTTATATTCTTTCAGCTTTTGCTGATATAAATTCTACATTGAACACATAAATCTTTCTAAAATGTTAATACCTACGTGTGTTATTAAATTTCTCGAATTAGTAAGTATCTCTCATAATTAATTCTAAAATATCTTCTTTTTATCTTCTGATTTATAGGTAAACTCGGAATGGTATTTTATTCAGAAATAATTATCGGATTATCGGGATAATTATTGGGTTCATATTCGAAGTTTGAAACTACTGAAACTGTAAAAAAAGACCAGGTTCACTAATTATTTTGTAAAATCCAGATTCACGGACTCTTTTTCTTTGGAAATTGTTCATTTACTTAAATTCAGTTTATTATTTGTTTGTTTATTTCATGGTTAAGTATCATGGTTTAAAATATATTAAATTTACTTTTGTTTTGGTAAAATAAAAAAATATTCTAGTCTGCCTTATTTAATTTTTATTTTTATTTGAAGCATTAAAGTAGCGGATTAGAGTAGTAACGGAGTAAACTCGTTGAACCCTATTCCTTTTTTGTAGTTATTGTTTATATTATAATAAACATTTTGCGTTGAACACAGACGTTGACGGTAGCTTGCCTGTCGCTCCACTACCACAGCTACGATCTTACTGACATACCCACGCTGATGTTATGTTCCGGCACTTACATTGGCTTCGTCGTCGTTCTATCCGGGGAAATCGTAGGTAAGACTTTCAAGTGGACCTCACAAGGCGACTCTGTCTCGCGACAGCAACGCTGCTGAGAGCGATCATGCTCCATCCTTAATGGGGTTTTTGGGCTGAGCAACTTTTACTTTACTCATTTTAAGTATCTCATTACAAGTAATTTAATATGGAACAATTCTCGTAATAAGCTCAAGAGTGGAAGTTGAAGATCAAAATCTATTGTTTCGAGACTGGACGATACTACCTTAATATTTATTTACTTCTCATTAAATATCTAACTACTCTATTTACTTTGAGCTGGGCAAAGTAGTTATGATATTCGTTTTGTGGGTTGTACTGGGGTCTTTGGCAAATAGTTAACGTTTGATAGTTTAATTTTTTTTGTATTAAATATATAAATCATTGTTTTGTCTTCCTTTATGGGAGATGGGAGGTTGTATGGAAAGTTATGGAAACACACTATACTATACAATAACAAAACTCAAGAGCGATTGAAAACATTTTAAATGGAAGATTCTTTCCTTCAACGTTAAAGTCATGAACTATCTATATTTTAAGGTGTAAGTTAATTCATGGTGAATTATTATTTTATTGGACATCTTGATACCACGAATAGCGAATAGAATTGTGTTTTTTTGCGATTAAGAGAAAAAAAGCCGCACTTATTGGTTACAAATAGACGTAGTTTATAAATTGCAGGCTTGTTTCGGTTACCCAAAGATTCATTGATATATGTTCACGAAACAATTTATTTTATGTTGTCTGGAATTCCGGTTTATACGGTTAGTCTTTCAAAATATCAATTATTAATAAACATTCAAGAGAATATAGTTTTAAAGGGCGATATCTGCACTAGCACATATTGTCAATATGAGTTCGTCTAGAAGAAAAACTATAAGACTGGTTGACTTGAACTTTGTTATAGGTAGGTAAAGCCACTAGTCTGAAGTTGTGCTCTCACTAACAACATCTTTGGCTAATGCACCTCTCTTGTACTATTTAGGGAATGCTTTGTCGTACTTACGTAATATATATCTACCTATACTTTAATGTTAAAGCGTTCTCTAAAATTATGCTAGTATAGGACGTCCTAACCTAGGTAAAACGAAATAATAGGTTGAACCAGTCAAGAATTTATTTCCTAGGAAAAATCGAATACCTTATTACTAGAGTAGATTAGATTCTGCTCTGTTAAAAATACCGTTAACAAATTATGAGTGCGGCAGATTTGGTGTTGAAAATAACTTCGCAGTATGTAACATTTTTAAAGTTGTGCATACGAGTTCCAGTTTTAATATGCATCAAACGTTTTAGGGGAGATGATATTCGCACCGCTAGACCTCGTCCAAGATATGTACTTTGGGATTCTCGGGATGGTGTTGTTCGGTGTGAGCGGTGGTCTCATACTGACGTCGAGGGTCCGAGATTCGATGTACCCTCGCACTGGCGACAGAACTGCGGCTATGATCTCTGGCTCCTTAGCGATAGCAAATGCCTTTATAATGCTATTTGATTTGAGCTTGGCGTACCTGGACTCTGAAGAATTCGATGAAGAGAGTGTGTGACAGTAACAGGTTTGTTGCTTCATGTGATTGCTGTTCTAGCCTAGCTTAAGTGTAACGTCTGGATGGTCTAGTTTGTTTAGGGGCTTAAGATCTCGATTTCCTAGATAGGTACTATACCTGGGTCAAACAGAGTATATCCCAATACCCATAAGTGCGGCTTTCATTTCTTTTACAACAAACTGGTACTAAATATACATATATGCCAAATTTTCCTAACAATATACATATGATATAATAAAGTTTTAATTCCACGATCATTTTCATGAAATAATAATTAGGCATGAAGATAGGTATTAACTTCTAATTAAATTTTATTCGTTTATTATTTATACATATTTTTAAACAGTTGAATTAATGTCAACTATTCGACATTGTAAGCTATGTAATGAGTTTGTCATGGTAAAAATAAACATAACAACTTATCTATATTTATGTATTATTCAGAGTAAATACTTATATTTCATTGTGTTTGAAGGCGTGCGGAACACGGGTGAGAGCCGGGAGGGCGCTGGACTCTTATGCAGGAACTTTACCTGCCTAATAAATGCCCCAGACAATAACAAACTGTTCACTAACAAAAGTTTTCTCTTGCATGATGAGGATCAACTGAGTCATAAAATTACTATGTGATTTTCTGGTTTCAGGCGAAGCAGTGTCCGCGGCAGCTGACGCGTACATCGACGCGTGGTGGTCGGCGTCTGGTGGTTTGCTGTTCGGTGCGTCTGGGGCGCTGCTGCTGCGATGGTGGAAAGACGTACCTGCCTCCCAGCGGCGGCACCACGCCCAGGTACATTTAACATGGCTGCTATGAGACTCAATACAACTTTGCATGAGTTTAAGTACTAGTGACATTAGCACAATATTCACGCTAGGAGTAGTGGCTCATCCGTGGAGTCACCCAGGTACCCAGGTAACTGCATGGCTGTTATGAGACTGACACAACATTGTATGAGTTGAAGATCTATATTCCCATAGCGTCATCACTGGACCGTGAAAAGTGCGGGGGGTTGAAGTGAGTGGTTTTCGCTCGTTTCAGAGCGGGGAGCAACGGAATCCCACGCACACTGCTGCATTCCCCAACGCAGCGGTAGGGTGCACTAATTCCTTTCCCCCCCTTTAAAAAAAGGAACCGACGGCATTGTTGCTATGACACTTAACTTTGTATGAGTTGAAGTGCCTACGAGAGATCAGCACAATGGTCACGCGACTAGTCACTACTAGTGACTAGTAAAGTGCATGGCTGCTGTGAAACTCGACGCAACGCTGTATGCGTGGATGTGTCTGCGTGATATTAGGACAATCTTCACGCGGCAAGTAGTGGCTCTTGGTGGAGTCACCTAGTTACCAACAGCATGGCTGCTAAGACTCAACACAACGCGTCCGGTGTTTACTTGTCGTCAGTCGCATGCTCCAGGAACGCTCACACCAATTGATGTCAGCCTTGACTAAATAGCCTTCTTATAGAAAAATATAGATACTAATTTGTTTGTACAGTTTGAGCTATTCCTTGCAGGCTACGGCCGTCTGCTCGCTGGCTACCGCTGCGCTGCTCATCATCGATGCTCTTCTCGCGATCTGTTCTGCTCATAAGGACGACACCAGTACTCGAAGCAAGCCTAAGAAACCGATCACAACATGCTCGTGACCAGACTATTAAAATACAGAGAAGTTTATAGGCATGAAATATTTAAACGAAATTGGGCGTTGTGAACTTGAATTTGTTTGTAGAAGTAGGTACAGATGCGTAAAAAGATTCTGTGGATAGATTTAATACATTTAATAAATGCGGTTCATTTCCCTTCCTATTGATGATGGATCAATATTTTACAACGGGTGAACCCCTTTTATGAAGAGAAACTTTACAGTAATCAAATATTGAGTTTTGTTAAATATATTTAACTTTGAATTTCGCATTCAAATTTGTGCTTGTATTTTGGGAATTTAATAAAAGTGTTGTTTTTCGTGGAGTTGTTTTGTTTGATTTTAATTCTAGGGATGGCAGATTAAATCTAAGTCACATAAGCAATGTAAGATGCAATATGCTAAATAAAAATCTCTTAGCGTATCCTATACGGACAGCAGGAGGCCTACTCCCGAAAACGAAACGAACGTTGCGGACGACGGATCCGCAACGTTCGGTGACTTTTGCTACTCTTCAAAGCTTTCGAATCCGGCGTATTCGATTCCCTCCGAACTATTGGTGTTTTTGACACTTATCCGTTCGAATGAGCTACTCCCGAGTGCAATTTGACGTCTAAGTTTTCGTCGTCCGTTCTGATCTAAACGTCAAATCTTACGACAACATTTTCTTATCGTTTGGAGTCCGGTGAGGATAATAAATTAAGATTAGTGTATCACCATGGCTCGATATTAATTATACGAGGACGTCTTACGTGTAGAAAAAGCCGAGCGAAGTCGGAAACGTCGCCAACTGCGGCAAATATTCTTCACCAAAAGAATTCCAGACGGTGAATTCATTCGAAGTTATCGGCTAAATCACAGTGTTTTCGAAGAGTTGTGTAAAGAACTAAACCCGTTTGTCCCTAAAAAGCCAGCTTCTGGAATAGATCCCGTGACCAAGGTAAGTCCAGTTATACCTACAATTTTCATGACTAGAATATTTTCTGTAGCCCGCGACTTGGTAGAAGATACCTACTTGACGATAAAAAATATCATATTTGTTGCTATAATATACCTACTTACTTATAATCTAGCTACAAAATTTCAATCATACATAGGTATTATCTATTTTTAAAGTGAAAAGAAAGAGTAACAAATATTCATACTTACAGATACATATACAAATAACTATAATTATATCCAATCATAAAAGAGAAGTGATTATTTAGTACATAACTTGGTTCATTTAATTAAGCTAATGAATAAATGAACCTGTTTATCTCTACACTTTGTTGTACTTTAATGTGGTAAAGGGTGTTTTTGTACTTAGCCAATGGTTTTTAATCATGGCTTAACATAATATTTCAGGTTCTATGCAATGTATGACCTACCTGGCATCTGTGGATGCATTGAGTGCACCCATATCTCTATAGTAAAGCCTATGCATCAGGAAGAAAGGTTTTTTAATAGAAAACATTAGAGTATTTAGAAAACCTTACCAACAATACAGATGAGACTGATGCTATGTTATTAGGTAAGTTCAGTGTTAATTTGCGCAATAAAACATATACTTAAATAATGTTTCACTTGTCTGTGTCCTTATCACGAACAAAACCAGTAATCAAATTAGTTTACATAGTAATAAAATAGTTAGGAAATTGAAGGAAAGGTGAGTAGGAAGTGTATTCACTGAAATTGGCTATTAACTTTCTTTTTCCTACAAGTACATAATTATGCTTGTGTTTACTATGAATCAATGTTCACCTCCGAGTGTTAAATTATATCAATCTAAAATGTCATGACAATCTTCATAGATTGTAAGGATGCTTTTCATCAAATGATTATAACATATACATATATATTGTTTTACAATGTGAGGAAAATTATAGCTTTAAATGTTTGATTCTTAGTAAATGTATTTTTCTATTGTTTCAGGCAACAAGAGTGATTGTTTCAAAACATAAATAAAAAAGAATGTACTTTTTAAATTATTTTATTTATTTCTGTTAGTGTTCGATTAAGATGTTGTAATTAACCTAATGTTACACTCAAGGTGTTGTGTTTTTCCCTCTCCATGTTTAATATTTGCTTTCATTCATCATTATGTAGCACCATGGGATGAGTGTATTGTCGCAGTATTGGCCTCGAAACTGTAAAATAAAAAAAATAATAAAATAAATTCCTCGAGTTTGCAATTCTTTCTTTCTTTCTTCCTTTCAATACATACTGCAAGTCAAGTCAAATATTTCTTTATTCAAGGGTTACATAACATAATACTTTTGAATTGTCACTGAATACAATGCAATGTGGTTCAGAACTTATATCTACCGAGAAGATACCAGTAAGAAACTCAATAGATTTGTTACGGTAGCAGTGTCTAACATATTGATGTGTATCCACTTTAGACTAAGTCAAATAGTTTTTTTTGATGAGTGAAGAAACAATAAGTACACTACACACTTAGTGCAATGTAATTTTGAAAACACACACATTAAGTCTAATCGCCTAAAAGAACGTGTTACCTTTTTCCATTGCTGGACTGTTTTAATGGCACCCCCATACTATTCAGCTGCATCGAAATATCCTCCCATAGTCGCTTAGAGCGTGCCCGACCCTCCACGCTGTGAGATATCCACGGGCCAACTCCTTATGAGATGTTAAAAAATCTAGTAACGCCTTTACTTAGCATACTGTCGCAGTCATTGAATACTGAAACATAAAATCACAAGAATCTAAGTTGCGTACTCCAACCAGCTAACTTTGTTGGACAAATCCAAGAAAAATTACACCTATTAACACTGTGAAAAATCTAGAACTCAGAAGTAATTCATCAATTATTAAACAGTAAGTAAATATTATTATTTTAACAATTCATACTTGCCAAAAATTTACAAGGAAGAAAAAGCAAAAAATTATTTGATTCAAAGTTTACTGAACAGCGAAAACTTTCAAATCTGTCACTTGTCAGAAAAAATCTTGGTGTTGCCAAAAATAATTAAAAATTTTGTCACTACACATGAACACAGTTTTTATAAATCAATGACTTTAATTTTAAACAAATCTGGATAATCAATTTTACAGATTACTTATGTAGAAATATAAATCACGAATGCAGGAAAAGAATTTCAATCACGAATGTAGGAAAAGGTCCTAATTGTAAATGTGTAAACCGATTTTTTTTTTCGTTTAACACTTCAACAGTGTTCGATTCGCTGACATAGAGGCATGCGCCGCGAGGGTAAATTTTATCGCGATTTTATGAAGTGTCAAAAAAAAAATAACGTCAACTGCTGATTGGCTGAAATTAGTACGGTGGATTATCACCCAATCAACGGTATAGAATTTTTTATCGTCTCACGCGATAAATATGACGTATTGCGCATGCTAGGCCTGATAAACACGTCACTTAATTTCAATAAAGAACATCGACTGAGGTACGGACAGGCGTACGAGTGGGCCACGAGACCGGGCCTCACATCCCGGTGATAATGTAGCGGGGCACCGTCTTGTTGGAACCACATTCTCACCCAGCGGAATTTCGTCTATCATTTCTGAAACCATACATGAGGACAGTACACAGTCCAATGTGTACATAAATTTTATTTTTGTACCATATTTGAACAGAGTTGTAACATGTTGGCAACTTTATTTGGGATCACTTTTCGATAGCCATAGAGTAAATTTTAATATGTTTTATGAATAAAATAATTACCACGATTTAGTCAATATTAGGCATTAAAAAATTATTGGTACTTAATGTAGTGTTAATTAAACAAAAAAGGGATAAATCCTTAATTTTAGAGCTTTTTCTACTGCTTTAAAACAAAATCATTCTGTATTACCGATTTTTCGAAGTTTACCGTTCGGAATGCATCACTAAATATCCCTCCACGGCACGTCCGATGGTTTGTCTATGGATCCGCAAGAATGAGGATCTACTTGTTCGTATACGACAAGCGTGGGGAGTAGGTCTTAAATCCGAAGTTCGTTGATTCTTCGTTTCGATCCGAAAGTTCTTTTTCGTTTTCGGGAGTAGGCCTCCAGGTCCGGTGAAACCATAATAGCCCAGTCATATTAGTTAAAAAAAGGGGTCGACCTCGGAATGAAAGATAATAAGCTGCAAATTGGTATGAACCTTTGTTTTGTCATTCTAAATGTTGTCTCAAAAGTCACAATCGTTATCGTGTCCTCGTCTCAAGATATTCAAGGTCAAAGGTCACAAAAATCGGTTTTTCACGAATATCTGGCTTCCTATCGGTTAAATGAGATTTGCATTTATTATAAAAGTTGTAGGCTATAAAATTCCCTACAACTTTTGTTTAAACTTTTTTTTCATACGACCAACCGTTTTGAAGGTAGAGCGCGAAGAGTGCACATCGTACAGTCAGCGTCATATAGTTCGTGATACTCAGGGTACTCTAATAAATAGACGCAACTAAAAAGTCAATAATATCGGTACACACAAAGTTTTCTTATTGTTGTCAACAGTTTTGTCGCTCAAAAGGTCGTCACACCTAAAATGTCATATAAATCGGCTCAGTCTAACTGCCATAAATATGGTTACAGTCTTCCCGCCAATTGTATCCAAACGTTCTAAGTGTTCAAAAATATGAAACACATTAGAAAAATAAACCTTACTCCTATACTATTTAAATATTATTTTCCTAATCAATTAGTTTCAAAAAATGTAAACACAAAGTGAAAGCGATAGAAACTACTGCTGTCCTTTTCATTTTAAGCCCGACGTCATAGACTTCTGTTTTGTTTTGTATAGAACTTCAGAATTTCTTGCATAGCCATTTACGATATCTGGGGGCACGGCAGTGGGGAGGACCAAGTCAAGCAAAAAAAACCGGCACGGCCGTACCATCCTTATCAGGCCATTTTCGATCCCCTATAGCTTCCTTGTAGACAAAACTAGAAACTTGAATTTTTAGTACGGACGATATGTCTCAAGGTATGTTAAAAAAATATAAGCAATAAACAGCTACAGCTAAATAGACGTTAACCTCAATGATAATGAATATGAGTTATGAGGTATATTTCGTATTTAATTTTACTTGTGTACCTAACTGAAATGAACACATTCCGTATTAACGATAAACTGAGCAGTTCTGATAAAGCTACTTTCGAACGTAACAAAAGACATAAAAAATCCAAATCGCATAATAAACCTATTTTGGCTATTTCACTGCACTGTCTCTAATATTACACTTCACATTGATACGACTGATGGGTAGTTGATGGTTAGTTGACATAAACTGACAGATAATAGAATTACATTCAAACACTAAATCTAGTGTGAAAATCATCAGCCAGCATGAAACCTCAATACGCGATTGCGTAATGAGGTTTCATGCTGGCGTATTTTTCTAATGTGTTTCATATTTTTGAACACTTAGAACGTTTGGATACCATTGGCGGGAAGACTGTTACCATATTTATGGCAGTTAGACTGAGCCGATTTATATGACATTTTAGGTGTGTCGACCTTTTGAGCGACAAAACTGTTGGCAACAATAAGAAAACTTTGTGTGTACCGATATTATTGACTTTTTAGTTGCGTCTATTTATTAGAGTACCCTGAGTATCACGAACTATATGACGCTGACTGTACAGTCATATACGGCCTAATGCAAGGTCAAGCGTGAGTTATGGTTATCAGTACGTTATAAAGTCAATTATTTACTTGGAAATTATAATTATTAAACAATGCCCATTATTTATGTACTAACTATTAATTATTTATATTTAATTAAAGTAAGTAACTTGATTATTTATGTGACCTTTGACCTTGAATATCTTGAGACGCGGACACGATAACGATTGTGACTTTTGAGACAACATTTAGAATGACAAAACAAAGGCTCATAGCAATTTGCAGCTTATTATCTTTCATTCCGAGGTGAAAGCCCTAATATGACTGGGCTATAATGGTTTTGTATCTACTAAAAATGTATCAACCGACTATTTGAAACGGTAAAATATGTTGGATGTGAGAATTTCAGATTGAATATACAACGTGTAACGGAAAGGGTATAACAATATCAAAAATACCAAAGCAGTTAACGGTTACAAACTGTATGGGACCATTTGTAGCTGTGTACACGCATTTATTGATTCAATATTTTTTTTTGAAATATCAGTCAAATACAAGTCAAAATTTTGACTAAGTCACGCTTGCACAACACTATCACAGTATTGTTGGAATCGTCGAAAGACTTGGACGTACCTACCTATTATGCTATTAATTTAAATATCACAATGGTGGTTCATCTTTTAGTGTTTACTGAATCACATCTGAAATTTGTTGGTTTAGCGTTTCTCATTTTGACAATTCAGTTAAGTCATTGAGTTGTCGTCGCCGTGACAACATCTTGTGTTTTTGCCTTTCTGGATTACCTACTTACTACGGATAGCCTAGTGATATTTCGTGATGTTTTTGAGCAATCAAGAATATTCGAGATGATTCTCTGTGTCGCAGCAACCGACGGCAGCGTGATGGCCGACCGAGAGCTAGGGAAAGAGATTTAAGAAACCATCAAAACGCTCGTTTCCATCTGTGGATTGGGCGAGGAGGTCGTATCACATGGCCAGCTCGGTCACCAGACCTCACTCCGTTGGACTTCTTCTTGTGGGACTAATTTAAAAGGAAGGTGTACGCTGTAGCATGCTCGTCAAGGGAAGAGATGATAGAAAGCATCAAGGCCGCGTTCTGTACAGTGACACCACAAATGTTGCATAATGTTCGCGCATCTTCTAAGAAAGTACTAGGCGCGCATGTCGAGGAAGGAGGTGGAGAAATTCAGGATCGCAGTGATTGTCGTGAAGTGATAACGTGATTTGGGGTCGCTGACCTCAATAGTGTTGTGATGCGTTTGTTTACGTTTTAGTCAGTCATTATAGTTAATATTTTTTTATTTCATAAAAACAATAAAGTGTTTATTTTAACTCGGGATTTCGTATATAGAATCTATACAAGGTATAGTATCCACCTACTTTACATTGTTACCCCCTTTCCGTTACAGGTTGTATAAACTTAAAAATTATGATAATAGAGCGCTTTTTCGATTCTTTTCGTTTTGCATTTTAACGATATAAACCGTTTTGGATCTCAAAGCGCCCGTTAACTATTTTCTTTTTATATTTTTGTTGCATTTTCATTTCAAAGGGGTTTCATTCTATAACGTCAATATTTTTTAATATTACGGTTTCAAAAATTATCGACTCAAGTTTATAACTAAAAATAACCTTACTGTTAGATGTTCTCAATCTACAAAATGACCTAAGGCCAGTCTTAATAGACCAATGTTGAGACACCAGCCAGGGCAATGAAACATGAATTACAAGAAAAATGGAGAGAAATACATTTCTGGATGTGGAAGTAAATAAATCTCCAATGTTGATATCATTCGTTACCTGTCGGTGAATAATGAACTGTTTATTTTAATGAATCTAACAGACTATCCGGAGTGCACATTGGTTACTATCAACAGAATACATTCCTAGCTAGCTAGTTAGTGTCCTGAAGTTGGCATTGAACATGCTACGAATTTATATCCTGCATGTACATTAGAAAAAAATGCGCCAGACAACCACACCAATCATCTGGCCACAAACCAAGGTTTCCCCTTGTAGTATAAGCACCAGAGGATACTAACTGGGGGCGTCATCCCAGCACACCCAGACTCAAGTCAGTTTAGAAAAGTTTATTTTCCATTGACCTGACCGGGAATAGAACCCGGGACCTTTTGTGCGTTGAACGCTTACCTTAGCCACTGTGTTACCAAGGTCGTGAAGAGGACTATCTAACACAAAAATATTTTTTGAATTTGAAACAGCTCTTTCTGAGATTACTGCTTTAAACCGACTTTCAGCTGTATAATATTAGTATAGATCTCTAAAGTAATCAAACGTAGGGTTGGTCCTTGAATAATGTTCTGTTGGTTCACAAAAACCTAGAGCTGATCAAAATATTGGAACCGAACCCAGAGATTTCACTTTGTTTGGTTTTCCTAGTTTGGTTACGAGGTTTGAATCATATGATTGTCCCATAAGAATGAAATTTGCATGTTTCGGAAGCCACGTTTAAGAACTCTGTCCCGATGCTCCAAATAGGTCTGGATTCCATTGTAAGGTTTACGGAGGTCAGATGGCAATCGGTTCAATGCAATAAACAGGCTCGTCAAATCAGGATCATAGTAGTATCGGGCTCTGGCCTCTATAAAGGAAATTCAAACGGGACTCTCGCTAGGAAATAACCAAAGGAATAGTAGGAAAAATGTAAAAGGTAGATAGTGTACATATCAATTCTCAATCAATAACCACGGTTACACAAGGTTTCAGAATCTTAATTGTTAACACTCATCCAACGATGAAAAAGCTAGTTGTCTTAATGATGACTGTCCAAATTTTAGGTAGGTACCTGAATATAAATTATAAGATTTTCGCTTTCCATTTTAAACATTTAAAATAATTTAACGGGTCAAAACGCGACGCCATTTTTATTTAGTAGTTAATACGAACTAAATTATTTAATTAAATTATTTATTAAATTAGTTTAAATGTTTAAGCATTTGAATGCGATTAAAGGTATACTCTTTTAAACTGATGTTCAGACCACTGCATGCAGATTATTTATTGTTAGACGCATGCTGATGATTTCAAAATATCTTATATACCTACTACCATCGTAAACTGTGAAATGAAACAAATGCATAGGTAAGTGACAAAATTCATCACATTCCTTACATAAAAATGCGCTTATTAAAAAAATCCGCTTCGTATTTTGTTCACTATAGTTTTGTATAAAGTTTAAAAGTTGAATTAGATAAAACACGTGCGTATATTATTTTAAATGATAAACTCACTTAAGCTTATTTTTGGTAGACACCGCCCTCTGTCGAGGACTTTAGAAATCAGAACGCCGATAAAAAGACAGCATGCTACAAGGTTCTCTGCAATAAAATACAGTTCGCTATGTTGCCGGCAGATGGTTCGTGTGCTTGTTTTACTTTTAAACAAATTTACATGTTTTGTATAAAAAATACCCGTACAGACTTGTATTTGAATTAGGTAAATATGACAACTAAAAAATTATGGCATAATAAACAACCATTAATTTATTTTGGTTACTAATTTCTATGCAAAACTTTGGTAGATGAAATATTTTAACATGTTTAAGTATAAAGCTAAAGTCTTTACTCGAATAACGAAAGTCAGTTAAGAATCCCATTTAATTGGTGTGTCCTTGTTAGTACTTAAGTTTAATTTGAGACCATTAGTTGCAATTCATTAGGCGTGGCAACATAAACCAGACAAGCGTGTGTCGGACTCATTCGGCAAAGATTCCGCCTAAACTAATTGTCCTTTCGTTCCATCTCTTTTTGTTGTCTTACCTAGTAAATAAATTAGCTGATTGAGGCAATTTTTTGTTATTTATTTGATAAGTTTGTCTCTACATTGTTTTCATGGCTTGAGTCTGGAGGCCTACTCCCGAAAACGAAAAAGAACTTTCGGATCGAAACGAAGAATCAACGAACTTCGGATTTAAGACCTACTCCCCACGCTTGTCGTATACGAACAAGTAGATCCTCATTCTTGCGGATCCATAGACAAACCATCGGACGTGCCGTGGAGGGATATTTAGTGATGCATTCCGAACGGTAAACTTCGAAAAATCGGTAATACAGAATGATTTTGTTTTAAAGCAGTAGAAAAAGCTCTAAAATTAAGGATTTATCCCTTTTTTGTTTAATTAACACTACATTAAGTACCAATAATTTTTTAATGCCTAATATTGACTAAATCGTGGTAATTATTTTATTCATAAAACATATTAAAATTTACTCTATGGCTATCGAAAAGTGATCCCAAATAAAGTTGCCAACATGTTACAACTCTGTTCAAATATGGTACAAAAATAAAATTTATGTACACATTGGACTGTGTACTGTCCTCATGTATGGTTTCAGAAATGATAGACGAAATTCCGCTGGGTGAGAATGTGGTTCCAACAAGACGGTGCCCCGCTACATTATCACCGGGATGTGAGGCCCGGTCTCGTGGCCCACTCGTACGCCTGTCCGTACCTCAGTCGATGTTCTTTATTGAAATTAAGTGACGTGTTTATCAGGCCTAGCATGCGCAATACGTCATATTTATCGCGTGAGACGATAAAAAATTCTATACCGTTGATTGGGTGATAATCCACCGTACTAATTTCAGCCAATCAGCAGTTGACGTTATTTTTTTTTTGACACTTCATAAAATCGCGATAAAATTTACCCTCGCGGCGCATGCCTCTATGTCAGCGAATCGAACACTGTTGAAGTGTTAAACGAAAAAAAAAATCGGTTTACACATTTACAATTAGGACCTTTTCCTACATTCGTGATTGAAATTCTTTTCCTGCATTCGTGATTTATATTTCTACATAAGTAATCTGTAAAATTGATTATCCAGATTTGTTTAAAATTAAAGTCATTGATTTATAAAAACTGTGTTCATGTGTAGTGACAAAATTTTTAATTATTTTTGGCAACACCAAGATTTTTTCTGACAAGTGACAGATTTGAAAGTTTTCGCTGTTCAGTAAACTTTGAATCAAATAATTTTTTGCTTTTTCTTCCTTGTAAATTTTTGGCAAGTATGAATTGTTAAAATAATAATATTTACTTACTGTTTAATAATTGATGAATTACTTCTGAGTTCTAGATTTTTCACAGTGTTAATAGGTGTAATTTTTCTTGGATTTGTCCAACAAAGTTAGCTGGTTGGAGTACGCAACTTAGATTCTTGTGATTTTATGTTTCAGTATTCAATGACTGCGACAGTATGCTAAGTAAAGGCGTTACTAGATTTTTTAACATCTCATAAGGAGTTGGCCCGTGGATATCTCACAGCGTGGAGGGTCGGGCACGCTCTAAGCGACTATGGGAGGATATTTCGATGCAGCTGAATAGTATGGGGGTGCCATTAAAACAGTCCAGCAATGGAAAAAGGTAACACGTTCTTTTAGGCGATTAGACTTAATGTGTGTGTTTTCAAAATTACATTGCACTAAGTGTGTAGTGTACTTATTGTTTCTTCACTCATCAAAAAAAACTATTTGACTTAGTCTAAAGTGGATACACATCAATATGTTAGACACTGCTACCGTAACAAATCTATTGAGTTTCTTACTGGTATCTTCTCGGTAGATATAAGTTCTGAACCACATTGCATTGTATTCAGTGACAATTCAAAAGTATTATGTTATGTAACCCTTGAATAAAGAAATATTTGACTTGACTTGCAGTATGTATTGAAAGGAAGAAAGAAAGAAAGAATTGCAAACTCGAGGAATTTATTTTATTATTTTTTTTATTTTACAGTTTCGAGGCCAATACTGCGACAATACACTCATCCCATGGTGCTACATAATGATGAATGAAAGCAAATATTAAACATGGAGAGGGAAAAACACAACACCTTGAGTGTAACATTAGGTTAATTACAACATCTTAATCGAACACTAACAGAAATAAATAAAATAATTTAAAAAGTACATTCTTTTTTATTTATGTTTTGAAACAATCACTCTTGTTGCCTGAAACAATAGAAAAATACATTTACTAAGAATCAAACATTTAAAGCTATAATTTTCCTCACATTGTAAAACAATATATATGTATATGTTATAATCATTTGATGAAAAGCATCCTTACAATCTATGAAGATTGTCATGACATTTTAGATTGATATAATTTAACACTCGGAGGTGAACATTGATTCATAGTAAACACAAGCATAATTATGTACTTGTAGGAAAAAGAAAGTTAATAGCCAATTTCAGTGAATACACTTCCTACTCACCTTTCCTTCAATTTCCTAACTATTTTATTACTATGTAAACTAATTTGATTACTGGTTTTGTTCGTGATAAGGACACAGACAAGTGAAACATTATTTAAGTATATGTTTTATTGCGCAAATTAACACTGAACTTACCTAATAACATAGCATCAGTCTCATCTGTATTGTTGGTAAGGTTTTCTAAATACTCTAATGTTTTCTATTAAAAAACCTTTCTTCCTGATGCATAGGCTTTACTATAGAGATATGGGTGCACTCAATGCATCCACAGATGCCAGGTAGGTCATACATTGCATAGAACCTGAAATATTATGTTAAGCCATGATTAAAAACCATTGGCTAAGTACAAAAACACCCTTTACCACATTAAAGTACAACAAAGTGTAGAGATAAACAGGTTCATTTATTCATTAGCTTAATTAAATGAACCAAGTTATGTACTAAATAATCACTTCTCTTTTATGATTGGATATAATTATAGTTATTTGTATATGTATCTGTAAGTATGAATATTTGTTACTCTTTCTTTTCACTTTAAAAATAGATAATACCTATGTATGATTGAAATTTTGTAGCTAGATTATAAGTAAGTAGGTATATTATAGCAACAAATATGATATTTTTTATCGTCAAGTAGGTATCTTCTACCAAGTCGCGGGCTACAGAAAATATTCTAGTCATGAAAATTGTAGGTATAACTGGACTTACCTTGGTCACGGGATCTATTCCAGAAGCTGGTTTTTTAGGGACAAACGGGTTTAGTTCTTTACACAACTCTTCGAAAACACTGTGATTTAGCCGATAACTTCGAATGAATTCACCGTCTGGAATTCTTTTGGTGAAGAATATTTGCCGCAGTTGGCGACGTTTCCGACTTCGCTCGGCTTTTTCTACACGTAAGACGTCCTCGTATAATTAATATCGAGCCATGGTGATACACTAATCTTAATTTATTATCCTCACCGGACTCCAAACGATAAGAAAATGTTGTCGTAAGATTTGACGTTTAGATCAGAACGGACGACGAAAACTTAGACGTCAAATTGCACTCGGGAGTAGCTCATTCGAACGGATAAGTGTCAAAAACACCAATAGTTCGGAGGGAATCGAATACGCCGGATTCGAAAGCTTTGAAGAGTAGCAAAAGTCACCGAACGTTGCGGATCCGTCGTCCGCAACGTTCGTTTCGTTTTCGGGAGTAGGCCTCCTGATCCGTCATACAAATTAGATTCTTCACAAAATTCAATAAATAGGCTTTTTATTTATTATTTTAGTGTTTTGACGAAGTTTTGCACACTTTTGTTTAGGGACCTTAAATAAAAGCACGCGATCCTCAGCGGTTAAGGATGCGTACGCTACGCAAGATTTAATATTTTCACGTTCTATAATATGATGAAGTCTACTTGCAAACGAGTAGGAACTGAGCCGTATAAATCGTGCGTAGCGTGTGTATTCTACGCCTCATAACTATATGGACCGCTTCATTCTTCGATCCAAGAAACAGGCAGATATACGAACGAACGTTCAAGTGAACCAAAAAAAAATCATCTCCCCTTTCGGTTTGGGATTTGAACCCACGACCCTTACATATCACGCGTGCTGCTCTTTTTATTATATTAACCTTTTAGTCTTCAGTTCTTTTGATAGTTGAAGTTCGCTAGAGCGGCGTGTAGCACTATAAAAAATATAAAAATCTGTAGCCAAGTGAACCTTTAAATATGTTTCGGAACCCTAAAACCTAATATACCCACTCTCCAATTTTAATTTAATAACCTCCCTCATTTGTCAACTCAACCTCAACTCCACCCAAACCCTTTTAAGTTAAGGTTACACTAGGTGTGTAAAAACAGGCCTTATGTCATACGTCCATGTTGTGTTAATGTATCATCATGGTGTGATCTTCAGAGTGTAGATATACGATCTAAAATAGAGTCATCAATTTAGTTACGAGCGTTAATGAACTAGCAAACTGACTGTTTAAATACCTACTATAAGAGGCTTTAATTGAAGTATGAAGGACAAATTGTTCTGTGTCTTATGTAATCGGTAAAATAAAGATTTTAGGAGGCAAACATCAAAAGCTCTTATTCCAGACGTAAATTATATATTTTAGTATTTAAAGGTTTGTTTATTTTAGTAATGTGAAAAGTAAACGTTGCAGTAACTTTACTTCTGAAAACAAAATTACAAGGGCAAAAGCTTCTTGCACGGCGCGGCTATCAATTTTTTATTTATTTCGTAACTGGATCCTTAATCAGAAGAATTGCTCCTCTTTGAAAGTGTTTAATATGTGGAGCAAGTATGCGAGATACGTTATTAGTAAACTAGGTTTATTTCAGTTCATTATGTCACTCGCCGCTATCATGCACATGCTACGGTCAAGGATGTCCTATTTGTTTAGTCAAGCTTGTTATTCATAATATTTAATTTAATATTTTTAATAAAACGTATAATTTATATTTAGAACAAGTCACATTTAATATGTGTACAGTAATAAAATTAAAACATTGTGAAGTTTACATTTTATTTCATTTCAACAATTTGGGTAAAACTATAAGTACAAGTTTTTTTTACTTTAAATAAGAAATTAAATACACTTTGTATAGTTATACATATATATTTTAGAAATAAGTAGATGGATGTATGATGTTACACAACTAGTAACATGTTATTTATTAAAAATTCAAACAGCTGACATCGGTGGAAGTCATGGGTAACCAGAGTCATTAAATAAATTACATTTTTCGAAATGCTATAATGGTTAACGGAAACTATTAAACCTCTACTAGATATTGATCGTGGCTTCGTTTACCTTCCACTCCTACCTGGGTTAAGACGATGATTATATGGGGACTGCTTTAGATAAATAACTAAAATACCTTTTTTTCTCATGTACTTAGGTATATCTCCTATTCATCACTATCTCATTGAAAGTTTCATTGGGAAATGTTTCAATAAAATTAAATTTTTGTTATGGTTTTGCTTCAATGGAACATATTATCCACGTTTTTAGATGCAAATTTATTTTTACAAGATTCTGATACAACTATTATCACTGCAGCCTACATCATATAGGATATAACTTGTTTTCCCTCGCTCATTGCAATGATTAATTCATTCGATAAGATAATATGACACTGTGTGTTTTACTTCTCGGACTCTCCAAAATTACCCTCGAGCTCTATTTTATTTAAACTAACTTAAAAGCTTCCAGCTGAGATGACCTAACCTTAGCGTATGTAATTAATCCTTGAATAGTAAAACTAGTACGTACGCACGTTTGTTGCGTACCCTGTACCATTAAACGCATGGCCACTCAGAATTATGATCTCTGTTGCGGATATCCCAAAGTTAAAGAAACGCAGCTTTTATTTTACGACGTAAATTTATTTTCCTTTTGTTAATTTTCACGTTCACTGTCGCTAAGCAACTATGTCTTTGAACAGTCTATGACATCCTCCGGGGAGGGAAGGACCGGGAGGTCTAAAGTAGACCTTTATGAGGTAATGTCGCCAAACCGAACTGGCGTATTTACTACTCTACCAGATCGTGTAGTTAGTCGTTGGTCAGTCGGAGTCACATATAGTTCGTCTTTTGTCTGTATTTCTAAAGGGAAAAGTTTTTGGACAGGTCTAATTTTTTCACTGTCACCGGTCCCTGAATTGTCCACCCCAATTTTGTTTTGATAGCAGTAAGGTTGTTTTCTAAATGGACTACTTCGCCGGTCAGAAGAAAGCCTGAAAAGTCAGCACCTATTAGTAAGTCGATTGTGTCTGGACAGTCAGTCGTATCAGTTAAACAAATTGATTTGAGACTTAGTTGATTGGCTACAGATGAAGGAACCTTAGGTAACATACCACAAATTTCAGTTTTCTCTACTACAGAAATTACAAAATTAAAATTGGACACAGTACTTTTAAGAAGTAAATTGTATACAAAATGTTCTGTCTTCGTTTCTATACCGCCGAATAAAGAATGGTTCATACTTTCCTTCCTGATAGGTTTTATATCCAACTTTTTCATCAAATCTTTACGTACATACGACCTCTGTGCACCACTATCCATCAAACCTCTTACGCAAATTTCTTTATTGCCGTAGACAATTTTGACAGCAAAAGTTTGAAGTAAAGTTGTTGACTTTATTTGACAAAGCAGTGACTTTTCTGTTGACTTCTTGTCATCATGATTGTTATCTGAACTGTTGAATGATTTTATGGAATTTTTGTTATGATTGTCCTCAATTTCCGCACACATTAATGTAACATGGCGTTTCTTGCAAAATAAACATTTAGGGAAGCTTCTGCACTTCTTGGCAATGTGATTAGGTCTCAAACATATTACGCAAGCCTTTTTATTGTTTAAGAAATCTTGCCTTTCTTTGAGAGTTAATTTTATGGCCTTGTTACACTCTGAACTTGCATGGGAATCTTTCTCGCACCAGAGACACATACTTCGGAGAGATAAATATGACGAATTCTTATTCTCGGCTCTATCAGCTTTTGTGTTCGTTATAAAACAAGCAGTTGGTAGTTTAGAGTCTGAAGAGCCTGCAAGGGCATGAAACCTTCCCGTGCTATCCTGATTCTCTTCTCAGATTCAACCTCTTGTCTTAGAAACTGAACTAACTTACTCAGATCATCTCCCTTCTCTTCATTTCGTACTCGGATTCTGTTCCATGTTCTTAGAATGTCTATTGGCAAGGCTGATTCTATCATAGGGAAAAGCACTGAATCATATTTATTCTTCGTCACGCCTAATGTTTCCAACGCCTGTAAGTGGGTTTGAAGGCTATCGTAGAGTGACGACAAATCTTCAATTTGGCCACCTTGATTCATATTGACTAAACTAAGAAGGCCCCTTACATAGGTTTCTATAAGAAAGTCATCGCGGGCGAAACGATTTTTCAGTGCGCTTAACGCTTTATGATAGTTTTCTCCAGAAGGAGGGTATGTTTCTACTAACAATCTGGCGCTTGAACCGTTTTCCATTGCTTGTAATAGAAATTGAAACTTGTCAATATCTTCTAATTCGATATTTTCGTGTATTTTCCTAAATTGCCCCCAAAATAATAACCAGTTTTTTACATTACCGTCAAATTTGACCAATTCCAGTTTGGGAATGTTAATGGTTTTCTTTGCTGGGGATTTATACGACGACTTGCTGTAAGGCTTGTTCTTCGGCTCTACGAGCTTGCGATAAGTGTTTTGTATCTTTGACCAACGTTGACGATATCCAAAACCCTTGTCTTGGTCATTTTGAAACAGGACCTCGTCAAATATTTCGGCCTCACACCACACGTCTCGGAGAGCTGCCTCGGTAGCCATCAATTGCTCAGCCACATCAGCAAGGAGTGAAAAGGATTCGTCGAGCTCATCGAGATTTTTGGCTTCGACCGTTTTGTCGAAGCCATCTGCCGACATTGTGAATTCACGACGTAACTGCGTCCTTTTCCTTTTTAGGGAATCCATATTTGTTTATCACTACCACGGTCGCCACTAAATGTTGCGGATATCCCAAAGTTAAAGAAACGCAGCTTTTATTTTACGACGTAAATTTATTTTCCTTTTGTTAATTTTCACGTTCACTGTCGCTAAGCAACTATGTCTTTGAACAGTCTATGACAATCTCATTCTTCGTCATTCATGGAGTGAGTCGTGAGTCGTTTGTCGAAGCGCGCGCAGTCTGTTTAAGAACCCCGAGCATCACGCACGTCAGTGACTGATACCTTTGTAAACAAAACGACCCATCCGAAACAACCAAAATGAACATCAGCCGCATGTCCATTATCAAATTCCTGGAGCTGGTGAGTTTTTATAGTGTTTTTTTTTTGTGGACCCACCCACGCTAACATCTGCGCTCCAAGCGTCCGAATTAGGGTGAGTCCACTTTCTTTCTTGTTTACCTTGGCCGACCGGCGATCCCTAAGATTTTATCGTGCTGTACTAGCACCTGCCACTGTACCTGGTATACAAGATTTTTATATCCAGACATATTCTGTACATAGAAACAATTTTATTGTTTATGTTTTGATCGACAAATCTTTTGCTTGATATTTTTATGATCAAATTACCATTAGTATTTTCATTAGTTATATATTTCGTATCCTACATACATACCTTCATAGTCTTTGCATGGCACTTGACTTATTAATAATAATTATTTTTCGTGTTCATAAATTAAAAATGTATCTGAATATTTAGTTTGTTTTTAACGTAATAAAATTTTTGTACCTAGTTATAAAGCCAAAGAAAGCTTGTATTACATAATTCGGTATAAATTTGTTTTGTTTATACTGAAAACATAATTATTTATTCAAGCATGTCAACAGTCCAGTCAATATTATTTTAGATATTGAATTAACTGAACACTATAATAATGAGTTTGAGTAAACCTAACAAAGTTGACTCTACATAACAGATATAAGTTAGATTTGAAGTAAAATTTCCTTTCACAATTGTTGCAATTAGTACAACTACAAAAACAATAGAATTTAACAAAGCACATATCTTACTATCACAAAACAAATGCGAAACATCGCACCTATTTAGTGACTGACAGCTTGAATATTCATTAGTGAAATTTTCAAAACGCTTCGCTGGACTCTCTAAAGACTTAATTTATGGTGAAAAGAAGTGACGTAGTAATCGAGCATTAGGGATTCAAACGGTAGATGTACTCCTGACATGAGAATTGAGTACAGTCGGCGTTGCACGCGATGTTAAACTTGGAATGATATCGTCGATGGCGAGGGCGTTGACTTTCGTTTGCTTTCATTCATAACAAGTCGGCTTACAAACGAACGCGCACCAAAATAAAGATTTGAATTATACTATTCACTGAGTTTTTTAATAGATTCTTTAAAGTTTGTAGCGTTGATGCTACTTATGCGTCTTTATCAATAACATTGTTATTCGTGATTAGGCTGTAAACTACGTAAATGTGGGTATAGTAACTATATAAATCAGAGTTCACCAAAATGCTGCTTTCAAGAAACAGACCTAGAGTCCAATTTTGTGACAACCCCGAGCAGAGAGTAAAAAAAACTGAACATTCTTGGAATGAGCCCCTATTTCAATTAGTTTATTTGTGTAGGTCCCACGGGCCGCAATCCTAGTCATGTTGTTTGGGACTGAAATAAATAAATTAATGGTTCTTGGTATGTATTCGTCATAATTACCGAAATATAGATGACAGAGCTTAACCATTCTCAAAATACATATTATTTATCTGATCATTTACAAGAAATAGCCAATCTACCTATCTTGTTACAGCTCTTACTTCCACATATCTAAATTACTTTGCTGATTGTGACAGTAAAATTTTTCAAGATTATTTGGTAATACTATAAAAAAGATAGTTAATACCCAGAGAAGATATCTATCATGTAAATAGTTTTATCGGCTTTACCTATTTTAAATTCGAGATGTTGTGAACAAATTTTAAAAGTACGAACCTTGTTGTATCCATTAGGTATTTCAAAATGAAGACCTTTATTTTTCAATTATGTTTTTGTACTAATAATTGAGCTTTTATCTTGCCGATGTGTTCAACTTAATTACTCGCTATGTAGACGTGACTACTACCCGAATGACATAAGCAGTTCAAAATAGCGAAGTGACCAATCAATTGTCCTCAGTTATTTTGTTTATACCGCGTAACCTTGACCATTGGATAAGCTTGCACGAATAAAGGTACTTGAATTATTTAACCTTTAATCATCGCGATAGTGATTCACACAGCTATTTAAATATGTACATCAACATTTGAGAATAATCGAATCATAGATTTTAACTATTTATTTGCATTATTTAAACCTTCACTTCGTGTTCCAATTATATATTAACAGGGTATAACTGCTATTTAACACAGCTCTTTACGAAACGATGACATAATTCAGTCTCTAACACTAAAAGAGGTGACGCGATGGCGTCACTCTGGCGCGTCGGATCTGGTAGGTACCCTTTCAAGTTATCTCTTATATATCGACGCGTCAATATATTGTAAAAATTTCAGCTCTTTTGACGTCGACCGATAGTTCACTTTAGAAAGGGGTAGTAAACGTAGGAAGTACATAAATGTAGGAAGACAGTTCAAGCTAGTTCATGGTATTGGATTCAGATTTAATGGAACGCAAACCACACGCAATTGAAATTTGCCCTTACGCACATTTTTGTAATTATTTTTTTTTCTGTCCATGTTATTTCTGTGCATTAGTTTCGCTAAAATTTGACCACAGTTGTTGATGGAGGTCCAGGGAAGGTTTAAAAGGTTAGAAAATTTGGAAATGTACCCTCGCAGACATATAGCGAACTAAGTGACTTAATCTCGACACCGTTTAATCCTAACAAGGTAAATGTAATTGCAGATAAAGTAACTATCCAAAATAATTTTATCACCGTTATCGACATACACATATTTACCTAGGCAGTTATCAACGACAATGTATTTAAAAAAATATGATACACATCCGTTTCGAAAACGGTTATTACAAAATTTAAAAATTCCATCATATCGTAAAACAAGTAAACACAAGATTAAAGTACTTGGAATACGGATAATCATAGCTGACTAATTTATTAGTAATGCATGTTGAGATATTTAATTGAACTGATTCATATTGAGTGATACTACTTGTACCCACAATTGTTCTTTTTACGAATTGTGCAATGACCGCAATTTCAACCACTGTTATATAATAGGTCATTATACTAGCTTTGTTTTGTCTGTGTAAATCCATAAGGTAGTCATCATTATCTTTTTAGTAATAAGTAAATTCTTTAATTTCCAAATTAAAAAAAGAAAAGTTTTAATTTAGAAAATAATTACAGTTTATGTTACAATCGCCTGGTATTTTTGAAACAACATTTAGAAAAAAAGACAGTTGACTTAATTATAGTATGGATTTATAACGGTGTTTTTATTTCAATTATTATAGTGTTTAATGTTGTCACTTTTTGAAAAGATAAGAAACACCTTCGTAAAATTTTTGTTTAATATTTATAATAATATTAAGATAAATTCAGAATTTTACATACCTGCAGTTACTAAATATCTGTATTCAGGCAAGGAAAATAATCCGAACGAGTCATATTTGACAATCAAACAGTTGCTCATCGTGTACCAAAATAGCCAAAATTATTTTTGTTTGTTACGGAAGTAACCGTTTAAATTAAGTATGTTGGTACTGTTTGAATTAGGTTGGTCGATAACGTGATAAGGAAGGATGAAAATTCAATGATATTTTTATTATTTTAAACAGAAATAATAATTTGGTAAGAGACTTACTGTAAATGGATTTTTGGTTAATTGTACCTAATAAAGATTTATGTTTTCCAACGTGTAATTAGCTTCAATTTGCTTTACATGCGTTCCGAAATCGTTAATTTATGAGTATTTATAATTTCAACAATGCGCAGTGTTGTTTTTAAGTATAGCCCATATAGGTAACATGATTCTTGATAAAAAATAACTGTATTAAAAGATTTATAAATAATATGCCATTATCTGTGTACATGAAACCTGTTTGTAGTTACTTATGTATTCTTAGTAGGTAAAGACGTATTAAATGATTCATTCAAGTGTGAATTTGTTCAGCAAACTCTGTCATACTTATTTTTAAATACAAGAATTGTTTTCATTGTACGCAAGTACCTACCTCGTAATCTATATAAATAAAAATCCATGTTACGAGTAAATGTTTGTCCTCTATGTGCTCCGGACGATTGTGATTAAATTTTAGCGAAGTCTGCAAGACATTTTGCCATAAACATCAAAAGATCAGATACCTACACGTGAAACATAAAAAAATATCTCAACTAAAACCATTTAAAATTAAATGTATTAAAAGATTCTTTGTTTCTTGAAACTTACGTGACATTGCAGCGTATGCAGAGTGTAGCAAGTCTTGTGTAAAAAATAATCGGCAAAATGTGTGCAAGCGCATAACTCTCGAACGATTGCATTAAATTGAAAAAAAAAACTGAGGATTATAAAATAATTATCAGGACAAAATTAGGAGATAGGGATAATTTGGAAATTCATCGTAACCGGGCTCCTAGTATAAAATAAAAGTGAATTAGTGTTTACTAAGCATCAGGGCAACTGTTAAATTCTTGCTCTTTTATTGGGCCACCAGTGTGCCAGTGATGTAAGCCCATTAAATCTATTCTTGAGCGATCTCGGTTTAACGCGCAACGGACGTGGCTTGTAAAATTGTAAACGCAGCCGCGTTGGTTGCGGTGAAGAGTTTATGCCGTTTAGGGAAAATCTACGAAGGACAGATTCATGTCTAAATTTGGAACAGCCATTTCCTCAATCTAATGGTTGGGTTGTATTTACATGGCATGTTTATCCGCTTCCATGATTTCAAATGAAAATTTGGCTGCCAGATTTCATTGATTGATTTACAGTGTAGTTTAGTTGATACCATTTTAAATTAAATTTGAACCACTTACAATTACTATTGGGTATTTTTTTCAATGTTTTTGAATGATAGTAATTTATTTCATGGTTATTAACCTGCCAACACAAATACCCAAGTTGATGATATATTTAACACTAGCTGTTGCCCGCGACTTCGCCCGCGTTATTTCGGGATAAAAAGTATCCTATATGTTAATCTAGTATGTCATCTGTCTTCCTACCAAATTGTATCCAAATCCGTTCTGTAGTTTTTGCGTGAAAGAGTAACAAACATCCATACATCCATACTTACAAACTTTCGCCTTTATAATAGTAGTAGGATTATTTGAATTATAACCTTTAAAATTGCGAAAAAACAAAGCGTTGTTACAATTGAAAATTATATTTAACCTGATGATTTATTTATATCCTCAATAATTTTAACAACGCAAAACAGAAAACAATCATAGCGCCTAAAGTTGATGTAAACCTTACTTTACTTATATTTATAGCTCATTTGATAATGTGATATCTAAAAATGATTTCGTATTATCATTTAGAATATAAAAAAAAGTTTTAATAAATAGTTTTAATTGCTTAATTAGGAAATTCGCTTATTTATGGATTAACCATAAATAAACAAATATTGTGTTTCCTAATTAGGATATATTTTATTATAAAATTACACTGTTCACACCCTTATAATCTTAGGAAGGTATTTCCATTTTAATTTTCCGTTTCTTAATGGGTTTTTCTGTCAAGAACCACATGTAGGTCAATAGTATTTATGAATAAGTTATTTCAAATCGTGACTTTTATGTTGTGTTCTTGATAAGGTATCGAGCGATGTGTAACCCACGTGTTTTTAATGATAAAGATTAAATTAGTCAGCTTAATTAACCTTTATGGCGGTCCCTTTTTAGGTCGTGCGCCATTTTGATTATGAAACTACAATAACTGCCTACCACAAAATTTATAAAAAGACTTGTAATCTTGTTATCACTCCACGCATCCATCGCAACGTCAAAACTAATAAGTCAACGAACTTATTTTAACACCTTTTTATAATCGTGAATGAAATTTTGAATGTCTGTTTGTCTGTCAATACCTTTTTTTATTTGCGTGGATGAATTAGGTTAACATTAACATAAATTATTAATTTAAGCCGCTTCTTGAAATTGTAAAACCTTGTTTTCTTCTGGAATTAAAACTTACATGGTTACTTCCTATACAGCTACAACAAGAAAATTGACAGGTGCTTGCTGTCCGAGCCGTATTAGATAATATGCTTTTTCTAAATTTAGTTTCTTTTCCTGTCTACATGTTCTGTTTACTATCTTTTCTCTTGTGCGTTATTTATATCCATAAACGTCAATATTTTCGGATCAAATTTACTGGTACCTTGTTGAGATTCCCTCTCGATGTCATCCTTTTTTCCAAATTTATTTGCCATTTTTTTATATATTTTTATTTATTTATTCAAAAACCATACAGTACTTCATAGCACTATCTGCCAAACTGCAAGACAGTTTGTCGGCAGTCGCTCTCGTGGATGCTATACTGTTTATAAGCACTTATCCGCTAGATACTTAGTATGCAATGTAATGTTAATATTGATTTAACTAACCTAACCTTCATAAACTGTGTGTAATAAATTCTATGCCAGCAGGTATATATATTCACAAAACAAACAATTGTATGGAATTCGAAAACTATGCTTTGTCTGTGTTAAACCTACACGGTTCAAAACCAACACTTAGCGTGTCGGAATCGTTTTTGAGGTTTGTGAATTAGCGGGCTGGTGTATGAGCGAATATTGTTACCCTTTTTCATGAAAATCGGTTAAAATCCCATAAAAGGTATGTATATGGTAATTGGTCGTTTATAAAAGTATACCTATATAGATGTATGCCGAACATGTCTTTAAAATTGACATTGAAAGATCCAGAATATAACATTTTATTAATTTGCAGTTGTAACGCTCCATACAACCTTGTGGCTCGATAAGATTAGAAGTCTCTATGGTATCTTTATCAAGGATATTTTTAGGTAAGCTCCGAAAAATATCGAGTAAATAGGTAAACTTAAAAAAACATACATACTACAGTTGAACACAAAACCTCTTTGTTTTTTGAAGTCGGTTAAAAATACGAAACAATTATATGTTTGTGTGGGCCGAGTGCTAGGTCAGCTGTTTCATTACTAGCGTGGTTAATGTGCCGCAAATAAAATAAAGAAAGCTTTTTTATTTCACCGAAAATGACGTGAAAAGGACTGGTATACCTAGGTTTACTTTGTAAGTAGTGTGAGCCTGGTGTACAGGTTACCTTTTATTACAGATACTCTCTTTTTAGTCGTTCTATCGTGACCGTAAAACCGTGGTCATCGGTTTTGTTATTAGGTATTCTGAACTTGTTTGAGGATTTAGTTATTACTTGATCGCTTCATCTATATAAAGATCAGCTTTAATTTCAGTAGAACAACGCTTTAACAAAATCCAGGCGTAAGCTGTTGCCTCACCCAATCCGACATACAACTTACATCATCAGTATTTATCAAAGTATATTATTTAAAGATGATAATATTCAAATATTATAACCGGAGACGGAACTACCAGTAATAAATATTCGCCCAAATTGTAACTGGTGGAAATGACGTGTCTTTCCGGCTCGGTCAAATTAGGAACTACCTTTTAATAATACGTTATACCTACTGGGAAGGTGTTTTATAAATTATACGAGTAAGATGATAAGATACCATCCTTATAATTGCAATATTATTTCTATGACCAATTAAGGATTTGGTTTTTCGGGAACAGTAAAAAGTAAACATCTTTTGTAACTAAGATGCAAATTTTGATAATCGTCTGTACGCAATAAATGTATAAGTTTAACTTAATTACTGGGTGAATATTTTCATACACTATGTCCTATTATCAATCTGCCGATAATGCATAAAACGCAACAAGAATATTCGTATTATAAATACCCATGTCTATATTAGTTCGTACGAACTAGTCTAGGATTTAAGTTCGTACAAACGATTATACTCCTAATACATAATTATATTATAACTACCTAAGTAGAAAAGGTAATATTCATCGGGCAAAGATTGCTTACGAGTATATAATAATCTAATATAACCTATTAGAGTTAAGCATCGATAGAATAACTTTATTTCAATCGATAAAGAAATACTCAGCTATGTATAATTAAACACGTTCGTTTTCACTTAAATATAACACTTAACTATACAACAAGTAGTTAGCATTACAGTATTAAAAATCTTGTCGCATTTTGATCAATTTTATAAACTTAGCCGTGGTCCAAACTCTGACCATTTTGAACTTATGTAGTGTGTTTTGATTAAACTATCAACCTTAAATTCCGATCGATGCATTAACCCCAAGTTATCTAATAGTTTTGCTACCTTAATTTAAAGACGTCGTTAACCCGATTTGCCCCACACTAAATTGGAAAATAAGTGTCGTTAAATTACCTTATCCTTTACTGACAGCGTAGATATGCATAAGTATGCAACCAGGTAGGTATACATGCATCATAGAATAATTTATAATTACCGATCAATCTGTACTATTATATTTACTAATATAATGTTTTAGTAGGTACTTTATAGTAACATAGGCGACAGTTAATTGTAAATACTTACAGATATTATTAGCAGATAAAAATTTAATTTACCAGCGACATCAATTTGCCCTTCCATAAACTAATTATGCGTGGCTCCTTCTATTTCAGTTGTTTTTATCAGAGTTACTGAAACATTGGTAAAAATTAGAATATACAAACTGAAAACGCTCCTTTCTTACATAACTTAGAGAAAAAACTATGTAAGTTATATTTCTGCACTGTTAATAAATTCATCACGCAGTAGGCATGGATAGATGCTATTATTCCTTGACTTGTTTTTTGATAAGATAAACAGATCATACCTACCTACTTTTTAAATCTTTCACATTACACTAATCTACTTTGAAAAAGTAGTGCTCTGATAAGAAAACATTACAACGAAAAGAACCGACAGATATAACTGTTACATATATGTTTTATTAATTAGGTATGTATACCATAAAATTAACAGCAGCATACGATACCGCATAGAGAGGCATCCTCAGGGGTCGGCTAAATGAATTACCGCCTGTTGCTCATTGTTCTATGTACCTCTCAAACAATAGGCATCTATTGCGTATGTTGAAACCCAATGGGTTGCACTTCGTTTTATTAGTTCGACTAATCTTTAAATGATTATTCAATCAATAGAATTGATTTCTTTGGTTAGAACGTACCTACGTACTTATTGAATGATGTGCCTTTGTTTCACGATTTCTAGCTATCCTGAACTTAGAAGTTTAAATGATAAGCATATATTTCTAACGTTAGATACAAGCTCAGCACCATATCATTACACAAAATTACAAAATTAGGAGCGGTAAACAATTTTGACACTGGTCAATCGTTACCGTTTGGATATTACAATCGTCTTGGTTTTCATTTGATGTCGTACCCCGTTTGCTAATAATGCAAAAATGTATATGTAATTTTGTGTCATTAAAAAAAAACAATAGTCTCTAAATAGATAAAAGCTATTTCTACTTAAAAAATCCACTTCACGTATCAGTCGTAAAACTTTACTGACCCAGATAGCGCATCAATCAAGGTTGGGGCGACCTCGGGCGTGCTTATGCGAAGGCGGTTATAGCATCCATGACATCACCTTTCCTGCCAAACTGGTTATAGTGGTACCTCACCAATGCTAGGTGTGACGTCATTTGCGCAGTCCCTTAACTGTGACCAAAACAGGAAAATGGAGACAATTGTTAAAGTAAATAAATACTACAACTTGATAGTGGCAGTTTATATAGATGGATGCATGTTTGTTACTTTATCACACAAAATGTTCGAATGTACATATTTAGATGAAATTTGGAAGGTAAAATCGATAAGGTACATAGGTTTATGGATAATGAGGTAGAAGTCACGATCATCAGCACTAGCAATTATTACTCTTTAATATTTGTACAAAATAACTAAATTTTACAACAGCCGAAACTATTTTTTGGATACATACTCACTCACTAAATTCCCCAGACTAATTTGAACAATGAGTAGGACGCGGGTAATTGATAAAATTGTATTGTACGTTAATCTTTCCGCAAGGACTTTTCATGACATCATCTTGGCCGAAAACGCAGATCGATTCTAACACGCGAGTTTGAAATATCACGTCATTTGCGTAGGTTTTAGTGTGAAAATTATTACTGTGGAAACCACACACAATGTGTATGTCCTACGTAATTAAATACATTGTAGTTTTGGCATCTCTGTTTGTTTTGAACAACTTAATCGATCATTTTATTTGGCGTATCTTTTGTTGTTAAAATAATTATTCATAGGCACGTACAATATATCAAACTGCATGTGGTACAAATCTTTCTGGAAACAGTGTTTTAGAATTCTGCAAGCTGATTAACAAAAATGAGCGTTCCATTTAAACACACACACGGTTTTTACTGTATAAAATAAACGTGTAAAATGCTGCAGAGTTGTTTTAAAAAAATTGGTAAATTTTTTATATGCTATCATACTAAAATACCGGACACATTTCTTGTAAAGACTTGTGAAACGTTAAATGCAGCTTCTTCCACTGACTACGTCCGATTTCTTTTGCACGTGTAGGTACCTAGTTGCTGGATATAATTTTCATTCTTTATTTTTCCAGGCGCTCACGTGTACGTGTGTCGGCATCCACTACCACAGCTACAATGCGGACCCTGAGATCGGCATGCTGGTCACCGGCACCTTCATCGGCTACCTCATCATCTTCGTGGGAGCTGCTGCTGGTAAGCTTCCTCTTACCACAACTTTTCACTAATAACTAACTGGAATCTAAGGACTATCTCTTTGCTCAAGCCGGAAATGGTGCTTTTCTGGGGAAGTCGAGTTTCCCACAGCATCAGCCTAGAGGCTATGAGTTCCAATTGTCGGTTTCGGTGTATCTGTAAATTCGTAATGTGTCAAAAATTACTATCCGTTTTTCCACGATCCGATAATTCTAATTTCAAATTAACTTTCCGTATCACCTGTCATCTGCCGTCTGTCGATAGTTTTTAGCCTACGCCTCGTATAATTTATTACCTTCCGTAACTAGAACGATTCGTTTTTCAAATATTCGAACCGAGCATAAGCCGAGTTTCCAACAACATCACCCTTATGACGATGAACGTCTAATTGTCGGTTTCAGTTTGTCACTGTGCAACTTCAACAAGTATTTACAAGTTCAGTGTCTACATAAAATGTTTACATGTATTCAAGTAAAGATTGTGGTATTGCCGTTGATTGCGGATTCCATAACAAAAGTGCTTGGGCTTTGTGATCAGACTTTGTACCTGATTTAATGCTGTAATAAAGACATAGTATTTAGCCATAAAATAATGCGGATGAAGACGTAACCAACAGATAGTTGATCATATTTTTTATATTTCCAGGCTACGTGATGAACACACCCACGCACAAACGGATAGACATCTTCTATTCGCTTATCGGAGTGGCTTTGTTTGTAGCAAGCGGTGCTGTCATCATTGACAGGTAATGTTCCTTTGTTATTTTTAAACTGTCCAGGACTCATTTACCAATCATAGTGTATGACGTGAAAAGCAAGTCATACACTTTGAACTTACATCGAACAGCAAGTGTTTTCCTTGACGGGCCGTTGACTATAAAAGAGAATAAATGAAAACAAACCTTAAACAGGAAAATAAAATTAGGTATTCAATTATTTAGATAGGCATTGAATTAGCATGTTTTACTTTCAAATAAACAAAGTGGCTGTTGGTTCATGATAAAATGTACCATTGTTAGTGATTGATCCACACAGGCTCCATCCTCCAAATTACTAATCAAATATCTACCAGAGTTGGCACTGTTTGTTGAAGCAAGCAGTCGATTTCTTCTTAATCCATAATAATTAAAATACGTATGTCAACCACAATAGAATTTAATGTTATTCAAAAAATACTTGCAGTTCAAAATAATATTATGCCCACAACATATTGGAGGTAAATACCGACAATGTCCTAAGTGTTCGGTACCATTTTTAACGCTTTACTTGCACTTAACGCTACCTAAATAGCGACGAGTAAACGTGGAAAAACAATTGCTATAACCGAAACCAAACTTCAAAATTTCCAGATTCCAACACGCGGGTAAATCAGAATTTACAAGAATGAACCTGGCGAAGGCATCGCTGGCCATCATCAACGGCGCCGTGCTCCTCATCGACGCCGTCCTCACCCACCGAGGAGGCTAAGAACCCCTCCCCCTTCTGTTACGAACCAAAGCAAATGCCTCCATTTTTGTACCTATTTATTACACTTTTGAGTAGCAATTGCATTGCACTGTTATTCTGTTACAACACCGAACCGCCTTTAAAGTCGTCTAAGAAGCTTGTAAAACCGTCGAGGTTTTGAGAATACGAACAAATCATGCAGATGAACCGTAAAACTTAACGATCAAAGTCTATTTTGTTTTGGCATTGTACGACCTTGTGCATCATATGCAGTATTAAAACCACTGTCAGCAACAACGAGGGTCTGGCACTCACTGTGAGTGCAGGACACTCTTTATTGAAGTAAGATGGCAACAATATCTGTTTCTAACAATATTCCCTACAAATTATTGAAACATCCCAAACAGATCCCTATTCCTAAAAGATTTTAACTTTAGGGTCAACCAGATTGGTTTATTTAATATCTTGAGACTTTAACTTATAACTGTAGCTTTATTTACCTACCTATAAATTTTCTTTAGAAGTTAAAAAAGTTGGGCAGAAGCACACGCAGCGTGTGGCTGAGTATTTTAACCAAAAATTTTCTTCGTGTCCTCAGTCCTTTATGTGGTTACTTAACGACTGGATGAACTTTGGTTAAAACGTTAATATATTTTGATATAAAAAACAATCGTTTCATCCTCATCTCGAATATTGTAACGTCACTATATTATAAATAGAACACGCATAAAATTCATTTTGTAACAATTTACAGATTCTATAACGAGTATGACAAATATAATGACTGAAAAACAAGTGCCTGTGCTTATTGTAAAAAAAATTGATGCTCTCATATTGTGCACGTTTTAGAATCAGATTTAGAAATGACATTCACAAGGAACAGATTTACATTATATTTTTGAAGAATTTATATTACCCACAATTTCCATAAATATTGAAGTTTTAAGGCAGTTTACGTAACGTAGCCTGACAAAAACGACTTACATATTTTGAGTTTCACTTTTTCAGAGACTATAGTCAGTTGCATAACAATACCTACCTACATTTAAAGTAAGATTTTATTTAATTTGTATGAATGTTTAATGCCTGTATTTTAAAATTAATAAATACTTTTTTTAAATAATGGTGTTATAATTAATCTATGCAAGAAGTGATGGACTGCTTAGTGGCATGTTTATGGGCCCTGTTTTTTTTGGAAAACCAGGTGGCGCCAACAGTTACACTACTGTGGTAGCTACTACAAGTAAGCTATTTCAATTGTATGCCTTTATGTATGGCCAACGCAAGTCAAGCTACTCACTTTGGATTTTATACCGCTCTTATGTGATCCGCATAAGAGCTGGTATTGGACTGCAAGTGTTCACGGGCCGTGGACCGTTAGATACAAGTAGTAGTAGTAAGTTACAAAAAAATTAGAGCACCCTCGACAATCTATCGTCGAGGGTGCAGGTAGTCGCAGGGTAAGCGAGATTTGAATTAGCTCTACATGTTAATGGTTGCGCCACCAGCATGAGGTTTGGTTACCGGCAAGAATCTGCTTCCAAACTGAAATACGCTCAAACAATGTGTCCATTTTTTTAACACCTAGAAGTGCCGAAATTCATGACACCCCCCCCCCCCCCTCGAACTTCGCTGGGACAATTTTGTCCAAAACAAATACTTGGAACCATATTTAATGATTAAAACTTTTACAACAAATACATATAAATTTCTTATTATTTACTAAGTAAGTAATTTTAAATGTAATAGGTACCTACTATCTATCTAATCGCAAATATTAAACAAATAATGTTTTTTATTCATTTTACAAATTACTTATTACTTGTGGATTTTGACTTGACCTAACACCTTATACATACCTATGTCCGGTCATTCAAGTAGGTTTTTGAGATTTTTATAAGATTTGTTTTTATTATGCATATACTGTGATCCTAATTCTTCTCTTAATTGCAATCATCTAGTTTTTCATTTTGCTGTTTTTGATAATTATGCAATACCCATGAGTTTATAGCCGACAAATATAACAGATTATAATTTGTATGACTTGGCCATGTCCAAGAAACTGCCTTCGCAATACATATATTTCCTGTTCATCGAATCTACAACATCCACTCCTTACTTCGTGCTGTTGGAGAATGGCACTGTTTTTATCTTTGTACTAGAACTTATTGTTATATCTTGATGCATATTGTTAAGCAATAAAACCTTTACTTGACTTAGCTAGATAAACAGTCAAAGTTGTGTCACCAGTTTTTAAGAGGTCTTGTATAATTTTTTGGCGATTTTTATGGATATAGCTATTTCTTTTTGAACTCTATTTACAGTGTCTACGATACTTGTGTTTTCGACTTCAAATATACCTGTATAAAATTTACGTAAAAGAGTATCAAAAATAAACGTGCTTGTTCTTGTTGATGTGAGGTTCCATCAATTTCTTTATTACCCAGTCACCTAAACGCTCGTTATTCGGTTTGTGATATTTTTTCCCATGGTAAGGCAACGTATTTATTATATAGTTTGTGTTTTTCTCAACAACCATCCAAAACTTTTGAAAAGTGAATACAAATGATGCTCAACTGTTTTAGTCACCCCTTCCCCGTGTAAATAGCTAGAGCAATGACATTCGGTAAAATTATTGCTTAGGAGTCTTCTTAGCGGGACATAACCGACCCAGCGGCAATTGTAAGTAAATCGCAAATTATTTTATTTACTTTTGTTGTTATTAATTAAAAGACATATAAAGACACTAAATTATAAAAAGTAGTATGTATAAAAAAATAAAAAGTTAGAGACAGTGAAATATGCGGATGGGACAAAAATGGAACGGCGCGGCGCTTCTAGTGTTAACGCAGCGCGATTAGTTTTGCCCTCAGATAATATATTTCTAGGTTTGACCCTCTAGGTACTACCTAATGAACAATAATTTTTAACCTTAATCGGTGGCCAACGCTGCGCAATCGTGGGGGAGTTGGGATCCCGGACTGTACACAGGCTCTAAGTAGAATACTTGATAACATTAGATTTTGTTAAAAAAAAAAATATTACACACCAGTGAACTATAAATAGTTCTAGTCCTAAATTAGTCTACGGGCAGATAAACGCATATGGCGTAACTATTGACCGCGGTAGCGTTGATAAATTCTAGCTAACAGAATTGGTAAACCACTAAAGCCATGTGTAATATACCATGAACCATTTGGAGCCACTTTTGATCTCTCTTAACTACTTAAAAAATCAAGTCAACCTTAGGTTTCAATACATTATTCTAAGGTACAAAAAGTAGTTTGTCGCTTGTACGTGCCACATCTAACAAAAAGTTATTGTTCCAAATAAAAAATGGCGGTTTTAATACGTTTGATGTTGTGAGAAATAAATTTTAAAGCTGGCGTCAATTTCAATCTCACTTTTTTGTAGATGATATCAAAAACACACATAGATATCAAAAATACTGTAATTGACTCTCATTTTACTTTTTTGATGTGTTGAGGGCTTTGTGACTACTATGGAAAAGACTAAATATTTGTCAGTAAGTAGAAGGAAACCAAACGAAAACAAATATAGCAATAGTCTTTACTATTTACGTGCCACCAGTAATTGCTGGCGTAAAAGACAAAACATTTTAAGTCCTGTATTCGTGCGGGTTAATGCTGGCGAAAATAGCTTATGCTGGGATTTAGCAGACAGATGGACGGGCACAGGCAATTAGTCTGATGTGCGACCGGTTCTGATTGCACCTGATTAATTATTGCGCTGATAGGAAATAGAATGAAAGGATTAATGACCGATCCACTTGATGCGTTCCAGTCAAATTTGACGACGCATATTAATTATAATCAACCTGATTGGGGACTCAGCAGAAAAAAATATTTTGTACATATTATCCAGAGTCGGTAGTACCTATTTCGTTTTTGAGAGTAAGGTCTACTCTCAAAAACAGATCCGATGATGGAAAGCAATTTTTAATCCTGATAATTGAAACACACTTCGAATGCGCCTAAAGCGATTTAAAACATATAATGTTTTAATTTATGTAAATCAAAACTCAAAGTTTTAACTCCCGAATTTTCGATTAATCTTGTGCCGACCTACGACATGACCTACAAGTCGACACAAATACAGCGTCAGCAGAAATGGCGTAGTAAACAACGCTCCATACGTAATGCGTGACATCGATATCCTACATCGCGATATCAGAGTTTTCGTCGCCACTAAGTATATATACAACGAACCAAGATTGGTAGTTGGGCCTTGGTCCCCGAGCAGATAACACCTAGCTCGGCGGAAGTACTTCCACTTTTAGTAAAGAACATACGTTCCTTACAATCTTTAAAAACTAAACCTTTCGTTTGTTTGTTTCGTTTTTTGGGATTGGCCTACTGTTTTGGTAAGGTGAACATCAAGGTAAAAACTTTGCCATTCGATTTTAGTTCTTATGCCATACATTTATATGAATTAATTTATGATTTTAATTTAAATCATATTGTAGATAAATCTTTAAGCAGAAAGTGTAGGATCATTTACCAATTTAACGCCGCCCCGACACATCACCAGTCGAAAAATATGAAACGGCAACTACGCTCATAAAAGTAGAAAAAATGTTTCCGATTTGGTAAGTTATTTAAGTAATAATAGCCTCTTCTGACCAACGAGGAATTCGTAACCACGATCTTCGCATTCCGCGAGTAATAGGTACGTACTCTTCCAACTACGAGTATATTTAATACTTAAAGAATATTCGCTTGACTCAATTTAAAAATTCTTATTCGTGATTCACTACTTTGATATGATTACATCGCAAGTCTGTTAGTTTTCAAACGAATAGTTGTAATTTCTTGTAGCTTTGTCAAATATGGCAAATACCCTTCATTGTTTTCACTGCAGAAACTTCTCAAATATTTATACGAACAGACCATACGGAAAGCGCTCCTAGGTATGAAAAGTTTTGAAAAACATTCTTTTGGTATTGCCATGTGATGAAAAAAAATATAGAATACAATAGTCGCAAGTTGTCCTTTATTAATGATGGGAGTTTAAAATGATTTATTTTAGTTTTTTACGAAAAATGCAATGGTTTTAGGCTGTACTTTTACTTTAGATAAGTAATTTTTTGTAAAAGCCCTTATAATTAGACCCAAGCTTTTTCACACGATTTGTGAAAGATATTTTACATCATCAATCATCCAATATTTCTAACTAATCTTATGTATGCTATTTAGAGTAGTTATGATCATCCAAATGTAGGGCGATTGAATTCATTTTAAAGATATATTTTTATATTACTACAACGTGAAATAGTTAGTTTCAAATATGTCCTTAATATCGGTCGAAAGTAAATACGAAATTATGAAACTACATACATTTTTGATTGAGCTCTCATTCTATAATGATTTAATGATATTGTATTGAACTGAGAGGGCCACTGTTACTCAGGTTAGCTGTTAGGTTTCAGCAAATATGGAAACCAACTCCATTTGCCAATGAAAGGCAAACATTTAACAACCTATATTTGATCAGACGATCCGAACTTACAGTCCCGTGAATAATTAAACTTGTCGAGAATATCTCAACTGATAAATAACCTGGTATATGGTCATGCTCACTTTAAGCAGTTAAATTAATTTTATTGAATGAAGTTTTGGTTTGACTTGGATCTGTTTGAAGTTTTCACTTCTTGATATGATGACTTGACCCTCTTTTTTAAGTATTCCAAAAAAGGGTGGCAGAATATTTACACTTAAAATAAAAACTTTAGTTTAAGCATCATTTGAATTAATCTAATTAAGCGCTGTTCTCAGGTATTAAAATAGCCACTTCATGTAAGTTTACCAAATAAGGGCTGATTTGACATTTCGTCATTAATAAAAATACAAAAAAGGCCGATAAAGTATAAAGTTAATTTTGTTACGGAATATACATTTCAAATAAGTGGTATGTTTTTTTACTGTTGTTTCTTATCTGACAATTAAACAACCTGGCCTAAGTAGCAAAAAAAACTTGCATGACATTGAATCATAATCACAAATTAATAAATAATGAATATGTGATCTCGTTTTCTGATTAAATGTGTAAATTACCATACCTACTCTCATTGTTGTGCTCATCCATAGGAATACACTAACAGCCCTTATATTTGGATTATTCACTAAAATAATATAGGTAAACTATTATGTTTATTCTCTGCTATTTACAGAACTTACTGAGAAATGTAATATTGAAAGCTATGCAAATCATCGTCAGTCTAAATTATATGGTTTATAATTGTAAAAAAGCCGAAAAAGATGGAATTTTTTTAATGAATGTATCGTATAATAATAAATCTAAATCTTGTAAAGGGTTACGTACATTTTGTTGTCTTGATCTTTGAGGACTAAACCCAGACTCACTTTACGGTTAGACCGTCTAAATCATATGTAAATGTAATATTTCCATATTATCCGATATCTATGAGATGCTGCCTTCGTCCTCCACATTTATATCAAATTCCAATACTTTGTTGAAATTATATTGCAAACCATACAATAATGTTTTTGTTAGGTACAAGATGTTTGTTCTATTTATTTCGCATTGTTTTTTTTTATATTACACTTCAAGATTGACCTCATCCCACCTGATGTTAAGTGGAAATGAGGTCCTATCTTAAGGGTGACAAGTACAGCATAATAAATATGTTACTCGACTTGTCGCCCTTACCTTGAAGGCTTGACCCCTGCTACTAATGTAGCACCCCCCAGGAGCTCTGGAAACCTTACTCACACGCAGGAACACAACAACACAGAAGTGATTATTATTTGGCTGCGGTCTTCTGTAAGGTTTATTTAAAAACAAACATTTCTTATTCGCGGTCAGTTCTATAAACGGTGATAATCATCATCAACCCATCGCATTCCATTGCGTGACATAGGCCTCTCAAACAGTTCGACACTTTGAACTAACAAAGGCTTCTTGCATCCAGTTCAATCTATGCTGAGGGCATCTTACTCAACGTTTGCCGTGACGCGGTCTCTACTCCAGAACTTGTTTATCCCAACGAAATTCTATGACAAATATGGCCAGCCGACTATTACTTTACCTTGCTTATCCGATGAGCTATGTCGGTGACTTGGTGTTCTGATGGGATCATCTCCTAAAATGCCGAGCGTTGCTCCTCCCATAGCCCGCTGAACAAGCTCAAACTATAAGACCAGCTCTACTGTATGTGTCGATGTTTCAGCTCTGGAGGGGTACTCTCAAAAACGAAACAAACGAACGAAAGGTTTCGTTTTTGAAGATTATTCAAAAGTTTGGGAATGAAGACGCGGTTTTTGATTTGCGTAAAAAATATTTTGTTTTTTGAATACGCTTAATTTGCATTCGAAGTGATTTCTTTATGATTATGAGGATTAAAAATTGCCATCCGTTGTCGGATGCGACATATTTCGTTTATGAGAGTAGACCCCCTGTATTTGATTTATGTTTGTGAAGGGTATTTCGTGTTTCTCAATATATTTTTTTCTATTTAAAACATAACATAATAAAACATGGTAATGTATATATTTGTTAAATATTTCAGCTCTGCAAATCACTTTTGCTATGCAAACAACGTACAAATAAAATAGAAAACATCAATCAAAACCGGTTTTGTGAAGCAAAATTTTCTATTAAGTTTTTATTATGCTGGTGTTGTAAGAAAATAACAAAATAAAAATAACAGAATTGAATAAAACTTAAAGCATTCATTGAAAAGCAAAAGTTACTATACGCGTAGTTTTTCTTTGATATCTTCAAACCTAACTTCATGAACATGCAGCAATATATCCAGCCATTTGACATTGTTGAGTAGGTAGAACTGTGGCTACCTCTAGGTACCAAATCCCAAGTCTACCAAGTCCCATATTTTACAAGTCCGATACGAGAAACGAGGTTTCCATTAAATTCCGGAGCTACTAGCCACAGTAAACATAGGTGTAGGTGCTTTGATCCAAACCACTTACACATTTCTACCTACTTTATTACCAACATTTTCCTCGCAAGAACCTATATAATTTTATGCGACGTGGAAAATCAAATAACTACATAATCGTAATAACTTCATTTGTGTCTTACTCAGAGTACCTACTGCTAAAGTTATTTTTTATGGGATATGTCCTCTGTCATGCCACGGCTAGCTGGACACTGATTGTAGAAGTCACTAAATACAATTTTACTCATTCCAGTAAAGTAAATACCTTTATTTTCATCTACTTTAGAAGGCTTGCGTTAAATTATGGAGTTCCTTGGAAAGACTTAATCTAAACCAAAATTTGTACCTAAGATTTGGTTTGGTTTTCACGATACATGTAGATCAAAATTTTGTTATATTGCAAACGATTAATAATATTAGTATTAACTAGTTATCGAATCGGATTCGTTCATACCTAAGTATGATTGCTTGTTTTGGTAGCCGAGAGATGGTGGAGGGTAGGTCACCACCAAATCAGTCGAATAAATGCTGCTAAAATACACCAAATCTTAGTCCCAAAGTTTGCCAATTGAATGTTATCATTACTGGCATTTAATATAATACATAGATTTTAAAGCCTTCAAGTCTTAACCCTCTGAACAATTAGTAAAATAGCAGTTGAATGTGCGTGATCCAAATGGTAATATTATGTCCATTGATCAGAGGAACATTTCCATGCAAATGAATTTTGTAGCGGTGCGTGATATCTCAGGCCGCATCTTTAATAACCATAAATCAACAAATCGGGCCGTCCAATTATTTATGGCCTAGAAAAAACCACCAAGTCATTTCAATTTGGAATTCGGAAATTGTGCAATGTTTCACCCGTACTGAAAACCTACGCAAATGATTTGTGCGCGCGTATTTTAAGTAAATGGCTTCAAACTATGAACCAAAAAGTATCCTTTCAAAAAGGGCTAAATATTTGTAATATACAATTTATCTAGAATTCCTAAAACAAAGCAACTAGTGGCCGGCCAGGACTACAAACAAAAAATAATTAGGCATCGAATTTGGCATATATTCGTAGTTGTATGCGTAGGTACATACATTTCGGCGATTTCTTTTTATTTTTATATCATTAACTGGTGTAAAAGTATAAGAGTGGGCTTGTATTAAACCTAAATGAAATATAATAATTCAGTTCTGAAATTTGACTCTTGTTTACGACTAGCTGCGCCCGCAATTTCGTTCGCGTGACTACAATATGTATTTAGAATTAATTATTTGCTATATACCGTATATATATTCATATGAATGTAGTAAAAAAGCGGCTATTATAATAATACAAACAGACTCTCCAATTCTGAAGGTTTCTTCATATAATGAACTCGTCATTCTAAATTGGCAAAGATGTACAAATATTTACTTTCCAATGGGTTAACTTTGAAATTTATCTCAGGAGCGTCCGGGACCGACAATTAAATTCCCTATCCCACAGAAGCCGGTCCCGGGATTCAAATTATCTGCGCACATTTATCTACTCGTAATTGCATACTAGTTGCTAATTAAGTGGCCTACCTTCTTCTACAAATGCTTCCAATTAGTGATCAAAGTAAGACATTTTAATTTTGTTTAACTTCTGTAGTAAGTGCTATAAATTCCATTAAAAGGATTTAATTGTCATTTAAATTGTATGATTCACTTCATTCGTGAATTGGCAAAATATTTAAATTTTATCTATAATAGATGGTAGTTCATATAAAATATGTAAGTCCTAGATAAATTTAGGCTAGTTAGTATTTAAATGAAAGAAGTAATTATGTTTATGAAACAATACAGTTGGCTATTTAATTTTGTTACGTTAACCCTCTAACTTAACAAAATGATGATTAGTTAACGTTTTCTCTATAAATTACCTCTTAGCTTTCGGTAAGTGTTCTTCCAATCCAAGAGGAGATGATATGTTTTCTGTTTCTTTTAAAGTATGAACAATTGAAGTTCGCTAATGCAGCGTGGTACTAATACGAGTAGATTTCATTTTTGCCAGTTTTAGCGTTGCACCCTTATGGGTGGTTTAAATATTTTTATTGACCTAGTTATGAAAAAACAAAGACAGAGGGTGTTCTCTTTATAACAATTTACTAATTTTTTTCTTTAAAGTTTGACCAAAATTTGCTATCGAAGTCTTTGAAATGTTTTTTAATCTATGTACTGGGAACACCGGCAGTATCCGGACCGATACCGAACAAGTCCTTGTCGGAATGTCTATCGGAGCCATAAGTAACGTAACGCGTTACATCCCAGATTGCAAACTATGCATTACCGGTGGCCCATACAACACGGTCGCGTTAGTAAACCGGCTGTTTTATGTGTACCCGAAGCATGCGCTAGGCAGCGCTAGTGTGCTATTGTTTTTGGTAGATTTATCGCTTGACCGAGGTAGGTAAGTTCAATTGACTCTGTCAAGCAATTGCCGCGCTGCATTGTTCTTCTATCTCACATTTAATTGTACCATCAGGCTTAGCATGTGCCACGCGACTAAATTTTATCGCGCTCTTAACAAACGTCAAAATCGATTGAAGTCAGTGCGTCAGCTGCCGATTGGCTGAAAATACGAGTGCGGTGTGCTATTAGCCAATCAACAGTATTGAAATTTTTATCGTCTCATGTGATAATTTTGGCGTATTGCGCATGCTAGGTCTACATATGTCGTCATACATAATTTTTGACAAATCAACCCACTCTGGTGCCATTACTCCATCAAAAAATGTTAACAGTAAAGAAACATAGTCATCTCCAAATGTAGGAAACGATTTCGAACATTTCATATGCTATTGTATCTAAAATCGAATCTCAATTACGTCTGACCGGATCAACATTACGGTAGGTAAATGAACAATGGAGTCTTGTAGTTTCGAATATGAATATGGAATTATTTTGTTTGCCTGTTCAAGAGTTGGAGAATTATTTTACATGAAAAACGCCTCCTACACTTCTACAAGTTGGGCACAGCAGAATTTTAAGCAACAATGCTTCACAGATATTATATCGTATTTAATATGCTGTAGGTAAGTATTGTGAATATCTTCACACTTTTTGACTAATGAGATACTTGCAATTCGTGAAAACTTAACATTTAGTCATCTTGAAATTTTTATTTTTATGAAAAATGAATCCCTAATTTCCTTAGTCACGCCATCACGTGTGAACGGCTGTGCCAATTTCACTTCTTTTTCTTGTTTTTGTTATTGTTAGGAGAAGGTTCTAATGAAAGAAAAAATAAAAAAATAATAATTAAATAGTCGACGTTATGACAGAACAGAACTTATCGTTATGATGTGAGAACGTGTCCGCGTGTTTTGTATAGAAAGTGATGGCGTAGCCTACATTCCCTTCATACGCTTTGCCTAAAACCGGGTACTCTCGTTTAGTATTGCTAATATCTCAGCAGATAGCTTATATATGGCCACCTTGTCCTGACCAATAACGCCTAGCCTTTGTCGGACTGTCTATCAGGGCCGTACGTAACGTAACACGTTACATCCCAGATTGCAAACTATGCATTGCCGGTTGTCCATACAACACGGTCGCGTTAGTAAACCGGCTGATTTTTGTGTATCCGATGCTGGCTAGGCGGCGCTAGTAGGCTATTGTTTTTGGTAGATTTATCGCCTGCCCGAGGAACAATTCGGTCACCGGCGGAGGCGCGCGCCGCATTGTCCTGCTTGAATCACCAGATCACGATTAATTACGCCACCATACGTCAATGTATTTAGTTTTTGACATGCCGCTTCAACGGCAGGAGTGATGTGTGATGGTTCCGTATATAGCGCGATATTTGCGCAGGGAAGCTGATGAGCGGCTATTACCAGTAGCATTGCGTGGGTTTTCGACAACCGCAAAATTTACCGCGTTCCCCATGGGTGTAATTTGATATTTAGTTAAATATTTAAATATTCTATATAAATATACCTGAGTGTCAAAGATGAGGTCAATTGATCCTGGAGTAGATCTAGTGGTGCCTTAAGGCGCACTGGATCTAACAGGAGAGAATGCTCATTAGAGTATAGAGACCACCAAATATATGGATTTTTGTTATCTAATATCTTTTGTTATATAAATCCAGCTAATCTTTGATACGGCTGAACCAATTTGGACGGGGCTTTTATTGGCAGGTAGCTGATGTAACAATAAGTAGCTTCGGCTACATTTATGTTAGGAAAAATATTTTATTTAATAAAAAGGCTGTAGTCCACGCGAACAAATTCTCGGGCACAGCATACATAAAAGACGAATTGTAAATAGTTAACCTAAACATGTCTAAGGTAACTTGTCTGTGTTTGCTAAACCTAAATATACTATCTACTATAGCTACGTAGTTTCCAACTCTTTCGGTAGCTCCGTAGTTCGACAGTTCCCATTGAACAGCGGGCGTGCGGTGGATAGCTACTAGAACATGTATTATTTAATTAAAACTTCGCTGCTGAATCCACTGATGCATCTCAGATGCATTTATCAAATGGTGAACCTAAGGAATAGATTTCAGGTTTCACGTTAGAAATGTATCTGCAATTCTCGCACCAAACTGTTAAAGATTATTTCATATTTATGTCAAAAATCCATACTAACATTATAAATGGGAAAGTAATTGTGTGTGTTTATTTGTTTATCCGTCTCTAGGCAAAACGGTGCAATGAATTGACGTGAATTTTTTAAGTTTTTTTTTTATAATGCACTCCAAGATTGACCTCATCCCACCTGATGTTAAGTGGTAATGAGTTCCTAGCTTAAGGTCGAAAAGTATAGCATAGTACAACTGTTACTAGACTTGTCGCCCTTACCTTGAAGGTTTGACCCCTGCTACTAATGTAGCACCCCCCAAGAGCTCTGGAAACCTTACTCACACGCAGGAACACAACAACACCGGAGTGATTGTTATTTGGCTGCGTTCTTCTGTAAGGTGGATGTATTTCACCAGTCGGGCTGCTCCAGTTCGGATAAATCGCTTTGCCCTGCCTTTCTTGGCTGCTCCAGTTCGAGTGGAGATAGTTGAAAGCATGTGAAGTTAGAATGGTTACTTTTTGTATCTTTCTAACCTCACCACTTTCCTAAAATGAGGGGGTGGAAGTTTGTATGGAGCATTCCGTAATTTTCCAGGCACAAAGGTGAGAATTGATATGCGGACTATTAGTGACTAACAATAAGATCGACATTCCTTTTTAAACTGCCCCCAAAATTTGTAGGGGGCGAATATACAGACTTTTGTTACCAATGAAAGATACCTGGTTAAATTAAAGGATGGCAATGTTACTAAATTTAAGAACCCCGAACGAAGCCGCGAGTAAAAGCTAGGAAAATAAATAAATATTTTTTCCTCATAACGCCCTTTGAGGCAGACTGTAGATAATGAATTATACGCCCACAGGTGTTCTAAATTTTAAGACTTTCGCGTTCCATTTTTAACCCACAAGTGTTATCAAAAATTACTAGTAGGCATAGTAACAGGGGAAAAAACGTCTTTAGTTAATAATACAAAATAGCTGTATTTAATTCCAATCTATTTTCAATTCTTGTCGACAATTAATCAACAAAAACTTTTAATAAAGCTGTCAAAACTCGAGGAAACAGTAATTGTAATTAAAGATTAATAAAGCGAGTCCCGCTACAATGACCAGCGTTAACGTTTTAATTTCATGTTTCTTCTTAAATACGTATTGTCACTTGCTCTCACTGGCGCGGTTTGTTTTACATAAAACATTTAAGAACCATTGGCAATGTAAGCAACGCAAAGTCTTAGATCAGTTTAATAGCTTATTTTTTCCCCAAGCAGGACCATCGATATATCAATTCAATTCATTAAGAGCTTCAAAATACAATTCTAACGAACATTGTTTTAATAATTATACTTTAACTCGGTGACGACCTCGGTGGCGCAATGGCTAAGGCAGGCGCCCAAAGCGCTTAAGGTCCCGGGTTCGATTCCGGGTCAGGTCAATTTGGAAAACGAACTTTTCTCAGTTGGCTTGGGTCTGGGTGTGCTGGGATGACGCCCCCAGTTGGTATCCGTCGTCTGGTACTCATAGTACAAGGGAAAACCTTAGTTTGAGACCAGGTGATTGGTGTGATTGTCTGGCGCATTTATTTATTATTTATTTATTTATTTAACTGTTAAATCACTAGGCACTAAGAACGTTTACATATTAAGTGTTTATGTTTGTATATACCTACAATTAAACTCGTTCTATGTTCGTAGTATATATAAGGAAACAACCAGACGATATATACGTACACGCACACTTTCAATTATAAAAACAAAAGGTAAAAGAAAAGTAAAACTTATAGACATCAAGACCATGGCCAAAAGGGCTGTGGAGGTCGGATCACAGCAGTCGCTTACACGCATGTTTTTACTTTTTGACGACCTCTGTAGTGGAGAAGCGAGCAGGCTGGACTTTGGTGTCGCGCCATGTCTGAGGTCCCGGGTTCTATCCCCAGTCGGGTCAATATGGGAAACGATATTTTCTATATTGTCTCGGGTTTTCTTGTGATGCGGTCGTTGTTCTGATTTCTGTAGTGAAAGCGCTCCAGCTACTTAACATAGAATCAGAACAATGCATGTGATGCTGTCTAATATTTATTTGTTTATATCAAGTATATTATTTTATTCATATAACCTTATTCATGACCGTACTCTTAGGAAATCAATTTAAAAGGAATCATGTGACAAAAATGTATGAATTTATTAAAATAACTACGTAAAAAGACGTATAATTTAATATAAAATAGTATCACACTTCCAAAGGAAGGCTTCGTTTCAGTCAAGCCACCCCTGATGTCGGCGGCCTTCAATTATTAAAATATTCCCTTGATGTAATAGCTCTTTCGTCCTACGAAATTCTTGAGACGATAATGTTGTTCTTAATTAGAAAATAAGATTTATTAAAATAGAAGGGTTTATTAAAACAAATCCGACAAAGAAAATGTAGTCCCGCTTCCATTTTCATTTGTTCTGCCTATTGAACATCAAGATTTTATTTGAAACGTAAGTACTTTCAGTATAATATAAAACAACACTTAAAAGCATAGTCATGCTTCTATTTTTACTTATTAAAGTATTCTCGAGCATTCAGTATTTAATTTTGGTAGTCAATAAGGAATATAAGTAATTGTGTTTATTAAAAATGCTCAAATTTCCCATTTTTGTTTCAGTAACTAAATTCGTATTAATGTAAGACAGTAAAGAATTACAGAATTAAGTTTGTTCTTAAAATTGTAGGTATATTTTTACGTCTGTATTGTAGAAGAGATTTTAGTCCACATTTTTTTTATTAAACTTTTCTTAAAAATGTCTTACAAACTCCGATGGCTCAGCGACCCAAAGTGTATCTTGGCCTCCGGTATGAAAACTCGCCCGCTACCAACGAGTAGGTATGTATCCCGGCCTTATGCGGTTTCGCACCATTTCCTAACTTTTAGCTCGTTGAGGTCGGATATTGAATAAACCGAGGCTACAAAAATCATAGAATATTAAATAACACGAGTCCAATGACGTATCACGAAAATGTAAAATATAATCCTCCCTTAACCTTTTTTACAGAGTACTCGTATTTATATTTTGTAGGCACCATCAAATTCGGTGCACAGTGGACAATTAATTTATGAAAAGATTTAAATTATATTAAATTTTCTTATTTTTTATGACTAAAAGTTAATATATATCTAAATTACACATATTTAAGCGGACTCTGAATATACGATTCGAAACAAATATGTATTTATAAATTTTAATAAACCCTTTATGTAAAAAGTATCTACATCCAATTTCACCGTTCACTGTTAATGTACGCAACCGCGGAGACACCACTTGTCTCCTCCGCATCCGCCTCCGCTTTACCCAAGAAAGCCTCCGTAACAACCAAATTGAGAACTCCTGTACCTACGCTTAGAACTGTCTACGACAGACGTAACCAACCTACTCCACTTCGCTCGTAGCATTTCTCTACGACGTTGAGCTTTTGCTATTACGCAATTAAATAGTTGCGTCGCCCATAAGAAGTTCCAAAGCATGTATGGCTCGAAGCCACAAAAGCAAGGTGCTAAGCATAACTTTTTCCATTGTTCGCCGTTTACTTGTAATAGGGGGGTTAGACTGGCCGTCATATTCCAATATCAATCGATAGAGCTCAAAAAACTGCATTTTGACGACCTACATAACCGACAGGTGAGCGAGCCGGACTTTGGCTACGCGCCGTCTTTTAGGTCCCGGGTTCGATCACCGGTCGGGTCAATATGGAAAAACATTTTTTTGTATGTTGTCTCGGGTCTTGATTTTTTGGTACCGTCGTTGTTTCTGATTTTTGTAAACAAGTGCTTAGCTACTGACTATAGAATCAGAGCAATGTATGTGATGTTGTCCAATATGTATTTATTTAATAGTATTTTACCCAAAAATGTCATTTAAGCCTTATAAATCCTTAAGACGTACTGATTTAAGCAATATTATAGTGAATATAAGATCTTGTAAAAGCTCGTGTACAAACATAGGGGCAAATTGGGGTTTTTGTGCAAAAGAATCAGGAGATGCAATATTAAGCAGGTATTGCGATAAGAACAGAATATAATATACATTACACGACGTGTTATTTAAAATTTGCCTTAGATTTACCTGCCTCTTGTTATTCACGATACGAGCAGCCATGGTCGGTGCGGGAATCGCTGCCTTCATGTGAATATATACAATTTCGGAGATTGCCTCCCGCGACATCGGAATAACAATATTCCAGCCGTGTAAATACGGAAAAACACTCTTGTTTCAACTGTAGAACCGATGACAATGCTTCCATAGGTTTTATTATAAATATGTACTTAAGGTTTGTTTTAAGTATATAAAAACAAGAAAGTTGCAAATGTGTTTTGCCAGATTGGAATGCACTTATGCCTTCGAATACAAATCAAGTATAGGTAGGGAGGGCTTGTTTGTTCAAAACATTTTTGACTACATTTGACAAAGAAGGAAATATTAGTATCAAGTAAAATGACAGTACCCTGATTGACTCTGGTCTTATTTACGTGTAACTAGTAGGTAGGTACATTCGTGAACTAAAGATACCTACTTAAGTTTAAAAATTATCAGTGTGGGTATTCCTGGTGCGACAAAATAAAGTAATTTTGCTCTTTAAGAGAGAGTGAACTAAAGTTGATTTTCTAGGCTTTTATTGTTAAATTTTTTTATTGTCTATTTACTCCATAGGAACATTGCGCTAAGCGTCATGTGGTAGGTAATATGTTTTTGTCAATCACTATGCCACAGAAAATAGCTTTATTTTGCTTGAGAAACACGTCATGTAAAATATATCTTGACTAGAAACAACCTACAATATAATGACCAGCGTAGGTAAACATGAATAATAATAATCTATTAATATGTAAATATTAACAGCAAGTATACGACACACCGACAGAGCGGACGAATGTTTAGTTAGGCGTTTAATAAACGACAAAAAGGCCGTAAGCCATAAAATGTTATAGCGAATATCCGTACTATTCATATTCAGTTTTTATAGGGGCCGGACATATCTTTGTGTTTCTTCGGTTTTATGTGACCTTTATATGACGTCGTCGACGTGAACGGTGACCCACAAAATTTGTACTTTACGTCTCTATAATTCGTTTTTTGTTTCACTGTTGGTAAATTCACTTTTGAGAACCTTACAAATACAAATATTTATTCTGCTGTAAGTAGGTACTCTAGGGAGATGACCAAAACGCATTGGTTTTGATAACGTAAAAGCGTTTACTTTAGTTTTGGTAATTTTTAACTCAGTGCAGCTTTTGGTCTGCAAATTCATATTTTTGTTCATATTTTAAAACAAGTTTGTTAAAAGTACCAGACTAACTTTTATCTTGAGTCGGAATTAGGTACCTCTTGGTCTCTTAATCGTGTTGCTCGTGTGTTTATATAACTTTCTTTATCAGTGAAAAGTAATAATACCATGATATACCTAAATAAATAAATAATGTTTTAACAGAATTGATGGTTTCTCTATTATAATAGAAAAATAAAGGGCCATACTGATTAACCACTATCTAAAATGTTCTATCTACTTAGTGTTTTACCTAATACCTTAATTATTATAATATTATTGTCGACTGTCTGTATCGTTATCTTTAAAACAATACATAATTGTATCGTTTTAAAGATGAAGGCTGGAGTTTGGTGTCTAGGTTTGATTCCTGGTTGGGTTAATAGGATATAACTATTGGGCATAGGACTCCCCTTAGGTGCGCTATGGTGCCGTATCTCCTTGCTGTATCTATTCATTATCGTTCGCAGGTCGTCAACTCTCATGACGGAAGTGTCCTATTGATAGGTTCGATTATTCATTTTTAAATTGTTACACTTTATTAAGGTGATAAATAAAACTAAATGCATAAAGTCATACAACTTTAATTTGTAAACAATCAACAGAAACTTGCATCACATTTACAACACTTTACAGTTATTTGTAGGTACGTCTTTGGCAAGTCGACTCAAAGATGATGTAATCAAGGCTTAGGAATAGAATGAATCTTTAAAAGGTTTATTTAGCTGGTGGAAAGTCATGGTCATAGCAGCAGACGTAAATTTTCTGAAGTAACAGACTTAAGATTTTTGGAAGTTTAGCACAGGACTAAAATAATACACGATGTCATACATGTTAATATATAACTTGCTCAACATGATAACGAGACAGTTGAGCAGATCGCTTTTTATCAAATTCAAAATGATCACAAACTTTAATTTTTCAACATTATTCGTGAAAAAAAATCATGTCTTGGTTCGTGGATAAAAGCTTTTTAGGTTTTTTTATTATTTTCAAAAAATGGTAAAATTAAGATTCTACAAAATATATGTTTAGCCACGTCTCCCAGTTACCCACGTCATGTCTCCCAGTTACCTAGAAATTATTATATCATCATGCAACGATTGATAATATGCTAAAATAACTGAGTATTAGGTGAAGTTACGCTTGGATTTTTCGAAATAGTTTTTTCATGGTTCGTACACAATTATTTTCCTTTATCTCTGGGTGTAGAACAACCATACATCTTATAAGAGCAACTATCAAGCTAGCCTTAAGATAAACATGTATTTAGCGTTTATCACCTATTTCGCAGTAACTAAATATGGTTTTTACTACATTCCATAAACATTAAAATACCAAGATACGAGTAGGTACATGTTTTTCAGTTAGCTCTTGTTGACAGTGTAATTTTAGAAGGAATGAATAACATCAAAGTTTTACACCATTATATATTAAAATATATCGGCAACGTCAATTAACACTTTAAAACTCAATTTCAGTTGCGTAAAAATTTTTTCAAGATCATACACGATGAATAAGTAAATATCAAGATATTTTTACGAAATGTTGGAAAAACAATAAAATATTTAGTTTTATTAAATTTGCCATTTTTTAATTAATCTAGAAACCTATAAATTCCAATCAAATAAATACTTACACAATTAACTCGGGCAAAATTAAGTCAATGAGACAATCGGAACCATCAAAAGAGTGGCTTTGGCAATTTAGATTACCAGAAACGGAATATCCTTATGATGTTTTCAATTAATCTCACGTTTTTACCTCTTAGTCATACTTACCTACATACATACATATAAGACTGCCAGCGCCTTTTGAAACATTCAAATAAAATAGAAGAACTTAATGATACTTACTAAGTCTCAATGACTTCGAATGTAAAAAGATCTATCCATTTACATCAAAATTATATTTTTAGTCTAGAACATTAATTCGGATATACTCGAATCATAATGTTAATTGGTTTATTTTATTGATAAAGTTTAATTTCATAAATATTTGCATACACTTTTACACAAAATATTTTTCAGATTTGTCGTCATTAGGTTCAAAGCATGATTATTTTACCGCTTAAAACTTGAAGCATTTAATATTTCCGAAATCAAAATTTTCCAATAAAAAGGTCTTAGAATTAAAAAAAGAAGTTGGTAGCTCAGATTGCATTGAGTGAACATGTAGCCTCAAACTAAAAACTAAAACGAAAGTAGTTACAAGTATATCACAAATAGCTCACACCGGCATGGCTATGATATGTATTTTGAGCTTCAAGCCACGGTAACAGAATTCACAACGAAATAATCGAAGTAACAGTTCACTTAATATCTAAACCTGTCAAATACAAATCAAACAGTCTCAAAAAAATGGAACCTAGTTAATGAAGAAGAATATTGAAAAAGATTTTCTATACAATTCGATTAACACTTGACAGGACGGCCTAAAACTATAGACAAACTTTGCTAATATTATGTACAATGTTGCACTTTTTCTTTACAACAAAAGTCTTAAAATCAGATTTATAATTATACTCACAATATACACCAAAAATTATATAACGTAGTAAAATCGTCTCGTCAATACTGATTAATCAATAATTAATTTCTTTTCACGTTTTCAAAACGATAACTGTGTTAATTTCATTTCCCTTACATATTTGGCTTTTAATGGCTAACTCATAGTGGAATGGTTCTAAAATTATGCTCAGTATCTCACAAATACATTTGGACAATCTTTGGCACTAAAATCTTATTCTAGAAGTCTTGGAGACAGAACCAAAGATCTTGCATTGTTTGCACTTACAAACTAACTCTTAAGTCACGTTATGAGAGAGTCAGACAGACCGACTAGCAACCCTTTACTGATAATAATTTATCCTACAATGCGTTTACATTGCTTTCACATAAATCCTTATTTGTATGGTTTTACGGAATTTATGAAATTTATGAAACACACGGCGTATCCCAAGTAAGCAAACCGCGCACAGCCAAAATAAGTAAACTTTCGAGGAGTTTAGTTCACTATAAAGGACGTTCCACGTATAAAACATATAAAACTTTCGTGAGCGTACACTTCACTTACTGCAACTATTTCGGACATAAGATACAGCAACTAAAACCACGCAATTAATTTTGTTTTAGACAAGGAAACATCTGAAAACAAACGCTACTGGCAAATGCGCATCGGTAAACCGCTTTGTATGAACGCACTTAAGCTAAGAACTCACAACGCGATTATGGTCCACGCCCGCTAGAATTTAGGAACATTGACTTTCGTTACGAACATTCCGCCAGCCGATCACAAGCAGTGGTCGACCTGGTTGACCTGCGGGTTTCCCGTGCAAACAATCGCGGTGGTAAAAAGAGTTGGCTTGGGCGATATCTGCAGTCTACAGGTGATGGTCTGCGACAGCAGGCCACGGACGGTAACCGCGTCATGATTTCTTAGCAGTACACATCCGTCATGTAGGTACTTGAAGTCCAAAGGATATCACAACACGAAAGTCCAGTGATGCCTTTTCCGTCACTCCGTGTCGGTCACGCGTGGTCATACGAAGTCGTTAATCTCCGCGCGCAGGGGGTCTTCGGTCTTGTCCACGCACTTCCGAACCGCGTCGAGGATGACCCCCACACGCCGGTCCAGCGCGGCTAAGTGCGGCTCCCAGAGGATGGGTGACACAGGGTCCACGTTCATGGACTCGCGTAGATACTTAGAGAGGGGGATACCGTTGTGGAATCTAGAAATAATGTGTTAATTAATTTTAATAGCAGCCATTACAAAGGCCATGCTGTGCTGGTCATAAATTGTAATCACTGTAGGCTGGTTAGAATAATCGCTTTGCGTTCATCAAAAAAATAAGTAGATCGAATCAATTGAACTGGCACTTATTTAGGCAATGTTTAATAAATTAACGGTCGGCTTCATGCTTTCTTCTGTAATAATAAAAAAAAACATTTATTTACGGATCTAGAAAAACCCTATTCTATTTTTAGTTCTAGAAGTAACAAAAGGAAAAAACAAGGGCATTTTAAGGGGCCATCGATTCATAAACAACGTAGTAAAATACCTAATGAGCGTGATTGTTCCTTGCAAGATACTCACTCGAGCAGCGTCAGCAAGCCGACCCTTGGTCTAGAACTATATAGTATGGTGCTTAACAGGCTACTTACTTGAGCAGCGTCTGCAGTGTAGTATGCCGCAAGGTGCAACACTGCAGCAGCGGTGCAAGAATACTTAGTTCGTCGTGGAACGCCTTACCAAAGGCGCGCCCTTGGTCTAAATGCAGTGTAAACGTCTCATTTCCGAACATTCTGCAACAAATTGAAACAAAATCTAAAGTAAGGACATAGCAATACAGTCTTTTTTCCTAACCATTCATTTTGTGCCATTCCTTTAACATTAAAATCACTGACACGATTTAAATTTTGGCATGATAGTTATCTTAACAGCGATAAGATCAAGGAAAGGCCTTGATTTATTAAAAGTTAAATTCACGTACAAATACAAGTACGTTGGTACTGTCACTATTATTGCTTGTTGCTGCATACCTCAGTACCTTATCGTAATTAAACCACTGTCTATTTGACATACTCAGTTATATTGAGGTTTAATGTGATGAAGTACTGAACAGCAACTAAAATAATAGTGCCAAACAAATAGTAATTTGTAAATTGATAGTTGTAAATTTTAAATTGATTTTTTTTATATTTCTATAGACACACATACAACATATAGATACTCCATTTTACTAATTACTAATATTATGAATGTCGAAGTATGTTTTTTGTAGATATTCGATTATTTCCTATTCTTTCACGCAAGAAATAATATATCGATTTGGATAAAACTTTGTACATAGGTACGTAGATTAGATGCTAGTATAATTCAATGGATACATTTTATCCTGAAACAACCAGCCGTCGAGCAACATTTATTTTACATTTATCCTTTTGTAAAAATTAATCCTGTTTAAAAGTCAAAGACGATTTTCATGGAATTTGATTTATTGGATGTTTTCAGTCACGATGAGAACTGATATGAACGTTTTGTCTGAAAAAGGACTACTTAATATTATCAACTATAGTAAGTTTGTCACTTTTTTTACGTAAAAGTACTGAATGAAATTGGATGGAATTTAGTAGCTAGACCGATTAGAAGTATCTAATATATTTTTATATTTGATTACTAATAAAGTATAAAGGATACTATTTATACCAGAATAATATAAATATGAAACATGTAGTTTATGCATATATCACAAAATGAAGGTATTTGTTCGATTTCATCGGCTTCACAAAAATTATATAGAAAGTTAATTATAGCACTACTAACGTTCGCAGTATGTTATTTTTTTTATAACAAAGCGCAAATATATATTTCAGGCCGAATGAAATATGGGTAGATACAAACTTGAAGGTTTCATAATGATGCCGGTCCATGTTCCCAGTGAGGAAGTCGAAGATAGACATGTCCATGAGGTCGAGGAGCCGCCGGCCGGAGTCGTAGGGAGCCATCGTGCGCACCTACGCAAATTCCATCGGTTAATCAACTACTTAATCCGTGTCAAGGTACTTAAGTTGGTGAATCAACATTTAGGCCTATAACACACCAAGACTTTTTGCAATATTTAACCCATTTTTTTTATTCCTCTTGGTTTATTTCATTTTTACAATCGACAAATAACCCTGTATATCTTGGTTTTCTTTTAATTTAGTCTCTATTAATAAACACTACTGAGTTTCTTTCCGGTATCTTCTCAGTACTTTTGGGTTCCGACCCGGGGTGGTACCATCATGTTATATGTATATGATAGGGATGATGATTGGCTACTTAATTGATATTGTTTTAAATACCTGTCAAACACAATTCCTTCACAGATTTTGTTTCATACAAAGTTTCATAGAATATAGAAAAAGATAACGTCGCAAATTTCACTTATAAATACACTGACTATTCTATTGGTTTGGTAGGTTGTAAAATCGCATTAAAAAAAGAACAAAAAGGCTAACGTTTCGTAAAGTCGTCTTATACTCATGCGGCATTGATACTCGTACTTTGAAATTATTTGTGTGTGGTTTTTACTTTTAAAAACAAAAACCACGTCAGGCTAACTTTGGAGTTTGTGTTGTCCAGGGCCTAAGAACCAATTTCGAACTCCCAGTGTTTATCGTGATACGCTTTTGACCATGGCCGGTTCGTGAATATGTGGGGCCCTGGGCTGAAACTACTTGGGGGCCTATGCATATTCATAATCATAATATGCATAATATTATTATGAACTTTAAAAAATTAATGAAAAACAGCATGAAAACAACCTTTTACACGTATTTCCCCCTCAACTACATTCTACAGACAACTATTTTTTTTTCAAATGATGGCCTACTTTTTAGCGGGATCTGGGGGCCCCTTGTAATCTCGGGGCCCTGGGCTGCAGCCCAATCAGCCCATAGGTAGATCCGGCCATGCTTTTGACCATACATAAGTTATTAGTGCGTCCTTTTTGCAATTACAAATATGATGCAGGCTATGCCGTTTTACAAATGCTTTAATGCCCCGTTCCAATATTTTACTTTTTTTTCGTAATTACTATCCATTTTTCTACGAGTCGTTAATACTAATTTCAAATTTAGTTTCCATATCAGTTGTCATCAGTCGTCCGTCGGTCGTTTTTAGCTTACGCCTCCTGTAGTTTATTGCAATCTGTTACGGAGCGAATGGAAAGAAAAGGAAATCAGAGTAGAACTCAGGAAATATAATCAAGTAAAATAATAAAAATACAAAACTAAAGAGAGTGGAATTTTGACAGCACAGGCCGAACAATAGGAAAAGACAGATTCAACGTTTTATAATAAAAACTACAAAAAGGATTCTACAAAGGAGTCCGTAACACTATCCGTAACAAGAACGGATCGTTTTTCAAATATTGGAACCGGGCATTAATCAACTAACGTTTCATAACTGAACCCCATATCTAGTAATATCACAAACGAAAACGTTTGTTAGAAGAGATGATTGAGATGAGACTCTTTGGGTATGCTAAAACGCATTGAATGGGTGGAATTTGACAGCTAGCTTTATTTATACCCAAATATAATAGTGAGGTTATCAAAGTGAGAAAACGACATCAACCTTTTTTATTTTTAATCTGTTTCGAAAATGGTATTGTTTTGATCAATGTTACTTATTAATAGTTTCTTAGCTGTTTTTTGCAAACACTTTTAAATTTAAAGTTTGTTAATTAACTAGGTGTTTTTACAAGTGATGCCATGTTGATATAAAGGAAAATTTAACATTTACCGTATCGCAGTAGTCAGATTGTATTTCCCATTGAGCTTTTCGCCTCTTGTGATAAGATCTTCTCCAAGGGTGTCGCCACACCTGTAAAGAACATGCAATTTAAAAAATTGTTCTACTTTTCTTTGATACTTAACTAGAACTAGAAAAAATATATTCTCGTACCGCCGAAAGACTGATTTTGGAAGCCGAATACCACTGATTTTCTATTGTGTCAGGTTCTCTGGCTCTCACTACCATATTATGTTTTTTATTAACTTACATAGGTATATACAGGGCCAAATTTACAGCTCTCATGTATTCATTAGCAATATTATGCTTTTTAATTAAAATATTAGATACCAATGATAGATATTACGTCTGAATCACCACACATAAATGGTAAAGCGCAAAAGTATTCAACTAGAGTACATATTTTACATTACACAATTACTCACTATACATACAGGCAAAAGTAAAAAAAAAATGTGATATTCAAATCAGTTTACATTGATAAAATCGTCATTCTTAGTTTTGTTTCCTTACAGGAATACAATGGGGAATATTCTAGAAGTTAATTTGTACTGTGAAATATTAGTCTAAAACGAAACCTTTTATTATCCATTCACCTATGAGCAATATCTATGATCTTCGGACAAAATAAGCAAATCCTGATGTATTTTTCTGATTTCCAATCAGTTACAAGGTCACTTGGTTACTATGTACCCCGTTACATCACTCTTCACCAACTTACTTTACGTTCAGCCAAGTCAGAAGACGGTAGGAACGCGGCGAAACTGCCCTCCAGCATATCGGGGTTGCCACAAATCGCGTGTCCTGTATCGCAGTAGTACGAGCACTTTCCGTGGAAGCAAAAGTTGTTCGCTGGCGACACGAAGAAGGTCTTGAGGATGTCGCCCTCGGTGACGTCATAGATCTCGGTGGTCATGTTCAGCACGCGGCCCACGACCGGCATTGCGCGCCGGAAGCCGAGTATCCTGGATTGTAGATGATTAAGAGTTACACTCAGTTCTATTTTCGTTACTAATAACGCTAGTACTTAACTATGGATATACCGTACTCGCAAAATAAACCAAGCACTGATTTGATTATGAACATACTCAGTGCTGGTCATAGGTAGGTAAGACGCTTAGGCTGATAGGAAGAAAATTTATTTTTTATTAGACGCGCATGCGTCTATGGAGTGCATACTCCAGTAGGAGTATTCAGAAAAAGTCAGAAACGCATACGAATTCTGTAGCTATGTTCTCTTGCTTAACTTGCATGATGAAACATAGGCTATCAGCAAATGAATAGATTTTGACGTTTGTGATTAAAGAGGCTGGGTGGAACTAGCTAGTTCTATAAAAACGTTCTATGAAGGCTTGCTGTGGTCATGTTGTGAAAAGACTGTATACTACCTCGATATATACATTCAGGGTTCACCTGTTTTAAGCGCGTCCACAGTTAAAAATAATCTTTATGACATTCATAAAAGTTGATATTTAACATGTAATTATACATCGAATTACTAAAAACTATGAACGCATGTTCATACATCGAATTCAAGCTAACTTTTAATACCTACCTACCTATTAGCGTGGTAGAGAAATAAATACCTATGTTGTTTTGGACAAATAGTTGAAATTAATCCAAAATCTGTGACTAAAATTAAAACATAATATTTTATCTATCTGTAAATTGATGAGCATCTTGATATATACTGTAATTGGCTACTTGACAGTTTTTGAAAAAGTATTGTAAAATGTGCGCCCGTTCATTTTATATCCCAAGCAATTCGATTTATCTGGAAATAATCTAAATAACCAGAGAAAAATAAGATTTTGTGTAACACATTTATAAAGCGCGCGAAAACGCCTAGTCGCGTCATTGTTGCAATTATGACGTCAACGTCCTAGACAACGAACCGATACGCATAGGAACGACTTTATTAAGATAAACGGAAAATGTTTCAATAAATTCTTTATACGATTAGAGACACAATAATTCAATTTAATCGATAAAATAATAATTGTTTCGCCACATTAAAATAAATAATTTTCGCCGACAGCTGTCATTTCTGAATTGCAATGGTGGTTTCCGTTTCGGTTCTTTTGTTCCACAGATAAAAAAACTAAAATTTATTTTGCAAAAATAAAATACTAACTATGCTTTTAATTAAAAAGTAAAAATGTAAAATGATTACTTAACTAATAAGCTAACATATCTAACACTTTTCATATTTTATTGTTAACACTGTCAAGTAGCCAATTGTTTTCAAGGCCAAAAAAAGCATAATGTATTTTAAAAACATTATACTGTGGACGTGCCAGATAATCGATTTTGCGGTGGATCATGTAAAGATTTTTTGATATGAATGTAATATCTATTTAATGAGATACCGATTGGAGTTTGATTTCAATTCATTTGATAAGGACCGGTTCTTTCCACCCACACTATCCGTGTAGGTATCCAAACCTTTTTTATTATATCAAGATCGCAAAAAAGATTTTTACAATTATTCAAAAAGTAATCGCGATATGAATATCATTGACGCCTAGCTGGACATATTTTAAAAATCAAAAATATTGATAAATGCTGGTACACTGAGTTTGCATAATTGTAGGTAAAATTATTTTTAAAAATCCCAATATTGACATACCTACCTATGCTATGTTATCGCGATATGAGATAACATTGACGCTTAACCGGATACATTAAAACAGCTAACACATTAATAAATGTTAGTACACTGAGTTTGCATATTTTTATTATACACCAGCTGACCCCACAGACGTTGTCCTGTTTTAACGACGATTATTTTTTCTCCACAGTAATAAACACAACAAAAAAAAAGTGAAATTGATTCGGCCGTTTATACGTAATGGCTTGGAAAATAGGGGTTCATTTTTATATATAAAAAGATGAATTTGACTAATTGTAAGCGAAAGTATTTAGAAATTCCCTATACTGACATCCTTGTGGTAAAAGACGTTCCAATTTTAAACGAATTTTATTGTTTTTAGCCAAAGGTTTACTGGTGGATGGCAAGACATAAGCATGACTGAACATGTGCAAGAACTTTACCCAGCACGACTATTATGATTTATTTACTTGCGTGTTTCCTCATAATTTAAATTTGGTTTGTATTTTAAATGTTTACCCCTGTAATTGACCATTGCAACCTCGTCTATCTTATCAAACTAGAGCTACTACAACCATTAAGAGTGACGGGAACATTTCCATTGAATCACTTTGTAAACGAATTGGCGTCCAGACATATTGTATGAACGGAAATGTCGCTCTTTGCTTACAGCGAAAGTTAAATATTTGCGAACCTATCAGAAAGAACACACAACAATACTGTACTTAAAGACTCGAGACAAGCAAATATTTAAAATCTTGACGCGGACTCTCTTTGCCACGAATGCCAAAACGTTAAGTCATACTTTTATGAATCAGGGGCCAGTTTAATTAAATCTGACTTTATCCTGTTAATTTAACGACTCGACGTCTCACAAGCGGTACAGAGTACATTTCTCTTTGTATTATACGAATAATACGAAAAGCATAATGTAATTTTGATTTTAGAGAGCTCGCTTTTATATAATAAAGAAAACCTATAATAAATTTCTTGCCCCTTATTCATAGGTAGGACATTTTGTTAATCAAAACTAATTTTTAAAAATTCTTTAGGAAATATTTATCCTACAAGAATTGTTAATGAATCTTTTTACGAACACTACAACATTTCTAATAATTGCCCAATTTTAATATATTAAAAATAGCTATTTGTAACCTGTCAAGGTGAAATGCTGCTATCTCTGCATTGTGGCGCTCGTAGTCGGAGAAGTAGAAATGGTTCGGCAGCGTTTGGACATCCCGGGCGAACCTGTTGACAAACGAATGATTGATAAAAATGCTGAAGTAACACCTTATTTTACTACATTTTATTAAATACCAACACACAATATACTTCGTTAGTATCGACACGTATGTATCCTAGATATTTTATTTCTTGTATTTTGCATACCAAAGCAATCCAAAATCCGTACACCTCACCATTTTGGTTCTTTGTTGTTTTTTCTCAAGTTTGATAAGCAAACACAAGTACGGATACTAAAATGATTATCTAATCAAATAATAATAAAATTATTACCATGATTAAGCTGCCTTTTTTTAAGCCTTTTTGTTTACCTAAAAATGCACAGCAAACTCAGTATTACCCTTACTTAGTTTTTTTTTTGTGATATAAGTATACAGCCTAGCAGAAACAACAGTGTTTCTAGAGAGAACGCGATGCATCACGATAGAGCACGGCTCTGGCACTCGATTCGCCCCGTTGCGATCTTTGAGATGATCCAGATATGAGGGACGATGCTTAAGTCATTATGTTTTTAAAGAACACCATCATTAGGAAGCCTTAAAATGAAACGTTAGTAATAGCGTTGCAGTCGCATCACCAGAATCTCCGAAAGCGGTACTGCAGCGTTTAACAAGAGACGCTATTCTTATGATACTTACTACTTAATCAGGTCATTTTTTTTTCAAATTAAAAATCAATGCTTTAAAGCATAAGTGCCAAATTCAAGGTTTCTTTCTAGTGGAGAAATATTTCGCTATTTTACGGTGGTCATACGTACTCTGCTGAGGACTACATATTCAATTCTTAATTTAGATATATAATACATTAATTCTACGTGTAACTACATATCATGAAATAGGATAGCAAAATAATGAAAAGGACTACTTTGATAAAATGTATGGCGAAATTATTTTTGTTACTCTAATTGAGAACTCGAAACATATCCTTATCATTTAAATAATGGATCCCTAAAATCTGAGACACATAATTAATAGACAAGTACATTTGTTTTCTTAAAACCAGTTTTAAAAATCACTGGTAGAATGCAACTTTATTCATTGCATGACTTGTAAGGTGTATAAGGAATTATTTTCAGTTGCCAGACCAATTTAGTAGCAGATAAACAAAACATCTAAAATCAGGTACAGTAATATTAAACATTCATACTAAACAAACAGTTCATGACCTAAATACCACAGAATAATCTTAAACAAAACTAACCTCTTTAAATAATTAAACCAATGACAGCATCGAGATAGAAGAAGTGTATTAGTAGGTATGTGCGATAGTTTGTTGTTTTCTTATATTTACGTTCAATAATTATAAATATTGTTTGCAATAACTAAAACTACCAAGTTTGACGTGCATTCCACACCGTTTACTATTACACAATAGGTAGGTATTGCATTGTAGTAACGGTATTGCTGATATTGACATTATTACTTACCTAGTGTTGAGTTAAAATATGCAAACAATCTGTGTGACCTAATTTTATGTGTACTAATTTTTTTTTCTAGTTTCCTTTGTACGAGTAAACTTTTGCATATCTTTGTAGGATGAAAACAATAATTTTGGCACTTTTAATCAATTTTTAAACCCCACAAACTATATAGGGTAGTCTTTGCACAATGAATGTGGATTTTTTTATAAAACAGTTTAGCACTAGTTTCCAAATCTATTATACATTACAAATATTATTTATGGAAAAGGTGTAAAAATAAATGTCTGTCACAACTAGTAAATTTCCGGCCAAATTTTGGCTCTCTGATGGCAAAAAATATTCTACAATTGTCTTTATTTATACCCTGTAGACTGCAACTGTATAAATATGTAAACCTAACTAATACCTGATTCAACAAATTATTTCAACAGAGCAGCCCACGATTAGACCAGGTAAGAAAATGACACCCAACTCGACAGGTAGGACCTCCACGTAAATTGAAGCCGAGTGATATAAATCCATTAAAGAGAAATATCAAATATCGCATCTTGAACCCGGAGACCCTTGTCTCGCAAAATGAATTTATTACGGGGAAAAATGTTAAGTTCGAAGGTGGCGTGGTACTGGATTGTGCGCAATAACCGAATCAACGTATGAGTGTGTTCAGATTAGTACTTTGTACTTAAACTGTGCACATCCATCCTTAAATGTAGGTACCAATAAAAGTACATGTATTAACAATTGTGATCTCTGTTTTCTGATTGTAACGTGTGCATGTGCGTTAGAATAAATAACGAATTTTAATTCGTTTTTATAAGTTTTATTGGTGCCGCGAATCCCCATCGACCTTACAAATACATACAGTCCACTCTATAAGCCACAAACATCAATTGTGATGACTATTTAAAGGGTATTTTTATTTAAAGAAATGTAAAAAAACAAACTTTCATATTGTCTTGGGTCTGGATGTTGTGATACTGTACTTGTTTCTGATTTCAGTCACACGGATGCTTTAGCTATTATGTGATATGGTAATAGTATGCGGTTTTAACGTTGTAGAGTGATGAGTCTCTGCCATATTTTGAACTTTTACAGCAGGCACAAACAAAACCACTCTATAAACTTTTTAAAAGTGCCCTTTGAAAATACTAGTGTGTCAACCCGGCTAACACATTGTCAATGTAAAATGTTGCCCCCCTGTATGTGCTCTACCAACCAACCCAGGCTTTAATGGTCAATAGTGTCAGGATATTATAGTACTTCTCTATCGGTTATTATTCGGAAGTAGGTACATCTCCAGGAAGAAAAATCGGAAGCATCAACAGATATACACTCATTACGGACCATTGTGCAGCAATACAGGCGTCGTAGTTGTTGTGAGAAGTGGGCTAGTATTCCGCAGTGAATGCACAATTAATACGAGAGCATTGAAAGTACCTGACTAATGAGAATAAGATCGATACTTCGCTATACATTATTAATACTCTGATTAAATTATCCCAAAGTAAGATTGATCGTAAGTTTTAAAGCGATTGCATTTCTGGCACTGTAAAACATGTAAACGTTACCTAATTCTGAATATTTGTTAGATAAAATTAGAACTAATACGAATTAGTTCTAATTTAATTGCGAATCCCCCAGTTCATTTATATTTTCATATGTGCTAAATTTCATTTTTCTACAATTGTTTTAGTTGCCAAGCCAAATAAAAAATAGCTTACAAAGTGATCACTTAAATACGTAACTCATTTAAGATTGAAAGCCTGTCGACAAACAAGACTTCAAGTTAGGTACCTACTTAACATTCTGTGACCAGAAACTTTATAACTCCATGATCTTTCAGATGCAAACACAACAAGTAAAATTGCATAGCAATCAGTAACAATCAAGCGGAAACTATTTATACATTTTAATGTAAAATCCAATGAACACTCGTTTATTGAGTAATAGCGGAAATACGACATCATTTGTCAAACTAACGATTTTTAAATTAGTTGCAAAAATAACTGCATTTCATCAGCCTCATTCTAACTGGGTAATTACCTAAACGTACCTACGTTGGCGCGCAGAAATACGTACAGTTATAAAGTACACCCTATATTTAATGAAAATATTCATAACTTTGACTAAACCAGTATCGAAATTGGTACAAGATAAAATCTTATAAAGCGAAAGGTATAGTCGATTCTATCAACAAAATCACTGTAATCAACATTCACCATTAGATAATAAATAAAATGATCTAGTAGGCACTAGTTACACCAACGTATAAATCTTTGTAAAATATTCAATGAGCCCTTTACAAACATTTCTCAAAAGTTGGAATTCAATTTACTTATATCAACATCCAACAATACACTGCTTAGCTTTCGGACCCCTTAAACGGAAATTGCCCGTCATTTAACGAGTTAACTTACTACCATACAATCGAATATGGTGCTTAATCAATTCTGTGAGACAAAACGATTAAAATGGATATTAAATTTGTGGATCTGGTCAGATAAGGGCACTCCCGGTAAAATACCGCCCTCAGTCGTCCGATTTATTGTCTTCTACGCGATCGGTCGGAACTACTAAATTTTAAAAAGCTTAGTCCGCCTAACTCTTTTGAGTTCAAACTGAGCAGACGTGTGTTTTATTGGTATATCAAAATGTACTTTCTCCTACGAAAGGCACATAAAGTTTTATATTTTTCAAACAATTTTGTGCTGTAATCGTAAACTTAATTTTTATGTACATCTTTTAAAAATCGGGTCTGTTTCAAAACATTTCAACTCAAAATTTATGCACCTAAGACAAAAAGGTTTTATATCGTTTGTGACCCACGTTTTTGTCGGTGTCCAATTGCCTTCTCGATGTCTTTAAATTATACCATACTGATTTCATACAAATGTTCTCTCTGACTAAAAAGTAAAATATATTTTATTGTAGGTATATGAATCTACTTCTTTTTTCTTTCTTTTACATTTCCGACCTTACAACAATATTAAATATATGGTTTAAAATATTTTATCGTTTCTCTTCCGACTGAGTGGTATTTACAAACGTGTTTTTCTTTCATTTTTATAATATCAAGTTTTATACCTGTACTCAAAAGAAATTAACATTGAGCGTTTATTTTCGCAAGAATTAAAAATAAACTTCTAGACATTTTTATTGTACTCAAAATGGGAGTTACTTATTATATTTGGCTTTAAAGAAAAAACAAAATAAAAAATTATCAGGCTTTTCGTAACGGATTGCTTAAAAGGAGAAATATAACCCTCTTTTAATCTCCGCTCTCCACACACTTCTCAAGGAGTCACTAGAAAAATTATAGACCCTAGGGGGCTGCCTCGGCGACGTATCGAGTCCTTGTGGATCCCTGCAATCCGTCGAGACTCGTAAATTAGGCGACAGTCGATAGTCAACCCTTCCCAAGCGGGCGTTAGTTTTATCACAAAGAGTTAGGGTTATGGTCTACAGATATTTTCTTACATTCTTCGTCTCAGCTAACTGAATGCATATGTGATTGTTATTGACAAATATGTTTGAAGAACTGGTATAAGTATGTGTATCTATACGGTAAAGGATAATTCTTATCGAACAACTCCCTGTTGTGAGTTAGTGTGAGTTTAAGACTTTCGTATTCCAATTTAATCATACAAGATAAATTATCGTGTCAAATCCTTAATACTGAAAAAAAGGTTTAATCTATCCGGTCCTTCTAAAATAATATGAATGTCAATCACTTGAGGAAACTAAGAATTCAGTTCAGCGTATCACGTAACAGAATTCAATATTTTTTCTAATAATATTTACCAACGTAATAGTTTTTACCTGATTTATTCACTAAGCAACTACATTATCAGCGGCCATCGAAATTAAGTTATCATTAATGCAAAAGAGTAATTATAATTATATCTTATTAATTTGGCATTGTAGGATCCAAAAGTCAAGAATAAACTGTATTTACCTATTGAATGTGATACTGAACGAACGGTAAAAAACAAAACGCAAACTAAAAATAAATATGCCAAAGTAATCAAATACATTAAAATGTTTTGCTACAAATATCAAAGTCACTATCGTTTCTAAACACTATCTATTAATTTAAAACAAAATCAAATAGTAACATATAAAACATTTTATACGCGAACCTTCTAAAACAGAAGTGCTATCAAAGTGAATACTTATTATTTTATTTACTTTCTCTATTTAAGTATACCTTCATTGACCGTAAGTTTAAATTAACTGTCGCCAAAGTTGCAAAAATTTGTAAGTAGATAATAAGTACGTTTGAAATTCATATACAATTACAAAATGTGGATCAGTTTACGTTTTAACTTTAAGTAATTTTCGTTTTGTGAGATTTTAATTACATTCAATGATATACTTTTGTATTTGTATGTGTGGCATTTATTACTGTTATAAAAATTTACTCATCTCAATGATGTTATCCCAAGATCAAAATAATATTTGTCATAGACGATACCAACCCAATTACTTTTAACTTAATGACTTAAATAATTAATTACAAAACTCATATTCTTGTTTTCATCAAGATATCCGTGTTACTAAACATGTCAAGTCGATTATCGAAGTCGTAGATATATTCATTTCTCAAGTGATTTTCTATGTGATTAAATCCATTGTGGACTCTTTATTTTATCTGATTTTAACCTTTTCATCACGTACTAGCCGAGAAACTACCGTAAAAAGATTATTTGTACGCAAACACGTGTCCAAAGTCACGCCTAGAATTTATTATAGTGTTTACGTAGACTTGCTTAGTCCTGCCTACTTTATAATCAGAATTCATTTTCTCCTTTAGAAGGTGAACGAAAGTGCAGGCAAACCGAGCAGAATACTGTTTACAAAGTAGTAAGGAATAGGAAAATACACGTATAACTAGCATTTATATTCTTAGATTTTATGTTCTCATTACTTGTTGATGTGAATAGTCAGAATGGTTTAAAAGTTTTATACTTTTTAACCTACCAACTAAGTTAGAGAAATCAAGCTTCAATCAGCATAATACGCACTTCGAATATTTCTTATTATTGTTCACGGAGTAGTGTGTGAAATTTTATCGATTATATCGTTGGTACACGGTAATATTTATATTACTATATAAATATTATAATAAGTACATACCGTGACAAACACATTAATTCGATATTAACGCCTGGTAAACTGTATTCTATTTATATTGCTCCAAAATAAAACGTTGTCATAAATGTATAAAACAAAATGGAAAATAGCAGAACTGAATAAAATGTCACTTGCAATAATCTCGATTCCACACGAATTTAAAAACCAAACTGTAATTTATTTTCAGAATTGGTTGGAAATTAACTCATAATTTGACACGAATTATACTTTTTCACATGTTACTAATAAAAATGAAACTGCAAATCGCTCTCTTTTACTCGCCACAAAACTGAGATTGACTTTCATTTCAGTACTTCCCAATGACAAAGAAACGTTAGTTTTTTCCCAAGTCAAAGTCTTGGAGCACACAAATTATTTTATACCACCATATTTATATTGTGAATCAATAAGGAAACACACATCGTATTTCATAATAGGTTTTTTTTGTTTTTCTTATAAAATTCGTTTTTATTTAGAGAAATAAAAAGAAACATGTGATATTTTAACCTCTCAGGTTTGCTAATCCGACTCACACTTGATCTGTTGTTTTCGAAGTTATTTTAATAATACAACACTTTTTTAGAGTATCTAATAAGTCAGTTAAAGAACAAAAATAGGTAGAAGGATAGGGAAGTTACTAACTCAAAATTCCGAATCCGACTCACTCTTGACCAGTTTTTTTCGAAGCCGCACTCAGCTTTGTCTTGAAGCCTGACACTCGACACTCAAGTCTACTGGGACTGACTCCGCGCTCCCGCGAGTCGGTTTTGGTACCTTTGTTCTTTGTCACAATGAAAATTGTATTCTATATACCCTTTCAGAATATTTCACGTCTCACTCGATATAATTTATTGTCTTGGATAGGGAATTGAGCGTGACAGGAATTTCGGGTGGCAAGGCATATTTTATTTAAAAACAAATTTTGGAATCGGTTTAAAAAAGAATTTTCGTTTCACAAGATTGAATTAGTGAATAAAGAACCTAATTGGAAACGCTAATTGTTGAAAGTGTTGATTAAAATGACGATAAAGCATAACTTCAAAATCAGTCAAACCGTTAAGTCTACATCATCTTACAACTTTATCATTCCAGTTCATGTCCACTTATTTATATCTACACTAAGGGTCGCCCTAGGTATTTTTTGACACCTTGGGTTACTGTATATGAGTATGAGAACAACCTTCTTTTTTAAATATGTAATAATCACGTGGTATGTCGCTGAAGCCTTATACAATGCAAGCAATCAAATCTATCCTCTTTATAATTAGGAAATTTAATGTAGATACGATTGCAAATACGCCAGACTACACATTTTTGACTTTATACCGCGTTTATGATATATAAATAATAACTAAAATCCAACTGCACGTGTTTACTTTGATTACTTGTAGATGCAAAAAATTCTACGTATTTTGTATCTGGTTCAATTCATTAGAAATCATGATACATTTTCAATAAACGATATATAAGAACATACATAAATTATATGTTCGGTATTTGGAATTAAATTAAAACGCAATGGCTTATGAGAGCCTAACTTCATAATAACAAATCTACGATTTCTTATATGATTTGCACATTTAATACTTAATGCGATGTGATTTTTATATAAAACATTAAAATGTTGCACAGTTTTAACGTTTCTATACTGAGATTAAATTGATTACAAGGAAAATAATATACCAGAATACTGTTGATGAAAAAAGTCCCAAGACAATATTTTGGTTAGATATAATTTGTACACCATTAATTACATTCAGAATTATATCCTTGTTTATGTATTTTCAATCAAATTGGCACCCACCTACTGTTTATAAATGAGGAATCGTTGGAAGCGTCTTGTTTATCCGGTGATGTAACGAGTGGACTATTTTAACCTTTAAGTTATAAACTAAAATAATTGTACTTGTTTTCAGATGACACCATTCTTTCACAAATAACATTCGAGTATCAGTGCCGTAAAACAGGGCTACCTATATGTTATCAACCAAATTAATTTTTTTACAAATAATTTTTATAATGCGATTTTAAAGTGCTCCGTAACTATTTTAGTGTGTTGATAAGTATATTTTGATGTCACAAATTGCTTTCTTAATGACATGTTTTGAAAGGTTCTCGTATTTAAAAATATCTCAAATGACTAAACCTTAAAAAATTACACTACATTGTTAGCATTCGTCCATGACTTTGCTGGGCACATATCAATTTACCGAATCTTTTTCGACTGACTCTACACATCACCGACACCGAACATCGCTTTGCCGAACCATACAAAGTTCTAGGGTTTCGGCGAAACGACGTTCGGTGAAACGTAGCGTCGGTCGAAAAAGTTTCGACAAAATGATATGAGCCCGTATTTGTTCACCCGCCCATTATAAAAAAATAAACGATGATCGCCAAAAGTTGTTCTTAACGATAAATCTTCACGCATAGCTCGCCCTGATCGTCCTCCATCAACAAGTTTAGTTCGAGTGTTTTAGTTTGAAGAGTGCGGCCCTGAGGTGAAACTTCGCTGTCGCACAAGTGTTGTGCGTCTGTTGACCGAACTTGCGACTCGCTATTGACCGAACTTGAGAGTTCTTTCGCGATCGGCTTAGCTCCCTGCCCACGCGAGTGTTCAGCCCCAACTTGTGTTACTTACGTCCCATTGTTAGAGTCGATCAAGTTTTACTGAACTAGGGCCAGTAAGCTTTGCGCATGCAACTTGCACTTGAAGTAGATTTAGCAATAACTTGTTCCGTATTTTTGTTCAATTTTCTTTGTACTTTGTTAAGTGAAGAAATTCTTCTTTAAAAAGCTTCAACTATAAGAGTAGGTAATAATGTGTTAAATCAATACAAGTATTATTTACCATAGTGTCACAATTTATCAGCCTACCCTCAAAACTGTTTAATTAATATTTTAATATTTTTTTCGTTTATTGGATGTTGGTAAATGATTTGTTTGTATCATGTGCAAATATTTATTAATTTCCTGTTTACTAACAATTACTGTTTGACATGTTTCCTTGTATATTATTATATGTTAGATCTACATACAAATTAAATTAGCAACTATCGAAAGCTAATGCTCAATATCTATCTTCAAAGGAAAAATTATATTAATAGAAATGCAGGATTTAAATTCGCAGCTAAAGGAAATTGAAAAACTTGTCTTATTACATTATAGTACATGTCTTTTCGAAATTTATTTTGGTTTTCTTTACAATAATTGTAACGTATTTTTTTTTTCAGTATCCATAACCATGTATGTACCTAATACGAATATACCCAGTGGTTTGTGTTATTAGGTTGCAACATTCAAGTATGGAAATTAGGCCCCATTGAGAATATTTGTGGCTCTCAGGTAGATACATAAAGTCGCTAACCCTCATATTTTATAGGAACGTACAGTCAAAAGCACGTCAGTAATTTTGTCTCGCCCTTGCGTCGTGGATCTAAGGACTAATATCAAACTGCCAGTGTTTACTAGTTGTTTTGTATATTTAAGAAAAATATTCAAGTTTTTGGGTCCTCATTTTATATTGCTGAGCTGATGATGGAAGTTCTATTTCTTTACTATCAGGAGGCTTTATTTATTCAAATAATTTTGTTGGTTAAGATTTAATAACATTAAGAATGGTTGAATAATAAAATAAAAAAATGCAAAGACAAACACTAAAAAACTACTCTCTTTCTCTTTTCGTTTTCATTGCTAAATAAAAAAATAGTCCGAATATCATTTTGAGTATTATACTGACGGTTAAATCTCCAATTAATCTTTGATCTAGTAAAAATTTAAAGAGACGGACATTGGTGAATTGTCATATCAGTAAGCTTGTTGTTCATATGAAAGAGAGACTAGAGATTATTCTAATCTGTAACTTTAACTTTATAACAAAGAAAGTCTAGCAAATCATAAAATAAATTATAAACACCTGACGTACGATATAAAAAATAATTATAGTTCCTTATCTAATATTCAAAACAACGATAAAAATGATTGAGTAGAAAAAAGAAATGATAAGCGGGACTATCAGTCAATCAAATCAATTAGTTCTCATCAACCTTTACGTCTTACATGCCCTACAAAGTGTTGAGTCATATTTAATTAATGACTTGGTGAAGCTATGATTTCGGCTTATCAAGACACAACTAAGAAGCCCTTACAGGTTTTAAAGAACTTTCAATAAACATTTGCACATAAGCAAGTGAAACAGATATCCCACTCCGTAGAACATGCTTAAAAAACAAAACATGAAACGATTTAGTCCGCAGTCTTTGAATGAAATAGCCTGGTAGAATACTAAACCTCACATCGGAGAACAGACCATATATCAAGATATATTATTCCTGGAGAAATTCGGTTGGTAAGAGTAGGGTACAAATTATATCCCACACACGTTAAAAAGGCACCTCTGACGTCGGGTCATGTATTACAATAACCTGCTTATCACTACACAATATAAAACAAAGTCGCTTCCTTCTGTCAATAAGTCTACATGAGATCTAAATCTACTTAGATCATTAAACTACATAACAGATTTATACAATAACATAAAATGAGTTTGACTGGGTCTATTTCTTTTTTAATTGTTGTTAGGTCTATATTCCTCCTGCTTCGCAAACGCTTCTCTCAAAATCCTTTAAATGGCTTTCACTATTTGATAAAAAACAATTATAACCATAATTAACTTTTTCGCTAGGTCAGTACCTCACACAAATAATTAATACTCCATTTTGCATTGCAATTATTTCCAAGAATGAACTCGATACCTACAGTGAATATGAAATATCTAGTTACCTAACCATAACTTCTGACAAGGCAAATATATTAAATCTCCAATGAACTACCTGATATGAATTTTATAAGAACCCATTAGCTACATAGAATCAGTTTCCTGTTGAAAAAGAAAAAATGTTTTAGTAATTTATTCATATTCACCGAATGTTTTCACTTACCTCATCGGCTTGAATAAAGCTTGTATACCGTTTGGATAGTCGATAATCAGCTTTAGCTGCGTCCCTCCCTCTTTTTGCTCTGTTGAAGATAATTATACAATTTAAGTGCCAATTGAAATTCTAAATAGCAATTTTAAATGCCAAGGTTCAATGATAGACGGAGATAATTTGAACACTAACAGATTTTACATAAGTAATAGGTAATATGATTATTTTTAATTTAACACTTTGTAATGAGTGAAATCTTTTATTTAAAAATAAAAATAAAATTTTGTACAACTACATTTTTGTTTATTAATTATTGCCGACATTAGTAGTAAAGACGAACTGTGTGCTTTTCAGTTAATGTCCGTCTTGTGCTTATAATGCAAGGGAAAACTTTAGTAATATTACATAAAATACTATTTCTCTCTACTGTATGTTTATTTTATCGTATTTTAATAAAAAGTTCAATTTGAATCACTAAATTAACTAGGTCTAATAAGGCGATCGCCTTGTACCTGAAAAAAAAGCCTTAAGTTTTCAAAGGTTAACTACAAAACTTGTGTAAAAGTCTCATTAAAAACAGCTACATCCAGAGCGTTGAATATTTAGTACGAAATGTGTTTTAAAATTAATGAAAAACATAATCTTTATCATTTTGAAATCTAAATAGTTCAAATGTTTTAATATTCTAATCATTTGATTGACTTGACTATTAACTAAAAATTTATAAGTATACTATTAATAGAAACGGAAGAGATCGAATTAACCATCAAAGCATAATTTGTGTGTTTGATTGCAACACCCGATAGAGCTTAGTTCAAAAATAACCGGCTGGCGATGAAGTCGGTGTGGACAATGAAACCCATTTAAGTGATTTAAATATTTAAGTCCAATCGGAGGTAAAGGGCGAGATTGTTGTGGCACTATTGTCCGTCGGAGGGCCGACTGATTGCGGCGCGGCTTCATCTAATATACATATCGTTTCTCCCAGATAAAGAGCTACTGAATTTGTATCGTGGCGATCGTATGCTGGCCGAAAAAATAAAGAGATAAGTGTACGTCACAAAATTTAGTAACTGTCTGATCTTATTTATGCATAGTTTTTTTCAGTAGTAGGTACAATTTATAAAACTTATATAGTTTCAGTAATGTTCGAAGTACATTTATGAGAAAAGATGAAGAACACGATTCATACTAACATTATAAATGCGAAAGTAACTCTGTTTGTCTATTTGTCTGTCCAGCTTTCACGGCTAAACCACAAAACAGATTTTGATGAAATTTAGTATTGGTATACGTTGAACCTCTAGAACGGTCATAGGTCATAGGTTTGGGTATTAGCAGGACAATGGAAAACCTTAGTTTGAGACCAGATGATGATTGATTGGTACTTTTTGTTTGAAAATTATGTGGGTTAGGGGTAATACAGCTAGTAGGTAATACATTATTTCTTCCATACAAGCAAACACAATTTATTCAAACAGACAATCGACTGATCTCGTGATGAACACCGATCTTCAATCAATTTTTTAAGCTGTATAGAATTAAAGCTCTTCAGATTCAGTAGCTCTTGTTCCATTTGGCTGGTTAGCATTTTCTATCCGACAGGTGGATGAAAACGTTCTCCTGTTTCTAGGACTGACTTTTCTTAAAACATGCAAGTGGAATTTTTCTCTAGAGGAATGATTTTTAAGCAACTTCATCGCCATTCAATTTCAACTTATAATACAAACACATATTGACACGTTATTAATGGGTACTAAATTAATATATATTATCAAAATAAAATAAAATTGGAAAACATAATGTCTGACAGAAATTAGAACCGAATGATGGCACCACAACATCCAGACTCGAGACAAGATGGAAAAGTTCGTTTTCCATATTGACCCGACTAAGAACCGAACTTGGGAACGGAACAGAGTTTTTTTACTTTTTTATATTACTCTTCAAGATTGATCTCATCCCACCTGATATTAAGTGGTAATGAGATCCTAACTTAAGGGCGACAAATACAGCATAGTGAATTTGTTACTTGACTTGTCGCTCCTACCTTAATAGCTTGGGCCCTGCTACTAATGTAGCACCTCCCAAGAGCTCTGGAAACCTTACTCACACGCAGGAACACAGAAGTGATTGTTATTTGGCCGCGGTCTTCTGTAAGGTGGAGGTATTTCACCAGTCGGGCTGCTCCAGTTTAAGCGATAAATGGCTATGCCCTACCACTCTTATAATGAAGTCTAGTCTGCCAGCTTTTCAGCTACGAATATCGTCAACTATCACATCAATCATCTGGTCTCAAACTAAGGTTTTCCATTGTACTACTAATACCAGAGTCTAGGGACATCAACCCAGCGTACCCGAATCCAATCCAATTTATAAACGTTCGTTTCCCGACCTGGCGACTAAGAGATTTAGAATTGTGAGATATCTATACTAATATTATAAAGAGGAAAGATTTGTACCTATTTTTGTATGTTTGTATGTTTATAATGAATAGGCTCAAAAAGTACTGGGCCGATTTAAAAAAATATTTCACCAATAGAATGCTACATTCTTCCAATTTGGCATAGGCTACAAAATAAATCCCTGGTAAAATTTGAAAAATTTCAACAGAAAAGCGGGAAAAATTCTCTAAAGCGAAACGAAGTTCGCCGGGACCGCTAGTATAATATATAATTGTGCTTTTTATAATCATTTAGTAAGAGTTACTAAAAATAAAGTAAGCAAATAATTATTTGAGATATAATTAGAGTAGGTTGCCTGTATTTGCATGAATTTGCATTATATTTAGTAATTACAATAACTATGTCCAACTATCTTTTTACATTTGTAGCTACAAATGTAAAAAGATATATTCATCAACGTTTAATAAATTTATAGGACTTGTAATGATTTCTGATATTTGCATTCTTTTTCTTACAAAATTAGGGCTCGTGTACTAATCGATCATAGAGTTAATTCACAAACGTCAGGAACGATTGCAATTTGGAAAATTTTTGTTTTGTCTCAGTCTAATCGTATGTCTGAAGAAAGAGACAATACATAGTATTCGATTCCGGTGGCATTTTTTTGTGCCGAATGGGTGTGCAGTGCGTGCAGAAATGTAATGACCGGGCATAAAAATTATTATCTAAATGTTAAATAAATAACAACAAAATACAAAAAACTTTAAGAGCAATTTTGTATTTTATCTGCGTGTTTGTGGACTGGATAAAATAATCAACAAGCGGCTATGAAGAGTGGGCTAGCGAGAGGCCTATATCTAAACTTAATTGCTTTTCTAGGTCCGATTAACGATACACTGAATAATTTAGCGTTCCAAATTTCGGGTCAGTTAGTTCGGGATCACGGTTTTACTGTCAGATTATTTGTAAAAGAATTAGATCAACGGTATATGTAATGGAATATTGGACTGTCTGAAACTATTATTACAATCGAAACTCGTTCTATGCTCATACTACATTGTAACTTCAAAGACTGATTAAAAATGATTGATGTATAAAAGCATAGCCAAAAGGTTTCGTTTTTGAAGATTATTCAAAAGTTTAGGAATGAAGACGTGGTTTTTGATTTGTATAAATCATATTTTGTTTTTTGAAAACGCTTAATTTGCATTCGAAGTGATTTCTTTATGATTATAAGGATTAAAAATTGCCATCCGTTGTCGGATCCGACATATTTCATTTATGGGAGTAGGCCCCCTGTTAAGGACGGATCACAGCAGCTGCTAACAGTCTGCTAGTTATTTAAATTAAAAACTTATTACTTTCGCCCACTGCACTGTTCTTCTAATGATGATATCAATATTTTTTTATTTGCGAGTGAATCTTTCGTTCGGAATAAACGTTGTAATTCCGCCAATGAAAGGTATTGCGCAGTACCTATTAAGGAAAAGCTATGTCGTTTTGTTAGAAATAAAAACAATGGAGTCCATATTGCAATCAAAAATAATCTATGTAGGTTAAAGCAAATCATACACACTTATTTACCCACACAATATTTTTATGCATTAATGTGAATGATAATCTTAATTTTACACATATACTCTTATCAGCTTTTATTTTAGTTAGTATTATTTACAATGTTACCATTGTAGAGTACTTGTTTGATGTCGTATCAAAATGTTTAGCTTTGAGTAAAATGCGTATCATCATTTTTGTTTTTTAGGTGATAAGTAAATATTGTGACAAATCGTTTTAACACTACTCAATAGGTTGAAAAATATTTTTTCATTAGGTCATTGAGTGTTTATCAATGTAGACGTCATATTATAGGCAATAAAAAACATTGATGTCGCCAAAAATGTCTTTCCATTAGCCTGAAATTAAGGCGTGGTTATACTCCTCATAGTAAGATTACCACGTGACCTATTTTGAGCATAATTTTTATATTTCCAAACAAATGACTCTCGTAATATTAATATTTATTTAAGCGTGTACTGGTTACCTCTATCATTAAAAAAGTTAGTATTAAATACTTATATTATCATGGAAGTAGTCTTACCAGCGTGAAGGACTGGCAACGTAGCCATGTCCTTAAGAACGGCGTTAACCAGCTCCTCGCCTTCTTCGTAGAGCTCATGCTGAGATATGCGTAGCTGGAACTTCTCTAAGTTGGATGCGTTAAGACTGCGAAAAAAGGACTGGTAAGTTTTTTTGTAAAATCTAGCTACGTACATAAAATAACTATATCACAGTGATTTGATACTGTGATATCATATATACTGTGCGCTGTAATACAGTCTCAATACCAGACTGTATTATAGCAGCTACCAAGGAGTAAAAGTTATTTTTGAAGAGTCGAATCTTTAATTAAACTGAATATTATTTATGGAACCACTTGTGTGCACCGTCCATACAACCTGAGAAATGGTTCCTTACCAGTCAACCACCGGATTTCAGCATATGATTGAACACCACGTTGATTTAAAAATGTGTTGTAAAAATATTATCTGATAACCATATTAATATTTCACCTACTTTCCTCTTGATAAACGTATTAGTTATAGTGTAATTTAAATTCGATTATTTCGTTGTTTATAGCATAACGACTTAAAATTATTGACGATATAAATCATTTGGCCTCCTAGCCTAATAGTTAATTAATCGATTATACACACACGGTTATCATTCTAACAATGCCCCAGTGACGGCCAGTCTGTGCGGCACGTGTCCCGAATCAAAAAAGTCCTCCACATCCGCGACCGACAAACCGCATCTTGTTGAATACTTTAAAATTTTCGCACACACTCCTAAACCTGGTCGTTAACGAGATTTACATGGAAGATTTTCCGATGGAGTGTTGGTTTTGGCTGCGTGGAACACATAAGTGGACGTGATTTGCCTACTACGAGTAGCAGTAGGTGCGAGGCTCTGCGACACGCCGCAGGAGGTACGGAATACTAAGGAGCCTACGTGTAGCGTTCTCGATTTGTGGCATGCTCCGATAACCTGCATTTAGAAATCAAGCCGCCAGCTACTGTAGAATTTATGGACTCTCTTTTAGTGTAAATTGTGCCCGCTCCGGGTGGGAATTCAAAAAACACGACGTACCCGTTAAGACAAATTGACGATTAGAATTTCAAACGTTCTACTCGAAGGCAATCAGAATTTGCCTGCACTCACATTACGTATCACCTCGTAACCTATTTTGTAGTTCGTAGTAATTGGAAACTTTAAACTGTGATATCATCACTCCATAATCTTTAAAGTAAACGTGTAGCTAAGCAGAACGTCATTCTATTTTTTGTGCTATAACATGCAAAAGACGACAACAAGGATCCAATACTAAAAAAAGGATACAAAATGATCCATGTATCAGAATAAAGCTTTCCTATAATATGATACCTACACGAATTTAGCTTCATAAGGTCCCATCATATCATGAGCAGCGCTTGAGGAAGCCATCACGCATTCATTCCATTTAGTTTTATTGTCAAAGACCCGCGCCTATCTCGCCGGAGCCCCCTTACTGGATTTTAAATAAGATCGAGCTTCTGAAATTTGCCTTACAAGATAAAGAAAGGTCGCCATCTATGTCTCGTAATATTATAGAATCAGCCTGTCATGGAAGCGTAATATGATCCTTCTTTATAGTCCAGTATCAAGCGAAATATTTTTGGAGCAGATATTAAAGTGGGAACAACGTGAGATTTTCTTTTTATTCTTTTCAGCTCCTATGAGATTTGGCCTAATATTTGCTTTCGCGAAATTACGCCAACCGCAGGAGACCGCCTGCGACCAACCTGTTTGATTTTGATGCATAGTTCAGTCAGGCGGGCATTCGCAGTAGATGAAAAGTCTGTAGGACGTACCGCTTTATTGAAATGAATATTGTAGGCACATCAACAGAGAAACTCCCTCGGCGCTAGAATAAATTCGCGGGAACGGCGAACAGTTGTTCCTCCGCGATGTCGCGCTATCAAAGTTTAATTGCAGCAATAACGAAGTAACTAACAATTTAATTTGGCGAGTCGCGGTGCGCTACATAAATCGTACTTGTGGATGTCAGCTGTCGGCAACTTTAGAGGATTTTCTCTGTAATGTCCCTTTTCGCGTCGTTTTTAGCGGAACAATTTTAATTAATATCTCATAACGGGCTAAATGGCTTATTATTTTAGAAGGGAATTGTGATCCAGTCATTTTATTTGAGCAAGTTTTGAAACTTGGCAACGCATCATCTACTTTCAGAATAGCAACTGTATGCTGCTATACTGTCTCAATTCTAAGTACAGAAAAGATTTAGGCGTCGTCTACGGCTAATGGACGCGGACTAGTTGGGTTGTAATGCTGTTGGATCAACCGACCTTAAAGCGAAATCTTGTACATAACAAAAGGGAGTGGCGTTATTCGATGTTGGAGTCCATCCATAGTGGGTCATTAATATTAAGGTCCTCTCAATAGTATGTTTCTATAATTTTCAGCTATTTCTGAACGCGCCCTTGTACGATTAGGGGGGGTACGGAGTTAGGGTTATGGTTTGCCCTCCCTTGCGCTTGATATACTCTTCCGATCCTCATACTTATAGATATTCGGACTTCCTATAATCCCAGTTAATACGACACGAGCATTCTTAATTTACCTCGGCTCCAAGTCCTCCATCTCCCCAATGCTAGGGTTTTCCGTCTTCAGTACGTTCAGGTCGCGGTGTGGGGGAACGATGACTGGGTGGTCCTCGGCCCTCCCCTGCGCCTGGTCACGCAGTATACTCTGCAAGTCCTCGTACTTGTCTGCAGGAGGCGCAGGCGTGCGTGGCTCCGCGTCCGCGCCGCCGCCACTCGTCTCGCTTGGCGCTGACTGCTCATACTCCCGGGACCCATTACTGCCGTTACTGTTAAACAGAAGAGATGTTGGAGTACTTTTGTTACATTTGACTTTTAATTTGTCAATATGATTTATCTTATAACACGATAACTGATCGTTTTAGCTCTGTGTAAGACTATTCCAGCTGCTGGATATGTCATTCCGAAGAAGAGGTGCTATGATGCTCGTTAGAGGTCCTACAGTAGATTAGTAAAGGCTTTGATGGATGATTATTTATGGTCGGGATGTTTTCCATCTCTTCAAATATGTCTTTGTTTTTTTAATATTATCGTATGAACTTTTTAATTGCTTTATTTGTTTCTGACTTACAGACGTAAGGACAAGGGTGTGGATTTACGTGGATTGCTTTGATGAGTCCACTGAAATAAAATGGGGGCTAAAGGTACTCCCTAATAAATCGTGTTCTATTTTGCGTGCGCTAGGAGTCATGGGTCCGACATCCCCTATCGAAATAGGTTTATTAAACAATGATTTTTGGTGGGGATGGTGATTAATGTGATCTTGTCAGGTACTTTTATTTGTAACAAAGATATATATTTATAATGCTAATCATACACATTTGTTCTTAGATATTTATACATTTTTTTCCGCTATAGAAAAACGTAAATAAAATTAACTTAAGCTCCCTCACAAAAAGATTAGTAATTTATTGCAAGTACTGATATGGACAAACTATCTATAAACACAATGCAACAAACCTTCTGAATCCTATAACAACAAAGAAAATCACCAGTTGAACATAATGTTGTTTTGTCCTTTCATAAACCTCTTTGAAATAAAGGTATCGACGATTGAGTGGCGAGAGCTGTTTTGAATAGCTCTTGTGAATACATTTGTGAACTAATTGCGGCGCCATACAATATTTAACAATATCCACTCGTAATTAACCTCAAGGGTTTCAAATTACTTTTCAATGACGTCAATAGGTCAAGTGGTGAGCCTCACTCGATAAAAATGTACAAAACGATCAATACACAATTATGATGGAAATTGGTAATTTTATTTAGCTTAGGCTCTACCTTGCGTTTTTATGCTTTTAGGATCGATTGAATATAGTAGACTGAAAGTCCTGTATATTAAAAATATTAAGTGTTTAATGTTTGTGTTGTTATTTGCATGTATTGACTATATCTTTAATAAAATCTATGTAAATAAAAATATATGTTGCGAAGCGCAAGATTCGAGGATTTACGAGAAAAACATTAAAAAATCTAATTGTAAATCACACGCGTAGGAAGTGGGGGGGGGGGGAGCAAATAATACATCAAAAATATATATTAACATTCTTAAATGTTTCCAATGCGTGCGTGTGTTCATCTATGCGTGGCTGTATTTGTAGTTAGGTTCTGTGTTCATCTATAAACATAGGTGATTTAAATTATTTATTTATTTATTTTTATTTTATTTAAAAACCTTATTGCACAAAATAAAAAGTACAAAAGGCGGACTTAATGCTAGGAGCATTCTCTACCAGTCAACCGTTGGGTCATGCAGATAGTTCGTTTATGGGTGCGGTAACAGTAAACAGTATAATTGTACAAACATTCATTATTGATAGATAGAAAACAAAAACCATTTCAAATATAAGCGATTTGATAATTAGTCGTAATTCATTTTTCCTACGCTCTCTGTTGCATAAAAGTAGGTTCTTTATCTATGTAATTATCAATTATCTATCATCCAATCACATAACAGTATACCGAATTATAAATATGACATTTTTATAATTCCACTTAATCTTCAGTATAAATACAAATGAAAGTACACTTGCTTATTAACCTTTGACGAAGATAAATATTCATGAATATTAAAGATATTTAAACATGCGACGTGATATATATTTTTTTCACGCAGTCAAACTACTAGCAAAAGCAACAATGTTGGCAACTAAGTAAAAGTGAATCGGGACAAAAAATTATATTCCATTTTTAATTATTTTTAAATGTTTATTTGAGGAATGGAAGAAAACAAAGCAAAAGTAGCACTAATTTGATGCAATACTAGTAGACAACTCATGCAACGGCAATCGCAAAAGTAATAACAATGGTTGTAGTGAAATGTGCTCATTAGTACCCCTCATATGCGGCACAAAGGATGAAGTGTAAAGTGACAAAAGACTGTGCAATATGATCAAGGTTATAATTTATTTTGCACCCTCGCAGCTCTCAATTTTCTCTATACTACAGACTGACGTATGTCCGGAAAAAAACACTATAGTACATGATATGGTACGGAAGGAAAGGTACAAAAAACGCATGGAAGGGGCGACAATCATCATCCAGAATTTGGACATTAAAAAATCCAAGTGTAAACGTATCTTAGTTTAAATAATTATTAAGGCAAGGGCTGTGGAAACATCATGAAATATAGAGAAGTCGGTGTTTCCCTTAAGGAAAACTTTTATTTTCATGGTTGTTCCATTTGGATAAAACTTTACATAAAGGTAACAGAAGAAAAGAGATGTAGGTATAGAATATTTTCACGAGTGAATTAGGGGGACTGCCACTCCATAGTTCAGAATGGTTTCAAATGGAACAAACACTTACCTACATTCAATTAATATTGTTTTAATATATTTGAAAAAACGCTGTTTTAGATGGGTGAGGTAGTAGCGGTTATAATGGTTCAGAAACAATAGTGAAATGTAAGCAACCCACGCCGTTGTCTGATATTGGATGATCTTGTGATAGCATTTAGTCACATTTCCGAATATTTTCTGTAAGTAAGTACGTTACTCCCATAGAAAGGTCCCGATGATATTTCGATGTTAGTTCTAGTCAGGTGCTCTTTAACAACCTAAGATTAATCTAACGTTAAGGCTGGTCATTTTGGCTTACACCCACTCTTCTACCAATCCGCACCGGGCCCACGTGGAGAAATGTGCTCCGTTCTAATGCATTTGAGATGAGGCATAATATGCTCAGCAGGGAGTTGAATGTGACTGAATTAGTTTTGTTTGTTTAAAATGAAAACAACGAGGCGGCACGTCCTGAGGTTTAATTCAGAAGCAATCAAACAATTACATCCGAAAAAGCATCCTTAAATTTCAAATATGAATAGTCATGCTAATGAGTGAAAACCTTATTATTTTTACCAAGGCTACGCATTCGCATTATGTTGAGCTGACATTAGAACAAAAGGTTGGAGTACAACAAGCCTAGTGCAAAAACACTACTTGAGATTTTGTTTGCAAACCATTGTCAATTTGAAGGTATTGTTTCTGGGGTGGTAGAACATTGAGTGGCGGACTCATATTACATTCGTTTATCATATTTGCTCAGCCGAGGCGGTGACAAATTAATTAATGCATTGTTCTTTAACAAAAGCTGGTAAGTTAAGTGACAATTCAATAATGGAGGACCACCCTATCAAGATTTGTGAACGTTGACGCAAAGTCTATTTTTATTAAGAAAATACAAGACGCAGGAGGTCGAAAATATGATAGTTGAGGACGGATTTATTTTTACAAGCTTTAATTTTATACGTATTTAACATTAAAAATCTCTTCTTCAAAACGTGTAAAGCTTCAGAACAACTACACTAATGGTTTTATTCGTTATAATCCTAATTGACATAAGAAGGTTGCTCGATTTATTTTTTATCCTTTAAAATTTACTTTTGTAAGTAAATTTAGTGTCATTTTGATTTTCACTTTTTTGCAACCCTTTCGATGTTTTTTTTCGAGTTGATTTTGTTATCTGCCAATTTATCGATCCGTTATTTTTTTAGTACTTTAAAATCTGTACTTTTATTAATTCTTTAACATTTTATGTCACATTGGTTTTCTAATTTCGTGACAAAAGAAATGTAAAGTACATTTTTATCTTACGTAGTGATTATCAATATTGAGATAAGTATTAATCTACGGATATTATTTTAATTAAAAATACAAAACGGCTGATTTCAGTGCCTTAATAATAATGATAAGCCGTTGGTTGTTAAAATTAAGTCTTTAATAAAATAAAAGCGAATCAAAATTTACAAAGTGTAAAGTTGACGCATGTCAGCTAAATGATTTGAGCCATAATTAGAATAGAGTAGGTACCTTACTTAACTCTGCTTTAGCTCTAAACTATAAAATAAGTACATCTATCTCCCTATTGTAGGTCAAGGGGTGATACTTTGATCCCATGCTAGATAACATGTACTGACATGTTTGCTTTTTGATTGGCCAAAAAATAAACATTATGTTTTATTACTAGTATAAATAAGTTTCATTGGCAGACTTACAGGAAAAATAGGATTACGAATTTATCGTGATGTATTTTTATATTAGAAACTTTCGAAAATACGATTTTCTCGTCGTTTCGATGTTTGTTGACTAAACTGTCACAGGTAACTCAGCTTAAGGATATATTTGGTATGATGACTAATGCCCAATTCCAACATTTGAAGAACGATCCGATCTATTTACGGATAGTAATAAATTATACGAGGCGTAAGCTAAAAACGACGGACGGACGACTGATGACAGCTGCCATGTAAAGTTTATTATAGGTGTTACCGACTCGTAATCGGTTGGCGAAAAACGGATTGTAATTTTTGACAAATTACGAATCGTAAAATATTGGAACCATCCATAAGAGATCCATGGTTATAATACAATTCCTTGGATTACGGAAGGGGACATTTTATTCTTCAAACTGTAATTTTGTGTATACAAATACATTTTGTTTTGTTGATAGTGACAAGTCCTTGTCTGGAATATTTCTGATAAAACTATCGATCTGTTTAACTAGGAGATTGCCAAAATGTGTTTGTTATCTAGACATGTAAATTGCAGCGATAAAGAATAATGTTATGTGCATATATGAATACCGTTTTTCATTTGCAATAGCAACTAATACGGAGGCATGGTTCAAGGCCGTTACGCGTTTTTAAAGAGATTTAACCAGCAACGGTTATATGTTTTCTTGGAAGTGGAATGGTATAAAAAGGATGAAAAGGTAAATTCAGAAAATATTTGACAGAAACGTTCTTAATATTTCCTGTTTATTTAATTCTTAATATTTCTTATAATAGGTACAAAAAAAAGGTTTTTAAGTTTTGGCCAACTTAACCACCTATTTTTGTTTTGGTCCCGTTGTTAATGATAACGTTTGTTTTGTTTTATTTTACTTACATCTGTTTGTTTATGATCAAAAATTAACGTTATATTCATCAAAATTTCATAGGCTGCGAATTCACATTTCAAATGCTAGATTTGATGGAGCCTAGTAGTATCTCCCTTGCCAGCTAAATAAGTAACTAGTAGGTACGTCAAACCGTTTTCTTCCACCAATCATCTGGCAAACACATAGTTCCACAAACATCTCTGCCCGAGCGCCTCGTTATCTCTAAAGACAACGTCAAACCCGTAGCTGATAACGCACTGATAACACGCAAATAATATAAACAGAAATACACGCAAAGTGACAGCTCCTAATAATGGAAGTGTTCAATAATTTCTTACCGATATTTCTACATGCGATTATTTGGAGTTCATATTTTTTTGTGTGAATTAGGCATGGAATCCGAATTCTGGGTATTTTAGACGCGCGTACCTAGAAACCTGTCGTTCATTACTACTGAGAAAAATCCTAAGTAGTTAATAAACGATAGGTTTCCTGGTATAGTAAAGATTGTTGTTAATTATGTTAAAAATAAGAGTATTCTTATTATACCTTTACTGGCATGGATGCAAATTCCAAATATTTGAACCTTCATTGTTTCTTAATTAAATTAACAAATGTATTTTTGCATCACTTAAATATACCTGCAGTCTCTTAAATTATAAGACTAATCCTTATTTCTGCTTACGTAATAAGTGGCAATTAATTAGCGATTCCATACTTATCACATATTCATTTGCATTATTTTCTTGTTAATTGTTTTGTTTACTTATGCTCCAAAATAGATCCCAATTTTTTTGAACACATTTATTTATTTCATCTTAAGTAATAGAAATATAAATAACGTGTCTAAGTAGACCTAAAAACTACTATTTTATTTAAAAAATTTGTTATTCAATTAAAAATAAGATAATGTCACCAAACACTTTTTTCAAATTAAAAAAAAGTGATCTTTGTAGACATATGTAAAAAGCGTCCAATTGACATATCACAGTTATTGTTAAGCAATGTCACTAGCCCATATAATGACACAAAATTAGGAACAGTCGACAGCACGTCAAAGTGAACACTTGCGATTTGATATTAGTTCTAATGCGGACTACATAAGGTATACAAGGTCCAAAGTATGTAATATAATGTACTTTTGTCAGTACAAAGATGAAAAATCGCTTCAGATAAAAATGATGTATCCGTCTACGAAAACATGAAAGAGATAATTCCCTAGTACAATGAGTGTGATAAAAGTAAGACAAAACATCTAAGAAACATATCACAATATAGGAGACCCGAATGTCATAATGTAAGCTATATCACGAGATTTTCGAACAACGACTTTATTTCCATATATCGACCATGCGTCAATACATGGTAATTTATACGAAACAACTTCAAGCGTTTAACATTTTTGACAAACAACTTTAAGGATAAAATTATAAAGATATTTTAATCCGCAACTTATTCACTTTGCTTAGGTCAACAAACGTTGACTACGGAAAGTAGAATCATACTTTTTAATCGTTAACTAAGGAAAGAAGTCTCAACTCATACTTTTAATCTAATGACTCCGATAATTTGGTAGCAATTAATGAAATAATAGCTCCCTATTGATCGTTTAAAAGTTGAACATGAACTTGTTTAATTGTTGCTGAGACATTAACCAGTTATTTATTTCTTAAGAAGTAATTAATGTTCAGTATTATTATGGTATCGTCCAACTTATCAAAGGGTCACTGAATTTTTGATTAGATAATTTTAAATTTAAGATACGTATGTAGCGACGTTTATATTACCAGATATCGTTTGCTAGACTGTTATAAAATTAGAATTATTGTAAATTTATTGATTGTTTACAATGCGATATCTAATAGCAACGCTGTTTATTAACTAGTGTATTAAATCCGAGTTGGTTTTAATTTGTTAAGTTTGTACAGTTTTTTTTAAATTTTAAAAAGAGTTTCACTTTTATTCATTAAATTAATTTGAGAATGGAAAACCACGAAATTGTAAGTTATCATTCGAAAAAGAATATTGAATTAAATATGTACTAGTACTCACATAGAAAATATATGCAAAATCCGTTTAAAAACACACCACACAAAACACTTTCACAAACAAACCTTTTTTGCAGGAATCGCTTCCGAAATTCGATGTACGCGGACCTTCCCTTGTCCTCGTCGTCCCCGATCTTGACGCGGCCGTGGAGCGGGACCCTGTGGCCGGAGATGCCATAGTCCATCTGCAGGTCCACTATGAGCATTAGCGTGAAGAGCACGAGGAACGCGCTCACGGCGAGCGCGAGCCGTTCCTTCAGTTTCATGTTGAGCATCGTGCGCGCGGTGCTGCGGCGCGGCGCGAGCGGACTGTGCCCGCGCGCATGGTTCGGCGGCGGCGACCGCTTAGAGTCGCGCGCGCGCGCACGCCGCTGCCAGCGCGCGCGCGCCCAACCTCTGACCCTGCGGGAGAAAGAGAGCGTTAGTGGGGCGGTATCCTGCAAGCGATCGTTGCTGACCGTGAGGTAGAAAGCGTTCGGCGGCGCACTGTCCTGTATACCTAAGTACCCTTAAGAATAACAAAAAACGTTAACGGTATGATAACATACGTAGTCAGAAAATAGTGTAGAAATTGTACTAGCGCTGTAGCGGTGAGTATTGGAACTACTGAAATTGTCATAAAAAAACTGTCACTACGTAACCTACGCGATTACAGTTTTTGTTTCCGTACTCGCTCTTGTTTAAGAAGTAATAGGTATGTGTATGTGTTGATGTTTTATAATGTACTCGTACTAATCTAACCTTATTGAACTAGAGGTTTACTCTTAACCTCGGTTTAATCGAAATAAAATGTGCTTGCACTATCAATCAATATCTCTACGTTAGAATAGTTAGATATTCACATCCTTACAAAGTAAGTAATTAGAAAAACTTTATAGGTAAAAAAGGGCAAAACAGAATAGGTACAACATTTTTTTACGTGTGATAATATGTGCATTTTAATTCATCAAATAGCAATCGAAAACCTTAAGCAAAATAAGAGTGAAATACTTATGATAAGAATAACATTTAATTAGTAAATTGAGAGCTCTGTAATTATTTTGCGTACCTACTTGAGATGTATAAAACAACTTACTTCTTCTAATCATATTCCAAATAACATAGTGAAACTTTGATGTGCTTTTAAGTAAAGTAAGTGTTTTAAAAACATAAATAGTTCACTAAACTTTTTTTCTAGGCAAAATATTCATAACACAATCTACAATTGGCTACTTGACAGTGTTAACAATAAAATATGAAAAGTGTTAGATATGTTAGCTTATTAGTTAAGTAATAATTTTACATTTTTACTTTTTAATTAAAAGCATAGTTAGTATTTTATTTTTGCAAAATAAATTTTAGTTTTTTTATCTGTGGAACAAAAGAACCGAAACGGAAACCACCATTGCAATTCGGAAATGACAGCTGTCGGCAAAAATTATTTATTTTAATGTGGCGAAACAATGATTATTTTACCGATTAAATTGAACTATTGTGTCTCTAATCGTATAAAGAAATTATTGAAACATTTTCCGTTTATCTTAATTAAGTCGTTCCTATGCGTATCGGTTCGTTGTCTAGGACGTTGACGTCATAATTGCAACAGTGACGCGACTAGGCGTTTTCGCGCGCTTTTTAAATGTGTTACACAAAATCTTATTTTTCTCTGGTTATTTAGATTATTTCCAGATAAATCGAATTGCTTGGGATATAAAATGAACGGGCGCACATTTTACAATACTTTTTCAAAAACTGTCAAGTAGCCAATTGTTACCACTAGTAACAAACTATTGAAGGCAACTTCGTTTACATTATTGCGGGATAAAATACTATCTTCTATGTTACATGTTATTATGTCTATCTGCCAAATTTTAGCCCTAGTCATTAAGTACTTAATGCGTGAAAGAGTAAAAAATCGAAACATCCACGATCCATCAATAGACACAAGCTATCATATTTAGCACGGTCCATGCCGTAGCAAAATAATTTCCTGATGCTACAAGAAATTCCTCTTGGTGGGGTGAGAAGAGCATGCTAGCGGAAAAACCACATTGAGGAATGTGCGTGTAATCCGATCAAAAGTGCGATGTACGGTATTTCTCACACACATTTGATACCTAGGTACGTATTGTCGCGACAGATGAGTCCTAGTTGTTGGGTCGAGATGTAAATGGTATTTACATATATGCTTATGTTAATGTTAGATTTTGCCAAGGAGCCTTTATAATTGAAAAAAAATATATAACTGACTTATTTACAAGACAATCGTTAAATAATTATTGTTTCCATTCGGTCATTCGTGCGATGACACATTCTTACATTTAACATGACGCGGGCGGATTATAATCTCTTTTTTACATTTTAATTTTATTGTTAAACGAAAGCCTAGATGGCGATTAGATTCTAATTTAAGTTATAGTTAATACAGGATATGGTAACGATATTTTGTTTAAGGTCATTGATTTAAAAAATTAAATAATCACCATTATCCTCGTCAATGAATATATTCAATATATATATCTATATTGTAAAAAGGATTTTTTTTTATTTAAAAACTTTATTGCACAAATAGGTACAACAGGTGGACTTAATGCTAGGGGCATTCTCTACCAGTCAACCCTTGGGTCATGCAGATAGTTTGTATATGGGTGCGGTAACATGGGAGAAAAAAAAAAGAAATCATTTTAAACAACAATAAATCAAGCATTAAAAATAACATTACGGTATTTTTAAATAAACGATAATAATACACATACTATATAAATTAATTAGAATATAATATATAAAATATGAAGGTATACTTAGATTTACATAATATTAATAATTTATAGATATAAACAAATATCTACATAACTATAAATTCAGGAGATAAATAAATTGGTTCAGCAATTGACAAATTCATGACTATCATTACCTACTTGTTAGCGAGAGAGAAGAAGTATTCACGAACTTTATTTTTAAAAATTCCCTTAGTCAGGGATTGTCGGATATCAGCGGGCAGAGCGTTCCAAAGCCGAGCGGCTTGCACAGTGAAAGACTTAGAGAAGAAGTCACTTTGATGTCGAGGAATGTTTAAGCTTAGGTTGTCTGAGGAGCGAAGAGATCGGTCATGAGATTGACAGAGATATTGAAATTGTTTTGTTAGATAGGATGGGGACAATGGATTGTGAAGAATATTGAAGAGCAGGCAGAGTATCCTGGTATTTCTACGTTGACGTAACGGAAGCCATTTAAGTTGGTTGCGAAAATTAGAAATGTGATCATACTTACGGAGCCCAAAGACAAATCTGATGCAGTTGTTTTGAAGACGATCAAGTTTTTTCATTAGGGTTTCAGAGAGATCAGGATAACATGCGTCTGCGTAGTCGATGATGGGTAAGATTAGAGTGTACACAAGCATAAGCTTAGTAGTGAAAGGTAGAAAGAATTTAAAGCGATAGAGGCTCCTCAGACAAGCCACCACCTTGCGACTAACCTCAGTGACATGAACAGACCAGCTTAGAGTGGAGTCTAAATGAAGTCCAAGATTTTTCACGGACTCACAGTAAGGGATGATTGTTCCATCAAATTTTATTGTTTCTAGGTCGGGCACGTGAAGTCTGGCCAGTAGTCTGGAGCTGCCAACGATAATAGCCTGACACTTAGCAGGGTTAACAGAAACACCAAAATCATGAGACCAGCTACGAATGCGATCCAGATTAGCGTTCAACTTGCAGATGGCCGAAGTTAACTCACCCACCTTTGCACTGGTATAAAGTTGTAGATCATCAGCGTACAGATGATACGAGCAGTCAAGAATATTGGAAATTAGGTTTATAAATACTGAAAAAAGGATGGGCGAAAGAATACCACCTTGGGGTACCCCAGTAGATAACTCAACCCAATCCGAGGTAGCAAATTGAGTAGAGACGGATTGCTGACGGCCGCGAAGATAAGAGGACATCCAATTCAGGACAAGAGGTGATAAATTTAGTGAAGATAAGATAGCAAGAAGAAGATCATGATCAACGGTGTTAAATGCATTAGAGAAGTCAATCAGGACGAGAATGGTGAGCTTAGTACTATCCATAGCCTCTCGTATGTCGTCAGTTACTTTGACAAGTGCAGTAGTAGTGCTATGAGCGGGCCTAAAACCGGACTGTAGTGAATTGAGCAGATTATTAGCATTTAAGTGTGAGGAGAGTTGCTTCAAAACACAGGCTTCGGTTACTTTGGAAAGGAAAGGTAGTATTGAAATAGGTCGGAAGTGGGTGGGAGTGGTGGGATTAGGAACTTTGGGAAGCGGATGAACCAACGCCCTGCCCCATAAATCAGGGAAATTACCGGAGTCGAGGGAGAAATTTATCAAGTGTGATATTACTGGCAACAATTGTTCTAATAAAGGAACAATCATGAGGCGACTAATACCATCGACTCCAGTAGCCTTAGATGTAATGGAAAGTATCGTTCTCTTTATCTCGTCCTGAGAGACGGAGGAAAAAGTAAAAGGGTCAGTGACAGAAAGAGTAACAGGAGGATTGCGTCGTAATGTTTGTCAATTTTCTTTAAATGTCGCCTATAGTTTCACAAAGTATTAATAAACGTTAGTGCAATTGATTAAGCATACAATTTTAATTTAATGGTTGCACATTTCTATAATTCATTATTTACAATTGATACGCCGTGCGCGTTTGATTGATTTATGCAAAAATGAGTGAGTGTGTGAACATGCGAAGAAGTTATAGACATGAGTTACTCGTACACGTGTTTGATTGTAATTTAATTTTAATTCCAGATTTAAACTGTGACTTATGTGACGCAATTTCGATTCTGAGTCAGGTGGTTGCCAGTGATATGCTTGCTTTGAAAATCTTTAAAAAATAAAAGATTATTAGACCAAAAAAAAATATTCACCACTTGTCGTGTAATTAAAATTAGGCTAATATAAATAAATTAGTAGGTATAATACTAAGAACATAACGATCTCCTTAGCTGACAAGCGAGTAGTCGGTTTAATACGAAATTTTAACTTTTTTAGTCTCGGATCTGGGTGTTGCGGTACCGTTCTTGTTTATACTCAATACTCAATACTCAATACATTTATTGTCAATCATATGGTGTAAGTAGGTGTTACATTCAGATATAGTACATATGAACCCTGATGGGTTTAACAATTTGAAACGACAGGCAGATTTTATTATATAATGAAGTAGGTATGCAAATGTTATGTCATCAATATAAAGTCCTTTACCCAGTAAAAATATGTAACTATTTTTTTTTTATTTCAATTTTATTTCAATTTTTGTAATAAGTATGTATTGTCAAATTTGTATTATTTTTGTTATTCTTTGGTCAATTTAAATTTTTTTTTTTTTTGTGTCAAAGTTATATTCATATTCATGTCAAAAATTTATTCTTACAACGTAAAATATTAGTAGTTTGTTAAGCCTACGTTAAATATAACAATCTGTCAAATAAACATTTTTTACATTATTATTATGGGAAATAAGTCAGTAAATGAATTTAATAATAATAATATTAATTTATAAGATATGTCATCTCAGAAGTATTTGATAAATTTAATAGTCTATATTATATTATGGTTTTATCAGTGAGGAGTTCGTTTAATGTGTAATAGGTTTTTTCGACTAACAGGTGTTATAATTAGTGTAACCCAAGTACTTTAGCTAGAATCAGAGCAATGTATGAAATTTATTATTGTCATTAATTAGTTTATTTATTTAAAAACTTTGTTGCACAAAAAAGTATAACAGACGGACATAATGCTGGTAGAGAGGCATTCTCTACCAGTCAACCCTTAAGACAATGAATGGAATGGTCCTAATTTCAACTTTATTAACTGCCAGTGCCGTGGTGGTAGCGACTTGGCACCAACTTGACTAAACTGAATAAAATAAATGTATGCTGCCATTATACATTTATTCGTTAAAATTCTGAAAACGTCTTTGAAATTCGGGTAATGGGTAGTTAAGATAATATTCGTTTCTTAAAAGATTCACAAACAAACAAAACAAGTTTAACTAATGTCACATTGCATGTTGTTTACTTATTTCATGCAAATTGCACTAATAAATCAATGTGTCGAACATCGACCCATTTTAACAAGATTGCATTTGCTAACACGTGTAAATATGATGGGTAGGTATTAAAACTACGATAGTAATGAGCAGAGCAAATTGATAATAACGTATCATTAACAAGATCTGGGGATACGGTTTTTTTTAATATTATGTATAATTCATAGACTCATTCAAATTAAAAAAAAGCTTTTAAAAAAATCAGAAAGAGTAAGATTACGATGAAAGAGTAAAAATTGCATTAAATACTTGAAATAACTTTTTTTTTAATAACATTAATTTTAAAATTGACTTTGCTTATTTTTTATTTTGCTGGTCTCAATCCCGTCACTTGACAACGTGACGATTTCACCAATGTCACATTTTAAGGCATACTCGTTATATTAATAAAAATCCCCATAATGGAGGCTATTATTTATCTATGCCTTGTTTCAAATATTAAAAAAAATCGAATAACGATAAACCTCCGGCTGGACCTCATCGCCTTAGTGACATGTTTTGAGAAAATCGGATCAACCCGACCAATTACAAAACCATAGGTGGAATAACTCTTACTAAGCCCCGTTTCCTCCCCCCACAGTGTGTCAGCTCACACCAATGAAGAAGTATGATTCACATATAAAGTTCGTATTTATCAGGCTTTTAAGTATTGTATGTGTAAATACCTTAAGAAATGTGCCTAAATAATCCAGCCCTAATCTTCGTTTAACTAACAAATGCTTAATTAATAGATTCAAAGATTAAAGAGATAACAAACTTGTAGCATATGTTATTATTATGATGACACCAATTATAAGTCAATAATTTTGGTAGCCTAATTCCGTTGCCTAAAATCGATAGTGATAAACTGTAATTGAAATTCGAATCACATAATTACATAAAAACAAACTTCACGCCATCTATGATGAAGTTAAAATAAAATGAAAAATTGGTCAATTTTTAGGTCAGTCTAGCGAAGTCTAAGATTCCGTAGTTTTCCGTGCATAGTTTGTTTTCAATTTTCTAATATGTTGCTCGAAGATGATGATGAAAAAATAGTCAAAGAGGTAATAGCTATTATTTAGATTACGATCTAAAAGGTAATATTAACTTTAATTAATGTTTGTGGAGCTCTACGAAAAATGACACCGAAAGAACAAAATGACAAGCTTGCAAATGGTCATCCTGATTTATGGTTTAAACTGAACACAGTTGACTCTATGAAAGCACGTTGGTTTTTTATTAATTGCATCATTGTACAGAAATCAGATTCAAGCAAGGTAAGCCTAATCACTTACTGATTTTAATGTTCAAGTTTAACGATTATTTATTATCTATAATTGTAACAGCCATACTATTCTTCATCCTTTCTCTATGTCTAAAAACTATTTAAGGGCGCTACTATTCCGTGAACTATAATATTAAAATGTATATATATTTGTGTTTGCTGCTTTCATTTTAAAAGAGCTTATGCCACAACAGTTATTTTCCTCATTTTGAACTCATGGGGTTTATTTTATTACTATAACTATGTAAAGCCGACATAAATCCTGTTCATAACCACAATTCTGAAAATAGATGTCAGCAGAATGTTATAATTTTATACGGAACTCCAAAAGAAATATATTTAACTAATATAAAATTCTACAAAGTAACAACATACTTAATAACATGTACTACAAGAACCCACTATTCCCACGAAACACTCTGATGCGATCCTATAAAGGCATTTTATCAAATTGATAGACAAAACAATACCACTCATGTCTTGTACCTAACTCGAATTTCTTGTTCTTGTATCAAGACATGTCATAACTGTAGGTAACTGCAAGAAATGCATAACAAATGTATAAGATGACAAATCTTATATATCACTAACGATTTGTGTTCTTCATGCAACTGCGTGCAGAACTTTTTAGAGCTCAAATATTTAAAAAATGTTTCTACGTTCTTATTATCAGAATAAAAGGGGTGATGATTTTTGAAAATTTTATTCGATAATGTGTTTTGAATCCTGAGAACGAAAACATGTTTTCGAAGTTGGTATTAGAATGAAAAATTGAATCGTCACGGCAGTTGAAAGGTTGAAGAATCAATAGGCATATCATACAGGTTGCCTGACGATTGTGTACTCGTGTAATTATTCTAATTTGATAGCTTTTCCCGGAACTTCGTTGGCCAATATTATTGTATAAAGCTGTTTTATGAAATATTAGTATCTGTGTTAAGTAACAGAAGAGCATTAATTAAGCATTTATTCCTGACTTTTCTAGTTAAATTGTATAAAAATAAACGAAAATTTTTAATTTAGTTTAATTTTAAATCGGTTTCAACATTCTCAAATGTGTGTCTAACTTTCATCAATTATGCTCTATTGATTTATTCATCATTGGATTCTAATATTAAAGCAATTGCATATAAAAGTAAACAAGTTATGCCATCAGATAAATGGTTCAAAGGTTTCGTGATTTGATAAATATTTTTATTTAGAAAAGTGTCTTAATCTCATAAATATTTTTATAAACGAATATGTCTCGTCTATTATTAAGTTCCCAGTATGTTAATTTTTAATACGGACTTTAATCCACGCATACTAGACGCAGGCAATAACAAGTTCTATATAAAAGCTGTATTACTGACTCGCAACCGCCAGTTATGGATGGATTAGCGAAATTAATTATATTTTTACCCAGAAATATTAAAGTGCGCATCGTTCTGCTACACCACTCCAGTGGCTCATTAAAAAAGCTTGATGCGGCCTACTTGGCACTCCAGACATGTGATGCGATGAACAAAAAGGCTCCAATTATACAAATTGCGAGTGTGGCACCATTAACAAAAAAACTGTTTTTACTTTAGTTAATAACGATTTCCTGTTGACATGTGGCACTAACATTCCAAAATAAGTGGATAAGGTACGTCCTTAAAAACAAAGCATGCAAAACAAAAGTATTGTGTTTTTGTTTTAAGTTGTTTTCGCTTTAAATGTCGAATACAAGAGAGGTAGGGCATAGCGATTTATCGCTCGAACTGGAGCAGCTCGACTGGTGAAATACCTCCACCTTACAAAAGACCGCAGCCAAATAACAATCACTTCTATGTTGTTGTGTTCCTGCGTGTGAGTAAGGTTTCCAGAGCTCCTGGGAGGTGCTACGTTAGCAGCAGTGGTCAAGCCTTCAAGGTAAGGGCGACAAGTCCAGTAACATATTTATTATGCTGCCTTAAGCATACCACTTAACATTAGGTGGGATGAGGTTAATCTTGAAGTGAAATATAAAAAAATAAAAAATACAACAAATCATTAAACCTTCTGATGAACGTTATACGTAAACACTCAACTATAATAAAAAATACCGGCTCGTGCATTGTGCTATTACTTACATGTTAAGTTAAATGATTAAGTTATTACTTATTATTTACGACTGTTTAACGATATGACCATTTAATGTTAGTCATTTATGCAATCATTGCAATTTTTTAAAGTACTTAAACGTAATTTATTTTATGTGAGTAGATGAAAAATACACGTACGTAGATATTTACGCATTTGAACGTTTTTAAAGTTATTTATTGCGAGTGTTTTATGAACTTACGACTATTTTTCAATAAATCAAATACATTTACCGTATAAAATCAGTCACAGCCGGCATAGCTATGAGTAACTAAATTTTGATTTCTACTTAGTTACATACATGTAGATTTTTTTTGGAGAACCAATATCCCAATAAGCGAAGAATGTTGAAAGAGGGCACAAATATGCCTCCAATGATATGAACCCTAAAAAGTGTATTAATTAAAATTTACTTTTTCATACAAACTGTCTGGGAGTCTGGGAAGCGGTTTTCACAACCACGGCAGATTACAGTGCGCGGCGCGCGCATAACCGCTCGTTACGCGGGTGGGTGCGCGCGCGCATGCGTTTATGCTATTGTCCACATTCAATGCACTCGGTTTCGACACCACTCACTGCACGTCGTTAAAAGATAACTTGCAGTGAGGAGTCTTTGCCGATACAAGAAACTACATAAATATTTGAAAACATCACATACATTGCTCTGTGATTAGATCTTGTGGGAATTCATTGATTGATACTAAGTTAAGTAGCTTAAGCACTTGTGTCACAGAAATCAGAAAAAACGACGGTAATACAGCACTCAGACCGGGAACTATATAAAAAAGTTCGTTTCCCATATTGACCCGACCGGGGAACAAACCCGGGACCTCAGAGATGGCCCGCTTGTATCTCGGCTACGGAGGTCGTCAAATCCTCCCTCAACAATTCAAACATACGCGAAGTTCATTCAAAGAAGCGATACAATCGTGCTGCAGTCGGAATTTAGTAGCTATTATAATACTAAACAAGTACTTGAAAACGTACGGTTTCCATTGATGCAAACGTTCAATCAATCGCTACAAATGCTTGTTAATTGCTGGTGCATCGCGACAAGCACGCGTTTGTGTCGCTACAAAAAGTCGCAATTTGTACCGGCCTTTTGTTTTTAATATGATTTTTGGCTTTATAATGATTCGGCCTATTTCGGAGCTTGTGATTTTTTTTAATTAGCAATGTTTTTATGTTACACATATACTTTATGAATTTTTCAATAAATCTGTCTGAAAATTGTCATACTGCTATCTCTGTCTACTGTACACTATACTCAGTCTAGTCAGGAAGAACTAATCATGTTCAAGTATCATTACGAACGGACAGACAAACCTGCCTATTAGGAAATATGGAAGTAGGTTGGTAATTAAGAGCAACAGCGAACTAATAGGAGACAATGAGGTAAAATGTAATGTCTATATTAGGTAAAATTATTACTTCCTCGTTCATATTATCACAGCGAATGCTTAAAATTGTTTATTATTTTACACGCAAACACCACTTCTCTAGTAGGTAATAAATGGGAAATGTTAAATAAACACCTACAAGGAATATTTTATTAAATTAAAATCGTATGTGGTTTTCACTGAAAGATAATGCCACTAGGCATGAAGCCAGCCTTTTGGTAATTTTTAAATACGTGTTATACACATTGAATAAATAAACATAATCGTACATTGAAGTAAAGTTACAGTGTATACAATCTACTGCAGGGTTAAGGTATATACTATTTTAATATAGAGTTACAACATTGGGTACCTACTGTCTTTGACATCTCTATTTAAATGCAAGTAAGTGATCACAAACCTGTGTACGGTCGAAAAATCTGAAATATTCTTTATTCCAACCTGGAATCGAACCCAGAACTCCGAAATTAAGCCGAGTACTTAAAATGTGAGCCCATCGACGTATCTGATGAGATCGGAAAAAATCGCAATCACTTATTTCACTTTGAGCAACTAATGTTACCGATCTACCTAAATCAAATACCATTACCCTAAGTATCCTTATTTTAAACGTTAATTCACCGTATCATGAGGCGTTTAGAAACTAAGAAATAAAGCACAATATCTCTTTGTTCAACAAAATCATTAACCGGTGTATGGAAAATTGAGAGCGTTTGAAAACATAAGCGAAACAATAAGCGAAGGCGCACGTCCGCACAATGAACGAGTAAGTAGAGCCGGCACGCGACCGTGCATTTAGTTTAGCAAACATTACAGCCATAGATACTCAATCCTTCAGATCAGAAGATCGTTGGCAAACGCATGTGGAGCTACGAAATATAACTTTAAGTCTTCTAATAACAGGGTAGCAAACTTATTAGCACTAGCCCGAGGACATACGCCGGGAACAAAATAAAAATATATTTAAAAGAAAAATAAAAAAGTATTTTTTAGCTAACTTAGCATAGCAACTTAATTTCTTTTATTTATTTAGTTTTGTGGGACTACTGTAAATTAATGTTTGTTTATTAAATAAATTGATAAATTTACTTAATAGCTGTCCCGGCAAACGTCGTAGCGCCTTTTTCCCCCAAATGGAGGGTTTAAAAGGTAAGAAAACCTAAAGGGTTTTCCCTGGACCTCCACAATTATTTTAAAACCAACATTAGCTAAATCGGTCTAGCCTTTGTCGAGATTTAGCGAGACTAACGAACAGCGATTCATTTTTAGATATAAGAAGAAGAAGTAATAAGTGTGTGGTGCGTAAAAGGCGAATTTATTATGGCAACTTACTTTCAAACATTAAACATTTAAATAAATGAGCATTCGGCTGATCCTTGGGCATCCGCTTCATAAAACAATAATAAAACCTTTATATGAAAAATACAACATTCGTATGCATTCTTATGAATAGTTTAAAAAGCTCACTAGAGGGTACTTTTCCATTTTTGGGAACCTATGCCGTCATATTAGAACAAGACAATGAACACCCATCTTTAAATAATACTCTTATATTGATTGATATGTTAAAACACCATAAGCAGCTTTTAAAAACGACTTAATTGGAAAATTACTAAATTAGCGCTTTTCGAAACCAACAGCTTGATTGGCCCTGTAGTATATTTCCAAAGAAATAGGAACCAATAGGTTTATAAATAGGTCCACTTGTTTAGCAAAAACAGGATAAGTATCAAAGTAAAACTTTGCGCCCCCACTATAACTTGCTCATTGGAATACGAATATGTTATACTACTCGTACTATGTCACATACGATGAAATGAACTTTAACAGCAGACCTTGTAAAAAGTTTCATACATCGGCGACAATCTTCCTAACTTTGCAAAGTCTCTTCAGAAAGTTGTGGTACCTATACAATATATGTGATACGTACTTACTCTATTAGAAAAATCAATAATTCTAAGCTATTTGCAATAGACGAGTAAACATGGCTGATTTAAAAATATTGTTTCGACTCTATATTTCACTTGCATACATAATACACAAAGTTGTATGTATTATGGGAAGGTCTCAGATGTTTTGTAATTCATAACCTGGTTTTAAAATATACATTGATTTCATAACGACACTGTGTTCCCTTGGGATCCAAAATTGTTTTACAGCATTGATCATATCATAGAACATCTTATAGAAAAAATATTGCATAGCTTATGCTATGTTTATGACTTACCTACTTTACAGGCACCGCAAGTGTGCACTAGCTTCATTGAACAATGACTAAGAAAGATCGTTGTGGGAATAAGAACAGTTTTTACTTCTGGTAAACTCTAAAGAAAAACTCCTATTAGAGAAACAAGAAATAAGTCCGTTTTATATTTTCTCGCAATGCATTATCTACCTTAATTTGGGCGAAACTGTTGCAAGAAATACAATGCTGTATTAGATCTTTTAAGAGAGGTAGGGCATAGCGACTTATCGCTCGAACTGGAAGCAGCCCGACTGGTGAAATACCTCCGCCTTACAGAAGATCGCAGCCAAATAACAATTACTTCTGTGTTGTTGTGTTCCTGCGTGTGAGTAAGGTTTCCAGAGCTCCTTGGGGGTGCTACATCAGTAGCAGGGGTCAAGCCTTCAAGGTAAGGGCGACAAGTCCAGTAACAGATTTATTATGCTGTACTTGCCACCCTTAAGCTAGGACCTCATTACCACTTAACATCAGGTGGGATGAGGTCAATCTTGAAGTGCAATATAAAAAAAAATCTTAGCTAGTTTTGACATTGATTTTTATAGTACGTTCGACAATGCTGTCTTGATATGCATCAAGGTAAATACTTGCATATTGATATTAGTTCCTATACCCACGACATAGAGTCCAAAGTAGTCTGGCAGGCATTTCCACTGCCAATTTATACTACTAAATACTACTATAAAAACTAAAAATCAATTCAGTTATAAGAAATTTACTGCTCCCACACTCTACTATTGTACCTATAGGTAATTTAAATGAAGTACCTACATTTCTGTTAAAGCAACAAAAAAACTAAACAGTTATGTAACAGATATACCTACCTGCTGACAGGTCACAGGGTTGTGTGTCAATCATCATTTAAGCAGAAGTATTAAAATCATTTTTGATATTATCAATATAAATATAATCTTGACCCTTGCCAAAAAGGAAGGACTTATAGTGATTAAGATTCTATTACCTGCAAAAATTATTTATGCAGAACTCAAGGCGCAACTCGCAGTTGATCGCCTTTTTATAAAAATACCTATCAACACGACTCGAGAAGTATTGTACAGACAAAATTATTTCAGTATATCACTTTGGACCTAAGTCCATGGTCTAATAGAATGGTATTAGTACCATTTCATATTTTTGAACACTTAGAACGTTTGGATACCATTGGCGGGAAGACTGTAACCATATTTATGGCAGTTAGACTGAGCCGATTTATATGACATTTTAGGTGTGTCGACCTTTTGAGCGACAAAACTGTTGACAACAATAAGAAAACTTTGTGTGTACCGATATTATTGACTTTTTAGTTGCGTCTATTTATTAGAGTACCCTGAGTATCACGAACTATATGACGCTGACTGTACAAGGGAAAACCTTAGTTTGGGACCAAGTGATTTGTGTGGTTATCTGGCGCAAAAAAACGCAATTAGGTATTGATTAAACGTAACTAACTACTCTTGAAAAACAGTTTAGCAGATCTGTTTTAAACTCATGTTTAATTAAAGTGCTACATGATGTTTTCTAAACCCACATTAATTCATTCAATTTAGATATGCGTACATTTCAGTTGACTTTGTTGTAACATTGCATGAAATTACTTTCACAGCAAATGATCGAACTCGTCGTAAAAGCTTTAAGTGGGTTTTGAAACCCAATCATTTCGAGCTTAAAATAATGCCATGTTTCATAAGATCAACAAAATAGTGAGAGGAGTTCTATCAAATGATAAACTTAATAACTTCCGTTACTTTTAATAGGTCCACGTATCGGTACTTTATTCATTTTGAAATTAAATAATACTATTTTATAGTAGACAATCACAAAATGATGTATATGTTAGGTGCATATATCTGATACTCAATGTTACAATAATACATATCGACAAGGTTTTCTTAGTTTCGTATAATGTATTGTCTTCACAACAAGTCATATTTAGAGTGAACCCATAATGAACAAGTAAGATTCGTGTTTTAAAATTTAGAACGCAAACATTCTTCCAAATGTGGAAAGCGACTATATATTTTTATTATTAGTTTTTTTGTCAGTAATTCAAAGAGAAATTTAAAACAAATGATAACAAATTTGTCCTAAATTTATTTCAGCAATAATTAATTAGTCAATATATCATAACAGCTCATTTTATAAGATTGGCGTCATTGAAAACGTAATAGGGTACGTGCGTGACCATAATACTAATGACAGTAGCCTTTGTGCAGTGAGCGATCAATGTCAGACAATCTGCCATAGACTCCCGGACAATATCCATTGGATGCGGTTTACATGGTCTTGTGTGGTGTACATACTGACCTTAAATATGGTCGACCTATGTATTTGTCACTATATATTACATATTATCTGGATATATCGTTATTTAGCAGACCAAATGATTGATTGAAACGAGCTCAAAATAACCAATTTTACAATTTCATATATCTTTAATGCTGACATGATTTGCTTTCAAAACTTCATGGGTCTTAAGATTCCTATCGCTTTGTTGGACACAGTACCACATTAGATATGTGAAGATTGTGAGTTTTAACCCCACACCACAGGGATATGACAATTTCCCGGCGTTTAGAATTTTATTTTATTAGATCATAAATCATCAAACGACTTTTTTTAGATGCTGCGTCCCTAAGACGACTTCAATAATATGTTATAGAAGGTAAAAGTTACATCTAAGTACCTACATACTTAATTTGTAGTTTAAACATTGTTAAAGTATCCAAGCACGTCTAAAAACTAACTAAAGTATAAGAAATAAATCGTATTAGGTACAAGTGAGACACATTTAAATCATAATTTTCCAGTAATGTGTGAAGTGATAAAAAAGTAATGAATGTACCTTTATCTCTTACTAGCTGTGCCCACGACTTCATTCGCGTGGACTACACCCTTACATGGTCGGTTTCACCCCTATCTCCCATAATATTCGAAACAAAAAGTAGTCTATATTTTAATAGAGCTAATATTAATATTTGTGCCAAATTTCATATCTCTAACTTAAAAAATAAACATTTTCCCATTTAAACTTTCAAAGGTGGCATCACCCTCCCCCCCTTACTTTCTTACAAAAAGTAGCCTATGTGCGTTCTCGAGGTTCAACGTATACCTATGCCAAATTTCATCAAAATCGGTCGAGAGGTTTAAGCGGGAAAACGGTTACGCTTTAGTACTCACTTCGCTGTAATTAGTACCTGTATGTGTAGTTTTTTTCATACTTCCAAATCAGATTAAGTTTTTACAAAACCCTTGAAATTAATTATTTCAGGCAGCGAAAATCATTACCAACTAAGAAGAAAATAAGAAGTTAGTTAGTCCGTTAGGACGTCTGTCTGTCTAGACAGAGTTACTTTCGAATAATTCTTTCATACATATATTTTTGGTATCTTGAACCGTTTTCGCAGCGCACGCAACGGGGCTTCCGTTTAATCAAGGATTCGATTCGGAATCCGCTCAAGGATTAATAATTTTCCCCGTTTTTTTTCACATTTTCCATTATTTCTTCGCTCCTAATAGTTACAGCGTGATGTTATATAGCCTAAAGCCTTCCTCGATAAATGGTCTATTGAACACAAATAGATTTTTTTAATCCGAACTAGTGGTTCCTGAGATTAGCGCGTTCAAACAAACTCTTCAGCTCTATAATATTGGTATAGATATAGATTAGTATAGATGTGTCATTAGTTCTTATAACCTGTTAGTTTAAATATCTAGTAAGATACTCAGTTAATATGGTACTGAGTTGTTTACAATCTAAAGATGCTGACCGTACCTACTTAATTGTATTTACTTACCTACACAAACATTCCTCAGTCGTCGTAATAAACAGAGTAATTTAAACGTAAACAACGCGAATTCAAGACCCACTTCTTTCAGGTTTCCATTAAACTTCACAGAGCCGATAGAGCAAAATTACCTTTTCAAGACTTCAGCGCTAAACATAACACGGGACTAAGAAAACGGTCTTTAAAAAAACCTAAAGTAAGCTCGGACTTCTAAAACAGTCACTCAAAAGTGGGAATGAGCTCGCGCTGAAAGAACCTCATTTCCGGGACCGACTTTCTCAATACATTTCATTTAAATACTTTTCTCAACTCTAAATGCAAAGAGGTTTTAATTTCGCACTTTGCTATCTCACACGTGAAACAAGGGAATGCTTTCGAAATCGGCTTTTTAGTGGATCATGATGGAATACTTTTGAGAACCACGCAAATGATCAATCTCATGAATATGGTACACATACTTTGCTTTAGCAGGTATTTCACACCTAGTTTTAAATTTTACTTTGAATCTTTATCAATATCTAATACTTCAGGGTAATTTCCGCAAAATATTTCAATGTTTTCCAAGTGTAACATACCTACATTTGAACGGTTTTTTCCGTGCAAGCATACATTTCTTGACCTATTGGTAAGTATGTATAGAATGTGCAACTGTTCCCTCATACCTTCTAAACTAATTTTCAAAAGTTCATTCTTCAAATTGACCTAACCGAGAATACCCTTTGCGCTTTGGTTTCATACCTTGACCACTGCACCACAAAATTGTATAAATAAAGATACTCTTATATAATAATAATAATAAATAAAAAATAATAATAATAAAATCTTTATTTCCAATAAAATTATACAAAGGTCTTACGATGTACGGCGACGGCTGCACTAAGCATATTGCTTGAATCGCAGTAGTCAGGCTAGGTTTACATAAATTAAAAGTTACAATGTGGCGACACTGGTCGAGGTATAAATCTTACATATGAACCTAGAGTATTGGAAAACCTACATGTTATTTTTGACAAACTCTGAATACAAATTTAACCAGAAACACGGCAGGTTTTTTCTGCTTACTTTTTTAGTTTAAGTAAACAAAAAGGGTAATTGCTACCTAAGTACTTACTGATGAAAAATGCGAACCCGTACCGACTAGTGATGCTGGATCTAATGACATAACCAGACACTAACTACCGTGAATTCAAAGCAAATCCATTCGATTTTTAATTAATCTGGATGAGTTTTAGTTAATGAGACGTTTATGTTCGGCAATTGGCTACGATTTACGGGTCGCCAGTTTTAATGAATACTCACTTCGCTGTAATTAGTACCTGTATGTGTAGTTTTTTTCATACTTCCAAATCAGATTAAGTTTTTACAAAACCCTTGAAATTAATTATTTCAGGCAGAGAAAATCATTACCAACTAAGAAGAAAATAAGAAGTTTAGGCATATTTACGACACAGATTATCTATCAATTGATTCTCTAAATGTATATGTATGCAGGTAGCACTCAAACTAAAATGCACTAAATTTTTATACTGGGGATGGGAACTAGATATTCATAGGTACCTACTCGGACTTAATTATTAAGCAGATTATAATCTTATTTATCTTTCATCATATGATTTTGGTTACGCATAGGTAAATATTTTTTTTATCCTGAGGTATGATACCATTTTAATTTCATTATGTGAAGGTTGGCTATGCATCGGCGACTTTAAGCACATTCCAGTGTTACCTGATCCAATTTATAAAAAGTATCATAAGGTCCGTAAAATTTCTGAGACTGTTCGTTTGAATCAATAGATCGGATACAAACATTTGAGAAGCTTGACTAGAGAAGGTACCTACACACTTTGTCACCGAGAAAGAAAAAATGGTCATTTGAAAATTGGCGAAAGTTTTGCCAGGATCTAAAAATAATAATTTGAACCAAAACAGCGAGGGATTATGTTAAGATGTCGAAGTGATGGGTGATTTCGGGTAATATGTTTATCAGATATGTGACAAAACAGTAATTAAGAAATTCTATATTATATCTGTAATTCAGGCATTAACAGTTAATTACCGACCTAACAATCTAAAAGATTTTGCAAAAGTCACCGCTTTTCACAGTAATTTTATTATGTTTCGTTTTAGAGAAAGGTAGATATAATATTAAAGTTTTTCTAAATATCCGTGGATGTACGGATAAATCCATAGGTGGCATCGTGGCCACTTTCTATAAAGGTTCGCTTAGTCCATCTTAAGCATACTTATTAAACCATCACAAAAAAAATCTTTCAAAAGCCACGTATCACCGGTCTGTACAAATTTTATTTTGCACGAGTTTAAAGGATCGCCATATATCCATTTTCGTTTTTACACACAATATCGCTTATCACCTGTCAAGGTTTGTTTGTAGTGACCTATTTACATCAACCATACCTGGTATCAGAAAATTCCGACGTTTAATTCCATTTAAAACACAAACTATAAATTATCATCCGCCATACTTATATCCCTATACGGCAACCGCAATATTGGCAATGGAATATAAAATTAAAGACTTACGCGTTCCATTTTAAACATTTAAAATAAGTTCACGGTTCAAAATTGGTAATAATAACCCGTATGTTCCCAATAACCAAAGGTAGACAAATTTACAGAAGATACAGTTAAAAATAAGTGTCATAATATTTCAAGTATGTCGATTAGGTACTATATACTATGTATGTATATATTTATACTATGTAGCGATTAGGTACTAACTATGATTTCGAAATACAAACAAAATTGTTTATGAATAAACAGTAAGTCTAGCGATAAGACCGCCTAAACTGTACTATAATTTTTCTGTAAAACCTATTTCTGTAAAGATTTTGTGCAATAAAGTATATCTATCTATCTATCTATCTATAAAGTGTCGAACTATTTAACCTCCCGCTGCAGAACAAATGTCTTAATTATTAAAATCCTTTTATCGTTACAATTATGGATATTGGCACCACGCTCGTCCAGGGTTGGTGATCAGTGATCACAAACCTAAACAATATTCCAAAACTCTATCACACACTTTGCTCGACCCAGGAGTTGAACATAGGATTTCGAAATCATAACCGGTACTGAAACCTAGGTGTTGTGATGGTCGGTAAGGTTGATCCGATTTCCCATAACACTACTACAAGGCTATGCGGTTGTTCTAGTAGTTATCCTGCCCTTTTCAGACCAGGGAGTTTTACACACGCTGTTACCTCCCTCGAGTGACGGTACGGTGCATCAATTTGTCTCCCCCGGCACAAAAAAAAGGCATCGAGATGTCATAACAAGTCTAATTTCATAGCACATTTCAAGACATCTATGTATAAAAAAATGAATCCCTATTTCCCTTGGTCACGCCATCACGCGTGAACGGCTGGACCAATTTCAATTTTTTGTTGTGTTGGTACTGTTATGCCTCCTCCACACTACTCGCGAAGTTGAACGAAGTTAGACGAATACGATAGTGTAGAGAGGCACTTCGGTTCGCCTCGTGTTCGCCGCGTCAAACTTTGCCTCGCCTCGGGCGAACTTCGCCGAGTAACTTCGCGAGTAGTAAAAAAATTCTGCGCAAATGTCGATGTGGGTGGTGAATTAAATAGTCGTCGTTAAGACCGGACAACGTCTGTCGGGTCAGCTAGTGCTAAATAAAAGAAATAGTTAGTAATCGCGCACAGTTTCGGTTTCATTATATCAACATTTGCATTCTCATTTACCTTGAATTCGTTAATACATAAGTCGTTTTAAAGTCCATGCACTTGCTAACAATAAAACTGAATGCGTGCTTCCGATGCGCTTTATATTTTTCTATGCAAAATGTCGGTTCAATGAAAAAGGCAATCAATGCTGACACTGCAACTGATCGAGTGGGCTGGCACAATACACGATGACAATTACCGAGAACGAACTCACCTTCCGATACCATTATGCGATACGAACTACAAATGAGAAATAAATGTATACCTAGCAGAGCATCGTGATTAACCGATCTGAATACACTATCTGAAATTACGAATTTAGCCAATGCCGGTCCCAATATTTTGAAAACGTTCTGTTTTAGTTACGGATGGTAATGTATAATACGAGGCGTTACTTAATACCGTTCCTATAAAGAACGACTCGTCACGGATGGCTTGCGAAGAAGGCTCGGTATTTGAACGACCGACAGACGACTGATGACAGCTGAAGAACGGTATTAACGACTCATAGTCGGTCGGAGAAAAGCCGATAGTCATTTTTACTACATTACAAATCGTAAAATATTGGAAAATCTAAAAAAGTACTAGGTACGCATAATAGGAAGGTCATGTTTTAGTTGCTTATTTTAAGTAATAACACTTTCGTCGTTTAGGACCGTTTTTTGTCCTAGCGGAAATCTCAGCTGTGCATCCATTACGGAGCCCAGAGTCTTGCTTTTTGGGGATTCATGTAAAAAAAAACAAATTAGAAACATTTTGTTCTTAACCATAGACTATGATTTTGATTTGACGTTTTTGGTACATTGGAGCGATTGCCATCCGACCTCAGTAACCTTTACCTACAAGGGCCACGATAATTATTTAATTCGACATTACTAAACATAACTATATGATCATTGTTTTAACTGTTTGGTTTATTAACAAACGTACTTAAAGTGGCTTCCGAATCACGGAAACATCATTCTTATCAACAAGGTATTATGACTAATCAATTTAATAAAATTAGAAGTTTGCTTAAAATTCGAAGACGTACTATGAAATCTGCTCAAACTATTTTGACGACCTCGGTAGCGCAGTGGCTAAGGTAGGCGGCCAAAGCGCGAAAGGTCCTGGGTTCGATTCCCGGTCGGGACAATTTGGAAAACGAACTTTTCTAAATTGACTTGAGTCTGGGTGTGCTGGGATGACGCCCCCAGTTAGTATCCGTCGTCTGGTACTCAAAGTACAAGGTAAAACCTTAGTTTGAAACCAGGTGATAGGTGTAATTGTCTGGCGCATTTATTTATTTATTTAATAAAATCAAAGGCTGAAATAGAAGATCCGAAGCCAACATGCACAAAATGCACAAATGAAACATTTAAACCATTGTAGATTCGATGTCACTTATCGATACTTACCGATTCACATTCGTCCCGATAAATCCACAGTGCATCGCTACAAGACATACCGCGGCGAAATCGGACGTCCGTCCTCTGAGGTGCCATAGAGAGCGACGCGCGCGATAAATACGACAGCGCGACTAATGCGTCACTCTGAAATCCCTTGCCGGTTATTATCGATGCAATTGTGAAGGTTCACGTCTGTTCAGTGTTTCGTAAAAATATTATTTCACTAGCTGTGCCCGCGACTTCGTTCGCGTGGACTACATACTTTCATTGGCGGTTTTACCCTATCTCCCCTTATATACGAAACAAAGTAATCCAATTTTCGAGCTATAATTGTGCCAAAATATTTATATCTCTACCTTAAAAATAAACATTATTTCATATACACTTTCAAGGGCGGTATTAGCCCCATCTTCCTTTATTTTCAAAACAAAAAGTAGCTTATGTCCGTTCTAGAGGTTCAACGTATATGTAGAGATACCAAATTTCATTAAAATCGATTTAGTAGTGAAGGCGTAAAGGCGGACAGACAAACATATAGACAGTGTTATTTTCGCATTTACAATATTAGTTCGGAAAAGAAAACTAGCTAAATTCAAAACTAACTTTACAAAAATTCAAATCTAAAATACACATAAACCATCACAACATTTTTAATTAAATAAAGGCCACTCCTGAAAAAATGCAGATATTGGAATCGGTTACTAAATTACCATAAACGTCTTTAGGGATCGCTTAGAGATTTTATAATGATTGTATGTACGTCGCGGGAAAATTGGAAAATAATTATGTCTCACAAGTGACTTCCATTTAGTATAATCGATACACTTCACACAATAAACAGAAGACCGGTGTTATATACCATACATACGAACATAATATATGTACATACACACAACAGGATCTTGGAGAGATTAACATAATATAGAAGTAGTAATAAATAAGCAACAGCGTTTCAACGAATCAGCATTTTTCCCCATTAACCCCTCAAGATACGAGACAAAATGTAAAAAAAAATTGACAGCAGGGGCACCTCAGAGAGGATGATGTAGCAATTATAGCTGTTTACAAAAAAATCAATTATTCTACAATAAAACAATATTTTATCATTCTTTAGATGCAAATGTACTTATTAATACATTTTGGGTATTTACATTAATTAACTAAATTTTTTTTATTATTTCCAATATCCTTTATTTATAAAATTTTTTAGCCTATAATTATTGTCATACATAGTAATGTAGTTCAAAAATATGAACAATAAAAATTTATAATCTTTTTAGATATTGATTTACCCTTATACGTCTTAGTCCGATCCTTGGTCCGAACTCTTGAAGTCAATTTCAAAATCGGTATCTAATATTTTCTTAATTTTATATTGGGCCTTTTCAAGAATTTTGTCTTGGAACTATACAAAAACGGGACCTGTTGAAATGGTATGTTATTTCAATGTAACGGACATTTCCGCTGCAGCGGTCTTAAAATTCAACTCATAGTTTAAAAGCTAAGTTCTTTTTATTTCCAGTATTTCCTAATTTGCATGGTACCTAGATATTTCAAAATTTAATGCACCAGTTAATCAATGCCATTCAATAATTGAGGTCTTTAACTCCATTAGCTTAACAACCCAACTCATTAGTATGTATAGCTCCTGCAGACATTTAAATAACGAGTCCAAGGTTGCGCCATTTCAATCCTAATATTAAAATAATTGAACTTACTGCCTCAATATTATATGCATTCAGTTCATCAATATCTCGCTACAAAACTGAGACGAAATGAATGCATTTGTTTGTCGCGCTCATTACAGTGCGTTCAATAACGCTAGACTAATAAAATAATACAATGAATTAGTTCTGGGCACGTTCGCTCTAAAGAAGCTGTGAATAGAACTTATGAATATGTCCCCTTTCATCGTTTGACTGAATGCTTTGGAACTGAGACCAAGAACACAAGTCACGTACAAACCTATGACATAATGCAGCAATTACTACATCGCAAGTATTGCAGCATGAATTAGAAGTTACAGTACAGGCGACATCAGTACATTATAGGTATAGATTTTTTTTCAATCGCATTCTAGGAACTACGTACCTACCTACCTATTATATTTAAGTTACCTATTTACGGTAACTTATTTACCACTATTTATTATCTACGCACAGTATTTTTACAGAGAATAAGAATCAAGTTTATGCGAGTTGATGTCAATCATCATGTGCACTGTACCTAAGTGTGGTAAAAAATAACAAAGTATTCATTATTGAAATGTTCATCTTTGTAAGACTCAAACGCTAGGTGGACTTAGGAACAGATACATTTTAAATATTAGAAGGATATGCAAAAACACATTATGTCAAACATCTAGTTTTTCTCCAGCTTAAATAATTTAACTAAAATTTATACTAAAACAGTATCGCATGACTCAAATAAAAAACGATTAGTAATTAGTTATACAATTCTGCTATAGGTACACAGGACAGATTCATTACTGTACAATCTGATTGGTTATTTAAAATAAGTTAACGGGTCAAAATTCGACACAATTTTATTATTATTAATCTATACTAATATTATAAGTCACCATGTCAGTTCGAATCCAAGATAGAGGCACGAGACCGATCCCACTGCAGAAAGGTGTCAGACAGGGGGACGTAATTTCCCCGAAACTGTTCACCGCTGCATTGGAGGACGTCTTCAAGCTTCTCGATTGGACCGGACTCGGCATCAACATCAATGGCGAATACATCACTCACCTTCGATTCGCAGACGATATCGTGGTCATGGCAGAATCCCTGGAGGACCTTGGCACAATGCTCAATGACCTCAGCAGTGTTTCCCAACGGGTTGGTTTACGGATGAACATGGATAAAACCAAGGTAATGTTCAATGTCCATGTGACTCCGGCACCAGTATCTGTTGGGAATGCGATTCTCGAAGTTGTCGATCATTACGTCTATCTGGGACAAACTATCCAGTTAGGCAAATCCAACTTCGAGAAAGACGTCAACCGACGAATCCAACTCGGCTGGGCAGCGTTCGGGAAGCTTAGGCATATCCTCACGTCCAAAATTCCCCAGTGCCTGAAGAGAAAGGTCTATAACCAATGTGTGTTACCAGTGATGGCTTACGGAACTGAGACGTGGTCTCTGAATGTTGGCCTCATAACGAAGCTCGAAGTTGCGCAGCGTGCTATGGAGAGGGCTATGCTCGGCGTTTCCCTACGTGATCGGATCCGTAATACGGAGATCCGTAGAAGGACCGGTGTATTCGACATAGCCCGAAGAGTTAGCGCGCTGAAGTGGCAATGGGCAGGCCACATCGCTCGTAGGACCGACGACCGTTGGGTAAAGAGGGTCCTCGAGTGGCGACCACGTACCGGACGACGCAGCGTGGGGCGGCCCCCAACACAATGGACTGACGACATCGTCAGATGTGCGGGGAGCCGCTGGATGCAGAAAGCGCAGGACCGCGCGTTGTGGCGTTCTGTAGGGGAGGCCTATGTCCAGCAGTGGACGAAAAGAGGCTGATGGATGGATGGATGGAATATTATAAGTTGGATGCAGGTGGCAATGGACCGGTCGCGCTGGAAATTGGTTGGAGCCTATGTTCAGCAGTGGACAGTAACAGGCTGAAATGATGATGATGATGACTAATATTATAAAGAGGAAAGATTTGTACCTATTTTTGTATGTTTGTATGTTTGTAATGAATAGTCTCAAAAAGTACTGGGCCGATTAAAATATTCTTTCACCAATAGAATTGCTACATTCTTCCAATTTGACATAGGCTACAAAATTAGGGATCCTTGGTAAAATTTAAAAAATTTCAACATAAAAGCGGGAAAAATTCTCTAAGGCGAAACGAAGTTCGCCGGGACCGCTAGTAACTTAATAAAATGGTGTCGCGTTTTGACCCGTTAACTAATTTTACTCGTAAATGTTTAAAATGGAACTCAAAAGTCTTAAAGTTTAAATCTGATTGGTTGTATCGCCACGACGATTTAGTGGTGTAAGTACCCGTTTGCGGTTCCTGAGTCAAACATATTATATAGAGTATAATATATAAGTAATACCTATATAATAGATAGAAGTATAACCTAAATACACGTAAATACTGGTGCTCTTGAACTAAAATGAGATGTCACTAAGATATGATGTCAGTTTTTCAGTGGAAATCCTAAATCCTTTTCTTTGTTTATCAAACAAAGAAAGCAACTACATCAGAGTATAGTACTAATGTATGTCATCGGTTTTCACCGAATTGGGACCGCGTGACAAAGATACAATCTCGACACCTTTGCTCACCCCGTGGAACTAGAAGCGACAGTGCCTTGTATTAGCATGCTGCGCGCGCGCTGGCCAGACGCACACGGCTTATTAAGCATCTGACACACGTGTAAACAATCCAACAGTGGGACTATTAAAGAGTTTAGTAGAGATTCATTAAGGTCATACTGGATGGAAATATTTTGCTAAATGCGATCCGTTTACGGAACTTAACTAACATTTTGCATTACGATTAATTGCACGTTTCCAATTTATCTGCTTTTGTACTACTGTTACAGAATGAGAAGCAAGTTCAAAAATATTTTTGTCATGTCTCATAGCCTTAATCAGCGGACTATCAAGACGCTACCGCAAAGCTGCATTTTAATAAAGATACCAGTATGCAGCCTACACGTTACAAGAGAACAGATAAACATACATACATACCGATCAAAATCATAACCCTCCTTTTAAGATTTGGCGCTGTCGGGAAAAACTAAAACTCATAAAGGCTTATGTACTCCTAACTTGTCGATGACGATCTCCGCAGCTTAGTGGATCGGACTTTGGGTCCGCCATATTTGAGGTCCCAGATTCAATTCCCGGTCGGGTCAATCTTACTCCAAAGTATTCTTATTAACATGCGTTAAGCGTATTTTATTAGTTAATAATTTTAGCGAAACCTTGCGCAAATCTGATATGAGTCATAAAACCGTATTTTGGAACTCGTTATATTGTTGTTATGCAAGTTTACCTAAATGCATAATGAACACTACATTTGAGTCATGTAAGCATGGCAGACAAGTCTAGTGGCTTTTGTACGTCAGTAAGGCATTCGGTTTTCTTTTGACATGTGACAACAATGCTCGTACATTTCTCTGCGTGTAGCACGTAACGTTTGTGGTTATGAAAGAGATCGAAGCTTTGGCAAAGCTTTCTATAGTTCCGTGGTACCGTATTGTAATGTGACTAAAAACCTAATGAGCGACGTTCGTTGCTGGCGTTCAATTGAACTGAATTGCATCACTGCAAGGCCGGGAATTCGAATGAACGTAACTATTCATGTCCTCTTCACAGACTACTTAGTGTCTGGCAATGTTTCGTACTACGAGTACCAATATACAGTTTTACTATGACTACTGAAAGTACGATAACTATGTCTGAAATCTATTTTCGTCCGAAAATTACCGACAATTGTATGGTGAATGTAGTATGAGAAATTTTGATAATTTGAAGAAAGAAAGGTTACGGCTGAACTATTGTTATATGTTTTAGTAAATAGTTCAAAGAGAACTTATCATATTCAATGACAATTCCTCACTACAGGTAGGTAAATTAAGGAGCTCTAAATATTAAACACTAATTATTGTCCACAAAATCATTTGCGTAATTTCGGAATGAAAAGTATTCAGAATCAGATACCTATGTTATTGTTTTGTCTAACTTAGAAACATCACCTCGATTATACAACAATATTTTAATCTATATATGTACATGAATTCCTTCACACAAATACTTGCGTTAAAATAAAAGCATTCTGTTTACATCTTTTAATGTGCTTTATGCTATCATTAAAATTTCTTCTAATCATAAAATCCGTGATTTGAAGTAGATACCCCACATTTGAATAAACAAAAAAAACGCACCAAATGACAAAATAAACCAAGTCCTTTATAATAAATACAACGACCTACAAATTAAGGTCATCTTCTTTACTTGGAATGCAGAATTGTTTCACAAATGAAATTATCACACGCACAATGAGTCCTTAAGGTCAGGAAGGCATTAAACAACGTTTCTCAACTGTCCATAAATGTCCTGAGTGAGACGTGTTTACAAACGTACTTCATACTAGCGCTAATTGATTGCGAAACAGTCGGGTCGTGACAACTCCGTGATAATTTTATTAGTTTACGTGGACCCCATAGGTATATCTTTAAGTTCGATGTTGGTCCATGGTGTAATGAAATTGAGCTTAAAAATGCTAAATAAATTTTAGTGCAAGTGTTGATTTGTCTCCACTAATATTGCTGAAACGAATAAACTTGAAATGTGTCAAAAATGAGTATCCATTTTTCTCCAACCGACAACGAGTCGTTAAATAATGCCGTTCCAAACAGCTGTCATCAGACGTCCGTCAGACGTTTTTAACTTCCGCCTCGTATAAAAAATTATTATACATACATAGATACATATTAATAAAGGAACTAACCTTTATTCCGCTCTTAATGCGTTAGAATTATTTTGTGAAAGAAAAGGATGACATTTGGCAATATGCCAGCTTTTGAGTAGAGCACTTGACCTAGAAGCTACATTTATAAACGCAAAAATGTTAGTATCAGAGCATTGAAAAAATACGATAACACGTGTTTTAAAGAAACTGTCTGTTTAGTTGGGTAATTCGTTTAATTTGTAGGATTTGTTTACATCAATAATATCTCATGCGTTTTGTAACCACTTAATTAGTTACAGTCTACATAAGCAACGTAACGACCTTCAATTTTCATTCATATTAAAAACACCAATTTAAGAATGAAAAATCAAAATTAATTTGTTTACGCAGTTCCGAATGTACTTATTTCATTTACTTTGAGGTCCATTTAACAGAAGGGAAGTCCAACAGAAATGAGGAAGTCCGTCCGAGTACGGAGTAGTTGACACAAGGATAGTACAGTCACGTGCACTGAAAAGCATATAAACTCAGTCAAAAGTTAATTGTATGGTAACGACATAGGAACGCAAGTATTTACATTTAATTGGCCGTGACTGTATTGCGACAGGCCACATCGAGGCAAGCTAGGGCAGAAATATCAAAATGTAGACCAAAACGGATTATTTAAGTGACGTAATGACCTTGTTGCCCGAATCGTAGAATGTTCTACACTTTGTTCACTGTTTCAATCGGATCGAACTTAAAGGTATATTTGCAATAACACCAACTTCTTCCCTCTTATAAAAACTAACTCAAGGTATTGCACGTTTTTATTGATAAATTAAATAATTTAATGAAACAACCTACCGAGCTAATAAACCATAGAGTAATCATAAATGTAAAATTTAAATAATAAATATGACAACATCACATACACACACTCAACTCATGCACTTTAAGCAAGGTGGATGGCTACCCTGTATAAGAGCAATCTCTTGCATTATATTGAAGCAGAGATCGTGGGTTCGATCCCCACCCAGGACAAACATTCGTGTTTGTTGGTTGTGTACGTGGGTCAATATATGGAAAGTAAAACATTATTGTGTAAGTAAACATTTTTTCTAGTAGGTAATCAATAGAAGGTCAATAAAGATCTTGTTAATTATTATCTAGTTAGACCGGGTTCCCACTACAGATTTTCTGGATACTGGCTCCGGGGAAGAAAACCGGACAGTCAAATACTCATTTCGGTTGAATTCGAACCGTAGGTACTCGTGCGGTATATTTGCCAAGCCCGGTATTGTTTCCGGATCCGGCATGACGTGGACAGTTTCATTTAAAATCTTATGCCATAAACTCTTCTGGCAGTTCTACGAAATGAGAACCCAGCCTTACACAACATCTGGCACATTTAGCTGCACGATCATACTATCTCATTGTGGATGTAGATTAGGTAATGAGCATATAAACAATATCCGTATCGGTTGCCTAAGCAAATCAGCTCACAAATTAAGCGTGATATATTTGGGAAGATTCGTGTTGACGTCGTAGGCAGTATATGATATAATGCTTACACTCACTGCCAGCTATAATGCATGGATCACATGGACAGATGAGATGAACGAGGCAAAATTACATATTTCGGGGGTAGGTGATAACATATATTTTTAACTTGACACCGTATCAATGACAATTATAATTGGAACTGTTGCATATTAGCATATTTTGTTCGCTGTCAATAATAATTTTTTCAACTAAAGTGTCCCTTCAGCATTTAATAACACATTTCTAGGATTTAATAACACTCACTTTTAGTCCTATAAATGTTTTAAAAAATGCTTTTTTGATGAGTACTGTAATACTCCTTATATTATAAACATGAAAGTTTATTTGTATGAGTGTATGGCTACATATATTTCTGTACCTTTTTCACGCATCGACAACTGAAAAGATTTAAATTAATTCGATAACTATACCGATAGTCTATCAAACAATCAAATATAATGCTTTTTATCTAGAAATAAAGCCATAAAAGTTACGGGTAGGTAGGTTGTTAGTAATTAATAAACCACCTTCCATAGCACCACCATAAACAAATCTGCGTGACCTAAGGATTGACTGGTAGAGAACGCTCCTTACATCAAGTCCACCTTTTTACTTTTTTTGTACGTAAGGTGAATGATAGGAGGAACCTATACTAAAAAGTTTTAAATAAATTAACTTTAAACTTCGAAAAGTAGTATTAGTCCACGAGTCTTGGTATAAGTAATTTGTAACCTAAGTTTGTAGGTTTTTAGGTATAAGTAATTTGTAACAATATACCAAGACTCCGTTGTTTTTTCAAGTATTGAAAATAGGATTAAATTAAGTATTCAATAAAATAAAAACTTGCGATCTAGATCTTGATGAATGACTGCATGAATAGTCACGTCAGTTAAATATTCGTTAACGTGATAAATACTGTAGCGCCTCGCTCTTGAAAGAAGAAAACCTTATGTGGGCGGTGATTTTGGCATTCGGCGCTACAGGTGTCATCGCCTGTCGAGCTAATACCCCATGACGTAAGCACGGGACCGATGATAATTGTCGCACGCGAATTTATTTATATCCTTAACGACGGATATCGAGTGCTCAACTAAATAGAACATAAGATCACGGCACATTAATATTGTGTCTTATTCGAAGTTTGGCAAGACGATACGATGGCACAGTAACAATAATCCTACTGTCATATTTAATTATCGAGTTGATAGTTATTAATTCTAACGATGTATTATTAATTTATGTGGAGATGCGTTATTTTAGAGACAATTGGGAACAATACATTGTAGTTTTTACTGTAACCGCACCCATAAACGAACTATCTGCATGACCCAACGGTTGACTGGTAGAGAATGCTTCTAGCATTAAGTCCGTTTATTATCTTATGTACTTTTTATTTAGTACAATAAAGTTATTAAATAAATAAATAAATCGTTTTTTTTTATTTGCAATCCAATAGTCAGGAGAAACATTGTTTTTTATTTAGATCTTTTAAATTATAAGCGACAAGTTTATTAGATTATCGGTCCATAAATATAAAATTATTTCATGAATTGAAATAAAAGTTTTTTGTGCCAGAAATTAAAACTTACTTAAAGTTTTAGGAGGATCTAAAACTAATATGACTAATTTCGAAGATAATTATCGTATTCCTATGTAAATAGCATTCATTTAACACATTGTTATCAATATATTAATTAATAAAAGCAAATAAAAACACAAACAGAGGTGGGTTCGTGCGACGGTGACAACAGGTGAACTTCCTTTCAAATCTTCTAAAAATAAAAGATCAAAGCAACACACAATTGCTCAATTTTATTGAACGACAATGAGATTGTTAAATCATAGCTGTTATACATTAGCTTCGTTATACAAAGATGCAAATAAAAGTTACGCATAGCTATAAAATCAAATTCTCCACATTACACAAGAAATAATACGGCCAGTACGCAGTGTAATTTTGATTAACTACGATAACAGAACAATGTTCAAAGCAGGGCTACGTAAGTCAATAACCGCAGTTTCAATATACCTTTTAATTTGTATTTTAATGTTTAGACATTGTTGGACAAATTAAATGAATTATTTTATTTCTCTATTTGTTTTATAGTGACTTCAATAAAATATATTATGTTTTTTATCTATTGCTAAAGTGCTAACTGTGTAAGTACAAAACTTATTTTTTTAATTGAAATATATTATGCTAAGTATTTTAAAATGTTGGGTGAATTATGTAGGTAATATATTTTTGTAGTGGTACCTACTAGGTTTGTGATTTTACTTTTTACGTCACCAATCCGTTGATAGTGTCTACTACAAAAATCTTACATTTTAATTATATGTTTAGACGGCATATTCCTGAACAGAAAAATGGCACATAAACCAATCTGAACTGGTCTACAGTTCCTATTTCCAAATCAATAATTATTATAGGTATTTAGCTAGCTAGTTATAAGTGTTTACTGGCTTTAAGCCTATAATAAACATATATTGCATTTTTGTGTTGCTACAACGTAACCATTTAATGTACGTATATTAATAGCTTACAAATAGGTTATTTATAACGCGTCTTCATAAGTTTCCTATTCCTTACAATTTGTATTCGATATACAAATTGTAAAGAATAGGAAAACTACAAAGGACTTTTTAACTAAAATACTTGCTATCTTACTTAGATTGCATGTTACAATTGCTCCAAATCGTGTACACGATGGTAAAAATATATCTAAACATTTAAAAGACAGATGTCGTATCTGTGACATGTTTTACATTCTCCTTTTACGTAAACCAAATCGAACACACATATTAAAATTTTTAGACGATAACCAAACAATGCATTATAATGTTATCTTTGGCCGGACTTTCAACTTGCGTAGTTCGACCGCACACTAGTAGACATTAGTCATATTTCATTTAAAGGTCAGCTGTTTGCATTAGCACATTATAGCACACTAATATAAAATGCATCAGAACCGATATTTCGAAAAGTTTTCCGAGTCATCTTTAATTAATCTAAGACTTTATTCTTGCTTAATATATGAGTATCAGTTTTCGTACTTGATACTAGACAAATAATAGTTTACAATTTAACTACTAAAATTGTCGGATCATCGGTATGAAAACGGTTTCTAAGCAGTGCACGGTTTCTTAAATGCTTTAGTGTTATCGAAAATATAAAATTATATGGATTAAGCTGGAGTTCAATCACCTTGACATGAAAGCTTTAGGCAGTTAAAATGTTTCCAGAACCGTTGATTAGGTCTCATTACTATTTTTCTCTAGTCTAAGTCTGAAATAATATTTTATTTGCCATTATATATACCGCCATTATGTATGAATTGAGAACCTCCTATCTTTTTTTGAAATTCGTTAAAAAGAAGCTAGAAGTTACTGAAGGGTGCGCCGGCGCACTCGTTATCGAACTCTTGCGCGTCCTCGGAAGCGGAACTCGCGCGCACGCGATGATGCGATCGCGGTATGAACGAGTATTTACGAGTATTTACGTTACGCGCCAGCCGATACCAAACAGGGGTGTCATTAAGTATCAAGAATTTATTTTAATAAAAAGATTAGTAGATATCTTGCACAGAAGATTTACAGATACAAGTACATCAAAGTTAACTTATAATAACACGATCGGCCCGCCACGGCTTTGACTGGGTAGCTTGGGTTATATTATTGAGTTTAGAAGGATCTCTAATTTTTAAAGTACATGTTACTATGTAACTTTCTTTAGAAATTAAATATTGAAATAAATCCAGTATTTTTGATTTCTTACAGATAAAATACTAATCTTTCCTATTTATAATTATTATGCACAGAAATAACAGAAAACGATTCAATGAGAAAACCCGCATATAATACTTTTCTCTGAACACAACTAGACTTAATATCAGAATACATAAAAAAGGAAAAATAATATCAAAAAAGTTCAAAAGAGCCACAAAATGGCAAAAATAATATACGTTATAATAAGTATACAGAATTTCAAGAAGAAACATTCAATGATTTGTTTTCAAGCAAATATTTTGGCATAAATACGAGTATCAAAGTTGAAGTTTTATCTATGATATGATAACAACCAGTTCATCTCAGTTTACTCAAAAATAATACCTGTTACATAATGATTAAAATGTACAACTGTTTGCTTAATTCACTAAATACAAGGAATAGAATTTGTGAAAACACATTTTAATCGATCACCAATTTTATAATATCTAACGTCTCAGGAACTACAGATTCAAATAAAAAAATATTTTTATTTTAGAGTATATCGAGGAAGGTTTCACATGACACTGGGACTAATAGGAGGGAAGAATCACAGGACAAATTGAAAAAACGAGGAGTACGCTAGAGTAATTATAAAAATTCACAATGCCTGGTAATATAGGGTAAATAAAATCTGTGAACTGTTACAATTTATTATTATTATTTATTTATTTTTACGTTTCTCTCCTCTCTGAGGAATATACATTAACACGTGGGTTTTTACCAAGCGCGTAATGGCAGTAAATGAAATAAATACGCAGAAATAGAATAGATATTAAAAAATATTAGATATGAGTGTTTATGCTATTATTATAAACTGGAGGTTGATAAAAATTTACGTGTTAATCGGCATGTATTTAATATAACAGCTTTTTGCAAAATGTTTAGTTGGTTTTCGTGTTTTTTATTGTATATTTATTATAATATATTTCATGTCAACCCTACATTCGCGTCTTGCATGAACTGAGCGCCTCGTTTGCTCTGTCAATCAGACCAGATGTAATAATTATTATGTTACGAGTGAAGTTATGGTGTAATAAGCATATTGTTTTATGGACTGGTGGCACTAATGATGACTAATGTTCAAAGATTAGCTAGCTTCAAACCAACTATTTAGAATTCAGTGCACTTTACATAAACTTAAAAGTTACTGATAAGAATATCTGGTTTATTTGTTAAATCAACCTTTTAATTCGATCTGTTTTCAACTCAAACTAATCTAAAATATAAGTAATTATCCGGGCTACTAAAATTCGTATGAATAGACAGAATAAATAAAGTCAAATTCCAAATTAATTTAGATAACTTCGGTGCGGTGCATAGGTTATAAACGGCCATTTGAGTCCAATTCTGTGACAATTCACAAGGGAATCAAAACTCATAGGGTGTAGTAGGGGAAGTAGGTACCTACTTCCCACATTAAGGGTAGTATTCCCAGAAAGTCTGATGAAGAAATTAATCGTCCCAGCTAGGCTAAGAGTTTCGTTTTTAAAAAATAATCGGTAATCTGGGAGGTAAACTGTGATTTTGGTTTTGCATGCTGTATTCGCATTCGAAGTGAGTTGGGTATGATTATAAGAATTCATCATGTCTATCCATCATCGAACCTGACTTATTTCGTTTTTGGTAATAGATATTCTGGACACAAGCTAGAATTCAGTATGCGTGTTACAGTTTCAGTATCTAATTTATGGGTTTAGCTTAGACATACAGCTCAGGTTCGATGAGTGTAGTGAAATTAAAAAACTGTAGTTTTAAGGTAAACTGGAGTACATTAGTCCTCAAAGGTGGCACCTGTTTACAAGAATGTATGCCAACCATCGCTTCTTTAAATCATATCTAAGGGAATGTAATGACCTGTCACATATCGCCTTTAAATAAATAATAGTTAAAGATAAAATAGACACGAATAATAGATATCTAAAGATATGCACATATCACTAATTAAATTTAACTTTAACCACTGTACAAAAAAACTGTACTCCGTTTTAAGAATGAAATTAAATATTTCTTTTCGTTTTCTACTGTAACTTACACTGAAGCTAAGCTAATATTAATTATGACTTGTAATTACTTATAATTATTGATTGTAAATTGTACTTTATTGTGTAGTACCTAAATACAGTAAATATTTATAACAAAATAAAATGTCATTGCATTTATTTTTATATGGGAGACCAGCCTAATACGAGCAGGGTAATAAATTTACTTAAACTTTCAATTGATAATTAAAAATAAACCAATCATCGCTCTCCACTTTTTTTCGTTTTTGTACTTTTCGAGCAACCACAAATTTCTGACACTAATGGCATTTTTTAAAAATCGTTATACCAAAAAATCGACGGATGTTAAATTTAAAAGAAAAAAAAACAGATTTTTACCAAAAAAAATGTTTGAAAATAATTTCTTGATGATATGAAAAAGTCAGAGAAATACCTATTTCAAAATAATTAAGTCTATAAACGTACCTGTTCCTCACTTCTTAATCAAAGTGTTTTTTAAAACATGACGTTTGCAATTACGAAACTGAACACTAATAAATATAAAGAAACGGTTAAAATAATTTTAAACAAAAATTTAAACAGTAATCGGGTACGACATCCCCAACTCAACTCTTAGTTATATTCATGAACAAGAGTTAAAAAAATGAATCATGTATAAAAACGCTTTTAGTGTAGGCATACATTAAACTATTGCATATTTGGGCATTATATCGCATCTATCAACTTCGCTTAGTTGTTGTCATTCGTTGATTTATTTTAATGTCTTAATGTCTATGTTCTAGATTTCAAAATCGCGTACAATATAACGGTAGTCGCCGACAAGTTTTCGATTTCTCACCCCATAGCCCAGATTCTATCCACAAGAACGCAATACAAGCGTATTGAATACACCATGTTGATAAGAAATATGAAATATATCTCTACGATGAGGCATGATATATTTCATGGTCATTTTATTTTTAGGTAGGAATTTAACAACGTTTTGTATTTAATTTGGTCTCAAGTAAATGTGTGCAGAGCTTGTCAGACCACACGAACAAAGATAAATAATAAAATTAATATAAATAAATGCGCCAGACAACCACACCAATCGCCTGGTCTCAAAGTAAGGTTTTCCCTGGTACTATAAGAACCAGACGACGGATACTAAATGAGGGCGTCATCCCAGCACAACCAGACCCAAATCAATTTAGAAAATTTCGTTTTCCAAATTGACCTGACCAGGAATCGAACCCGATTACCCGATTGATAGATTATTCTTGCTTTCCAAATGATGAAACAACCGCATGACCGATGAGTTGACTGGTAGAGAATGCCCCTAGGATTGAGTCCACCTGTTGTACTTTTTTGTGCAATAAAGTTTATAAATAAATAAATAAAAACAAAATTTGATATAATGGCCAAAGATAAACATTTAATACGAGTACTTGATAAAAATTGTAGATATCGTATCAGTTTTAAGGTAGATCGTTTCTATGCGAACGACTCGTAATCAACACTTTCTACATAAATTTTAGCCAAATGATCTACGATAGTAGCGTATGTCAAACTGTTTGTCATTTACGACGATGTGAAAGCAGTGCATTTTGTAGTGCACTCGTACGTGTAATTGAGGACTTCTCCTACATTGAAAAATGACAGAAATGGACAATAAAACTATGGTAGCTGAACTCTAAATCATTAAGAAAACTTCATAACCGTTGTTGTCGTTTACTAATACGAAATGCTACTACCTATTAATATAATAATTGAGAATTCGTACCGTTTCTTTCTAGTGCAATTAAGTTTTAATGATAATCGCTTACAAATAATTTCAAGTTAGACAACATAGGTTTTATTTATTTTTTTCAAAGATTGATCTCGAACGAAATTGTTTAAAATATCTAAACGTAATCAGGAAATCAGTGCGCTAAGCATATTAAAAAATAATAGAGTACCTACTTTAAAATAACACACTAGGGTAAATTACATAAAAAATATGTTCGGTCTGCCAATTAGAATTCCAAAAACCATGTATTATGACACTTTTTTTATCATGTACACAAAAATTTATGCATTGCGTTAAAGTTAAACACGATGCCACTTGTAATACGGTTTTAACGAAATACTGACATAAACACCCTTCCACGAGCCCTCTTATAAACTTTGAAGCGCTGTATCTTCATCATTTTTTATTAACTTGTTAAAGCAAAAGTATATTTTTATTACGTTCAAAAACCTGTTAGACTAATGCCCCGTTCCAATATTTGAAAAACAACCCATTCAAGTTACGGATAGAAATAAATTATACGAGGCGTAAGCTAATAATTACCGACAGATGACTGATGACAGCTGGTATGGAAAGTAAATTATGGAACGGTATTAAGGAGTCGTAGTCGGTTAGAGAAGAACAGATAGTCATTTTTGGCACATTATGAATCGTAAAATATTAGAACCGAGCAAAAATAGATTTATATATGTCGCAGTCATCTGGTTGAAACAGCTATTTGATTGAATCACTAGCGTGTTTATTAAATGACGACGTTTAATTGAATGACTAGGCCGAACGTTGAATGAATAAGACTCACTGAACGTCCAACAAGTTAGCGGATTGTAACATAGCCCTTTGAACATAGCGGACGTAATCAGTCAGGTGATTGTAATTTAGTTCTTTTTTTTCCACTGCGGCGTTAGTGCTCATCAAAACAAAGATGGCATCAAACAGCTGGTACAGATATAATCGAATAGCACTGTGTTGATAATTTTTAGAGTGAAATTGAGATATAAAGTGACTTATTCGTAAAAAAATATTTTTTTAGCCCAATTGTCTTAAGACTTAAAATTGTTAAAACATATTAAAAAATCTTATTAAGGTGTGTTATGTCATGGCTGTCAGCTATATCCCATTCAACGACTATGCTAAATGACGTTCAGACAAGAAGTTGAACGTTATATTAAACAATTTGACGAGTTGTCCTTTAGTCATTCAATTAAACGTCGTCATTCAATTAAACGTCGTCATTCAATGAACGCGCTAGTGATCCAATCAAATAGCTGATTAAACCAGATGACTGCGACATATACACCGAAGCGTTTATCACTATTTCCATAATACGTTGTCAATACGAAACACTATTGGAATGGCCGTTTTTAAATGAACTAAGTGAAGTCAATACAATTTGGAATGTAGTTAAGTATATAATTGTAAGTGAGGTCATTGATTAAACTGAATATATCTAGATATTATTGAGTGGTAATACTGCCACTCTATAATATCATTCGACCATAGAGACACAATTCAATGACATAATTGGGACCCTGATGTATAGCTACAACCTGTTTTGTCAGTTAACGATCTTAAGTGTCGATTAGTCACCTTATAAAAAGCAAAGTGTTTTTTTTTGCATTCAATCAATTTACCGCTGTGGAACGTGAGAGTGTGCAGTATGATTCTTTAGTCATGTAAGCAGTTATGACCTGCTTCTCTTGTATATGTGTTACATTTTGTATCTATCGGAATCTTTTTAACCGTCAAAAGATATAGGTAGCAGTTAAAGAAAGCTTTAACTGGCTGTGAACACGTATTACGAACAAATCAGCTGCAAATGTGTCGCATGTAATCACGTATGTGCGGGTGTATTACATTGGCTTTGAATAAACCAATACAGTCCCGGTTACAATCAAAAAGTGTAGTCGCCTTAAAAGGTGTGTGTGTCTGAGTATGAAAAGGCATATTATAACTTCGCAAAATAGTTAGCATTTTTTGCGATAACTATTAGAAACTTATTTTATATTATATTATAGTTGTTATATTACAAAAAATGTCCTTTGTTCACTTACCCTAAACAGAAGTAGTATGCTGCTCCCAGATTTCTGAAACAAATTATATTTTTATGTTTGAAATGAGTATTGTCTATGATAACAATCACACGTAAGTTTTTACGAAGATACACATATATGTTAAAATGGAATAGGCAACAATTTTTTAAAATGAATATCTTAAAAACTGCCGTAAAAATGAGAGCATTACACAAGTTTTATAATTCCTAGGCTTTTATATCCTATAACCATGCAGATCAACTCTATTCGTATAAACACTGTAAATATAAAAATACCTATACATTTAACTCAGGACGTTAGAATAAAACAAGCAGCTGAGAATTCATCGGAAGCCACCCCTCTCCCAAACACCACTTAATTTTTCCCCGCGTTCCGCCACGCATTTTATTTCGCGGTAATGTTTAAGTAGCTCAAAGAGTCTGGGCAATTAGGGAACTTTCGAGCACTGTCAGTGGGCGAGTTTGCGTTTGATTTTGTAGCGTTCGCTCTAATGACTGATTCGCCCTCGCCCTTAATGACGGTGCTTTTGCTGTTTAGTGCCGCTGTTGATATTTACTGCTCGCGTATAGATCGCGATGGCTTTATTGAATAATGCACTTTGACTAATGTTTACAACTTTATTGGTACGTCTTTACTACAACCATAAATTACTTTCAGCATACGTTCCTATGTATTGATTTTAATTGATGACTAGCTGATCCGACAGACGTTGTCCTGTCTTTACGTCTTAATGATATATATTTCTGTAAATTTTTTCTTTCATAAGAACCTTCTAACAATAACAAACACAACAAATAAAGTGAAATTGGTCCAACCGTCCACAGTTGCGTACAAAATTGCGTTTACCATGTCCAAACTCCAAAATATTACTGGTGCATTTTTTGCGTATTGATCTTAATCAGCATTGCACAAAAATCTTCCAAATGACATGCTTTTTAGTCTTTACTATCAAAGTTATTTATCGAAATCCAAATTTAAATAATCTAACTTTTTGTTACTGGTGGTCAGGTTGTTATTCTCAATAACAATAAAACTATGTGGATAAATATAAATGAAACATAAAAAGTATGAAACAATGACCGGAACTAGAGAAAATCTAAAGATATGAATACATATTTTCCAAGGTTTGATTGAGTACAACGTATTAATAAGCATTATATCAAACTGATTTGAAAAAGGTTAATTTTGTATTAAAAAATACACTAATACTCAGTTTCACCATCTTAATTTGAACTGTAGCTGTCAACTGACATATCCCATATTTTTTTAAACATTTTGTTAATCGTCGGCCCGTCACTTTTCGTGAAAGTTAAGTTGATGTAACGGTGCCTTAATTTTTCTTTTCTACTGCTAAAGAAAAGCGAAATAACCCATTCCTACTCACTGGTGGCTAGAAACGAAAGGTCAATTAAGAAAAATGCCCCCGAAACGAAGGTTAAATTAAAATATCTTCAAGTAAAACCTTTTTGTACCTACTATATAATTAAGTGTGAGCAGTACAATGACCTCTGTATACGCGATCAACTACGTATGAAAGCGGGGAAGTGAATCGGAAATTCCAAACTTTGGTAGTGACAATGACCTAGAAACTTTCAAGGCTCATGTTTTAAAACCACTTTTACATCAGACCAAACGAATGTAATGCTAAAGAACATATCATAAAATAAACAATCGTACTTAACTAGTTCATTTACTTTCGATTTATATTACTTAGCTAATCTATTGGTAAAAATAAAAATAAATCCGAAATGTTTGTAACATTTGAACGACTATACCTTATTTTTTTATATTCGTAATAACGCGGACAAGGGTCACTACAAAAAAAAACTGTATATTCACTAACTTTAATACGCGCCCAAAGCCGAGGCGGGCCGGTAGGTTAAATTTTAATTGGTTATTATTGTAATACTTCGATAAATTTTGTATGGTATACAGAACCTATATATTATAAAACTTATTTCCTTAAGTTTAATTGCTTTAAAAATAATCAGTCAAATATTCTAACAAACTTTATACGTAAATTCTAAATAGAGAGTTTCAACGATTGTATACAGCTAAGTACGGACGAATTCAATCGAATTGCCCAAGAAATGTTGCAATAGTAGCTAGAATTTTACTTAAAACAATCTTCAACGAGACAGGTAAAAATAGACCACACGTTATCCAATTAAAAATTCATGCATTCTACTAGCACCTGCTCGCTTAGATATTATCTGGTATTCTGCGTACTTGCAATTTTTATTGCTGTATTCAATGTTAACATGTGTTAAAATAGGTAGATTGAGATGAATAAAATGGCGTTAATACCAGTCAATTCCCATTCTCATAAAACGTCATAATCCTTTTTACTGACTTAACAACTTTATTGATCAAAAGTGTTACAACGTTTTGTTAAAATATTTCTTACAGTTTAGTTAGTTTATTGTAACAAAACATTGCCAAAAAATTAAATTAAATTATAATCTGAGGTTGTGATTTAAATGCTTTTTTCATCTAAAACATTAGGTAACCCTGAACTGTGAGATGGACATAATGTCAATTGTTGGTTGAACTATTGTGTGTATTCAAGACAAGTTATAGCATAATTCCAACCTTTATTGTACATAATCACCTCCATGCGAACTACTGTGGGCTGTATACTCTGTTTTTATTATAATTTGTTTGGGTTTTAAACACAATGCGTGACTTTGCAACGTCAAATTCCAATTTAAGTCAATTTAAAGTCAACATTTAAACCATGGATACACTTTATTTTCATTTCAATTATTGTCTGATATCTGATATTGGCAAAATACAGACCTGATTTTCCATGCTTCGGCCAACATAATATTTTCCGTCCAACACTTGTATTTTAAAATAAATATTCTTGGAATAGGTACTGTCACAATTTTTTTAGGGTTTCATAACTTCGACAGCAAAAATAAAACTTCTAAAGAATCAAATAAATACCTTAAACCATAGACACACTACTCATTCTGAACATTAAGTTATAAAATAAATATTTAACGTAAAACATGTGTGCATGGCTTAAAGAAAATATTCGAACTAAATAAAATATATTTACTGTGCTAATTCAGTCTAATTAAAACAAAAGTAAGTATTTTGGTAACTTTATCAACGTGATTAAATTAAATAGCTGCTTAATGTGTATTTTGAAGCACAAGGTAGAATAATAACAAGGATCCTAAGTAAATAACTCCACAAATAGAGTCAATATTATATGTCTAGTATGAAATAAACACCAAAATGATTATTTACAATTAAAATATAACCTGCCGATAAGCTTAATTTCCTGGAATCTTCCTTCTCTTAACAGGGATGTTGACATGAGTAGCGTATATATAAAACTTATGTGTCTGCTATAACAGGCAATAGCAAAACGGTAAACATATATTATTTTACTGTAAGTATCTAATAAATTTACTTTTTTGGTCAAACGTGTATTAACTTAAAATCAAATACATATTGACATTGAAACGATTTGGTCAGTTTTAGTTTGTTTCAATTAATTGCTATTAATAGTTGTATTTAATGTACCTAATAACCATACAATTTTATTAATCATGTCTAACGCGTGTTCGGAATATAAAGTTTGGCCTGAATGCATAGAACCCTAACGTGGGCCGTTAGGGTTCTATTCTCCGCTTCGCACGAGTCCCATCCCCGTTTTTTACACAATTTCCACTGACTCTTCGCTTTTATCAGTTGGAGCGTGATGTTATATAGCCTAAAGCTTTCCTCGATAAATAGACTATTCAACACAAAAGTGATTTTCAATTTGAACAAGTAGTTCCTGAGATTAGAGCATTCAAACAAACAAACAAACTTTTCAGCTTGTAATATTAGCGCAGATATGGTACATGTCATTTGAAGCCCATTATGAGGGAATTACGTGCAAAACTAGTCAGGAATCGAACTCACGACCTCCACTTTTCAGGCGAACAGCGCTCACTATCGAGGTCATCGTGGTGTTTTTAGTTCCTGAGTTTTTGCATACTGAACTGTCAACGAGAAGTCTGAATATAAAATAATAAGCGGCTAAGTAGCTGTTGACTAGGGCTGCCAACCGTACAGTCAACATAATTAATAACGAATGCAAAACCGCGGAAATCGGTTTGTGCGTTCTGGAGTTATAGCGTCAGGAAGTAAAACCCGACTTATTTTTATATAGTAGATCTTTATCTAATTGTTTAGTTTGAAAAATTTGTGAAAATTTTCTAAATTTATTTTATAGCTATTATAAAATAACATTTCACAAAACACACAATTTCATGAACAAATATAAAATTATTTCAAATCATTCATATTGATCAATGAGCAGCTTTTATATTAAAAAGTTCACGCGTTTCAAATCCGCGGTCAAACCTATTTAATATAACAACAAATAATCGCCTAAATATATGAAGTTATAAATTTAGAACGACTGCACCAAAAACCTAACAAAGGAAAAAATATTTATTTATAAAGTTCTACTTACAGTTTATGTACTACATCATTTCTTAAATAATATAGGCTTTTACTTATTCTAGGAAAGTACATAAACTAGTTACAAGTGGACACCGCTTACTTAACTGAACAGAAACACTTTTAAAATAGGTAAAATAGGAGCTTTTAAAAGATTTCCTTCAACATCAAATATTTGTCTCTATACAATAATAATAACAGTACTATATGCATCTCAATTTACATGTAAGTGTTAACAAAATCCAGTTTCAGTTATGTATAACCTTGCGTATTTTGTTAGTTGTGTAAAAAATATGCTTTTTTTGTTTTGTTAGTAATTATCACGTCAGGGTTGGTAAGTAAAAACGATAGAATGCGCACGAAGCCAACGTGGACCCTAACGGCAATTAAAAAGAGGCGAGTGTTTACCATTTGAAATTGCTCTTAAGTTCATACTGTGTTTATTATTTACATAATTCCCGTATATATCGCCACCCCTACTGTTTCGACAAGGCCGGAGACAGGTTCCTGTCGCTCTGTCACCTGATCTCTAACTCTGTTGCAAAAATGCAGTTTCAAAACATTATAACCCGTATGTACAATATTGTGTAGGCATTAGAGCCGGCTTGACGTTTTTAGGGTGATATGATAATAATTCTATAGTTAAATTGGCCCAGAACTGTCAGCTTGATTTCCTAAGCAATAAGCTTATCGGACTGACAAATCGAGTAAAAACTATTTTAGTCTCCGGGGCCCACGCTTGTCCGCAATAAGTTTTATGCTAGACTCAGATTGGGTAGCTTATTAAGTAATAATAACACACTTAACAGAAACACTATTACAGCACTCATAAACAATTTTTGCATGAACCAGATGCTTAACCTCCAAGCTCCGTAGCCGAGAGGTGAGCAGGCCTGACTTTGGTGAACGCCATCTCTGAGGTCCCGGGTTCGATCCCCGGTCGGGTCAATATGGGAAACGAACTTTTCTATAATGTCTCGGGTCTGGGTGCTGTGGTACCGGTTATCGAGATATATCCAATATTTTAGATACGGATAATAAAAAAATATACGAGGCTTAAACTAAAACCGTTCCAGACTCATAGTCAGTTGGTGAAAGACGAATAATTGTCATTTTTGACACATTACCTACGAATCGTAAAATATTGGAACGGGGCATTAGTCCACTTGTTGTAAATACTTGATAATGGGCTAAAGTAAACACTGTAGTGAAATCGTCTTTTCCGTCTTGCATATCGTAGTAGCTATTTATAAATGGTTTCAACGACTCAATCAGTATAAACAAGTACCATGTTTAATAGTGATAAGTTTTTTATTTTTTGTGATGTTTATGGCAGTGATCTGTTCGTGTACCAATTTTAAATAAATAAATAAATAAATAAATAAATTTAACATTAAATTAACAAACACCTACAAACTGGTTAATACCTATTACTAATTTGGTTACTTATTTTCATTTTGTCCACGTTTTCTGTTTCAGTAGCGCAGAGAAATACCTAAACATAACGAAAATAGCAGTAACATCGAAATAATAATAAGGTTTTGCATGTTTCCTGTTACTAATAACCAGTCTCATGTTCATACAAATTGATCATACAATATATAATCACAATGGCAATTTGTATGGACCCTGCATTGTAAATTTATATTTAATAAGTAGGTTTCTACGTAAGTCTCTGATTTCTATCAGTAAATATCAGTTTGTCACTTAATGAAAGAAGATAATGATTACATAAATTTTCCTTCGTTGTTAATACCAAAATTTAAGGGCTTGTGAACGTTGTAGTTTAGGGCAATATGATTTAAAAATATAGTTAAATTCCTCACATGAAAACACATCCAGAACACCTCTGATAACACACTGTGTCCTTAGTATCATTTATCAACAAAATCACAACGATACTTTACCTACAACACAATACCAAGCAATACTGGAAATACCTCATTTCACTAAACATTAAAACAACAACTCAACACTTGTTTCCTATTTCCACAAACCACTCAAATATCACTGCCTAAACATAGTAGACTAAACATTTCAAACGTCAAATTGCAACGTCTAAACTTTATTGAACGCGTATAATCGCGAAAAAAGATAAAAGGGATAGTGTAAAACGATCTCACGTGCGCGAGAGTCGAATGTTTTGAGCAAATCGCGAGTTAGTGAAAGATCGCGCGCCCACGCACGCTCAACTATTACAGGCGCGTCGCGGCCCTGCGGCCGAGGTTGCCTGGAATGATGAACTTGCCGACCTATTTTAACTGTCATTGTCTGGTTAACAATGACCGACAACTTTTGATACAGTTTTCAATGTCATTGACTACGAAAGAGTGTTTGCGATTTCCAGATCGAGCAAGATTTTCATATGAATATGCTAAGTACATAGAAAGAGACATGCGATAACTGTTTTCAAAATACATGTATCTTGATGGGCTGTCAATCTTTTTCTAATTGAAAACTTATGTTTTTGATACAGTTGTACCGTTAAAATTTTCCCCATTTCAATTCCAATACGTTTTACTTTTCGTGTTAAATTCCCATTTCTAACATTCAAATGGCACTCTAATAATAATCTTTAAATATATTACATATATCCGTCCGCACATAAACAGACATGTAACACAGTAAACACAAAAAATAGCTGAAAGACAATATTTTTACTCCTAAATATTTGATTAGTTTTGCTACTACAGATATGTTGACAATACCTGCTGTGTTCTGAAAATAACAACGAAACATTTTATTCATATCAAAATAGCTAACAAAATATTATCGTACGTGTCGTGTAGGATTAACATCCTAGTTTCGTATAAACATATATTGCATGGGTTTTAACGATTTTAGTTATTTTAAATATTATGCGTATGATTCGCATGTTTACGTAACAAACATCTCTTAAAATAGTTTTGGATATTCTTATATTGCCAATATAAACAAATCAAACACAAGACTTGTCTTTACTCGTTACTGCATGATACATATTGCTACTCAAAAGAAGAACAGTTAAGAACACATTCGTAAATAGCTTTCAAAATTTTTACGAATTTTGTATGTTGATAGATTAATTAAAGTTGGTCAAAGATGTGTCTATGTTTCTAATTGTAAAGTAAGTATTTGATATTTAATTAAATATTTTCTAAAAGGCTTTATAGCGCGGTTTTTGCACGAATATGTTATATGTCTTGTCGCTTGGTTATTATTTTTATAGAGACTTAGTTGACGTTTGACTTCGATCTCAATGTTTAGATAACTGTTGTCTAAACCATTACCTTTTTGATATGACTACTCATACTTAATTCTAATTAATCGACGTAATTCAAATCATTCAGAAAACCAACGCCATATTTATAACTATTGACAATCAGCTGATTTTCTTATTGTCTTTCTCTAGTCTAAGCAGCTGGTCTAATCGGCGGCAGACTTCACACACTCTTGGTAGTAGTGACCATGGTATGGATGACTAAAATTTGTAAATTAAGATCGCCAAAAGAACATCTAATCATGAGAATAGACACTGATAATTTGGCGACATTCCAATACTAACACGCACGCGTTGATTTACCTATTTGTTACAGTATATTCGAACTCGATTGAATAGAAACGTGCGGACTAACTGTTTGATGTATTTAAAATGAAACTATTCAGTGTTATAACAATTTTATTCTGCGAAATATTTGGATACTTTGCGTACCTAAATGTATGTTTACCCATATAACATGACAACAAGTAGGCAATATCATGGCAGACCTATTAAAAATGTAGTAAATAGCTAAAGCATGAAATGGAAGATAAATTGTGTTACGACTTTTTACTTTTTCTATCTTTTAAAAAGTTACCTGGTAGATGTTTCGTCTTGTAACTATAAATTAAAACAAATTCATGACTTTAAATTGTTTTAATTAACTAACTTGTCTTTTTTCGGATAAAAAGTAAGTCTATATGTTATTCCACTATCTAATCGGCCTAGCTACCAAATTTAATCAAAATCCGTTTAGCACTTTTTGCGTGAAAGAGTAACAAACATACAGACAGTACATTCATACATTCTTATGTTATCTTTCGCGTAAAATACTTGTTTTTTAATAAATTTATAATAAATACATTAAACTTCAATGAGGTTTGAAACTATAAATAACTCGATTACTTATATTTAATCGTAAACGAAACTTCATACTTTTACTGGAATGCTTTCTTCAAAACCAACTCATGCCTAAATTTAAGATTTTTATCGCTGAACAGCCATTGGGTTTCGCAATGGACGAACATAAAGTCGAATCGTAAACATACTATTTCTGATTAGGCTTATATAACGCGCACTTAAATATGCAATATAATATGAAATTTGCGTGAACGCGTTTCCGAGATACAATATGAGAAGGTCAGAATTTATGATACGGATATTTTATTGAGTCGATTAAAGTATAACATAAGAATCAACAATACAAGAAAAAAAGAAAAACATTTACTGTCACACTCATTACATTTCAGTCATATCAGTTACATAATATGAGCCGAAGCATTCTGTTGGTAGATAAATACACATAACAAAACTGAATTCTATATTGAGTATAAGATATAGTTTATAAACATCTTTATAGATTTTGGAATTAAATATCATACAAAATGTTGATCATTAGGATGTTCTTTCTTTTACTGAAGACGTCAAACTGTAAAACGTGAGTTAAACTAAATTTTGCAGCACGGTTTACGACGCGTAAAATGCTGGAGTTGTAAAAACGCACATAAAAAGTATAGGAGAATCATTTCTTATTATTCTAACTGTAAATAAAACTAAACGTGGAATTAGGTACCCAATCTTGACACCTACACTAACTTTTTTATATACTTAGAAATAATAACTTAATAGGCTTAACAATCAAACCAATCAGCTGGTCTTAAACAATTTTTTTATTAATAATATATGGACGTCAAGTATATATGTACGCACCGACCGATACCTAAACTGACAAAGTTCACTTCTGAAATAGACTTGATCGTGAGTAAAACTCAGGATCTTTCGCGCTTAAAGCTCGTACCTCAGCCACTGCACCACCAAGGTCGTCATCTTATTTTTATTTCCTACTAGCTGTCCCGGCGAACTTCGTAACGCCTATTTTTTTAGTTTCTTACCTTTTATACCTTCCCTGGACCTCCACAATTATTTCAGAACCAAGATTAGCCAAATCGGTCTAGCTATTTTCGAGTTTTAGCGAGACTAACGAACAGCGATTCATTTTTATTTATTTTATTTATTATTTAAAAACTTTATTGCACAAAAAAAAAGTACAAAAGGTGGACTTAATGCTAGGAGCATTCTCTACCAGTCAACCGTTGGGTCATGCAGATAGTACGTTTATGGGTGCGGTAACAGTAAAAATGTGAGTATGGATAACAACAAAATTAATAATCATAAATAGCAGAAAATTACACACGAGAATAGAATATTCATACATGAGTTCATGATAAATAAATATAATAATTAAACAATATAATATAAATATATATATATATATAAATAAAACAAAGTAATATATATATAAATATATGCAAACAAGTGAATAAATAAAGCAAATCAATTTAGCAAACGAAATTTTATGTAGAGGGGGAGGAATAAAAGAATTCACGAACTTTTAATTAATTTAAAAATTCCCTTAGTGAGGGATTGTCGAGTTTCGGTGGGCAGAGCGTTCCAAAGCCGGGTGGCTTGCACAGTGAAAGACTTGGAGAAGAACTCAGTATGATGGCGAGGAATGCTTAAGCTGAGATTGTCTGAGGAGCGAAGAGAACGGTCGTGAGAAAGACAGAGGTATTTAAATTGTTTCTTAAGATAGGACGGGGATAATGGATTGTTGAGAATATTGAATAACAGGCCAAGAATTCTAGTGTTAGTTTTATATATAAGAAGATGAGAAAAGAAACATAATTTACAATGGGAAGTGAGTTTCATGTTTTTATTGCAGAATTGTCTTTGTTGTGAACTAATTATTGTTGAATTATTTATAAATTATAGTATCTCCTTTAAAATCCTTAGAATAATACTCGTACATAGTATTATTTGCATCTTCATCACTACAAGCTGGTGCATTAACCAAACCGAGAATATGCTCTTCCGCAATTCGAACAAAAATCGTATAATCGAACAATGATCGATTACGAAAAAGCCCGGCGGGGTCAAAGGTTTTGGATTACGGTTTATATCATTTCGATAATCGTGGTACCGACTTATACAACCATACTAAGTTTACTTAGCAAGTGAGAATACACCTACATGCGTAATATATTTGACACCGTTGACGAGACATGCGATTGCGTAATCTCAGTGTCACGTAGATACGAACGAACACTTACTTTTGAAACTTGGAAGTGTTTCAATGGTAAATAATTAAGGATATATGTGACAAAAAGGCTTGCATACCTTATTTTTTTATTGGTTTATTAGATAGTTAAAAACTTCTGTGGTGGTTATGGCTGAGCCGAGTTTCCCATAGAATCACCTTAACGGCGATGAGGTCGAATCGGAATCATCGGAGTTTTAGTAGGTAGGTAGTCCTGCCCTTCTCAGGGCGAGGAGTTCCACACACACCTTTACCTCCTGGGGACGGTATGGTACATCAATGTATTTCCCCTTGTAAAGACACGTCTGATGGCTTTGCTATGACGCTATTTAGGGAAGACCAGCATTGAACCAACATATGTATACTAATATTATTAGTGCGATCAAATTACTCACATCATGATTCCTATCACCCAGACACAGTCACACAAAAATAGTAGCAAAATTGTAATACGAAATTTTGCTACTATTTTTGTATGAAAATTTTATTCACGATGCATAAGTGTTACTTGTAACCAACAGGAATAAATGAATTGATTATGATTATTGTTAATTAATTACACCCCAGTATGTATTTATGTATTTATAAGAGTTAGTTTTGAACATTACTCGTATATCAATCACTAAATGATCGCCTATAGGTTAATTCTATTCCAAAGAAAAAATACAATTATTTCCTTTCTCAATATGTCAACCGTAATTGAATAGTGATCAAATCATGAAGGTAAGGTAAAAAAAGAATCACACTTTCGTATTTACAAACATAATTTACGTATAGACTCTAGGCGACGCATTTTAACAACTAATGCGAAAGTGTTAATATAAACATAGTTGCGTGCATACGTTACGGTAGAGCCACAATGTATTTTAATAGGTTTTCAGTCAATACTTTAAATACAACTTTTTTAGAAGCAATTTGTAGGATTTTTTTTTTCAGAAATAGTGGAACAAATTTTTCTTGATTAGAATCAACTTTTTTCTATTTGTTTTTCTGCAATGTAAGATCAATTTAGAAGCCTATATTACCTTACCTACACATGATTTAAAAAATGCTCCAGGAAGAACGAACTAGTTCTTTTTATTTTTTCTATTTATGTACTTGTATTGCGTATCCAATACACATAAGTATATAATAACTTTTGGTTGCTTTCAAAGGTTTTGAATTTGATATAAAACCTGAGGAACCTATTATAATTGAAAATACTAAAAGGCCCAACTTCACCTAAACGTATTTTTTTATTTTTTTATTTATTTATTTATTTACAGACAACTTAGGTCTATTTGGGTTAGTAACAATGCCTTATCCTATGTTAGTAATTTATGATTATTTGCGAAGAACACGATTTGCACATGTGCCACATAATGGGGCAGACATGCTGCCTACTTGTATTGACACTCACTCGTTATTTAAAATTACAAAGGATCGTGCAAATATAAACATTTAAAAGGATTAACGTGATATTGTTTTAGAAACTCTAATTTATCGAGATCACTCACGCACTTTTGCAATGCATCAATACCTAAATAAAATTCAACCACGAATTTATGGAAACCTTACAACTTAAAAATCAATTACGACAGACTTTTTGAGAAAACAACCCGAGATTGGTTATTTTTATTAAATGGTTTTCTTAGACAATACCTCAATAATTGCTACGTAAGAAAAGACATCAAACAATCTTCGATATTGATTGCCACCGAACATTGAGGCAACATAGAGGTCTCAATAATTGGCTGTAGTTGACCTGAAGCCCGAATAAGTAGGCAAAGCAGATGGGTCTGACGTAACAGTTACCTGCATTATGGGACGAGCCGCGAAAGTCGCCGGACCGGTCTTCGGTGATGCGACGAAACTGCAGCTTGCTATGGTTGCCACATAAGTAAGCAGGTTTTTCGTAGAATAACCTAAGTTCAAACGACAAACGCTATTTTGTTCTTTAGTATTAAGTTTTTTTTCTGAGTCCCAATTTTTGGGGCTCCCCTGATTTATCCTCTGCATGATTTAGCAAAGACTTGGTCTACTTTAGCATTATATTATTTTGCTTATTCTTTCTAATAGTTTCTCTTTTTTAGTATGAAGTATAGCTTTTTTGTAAAAAAACGAGTTTCTTGCCAGTATTTTCTCGGTAGCTAGAAGCGTGAGAAAATATCTCGCGGGCCAGTATGGCGATGCTAACGGATAGGGTATTACAGTATCTAATCCGTTGTCATCGCGATGTGGGCTCCTCTCTTGCTTAGCAGGCTGAGAGAAGTCAGTATGCTGCGCTGTTATAGAAAAAATAGTTTCGAAACTGGAGGTAGCACAATTTGAGTTATATTGATAAGTGTTACTGATGTAATTTATTTAAAAAAGATTCGACTACATATTGACTATTTTATTGTTTGAATGTGGGAAACAACGCAAAATTTTACTACCAGTTCGAGCATTCACTCGAGCTATCTTTTAATTTAAAACCAAACACTAATCTCAATCGTCTAAACTATACTTTGTCTGCAAAATAAAGTTCTGCATAAAGTATATATATCTATCAACAGAAGCCACCGCTCAAGTATGAATATTGAAGTAATATCGGCCTTCCTACATTTGTTATAAAGTTCTTTTACCTCTTCACTCCGGTACCGCTCAGATGAATCCTTATTTCCAATGGCATAGATTCAGTCAAAGCTGTGAAACGTATTTTATAAATATGTACGAAAGAATCTTTCAAAATTATATTTGAAAAAATAAACATTTTTGAATGGTTTATAGTGTGCATTCCCTGGGAAAAATCTGTAATAATCAAAAACTATCTGTTTAAATGCAAATCCACTATAATTACTACAATACAGCAACTGACTCTTTTATACATATTATTATGAGTTGGCCGTGGCTTTGTGTTGAAATCTATTGATTTGTGAGAGCCCTACTGAACGCATCGGTCGACGCACCATTTTCATTGGCGTACAATCACTGTGTCATTGGAGCAAGGCGAACCGACCGTAAATAATCGCCACGCTTATTAGTAAAACTGCGATGGAACCAAGAATTTTACGCTCGGATTACGAATTATATCGCCACTTTCTGTACATAAAACAAACAAGGAAATTTGCCAATAGAAATGCTCCATGGGAACACGGAATTAATTTTGGTATTAATAAAAAAATCGTTAGGAGTCTATATCTAGCAGTGAACTTTTTTAGGCTTACGATGATGCGAAAATGAATGTGAAAAACGGCTGAGTATAGACTAAGACTAAGAGCCTAGATCCAAAGGCATGGGTCGCATTGTTATGGTCGACGGAAAATTACTATAAATAAATCGCCACGCCAGTTAGTGCAGTGATTTTTAAAGGGTATGGGTCACTCGAAGTGGTAAAAGGTTAGTAATCTTATTTTGCCTGGAACCTGCTCACAATGAAGTTGAAGGTGCTGTAATGCTAATTTAATGTTTCCTAAGTGGGTAAAGAAGAACTAGGCCAGCAAATTAAGCATCAAAGAATGAATTTCAAGAACTGTGATACACAAATGTATTTATATTCAAATATAATTTTTAATATAATATTATATAACAATTTATAACATTCAAGATAGGTATACAAAAACAATTAATTAATACTTTGACGACCTCCGTAGCCGAGAGGCGAGCGTGCCGGGCTTTGGCGTCGCGCCATCTCTGAGGTTCCGGGTTCGATCCCCGGTCGGGTCAATATGGAAAACGAACTTTTCTGTATTGTCTCGGGTCTGGGTGTTGTGGTACCGTCGTTGTTTCTGATTTCTGTAACACAAGTGCTTTAGCTACTTACCACAAAATCAAAGCAATGTTTACTTAATTTCATGTAAGTGATGTCATGTATGTAGCTAGTAATATGTTTTTTCGTCATATTTTTATTACTTGGCGCTGTTATGAATAACAGAACTGGCCTAATAAGTTTAGACCTTAACAACTATTGTAATCATAATTATAAGTTGGCTGTTGTTATTCTTTTTCAATAAAAAAAAAAAAAAAAAAAAAAAAAAAAATGTATGCGATGTATGCGATGTTGTTCAATACTGTATGCCTGAAATGTTAAGGAGTTATGTTTCTGTTGATACTATAAGCGCAATTACACATTCAAAACATACGTGCTTTACATCACAATCATACAGAATTTAAAGAACATAAATGTCACCTTAGTTGTATATCCGGACTCATAGCAAACACACATTTTCATCACTTGAGTCTCTGTCCTTGTTGGCGATACGACCCAAACAAATTAAATTAAATAACAATTGAAATAATGCACCTAAACCTAAACACCTAAACACCTGACCAGTAGTAGGTATAGTGAATGTAGACCATTTGTGTGAATTCGTCTAGGGCTACGAAGGTCAGATGGCAACATAGTATGTACTTCATCATAGTATTCCAATTCTAAGATCATGGTCAGAGCATTCATTAAATTGCAAAAGACAAAGTGCCGCGCGACTTAGTAAAAGTTTTGTTTTAAGTAAGTCTTACACAAGTAAGATTTAAAGTATAAATCACGAAAGCAATACAACGAACTACTGAACAACAAATAAATTATTCTTAAAACATATAGTTTCGAACCAATAACATTGAATGTTACTGGTTATTTAAAAAAGAAGGCCAATCAACAATATCAAAAATGTAGAACCACAATAAATAAATTCTATTCACCAGAAATTTTAATGAGTTCTGTTTCTATAGCTGATACTTTAAGCAATTACATATCAAAAACATACCAGCTTTGCACCACAAGTATAAGAAATTCAAGAAAGTAAATGTCATTAGAGTTGTATCGCACAAACGCAAAGTTAAACTTTTACACGATTAATCTTCTTTCTTCGCAAATTGACGAATCTTAATATCGATTTATTTTTACATCTACATAAAGTACCTAGTATGTAGTACTTGGGTACATTACGCAAAGAGTGGAATGAACAAAACGTTTGTTACAGTTCAAAATTCGTTTCCTCATTCTACACCGTTCAACTATTAAAACAACACGAGTCTCGGGATTCGTTATTTTCCACGAAGGCACTGCCTCGCTGTTGCTCAATCAATGAAACGCAACGTCTAAGAACGTTTTGCCTAATCCACGATCAGCTGTGCGAGCGATTTTGTCACTTTCCTCCAGCGTAATATCGCGGAGAGTGTGATGACCTTGAAACTTTTAATAAAACACAAGCCTTTGGCTAGATTCGACACACAAACCTTGTCTAACGACTTTAATTTTATGCGTAATGTTTTGGTTGATGTTATCTCACTGCGTAAAGTTAACAATGTGAATAGACGAGTCACTAATAAACTGGGAAGTAAAATAATTTTGAATGAGTTGAAGCTGCAGCTAAAAATGAGTAGGAAAATGTACCTTTATCTTCTATAGTAGGTTGGTTTAAATATCTTAAAATGAGGCTTATGCCGTAATTACAAAGCTGAATTTATTGCTATTGGTTTCAAATTAAAGGAGCAGGCGGTAGGTATCAAATCTGAACGAGTAAACAGTTCAACAGTCATTGTACTGTATATAAATGAGTAAGTAACTAACATAATGTTTGCTATTAGCAATCATCGAACTCGTAACCTGTTACATGTGAAACCTGTCTCAAAAAATAATTTACATACAAACTTATGATAGGCTTTGTAATTCTATGATGACTCGGGTTGATACAAAGGAAATGCACACTGATTTGGAGAATATTAAAAGCATTTCCAAATGGAATTTACAATGTGGGTATCTGTTATTTGCTCAAAATTACATCTTAAGATCTATAGATTTGTTATTGAATCGAGAACAGTAACAGTTCATGCGAACAGTTAATGGCAGGCTAGTTACGACATAAAGTCAAATTGTAACCTTTACTCGCGCACACTTCTGTGAAATGTCGTGAGTCGTGATATTGTGTTAAAAGTCGAAGTTGATCTTAAATGCGGCTACTATTTTAAGTTTGGTATAACTAGGGTACCTTATTTTAAATATAAATGGTTTTTAAAACTTTATTTTTGTTAAGGTATTTTTCATTTTGCGATCCAACAATCTTTAACTTTTAAGCTTCGTTTATATATTTCATAGACTCACAGCTCAATGCAAAATACAAACAAGTTATAGGCCTCCTGACATTAAGTACCAATGTATTGCAAAAAAGGCCTAAAGTGTCATACAGTTTAATCGAATTCAAAATTCGACTGAAAGCGAAACAAAGCATGAAATGATTTTATGCCTTGTGTTGCCGTTACAAAATGTAAGTATTTTGAAAGACATACATAATTGTGATAGGTCATAATCATAACTGTGCATCTACAAAATTTTGGGAGCTCATAAGGGAAAAAACTAACAAAAGGATTATTTATAACAATAAGGAGGTTAACGAATACATATTGCGAATAATTTCTCGTTTCTGAAAAAAAAAATATTTTCTTTTAATACCCGTTTAATTTTTTAATACATAATTCAACTGTGTTTATATTGAGACTTCATTTAAAAATTCACTTACTAAATTACATTGTTGAATCGAATAGCAGGCAACTATTTTTCAACTAATTTGTTTGCAAAGTGAGACTAATTCTGCAATCACTTTTTAGAAGTAAAACATAATTGAGTTTTAAGTCAACTAATTTCTTCAGTAATGACGGTTTATTACATCATAACAGGAAATTGTATTTGAAAATAATCAGCATTTAATAACTGTTGACTTACATATATAACTTTTTATTAGACACTAGTTTATTTCCCGTGATTTATATATCCTATATGTAAACAATCTGCATTACCCAAGGGTTAAATGGTAAAGAATGTCCCTGGCATTAAATCCACTTGTTGTACTTTTTTGTGCTATCTATCTAACAAAATTCATCCACATTATTGATTAGTTTTTTACGTAAAAGATTAACAAACATATCTGTTTATCTATGCATTCTTACAAACGTGTGCGTATATTATATTAGAAGGACCCCATATGGCAAGATTATCGATAGCGTTTTTGTTAAACCCTTGTTTGTTAAAGTTTCTCCCCTAGATTACAATATTTTCTTCACCGACTCTTTTTGGGCAATGTTTGGCAAGTCTTAATAAATAGTTTAGATCGGTCCTGACATTAAGTTTATTATCTACGGTAGACAGCACGCTTAACAGTGGGTACAGGCAATCTAGCGATAATTCCAGGAACAAATTGTTATGACCTACGGGTTAAATCTATGTAAGCAACGCGCGAGGAGCGAATTTACCACGAAAATTTTACACTCTGACGGAATATTCATTTTGGACTTAGTACATACATACGTTTAATGTAATTTTATTTTGCATTTGGTAATTTTAAAGAAAATATTCATTTTAACATATTTGTTAAATATTTCGTTACCTATAGTTTTTTTTTATATTACACTTCAAGATTGACCTCATCCCACCTGATGTAAAGTGGTAATGAGGTCCTAGCTTAAGGGCGACAAGTACAGGAAAATAAATCTGTTACTGAAATTGTCGGCCTTACCTTGCTTAACCCCAGCTACTAATGTAGAGCCCCCAAGAGCTGTGTAAAGCTTGCTCACACGCAGGAACACAACAACACAGATTTCATTGTTATTTGGCTGCGGTTTTCTGTAAGGTGGAGGTATTTCACCAGTCGGGCTGCTCCAGTTCAAGCGATAAATCGCTATGCCCTACTTCGTACTTCTTACTTACTAAATAAGTAAAAAGTACTTGAAAAATGTGTAATAATATGTGAAAAGGACTTTTATAGAGCACATTGGTTTGTATTATACGAAAGCCTGCTGTCACGTCAAACATACACCTATCCAACCTCCTAGTTTTAGGCTTATTTTGGAAAGAAATTAAAGTTTTTTGTTCATGATTATATTTATATGAATAATATGATACCTTATGAGAACCTATAGTTACAAACAATCATGAAGGATATATTAAAGTGTTCTCATTGTTGAAGTCATTCGGTGTTCATGGATACTTAGCAATTCTGTAGTCTAAGCCAAACTACAGACTTGTTCCCATACTTTTTAATATAAAAAGACAAATAAATCTATACATATGAATATTTTGTGTACAATTTTGTGCAGCAACATATTTTGTTATATTTATACAAAACACACCATTATATCATCATACCAAACGTGTATCATTGTGTGAAATGTAACTGTTTTGTCAAACATTTCTAAAAAAATTGGTGCACCAAAACGAAAAATAAATAATATAGCAATTATTGGACCCATTATGTCATCCAGTGTACCGATTCGACTGGCTGAAGTTAAAAACTCATTTTCTACGACTATTAAAGGTACGTCGTGCGTACATTATCATCATTAGTGACACTGCAGACTAAATAACAAAGAGACGGATGGTAACTAATTATAAAAATAATAAGTAGGAAATGAGAAAGTCATGTTTTTAACGGGACATTCAATGTACACATTTACATTTGTATTATTATCTTTTACGTGTCAAAAATCTGCGGTAAAACAAATGACATAGGGCATTTGTGTACATCTATAGCAGATGGACTGATTGATTGGATGAAATTAGCTAGACAGTCTCGGGTCTGGGTGTTGTGGTACCGTCGTTGTTTCTGATATTTGTAACACTAATGCATGCTTAAGCTACTTAGAACAGAATCAGAGCAATGTATATGATGTTGTCCAATTTATATTTATTTAATATAATATACGGTTGTTACACATTGCCGTTAGATCTGGCTCCAATAATACATGTAAGTGATGTTGTTTGATAGGTAATTATTATTTATTTTATTATTTGCCAATGTTAAGCAAACTAAAACTGTATAGGTTTAGATATAAAAAATAGTTTATTGTATTTGGTTTGGATGAGAAACTTACTCTAAATGAACCTTTTCATAACCTTAATAATTTAGGCAAATGTCAACGTCCGCGCCTAACCTCTGACTGTTTAGTCGGCAGCAGATACGTAATCTTTCAGACTAGACTAACAATCATGCACGTACATTAAAGGCTCGAGGCGAAGCAATAGACACCTACTTTCTACAAGGCTCAAAGCGAGATTATTATTTTTAGGCTTCACCTAAGAAGAGGTTAAAAAATGTTTCGTCCATAATTCATCGTGGAATCTGCGTTGATTTCTGCTCCACTAGACCTGAGCTTTCAAACACAGAATATAGGAATCCCATGCAATTTCTCTGCCGATTCACTAAATGGATACCTATGTAAAATACCATTACATAGGTATCCATTTAGTTTTCTAAAACTATCATTTTTGTTAATTTCTTACAAAAGACCGCAGCCGAATAACAATCACTTCTGTGTTGTTGTGTTCCTGCGTGTGAGTAAGGTGTCCAGAGCTCCTGGGTGGTGCTACATTAGTAGCAGGGGTCAGGCCTTCAAGGTAAGGACGACAAGTCCAGTAACAGATTTATTATGCTGTACTTGTCACCCTTAAGCTAGGACCTCGTTACCACTTTACATCAGGTGGGATGAGGTCAATCTTGAAGTATCTCACTGGACATAGCTAATGCCTTTAACTCCATCCCCCACTCCACAATCTTGGTCGCCCTAAGGTACCACCTAGGGTACCCCAATATCTGGTGCGTCTCCTCGGCAATTACTTGTCGGGCAGGAAAGTTGCCTATGTCGGCAAAGACGGTGTCCTCCGGCGTGCAAATGTTGGGTCCGGTGTTCCACAGGGGTCTGTCCTAGGGCCCCTCTTGTGGAACATCGGCTTCGATTGGGTCCTGCGGGATGTCCTCCTCACGGGCATGAGCGTCATCTGCTATGCAGATGACACTCTTGTCACAGTTCGAGGGAGGACTTATGGCGAGGCCGCGCGCCGTGCAGCTGCTGGCGGTACACGGGTGGCAGAACGCATCGATCGTCTGGGGCTACGAGTTGCGCTCGAGAAGACCGAGGCCATCTACTTTTTCGGGCCTCGGCAGCGCCGTCCTCCCCCAGATGCTAACATGGTCGTCGGGGGAGTGACCGTCAGGGTAGGGGCCCAGATGAAATATTTGGGCCCAGTACTTGATGCGCGCTGGACCTTCGAGCCCCATCTGAAGGGATTGTCCCAACGCCTCATCGGGGCGGCTGGTGCGTTTGGGCGTCTGCTCCCAAACTTGGGCGGGCCAAGGGCCAAATGCCGGCGGCTCTACGCCGGCATTCTTAGGAGTATGGCCCTTTACGGCGCAGCCATCTGGGCGGACGCCCTTTTCCGGCGGGGGAATACAGCCCACCTGCGGAGGCCACAAAGGGCTATTGCCCAGCGAGTGGCCCAGTCTTACCGCACGGTGGGCTTCGACGCGGCATTTGTCTTGGCCGGCACGACGCCTTGGGCCCTCGACGCAGGAGTACAGGCCCAAGTCTATTGGAAGTGTGCGGAGAGGAGGGCGCGGGGAGAGCGTCCCTCCCCAACTGAGGTGGCAGCGATCCGGCGCGAGGAGCACGAAGAGATGGTCCAGCGGTGGAAGATGGGTCTCGAAGAGCTACGACCCAGGGGCCGAGTTATTGACGCCGTTGGTCCGGTGTTGCAGGAGTGGTTGAACCGGGGCCACGGCTACCTGTCCTTCAGATTGGTACAGGTCCTGACCGGGCATGGATGCTTCGGTCAGTACCTGCACCAAATTGGGCGAGAAGAATCGCCGCTGTGCCACTCTTGCGGCGCGGCGGCAGACACAGCGGACCACACACTGGCCGTGTGTCCAGCCTGGGCGACTGAGCGGGCCGATCTGGCCGCTATTGTTGGGACCGATCTCTCGCTATTGTTACAGCCATGCTTGGGAGCGAGGAGGCCTGGACGGCAGTTGCCGCCTTCAGCGAGACAACAATCTCGCGCAAGGAGGCGTCGGAGAGGGAGCGAGAGGACGACCCCCTTGCCCCCCCACATCGGAGACGCCGAAGATTACGCGCGAGGCGTCATTTTGACGCCCTTGCGCTTGCTAGCGGGGACCAGCCGGCCGCGGGTGTGGGGACACCCCGGCCGGCCTTGCACGGTTTTCCGCAGATGCGCGGGAACGGTTTAGCACCTTCGGCCGTTCCCGCCAATCCCCCGACCATCCTGGGGGGAGCTGGTGACGCCGCCCCGTAGGGGCTGCAATTCCGCCGACGGCGCTGTGGTAGTCATGGATCGCCCGGTATCCCATGGCGCCGTCAATAGGCGATGAGAAGGTGGGGGGAGTTTAGGACCTCGTTACCACTTAACATCAGGTTGGATGATGTCAATTTTGAAGTGCAATATAAAAAAAATCCTAGTAAAACTAGATTCACGTGTGCTCGTCAAGTAATCTGTGGATTAATCAATCATTCCATCAAAATTTCCATAGACGTCGAAACCCCGCGTACTACGTTATAAAAAATGTTAGTAACTCGGACATACGACTCGCTGTTTGCCAGATGGAGTTAAATCTTTAAAGTAAAAGGCCAATGCTCCCTCTCTCCTAGCGTGTTTTTTTAGGATTTATATAATTCAAATAAGCTATGCTTAATTTAGAAACAATTTGTCTATATGTAACTAAGTTATGGAAGAGCGGAGCTGTCTAACACAAGTAACACTCTTACTTAAAAGGCAGCTCCAACAACTTGTGATTAAGATAGACTATGTTGCCGCTATAAACGTTTTTGTATTTTTTTTTTGTGTTTCCCTGTTGTGAATCTACTACATAGCCTGGGGCCCAGTACGAAAATGACAAGGATCATTTGATAAGATTTACTCTTACAAGGCAGCCAGGCCACAGTCCAGACAAACGGCTTAATTTACGTACCTTTCGATGTACGGAATCATCATTATTTCACACAATCAGATGATGAATTCCCCACAAAATTTTTACCAAACCAGGAAAACCTCACTCAGTGAAAGAACTTCCTCTCTAACGCCTTAACCACTATGCTACAGAGACAGTCATTCCTAGGATAAATCGAAATTTTCATAATCATAAGGCATGATTATGAAAATTTCTTATAAACTGACTTAGGTAATAAGACATACAAGGAGTTTTTTTATTAAATTTATTACCTACCAAATCAACGTTTGCGTTTGAAGTCCGGCATCAGCTATTGCGTACGGTCAAAGCCCTGTTGGCAAATATTCTGAGAACCACTAGTTAACTGTTACGGACTGTTATAATTCTTAATATTTTTCTTCATTCAGCTATGTTCCGCATCACTTCTCAGAGACGCCTACTACTGTAAAACTTAGCCAATATCATTGCGTAGGTAGTGTTAACTGCTGTTTTAGTCAGTTCGCCTTCACATTCAAACAAAACATTTTTACCACTGCACTGTAAGACTCACAGTGATTTAATTTGTCTTTTAAAGTTAAAACAACGTTAAAATGTCGTATTGAAGGAAGACTATATTTATAAACGGTTTTTTATATCCTACGATAAAATATTCAGAATTATCGGTTAATGTTTTAACCTGTACCCAACGTAAATAAATTTGTATACACCTCAGTAGGTACTTTGTCACATTAAGCCTGTCAAATTAAGTATGTAGTCAGTTCAATTTGACTGGTAGTCAGAGTAACTCAGTTATCTTAATGTGACAAGGTAATGAGTTGTTTACAAACTAAAGATACTGACCATGCAATCAATGAATTAATGACTAACCATAAATATCATAATTCTCACCTGATCGTACCTACTATTATTGTAAGTTAAAATGCAATTTAATTGAAGAAGCTTGTGCGATTTCACGAGGAATAGTATCTTAAGCACGTAAGACTTTGTGTATCTACTTTATGGAACTTTTATCTAACTTCAAGTGATGACTGTACCAGGACACTTTCCTATGGACCATTCAAAGAAAGTCCTTTCTTGCACTGTAGCCGGAGTTTCCGAGATTTTTATGGCCAATATCGGCTTAAACCGCAAATCATTTGATTATTCAACTAACCAGGGTTATTTTTAGTTTCCGAATCTTTGCTTAACTCTCTAGTGGACTTTCTTCGCTATCATCCTAGGAGACTACATTACCCATGAAAAGGAGTAGGCGGAAGATCAAATTGACATGCCAATCCTACATTTTTTATTAAGCTTTCAGCAGTGGTGCTGGGCAAAAGTCTCCCTAAAATTTTGCGTCGGTTGACAGTAAATTCTGACCATTTCCCAATGTAGAATGGTAGTCTAGAATTTTTAGTTGACGCTCAAATAAATGGTCCATAAATGCACCATTACTTGAGTTTTTAGTACCTACTTCAAACATTGTACAAAAGTAGGAAGTGTCCTAATAATAGACAGTTTCACAATACCAGTTTCAACATATATATCCATAGCAAATTACGAACCGGACACTCTGAAAAAAAAATGTTTGACATTCAAATTCCTTGAACCTTATTGATTAGTCAGACAAAACTTTTAAAACGATGGCAATCGTTCACCTCTTATTTCTTATTCCGAATCGCGACAGTTTTAATCGATTTAAATATTTCGAGATAACAACGGGGGTCGTTGGACTTCGCTGGGCATTTAGCCTGTCTCAATGAATCAATTGTCTACCGTGACCCTGCTGGACATCGCAAACTGCCACTCAATGTCTTTATTAAGCTTGGACTGCGACACCACCCGTCAACATGTTTAAAGTATGTATGTATAATCGTAATGGTAAAGTTCAACAAGAACAGTTATTACGTCTCTCAAGTGACGTTTGGTGGTATACTATTTCCGAGTGATCGTTCATTCGTCCTGCTCCAGAATAAGAGCAGTCCGACACCAAACAACTAAATTTAAAAAAAAAACATACAGGAGAATCATATTTAAATTATATCTGACATCGATCGCATCGTAGAATTTGTGAAGACTTTTGTTGGTGTATATGTCGCAGTCATCTGGTTTAATCAGCTATTTGATTGGATCACTAGCGCGTTCATTGAATGACGACGTTTAATTGAATGACTAAAGGACAACTCGTCAAATTGTTTAATATAACGTTCAACTTCTTGACTGAACGTCATTTAGCATAGTCGTTGAATGGGATATAGCTGACAGACATGACATAACACACCTTAATAAGATTTTTTAATATGTTTTAACAATTTTAAGTCTTAAGACAATTAGGCTAAAAGAATATTTTTTTACGAGTAAGTCACTTAATATCTCAATTTCACTCTAAAAATTATCAACACAGTGCTATTCGATTATATCTGTACCAGCTGTTTGACGCCATCTTTGTTTTGATGAGCACTAACGCCGCAGTGGAAAAAAAATTAACTAAATTACAATCACCTGACTGATTACGTCCGCTATGTTCAAAGGGCTATATTACAATCCGCTAACTTGTTGGACGTTCAGTGAGTCTTATTCATTCAACGTTCGGCCTAGTCATTCAATTAAACGTCGTCATTTAATAAACACGCTAGTGATTCAATCAAATAGCTGTTTCAACCAGATGACAGCGACATATATAATGAACAATAGGTAAGTGGTAAATATTTTGAGCCTACTCCATTCTTCTTTTCCTAGGACCAGAGCGTGCGCATTGCGTCTCAAGATTCTCGACACGAAAAGCGTGGTAGAGCAAAGTTAAGTGGGTACAGTAATATTTAATATGATTCAGTGATCGTGACGTGATACTTATTCCATAATACTCATACTACGCAGGAATTGGTTAAAAATTTGCATTCTATTTCTACCTACTCAAAAATTGTCGTTAGCATTAATTTGCGATTCAGACTGGTACTTTAATATTTCTATTTTTTTTAAAATGTGTCTGAAATCCTCGCATCAACAAATCACAGGCGTTTTAAACTATGTACATATAAAAAACATTTTTTTTTTAATTCAGGTATTGCACAGCAATCACCATCTGCATTGATGAATCTTTTTCGTGACCTTGAACAACGCAGTTTTTATCTCATCGCGACAAAAGCGAAGTTTCGTGAATCGGAGCGCGTTACTACGAGCATAGCTGCATTATGCAACCAGCATTGTTCTGCCACCAGACATAAACGTGCCGATAAAAAGTTTCGCATCTTAGTTCACGATAGTTACCGTTTCGACAGAGTCGTGAGAAACCTTAGGTGCACGCACAAACATGCCGGGAATTTGCCTTTGATAAACTTAATTAAGCATGAAATAGCGTAAAGTCTATGCTAATGAAGATTGAACGATGCTTTTTTTATCCAATTTTACTTCAGCAATAGTTAAAACTACAGAATTCTCGTCCTCGTTCAATACAAGATAAACATTTTGATTTGTCGAGGAATTAACAGAGTTTTAAAAGCGTTTTGAATTGCGTATATGTTACTCGGGTAAATGCTCTTAGTTGTCATAGATCATGGTAACTATTTAGCATAAGGTAGGTCGTATGCTATTAGCCATCGCTATAAAAACAATATTATGTACATTTAGATCGTCAAATCTGTATTATTTCTTTGAATCTCTTCATCATAATAACATATTTGTGATCGAAAAACACTGACTCACACCACGGTTTTGGGAACTTGTGACTCTACCTTGGAATTTGCAACGCCTTAAGAACCTTAGCACATAAGCTTGTTAAAAAAATGTATAACTTCGGACGCATTAATCAAATCAACAAATTAAAAGATTAATAATGGAAAATTTAAACCATTTCATACGTCTATAATTGCAGCTTCGTTTTTAAGCACTAAAAACTTGCTTCACCTTTCCTGCATTTATGATTCGGGACTTTTTCATGCCTGTGTGCTGACCCAAAACTAAGAACCTCTTCTCCAATTTTAAATGCACACATATACAAACATAAGTGCAGTCCCATTTGACTATTGATTTGCAAATCAAAAGCAGATGGGTCGTACCAAACTCATGAAATAAACATCTGGTTTCAGAATAGAAATTGATGTTGATGACTTACAAAGTGACCAACCAGTGCATGAGATCATCCGATTTTAAAGACAAATCTGCGTCTCAGGTAAAGGAACACAATCTTAGGTACCTAGTTGAACTCTGGTAAATAAATAGGTTATGTTACTGATGTAAATTGCAAAATACAAGTCAATACTATCAAAAGCACGGCAGTCTTTACAATTTGGACTTTGCACCTTCCTTATGTCGTCGGCATAAGAACTAATAGATATCGAACTGCTAGTGTTTATCTTGACGTGCTGTGGGGGAGCCTGTGTAGAATCGCAAGGAATCCCGACTCCCTCACAATTGCGCAGCGTTGGCCACTGAGGGGGTTTTAGTCGGTGCGAGCCCGACACACCACTCTCTGTTCCCCGCTGAGAGTGACGGTGCGGTAGGCATTTCCCCCTCGACAAAAAAAAAAAAAAAGTGTTTATCTTGACGTGCTGTTGACCGTACAACAACTAATACAATGGGGACTATCTAATTTTTTGTGGTAGTTGATCCAAGTGTATCTTGTTCCTTAAATTATCTTTGATGAGTAATTTAAAGAGCATAAAAATCTATCCCAGGAGTCCAAAGATAAGAATGATAAGCAGTTTCTTGTTTAAGATATTCTCATTGAAGAAAAATAGGAATTAAAGTGCAAAATTGACCATGAAACCCTATTGTGCATTCAAATAAAATAATTTGTTTTTCGATATTGTAGTAGAAAAATCATAATTTTTAAAACTCAACTGGTTGTGAGGGCTATCTTTTTTTGGCGTGAGCCAGTACAATGTTATAGTACCTACCCAACTAAAAAAATTGTTTGCTAAAAAAATGTCTCACACGCTCCATTTTATGCACCGTTATCATTATGACGTAACCGCTTTTTTTGGGATCAATATATTTAAAAACATTTGCTTCTAGTTCATGTCAACGATAGACTTACTCAAATTCATAAGCAAAATTTGGTCCCAACTTTGGCAATGTTTTTTGATATGTTTTAAGTAAGTTGTATCTACAAATAATAAGTGTTGTTTGAACGCTAAACCAAAGGAAAATTAGAGATCCATTCATACGACTTTTACAGACTTACATGTGAAATAACTATGAACACAATGACCTTGTCGACTATATAATTATTAATAATTAGCGCGCCGAATTAATAATACAATCAAGAGTTGAATACAGTTATTTTTAACCGCGCTTGTTTGTTTTTCCGAGGCCTAATTTAGACGTTTGAATCAGAAGTATGTTGCTGGAACAAATTGACGTCTTTTTAATTTGCTATAAAACAAGTAAGTAGGCACCTTGATAATTAATTATGATCTACATATAATTTCAAAACGCTTATACGGAAAGCCGTTAAACATTTTTAGGAAGGGACTGTAACCTGTGGCGTAAAGATGACTCAACTACACTACAACACATTATTGTTTCTGTCTAAAACAAGTGTACTTTTTTGGTGAAATTTGGTTCATCCGGGTGTCACGACCACTTGTAACTTCCTTAAAAGTGCAACAAGTACTAATCTGACATAAAGAATACATTTGAATGCTAATGGTAGTAAGCCGTCCAAATCCTTACATTGCTAGTGCGGAAGCGTGTAAATGCAGGTGCAAAGACGCATTAAACACACGCGATTCAGCTTGGCCAGTTAGCAAGCAATGCAAGCAATAAGTCTATCAAGAAAATTTGTTGTTTGCGCGCAATAGAGTTGTTTCGAATATTTTTTCGGTGGAAAACTTTATTGTGGACTAACTGACTGTGTAAATAGGCTAGGGCATATCGATTTATTCCTCGAAATGGAGCAGCCCGATTGGTGAAATACCTTCACATTACAGAAGACCGCAGCTAAATAACAATCACTCCGGTGTTATTGTGTGCCTGCGTGTGAGTAAGGTTACCAGAGCTCCTGGGGGGGGTGCTACATTAGTAGCAGGAATCAAATCTTCAAGGTTAATCCTACTTAAACATCAGGTGGGATGAGGTCAATCTCGAAGTGCATTATAAAAAACTGACCTTTTGCGTACCAGACGTTGAAATTCTCGCTCGTTCTCGCGGATCCCTAATTTTTACGTAAAAAAAAATATAACTTTTTCAATTTAGGTCTCACGTCCTTGTTGTTAATTATAATAATGAATGAAAAACGTCGCTAATAAGTTTAAATAAGTATACCAAAAATACAACCTATATTGTGCCTACAGATTTATTTAGGTAAGGGCGCGCTCACATGTAGACTTATCTTGTTTTCTTATTTCCTTCATTCTCAAAGTTTGGCACGCACTCTGTGTTTCGTGAATAGTAAGAAATAAATCCATCAAACTTGTTGACCACCGTTACCCTTAAGTGTAGTGAAACTACTTCTACTTATTTGTGTATGAGAGTGAAAGAGACAAAATCACTATGACGGATTAACTAAGAGATAATTAATATCACCAGTATTCATAAACGCCAAGCCACTTTCGGTGGCACTCTCTGGCGGGTAAGTCGTGCGTAGCGTGCGTGTGGTACGCCAAGTAGGCTACTGTCAGTCTATGTACTGATAACATACTAGTATGTACGTGGGCTCCTTAAAATCGCTATTCCATAATAAAAATTACGTTTTGTAGCTACTAATCGCTTAAGAAATAAAACATTGTAAAGCCTGCCAACATTCATAGCCAAACGGACTTTGTGAGCAAGAATATTCTTTACTTGTATTTTTTTTTTATAGTAGCGCAGTATATTGGCTCCTCCCAGCCTGATGGAAAGCAAGAGAGGAACCCACATCGCGATGACAACGGATTTGATATCAAAATATCCTATCCGTTAGCATCGCCATACTGGCCCGCAAGATGTTTCTTCACGCTCCTTTTGAAGGAATCCTTGTCCTTGAAGGAGGAAACACATGAGCCACCAGGTTATGTGAACCCCATTGGCTAATAAGGCTCAACACCCTTGTATGGCAATGACGCCAAAATATGTGACGTAGACATACAAGCGCACCTGTGGGGCAGAGCGGCTTTATTAAAAGTTGTCGGCACCATCTACGTATGTAGGTATAGTAGGTATTTAGTCGAACTTTGTTTTCGTAACTTAAATGTCAAGAATAAAATACAAAGTAGATGATCCTTCTGAGTAGCGTTTGTGAGTACAGATGCCATAACAAAATGTATATAACACCGTGACCGTAGCAGAGACTTCGCCGAAAACATGATGACGGCACTAAGGTAGCATACATTTCTGTGGTAGTTATGGCTGAGCCGAGTTTCCCGTAGCACCACCATTAACGGCGATGAGGTCCAATCGGGGGGTTTTAGTGGGTAGTCCTGCCCTTCTCAGGGCGGGGAGTCCCACACACGCCGTCACTTCCCTCGGGTGACGGTACGGTACATCAATGTATTTCCCCTCGTTATAAAAAAAAAAAAGGTAGCATACATTTACACCTTCTTGGCCTGTCCACTGCCATCAATAGTAATATAGCGGAGGAACGATGTCCCCGGGCGATACTTGAATTGTCGCCGTATAACCCCTACTCCTTGATCCAGTGGCATGTTGGCGCCATAGTGACCTAAGGTTAAGGCGTTAGATATAACTACCTGTATTTTTTAAATTACGACTTCTTACATAACCCAACTACTTAAAGACAGTACTCAAGTGCTATGCCAAATATTATTATCGTCATTATAATAAGACGACGACCAGTTGACCGTGACCAGCTGATCCGTGCCGAAACTGACCCAGCGTAATGACCACTTTCCTTTTTATTTTTACGCAGTACCAGCTATAACTATTGTATAACATTAAAAGAGTAGGTCTAATTACTGTTAGACAGTAATTTACTATTTTTAAGTAGTTAAAAGTTCTAAGGTGTTTGAGTGTTCAGGTCTTGATGGCAAGGACGATTCTTCGGGGTTTAGATTTTCAGCTAGTCTCTAGTATGTGACCTCACACTACTATCAGCAGATTAAACAATACTTAAAAATTATATTGGAGGGTATGTTTGGAATATTATAATGAGCGTTTTTAGTAAATGCATTTGGAGGTACTATCCAAGGTACTTATACCGAAATAACCTAATTTACAATTTTAGTCTATCTATTTGTTGCGGCTAATATCTGAAATGGCTAAACTGATTTCCCTGATAGATAGCTGACTTAATAAGGAGTAATTTCGACTGTTTTTATTTTGGAAATTTAGTTCATTATTATTATTAATTATTTATATTATGAGGAATAATAATAAGAATGAGGATAGAAAAATTAGAATCTATGTTGCCTAAGATTTCTGATTGTGATTGTATTGCCAAAAGTAACATATATTTAAGGACTACCTACTAAAAACTAGCTGTTCCGCTTGATTCCGTTCCCGTCGTAACTTCTTCGGGTTGAAATGTGATATATAATTCATCTTTTTATTAAATTTCATCCAGAGCTATTTAGCTTATCCATCAAAGTAATCCCATATAGTGTTGCCCAAATGCAAGAACAAGACGAGACTTAGCCAGTCTTGGTCTTGGTCTTGCGCCAATACACCTGGTCTTGGTCTTGGTCTTGGTCTTGCAGCAAGAGTCTTGCAAGTCTTGCAATTACCTACGCCCTGTGGCGGCAATCAAATAGTGTCAAATGTTATGATTTCGGCGCGGCGGCAACGATTGTTTTAGATTTCAAAAAAAGCCGCCGGCGCATGTATCATAAGCATGTATTTCCGAAAAGCGGCAAATTTCTTTGAGAAGTAAGTACAAAACCTTTGATGCCGCATTTTCAGAGTGCCGATGGTTAAAACATAACTATGCATGCACTCAGTTTGATTTTAATAGATATTTTTTTATTCGCTATGTTTATGGTATTAGTCGTAATGCGCATATGTCCAGTTTTTCATATTCTTTGATACAGTTTTTTGCGTCTCATAGAATTCCTAAGCGTACCTACTTATACACCGAACTGTAACACCTAACTACTCCGTGAAATAGCGCTAGCCTAGTCCTAGCTGCAAGACGCAAGAGTCTTGCAGGCTATGTCTTGTTCTTGCTCAAGTCTTGCACGGTCAGTCTTGGTCTTGGTCTTGCTAAAAATACGCGGTCTTGTTCTTGGTCTTGGTCTTGCAAAAACGCAAGAACAAGACCAAGACTGCAAGACCAAGACTGAATTTGGGCAACACTAATCCCATATCATTTTGTAGTAATGATACGAGTAAGATTCTCATAATATTTTTTGGATAACTCGTACTGAATTACAAAGAGCTGCGTGGGCACTTATTGTCACGAACTGGGACACAATATTACAACAATATGACATGACGAAAATTCTTTCTCCAGATTTTCAAACTCTGGTTACAACAAAAGCAGCATGTAACGCCATAATCAAAACCACAAAGTGATTTGTAAAGCGTGGTTATGAAGGCGGTATGACATATCCGCAACCCGTGTTGACGTCCATCAAAACGATTTCCGTATTTTTACTTTACGATGCAATTTCAGTCACACATTAAAAGCGGAGTTTATGATGTCGAAGCAAAAAAAGTAGTTCGCAATTGATCTCAAACGAAGAACGTAGCAGGCTGTAGCAATTGGCTACTTGACAGTTTTTGAAAAAGTATTGTAAAATGTGCGCCCGTTCATTTTATATCCCAAGCAATTCGAAAAATAATATTTTGTGTAACACATTTAAAAAGCGCGCGAAAACGCCAAGTCACGTCACTGTTGCAATTATGACGTCAACGTCCTAGACAACGAACCGATACGCATAGGAATTACTTAATTTAGATAAACGGAAAATGTTTAAATAAATTCTTAATACGATTAGAGACACAATAATTCAATTTAATCGGTAAAATAATAATTGTTTCGCCACATTAAAATAAATAATTTTCGCCGACAGCTGTCATTTCCGAATCGCAATGGTGGTTTCCGTTTCGTTTCTTTTGTTCCACAGATAGAAAAAACTAAAATTTATTTTGCAAAAATAAAATACTAACTATGCTTTTAATTAAAAAGTAAAAATGTAAAATGATTACTTTACTAATAAGCTAACATATCTAACACTTTTCATATTTTATTGTTAACACTGTCAAGTAGCTAATTGTAAAGAATTTTGAACTTTGATTAATCAAACACAGTTCTTCATACTAACTCTTGATAACATTGCCAACTAATCCTACTTCCTACTACGCGTATTATCATAAACCCGAAAGATTGTACGAAATGTCTGGACCTACGTTTAAAACTCTTTCACAAAGGACTACTGAATGGAATTCGATGAAATTTTATAGTAGATTGGATTCTAGATTAACACATAGGATACTTTTCATCCTGAAATACTACGAACGAAGCCGCGTAAATAACTAGTCATATAGTAATTTATATAATAAAGACTTTACTTACTAAATTCAGTCAAAAGTTAAGTCATGAGGAAAACCTTGACAGGCATAATTAGCCACACGAGTGCCCGTGTAAAGAGTCACTTGTGGTTCAGATGAATTTCCTGCCTAGAATTATCACCAAGGTTGATCATATCAACATCCTAATGAAATGTGTTGCCTCTAAAGCTGAGAACCATACCATGGAAAATATATTTTTATTTTACGATAAGTTGAACATCAGATAATCCCAAGAATAAGCTATATGTATAGGTACGCTTGAAACGTTAAAAAAGGGCATAGTATTAAGTAGTGACAAAACCGCATGAAAATTGTAATGGTGCTGCTGCAATGTGTAGCTAAACTAGTGAAATTGACATACAAAACTACGTAATTATTACTCGATTACCGTTTTTACTCGCGCTAAGCCCTTTGATCTGATATAGGTATTTTGCGATTTTCACTTCGACAGTTAAAACCTTTCATTGCATTTTTTTTTTTCAATATTATTTCGCCCCCTACCTCTCCATAATAATCTTGCTATTTAAATGGGAAAAAAACTTATTCACAAACTTCAGAAAGGTTTTCACTATATGCATGATTTCACTGTCCAATCGATTAGATATATAAAGATACAAAGCATAGGTTCATAATTCGAATCCGTTTTCGACATTTTACAAATAAAAGGGCCGATCGCAGTAATCTGTGATCCAGTACTACTTATTAGAAGTTCCAACTTGAGAAATGAAAACCAGATCAATGGCAATAGGTACCATATTTTGACTTATACCAATGAACACCAGAACACAGCTCAAATATAAGTGTTTGTACTCAGTGGATGGAGATTAATTTAACTACCTACCGCTCGAGACGAGGCCTGGGTGATTATCAAATAAGTACACCTTAACCATATGATGAAATAGTAATATATTTTAAAGTCCTACTTCTAGTCCTAAAAGTTGTAAGATTGTAGTTATCAACTGAGTTTCTTGCCGGATTCTTCTCGGCAGGATTAGATTCCGAACCGGCTTATGCATAAGTGTTACTTGTAACCAACATAAATAAATGAATTGATTATTATTACAAATATTTTTACACGCTTTTGTTAAATAAGTAACGCATTAGTCTAAAACAAATCCAACGATTAATTTTTCAAAATTGATGGTGAATTGTACACTGTAATCTTTATTTAATGTCATGTTCTCATTGTATAGCCAGCGATATATCCTACAATACCATCGTACAAAACTTGCTTAATGATATAAAAAGGTTAGTACGTTATGAATGAGTGACGCATTTTCCCTCTAGTCACAACCGAGCGAAACAAATTATTAGACAGAACTTACGCCTCATTATGGCGACCGAAGCCCTAATTGCACCATAGAGTCCGTAATTTGCCTGTCGCAAGTAGGACATGAAAAAACACCATATCATCAACAACGCTTTGTCATTACACGCAGAAGTGCTTAATAATACGTGATGCGGTATGAAAATTTGTTTTCACTGTTATGGATGTTGAACCTAATAGATTTCCAGTGTTAATTGCGCTTGTTACTGCTAATACGTACCTAACTGTTTTAAAAATACGCTGTCCACCGTTCATAATGAAAATTTTAATTTTAAGTATTTATGAATAGCGTATTTAGGTAAACATTTATGGTTCTATTTTAGTTCTTATGCCCACGATACTAATACAGTACAAGGTTTTATGCCTGTAGTGAGACATGCTTTCGACCGTATCAAAATACATATATAAAACTAAAACTAATGTCACATCATCAGACAAGGTAACATTTTAACGAAAACACTTATTTAAATATGGAAAATATAATTCAAAATATATAATACAAAATATACAAAAGATACAAAAATAGATTAAATTCATACAAGGAATTAGTATTTTCCTTGTATTTTATCTGTCAATATTTCTTACATACTGCATCTCTACTTGGGGAGGGGCTCCCAAAACAAGTATGATAAAGTTGGAAAGAGCACAGAGAACAATACTAAAAGTGAGCAGGTCCCTTCCATTTAAATTCCCTACTTTTGAGCTATATAAGCAATGCCAGGTTCTCTCTGTGCGCAAACTTTTTATTCAACAGATTATTTTACAAAAACATTCTGAATTGCAATACAATCCCATCCTGGAAAAAAGAAGACGAAAGCACACAGTCTGCCCTACTAAAAGTTTTAACTCAAAATTGCCACATAGATTCTTCTGTTTTCTAGGAGGTTATTTGTACAATAAACTTAATAAACATCTGAAGTATTACTCTCTGCCAAAAAGACGCTGTAAAGACTTGATACGAGAATGGCTACTGAATATAGATTATGAATCTGCCGAGAACTTGTTATTAGTAAAACATTGAACATTGAGTTACGCATCACACCAGATACTCTATCTCACTCACTTCTCTCTCTCACACACACACCCACACACACACACACACACACACACACACACACACACACGAACACACACATAATTTTAAGGCATATTTGATCTGAGGGTGGGAGCCTGGTGATCCGTCACACAGGGATTCCCTAGTATGGACACCAGTCTCTCACATGGGTTGAATATTGTAACCATATTAGTGTAAGTAATCTTTGTAACCCTTGTGAAGAGATAATAAACGAAATTATTATTATTATTATTATTATTATTTTAGTGTCAAACGGGACGAACGTTTATCGACGAGTATTAATAGGTATACAAACGGGATCTAGGATAAAATAGTACCTACAAAATCATAGCCTTATCCAAAAATGATACAAAAGAATCGTGAACGACGAACGAAGAAGTTCACCAGATCACCAGATCATAATATTGATTATTTTAGATTAAAATTACGTAACTTGCCTTACTTGTTCTGTGATCGTAAGTTAACATATGAAACCAAAAATTTTACTTTCAATTGTTTCCTCAACTAAGAATCATTGAAAGCTTAATTGACATATAAACATCAACCTTTTCACTTTTTGTAGAGTTTTATAGATATAATATACGCCCATATGACGTCTACGATATATTTAAACCAACATGAGTTATTCTATTGTTTTACGCCGACGTGGGTTTTAATATAAATGTACTTCCTTGCTGTTTTATTAATAATCAAGAAGGTATGTATAATAATAACTTTCAGTGGACCAAACTATAATATAAAAATGTACCCACTTATAGTACATAGTGGGGTCGATTAATGATATAGGTATGTATGTATATATGATAGTATGTTGTTAAAGTGAGTCAAAACAAGTCAGTTCACATTTATCTTTATTGAAATGTGTCGATTCTTGCACTTTTTCTGTATCATCAACAATTTTTATTTGTTTTTTGAAGCAAACATTATTAATTTATGTTGTATTTTTATATTCTAGGCGACTGATTAATTAGAATCATCGTTTTTTATCCAAATATCATCCCTTTTGCTCCTTGTCTACGCTGGCATTTAACCACATGTTTAAAATCTGTTTTCATTACAAGACAAAGTCACTTTCTCCTCTTACGTTTTCTTGGTAGGCATTCGTCTAACAATTGACACTGTGGTTAGTCTATAATAGTCGACGATGACGTATGTCACACAGCTATTGGGCAAATATTAGTCAGTCTCGGTGTGAACAAGAAATATTCAAACTGGTTTTGGATGTAGGTGCAAACACACATTCAATATTGTATCAGACTAATATTATCTACATATTTCATCGACCAGTTTATTTATCACTGTGAAAAATAATTAATGGCAGTAAAGTGGATTAGAGTTAATTTAAAATGTCGGATCCTTTATATGTTTATTCTAATGTCATAATGTTCAAGTTACGAATAATAATATGAAATTATTGACTTGATTCGATACTACAAAGGTGAATTTGAATTACCGGCATTTCTGGAATTAGTTAAATCTGTTATTGAACCTGAAATCAGTATACCTATATGGATAATATAATTTATTTACATTATATGACGTAACATTAACGGTATTTCTTGCCGTGTTGTTGTGTTACCAATCTAACACTAAGATTTATTTTTTTGTAGAATTAATGTATTCTATAAAACAAAATCGCTAATTTCCAACTTACTATCTAACAAAACTGAGTCTGAAGTCGTACTTATTAGCTTCAAAATAACCCATAACACTACGCGAAAAGTTGAATCTACTTCGTACTCACAGTAGGTATATACCTATATTTGGGATCCGTTCTATCGCGTTATTTAACAAAAAAAAAATTAATTATTTTCACATACTTAAACCATAATGTATTTTGTAAAATGCGATTATTTGAATGTTACAAACAGATACTCGTACTGTTAATAAAACATCCAATAAGTTAAAAGTCTCGCCAAGCTTTCAAGTGGCCATCTAAAATCTATTCTTACAGCCGTATCACACTAGCGGCTTTCGAGCGTTTTCATGGCGGTGGAGCTGCGCGGCAAATATCTCATGGTTTTGCAACTTTTGACGCTTCTTCTCCAACAGTACTAATAAGAAGCAAAAACGTTACGCAATCGTATCGTTTTCGCTGCGCAGACGCGACGTCTTTGCTGCGCAGCCGCTATTGCAAGCTGCTAGTGTGATAAGAGCGTTAGAACCTTTTTCGTATCTAACTTTTGAAGATAGCTGCGAAACCTTATTTTGTTTAACGAATTTCCAAGAGAGCGGACTCGCACCTACTTAATTATAACTAGATTTGTGCTCTCAAAATCGCGCTCAAATATTAGGACTACCAAAGACTCAAGTTGTATGCAAACTTAAGCGCATGCCGTTGCATAACCCAATGTACGCTGCTCACAATACATCGCTCCGAACTTATAAACAAATCTTGTTTACAAATTGTTGCATTCGCAGTTTCACGTTCGTCCGATTTGATTGTTCTAAATATTCAGAAATTTCATTGTTTCCATCAACACTTTGTTATCGCATTTCCTGGCGAGTTTCAGCGTTGTAACAATGATCTTGAATGCTTTCATGTCTCTTTCTTTCAGCAATTGAGTGAAATAAAGCTGCATTTAATTGAAGCATTGAAGTGTTATGAAATAAGTAGGTTGTAACGAAGTAGACTGTATAACTTAAAAAAATAAAATGAAAACATTTACATACAATACCTACTTCAATTATATTGATTAGTTTAGTACCTATGTTTCGAAAATACTGTTTTCATTTTGAAATTGTTTAAATCGTGCGATGTATCTTAAGATGCTTGAGGCTCATATCGGTAAAAAATATTAACCAAAAATTGGATTGTTAGAAAAATTACACTTGCCTTATTTAATAAATGACCTACGAGACCTCAAAGTTTCTTCAAATATAATTAATTGAAACATCTTTTGCCTTGAAAATTTCACACAAAATATTTCGTACAAAATCCCAAAAGTTATGATGACATAAGTTATACATCGTTGGTTAGTGTAAGAAAGAATGTACAAAGCGGGTGTATGTCACAAAATCTCTTGAACTATTCTATTCATACCCAGACAGAATCATGTTACTTATATCATAACTTTGTTAAATTATCTTTGGACGGGACTTTGGAGATTTAAATTTTTACTTACAAAACCAGTGCTGTTAATATCGTTGTTTCATGCATGCATATAGCTTTTTAATGTCAAAATATATATTTTATACTTAAAACATCACTTCGTTGCTCGTGTTCAAATCAAATCAGAGATCTGTTTATTTTTCAATTCCAATTATCGTATTTCATACAAATTGTATAATTTGCTTATTATTGTACTATTTATTCATCATATTTGAATCGCAGAGAGTTATAATTCTTATGAATATCATAGCTTGGTATCCCCAAATTACCCACAAATGAAATATTTATCAGGGGAAAATGTATTAGGCCTTTTAGTAAGCCCATGTTTAATTTAACGCAAAAGATACAGCACTCGTTATGAAACTCTTCTTGAAACCGTGATTACATTATGAAAAACTTTGTTGATCTTAAAATTATCCGCTTTGTCCTTAATTTTCTAAAATTACGTGATGTATTGTATGTATCAATAAACAGTCTTCAGACATTCCGCTTGTGATAGAAAGACAAACATCACATTGTATGCAGATACATTCCGTCGGATACTGAAAGTTTGTCGTTGCGACCTGTCTTTCCGCGAGATTTATTTTTCGGTTTGCAGAACAAATACGATTAAACCAGCCATACAGTCTATACAATAACTACTGACCGCTAGAAACTTAGGTAAAGTGCATTGACTTGAATGGGTACTTGACCAGTTTTTATTTTTATTTTTTTTATTCAGCTTGTTTAGATTGCCCATTAAAGTATTTATTAACGCATTACAACAAATAAGTTGTTTCCAAGTCAGTCCCTTGGCTTCAGTATATTGTTCTTAGTGAAACTTAAATTAAATTTTTAAGATAAGTCATAAAATATTATATGTTTCTAAAAGTAAATTTTAGTACTACCTAGACCTTGGCCCTCATTTCTCCTGTAATTTTTTTTTATAAAAAAATAAGTTTTATGTTTGTACATATATTTTTAACTATCCCGGAGGAAATACCAATAATCATTAACTAAGAATCATATTCTTAACTTAATTAGATTATTACATTCAGATTAAGAATTAATTTCACATAACATCTCTATACAAAAGCAGCGATTTTAACAAATTTATTTTTAAAAACCAAATATTAATTAAAAATTTGTTAACCCCAAAACGAAGGACCCCTTCTAGTACTACTTTTGTCAGCAAAAAGTAAAAGACTGTGAAAAAAATTTAAGAAATAGAATTTTTGTGTTATATGGTGCAAGGATTTATACATTCATTTAAAAAGATAATGTCGATAAAAATCCGATATCAGACATGTAGCACGAGAAAAAAGAACATCAACTTTGTACGCTTATAGCTATTAAACTGTACTTACTTTTTATATCTACAATTATAATTTTACTAGTGCGTATATTTCCAAATAAGGTAGAAACCCATTACTTAGGTATGTTCAAGACACGAGTTTTTTAGATAAGTTTTGAATATATTAGTTAAAAGGAAAAATAGTAAAATACTACGAAAAATAACATTGCTCAATTGGAGAATGTAGAACCAGCTTAACTGTGGTAAAACACTGTTGTTCAAAACAACTATGGCGTGCTACAAAGTTGTGTTGAAGAAAGCAATAGACAAAATATAATGCTTCAAATAAGTATTCAAGTAAACAAATACATGAAGCAATCAAAATAAATCAAGGTACCTATGAAAATAAATTGTAATTGACTTTACATAGATTTAAAGGTAAGCATTACTTTCATAATTTTATATAAAGTTTAGAAGTTTAGAAAATATAGTGTTTTGGAAAAAGCGTAGAAAAGTAAATAATTCGTACAAAAGAGAAATGTTAAAAAAATTAGAATACAATAGCGTTATTTATTAACATGTCAGATATCTTTTTCTTCGAAAAATTGGAGAACTGTGTTTCATTTAATAAAGTCAAAGGCTCACAATAAGCAAGACGTTAAATTAGAATCATTTTTACGACATACCTCGACATCAGAATTGAAATTACATAGGTAGTACTCGCAGTTACGAGTTTAAGTTGTTACTAGGTAAAATTCGTATGTGAATGTCACAATAATTCCTAACATGATGCTAGGAAAAAAACTTGTATTAAAACGTGAAAATTGGCTAAATTTAAGGCTCATTAAAACTTAGTAACAATTAATTGATTAGTTTATTAAGTTACTAAATCTTTGAAACGCACCTTTAGGCAAATAAATGTCGTGGTCTCACTCATAGAGCTCATTTATGCAGTTGCTCATTAAATAAATAGAATTTCTTAAACAATACCAATTTACAGAATGCTGTGGTGGGAAACCGCAACAGTTTCCCTATTCCAGCGACTCACTTGAACGCACAACTCACTTCAATTTCTATTTTATTTATGACAGTGCTTGTCATAATGTTAGCACTAGCACTAACATTATTAGAAATAAAATTTATCAAAAACACAGTACATACCTGCAATAGTATGTGCCGACGGCCGGCAAATCGCGTCGTTTCCTAATCAAAACAAATGACAGCCGAGTGAATCGTCCGATTTAGCAACGAGATAATGGCCCTATGGAGCCACTGACAGTTTTTAGTGTCCAAACGCACTTACACTAATCAAAATAAAAAAAATCCGTTCTGAATTCGAAAATCAAAAAGTTTTGCAAAGTTGACGTGAACCTTTACGCAGATCGTGACTGGAAAGGCGCGCGGTCCCTCTTGCCACACGGTTGTTACTGAGTGGAACCGTAGATCGCAGCGAGTTCCGGCCGGCCCACTACGTTCAAACGTTCACGTATAACAAAACAATCCATTCGGAGGGCTCCTTGTTATCCTCGAAACAGGACTTTAGTCGTAATGTCTTAGGAATAAGGTTGATTTAGCAAGCCGACCTATTAAGTAATTTAGAAACAAGTGGGCGGAGCTCCTGCATACTCTACGCAGAAGAGTGAGGTAGAAAAGTAAGTAGCAATTGTAACTATTTCGGTTTTCTAATCCAATTCAACGAAAAAAGAAAAGAAAAAACTTGTGAAGTTTATTTAAAAAACCTAATTTGAGCAAAACAAACATTTGAAAATTGGTCTTGAATGGTGTTTATACAGATGGACCTGTGCTACGAACGCTTACTACGAAGTCCTTGAGTGTTACGTAGATAACCGTACTAACCCGATTTCGGGCTAAACTGGTTTGTTGCAACTCAAACACGTACATTAATCTGGATAATCATTTATGTCATACGAAGAATAATAGCGAGATTATTAGTTAGACAAAAAACTGAAGATGAGGGTATTAATAGTCTATATCGTGATACCAATTCAAACATAAGTTTCACGAAACCTAGTGATTTCATTGCCTGTTTAAGAATATATTTTTTAACGTCTTTAATATCGAGACGGTTTGTCAATTCTTTTGTTTTTTTTTTATTTTATTATTTAAATGTGCGTACTGGTAACTTCGTCGTTATGAACCGACTTTGATGTTTTTTTTGTTGGAATGGAGATATCCCAAGGATATTAGGTGTTACTTTAAACATGAATATGATTATGGCATGCCAAAGAAATCAAGAGGAATATTTAAAAAATATAGTGGTTTTTTTAATTGATTAATTTCAACCACTAAGAAAAAAGGTATATAGGCAATAATGGTAATGAAGACAGGTTCCGAAACTCATCAACGGTTTACAGCAATTACCTGACGTTCATTCTCTTGATGATGATTTTTGTACCCATATCTATACAAATATTATAAAGAGGAAAGGTTTGATTTTTTGTTTGTTTGTTTGTATGAATTGAATAGGCTCCGAAACTACTTGGCAGATTTGAAAAATTCTTTCACCGGTGGGAAGCTACACTATCTACGGGTGACATAGGCTATATTATATTTGCATTCAATAGCACATATCCTCTCCACAGCTTAAAATCTACTTCTAGATTCTAGATAATGGTCAAAGAGCCCCCAACATTGAGACTTCTTATTACCTCTGCTTCTTATTATTCTAAGGCATAGCTGTCTATATCATCAAATACTGTAGCCACAATGGAATACCAAATCTTTGCAGTGAACGTAACGTAATTACCTTATTATTTACGTTCCGATTAGCATTTGTGACAAAAAAAAATATCTTGCGGATTCCTCACAATTTCTGGGTTACTTAAATAACAACATTAACATATTATTTGCGAGTTTATTCCACTATCATAACTGCATTACCGATGGTGATGTGTTACACCATAGGTAGGCAAAAAATATGAATACAATATACGTACTTCGGCATCGTTAATAATTTGTAAGTAATAATATGTAAATGATCTGCTTATTAATTAAAGTACCTAAATTAGTATTTTATTAAAACAAAATGTTTTGTAATAAACAACTTTCTATCGCTTCCTAGCGATAAGACCGCCTAAATTGTACTATAATAATTTTTCTTGTTTTATTTATTAAAGAATCACAAACAAGTTTTAGTTCAGTTCACTTACAGTAAGCTACTAATAATTTACGTAACTACTATACATATCATTGTTAACCCAACATTGCTATGTTTACATTTATTTTATAAAATAGGTACTAACTGTGCCCACGACTTCATTCGCGTGGACGACAGGTTTTTTTCACAGGTTTATATACTTCATAGACGGTTTTACCCCTATCCCCCTTAATATACGAAACAAAAAGAATTTTAATCCAAGTTTCAAGCTAAATTTGTGCAGGATTTCCCTCAAAAAATTCTGTAGATGGAACAGTTATGTATCTGTCGCAGGCATTTTGAGTGAATCCGCGCCGTTTTATAAATGGCGTCGTCTGTTTAAAAACGCTCGCTGTTATGAAATATGCCGTATGCAAAATCAGGCAAAATTACCACTCGTTCAATTGTTTAATCATATGTTGGTTGTAGTTTTGGGGTGACCATGAATCAAACTTTTCAGGTTTCGGTTCTCTTCTGATACTCCATTAAAATATCCAAGTAACAAAAATTACTTTTATTCAACATCAATTACTTACCCTAAGGTTAATTGAAGTAATTAACGATTCCATTGGTAAGGTTAGGTTAGTGACTAAAGAAGCGCCATGTCTAGCTCATTTGTATTTAATATGATATTTAAAAAAAATAGTAGGAGAGTTATTCACTAGGGATTTCATATATATTTGAAACATTTCATATCTTTTAACACTAGTAAATTGACAGTTTATTAGTGTTATAAATTTCAATAACACCGTTTTTTGCAAACCAAATGCTGTCATGCTGGTCACCTTAGCTTTTTTTATACTTTGTAAAGCTACCTATACTTCAATTTGCCGCGGCATTATACCTATACAATGACATTTTGTCTTCGGCTTTTTACAAACCAGCATTCGTTTTTATACCTACTGACGACGCCGTATGTAACCGGCGGATTTACTCAAAATGCCTGCGACATACCTATCTATTGTGCCATGGCTAGTTCCATTCCCGCGCCAGCACAAATGATTGTTTTTAGAGTTCCGTAGCTTAATGGCAAAAAACGAAACACTTAGGGATTCGTCATGCCATACCCGTCCGTCTGTCTGTCCGTATGTCACAGCCACTTTTTTTCGTAACTGTAAGAGCTATACTGTGGAAACTTAGTAAGTAGATGTATTCGGTGAACTGCATTTAGATTTTCATACAAAAATAGAAAAAAACACTAAATTTTTGGGGTTCCCCATACTTAGAACTGAACCTCAAATTTACTTTTTTTTTTCATCAAACCCATACGTGTGGGGTATTTTTTTTTTATAGTAGCGCAGTATATTGGCTCCTCCCAGCCTAATGGTAAGCAAGAGAGGAACCCACATCGCGATGACAACGGATTTGATATCGAAATATCCTACCCGTTAGCATTGCCTTCTTCAAGATGTTTCTTCACGCTCCTTTTGAAGGAATTCATGTCAAAGGAAGGAGGAAACACATGAGCCGGCAACAAGTTTCGCCTTAGAGGATTTTTCCGCTTTTCTGTTGAATTTTTTCCTGAATTTTCTTTGCTATAAATAAACCTCACGGAGCCCGAGACCTTTCCAACGAATGCAAATCTGTGGAAATCGGGTCGTGCGTTCTGGAGTTATAGCGTCAGGAAGGAAAACACGGTTTTTTTATATAGTAGATTAACTAAACAAAACGTTTTTTTTTTCAAAAGGTGATTTTTCTCGCCAGTGTTATGTTTTCTTATTGCGAATTTTAAAACATTTTACAGTGTCCGTTTTAATATTATTATCTAGCTACCCGGCAAACGTTGTTTTGCCAAATAAATAATATCTAAAAGCGTTAGATAACTACCGTACCATACTACTACGAAACGGCTTTGTCCAAAAAAATGTTAAGGGTGGATAACACTTATCACTTATTAGGGGTATGAAAAATAGATAGTAACCGATTCTACACAAAACTGTAACACGAGAATTTGATTTATTAATATGATGATTACAATAATATGTACAAATTCCATAATAATGGAAAAATTTCACAATAATGAACGCATTGCTTACATTTTTCTTTCTATTGGCATGACTGTATGTGACGGACTTCATTTTGCTATGTAACGCCATCTGTTAGAAAATGTTGGAAGTAAGTAAATTTAAACTTTACCTTTATTTGACCTGCAAACCATTTGGAAAGCGTTTTGAAATAAATGTTTCGAAAAATTATAGTAATTTTAAAATAATTTTGATTGATTGCAAAGTTTTTATACTGTGAAAAAGTAAAAGTTTAGCTAAAATAGATTTTGTTAACATGTTGGTAGCGTTGTTACCGTGACATGCTACTCGTTCAAAGTTCATACACATTCGTTCTCGTTCGTTCGTGGATGTGTGTAACGAAATGTGTGTTTTATCAAAAAGTTGATGAATATCTTTACTTTTCTTTGTTGTAAGCAGTACAGTGTTTAATTACTATTTCGTTTTTGTTGTTATTGATGCACTCATTATTATGGACTTGATAAACGTGCTCTAAGAACCGCGGAAGAAAATGTTATTGTACACTAAGTTTCATAATGGCGGCCCGTCGCGTCCCCCGCGCCTCCATTTCGATGACAGTCAAATTATGACAATGCCGATGCGTAAAGTTTAGAAAATGTTATGTTATTGTAAATATTTTATTGAGAGTTGTGTATTTTGAGTATTGTAAGGACTAACAATGAACCCTGAACACCATAGTATGAACACGGGTGGTGGCCAGCCTCCTGGAAGTTCGGAGGTTCGTGTAATTTTGATGAATTTTTTTGTGAGTTTCAAATTAGCATCCTAATTAACGACATTGGTGTTACAGTCTCAGAACCAGAGAGTTCAAACTGCGCAGCAGCAACAGCAGGCAGCTAATTTGCCCGCAACCACCTCTGCGACTGATCTCAGAGTAAATTCGGCAGCGGTGAATGTCGCTTTGTCTAGCGTCGCCAAATACTGGGTGTTTACAAATTTATTTCCCGGCCCAATACCTCAAGTATCTGTGTATGGATTGCCGACTGGTGCCAGGATTGAAAATGGGAAACCTGTACAGGTAATTCTTTAATAACTTCAGTATTCATGTTAAAACTATTTGAATTAAATTTAAATTCACAAATTTTAAATTGTAAAATTATGGATAAACTATTAAAATATAAAATTTTCGATCAAAGAGGAAGTATGCAAACAAAATTATTTAAATTTATAAGGTGTTACAGGATCTTGGACAAACACATGCAAGTATACTCAATGGTGACCCTAACATCATACTGGGTCACCATGGAGGTCAACCACAAGTTACAGTGTCGGCCTCTGGGACTCAGCAAATCCCTGTTTCTCAAATCATAGCCACACAATCAGGACAACAACATGGTAAGTTGATCAATTACATAAATGTCTATAAGTACTTTGAAAGACTGGAGTATAGAAGAAAAAAATGTTATCCTTTGAATATTATTCATTTTATGTTTATCACTAGTATTGATACACAAATACATTGTGTTTTATATACTATAATGATACTTCAAACCAAATATAATTTTTAATGTTGGTTTCTTATGATCATACATGCTGCTGCTATTTCTATTTTGTAATGCCTTTCATATTTTGAATGAAAATATTTATGTTTTGAAAAAGGAGATAAATAACAAATAAAATTATACTAGAAAAATAATTAGAGTAGATTAAATTTCCTAGAGAGGTGCCTCTCTAAGGAAATTTATTCAAATCTTTTTGTATTAAGAATTATTACTAATGCTAATTACAATACAATATACCATGTGATATTTTTACCTTTTCTGTAGAAGCACTGGTGGCCCACAACCAACAACAAGAGCTTGCGGCTCAACAAGCCACAGCCTCAGCTCAAGTCACAGTCAGTGCAGGCCAGCCCTCTCATCAGCAGGTACCCAATAACCGGGTCGAGTTTGTACAACACCATAACATTGATATGGTAAATCACGTGGTAACACAATCCGTTTATTAGCGGGAATGCTAATCATAGTTGCTGTTTTGTAGACAATAGAATAATTTCATATGAAGCTTAAAAGGTTAGTATTGGAGCATGCATCTAGTAGCAGTTCTAAAAAAACAATTTAAATGGACAGAAATTCTTAAGAGTTAAGTTGATTAGTAGTAGAATGTCTTATTTATGTTCTTATGACTTTACATTTCAGTATTAAATAGTTTCATGTGTTCTGGTCATTGTTTTTCAACAAGTTGGCAAAATTGTAAAAAACAACTATTATTTACACTTTCATGGTTAGGAAATTTTCCATATATTTTTGTCTGTTCTCATAACTTTTCTTGTTTTCATGCCTGGACTGAACTCTTGTTTTCAACAATTATTTGCAAATTTTACAAACAGGCTTATACTGGCACTCAGAACACAGGCCTGAAAAAGCTACACTGAAGGAGAGCTAGCTTTAGGCTCTTAATACAAGCATATATATATTTATTTTAAAAATACATTTTAAACATTTTAACAATTTACATAGACATTTCTACGGACATTATAGTTGGGTTTTTCATTCAAATTATTTTCAATCATATTTTTATATTTAAAACTCCAGGATATTATTCTTATTTCTGCCTCCTCTCTTCAACTTAAAATTAAATATCAGCGACGCCGCGAGGAAAATGTTTATTACGAACAATTATTTTGATTAAATAAATCAGAAACTTCATCTGATAACATAAAGTCTCAGAGATTCTACAGACAATCTTCTGCATGTTTTCCTAATGGTCCCAAGTTGAGAAACAATGTATTAGCTAGGTACTAATTAGGAACGAAAGTGCATGACTTAAAACTTTAGTAGATATGCATGTCCAGTACATTTTATACAAAAACATACAAAAGTTATGTCTGTATGTACATCACTATCGTTAATATTTAATACAGTCATGTGATTGATGTTCCTATAAAAACAATAATATATCTAATTGGCTACATTTTGGGAAATTTAAAAATGGGCTTAAAGAAATTATTTTTATATGTTCAGGGGCATCATTCACAACAACACTTAATGCAGCAGCAACTTATGACCAGTGCACGTCCGGAACACTCGAATCAGCAGGTTTGTTTGATTTTTCACTTTTGGTTTTATTATTTTTTCGCCTTTGCACCTTTGAACTTTGTCCAGATATTGCATACACTATTATTACTGTGTTTATTGAGATATTCAATGAGACATAAATTAATTCAAACTCATTTCTGACATTACCTAAATGTATCTATACAAAAATAAATGCAGGCATACTAACAAGTTCTTAAGGTTAAAGGGGCTAGTGCTTGTAACTTGCTTCACCTTGACATGGGCTTTTGTATATACATACCTATTTGTGCACTTGTAAAACAAATGTTCGTGTACCACACGCTGCTTTTATGCCATCATCAACATCAGGTCAGCGAGGTAAGAATCATAGTTACATTTTATTTTATCTAGTACTTAGTTTTGTAGATGTTGAACTTTAAGGTATACTAGCGCCAACCGCAAACATGTTCTAACATTGTGTTATTACTACAAATAATATTATAGTATTATAAGGGACTAGTCTCAAGAAAACTATCAAGATTATAATTTTCTTATGATTATTGTAAAGATATTCGATTATTGTCCATCATATAATATAACAACCCAATATTTCCGATTCTTAACCTACCTATATAATCCACCATTCAGTTTACTCATGATAACAATTTTATGACAGACTAATACAAAGTTCTTTACCAATAACTATTGGGTTAATTTCACATTTTATTAGTGTTTTTGTAACTTTTTTGCCCAATTTAAAGAGGCTTATCATTTTATTAGTATTAAAGAGGAAAGAAAAAAAATATTGTTAAACTATGGATCAGATATTTTTCATTTGTATATTTGATTACTATAATCTTGACAAACTTAATCGGCGTTGTTATGTTTTTACTCTTACGCCAACAACCTGTTTTATAATTTCCATACTTCTTACCACAATCTGTAAATCAAATGTTGACTAAACCGTTTTACAAAACATTGCGCATATTGCGGGATTTTTTAATATATCCAAAAATATCTCGGTTATCAGATTCAGCTGACAGTCAGCGAGGACGGCATTGTAACGGTAGTGGAACCGGGTGGCGGCAAGCTGGTTGACAAGGAAGATCTTCATGAAGCTATCAAGATGCCCACAGACCATCAAACTCTAACGGTGCACCAGTTGCAGCAGATTGTTGGTCAACAGGTTTGTACTTTGTGTATAGTTTGATGTGCTGAAGTCAACTCTGGTTGTAAAGTACATTCTGTATTATCTTCCAAATATAATAACTAAGATTTGGTGTATTCTGCATAGGTTATGGATAGTGTGGTGCGTATAGAGCAAGCAACAGGCGAGCCTGCGAACATCCTGGTTACACACAATCCAGACGGAACCACCTCCATAGAAGCTAGCGCCGCAGAACAACTGATCGTCAAGGACGAGAAGAGCGTGGCGAACAAGATTGAAACTGCGCAGTATGCTGAAATAAAGGATATGAAAGGCATTGATCTTAAGGTATTTATTTCATTTGAAATTTACTTATCCAATTGTCGAGATAAGTTTTACCTTAACTAGATGAAACACTGTGCCGGAAGAGTAATTATTTTGACAACAAACATAAAAATGCAAAATATGTTTTGACTTATCACATCCTTATAATAATAAGCTAAAAGTCATAGGTCCCACTAGAATAGGCACGAGTGCTGCTGCAGTGTTAAAAATAATACTGTAACAGCATTTAATAACTTGGAACTAAATTAACCTCACACATAATTTTATGTTGATTGTTCTGTATTGTGTATGTTTATGGGTCCCTATGTCAGCCAACGTCTATGTAAAATCCGTTAGGAAAAATCATGTAGGCGTGAGGCCCACCTACTACATGATTGGTCAAATTAACAGTGTCTAAAATCACCAATCACATTGTAGGTTGCATTACTGACGATGTACAGAAGTGAAAACCCCTTAATGAAGATTCCGAATCAAATATTTAAAAGATACTAACCAAGATATTATTTTGTATTTTATTAGACTGTGGGAACATTAGGCATGGAGGGAGCTGTTGTGAAGATTTCTGGCGCTTCCGAGCATGACCTGCACGCCATGTACAAGGTCAATGTAGAAGATTTATCACAATTGCTGGCCTACCATGAAGTCTTCGGATGTAAATTGAACGCCGACGGGCAGCCGCAGGCAAAGGTAACTGCACCAACATAAATTAAGTTAATTCTAATGTAAAACTGTTTCAAAAGTAAACAGAGATTATGTAGCATATTAATAAATAATAAATATTGGACAACATCACATACATTGCTCTGATCCTGTGGTAAGTAGCTTAAGCACTTGTGTTACAGAAATCAGAAACAACGAAGGTACCACAATACCCAGACCCGAGACAATATAGAAAAGTTCGTTTTCCATATTGACCCGACCGGGGATCGAACCCGGAACCTCAGAGATAGCGCGACGCCCAAGTTCGGCCCGCTCGCTTCTCGGCTACGGAGGTCTTCATTATATGAATGCCGCGTTACACGAAACTTTGGTGAAACTGTGTTTCTATTGGTTTACTAAGATCTAAAGTTATGGGAGGATTATACCCTATATCTTCAGAATTTCTTACTGATGTATATATTTTAATTTTTTTTTAGGTTATAAGTGAAGTTGAAGTAGAGGCAGGAACCAGCACAGCAATGTCTGCAGAGGAATCTTCTCCGGGCCAGCACTCTTGTGACATTTGTGGGAAGATTTTCCAGTTTCGATATCAGTTAATTGTTCATAGGTGAGAAAATGAATAGTTTCTTTGTGTTCCTTTAATATTTACTAGTTTTTGGTAACAAATAAAGTTGTAAACAACTGGGAATCAAGTTACATTTAATTTTAAGTTAGTTATTGTTAGCATGAAAACTGATCATGAAACCTTAGTATAAATAATTATCTTATTGATAGGCTGAACCTTCTTAACACACCATTTTAGTTAAGTTAGTAAAATATTTAATGTTTGAAAGCAAAATTATTATTCATTAAATATTCAATAGTTTGATCATACTAAAGTCATAATATCTTCTTGCATTGATTCCATTGTTGCCAATGATAGTGTTCAATTTAAGTTATTATTTGATTATGTAGACGATATCACGGGGAGAGTAAACCATTTACATGTCAAGTTTGTGGTTCCGCCTTTGCCAATCCGGTTGAATTATCAAGACATGGAAAATGTCATCTTGGTAAGTGAAATTTTAATACTTTTTCATTTCTTACACTGCACTGAAATAGATGTTTCATTATTTGAAAACCACACTTTTTCCACTAGTCTTACACTTCTTCGAGCGTTGTTATGTTTACATGTCAATCTAAAGCTGTTTGTTGAGGTGAAAGTTCATGCTAGAGAATGCAATCCAGAATGAGATCGTAAATTCGAGATCCCGTGGGATAAATAGTTCTAATCCCGAAATTTTCGGGATCTCATCTAGTTTAAAAAAATATATTCAAACGACTACGCTAAAAACTGCTTGTTTGTGATAGTGAAGTTTATTAAAACATTATTTTTTTAACGAAAACAAAAGCATTTATTATGTAACTAAATAATTAAAGGTAGGTATTACTGACATTGACTTATGCAATCAAAAGCAAAGTATAGCTCAAGACATTTACAAGTATTACATGGTTGATTTTTGAAATAACTTCTTAAAAAACAAATAGTATATAGATAGAGTGCTATTTGCTAACCAGCATCTAATGTCAGAAAAATTATACGGGATATCGTGAGATCGGGATCACGCGAGATAGGGATTCCAGTCCCTAGTCCGTTTCTCATAAGTGTAACCTGTCTTATTTTTTGAGGTTTCGAAAATAAGTTTTTAAGTACTATTGAAATCCAACAACATCTATCAACTGACGATAATTCTTTTTTCCTTATCGTTATCTCCTGTCATTTCCAAAAAAAACATCTGTTTACATTTTGATGTTAAGTTCAGTACATCAATCAATGTGTCCAACAGCCGGAGACCCTGCCGAAAGACACCAGAAGAGGTTGACTCAAGACAAGCCGTATGCTTGCACTACTTGCCACAAGACATTCTCACGGAAGGAGCATCTCGATAACCACGTGCGAAGTCACACTGGGGAGACACCTTACAGGTAACTTGCAGTGCCATTTACTTCATAATAGTTGCATATCGCTACCTCGTGCTCGTGGAAACTACCATCTCCCATTTAACTTCAAAAGAGAGTTGATTTTTAAAGATTCAATACACCTCCACACTATCAAAAATATCTTCATAAGATTTTCATACAAACTTACCACCGCCATTTTATCCCCTTAAAATCCGTTCTTAGCAGATGTCAACAGCCTATAAGGAACCTACCTGCGGGCTTTAACAAACTCTATTTCTGTAAATGGATTGAATGGATCCAACTAAGTAAATAGGCCTGTGCCTAGATGAAATACGAAATATAAAATCTTGTGTAAGAATTTTTTTTAAAAGGGCTCGTGCCTTCCCGATAATGGGCGTAGTCCTTTTAGACGCGATTCCACCGGAAAAATTTGGCACCAATGTTGTAAAAACTACCAAAAAATCTTCGATGGAAACTATGTTTTACAGAAAAATTTTTCACCCACACATATTGACAAAGGAGAAGTTGGCAACTTTTGTTTGAATATAAGCACATTAAAACACCATTATATCATTAAGAGCTCGGTCACAGCTTGTGGCCTACCAAGGGGGTTTTGGAAAATCCGCCACTAAAAAGATTAAACGTAAAACACGACGCAACGGACGGAAAGTCAGTACTAACTTTACATCCCATTGTTTCCTTGTACAATTTACTCACTAATGAATGCCTATCGGTCGGCAGATGCGAATTCTGTGCGAAGACGTTCACGCGCAAGGAGCACATGGTGAATCACGTACGGAAGCACACGGGCGAGACGCCGCACCGCTGCGAGATCTGCAAGAAGAGCTTCACCAGGAAAGAGCACTTCATGAACCACGTCATGTGGCATACTGGTACGTTTGAATATTCAACTAAGAAATTAAACTTTACCGACATACAGGCCTAGCACGCGCAATACGTCAAATTTATAGCATGTGACGACAAAAGTTTCGATACTGTTGATTGGCTAATAGCACACCGCACTCGTATTTTCAGCCAATCAGCAGCTGACGCACTGACTTTTGACGTTAGTTAAGAGTGCGATAAAATTTAGTCGCGTGGCGTATGCTAGGCCTGTTAAACTCTGTCTTTTATACCGAATTCGCTGAGTGATAAGTTTCTTAGATCTTTGCGTTTCCGCAGGATTTGACGCATACATATCTAAGTGCTTTACGCAGACTTTCACAACAATGTTAATTTAGTCGTTCGTAGTTAGTTTGGTTCGTTACTTGACTAATTACCCAATTATGTGCCGATCAAAAGAAGTGCCGCTGTCTCGTAATGAACGGAACTGAAGGTTGTTATTGATTTTTGTGAAATCTGAGACAGAAAAACATATCAGTAGTATAAAACTAGCAATCGTTTTTAATTTCGTACTTTTATCTCATTCGTAGTTTTATTACCCACTCTTTTGAGGAGCGGTCGACTATCTGTCATTTGCGTGGAATAAGAAATTTAGTTTTAATCCAAGTAATCGTACATGTAAGTTTCCCGACCTACATCTTACTGTTTAGATGCCTTAGTGCTACAGCCTAATTTAGTATAATAATTTGTTTCATTCACCACACTTTTAAATACACAAATAATGTTTAATTTATTACGATAGGGATTATACTGTCACTTGATTCGTCATTTTATGTCCAATGTGATTTGCATAATGCTTAATATTTGTATTCGTTAATAGGTAATATTACAACCACAATCTTAGCGGATTTTTATTATCTGATACAACATTAGTTGTAATGGATGTTTAATATCTCTATCATGAGGACTAATGGATATTCATCATTTATATGTGCTCATTTAACATTCCTACACTATAATCATCAAGTTCTTGTATTTATATGTATTTTATTGATTGTATTTTTACATATTTTGTAAAAAATATTAGTTTCAAGAACTGTGTGTAAATAGGCAAAGCATTGTGATAGAAAAGGTCTTATTTTGATTTATAGAAAGACACGTAATATGCAATAAAATATTGGTTTGGTATTAAAGAATTGTAATTAGTGAAAATGGTTTTTAGCTTCTATATTTTTGTTTTATTTTTAATTATTTTTATTACTCACGTATGTAATTCGTTTATTTTATACTTTTATCTATATGGCAAGGCCAAGCCTGCACCAACACAAGGGTTGGTTCCAGTGGTGCAGAAAGTAGAAATATTTAATGATTCAACTATTTACCAAAATGTCTTAAAGATTTAATTATATTTCGAACAACGTAAACTCATTCGAGCCTCCCAACATTATATTGTCCTTGTTTGCTTAAACACTAACAAATACCTATATAACAACCAATATGTCGGGGATGGACAATAGACGAATATGAAAAGACATAGTTGCATCATTGAATGCTAACTTTTTTATTTTCTGCCCACTCCAATAGGTGAAACGCCTCATCATTGCCAATTATGCGGCAAGAAGTATACTAGGAAGGAGCATTTAACAAACCATATGAGGTCGCACACAAATGATACGGCGTTCAGATGCGAACTGTGCGGCAAGTCGTTCACCAGAAAGGAACACTTCACCAATCACATTTTGTGGCATACTGGTCAGTATAGTTTTGATTAAACTGTCTGTGTAACTACTACTCTTTACCAGAACTTCACAGATGTAAAACTGTATAGTTATGACTACCACACCCTTGTTGTTGGCAGAGTTTTACTGTTTATTTTTATAAAATAATGACGTCCTTTCCAGTATGGTAAGAATAAGGCTTACAAAATTATTTTATATGTTCCGTTGCATGTTTTGATCGCTTACTGTATCAATTCTGTTAACTGATTAATAAGACCAACCAAACAGGTTTACAACAGAACTATCATTCAATACTATAATTAAGAAGTTATCCAAACTAAATAATTTAATTTTAGCATGTTTATTTGAGCACACATAAAATAAATATAGGATTCATATGTTACTAGAGCAGTTATTTACAGTTTAACTGGCAGTAAAAGGTTGGGAAGCCCTTAAGATTAAGCATTATAAGCACAGTTGACATTCTGAATGTTGGTATACTACTACTAAAATACCAAATAAATTGTCACTAAAACTTAACTCATCTATGAAGGTGCAGCAGGCCATTATATTTGAAAGCATTATTTTAACCTAATAACCGCCAACTACTTCTATAGAAGTTCAGGATTTTCGTGCCGTCAACGCCACTACTTCTATAGAAGTTACTCATTGTACCTACTTTAATTAAATACCTTTACGGTGCATTAAACATTTGTTTCTCTTGTAATTTTGTAAGATGGACAGGATCGAAGCCCATTTTTGTTATTTTGCCAAAAGAAACAGGCTTTATAGTGTTTTAAAACAGATAAAAACAAAAACGCCTGAAATATTTTGATGTCCCATACGCCAACGACTTCATATCAAGTAGGCTAGTGATGTGACGCGATAGTTGCATTCATTACAATCCTACATGTTTACTTTGTTTTGTTCCATACAAATATTCATAGATTTTATGATTGACAATTAATTCCGGTCTGAAAATAACGTATTACATAATAAATATTGAAATTAATTTATTTCACGAAGATCCTTACTAATATTAATCAGAAAGTGAGTTTGTTTATTTGTTCCGCTTTCACGACATAACTACTGAACTGATTGCTTTTAAATTTTGCAGACGTATAGTTAGAAGTCCGGATTAAATAATAGGTTACTTTTTATCCCGAAAAAAAAACTGATATTCCCGAGGGAAAACAAAAATATAGTTTGCTTGATGGATGGATTGATGGATTGGAAGGTAAAATATTGTAAACGAATATAAACATGTAATTGTAGAAGCTAAATGATACGATAATGAATCCCCGTAAATGTGGAATTCCCGAGGGATGACGTACAATTTGTTTTATCGTCTAAACTGATTTTTACACCTACTTAGCTATATAATATAGTGTACTATTCAGTTTTTGTTTAACAACTAATCGTATCCAGCGTTACATCGCGCTTCTTAGATTTTTCCGTGGAAATGAGAAGTTTTCTTATAGTTGTGATTTATACCGCAATATAACCGAATTACACGCGGGCGAAGCCGCGGGCGGAAGCTAGTTAATTTATAATTTATTTAGAATTTTCGATATTGCAACACCCATCTCTACGCAATGACAAGATTTCAGTGCTACGAGCGCCACCAACTTCAATGCAAGTAAACCTGTGACGTCGTAAGCGTACAGGTGTCAAGGTCATTGTGTCATAGTGCCGGCCATTACAAACGTGCGCTCGTCTGTTTTTTTTTCGTACAATAATCATTAAATATAATTATCGAAAATATAAAAAGTAAAATATCGAAAGGTAAACTTACACAAACTATAAAAAGTTATTAAATATACGAATAATAACTGACCATTCATTCTTTTGTCTTACTTTTCACCGTAACATACTTGTTATGATTTATTACTACCGTACAAGAGCCGTCTTTTCTTTATTCAAATCGTCTAGAGAGATAGAGACAGATTCACTCAAGGTGAAGAAAGAAACGCATAGACAACACTTCTATTTAAGATATTTATCTTGCCACGAGCGCCAACGACTTGATATGAAGTCAACGGACTACGTTATAAAATGAATAGTGAAGTGCCTTTTATAATAAATGTGTTGCAAGATTATGCATGTATTTTTGTCTATGATAATAGATACTCGTTTTTCTTACTAAAAATGTTCATAAAATAAAACAAATTACTATTATAATGTATCAGGGTTTATTTATATTTGCAAAGTTTAATAAAAAATCTTGATTTAGACATCAATTTTTTTTATCGATATGACGTTATGCCACATCCTTGCTTTCGTACTATAGAAACTGTTATACATTTATACGTTGGCGTACAGCGGGCCACTACGTTAAAGATAGCTGGGCTGGGAAAAGGTTAATAAAGACCTGGTTTCACTGTAAATACAGATAAAAATAACCATTTTGCCTGCGAAAACACACTACCGCCTCATTTACTGGAAAATTTGTTATATTGCACTTCAAGATTGACCTGATATTAAATGGTGATGAGGTCCTAGATTAAGGGCGCCAAGTACAGTATAATAATAGCTGTTACTGGACTTGTCGCCTTTTCATTGAAGGCTTGTTCCCTGCTACTAATGTAGCAAACACACACACACACCCCAGGAGCTCTGGAAACCTTATTCACGCGTAAGAACACAACAACACCGAAGTGATTGCTATTTAGCTGCGGTCTTCTGTAAGATGGAGGTATTTACCCAGTCGTCGGGCTGCTTCAGTTCGAGCGATAAATCGCTATACCCAACCTCTCTTAAAACCAGAATTAAGTTTCATCTATGAACGCGCAGCAGGCGATTTGAAAGCAATCCTTCAATAAAGACCTTGTTTTACTGTGAATACAGGCAAAAACGTAAAGTCTGTTAAAACACACATTTTTCCCGCGCAAAGGCATTATCTACTGGCTGGAAAATTTAGTTAATTTACTGCTGGTTTTTACTGTTTGACATTTTCGTAGTGTTAATGTACTTGCATCTTTTGTTCCAGGCGAGACGCCGCACCGCTGCGACTTCTGTTCCAAGACGTTCACCAGGAAGGAGCACTTGCTGAACCACGTGCGCCAGCACACGGGCGAGTCGCCGCACCGCTGCATCTTCTGCTCGAAGTCGTTCACGCGACGCGAGCATCTGGTCAACCACCAGCGGCAGCACACTGGGGAGACGCCCTTCCAATGCGGCTACTGTCCTAAGGCTTTCACGAGGAAAGACCATCTCGGTAATACGTTTTTGTGGTTTCAAAATCGACTTAATTTGATATAAAGAGTAGTATTCTGTTCTATTGATAAACAAGTCATGATGACACTATAAAGTGGGTTGAGGGTTAAAGTGAAATAGGGTTTTAAGTGTAATTCCATTATTTGGGGACCGCTTCAAATGTCACAATTATTTTATCTTCTTTCACTGTCGCTGATGAGCACATTAATGGGGCACATCTCCTTTGTATGAATCTCGAATGTCAAAAAAATCGCGTTTATATTTTTATTTATATTTGTAGATTGAAAATAAAGCAGTTCCGAAGTTTATTGATTTGATTTTGATAAATGTCATCTTGAAATTCATAATAATAATAATTGTTACACAATGTGTAAAATGTCACACTTTGTCCATACAGACCCCTTTACTTAAAAATAAGAGTAATATTTATGTTACTATCCTCCTACTTCCTAAAAATAGTAATTTACTATCCCTATAATTTCGATTGTCTGGCAAGGTTATTCTAACGGACAGCATTCCTAATCGTTATTGGACAATAGGTCATGGGCGGAAAGTCAAATGTTGTCCTGGGTTTACGCAGAATAAACATATCTATGTGTTTTTCAAGTAGGTTTTCTATCGCAACATACTTAAAAAGGTTTTGGTTACCATAACACAAGAGCTTCCTACTTTGAGAACAAGTCAATGTAGTGCTACTATCTGACATTTATTTACAAGACCATTATAATGTTATTTTCCAGTGAACCACGTGCGGCAACACACCGGCGAGTCCCCGCACAAATGCTCGTTCTGCACGAAGTCGTTCACGCGCAAAGAGCACCTCACGAATCACGTGCGCCAGCATACGGGCGAGTCGCCGCACCGATGTACGTTCTGCTCAAAGTCCTTCACAAGGAAGGAACACCTCACCAATCATATAAGGTGAGGATCGACCAGTCTACTGGTGTTCACACGTTCCAACCTACATGACGATTATATAACAGAAGATAAGCTCTTGCCTGCGTCTTTTTCGGGGTAATAGTAGCGTATCTTTCGTATTCATAATTGATGCACAGGTGCAATGTTGGTACAAAAATGAGGTCGTGAGAGTGCACAAATCTCTAAATCTTATGAAGTTTTGAAGATATGTATTTATTAAACATATACTTTAGAATTGTTGAAAATAGCGTTAAAATCCGTAAAGTTCTTTAAAAGATCTCAGCATACAGACAGTTAAAGCAATCTGCAAATGTTTCGCGTTAAATGAGTTAGTAAACTAAACGTGATAGCTGCTTAGTCTGTCTAACAATATCAATGAATTGGCTTCTTTATACCAAATACATTATCCAATCAAATGCACATGGTATTGAAAATCCTGTATGATAAGCTATGGCTGGTTGTGGGTAGAATAAAAGGGCAAAGGCTTTGACTAACCATTTTAAATACTATCCGCTAATTTTCTTTCCGAAAAACGGTATTATTCTTATTCTAACCCAATTGTTAGTTGGAATGTGAGGACATAAATAGGTAAATTACTGTGCTACTTTCTGATGTCAGAAATCAAACTACAATGTAAGTATTCACATATGTATATCCGCAGTTAATATTTTGAATACTGGAATTATTCTAAACAAAATGTTTGTTCTATATGTAATAAATACATAATCTTCTACAATCTCTTATTCTACATAAAACTTATCAGTTGTAAATTGACATCTCAAGGTACTACATAACATATTTTAATATTATCTGAATGTTTTTAAATCAATTATTATTCAAATATTATCATTTAGTTGTAGAGTAATTTATTACAATGCTGTGCTACAAGCTACTGTAAATTGTTTACACAGTAACGTCGAAAGTACTGACCGTCTGTCGTAGTTGAATGTCTAGTCTCCTTGACGCATGTTTCCCGATTAGTATTGCATGTCTCTTAGCTTGAATTTTGGTATTCTACATTTTCCAAGGTAAGACCATTCTTTATAATATAAAATATTAAATCGTACTAAGTTTACCAGACGGCATTTGTGTGAAGTTTCCCCTACGACGACAGTAGCACAGCATTGTGCATTCCGATTTGGGCTCGAGATAGCCTCGTTCTCTCCTTATCCCTAACGCGTAGCTGAAGCGACTGTAGTTGTTTGGACATGGTATGACATGATGTCTCGGTCACTAACATAATGTATTCGTCAACTAGACTATCATTCGTCTCTAGAATATAGCTGTACAAAATAATCGGGTAAAAAGATCGCCGTTGCTCGTGACCGTCATACCACGGCGCCGTTCTAACAAATCGGAATGTACTCTGTTGCGCAGACAGCACACGGGTGAAACGCCACACAAGTGTTCGTTCTGCCCGCGCGCGTTCTCGCGCAAGGAGCACCTCAACAACCACGTGCGACAGCACACCGGCGACATGCCCTACGCCTGCACTTACTGCAGCAAGACATTCACCAGGAAGGAGCATCTGGTCAACCATGTACGGTACGTACGCAGACCTTGCATACTATCATCCACTAATACGCCCTTCTACAGCATCAATTTAATAACACCAGCCATCAGGGAACAGAAAATCGCTATCCCTTTCTTTTTTACATATCATGAGTTTTATATTATTTATACTACCAACCCCTTATTTCTTTAAAGTAAGTAACGTATCTAAGCTTATATTAACATTTAATGATTTTTTAAAATTGTTTTGTTATCATATTTTACTTTCGTTTCAATTCGGAATATTGTCGTACACACCATTCCCATTGGAACTGACAAGTCAGATAGAGAACTAGCCGATGGCGATGCAAAGTTCATGATTTAGCGCCTTTAGCGGCAATTTTGTGAAGTTCAGCATACCTACCTGTAGAATTTAATCATTTGTAGTAACCATATAATTAGACAAATAAAATAGGTTTGAAGTTTTCTATACAGTTATTACGACGCATTCTTGATTTTTAAAGATATTACACAATTAGATACTTTAAAATTATTGCCGCTGGGTTTAAAGTTAAACATTGCATTTTAATGCAACATAATGCACTGTAAAATTTTCTAACAACTATGGAAAATCAATATTGTGCAATACATGTGTGTAAAAACTTCAAACCTTACTGCAAAATCGATCCCATCGTTCCGCTAAAACCGCTCGCCCAACTTTTGCACCGCCAACAAGGTTTAATCTAATCGGAATGTATGTGTACAGACAACACACAGGCGAGACGCCGTTCAAGTGTACGTACTGCACGAAATCGTTCTCGAGAAAGGAGCATCTGACGAACCACGTGCACCTACACACCGGCGAGACTCCCCACAAGTGCGCGTTTTGCACTAAAACATTCTCCAGGAAGGAGCATTTGACCAATCACGTCAGGTCAGTATATCTATAGTTTCAAATGATATGCAAAATTAGGCCTAACTACATTGCGCTACAGCTCAAAGAGCGCAGATATGACGAAGGGATTCATTCCGCATTCCCGACCTCTCACGCACTGTAATGAGGTTCCCTCATGAAAAGTCCTCTATATGGCGATATATAGACGTGGGTCCAACTTTGATTGGTGATTTAATTGTCATGGTGACATGTCCGTCAATGTCATGTAAACCATAACCAATCACGTAAGAGTGGGACCTTAGAATAAGGAGAAACCGTATCATGACGGCAACAATGTGACCGTCCACGCCAAAATTTTTTTTTTAACATCGTTGTGACGTCTTTTGATGTTTCAATTTAAAAATGAGTATTCATATCTATTTATTCTTTGGTGACGTAGAAAATGTCGATATTAATATCGATAAAATGTAAGTCTTAACAATATAAATGGTGAAGAAATAGGGTTCTTTTTGTTGTGTTGATATGAGAATAATAAATACATAAATAATCGGATGAATCTAATACAAAAATATCAAACTGTATCACATAGGTATATTAACATGAGTCCAAAGTAAACAATTTAAGCACTTGTATCATGAAAACTAGAACCAACGATTACTAGTAGCAACCTTCCTTTCCTTTATAATTGCCACCAGAGTACCTACTTATATGCTGGGATGAAGAAGACAACAAGAAAGCAGTTGTAGAATTTAACTTTTGTAGGACAAATTTATCCAGTAATTGATTTTGTTTATATTCACGTATATTTGATTGAGTGTACGAAAAAATAAAACGACAGTGCTACCAAAATTTACTGTTAAAAATATACATTTCTTAAACACCCTATGGCAACAAAATGAACGATTTGTTAAACATTTAAACCTTTTTGCACACAAATACATGTAGTTTAGTCCAACCACGGATCAGAAGATCCCAATCTCATATTATTTTGCAGTTTACTTTATTGATTTTCGCCCTGCACTGAATTTCTGTTTTTATATTTCCTGTAACAAAATACAAATTAAATATCGTGAATAATTATGTATAAAAAACAAGTATGTATTTATATATCTCGTTAATCACACTTATTAAAATTATGTTGAACTAAATCAAAACATAATTTCTTACGATGCAATATACACTTTGTCAACGCCGATATTTTAAGAGAATCAGGACACCACTCAAGATTGATAAATTCTTATTTATTGTCGTGGTGTCATTAAACAACTGAAAATATATTGAACAGACATAAAAATGTGTGATATCAGCGATCTAAAAATGAATGTGTTTGTAAATTTATCGACAAGTAGGTACGATCGAAATTTTTACATTCGCACATCACTACAATAACGAATATGAATTATTTACATTAGAAAATTCGGTTAAATATATTTTGGGAAAATTAAGAATCTAAAAGCATTTTCTCAATCTGGCTCTTTTTTACTACAAAATACGCAAAAAAGACCAACTATGGTCTTTGAATCACGGTTATCCTGGCCTATCTTTGTCCGAATTTATAATAATTTATTTGCTTTTATTGCATTTTCACACATATTTTTTACATGTAATACGAAAATTTTATTTCAGTGAAATTCAGTTTGACATGTTAATGTCATTCTGATAAAATACAAAATAGGGATGCCATAAATCCTATTACAAGTATGCACTAGTATTAAGGAACACTAATGTGAACTAAGAGTGAATATTAGTTAGCGTGTTCCCAATAAGAGTACCTACTTATACTATTAATCAAAAATGGCATTGGTTTTATACTATTTAGCTTTATTTAATAGTAGCACAGTACGTTGAAATATTTAAATTTTAGTTGTGATTTTTGTCTCTAATTACTTGAAATATTTCTTGTGTCAACCAACTATGATATTGATATTAAATATTTAACAATTTAGGTGTTTCGAAAGTTGTTCACTTGCATAATGCTTGCGCAGATTCAAAATGAATTTTAAAATATGTCTTTAATTCAGTTGGTATCTATTAGTAGGTACCACTATTCTGGAAAAGTTGCAATACGAATAAATTAGTAGCAGACATACGTAGGCATTAAATAAAGCATGTAGTAAATAGTTACGAAAGAAACAAGAAAGTATACACCGTGACTTTTTAGTGGTTGTTTTCCCGCAGTGAAATGATTATATCTCAGTAGTACAATAGATTTGTGCAGGTTTTTTTTATGCAGATCAAAAAATAGCAATTTTAGGATAGTGATAAACTAAACTCGAAAGCAACCTCGAACCAATAGTAGGAGCCGCGCCGCAGCTGCTCGCCGGCCGGCCGGGTCATTGCCTCTCGCGCTTATCAATTCGCTGAAAACTCACTATTCACTAACAAGTGATTTCCATTTTCCCTTCATACTTTAACGGGCTTAGGACCGTCGTAAATACTTCTATCCATACTTAACTAAACACGACATAATTTTTAATTCATAACAACGTGGCATGTAATCAAGATTATTGTCTGAAAATAATAATTTATTACTGAATTAGGCAATAAAGTATTTAAGGCGTATTTAAAAAATAGAAATCAACCTACTTACAATGATTTTAATTACCTAACCTAATATCCCTATTTACAAATGTACAAACAAATACTTACACTTCCCGGTAACGGAGTAATTGTTCAAAGTGTAAACCACTGCGTTCTACAAACAATCGTGCACGTTTTAATTGATTTACTTTCAATTTCAATAATGTGTCTCTATTACGTCTAACCACTTCAAAAGCGTCCACTATCGCACTTTTTAAGGCGTCCGGAGTGTGGTACTCTTCCCGATACACAATCCGCTTAACCTCAGACCACAAATAAAAGTCCAACGGAGTAAGATCCGGGCTTCGTGGTGGCCACGGCACTGGCCCGCCGCGACGGTTATGATGTATTCGTCAAGCTCCAAAGAATGAATGGCCGGGTAAACTCTGCCTTGAGCATGAGCTGGCGTCTGGAACTGCCCGTGATCGAGTAACCGCTGGGTTGCGGCTACGATCGTCCGAGCCTGTGGTACTTGCGGGTTCAGAACACCGCGAAGACAAAGGGACTCCATGTGCTGCGGCTCTGCGTAAAGCCGACGAGCGGCATGCGAATCATAATTCGCTCTCGCGTACAATTGCACCATAGCGACGTAGGTACTCCACGACGTAGCGCACTGGGCGCGTTGAGTAGTTGCGCGGGCGGCGTTCGCGGTGCACTGGAGTAGAAATGAGTGAGTGAGACAGTCGCACGAGCGCTGCGAGCGGTGCCTTTGTGTCTGTGTCGTTTGTCACGAGGCGGTTCGTTTCGCGGAGCGCGTGCGTTGCAGTTTATGCTGTATTGCTTAGACCTTAAGAGTTATTTTGGTTTAAAAAAGGTTTTCGTGCAGAAAGAAGTACCTTCATACGTCAGAATCTCGGAATATAACTATTCGTTTCTCACGCTTTCGAGTTGATGATTATTTTTTTGATTAATTGAAAACTAAAATATTATTATTAAAAAAAAAACTCGCACTATTCGATAGTGCTACTAAAGGTTAATCGTTCTGCTGCGGGAAAACAACCACTAAAATTTCACGGTGTATAAATGAAATCCTGTTTAATACTAGAAAGTGATTTCCAATTTTGGCCCATCACTAACTAAAATACGGCTAATAAAAATAGTCCTATTTAAAATTGAATGTCTTTTTAATTTGGTTACGTTGCTTGGCTTCAAGTTTGAAGCCAATCCATAGATTTTCTATCTGCAGATGCAAAATCCTATACAAGCTTTGAGTGGTTTTTATTTCAGTGCTCTTGGTGGCTGCATGACTAGATGTAAATTCTTATTCAGTTACCTCCCAATTGCGGTTTTTAGTACTACAGCTAGGAATATAATATATTTATGAGAGGGACCCCACGCCTACGTATCGCAATCTAGTGGATTTTTCGTACGCGAACACCCTCATTTGGATATGCGAGCAATGTGGTTATACCTGACTGGTAACAGCTAAACCCCTTTGGTCTCTTAGTTTAATAACAGGCTATGCAAGTAATGTTAACCTTGTGGAAAATTAGAACCGTTTTGTTTTTTGTTTGTGATTATTTCGACCATTGGGCGAGTCCATCATTGATTGTGATTTTATACCTTTGGTTGTTATTTTAAATGCGATTTTATTTGCTGGGACCATCTTCATTCATTTCGATACTTTTTAAACATAGACAATATGTCTAATGTTAATTGCCATTTGATCAGTTTTATTTTAACTGTAAGACAACAAACCCATTAATAATAATGTAAAAATCATTTTCAAATTCCATTAAATCAGTCCAGTGTACCGCTATTAATAAAATACCATTATCGTCACTGAATAAGACGTTTTGCAATACTTCTTATCTTCATTTTGATATTTTAAAAAAAAAATCATATTGGTAAAAAAAATATATACATGCTTTCCCTGAATGCCAATTGGTAAGAATAAATCTCATAAAATATTCTACTGCAGAATTCACACTGGGGAATCGCCACACCGTTGCGATTTCTGCCAAAAGACGTTTACACGCAAGGAGCACCTGACGAACCATCTGAAACAGCACACGGGCGACAAGCCCCACGCCTGCAAGGTCTGCTCCAAGCCGTTCACTAGGAAGGAGCACCTCGTCACGCACATGAGGTCAGTCAACAATCTTTCATAAGTACCTTATTATTAGAAGTAGCTAGAATAGATGTCCTTGATGATACTGCTACATGCACGTTATTGGCGTGCTAGTTTAACAGTTCACGTATTTAGCGACTATAGTTTGTTTATGCTTTCTAACAAACGACAAGCAGGGTCTATTGCGTTAGATAAATGCTAAACTAAGAAACAGGGTTTACTTTTGTTATTCCAAACGGTAAGCTCTGTTCGTTCACTAAATTTATATTTAAAACTTTGACAGCAGTAGACCCAGCTTTAGATCAATGACTGTTGAAAACTGAGTATGTCATTGTATTGTCTGACAGGTCCCATAGTTGCGGTGAGCGACCGTTTAGCTGCGGTGAATGCGGCAAGTCGTTCCCCCTCAAAGGCAACTTGCTATTCCACGAGAGATCGCACAACAAAGCCTCGGCGCGGCAGTACCGCTGTGATATATGCTCCAAGGAATTCTTATGTAAAGGTAATGTATCAATCTAATTTATTGTTCTTGCTTAGGAAACGTGATTAATAAGATATAATTTCCTTTCTATTGTCAACTTGTTTGAGAAGCAACTAACGAAGTATATAAATCAATTGGTAATAGTGAGAACTGTTTCTTAGTATATTTTTTATGGATGACATAAAATATATACCGCCAAAATGAAAAAAAAAATCTACTTAAATAAAAACATTAATCTAATGAATTAAATGTCATATAGTTTTAGTACTGTTTTTCTAAATATCTATTACCAGAATGGTTAATGGTATTTTTATGTTACAGGACATTTAGTATCGCATAGGCGAACACACACAGAGGCGACAGAAAATTCCGGCAGCGCCGATGCGCCGTCAGAGATCGAAGACTGTTCCGAATGTACCAGCAAATGTGACAAAGGGGACACCGAAAGGTCCGAAAGGAAACACGAGATTAGGTAACAAATTTGACTCAAACACAATAATATTAAATATTTGCATTCTTTAGCAAATACAATAAAGCCACACGCCGGGGCAATTCAAGAACACAAAAAAAAACTAAAATTGCTTCTAAACTCAATGATGCAACTTTGCCACTGATACCAAGAAATAGTTCATTAATCAGATGTTCAATATGAAATATTTTTTTACCCCTAATCTTACTTATACAGGGTGTAACAAAAAGGCGAAATAATATTTTAGGGTATGTATCTATAGCAGGTGTACATTCAGTTGTATTAATATCAGCTAATTACAAACAAGTTTTTTCTTCCATACTAACTAAATAAATTGTTTTTTTACTGAAAATGTTGACAACCCTGATTGAGGTCATTCGCGCTCAACCACAGACGCGCCGCGCGATCAGCTGATGCGCGGCCGCCCCGCTACGCGCCCGCGCAGCCCACCCGCCTATTAGAAACTACTATTACTTAATTTTACTTGGAATAGGACTGAATAATCAAACCATAATTACCGAAATGCATTTATTAAAATACTATTTAGAAACAGTACATAGAAATAATCTGTTAGGTACATTTCTTTTTATAACTACATATGTAGGTACACGTAAAAGTTAATGTCTAGTTTTTAGGACAATACCCCAAATATGACTTTACCCACTGAACTACATGACTTTACAAATGAAAAAACCTCTCATTAATTGTCAGCACCCCGTAATTTGAGTCAGTAAATAATTAAGACATAATAGGGACAACTTACAATGTAATCAACATGTAGGTATCAAATAATTATCGGAAATGGCAGTCATTTACTAACCTTATTTTTTTGATATGCTTAACTGACGCGATTTGCCAATTACTATTTTTTGTGTAATAAACAAATTAGTTTCTTGGAAAATGTTAATTTATGTATGTGTTACCTGTTAAGTTTCTTATCACCAACACTTATGCGCACAAGGATACACTAAAAACCAAAGAACATTTTCACTGACACTGTTTTCTTCTTTCATTCGGCTTCGATACCACTCACAAAAGGTGACCCTTGGACCAAAGTCCGTAGAAATCAATTCTTGAACTCGCGTACTTGAACTCGCGTAAACTGATCTGGATCGGGGTCTCGAGCTCTGGATGCTCCCGTGTGCTAGGACGACCTTCACTTGTGGGCGGTCGGAAAGAGCCAGTGCTCTGCAGTCGGAGACACAGGTTCCTGAAGCAGGTGTACGACCTTAAAAGCCGCTGCAAAGGGTCTGCCATCGATGAATCGCTGGCGATACAGTTCACGAGCACCATTGATGCTCCCGGATGAAGCACCCCGACATAAAATCGTTTCATACTATTCACTATACGAATACAAAGAATGATCTTCGCGAGACATAGTGACGAAGAATGAGATTTTGAAAGTTTAGATAGCGACTGCCCAACGAGAACGAATACGAGCAACTAAATAACACCACAGACCAATAATGAACAAAAACACTATTCCCGTAGGTACGTAGGGATGCTCGATTTCGATTTGATTAATCGATCGATCGCAATTGAGATTTTTGTAACTTAATCGATTAATCGAAAATGGAAAAAATCGAGAAAGTCAATTATCTTAAGTTTATGTTTAAAGTTAATATTTACAACAATTTAAAATGTTGGCCCGACAGTCACACGCAGTGATAAAAAAAATGTTGAGGTTTTGTTTCTGATAACAACAATGGATAATGACAGTCTTTGAGAAAGTATTGTAAAATGTGTGTTTTATATCCCAAGCAACGCGATTTATGATTTTCGAAAAAAAAAATTTACCAGTGATAGTAAGATTTTGTGTAACAGATTATAAAAGCGCGCGTAAACGTCAAGTCACGTCACTTTACACCAAAACGATACTGGTCGGAACGCCTTAATTCTATGCAAATATCAAATTTTAAATGAATCGAAATTGTTCAAATAAATCCTTTATATGGTTAGCGACACAATAATTCAATTTACTCGGTAAAATCATCGTTTCGTCACATTAAAATAAATAAAATCCGCCGACAGCTGTCATTTGCGAATTGTAGTGTTTAATGACGTCACACAAAGGGTGCTTTCTGTTTCGGTTCTTTTGTTCCACAGACAAAAAAAGTAAAATTTAATTTTTAGAAATAAAATACTTTAAAATAAAAAAATAAAAATGTAAAGATATTACTTAACTAATAAGCTAACATAGCTAAAGTTTTAGTAATCTCAAACTTTCACTTTTTTATACTTAATAAATATTTTTATTTGTAGATTTTTTCATTTTACCGAGAATTCTGTGTTTCATTTTTAACATGTTTAGCAGGATCTCAACGAAAAAGTTTAGAAGAAACCGTTCTAATGTAACGGCATTTCTAAGATTAATCGATTAATTAATATCGGTGCTACGCAAATAATCAATTACCAAAATATCGATTATTTCACTAGCATCCCTAGATCCCTACCCGGAAAGCGGTCCGAAGGTGACAGTCACACAGGCGACAGGATAATATTATTGGCTAAGCGCATTGTTGCAATGTGTGCGAAATGATCGCTGATTGGTGCGGGCGCTTAGACTTTTGACGTAAAGGTGCCGCAGTCCACGTGGACTCCCGTTGTCGTGATTTTGTGTGCGTGATTAGTCATTGATAAAATAAGCGCAGAAGGTCACCAAGTTGAAATGATTGGTAGGTAGGAGTATTTAATAAATTTACTACTTTTGTGATCTAATAATATTCCTTAGGTAATATTTAAAAGTATGAATGGATAGTGCAAATAATAAATGTAAATATCATGTTTTCGATTACAAAACTGTGCTTGCTGATATTGACTATTTCTGTTAGGTTATGTTATGTACCAAACATCTCATATTTAAAAACCGGCCAAGTGGGAGTTGGACTCGCCCATGAAGGGTTCCATAGAAGCAAGTGTGATAATATTTGTATTACTAAAGGTAAATTGTGGTTTACGATTTATGACGTATTAAAAATTACTTACTAGATCTTGTTCAAACTACTACATTCTGTAGAAGTTTGCATACATTTTTCTACTTTAAACACCACACGTAGGTATAGGTTTGAAGAAAAAAAATGTTGACTTTCAGTTTTAAGTATGGAGAGCCCCTAAAGTTAATTGTTTTTTTCTATTTTAGTGAAAATCTTAATGCTTAAAGGTTCACAGAATACATCTACATACCAAGTTTTAACAGCAATAGGTCTCGTAGTTTCGGAAAAAAGTGCCTGTGACATACAGACAGAACGTACAGAACATTTGGCTACGGAACCCTAAAAAGTAGTGTTAAATAAGTACTTAACGATCACGATCACTGCACACTCAACTGAAATATGTCAAAGTTGCACATCTGTATTCTACTTAATCTTTTGCTTCATTTTGATTTATGATTTGTTTACATCTAACAGGGTTATCAACGATAAGTTTTAGTAAAAACTTTGACATCGATTTACTCCCTAATTAATAGCTGTACGAGGTTGTGGTTTTGCATTGGAACTACACACTACCTACCCTACACGCCCTTAAAATTTTATTTCACCTTTTTGTTACACACTGTATATATAATTATTTTTTCAGATTGTCTACCGATAATCGGCCTGTAGAAAACAGTGTCTCGCAAGCTCAACAAACCAATGCAGCAGTGATGCAAATAACTACACAGGTAAATAATGACATGTGAACAAATTATAAATTACTCTTCTAACAATTTATTACAACTAATTAGTTGCCAATCGACTCCTTTGGCCCCAATCAAACCTGAGCCTGATGGCTCCTTTAGACTTATTTCACACTAAATCCTATCATAAGAATAGCAATCCACTAACACTTGACACACTAAATAGGTACATAGCATTGTGGATGTTTATATGATGTTTTGTTTCGTAGCAAGTCCGAAGCGCAAGCGTGACGGGCGGAGCGGCGGGCGCGGCGAGCGTCGCGGCGAGCGTCGCGGCGGGCGCGGCCGCGGCGGCCGGCGCCGGCTCCTTCGCGGCGCAGCACCACTCCGGCGCCGCCATCGCGCACCATCCCGTCACCGTCAACTACTAGCACAACGCCGCGGCGGACGACCGCCCAGACCTCGCCCCGCCCCCCGACGTCTACACCGTCCTATAGCCCCGGCCGCCGGGAGGGGACGCCCGGGACCTGCCCGAAACGCGTTTCCTGCCGATTTGAGCACAAGGGTCGCCGTCAATTGGAGTCTAAAGCGTTCTTTGAAAGTTCGAAAGATTCCTTCGATTTATCTGATTCGTCAGATGGCGTCCCGGCGGCGTCGAGGAATTACAAAGCTCCACCGTGCTCCCTCGGACGGACGTTACTCTAGTTTGAAAGATGACAGCTGATTCTGACAGATCAGTCGTAAAACATAAGTCATCTCGTTCTCTAATTTTTGCTGTACGATTAGTCTCGGGTCGTATACAACTCTGGGGACTCAGGGTTCGCTCTTGCTTTTCTTAGAGACTCGTGTAATTTATTGGTGCAAAAAGAGCAATCTATTATCAGCTATTTGTTTAAAATAGATATATTTATAAAGAAAATCTATTTTTATTTATTATTGATTGCATATAATTTTTCTGTTATGTTTATCTTTTTAACATACTTACCTTTGATACATGACATGCTCATGTAAATAATATAGAAACTATATTTGACATCCATAGAAACAATCATGTTTTTTAAATTTTTACTTAACAATTTCATGTCATTTTAAGCTTGCAAATTACGTACGAGAAAATATGCATTACATTTAGTTTGTAATGAAGATAATCAAGGAAATCATAGTTAATAGTGGTTACCAGAATAACACTAATTTTTATTTTACCGATTTGTAAATAGAACTTAATCCATTTTAGATTACGTAGTCAAAAGTATTTGGTTCCTTTAGACATCTTTACGTTGTATTAATTATCAACATAACTGTGAGATAATTAAAATTACATTCCTACTTTTCAAGAAAAAAATTAAATTACCGAAGTTGACTGCCTATTTATATATTTAAAACGGATTCAAAAGGGTTTTTGATATTTATAATATGGTTTATGTTCCATGCGTTTCTGTTAATACCACATGTCCATTTAAAAACTGAAACGAGGTTCTTATTTTTTGTTTCTTAGTAAATAGATTGGCGAAAAAAAAATACTAAAAATTATGTTATCAAATGGGGGACCACATAAAGCAATGAAAAATTATTCGTGTCGATTCCCATGCTAATAAAATTTTCTTGTATATTTAATGGCATAACCTTTTTAAGTTTCCCGCAGCTGCGTAGGCTATGCACTCTACATACGGCGTGTCGAACCAAGTAGCTACTTGTAAAACTATGACATGACGTAGTTAGCGTGAGTAGTATGTGTGGTTATGGGACCAAGGGGTTTGAACCCTACAATTAAATTGGTTATCGTCCAGCTTAGTTAATAAATTATTCTTTGCCATGTATGTACAGTACAAGTGTGATAAATCATTCATTTGTTTTAAGTTAAATTGTATAGAGGTAAAGCTGTACCGAATAGCTTAGCAATACCGTCAGAGCGCGAAGTGGTGTTGTAATCACTTCTCGTGATTATTGTGACACAGCTTGTAAAACCATATAAAATAGTTTGTAATTACGTGTACATAACTAGGTTAACTTCTAGTTTTATCCTGTAGAAAAATTAAGACTAATAAAATATATCAAATATTAATACGTTAACAATATCTGGATTGAGGATAAATGTTACAGGACAAATGGGATAAAACGATTCAGAATCGTCTGGTTGTAGTAAGATTTTTTCTAAGGGGCGATGAATCATTGAGATAATTTATGGCAGCCAAATTTTAAGTTATCGTCAATGGTGCCACGCTATATATTTTATAGGAAATCTAAATCCCTAGAAACGATAGTATGTACTAAAATCTAATTTATGTTCAGTAATTTGATATGAATGAGATTAAAAAAAGGAAGGAATTTTGATTTGTTTTATTTGTAATACATCAAATGAAGGAATACTAAGGGCTCTCGCTCACGAGCGACCACTGAATTAATGATACAGAATTAAGTACTTCCCAATGCTACAAACTGCAAAAAAATCACTCTAGAAATGAGACATGATTTTGTGAGCTACGAGGTCGTCACTCCTGCGCGAGAGTCCTTAGCACGCGTACACTCTGGCAAGTCTGTCTGTTACAGTCAGTGCAGACAAAATACAGAGGAGTCCAAAAAAAAATGATTAAAAACGTTACTACACTAGGTGCAACAAAAAACATCACGGATTCCAAAAAAAATTATTAAAAACGTTACTACACTAGGTGCAACAAAAAACATCACGGATTGAACTGTTTTTGAATTATCTGCTGTCGTCTGAGTTGAGGGCTTAGGTGATGGTTTTATTTTTGTATATTATACACCTAGTACGGGATATCACATACTAAACATCCGAAGACAACTTAACAGTTATTACAATCTGAAGAACTAGAGTCGATTTGGCAAATTCAGGTACAGTATGTACAGTCGCCGTCAGATATATTAGAGCAGACAAAGTGACCAAGTACTTCTGAACAGTTAAAAATGTCAATAAGTTCCATACACTACAAATTCCCATTAAGTAATATCTGAGCAGATGCTAGACAATAACTTCTATACACACAACTAACCAATAACATCTGAACACTCATAACGTCAAGTGTATCTACGCAGATAGTCTTAAATATCTGAGAAGTTGAGGAAAATTGCAGAAGGAAGTGCATCCCACTTTTATTCCTCTATAAATACTGCTAAATATATAGGTCCAATAGGAAATAGATAAATACTATTTTAAAACAGGGACTCTTGATAGTTTATAAATAAAGTATTTGTTAACAATGATTATTGTTCATTTCACTATAAAATTCATACTATAGTAGGTATGTACAGTCGCCGTCAGATATATCGGAGCAGACAAAGTGACCAAATATGTACTTCTGAACAGTTAAAAATGTCAATAAGTTCCATACACTACAAGCTACGACACTTACAATGCCCAAAACCCTATTAGTTACTATTCTCGTGTATTGTGTTTTTATTTTGTTTTTTAGATTACTTATGCACTTTGTCACTATTACAGCACCCATAAACTAACTCTCCGCATGACCCAAAGGTTGACTGGTAGAGAATGCCCATAGCATTAAGTCCACCTGTTGTACTTTTTTTTTTGTGCAATAAAGTTTTTAAATAAATAAATAAATAAAACCCGGCTCCCGGGTCCTACTGTATTTTCGCCAGACGCCCAGAACCCGGCTCCCGAGTCGGCCTATAGCTAGCTATGCTTCGCCTAAGCGCACGCCCAGCACCCGCTAGCCGGGTCCTATTGTTCTCTCGAAAGTAGCAAGAGCAAGGGTTGTCAAAAATATTCACAGTTCAAATAATATTTTTTAAAGATGTAAGAACTTACTATGTTTGTTTTATTTTAATGAATTTTTCAATTATCCGTGAAGTAAATAATTTAAAAGTAATGTTAAAAATAAATAAAATGTTAGATTGTGCTCAAACCCTTTGCAATGTTTTTTTCTAATAATAAACGGACGGCATTTTAGCATCATAAAATAGTCATTGTTATTGTTCAACAAATAAATTTTATAGCCTTTGTAATCTACCTGGTCCAGGCATACCAAAGATTAAAAAATAAATGTAGAATTACAACCTGTATTGTTTGTCACTAGTAATCCCGGTTAGCAATTAGAACAAAAGATTCGGTCGATGCTGTGCACGTGTTGAGCGGTGCCCTTTTAACTTAGCTCATTGTCGAAAAAAGGCGCTTTGAATTTCGGCGTTCCTAATATAAACAAACTAATTGAAAGAAAATAGAATCATTATTATCATTATTATTTTATGGTTCCAAGTTTTATGGTCAAGTATCTATTATTTGCAATCAGTTATCGTAGTCCGCGCCGCAGCTAGCCGACAAAGAGGATGATCCTTTATTTTAATTGTATGATTCATTTATTAATATCTGAACATTCATTACATCAGTAATATCTGAGCAGAGCATTTAGCTACCTGTGTAGATGAGTGTTCAGATATTATTATTTAGTTGTGTGTAAAGAAATTATTGACTAGCATCTGCTTATGCATCTGCTCAGATATTACTGAAGTAATGAATATTCAGATATTAATGGTAACTTGTAGTATATGGAACTTTTTTACATTTTAAACTGTTCAGAAGTATTTGGGCACATTGTCTGCTCCAATATATCTGACGGCGACTGTACCTGATATTGCCAAAGTTTTTAGAATTTGCAAAATTTGTAGTAGGTACATGGAATTTATTGACATTTTTAACTGTTCAGAAGTATTTAGTCACTTTGTCTGCTCCAATATATCTGACGGCGACTGTACATTCAGGGTATTTTTTTAATTTGCATGGGCATTAAGTCCTATATCCAAATAATATTATGTAGTGATGTCTCATAAAAAAATATTATGTAATCAATATTATGCAACTCTTCCCACATACACATCTAATATGTATTTATTATTATATTAAGTCCATGATGTCTGTGAACTCTCCACATGTCTAATTTAGTTAGTAGAATCAGAATTTAAAATATATTGTTCTCAAGACTTATCTTAATGCAATGAAATAGGCAAATTTATTAGTCAACTAGTTTTTTCTAGCAATTAAGTGATTTGTACAATTAAATTGTAATTTCAGTTAATAAAACACCAGGTAAAATGAATTGATTAAAAATATAATAATATGCTTAAAGCTAAATTCCTCATAATATTTACATAAAAATGTATATTACTTCCAATGGCTGCATTAATAGGAACAGTTTGTTATGGCCATCCACTAAGCCTCCATTGCGATCTTAGCCGGAGTTTTCTTCTCTCTTTGTGGTCTTTCTGGCGCTTTCTCTTCAGCAATCTCTGGCAACTTGTCTGTAGGCACTTCAGGTAACTGGTCTCTGACATCAAGAATAGCTTCAAGCTCTGCTTCAACTGCTTCTTCATCTTCTTCAGTCAGTTGTCCTGATATAAGTTCGTCGATCTCTCTTTGTTTTTCTATGCCTTCTCTAGTTTCATCCATAATTTTTTCAATCTCATCTATATTGAGGATATCGTGAACCTTTTTCAATGCAACATTTCCAGTCTTCAACCCGTCTAGAACCTGAAAAAACAAGGTAAATAAATTGAATAAAACAATACAATCTGAACTCAAAGTATGTAGCACAAGCACTTGTTATGGAAAAAATCCATGGTGGTAGTCCATGTTAACTAAAATATACATATTGTTGACACACTTGCAATACCGCGTAAGTAGATTTTTCCGTAAGTTCTAATTTGGATAAAATATAATATGACATAGCAGACAAAATTAATCTTTATGGCAAATGGTAGATACGCGGTATTGCACGCGCGTCGACGGTATGTATAATTGCCCAGATTGAGGAAAAACAAATATTCATCACTTTTATACAGGCCAGGATCAATCCAAGACCTCACATGCAGAATGATCACTGTCAAACTAACTGCACCGTTGAGCCAGCTAAATTAAATTGGTAAGAAATCTTCCTATTTGTAATTTGCCAAAATAAAATTGTGTACATACTTTTTGATTATTTTAAGATGAAATTTAAAACCAATTGAATATTAATTTTGTTAAATTATTGTTATTTAAATAAATTATCTTTTTAATATACAAGAACATAGTCCATTACCTGTATTTCAATTTGGGCGAACTCTAAATCATGAGTCAGCTGTTCTAATTTTTCTAATTGCGAATCTGTGTTTTGTAGTAACTGCTCTTGGTACCTCTTTTTCTTTAAAAGTGACTTAGCTTTATCTCTCTTGCCTTCATTGAGAAGAGTCTTTGCTAGCTGTCTATCTCTTTCAAGGTTTATTTCTATCCGTTTTTGGTACTGTTTTAGCTTGTCTCTCTGTTGTTTCAGTTGCAAAACAGCTTTGTCCTGTTCTGTCACCCGACTTGCAGGTTTTTTGTGTTTACCAAAAAATCCACCCATTTTAAAGTTAGGTACAATAAAATATCAAGCCAGAGCAGCACCAAATTATCAACACAGATTAGTAATTTAAAATCCAACACCCCGCTTTTATCAGCTCGACGGATTTTTTTTCATAGCACATGACATTACTATCACTTTGCACTTCTGACAGTTTTTTTTCGAGACACTTTTATGTTACCAACGCTAAATACTTTGCCTCGTCTCCTTTTTGACACCTAACGACTGGTTCAGTCTTTTAAGTCTCCAACCTGTAGTCATTAGTGTTGGTGTAACCTCATTGGAATGTTTTTGATATTCATAAACTTATTTTTCTACTATTTATTGTAACTTGTCATCTTTCAAATAATAAACAATTATCTTGTCACTCTAACAGGTTATGGCCCAGTTCTGAAAAAACTTGTAAAGATGTATCCAACAAATTTAAATGTAAATAATTGTGTTGAAAAATCGACAAATTCGTCGGACTACAATACTTGGAAGTTTCAGATGATGATGATCTAATTCATGAAGATAATAAGTCAACTTAGTTGTTTTTGAGCTAGCTGTTGCCCGTCTTTTCGTAGAGATATTTCGGAATAAAATATCTGCTTTTTTACCTATTGTTGAAATTAATTTGTCGAAGTAACTTTTAAGATGATTGAAGGGCTGATTTTTCAATCGATAGATTTTACAAGCCAATGAAGTTAGTACTCCGTCAGATAAAAATAAAAGCTGTTTGAATTAAGTACATCATTCAGCAGTTTTGTAACGTTTTAATACGATAATATTTATATTGTTATCGTATTTTCAACTGTTTTTAGAATATCTAGCTATTGAAAAATTGAAAAATCAGGCCTTCAATCATCTCAAAGGGTACGTACTATGTGTGATGTATTAACATTGTGTAGGTATCTACGCACACCGATGTTCGATGCCGGCGTCAGTTAGTCTCGCAATAAACGGTAAACGTACGCACGTCTTTTATTTAACAGTGGCGACGACGATGGGATCCAAGGATGGGATGTATGTCCGTTTATTGAATACTTGCGACCGTCCGTGATTTGTACTCGTGGAAATTACTATCCCATTGTTACCACAAAAGGGGGCTTCTTTCTGAAGTTACAATGTCAAAGTCAATATTTTTTTATTCATGTAGATTACATTTGTTATACATATGAATCGTCTCTATACAATGCAAATGAAGCTACCTGCGGTTCGGAACCTATCCTTTAACTACCGAGAAGATACCGGCAAGAAACTCAGTAGTTTTTTTTTATAAATAAACAGCTAAACTTATTACTAATTTTGCACCAAGATATACAGTTAGTTTGTTAGTTGTAAAAAAAAAACAAAAAAAGTATCTGTGTTGAAATAAATAAAAAAAAACATTTAAATTAAAATAACCGTAGGATGTGTGATATTCAAATACATAATTTTTATACATTTAGACCTACATGCTTCTGTGTGGTCTTAATCTGAGGAAACTTAACAAAACTTATTAAAATAATATAAAACGCGTAAGTACAGTCGAGTAGACTTGTTCACTAGACCACTAGATCCACGCGTTTTTATACATCAATAAATCTTTACAGTCATACTATATAATCACAGACACTTATTAAATATGTCTGTGCGTGTGTATAAAGAACATAGACTTCACATTTCAAGTCCCATAGCGTATCTACGCGATGTAAATAATATTGGAGTTAAAGAAAGACTATCTAATGGTTTTATTTATTATAGTCAAGGTATTTTAGTAATAATCTAATAATGTAGCTTTCTAGCAACAAAAAAGTTGTTGAAATCGATTCAGTAGTTTTTAAGTTTATTAACGTGTATTTAGAAAAAAAGTGCGCCACGCGACTAAATTTAATCCATGGACTTAATATAATAAGACTTATTATACTAAGTCCATGTATTCAACCAACAATCAGGCCTAGCATGCGCCAAGCGACTATATTATTATCCATATTTTATCGCACTCTTCACAAACGTCAAAATCGGTTGAAGTCAGTGCGTCAGCTGTTGATTGGCTGATAATACGAGCACGATGTCCTATTAGTCAATAAACAGTATGGAAACTTTTGGCGTCTCGTGCGAAAAATTTTAGATATTGCGCATGGTAGGCCTAAATATTAAAACTTTTGTCGCCTCATGAGATAAATTTGACGTATTGTGCATGCTAGTCCTATTACAGGTTCATTCATCCATAGACTAACTATTAGTGATTTGCTTTTTTTCACTCACTCATTCATTTAATTCTGTGATAGTGTCTGTCTCGCGTGCTTGTAAAATTTTCTATTAATGTGGAATTATTTACTGTTGTGACGCTATAACATTATTATTTACAGATTACCAAGTTTTCCATATTTTCCAATATATGTTTTTAGCCGTGATAAGCCTTTCCAACAATGGCAGTACTTGCAGCTGCTCAGTTGTTAGACGAATTGATGGGGCGACACCGCAACACAAACCCCAATGAAAAAATAAAGAAACCGAACTGGGAGGATGCTGAGGTAGAAATAATTTGCACTTTAATTAAAGTCTACGCAGGATATTGTACCTTTAAGAATAGTATGGTCAGATGTAAACATTTTAAAGGCTCGATAATTAATCGGTCGATGCACTCTAACAGGCCTGCATAAATTATAAAGTATAGTGATTTATATGTTCTATTGAAAATGTAATAGTTAATTAAAGCTATTGGGTTGTAATAAATTTAAAATAGTTCGTTTGTCGAGTGGATCAAACACTTCATGGGCTAGCAATGGGACATAAGTGTTTGCGATGCCTTTTAGTTTCTAAACAAAGTAATGTTAATTCTAAGGTTTTACTTCAATTGATTTTATATAAAACTAATTTAAACAACATAAAGCGTTAAAGTCCAAAATATTGTTGAGGTTAATATTTCTCATAGCATGCTAATTTTAAATGAAAAGTCTGGCAGCAGCTCAATTGTATCTAAATTTCAAAATGAAACCTTTTAAAACACGAAGAACTACCTACATAAAATTAAATGTTGCATTACAGTATTGCAAGTACTATTTGGTGAAGTTCTGTCCTCATGATTTATTTGTGAACACAAGGGCAGATCTTGGGGTGTGCCCAAAGGTTCATGATGATGAAGTCAAAGATTTATTTGAACGGGCAGAGTCCTCATACAAGAAAGCTCAATATGTGGAGGAGTTTCTGCGGTTTTGCAGGCACATGATAAATGATGTTGAGAGTAAGTTAAAGTCTTATTGCTTGTCATAAATATCTATGTATTTGTACACTTTACTATTTTTATAAATCAAAGGATGATCAGTATCAGACCTGTAGATACATTTTAGTATTTAATCAGAAAAGCCTGGTAAAACTTTGTGAAGCAGTTTGCTTAAGTGGTTGGTCTAAATGTTACTGAAGAGGCAAGTAATTATTTAAATGATTATCTCTGTCAATAGGTTTTTTATCTGTATTACAACTTTAGTCAGTATTGCAAACCATTTTTTTTGCATGTTTGCACTTTCATTGTCAATACATATCATAAAAAAGTATTTCTTCTCAAGTTGTTGGTAATAGGTTATGTCATATTTATTATTGTAATAACAGGTATTAGTCGGTGAAAATGTGCTCTAAAAATAATTTACCACATTCTACATATTCAGATATTGTACATGTGGTTATAATAAAATTATTTTCTGATGTTTAGAATTTACATAACAAATTTTACTGAAAAATTTTAAGTATTCCTACTGGATTGGCTGACGTTGAAACCGAATCATATTTCTTGGAACCTGATGAAGGGATTCTCTTTTTTATTCCTCAAAATTCTCCCAGAATCTAGTATAAAATAATCAGGTTCAAATAATATTATCACCACCTGGTAGTGCGTATATTAGTTAGTTTTACTAGCATTGCATATCAGTAACTTGTTATCATGGCAATATTTTATTTATACATGCAATACACATAAACAGCTAGAAATTAACAAGAGCAGAAAACTGTTATACAAGCGATAACTTTTTTGTTATTATATTTACCTATGGTTGAATGTTTTTATTTTTTAGGAAAAATACAAAAAGGAAAACAGAGATTGGAATTGATGAACTCTAAATCTGAAGGTCCTCCGATGACTCAGGCTCAAACTGAAAAGAACCAGGAGCAGGTAATACATCATCTTATTTCTACACTATATATTTTTCTCTTCATAACATTATCTTCCATCAGCTTTCAGCACAAACATATTTCCAAGGTATCTTTTACGAATGTCAATTCACTTTTCATTATTTTTGCTTATTCTATCATTCATGTTATTTATTTCATTTCAAGATTTAAAACATGTTTTATTTGCACTTTTTGTTTTATTTTGTTAACATTTAACTCTTTAACAGGCACTTCATATATTGAGTAACTTTCAACGTTGTTTTAATAAAATTGACTAAAGCAGTGTTATGTTAATTCTTTAATCACAATGTTTGAGAGCCTGTTAAAGTGTTAGTTAATATTGTGCCTATGTCTTATAAATGAGTAGCAGTTTTTAACTGATAATATTATTTCTTAGGAAGATTTAAATCCTCAGGTACAAATGCTTTCGGAAAAGATTGGGTCATTAGTGCAAGAAGCAGAGGAGGCGGGGACAAGAGGCGATGTGGAACAGGCCCAGGGGCTGATGAAGCTTTGTGATAGGCTCAAAGAAGAGAAAGAGCAGCTTTTAAAACAGCAAGAGAATAGGTAAGCCTGAGATTTGATGCAGTAATTCAGTTTTGACTTAATTGATTTACTGATGTGTACATCAATCATGTAGTTATATGATTCATGATTTTTGGCTTGACACCAAAAGATATGTTAACAATCACATTCTTTTTGGACCTTATGCCTATTTTCATGTATATGATTTTTCTTACTCAATTTCCCCATATAGTTTTTTATAAATTTACAAATAATTAGCCAAATAATATCAATGTAAAAGAGGGCATCATGTTACATGGGCTATATTGATCTCTTGCAAATTATCATTTAAGTGCAATTTTTAAATGCTGCAAATCTATTAAATAATATTTCATACTTTGTGGGTTGATAATAAAAATTGTGTCATTTCAGTATCTTTGAAAATATTTGAAAGAATTGTGTATTGACAGGTATTTAAAAGTATCTTAGTTGATTAACCCGTCAACATATTTTATTTAGCGTAGCTTAAATTGAGTGTTTTTGCCAACTGCGCTACAAGCTTTTATTATTTTACAATATTTTTTAATCATACTGTGATGTCCTGTAAAGCGTTAGTTGATATTAATTTGTGATATTTTTACAGTCACTGGTCCATGACTGCCGAGCTGGCGGCTGCTCAAGAGAAGCAGATGGAGGTATGTCCAGTATGTGGTGCATTCCTCATCGTTGGTGACGCTCAGCAGCGTATTGACGACCACCTGTCAGGGAAACAACATGTTGGGTAAGTTAGTTTAGAGATGAAAAATAAGGTTATAACCTTTTATCTAAGATTTTGTAGATGTACAGTTGCGACCTAAAAATGGTACTGGCAAAACAAGGCTTCAAACAGTAGTAGTAAGCATTAATTCGCATCATGGCCGAGCATGTGACATTACATCAAAAATGTTTTATGTCCTCAGTCATAAAGGTTTAAATTATATTGACTACAATGACACTTTAGGTCTTTTTGCGTGTTTTGAGTTGATATACCGATACGTATATCGGTCATGACACAGCACAATAATTTGTTTGTAGTTTGCGAGGTACTATGGATCTACACAATCTTTAATCGAAAGTTTTAAATTGCAATTACAGCATGGTTGCGGAAGTCGGCTACGCAGAATTTCGTGGTTGCGTAATCTTGGACTTATACACCGTTCCTATCGGAGCATATGTATTTTTAAATTATTTTTGTTAAACGAGGGATCTGTTGTTGCTTTAAGGCTTTTTTTGCGAGTCTTGGGTTTCTGGTGTATGTAAACATAATCTATTTTTGAATCTATTATAACATATTTATAACAGAGAGACCAATTGAAATTGAAAGGTGGTAAGATATTTATTTCATAGCTTATTTGTCTCTTGACCACAAGCTCAAGATAGAGCGATATGGCGGTTATCAGGGGATGATTTTGTTAATTTAGGACTCGTATATGCTAATATTAATAGTTTATGTGTTACTCTTCCACGCAAAAATTTAACGCGAAAAAATTTGAGTGTAGTCGCGCGTAATATGTAGTTATTAATAGTATGAATTCTCCGTAGGTACTATAAACTCCGTCAAGCTTTTGAAGAGATGAACGAGGCGCGGGAGAAGGAACAGCAAGAGAAAGAGAGGAAGCGACGGGAAGAGAGAGAGAAGGAGCGTTCGTCCCGCGGGGGCGGCGGGGGTCTGGGCTCGGACAGGAGAGACCGGGAGCGCTCCGAGCGGGACCGCGAGCGGGACAGGGAGAGGAGCGAGCGGGGGGACAGGGATAGAGAGCGCGAGAGAGATAGAGATCGACATAGGTAAGTAAGATTTGGACAATAGGTTAGTACCGTATTCGGGGAGAGCCAAACTAAGTGCCATTCCTGTCACACATTTACATACAATTGGTGCAGCAGCTTACATATGATAGATCTCTAAAAATGATATTGCTTATACATTATAGATATCTACAACCAATCCTTTGGAATTCTGCTTTGTTTGTATTGCGTAAAATTATAACATATAAGTTTAGTTCAGTTCCAAAATAACTTATAAGAAAATTTAATTAAATAATTACTAAAGCCCTGGAATATCGTATTTTTAAAAACAAATTTATTAAATTTTCTCCACACTGTATACGTACGTCATAACTGTATTTTTGCGGCATATCTGGCGTGTTGTGTAACAAATAACACGCATTGTGATTCGTAGAAAAAAATGTGGTGATCGAAACAGCCTCCCGTAATTCATAGGTTGGAAACTTGAACTCTTTTATCAGGGAACAAACAGGTTGTCAATCATTGTCGTAACTCATATCATACGTATACTTCGGCAGGTCAAGTCGCGACGACAAGGGCAGTCGGCACGAGGAAAAGGACCGCGAGCGCGACCGCGACAAGGAACGCGGCGACAAGGACCGCGACCGCGATCGCGACAGGGACCGTGAACGCGATCGCGACCGCAAGCATCGCAAGGAAAGAAGTGAGTACACTGGTCAGACCTCTAAAACTGGTCCGTTCATAGTGATAGCCAGAGCGAGTGCGACCGCGACGATGACCGCGACCGTGATTGCGCCCGCTAGCATCGCAAGGAAATAAGTGAGTACACTGGTCAGACCTCTAAAACTGGTGCGTTCATAGTGATAGCCAGAGCGAGTGCGACCGCGACGATGACCGCGACCGTGATTGCGCCCGCTAGCATCGCAAGGAAAGAAGTGAGTACACTGGTCAGACCTCTAAAACTGGTGCGTTCATAGTGATAGCCAGAGCGAGTGCGACCGCGACGATGACCGCGACCGTGATTGCGCCCGCTAGCGTCGCCAGGAAAGAAGTGAGTACACTGGTCAGACCTCTAAAACTGGTGCGTTCATAGTGATAGCCAGAGCGAGTGCGACCGCGACGATGACCGCGACCGTGATTGCGCCCGCTAGCGTCGCCAGGAAAGAAGTGAGTACACTGGTCAGACCTCTGAAACTGGTGCGTTCATAGTGATAGCCAGAGCGAGTGCGACCGCGACGATGACCGCGACCGTGATTGCGGCCGCTAGCATCGCAAGGAAAGAAGTGAGTACACTGGTCAGACCTCTGAAACTGGTGCGTTCATAGTGATAGCCAGAGCGAGTGCGACCGCGACGATGACCGCGACCGTGATTGCGGCCGCTAGCATCGCAAGGAAAGAAGTGAGTACACTGGTCAGACCTCTAAAACTGGTGCGTTCATAGTGATAGCCAGAGCGAGTGCGACCGCGACAAGGACCGCGACCGTGATTGCGGCCGCTAGCATCGCAAGGAAAGAAGTGAGTACACTGGTCAGACCTCTAAAACTGGTGCGTTCATAGTGATAGCCAGAGCGAGTGCGACCGCGACGAGGACCGCGACTGTGATTGCGGCCGCTAGCATCGCAAGGAAAGAAGTGAGTACACTGGTCAGACCTCTAAAACTGGTGCGTTCATAGTGATAGCCAGAGCGAGTGCGACCGCGACGAGGACCGCGACCGTGATTGCGGCCGCTAGCATCGCAAGGAAAGAAGTGAGTACACTGGTCAGACCTCTAAAACTGGTGCGTTCATAGTGATAGCCAGAGCGAGTGCGACCGCGACGATGACCGCGACCGTGATTACGCCTGCTAGCATCGCAAGGTAAAAAGTGAGTACACTGGTTAGGCATCTAAAGCTGGTATATTTATTGTGGTACCCAGAGCAATCGCGACCGCGACGAGGATCGCGGCATGGACCGCGACCGCGATCGCGACAGGGACCGTGAATGCGATCCCGACCGTAGGCATCGCAAGGAAAGAAGTGAGTACACTGGTCAGACCTCTAAAGCTGGTGCGTTCATAGTCGTACCAGAAGGAGCGCGACCGCGGCGAAGACAAAATAAAAAAATAGTTCAGTATTATAATTGGTTGGTGGTTTTTGGCTTCGAAAATTGTCATAATATACATATCTAAGAATACTCCCGAATCATTCACCTTCAAACAAAAATCAAAATCGGTTCATTCGTTAAAGAGTTACGATGCAATAGACAGACTAACAGCTTGGTAGACATCGACGTCAAACTTCGTTTCGGTATATTTGAAAACCAGTTTTCTTTTTAACTACGTTTGTCTACCAAATTCCTGAAATATTATTTAACAAAAACTGTATTCTTTACTCAGGGTCGTCCCACGACCGGTCGCGCCGCCGTTCCCGCGACCGCCACTAGTGAATGACTGAGGTATCACAAAAGCCCCTGAGACCGGTAAGTATGTCGCAACAGACACAAACCTACCGCGACGCTACCAAACACGACACACCCACCCATCCGTTGAACACAACCCTTTCCGGTCCTTGATACATTTATTTTACCACAACACAATATTATTTTCATTCATCCCTCAAAGAACACACACCGCTCCGTGAGAATATTGATACAATGACAAGTAATAAAGTGAACACTGTTGTTTTACAGCTTTAATGTAGCATACCAAAATAAAACTTCGGTATATGGCAAACATAATGGGGAGTAATGTATGCCCATTGCACTCTCGATTCGGTAGTTGTCGGCACACCGACGGAACTGGCAGGTATTTGATTGGTATTTTGAACAGTAGCCGCGGGCTGTGCTAGAGGCTCGCCACACAATCTGAATATGATGTTCACGCTTTGTGGGAAAGGTCATTTCGGAAATAAGGGCTTTTTAAAACGCGTTCGTTTGTACTAGAAAGCGATGTAAAGAGTCTTATTTTATTTTTTTTTGCACGCGACCTTTAATAAATAAGTTCCAATATTCGTTACCGTTATAAAAATATAAATATGGCAAATGACAGTCTGCTATGAGTTTTGTTCAAAATTTCTTATTTCAAAATTTATTTGCTTTGGCTAGGCGTGGTTATAATTTTAAAGACGAGTTTATAATCTAGATAAATTGGAAAGAAATTATTATTAGACTTGTAAATTTCGAGTATCGTTTTATGCTGATATACGAAAAATTATGCGAGCGTTAAATTTATACCGCGCGCGATATTGTAATCGGAACACGATTTTTATTAGTGCATGATTTGATTAACGGTACGTTTTGCCAGCATTCCTTAGATGCCATTCCCACAAGTTGTCACCAAGCGTGCTTGTCGATTGTGTAACGAGACCGCTGAAGACTAGTCGGCCGCTTCATCGTCGCTTGAGGTATTCAACTCGTATCGTTCGCCGCTGTACGTGCCCAATGGCGCCGGTCGCTCTTGCGATGCCAGGTATTTGTTAGGATACTGTGCACTCTAAGACTACACGATAGGGCATAAACTATAATGACACCGTTGCCGTGTTGCATTTACGTCACTTAAATTTTTTAATAAATAATTAAATGACTTCCAATGTACATACTATAAAAAAATCATTATTAAAATTATTACCTGTATAAATTTACAAAATGAAGTTAGGTGTATTTTTTTTTTCTAACAATGTTTTTTATATAATAAAATCTAACCGAATTGTAACGTTTTAAAATTATTGAAGAGAGGTTTAATTACGACGTATTATACAAATTTTGTAACACCCCGCTGCAGCGTTTATCAGTCGTTACATTGCCATCACATACAATGCCATGTTACGGAGATGTGGGCCACATGATGTGCCTCATATGTCACGATTTTGGATGCTGTTATCACGTCATCTACTGTGTACTTCCAGGTACCCAAACTTTGTAATTTATGGCAACAAGTTTAATAAACCGAAACTTACCTTAGTAATTACAAATTCTTCAAAGTTGACTAAAGTTTGTACAAAACTTGATGCCATATTATAATTAATCAATACCCCTACACCCTATTGGAGGAAAACTTTCAATGATTGCAACTGTAAATGAAAAAATCAGATATTTTAGCTATTATTAAATAATTTAAACTATATTTTTATTATGTAAAGAGGTAAAAAAGGTATAACTCCAATAGTAAACAATAAGCGAAATATTCCAAAGGTGCTAACTACCATAAATTTAAATAAATCATTGAAAGCGTTCATTCCAAATAACTTTGGCGAAGTGCGCGTTTCTAGCTTTGCTCAATGGACTTTTCAGTTGGCAAACACGAGGAGGATTCCGGCCCACTACAGCTCACGAAAAGAGGTACTTTTACATTAAACCAAGCCCTTTGCGGAAGACTGCAGGAAGCACGGATAGACGACTCGGCCATCGGTCTCCAGGTGACATAGAATAGTCACGCATATAAATAGGAATATAATAATATTAGCAATTTCAAAATTGGTTATTACCTACGATGCATGTAGTCCAAATACAATTGGACAGAATTATTTCCGCTTAGACAATTAATTGTATGTTAAGAAGTAGCTACCTCCAATATTTGTTCTCTAGGAAGGTCACTGTTATACTGTTCCCACTCAGGAGTGATTCAGGTATTTATGAAAATATTTGATTATTTTATCGTTAATAATGTATTGTGATTGGTTTTGTTTGTCACCAATGAATTGAAAGTGTGAATTGGTAGGGCTTATTTTGAACGAATAAAATATGGATTTGAATTAGTTGTTTCAATTTAGTATTCTTTTAAATACTTACCTTAATTTTGTGTACCTAATTGATTAAATAGCACGAAGAACTTGGTCCTTCGAGCCAGATAGCAATATTTGATTTTATCTTTCAATGAAGTAGCCTGTATATAATGAACCTATATTTAAAGTCTGCATATAAATTTAATTTCCTCTTAAGGCTCTTTCTCGTGAGGTTTTTTCCTTGAATAACACAAACATTGTTACTGAAAGGCCTGAACAACAAGACGTACCTAAAGCAAAGCCTATCCATGCGAAAACTGCCAAGATATAAAACACAACGATGTTTGTGCCCTTACTGGTTCCTGTGGAATTCGCTTCATTTGTCCCATTCTAGTAGTACATCGAAAGTCCTTTGAACGGCAAACGCGAAAAAACATTGCGGGCGTGTGTAGAACTTCGATGTTTGGCTTCACAAAGGGCCCTTTATTTATCGGGCTCGTTTCTTTTGGCCACATTGTTCAATTGTCCCTAAATTCAATAAGCTCGACAAACTGAATTGTTCATAGTGGTTAGTGAAATAGAAGTTTTATTACATAAGAGTACTTTATGAAATCTCGGGTAAAATCGTATTCGTATCAACGAAATATGTTGTTGCTACTGGACCGTTTGCACGCGTTTGTTGAAATACCTAGATGTCTTCGAACAACCTAGATGTCTCTTAACTAATTTAAAAAATATATTTTTTATTTTATAATTTATAAAAGTAAGACCCTGAAAGAAGCATAATAGAAAATCAATTCGCTCATATAAAAATACCTCAATTCGATTTTTTTTGCCGTCCTGAAAAATAAAGGTATTTGGGATTGCGTCTGTTTTGCGTTTAATGAGCGAATTGTGGCTTCTAAAAGGACATTTCCGGCTTTATGAGGATACCTACACTTTTATTTGAAAGAGTTTGTTTAACAAATCAGTAGGTGCGTGCAGTATCAAAATTAAATTAAAGTTTAATTTAAAGCACATTTGGAATGGAAAATCACAATTGTAGTTTAAGTAAGTATATAATTTTAATTTATGATATTATCTACGCCTTTTGGACGTTTAGTAGAAATTTTAATGCCAATATCAAAGTAAATATTTTGGAACTTTTTTAGTTTCAATTTAACAAACGGCCTCTGATTCGCACAGCTTCTACCTGGAATAGGAATTCTCCGTTGATCAGGGGCCCTGCCAAGATATAAACCATACTGCCAAGAAGCCCGTGGCATTTTGTTGACTTGCCACCCTGTAGTTTCGGCCCTGGTCAATACCTACTGATTGATAGTAATAACATTAGTGTACCTACACTCAAAGCACGTCAGACCATATCTTTGTATCGCACTTAATATAGTGAACTCGAAAATTAATACAGAATTGAAAGTGTCTTCATGTCTTGTATTAGTGTCTATAAAAATAATCGAAAATACACAAAAACTTTCACAACTGAAATAGAATAATCACTACATAGTATAAAACAAAGTCGCTTTTTCTGTCCCTATATCCCTATGTACGTACTACGCTTAAATCTTTAAAACTACGCAACTACGATTTTGATACGGTTTTTTTTTAAATAAATAGAGTGATTCAAGAGGAAGGTTTTTATTTGCAATGTAGAATAGAAAAGTCAATATTTCTAAGTATTTCCATCACATCCGTGCGAAGCCGGGGCGGGTCGCTAGTATAGTATAAAAACTGTTTTGAATGCTTTAGATTAAACTAAGAACCATTATTTTAGTAGACTGGCATTCATGCGCGGTTCTAGATCAGCGATAATTAAGTGAATATTAGGGTAAAACTTTTTTTATGCTTATCTAGAAACATGCTTGAATGCCCGTACTGAATTAACGGTGGTATAGTTCCTGAGAGAAGAAATTGATTGTTGAACCTACTACAACTCCAACTTACACCGTAAGAGATCAAGCGGCTTGTAAGTATTCAGAGATAGCAAGTAGTTATGATGATATATGTACCTACTTTCAGTCTAAAGTACATACGTCAGACAATATACCTACACTTTGGATGTATTACCCAAAGGTTTTACCTCTCTTGGATTGATAGTATCGAAAAGCAACGTGTTTACTGTGATATGCTGCTCATTGCTCGTACACGTGCATAATGGTAGTGATTTCAGTTATTTATTTCATAGGTGTATTTTTAGGAGAAGTAAACACTCGAGTTCGACACCAGAATCCTATTTGTAACCGCCTTCAATAAAAGGAAGAGGTTCTCAGTTCGACCATAGGTATATATTTTTTAAATTAAAGAAACTATCGCAGAGATGCCCTTGGTATTAGGCTAACAGGTTACGGTCCAGCAAAAATTGCCAGTTAAGTACCCTTTCAAAGATATTGGCTGGAACCTCTTCGTAATTACCGATACTATGGGCTATGGGTAAGTGGGTACCTATGTAAAAAAACTGACGCTGTTTTTGGTACGTTAGATATTGATCGGGTGTCCAAAAATAATGTGCATCTGGATTGAGTGATCCTTTATATAGTCAAAAGTTCGTCTGACACTGCCTACATTTTGGATTTTATGTTTCCTTATAAGTTTTGGACCGAAGAACTAGTGACGAACTGTAAGTGTTCACCGTGACACCTGGTGTGCTTTTGACTCAATGAGAAAAGAAATAAACTCATATGAGACACTCATTTGTTCCTATGAAGTGCAGAATTACACTGAATTACTGGAAATAAAAAAAAGTTTCAGCGTAGTTTAAAAACATTAAGCTTATTTTTTTTTCATGGACTCTGATGCTGCAACCCTTTAATTCCTTGTTAACGTTTGCAAAAAAAGATACTGTCAGATTTCGATATGACATGACAGTTGTTTGTTTTGAAATAGTTGTTCATTATTGGTCTGTGGTTGTCCCCGTTGTCCCACCCAAGCTTATTTTGCAGCAGCACAAAAAGGCTTATTCGAGTCAAATAAATCTACACATTAATACTAAATAGTACAATGTGTCCTAATAATGAGGACGTAGGTGATCCATCGATCAAAATACAAGAAGCTAGATCAAAATTACGCGAAGATTTTCTTAGAGCTATTATTGAATTGCAAGGTAAGTTTTTTATAAAAATTCAGTTCTTGAGAATTTTTATCAGAATTGGCTTACAGTATTCTATTTCCTTCTATCAGTCTTTTATTTCCTTGTACTTTTTGCATAGTTTTAATTACTTACCAATGGTTATCAGCAAATATTTACGCACTTGCTTGCATTCTGTACTTATTCTATTATTTTATAACAGTCAATCTTTAATCGGACAAAAAAAGAACGAATGATTATTATTGTTCCACTGCAAATAATGATTCTATTATTCTCCTTGTAGGACAGTCAGTGAACATTCTAACCTATGAACTTTCGACGCTTCAAGCTACATTTTCTGGATGGAAACCTGATGGTTCTGAGGTGCTAGTCGAAGATATGACGACTCCAGCTAGTGCTACAATGCCGTCAGCTATCTTAAGAACACTTGATATTTTAGCTATAGAGTTTAAAACACCTGTGGAACTTCCATAAATTGATGTATTTTTAACATTTATTAGATCATAGGTCATTTAAGATGAGGTTAAGTATTGTATTTAAAATAATTCATTATAAAAAATTGTGTACAAATCAAATCAATACAGGTTACTTAATTTAAGAGATACAAATCGGGTTTTATTAATATTATAAAATAAGTCTGTTGTTAAAGCGTTGGCCTGAAAAATGAGAGTCTAATCCTACAGGACATATTTTCACTTTTTATGTTTGCCCTTTGGTGGGTAGTTGGGATATTGTATACTTGAATAATGAATTGACATAAGTAATTTTTTATACTTTCATATTTTTTAATAAACAGGTATGTTTACATAGGAATATTACAGCAGAAAAAGAAGCAGGAGTTTAATATTAGTAAAATTAAGAGGGTAAAGATTTTTAAAAGAAGGATATAAGAGGAAAATATTTCTCGTTCCACCAACTCATACAATAAACAATTTAACGATCTTGATATGTTCCACCTATCTTTGAACCAGATAAAAAGTAGAATAGTGCAAAAGCTATGCGAACTCGACTGCGCATATGGTAAATGACCCTGCCTTATGTGTTAGAGGTTGTGGGTTCGGTTCGGTTCCCGCCCTAAGCAGACATTCACGTGATGAGCGTTTTTGCCTGTTCTGGGTCTGGGTATAAAGTATTAATTTATTAATTCCATAGTCGTTTCAATTTTCCTTTGCTCAAGGCCTTGGGTTGACGCTGTGTATAATTAATAAAATGTGTTTATTATTTACTGTAATAGATAAATAAATCATCAATATATGTACTGTATAAAAAGATGCTACATTACATTTTACCATACTCTTGTATCTCCACAAAACTCTTTTTTTTTTTTTTTTTTTTTTTTAATACAACATCGCATACATTGCTCTGATTCTGTGGTAAGTAGCTAAAGCACTTTTCATTCATATATTATCAGAATAAATAATGTTTGGCACTGTTAGGTCGTTTTGTGTATATCTATATATACATATATTGTCTACTTGCTGTATTGAATTGTAACATGACTGTTTGTTGCCAAAATAAATGAAAAAAAAAAAAAAAGAAAATAGGGTCTACTGTCTTCTGGCATTTAAGGAAAATATGGGCTGGAGGATCCATATCTAATGCACATTTACACAATTAGCGGTCTTTAACTGTAATTTTGTCAAGAAATCTTAAATATTTGTGTGTGATGTGTCTTACTGGGTTGTTCCTATAAGGTAATATGTCTGTAATACAGACTCTGTATATTATCTTCAGAATAAGTGATGATTAAAACAAAACCTCCAGCCTGTGGGATCTTTTTTTTTATGAAGTTTGTCACACTGAAATGTAGGTCTACATATAGGGCTATGCTATGTGAACACATAAAAGCCAAAACAGAAAAAGTACACTAGGAAAAAATGTGTTCAGTGGGAAACGTTTTATTTAAGTCAAAAATTCAAAGGCATATCTGTAACTTTGAAGAAATCTTTCTTTTTTCCTCCTAGCATGTATCCTGGTCCCTATATCCAGTACCGGGTTTGAGGTGCGCTTACTATGTCACAATGTTGATGAGCCTGGTTAGTACATGGAGGCGATTGCTGACTAAATTTGCAACCAGGAGAAACCATACCTATTTGGATCATAGCCTGGCTTAACATGCCTTTCGAAATACAGAATTAACATCCTTATCGAGCAATCAGGTAGCTGGAGCTTAGAATGCCCTGACCAAAATAATAAAAGCACATAAAGTGAAAGTGTCCCGTCCCGCCTGGGATTTGAACCTATGACCTCCGGGTTTTTGAGGCGAATACACTTATCAGTACATCACAAAAGTAGTTCAAATACTTGCACAAACTTGGAAAAAATACGAGTTACATTATGTTCCTCCACATGTCATCACCTTATAGCGCGTATTTGCCATAGAAGTTTAAACAAAAGATAGGGGCGGCAAAATTGGCTAAAAAAATTAGTAAAAAAAAAAATACACGCGTTGAAGCTACGGGAAAAAGTGTTAATAGGTTTGTTTAACAAATGACGTTTCAATTTACAACATTATGTAAATGGTATCAAGTTTTCGAGATCAGTACAGGCAGCAAAAAAATTTGGGGCAGTAAATGTGCAGGTAAATCTAACACTGTCACTGACCGTTCCACAACACAACAATGTGGACGCGCGCAACAAAATCAATCTCGTTGATAGCCGCTCAAGCCTTTGTTCACAAAGCTTCTCAAATGCCAGACTGCTCGAACGCCCGACTACCCTTATAGCAAACTACCCACCAACTCAAAATGAACTCTGCTTTAGCAAATTCTTCGCGGAGAAAATACCTATTCTACCCATAAACCGGGTAGAGTAATTTGAATTTAAATTGGCCAGAAATGATCTCTGCCTAGCACTTCCTGCGCGAAATTTACATGGATCTGGATTCGGTTCGACGCCACTTTGTCAGCCTACGTAGAAGGGACCATTAAATACATTCATTCGCCCAAGATTGGATCGTAAGTAAGTAATCCCAATATCCGGCGTGTGCGATCGTTTCTACTAATTGAATTTTTTCCACCTTATTCAATTGGCGTGTGGTTTAGGGTTGTCAATCAGATATGTTTTGTTTTTACCTACTTATTTACACGCTGCTGAACCATCTATTAATCTAGAAGTTTTTAGCTTATTATAATGAAACCTATGAGTCAGAATTAAGGTTTAAATTCGGTGATAGATCCTTATCAGTATCTCACAAGGATAGGTCCTTGAAAGGGTAGGCAAGGGCCTTCGCTGACCTTTATCTCCATTTACCTTAAGCCTATTAAGAATTAGTAACATTATTGTACAGATTTAGAAGAAAGCATGCATATCCTGCGCAGCTTCTTAATTTTAAATTTCAACGAATACCTATTTTAAGAAGAAGTGAATCAACTTTTATCCCTAGGTAAAAGTTGCCAACCCTGATTAAATGCGTCATTGGTTTCAAAGAAAAAAAATCGGTAAAGTGCGAGTAGATTACACGAGCTCAATGATCCGTGCAAAATACCTAATAATATTAAAATCGGGTAAGTTGGTTTATAAATATGACGTATTCGGTATTTGTTCCTTTTTACACGAAATGAACTAAATTGGAAATTTGGTAGCTAGGAAAATAAACAACCTAGAACAACTACTTATAATAAAAGTACCGAATGGGTACTTTGTATCCCGTAACGACGCAAAAGAAGTTACGAGCATTTTGCGTTAATTACGACCTAAAGGAAATACGGTAAAAAAGTACCTAACAGTTTAATTAATTTGAAATTATTCCCAAAAATATTTGTATAATTATGTTTGTTTAGATATTAAAGTTAAAATTGCCTTTTTTAGTTAGTTAGTAAAGCAGGTTATGTAGTGATTTAGATATTATTATTATACCTACCTATACCTCCATACTGACTGGGTTAAAATATTTTTATGACAAATTTTACATACTACCGTAACAATGGGTAGGTAATCAGTTGAATGTTAGAAAGTGCAGCGTTCGCTCACTCTTCTGGTTTTTTTTAATTTCATCGTGTCTATGTGGACTCCTAAAAGCGCAGAACCACAGATTGCCGGCTGAACGCGGATAAGCCTACGCCGACGGGTCATCTATTATGCGGGTAATTAGCCTTTTTGTTAACTAACCCGGATTAACCTGCCGGGACGTTAGCCCGGCCCATTTGTTATTTACTCTCTCGCTGTCGCTCAGTGATAATTAGGTATTTACTCTCTCTATTTTTTTCAGTGACATTTTAAAGCCGCCCTCTTATCACATCTGGCCACTTAAATAGTTCGATTAAGCGGCTGTAAAATAAAAATCGGCTAAAAAGAAATTGTGCGCTGCACATAATTTCAATGAACTCTATAAAATGTAATCTAAGAAATCAGTCAACATTAGAATAAATAATTAGTTCCTTTCAAACCCCTTAAATAAGGTTTCTATATTATTGATACGGTCATTGCGTTTACACCTTTCACGGTTACATTTACGTAAACACTTTTACAAATAAGAAATATCATTAAACTAATTTCCTTAAGCGGTAGGTATAAGAGTTACCTATTTACCGCCAATTAAAAGAAAAATACCAGCGTCGTGGTGCGCACCGCGTCACCACGGCATATGCTGAACGGACTTTTAGATAGGTACCTACCATGTTAGTTGATACCACATTGTTTAATTTACCTAATTATGTACGAACAGTACCTAATAAATATTTTTCTTTCTTTCAATTATAAAAATGAACAAAAAATCATATAGAACTTGACATCCAATCTAGAGGATTTTTTTATCTGTGTCCTCCAATATCCACACTAATATTATACCTAAGTATACTTCTATAAGTTCCTATGAAAGATTTGTATTATTGTATGTTCTACTGAATAAACTTAAAAACTAACATGCGGATTTCGAAAATTCTTTCACCATTGGTAGGTAAGCTACATTCACTTTGAGTAAAATTGGCTATATTTAGTGCTGGAAAAGATAAACTTCTCGCGGGCGCCCGCTAGTAGTTAAAATAAAATAAATCGTTACTGAGGAACCTCATTCTCATTCTTCAGACTATCAACCAAAATAGAAACAACTTACCTACAAATAATAAGTATAAAGGACTAGAGGACCCTACAAGCACTCTTTATTGCTACGCCATCGAGTCGGAATGTAATTTTGTTACAAATTGCCAAAAAGATAATTCAAACATTAAAATATCTTCCGAATCGTCATCCTTAATCGGCTTTGCAGGTACTCCCTTGCGTGGATAATTACCTACGAACATCAGTAAGTAAAGACCTTGTCCGAGCATTAATTCAATTAATTCGATGCCCGCAAAGGTGGCCCAGTTTTAATGACGAGCCTTCATCTGGTGATACAAATCAGCGCGCGGCCGCCTGGCCGACCTGTTGCTCAATCGATTCGGCCCCTGCATGCCGCACACTCCGCCTCTGGCGTCCCCGGCCTGCTCATATCGCAAATAATATGACTAATCCGAAATACGGCTCGCAATGGTAACGGTTTTTTGAGTCGGAGATCAAAGTCAAAGTCAATTCATTTATTCATGTAGGTTACGTTACGGTTCGGAACCTAATCCTACCGAGAAGAATCCGGCAAGAAACTCAGTAGTTATCGTAATCTTTACAATGTTTAGAGCTAGAGAACTTAAAACTATGGTGTGCGAGCGAACAGACAATCATGTCCATATATGTTTATCGTTTAAATATTCATCAAGTTTATAGTATCCTTTTTGCATTAAACATGATTTAATATGGATCTTAAATCTATGCATAGGTAAGTCAATGATACATTGCGGTAACTTGTTGAATATTTTTATACTTAATCCGACAAATGTTCTACTGGTTTTACGAAGCCTATGGTTTGAAATAGCGAGCTTATGTTTATTTCTTGTGTTAAAATTATGAATGTCGGATTTCTTATAGAAGAAATGAAGATTTTTACGTACCTACATACATGATGCAATCAAAGATGAATTGGGAGGCTACAGTTAAAATATTAATTTCTTTAAATAATTCTTTAGGTGCATCACGCGATCTAAGGCCGTGTATAGATCGAATAGCTCTCTTCTGTAATACAAATATAGTTTGTATGTCAGAAGCTGAGCCCCACAGCAAAAGACCGTATGACATTAAACTATGAAAATAGCTGAAATAAACTAGTCTCGCCGTTTGTAAAGTTAGCTAGTTTTTTTTATAAACTAGCTAACTTTACAAACGTGGCCTGTGTTAACGACGAATATTTCATTATAAATGCATATTTTTATTTTTTTTTCTTTCATGTACCTTCTATTGACAACAAACACAATAAAAAAAAATGAAATTAGCCCAGCCGTTCACGCGTGACAGCGTGACCACGGGAAATAGGTATTCATTTTTACCTATAATATTAAGATGTGCCGTAACACAAGCAGTTTTATGCAACTTTTTAATCGTTGAATTTTAATGATTTACGTTTAGTCTGCCAAAAAAAAAACTACCATACTTTGCAAGTATCACTTCAAGAAAAATCTTCGTTGCGTGAGTCCGACTCGTAGTAGCCCGGTTTATATATAAGTATTATTTTGTTATTGAGGCAAACATTTGGTACTTCAAATAATTAACAATACCTACTCAAAAATTACTTATTAATAAAGGTCGGTTTGTGCTTCAGACAATTCATCTTCATTGTGGAGGCAGGCTACGTCATATTTCTTCCTAACCAAATACTGATATGATGCTATTCATCTTCTTAGAAAATTGCATTTTATCTGCTATTTACATCGATTCTTATAAAGCTACTAGTGGGACTTAATACCTTACTCCTTATTAGGTGCGCTCCAGCGAGTCTCTATAACTTTATCAGCCTGTAGAGGAGATTCAATAAGACGGATAAAGGCCAGATTACCGTAATGTATGCAACAGCCAAGCTGAGCTGATCATATTTGCCGCTTATCGTCTTCGCTATGCTTTAGATTGGGCTTTGGATCGATAAATTATTCTTTTTGGTTTTCTATTTCTACACTTATCTATGTTTTAAAGAGGAAGAAAATTAAAAAATTTGTGTGTTTGTAATCCCTACTATATAATATTATAAATGCGAAAGTAACTCTGTCTGTTATGCTTTCCCGCTTAAACCTAACAACCGATTTTGATGAAATTTGGCACAGATAATCTTTAGACCCTGAGAAAAGACAAAGGCTACCTTTTATTGCGGTAGAGGAAATAGTAGGTAGTTAATGAGAATTATGGTCTGGCCTATAATAAGAAATGGCCGTGTAAGAACATATTGGAAAAAATATATTTCAGTTTGTTAATGTAGTTAGCTAATATAAATTACTTCAGTTATTTTTCCATCTCGGATAGACAATTCAACTTTACTAGCTTGATAAATATAACAGTACCTAATATTGGAAATAATTACCTACTTCACGTCTAACTATCCAGTGTTGGTACTACCTGGAAAGCGACCTGAGAAAAAATAATTCCAAGACGAGTCAAAATAACAAACTTCGTTTGTTCAAGACAATCACAAACTTATTCCGAAGTAAACGCCCTTTGAAGAATAAATTACTGGAACGTCAATAAGTCGTGACTAATTAGAAAATTAATTTTACTTCCCAATTAAGTTGCGTGAGTGTGGCCCTGTCATATTATTGCCTCGACTTGCCACCTGGTGAGAGTAGGGGCACCATCCGTCCGGATATCTTTTAGGATAACATACATTTAATAGCTATTTGATTAACGACTTCTATCTGCATTTAGACTATGCAGTATCGAAAGTCGGTAAAATTTATATAGACTACCCAAAAGAGTGTTACTTACAATAAATTAGATTTTTGCAATGTCATACTTGTGATTTTTTTCTTTCTTATATTAGAAAAGATATACTTAACAAAAACAAAAGGCACACAACTACACAGGGCTCTTCTCAATCTCTTCTGTCCTTTATCTAAAGGTAATCTGGAAGAGATCGCCTTTGTTCACCAATACTTTTTTGCAATAAAACTAATGCTATTTATTTTAGAAAGATGAAAGATGTTTGTTACTGTTTTACGTAAAACTATTGAATGTATTTCGATGAAATCAACTAAAATAATAAAGGATACTTTCGATGCCAAAATAACATAGGTAAACAAAGTTACCGACAACAACTAAAACCTTTCTTGTTGAAATTACTATATGGGCTTCTTCATTATATTTTAATAGTAGCTTATTTTTAGTTCTCCTTGAGATATGTTAATACTCAAGGCGGATCACTTCACTGTATAACATGGGTGTTCGGTGGTCTATATATTTGTGGAGGATTCCCTGAATGCCAATATATGTTTTAAGCTCGTTTCAAGGCAAAATAGGATCTGAAGCAAGTTGTTCACATGATAAGTGCCACTCGGTGCGCGATTTTAAGAGGTCCTCTTCATGGATTATTGAAATTAATAACTCACTACCTATTTAACGTTATTAATCAACATCCAATTTATCCACTAAAGTTCACAAAATCTTAAATAAAAAACACCAAATCGGATCGCCATGCTTTTCCCTCCATTACCCTCCATCAAATCTTACTGAAACGGAATTTGAAATGGTCACCCAATGCGAGGGTTAAAAATTTGCAGCGCGAATACAAATGAGCGGCTTGAATGAAAAATATGCATAGCTGCCGCGAATATAGGAAATTTTTATTTATATACCTACGACCAAACAATTTAAGCCTTGGAAATGGATTGCTGAGTGCATCGGTACACAATGTTTTTAAAATGTTTACACTTTGTGCGAAACGAAATTTGTTGATTTTGCCGTTTATCTTTCAATGCTTCTGTGTCGATGTGGCATGACCAATCATGCATTTGAAAGCATACAGACTTAATAGTTCTACACTTCATAAATTAAACGAAAATATATGACTGGATTCAAAGTAATTTACGCATAACAATAAGTAATATATATCTACTAAGTTTTTTTGCCTTCTCGTTAGGTGTAGGTTCAGAACTGGGGAGTGAATTTACCTACTTTTCATTGAGTTTAATGACGATTCAAGAAAGACCGTTCCATGTAACCTGCTTGATTATAGAAATATCTGATTCATTTCTACAATATTATTGTGATGATTTTTTTTGTGTGACTTTATTAATAACTATTGAGGTAACATATTTTTCACAAAGGAAAGTAGCAGTCGTAATGCCTCTTGTATGCAGACTTTGTAGTAAAAATAATGAAATTGTGTTTAAATATACATAAAAGTACCTTATTCGGTTCAGGATCATGCGTAGGGCGAATATCTTGCTTTGCTGTGGATTCTAACAGGCCTAGCATAGATATCTAGATTTTATAGTGCTCTTAATAAACGTCAAAGTCGATTGAAGTCAGTGCGTCAGCTGCTGATTGGCTGAAAATACGAGTGCGGTGTGCTATTAGCCCATGGACTTAGTACAATAAACAATATACAAAAGAAAAACGAGCGTCCTCTCTTCTCGTCCAGTTGCTGTGCCCTAATAGGGTCTGATGTATCTTTTACTTTGTAAATGAAACATTATTGTGCAATAAAGTATTGAGTATATTAGGTCCATGTATTATCCCAATCAACAGTATCGAAACTTTTCTCGTCTCATGCGAGAAATTTGACGTATTGCGCATGCTAGGCCTGTAAGTATCTATCCTTTCTGTTATACTAATTTGTATTCTATCTTGCTACCAAATTTACGAGAAACGAGAAAGTTTTAAGAATATATGAATGACAGTGTCTGGATGTATATAATATGACAAACTTATAGCGGTCCACTACCACTTCGCACTCGTACTATCACCGTTTTTTTCCACAATTCGTCGCTCCTATTGGTGCAGCGTGATATTATATAGCCTGTACCCTTCCTCAATAAGTGGACTATCCAACACATAAATATTTTTACTTATCTCTAGTTCACGAAAAAAAATAAAAGTAAGTAGGTATTGTTTATATTAAGAATAGGTACCTAATACAATATGCAGTACCTACCTCCTTATTGCGAGACAAGAATTAATTCAAGGAGACGGGAAGAACAAGGCTCAGAAGTGGTGTCAAAGAGGCATCAGGTTTAATCTGACAAATCCTCGAGTCTCGGTTTTAATTCCTTATCTGCGCAACGAAATGGAATAACTTGATATAAGGGAAACGCGAAGCATCAAACTTGTTGAGTATTCCGAATGGTACAGGTAATTACTTAGACACTCGACTTCTGAACCTAAATAATGGGGCTATTCTTAGATCAGCCGAAGTTCGTACATGTACGATTTAATGACACATCAAAGGGAGTCGGTTAACTGTATTTTAAAGTTTGCCTTGTATTCTAGGCAGTTAAATTTACCACTGACTTGATGTATGTCAGAAATTTGACTATATATTCGATAGACTGTAAAAAACAAAAAACGAATTGCCATTATTAGGTTTCAGTAGCTAAATGGCAAGTAACAGAACCCTTATGGATTCGTCATAGTTGTCTCTCTGTACATTCGTATGTTGTAGCCACTTTTTTCCGAAACTAAAAAAATTATACTGTTGAAACTTGAAAAATCAGATGTATCCTGTAAACTGCATTAAGATTTTCACCCAAAAATAAAAAAAACAATAAATTTTAGGGTTGCCCATACTTAGTACTGAAACTAAAAAGTAATTTTTCATCAAACCCATACGTGTGTGGTATTTAAAGATAGGTCTTCAAAAATTAAAAAATGTTAGCGACCGAAAGAGATGAGTAAGCAATGATTTTTGGAATTTAGATTAGTAATTTATAAGGAATTAAAAGCCGGTGGAAAATAGTGCGACATTTATTGAGAAGAGAAGATAATGACAGATTGATTATAAAAAAGTATCAAAGACAAAATAAAATAGAAAAAGGTTTAAACTTGAAACAGGTGCGTTCTGCACATTTTAATTTTTTTTTCTTTGGTATTCTTAATTCGGTATTCTTTCAATACTTCGGAACCAAACTCGCGAGAGTCCGACTTGCACTTCATAATCAACAACTTATCAAAAACAAACTGGCATTTAATACAGTCTCCTCTCTCCATAATATTATGCTGGACCAACCTACTCGTAAAATTCTAAACACCCATTTTATCATTTTAATATTTAGGTATTACTACCTAAGTTATTGTCATCTGCAGCCTATTCTTCTTTGAACTTGAGGGATAATGTCGGGGACCTAAATAAATCAGTGAGGAGACGCAAGAGCCAGTGAGTTATGCGTTAGATAACTCAATTATGTTTCTTGAATTACTAAAATTTAGTAACATTCCCTCGTTGGTATTCAAGATAGGATACCCGGTTATAATAACAGAAATGAGGTCTTACTACAATTAGCAAGACCTCATTTCTGTTATTATACTCAATACTATTAGGTACGTCGATCTTACATACAAAACATTTAATAAGATTACATAGTGTTAGTGGCATCTCTTGTTGTCATGCTACGTTTCGAAAATTAAAGACAAAAAAGAAAATTTCGAAATTTTAGTGTCATTTAGGTTTGTCTAATAACGACCTCCGTAGCAGATAAGCGAGCGGGCTGGATGTTTGCATCGCGTTTTCTCTGGGTTTCTGGGTTCGATTCTCGATCGGGTCAATATGAAAATTTAACTTTTCTATAGGTGTCGTCTCGAATATAAGTGTTGTGGTATTGTCGTTGTTTCTGATTTTTGTAATACAAGTCCTTGAACAACGTACCGTAAATTCATAGCAAGGTATTGCCTGAATGTATTTATTTATCTCGGTGTTACAATTTACGAAATACATTGGCCACATGACACCCCTTTGGGTCACTGCAATAGAGATAAAATGTAAGGCATCACGTACTTTCATTGTAGTGTGTTGTACGTACGTAAGTTAATTAAAATTAGGCTAATAATTACATAGCTAACAATTTCTATTAAATTATATGATTACAATAAAATAATTGACACGTTGGGCACTCAGCATGTCATTAAAATCATCGAAGACCACTTCGATTATAGACTAATTATATTAGTACTAGCTGTGCCCGCGACTTCGTTCGCGTGGACTACATCCTTTCATGGTCGGTTTTACCCCTTCCTCCCCTAATATTCAAACAAAAAGTAGGCTATATTTTAATCCAAGTTTCGAGCTATATTTTGCCAAATTTCATATCTCTAACTTCAAAAATAAACATTTTTCCATATAAACTTTCAAAGGTGGTATTACCCCCTCCCCCCCTTATTTTCTAATAAAAAGTAGCCTATATCCGTTCTTGAGATTCAACGTATATCTATACCAAATTTCATCAAAATCGGTAGAGAGGTTTAAGCAGCAAAGCGTAACAGACAAACAGACAGACAGACAGAGTTACTTTCGCATTTATAATATTATAGTAGGTATTAGTGGGGATTAGTAGGGATTAATTTGACAGCTTATCATGCGTGTGTATGGTAACGATACTCTTAAACGACTTTTCTTTATTTAATATTTATCAGCAGGTTTTTAGCGAGTTCTCATATGTGTTTTGGTTTCGGTTCAGTTGTTTTAAGATTATCATTTTTAATTAGGCGTGGTAGCATGTTTATTAGGTGCATAATGAGTATTAAACTTAGCCTACGTTACCATATCCCTTAGTGATAAACTTACCGGGTCGTCGCTGGCATTCGTTTTCTGTGCTAGAGTGAATTAACGAGTAAGTGGGTAACCTAATCTTGGCTCTCGGTGACGATAAAGTTCTAATGAAGACTTTCAATTGAGATATTTAGTTCTTTTCGAGCTTTTTTTCCTAAAGGAATGTCTTTAAAATATTAGTGTTTTAGTTTAGTATTTAGTCTTTAAAATTTTATTACATTTTTTATAGTACATCAAGCCTCACTAGAAATCTTTATTTATGTTTTAAAAGAAATATAAATATTTAATCTCCCAGTTTAAGAGAATTCCGTGGAGGCCAATATCCAGTTTAAGCTCGTTTCAAGGCGTATTTGGGTCATAAGCACGTTGTTTACGTGGACAAATGGAAAACCACCAACGAATGTCAGAACACTCTATGCGCGTATGAATGCGGTTTACTTTATAAGATGAATTTTTTATTTATATTTTTTTAACAAAAATACACGTTTATTGAATACAAAACTAAACAACATTTAACTAAAAACTAAACACCTGTCATATATTTACAAATATAAATAAATATCTTCTAAAATTTGTCCAAATGGGATCGATCCCAAGACGCTGGCAGCATTACCTCGCTGAATGCGAGGTATGTGACAGCCTTGGGGTCACCCGAAGTGTGGACCAGTTTTAATGCCGAAACTCGGGGCAGATTTTTGGTATCAGAGCTCCACGGACCCATAATCTCAACTAAAAAACGCCGCAAATTAATTTATCATTGAGAAAAAATGTGTATTTGCGTTGCTTGAGGAGTTGAGCCTTGTCTGCTGGTGCGCCAGCCCTTTGCACAGTGTCCTGAATGTGGGACACAACCAAGGTAAACACACAACTAACGTCCCACACGAGGATACGGCCCAGTTTCAATGTTCACGAAAACATATATAAATACCAATAAATCGACTATGCCTTTTCCATAAGTACCCTCCACAGAATCTAAGCTAAATATAATTTACTAGCTGTGCCCGCGACTTCGTTCGCGTGGACTACATCCTTTCATGGTCGGTTTTACCCCTTCCTCCCCTAATATTCAAACAAAAAGTAGGCTATATTTGAATCCAAGTTTCGAGCTATATTTGTGCCAAATTTCATATCTCTAACTTCAAAAATAAACATTTTTCCATATAAACTTTCAAAGGTGGTATGCCTAATGGTGGTGGTGGTAAACCTATGTCCGTTCTTTAGGTTCAACGTATACCTATACCAAATTTCATCAAAATCGGTTGAGAGGTTTAAGCAGGAAAGCGTAACAGACAGACAGATAGACAGACAGACACACAGACAGACAGACAGAGTTACTTTCGCATTTATAATATTATATATAGTAGGGATATAATATTATAGTAGGGATAATTGTAAATTTGCCATAGCATTTGTAGAGAAACAAATCGTCCATCAGATACAAGCAGGGTTGCTATTGGCATATTCTGGTCGTTGGATTCAAGATCCCCGTCTGGATTTTATGCTTTTTTTACTGCATTTCCACATGAGCGATAAATTTTTCCGCGCTCTGAGATGTTTGCGAAATCTTGATGAAAATGTATCTGAGCTTCGTAAAGGATAACGAGATGAATCATCTTTATAGGAATAAATTCCCTAACGTTAAGCCAGCTAGTCCCGTTTTATGACTTGTGCAACAGAAACTGTTTAATAAATTGGTACATGGGGATTTGAATATGATATACCTAACCATTTATGTAGATTGAATTTACAGCCTTGATTTATTTAAAAACTATTGCACAAAAATGTACAATAGGTGTACCTACTTAATGCTAGGAGCATTCTCTACCAGTCAACCTTTGGGCTAGGTATGCAGAGAGTTTGTTTATTATTAATGTAATTTTTATCTTATCATAATAGTATTTGTAGTTTGACCTCAATATAAGATAAGTATTTAGACGGGTTATTATTACACGTATAAGCAGGTGTCTATCGTAGATTATTCACTAATTTGAAAGGTACATAGATAGCTGATACAGAATCCTGAAGAAAAAATAATTAACACACTTTGGGACCCATTCGTTTTGTCGGCTTGGACCCTGAACATACATCGCATATAGTAGATAGATAGATATACTTTATTGCACAAAACTTTACAGAAATAGGTTTTACAGATTGGTTATAGTACAATTTAGGCGGTCTTATCGCTAGAAAGCGATCTCTTCCAGACAACCTTTAGGTAGAGGAAATAGTAGATGGCGAGAAATGGGTACGGCCGTGCAACATAAATAAAGTTTTATTTCTTAAATTATATTCATAGTCTAGCATGATAAACATACATAAACTCATAGATATATAACATAAATATAATATATATACATATAAACTTACGAAAAGTGATACATAATGCATATTCACATAGATAATAGGTAAGTTTGAATGCTACGTACCTACGTGAACATGCATTTTTTCTACTAAATGATCTAATTCTTAAACAATGGGTGGTGAAACTGCTAAAACAGTTAATCTGGAACCAAAAGCCACCGACCATTTAGGCATAGAGAAAAAACTACTTTAGAGAGTGAATAAAAACTGTAGAGTTAACTATAAACAGAAGCACAGTAATTTACTTTTACATATTACTGCTTTTTTTGTTTTATTTCTCTCTTGTGGACCCCATGTACCTATTCGTTGTTTCATTGACTATCTTGAACATATCTGCTGGCTTGTAAGCATTAAAGATGACATACCTACGACTTGATGATGTTACTTTTTTATTTGGATAAGTCCCGCTCTAGTAAAAATGTTGTTGATAGCAATGGCTTAAGTTAAGTGATAAGATGAGATGAACCTTTAAAACAGAAACGTACTTTATCCGAAACTGTAATTGTTTGCTCAAAAATCACATGCACAACTTTTAAGTACTGTTACAAATAAAGCTTAATATGTTCGCTCTATAGTAAAATGTACTCTATGATTCTATATAATAAGTGCGCCGTACGATGCTTGTTCTGGTGCGCCGGGCTCAAATGGCTGCCATAAGGGAGATTGCAACCGGCCTAGCTTACATCGGATCTACATTTAAATTACATAGTAATAACGAAGGACAGTCGTTTGCTGCAATAGTTTTATTTGTCTATTAAAGAAGTGGGGTTATCATGGACGTATCTAGGGGAGGGTGGAGGCCCCCCTCTGGAAATCTCGCAGAAAATTTATGAACTCGACTAAAAAAAGCGTAAACGGAGACTTAAGTGCAAACTTTTGAATAAACCGCATAGTGAACTAATAGCTAGCACTGTATGTTTTATGTAGGTGTCTTTGTGTAGTGTGTATGATAAGTCAGCTGTGGAGCTGGCCTAAAAATCTGATTTGCCCCCTCCTCCTAGCATGAAGCTCGCTACGTCCATTGGGGCTATTTAAGATTTGTTTATTAACAGATTAGATCAGGGGTCCTAGTCAAGCGGCTGTTGTCGAACATCGATATCAAATCAAAAACTTGATCTATCCGTGGCAGTTCTGATTAATCCATTTTCCCATGGCATCAACCAAAGGCGATGAGAGCGGGACTTTTTAGTTATGAGAGGCATTTGTATTAACATTATATGTATTATCTTGAATTCGAGTGGTCCGCTCCTTTAGAAAGGGGGACTGTGGACACACACGACGCTGCCTTCCCCGAGGAATTGGTATGGCGATTTGACATTTCAAGATCACGTGACTTTCTTTTTTTATCCTAACTGAAAGTGTGATGGTCTGTAACATTGGCCTAATGTAAATTTTACTGCCGCCATTTTGAAGACAAGGGCTTATTCCAGGCTGTACGATACAATTTCATTTTATCCTTGAAAATTTGAACCTGAACCAATTATAACTTCAAATCCTACGTTTCACATTAAAGGCTTTTAGAATTGTTTTGTTAAATAAATTGAAGGAGCGAAGTAACGTCTGTCGTATACTTAGATTTCATTTCAATATCTTAAGATTTTAAAGTTTAGAGAATATAAACATGCATGTCGTTATGTTGATACGTTTTTATCATCCACTGGACAAGTTTGTATGGAAGTTTGTTACTCTTTTACGCAAAAATAAATTAACTGATAGTTAGATTGTAATGAATAAACGTATTAGGTACCGTGCCGATATCAAAAATTATTTCACGATTGGAAAGCTATAATTCATCCTAAGTAACGTAGGCTATATTTATTCCTAGAATAGAATAAGACGAGACTAGTACGAAGGCGTGGGCGGACGCTATTTAGATATCATTTAAGGGGCTTACGTTTATCATTTTACACAATCTTTTTGGACCGATCATTTACCGAATATCGTTTCACCGAACCATACAAAGTTTTATGATTCGGCGAAACAATATTCGGTGAAACGTAGCGTCGGTCGAAAAAGATTCTATAAAATGATATGAGACCTAATTTAAGGGATAAATTTCATCCTGAATTAACGCTTCTTCACAGCAACTTTAGGCTACCTATAAGCTAGAAATTTACACTGTAGCATCAGCAGTTTGATTACCTCTACTAGTGTACCCTATTAATGCAGACTTCGTTAATGATTTGAGTCGATTATAATCGCCAATCTGTTACTAATCAGAATCTCTTGTTCGTCCCCAGAGGGCATTAATTGAGTTGTGGCTTGGTCATCTTCATTACTGTGGCCGCTCCAGTGAACGGCTTATATTGTCATAGATAAACAGACGGGTTAATTAATTGAATGACAGGATTGGTTAGACAAGGGGTTTAACACTTTAGGAATTCTACACTTTGGTTAAAAATTCAATTGGTGAATGGAAGTTTTCGTTTGGAAGTATTTTTTGTAGACCAAAAGAAAACAAATTTTAATAAACCACGGGCCTTTTTATAATAGGTAGTGCTTATAGTGACGATATAAGGGCGGTCAATGTCCAAACTGATACGTTGACTGTAAATATTATAATTTCGCCATATTGTGATGGGGAGTCAGCACTCCCTTAATTTACTAGACATACACAATATTACATACACAATACTTAATTTACTACCATCACCACTATTACATAATTAAATCAAATCCGTTGTCATCGCGATGTGAGATTCCTCTCTTGCTTACCATCAGGCTAGGAGGAGCCAATATACTCCGCTACTATAAAAAAAAAAAACATTTTGCGTCGGGATTCAAAATCAGGTCAAAAGAATCTCATAACTTAATAACTTACTTACTTTACTACTGCCTCCACTATGGAAAGCGGATTCAGTAGGTCTACTACGAAACATATCGGCACCGACCACGGATAGCAATTTTCAATTCTCAAAATCATAACCAACTCACATAGAATGCGAATAAATCGTTAAAAATGAACAAAATATTATTTATACAAACCAAAAACCACCTTAAAATGGGCGAACTTTGGTTTAATCTTCAAAAACGAAAGCTTTCGTTTGTTTGTTTCCTTTTTGGGAATAGACCATCAGTAAATGTTGCAAAGGGCTATAAGCTATCTTATTCATGCAAGTTTCAACTTGGGTCGATTATGATCGCCAATGTGCCACTAATCGCACTTCCGTTGCCTCCTCAAGAGAACAGTAATTGAGTTGCGGCTTGGTCATCTTCATCACCGCTCGCGAACTAACTGGTTAATAGCCACAGTTAAACAGACGGGTTAACTAATTGACTGACACAATTAGTTGATCAAGCCATTAAACACTTGTGGAATTTAACTTTCGATTTAAAAGTGGTTTTAGGAGACGTAAATACTATGGCTTTTTTCGTTGCCGAATAGATAAACCTGTTAGCATTTGTACCGTATCATTTATACACAAAAGGCCTGTTTTAAGCAATTTAATTTAAATTTGATTGGAAGTTTGTTTAAATATTTTGCTGCTTTGTGTTATGGTTCATGGAAAAATAAATTGATGTTAGTTAGTGGGTACATACTTTTTTTCGTAACTTTTAAATAATAGTTTGTTTAGCTAAGTTAAAACTTTCAACGATGAGTTTATTACAAAATATAAGTACCTATGTACCTAAATCCTCTATTCTACTGAGTAAGCGTCTAGGTCTTTTAAGAGGAGAAATGCATTGGTGCACCGTACCCCTGTGGGGAGAAAGGTGCCGTCGTGGAACTCCCCCGCTCTGAAAAGCACGGGGACCTACTCAAACCCCCTCTCGCTACTATCAATGCTTATTGATGGTGCTATGCGGATAGAGCTAAACTACAACGTCTACAACATACCTACATATATGCCGTGTGTGAGATAGGTAGACCTAAGAGGTAAACATTCGCTTAGAAACTTTCAGAGCATCGCTCAGGTTAGTACGAACTTAATCCTACCTAAATCAGGTAGCTTTAGGTACCAGAAATTAGGGGCCTCTGTAACTAGTACGTTGTTATAATGTAGATACCTACTTCAGAGTAAACCAGTGCCTGTGGCTCATTGGCTTACGGTAAGTAAGGTCCGTTTTATTGGACGTCATAACGCTTAGCCACCCATTTTGGCCATATTTGTAAAAGTGGTACGGTATTGTTTGTATCGCTATGCTATTTTATTTCTGGTAAGAAGCTTTTATGCGTATTTCTAAAAATCTGAAGAGTATAAAAAGTAATACTTCTCTTCTTTTTTAAAAGGAGTGAAGCGTATGCCTAATTCTTATTAAAAGTGTTCTAAAGTAAGAGAATATTTACCGATGCTTTTTACAAGGCCCCACGTAAGAGCCACAGGGCGGCTCCACGTGCAGCGTTCCGTCAGAGGGAACCCTCCGCGGCAATGTCCCCCCGCCCCGCCCCTCCGGCACTATCAGACTTCCCTGTTTTAGGAAAGCCTGCCCCAACCCCTATCCTAGCTCCTCAATGGAGAGTCGCTAGACAGACTCCCCAACCCGCCCCGACCGCCAAGGTAGTCAAACCGACGGCAAGCCCCCCCCGCCCCGTTGCCCCGGCCCCGAGGTTCTCATCACCCCCCGCCGGCCCAGCCCCCTCCCTCCTTGAAGATGTAGCGCTAGTCACGCGTTTCTTTGATTTCGTTGATTTCAGCGAGGTCACACGCGTGGCTGGCCTCATTAGGCAAGCCAATGGTATCTCGTCCCAAAGGTCTGAAATAGCCACTTTCCTCACAGATCATCAGATAGATATTCTCCTAGTGCAGGAAACATTTCTAAAACCCGGAACCCGCGATCCTAAAATCGCAAACTACAATCTCGTTAGGAACGATAGGACCACTTCTGCCCTTGGCGGCACCTTAATATATTACAAGAGGGCCCTGTACTGTACGCCTATGGACCCAACTAGCCTCACTTACATCGTAGCCTCAGTCTGCCGGCTGGGCATGACAGGCCACCAGTCCATAGTTCTAGTATCAGCCTACCTCTCTCCAACCAATACAGGTCTCAATCCCAAATTCCTAGTCCGCAGCGACTTAGAAGCACTAATGAGCTTAGGTAGCTCCGTCATAGTGGCGGGCGACCTAAACGCTAAGCACACCGCATGGTGTAGCCATACCTCTAACAGCCGAGGTAAGCTCTTAGAAAGCTTGTCAGAGTCGATGCCGTTCGATGTAATTGCCCCAATGTCCCCCACCCACTACCCTGGAGTGGATAGCCACCGCCCAGATGTCCTAGACATAGCTCTTCTTAAGAATGTCAACTTAAAGTTGCACTCTATAGAAGTGTTCCATGAGCTAGAATCCGATCACAGACCAGTCGTAATGGAGCTGTTTCCCAGAAATGGTACCCCTAATGGGGCTATCCCACCCGAACCCATAGTGAGTGTGGACTGGGCCAGACTGGGCGAAAGTCTTAAGTCTGACAAGTCCCCTCTCCTAGACCAAATTCCAGACATTATTGTCTCTCCTCAAGACACCTTAACGGCAATCGACTCCCTCACGGGGCACGTGCAAAACGTCGTCAGCGACTGTTCGCGGCGGGTCCCATCGACGGCACACCGTCGATGGAACCTGCCGTCGGATGCGCGGGCCTTATTGAGGGAGAAGAACGCCGCCATCAGGGCGTACGACACTTATCCCACTGAGTCGAACCGGGTCCGAATGCGCACTTTGCAGCGAGCTGTAAAGCGACGCATACAAGAGCTTCGGAACACCCAGTGGGATAAACTGTTGGGCGACCTAGACCCCAATCAGTTCGCTTTCTGGAAGCTAGCCAGAAAGCTTAGATCCGACAACACAGCTACGACCCCCCCTCTTAACCGGCCTAACCAGCCGCCAGCTTTTGAGGACGAGGAGAAGTCGGAGTGCCTAGCCGACAGCCTCGAGGCCCAATGCTCACCCAGTACACTGCCAACCCAAGTCCGAACCGTCCAGCTACAGACCGATCAGCCTTCTGTGTACGATTGGTAAACTCTATGAGCGAATCATCTACACGAAGCTTAGCCCTTTCGACTATCGCGCAGTACCTTAAGCAATGCTCTTCCCGTTACTTCGACTCTGCCCCCCATCATTCGAATAGTCTAGTGGTCTCGGCCGCTGACTATGTCCCTTCCGTAGTCCGCCCACGTAAACGTAGGCCTAGGAACGTACTATTAGATCCCGACGACGCCATAACGATCGCCATGGCCGACGCTAAACAGCTCGCGACACAGATCATCGATGGCATCCGCGACATTGAAGTTAGGGCCAATGACAATGGCTTGTTTCCACAATCGTGGAAACAAGCCATTGTCATTGGTATTCCAAAACCCGGCAAACCCAAGTCCGAACCGTCCAGCTACAGACCGATCAGCCTTCTGTGTACGATTGGTAAACTCTATGAGCGAATCATCTACACGAGGCTTAGGGATTTCGCCCACGAGCGCAATCTCATCCCAGAGACCCAATTCGGCTTTCGAGCCAAACACTCATGTGTCCAACAAGTGCATCGCATAGTAGAGCATGTACTTGATAGTTTCAACCGACCCCACCCCCGCACAACGGGAGCGCTATTCTTAGATGTGGCAAAAGCGTTTGACAAAGTCTGGCACAACGGCTTAATATTTAAGCTATTCCAACTAGAAGTGCCAGACCGTCTCGTGCTCATCATACGAGACTTTCTGTCAAACCGCGAATTTCGCTACAGAGTGGAGGGTACTCTATCCTCCCCCCATCCCATCATAGCCGGAGTCCCCCAAGGCTCTGTGCTCTGCCCCATTCTGTTCGTGCTGTACACCAGCGACTTCCCTACATTTGAGATCCCAAAACCTTTAGTGGCACATGTCGCTCTGTTCGCGGACGACACGGCCATCTATTGCTCCTCCCGCACTCCCGGTCCCATTATCCGAACGCTCCAACGCTCCGCCGACATTTTCGGCGAGTGGTTCAGGAAATGGCGTATCGAAGTGAACCCAGACAAAAGTGCAGCCGTTCTTTTCAAACGGTATGCGCCCTTCCCCCCGAAACACCCCCCGGTCACCCTATTCGGCCGACCGATCCCCTGGGAACGAAAGGTCCGTTACTTGGGTGTAACCCTCGATGCCGGACTGACCTTTCACAGTCACGTCAAAACAGTTAGGGATCGCGCCGCGTTCGCCCTCGGCAGGCTTCATGGCCTAATCAATAAGCATAGTAAAATGTCCCTTAGAAATAAGGTGAGACTTTACGTCACTTGCATTCGCCCGATCATGACATACGCCAGCGTCGTGTTCGCACACGCTCCCCCACCACGATCCGAAGGCTTCAAACCCTTCAAAATAAGTTCATGCGTAAGGCTACAGGTGCCCCCTGGTATTTTGGCAACGAAAACCTCCACATTGACTTAGGTCTGCCGACTATCGCGCAGTACCTTAAGCAATGCTCTTCCCGTTACTTCGACTCTGCCCCCCATCATTCGAATAGTCTAGTGGTCTCGGCCGCTGACTATGTCCCTTCCGTAGTCCGCCCACGTAAACGTAGGCCTAGGAACGTACTATTAGATCCCGACGACGCCATAACGATCGCCATGGCCGACGCTAAACAGCTCGCGACACAGCACACTTCACACCGACCGCTATTCCGTCCTCGACGGCGAGGACGCACGACGCGACCCCTCCTAGCAGTAGGGCCCCTTTCACGATACCGGCACGTGCCGGGACGCTTCTCCCCCCCAAGGTACGTTAGGTTACCATCTCCCAACAACGGCCCGAGCCGAGGTCCGAGTCCCGCTATGGGGCGCCCTCAGGCAGTTGTTTAAATTTTTAGGGGTGTGAGCCCTCCGCTCCCCCGCAAGCCCGGTGAAGATGAAAAGGCCATCTGCGGCCATCATCAATTGTCAATTAGAAAAAAAAAAAGACCGGAGCAGTATTGAATTAGCGATACAAGTGATTACTTCGAAAGCGATTTTGAAGTGCGACTTGGGAGCGATTGTTGTTTTAATTCGTGCATTTTAAGGTTGTAATTAGTGGCGTTCAATTAAAGTGTGACTTTTGGTAATTTTTATCGGCTGTTTTTATTGTCACGAACCCGAAGCGCGTAACAATTGGTGTCAGAAGTGGGATTTAAATTATGCCGATTTTACCTAAAGACGACACGGAGGGTATCCGTACCCGGAGTCAACGCCAACTGGAGACGAACCAGAGACGTTTTGGTGGAGCTTTGCCGCAGGAATCGGAGAGCCAGTTATTAACCACGGAGGCTGGCCCGTCCACAGCAACACCAGCAGCATCGGCTGCACCAGACCTTGCTGCTCTGATGATGATGCTGCAGGAGCAGTCACGTCGGCTGGAAGAACAGCTCCAGCGGGACAAGGAGGAACAGGCTAGCCGACAGGAGGATTAGGCTCGCCGCCAGGAGGAACAGGCTCGCCGCCAGGAGGAACAGGCTCGTCGGTTGGAAGAACAGCTTCAGCGGGATAAGGAGGAACAGGCTCGCCGCCAGGAGGAACAGGCTCGTCGCCAAGAAGAGCAGATGCTTCTTTTGAAGCATCGATGGCATCCGCGACATTGAAGTTAGGGCTGCTGTAAGGCTCGGGCACCACGAGACGCTAAAGGATGCCTTGGCCCATTCCCTGGAAGTGGAAGCTGCGCGACATGATCATCGATTCCATTGCGTCAGGGAGGTTGTAGCGGCTACAGTTCGGCACTGCAATAAAGGATACCGCCCTAGATGCTACGGCTGTGGGGAAAGGGGCCACCTTCGATCCAGTTGCCTTAAGCGAACTGCAGAAAGAGAACTACGGCTACCTGCAGACCTGATCATCAGAATACCACCTGATGCTCCAGGCAGTATAATCGATTATGCGAATAACTGGCGGTACAAAATAAATGACATTTGTGAGCACGTCAGACAATCGGGCCAGAAAATGTCTGGAAAGATGAAAACCCCTTGTGACCGCAAAGTGAACAGTAGAGTGTTCGACGAGGGTCCACAGATGAGGTTGCGCAATCCAGTCCACAGCAGAGGGAGATCTCCTGGGCTTCAGTCTAGATGGGAGGGACCGTACCGGATTGGGACTGGGGGCAATGACGTCACCTACCGGAAACAGAAAGCTGCAAGAGGCACTCCTAAGATTGTCCATGCGGAGAGATTGGCGCGTTATTATGGAGCCTATAATGCTCGGGACGAGCATGTCTTAGGAGGGGGCAGTGTTACGCGCCACGATCGATGGCGTTCTAGTAAACAGCGCCATCTAGTTTGGAAAGGCGGGACTTCAGAACGCCAGAATTTACTAGAACTATGGCCTTGACCGAGCGTACGGCCGGTCAAGGCCGGACTGCGCGCGAATGTTCCGGATGTTTCTGCGTTGGAAGGTTCGGGAACGGCCGCGGCAATATAATAGGCCGGGATTCAGCGCGACCGGAGCAGTATTGAATTAACGATACAAGTGATTACTTCGAAAGCGATTTTGAAGTGCGACTTGGGAGCGATTGTTGTTTTAATTCGTGCATTTTAAGGTTGTAATTAGTGGCGTTCAATTAAAGTGTGACTTTTGGTAATTTTTATCGGCTGTTTTTATTGTCACGAACCCGAAGCTCGTAACAATATGAATTAAATAATTACACGGATATGACGCAAATGTTGTCCGTAATTTCGATCGCCTTATTTTAGAAAAAAAAAATCCTATATATATGTTAATCTATCCAGTTTGCTTGGAAGAGTATCAAGACATCCATACAAACTTTATCATCTAGTTGGTCTACAGTTTTAAAGAAGGTACCATTGTTATCTTAAAGGTACTCATTTACAAAACGACGGAATCAGATTCGAATTTGGAAACTATGTTTTTCCTCTTTATGAAAACAAAAAAAAATAATGGATAGAGACCAAATAAAGGAGGCCGGGAGCCTTTCGATTCCCGAGTCGAATAATAGAAATGTTTAGAACTTTTCGAACATACCTCGGGTTGTGATTAACAACCCGCATTTGACGTAGTTTGTGATTAAATCAGTGTCCATTGTTGCAACGATCACTAGTTTCAATGATGGAGGCGTTTGATCTGCAATTGGACTAATACCAAATGTTGTATATAAATAGTATATAAATTCAGTTTATTATATTAATAGGATTGCAAAAAAATATTTAAGTTAGAACATACCCAGTTAGATAGATCATTTATTAATAAAAAAAAAACAAAATAAATGTACAAAAGAGTACCATAAAACTATCTTTCTTAGTTTGTCTGTGGGCTCAAGGAGTCTACAAAAATATCTTGCTGATCCTCATGGGAAACGTTTGTACCTAGGTACCTATCATTTTTTGGACCCCCACCCAACAGTCTCATAAATATAATTTGGCATAGAGGTAGGTATGTGTGTATATTTTTTTTTGTCTTCTGTCTGATGTTTAAATGTAAATGATTTAACAGGTAATTTTTATCGCTGACCGCTTCATGAACATTTCCCAATTTTAGATATTAAGGGTACCTATAATTCCCACCAAAAATGGTCTGTCTGTCAATTGCGGTAAAGTTTGACGTGTAATTATAACTTGGGCGTTCCAACAGCTAGCGAATAAATGATATCAATGGGATAATTGGAAAGCCGATCGCTTTCCCAAAACACCGAATGAATGCTTAATACGACGTTTAAAGCTATTAAAACGATAGTTTAATGTAGCTGTTTGCTGTGGGATTCGCTAATAGGTTTGATTACTAGCGAATAACTCACAGCTTTGTTTCATTTGAAATGATCTACACGAATACAACCGACCTCAAATGAAACCAATCAATCTGTCAACTTTTCGTCAAAATTCATGGATTATTCGCTCTTGATTGTTTGAAGTGCCTGAGATACGGCGTTCAATCAAAGAAATAAACTCTTCAGCTTTACAATAATAGTAAAGATTTTAATTTTACGATTTCACTGCTACATTTTTGACACAATTTACAATTGGAATAGGTAAGTCTTGAAGTATCAAGAACTAAAACCCTGCACTCATACTGCATAATGAAGTAAAAGTAACTGTACCCACCCTTTTCGTTAGCGTTAAACCTCGCCAACGGTTGACTATTACCGACTTAATACATTTTATAACGAGATACACTTACTTAAAAATATGTAAAGTCTTGAAAAATGCAGTATTAAACTTTTGCTGCTTGCCAGATGCTGAACATATGTATATGAATAACTAGCTTTTGCCCGCGACTTCGTCCGCGTGGCGTGTTATTGTGTCATTTCAGTATTTTTCTCGGTGTGTGTCGAATGTAAATAATAATGAATGTTGCATTCAAAAATTTTAAAATCTAATTTTAAGTTACCACCTTGTAAACACTAAAGATGCAATAAAAATATTGAGTATTGAGTATTGAGTACTAAAAAATTTCAAGCCTCTAACTCGCGGTACAAAAGTTTTTCCCGCTATTCCCGTTCCCATGGGAATTTTGGAAAATCCAATCATGACTTAACTTTGCATTCACTAAGGTATATGCATGTCAAATTTCAATCATCTAACTTACGCGGTTTAGATTTTTTCATACAAAAGTATTTTCCCGCTAACTCCCGTTCCCGTGGGAATTTCTCAAAATACAGCCATAACTAAACTTTATATTTACTAAGGTACCTGCATGCCAAATTTTAAGCGTCTAACTTAAGCGGTTTAGATTTTTCATACAAAAGGATTTTCCCGCTAATTCCCGTTCCCGTGGGAATTTCGGGAATTCCTTTCTTAGTGCACCCCTACGGTACCTAAGCTACTTCCCTTCCAAATTTCAAGTGCCTACGTTTAGCCGTTTGGGCTGTGCGTTGATATGTCAGTCAGTCAGTCAGTCAGTCAGTTTCTCCTTTTATATATATAGATAACTTCTTAACCGAACGTTTGATGTTTTTATAGCCGTTAAAATACTAGTTTGATTAAAATCAGAAGCTTTTTTAATAATATGCAGACAAGGTGAATTTGGAAACTTAGGTATCCTTTGGCCACGTGTTACAAGCACCACCCTTAACGATGTTTTATGACTTGTCCATTGCATACATGATGTTTTCTGACTTTCCGAACAGATGAAAAAATTTACGTAAGGAATGTTATAGCGTTGTGTATGTGTATTGTAATACCTACTACCTATAAAGCGTTGAAAATATAAAACAGTATTTTCGGTATTTCCAAGTTTGAGAAATTTGCGGAAGAAAAGTTTGCGGAGTGAAAGACGAAAGTGGTAGAAAGTTTTGTCAAAATTACGTCGTCGATTGGACAGTAAATTCGGAGGAAAAATATTGGGATCGGGGGAATTTTCTTCATAAAAGAAGTAACTTCCTTCCATCAGCTTCTCATCGATAATATTTCCAACATGCCCCAGGTTTGCATCATCCCCTTTAACTTTAAAAACATTTTATTAATCATCTAAAAGGAACAAACAAATTCGACCCATACTCCAAGACTCTAATGATAAGTAAATAATAATCAAAGACAAGTGACTCGACACCAATTAGGTGTAATGAATATCTCGGTATATATTCATTATATCCAGTGATATAAATACACTATTTTCATCAGTATTTGGCATTTTCAGCAATGTTAGAGTTCTTCTATGTACGTCCAATGACATCTAAATCAGAACGAACACCGTAGCACAGTATTTTCTAGTCTGGACTCAATCAGGAAGACCCTTACGTTTATAATTGGAAACCCTGAAACACTAATGTACGTCGCCTGCTTAAATATAGATACCCAGTCTTAACAATAAATAATCTAACTTTTTTGCAGAGGTTATATGACATACTTTTAAAAACTCTTATCTCTAATACTTTTAAAATGTATAAATCATAATCAATTTATTCACAGAGGTTACAAATAACGCTTACATTAAAAGACTTAATAGAAACCAAATTTTGTAGGTTTCTCAAGTAAAAATCGGAACACAGCGTTTATTTCATAGCAAAAGCAAAACGTCTGGTCAACTACAATCATGTTTCGTCGCCAGTTTGATGATTAAGGCCGTTCTACTGTCGGTTTGGAACCAATAAATGTCATTCAACTGTCGGTATGAAACCAATTTCTTTAGTTTAGAATGTAACGAAAATACTTGTTCGTGAAACGATTTATTTATTAACTCGAATCGCGTCTATGTGAGGTACGCGAATGCCGCATATTTCATGCGTGTGCACTACACGGCGCGCTGTGTCGCTTCCCAACACGTAGCGGGAAATGTGTTGTCTAATTAAACGGTTCGTTTGAGCGCCGCGTAAATTTAACGAGTTTACTGGTGGTTTGGTATTAATTTCCTTATCATCTTATCATGACGACCTCCGTAGCCGAGAGGCGAGCGGGCCGAAGTTCGGCGTTGCGCCATCTCTGAGGTCCCGGGTTCGATCCCCGGTCGGGTCAATATGGGAAACGAACTTTTCTATATTGTCTCGGGTCTGGGTGTTGTGGTACCGTCGTTGTTTCTGATTTCTGTAACACAAGTGCTTAAGCTACTTACCGCAGAATCAGAGCAATGTATGTGATGTTGTCCAATATTTATATTTATATTATTTATATATTTATCTGATTTTTAATTTTGACTACAAGGTAATCCAATAGCCGATGCCACATTGTTCGAGCTTGCGACCGATGCTGGCTACACGCTGCGGTCTGTTGCCTTATTTTTCACTAGTCACGGGAAAAAGTTAGTTTTTAACATGAAATCAGATTACAAAAAAGTAAGATTGCCATTTTTTTTCTTGCCATTATGTATTGCTTACACAAATACTACTTAAGACGGATGAGAGTAGCCGAAAATCAAGCGAAGTGTCGAACTTTTTGAAAAGGCCTATGTCCAGCTGTGGACTGCAACAGGCTGATGATGATGATGATGAAATACTACTTGTGTGAGCAAGATACTCGGCAATACTCTAACGAAACGAATTCGATATCGCCACATGGCATTTCATTTATCTAGTCTGGAAGGATAATATTTTAAGACGGTTGGATGCCCCAAATTTCACGCGTCTCGTCTCGTCCCGTCTCGGGAAGTGTGTTGTCTCATTATCCGGCTCGTTTGAGCGGCGCTTAACTTAATGAGCTCACAGGTGGTTTGGTTTCTTGATTTTATGAAATTGATGAAGGCTGAAAGTATCAAGACGTGACGGATGACGATATCGTGTCAAGGATAGGTTTGTCGCGTTTCTGTAAGGCGTTGGAAATGTTTGCCCAGTCGTGTATCGTCGGCTTACTTGCGGTACTGCGAAAAAGAAACTTTGCTTATGGATGGATTACAATCCATCCATAAGCAAAGTTTCTTTTCTGGCATACATGCCAGCCCCAATAGTGTCCGGTAGACCATCTCACATTCAAATGTTAAAATATATAACCAATCAACTGACGTCTTTGGTAGGAGACTGAGTCAAATGTTTAGGTACTATCTGTTAGCCGCGACTGCGGTTGCGTTATTTCAAGATAAACGTATTCTTTATGTTATTCTCGTATTTCTACCAAATTGTTTCCTCTTGTTATATTACTACCAAATTTTAGCCAAATAATTTAGTCTTTTCTGCGAAAAAGAGTACATACATACATCCTGACGTCCATACGTCCAGGCATTCTTAAAAACTTTGTTTATAATAATAGTAGACTGTAGGTTACTGTAACTTATTTAAAATAAATAAATGCGCCAGACAATCACACCAATCACCTGGTCTCAATCTAAGATTTTCCCTTGTACTATGAATACCAGACAACGGATACCAACTGGGGGCGTCCCATCCCACTCTAGTCAATTTAGAAAAGTTAATTTTCCAAATAGAACCCGGAAATCGAACCCGGGACTTTTCGCGCTTTGGCCGCCTACCTGACCCATGCGCCACCGATGTCACATTTCTCCTATTGCTAACATATATTAAACTATGGTATTTGTAACAAATTCCATCCATGTTATGTATAAATCAATAAGAATCATTATTATTATGGCAAATCTTAAGGCCTGAATAGACAAGAAAAAAATATCTATCGTTGATTCTTAAATTGTCTCGACCAAAATGACTAACATTTTAATTTTGGTCCAGATATAAAAATACATATATACCGGTATATATACATATATATCGGTACATCGAAGCGTTGAAGTGTTTGTATAGAAACGCCACCATGTCAGTTCGAATCCAAGATAGAGGCACGAGACCGATCCCACTGCAGAAAGGTGTCAGACAGGGGGACGTAATTTCCCCGAAACTGTTCACCGCTGCATTGGAGGACGTCTTCAAGCTTCTCGATTGGACCGGACTCGGCATCAACATCAATGGCGAATACATCACTCACCTTCGATTCGCAGACGATATCGTGGTCATGGCAGAATCCCTGGAGGACCTTGGCACAATGCTCAATGACCTCAGCAGTGTTTCCCAACGGGTTGGTTTACGGATGAACATGGATAAAACCAAGGTAATGTTCAATGTCCATGTGACTCCGGCACCAGTATCTGTTGGGAATGCGATTCTCGAAGTTGTCGATCATTACGTCTATCTGGGACAAACTATCCAGTTAGGCAAATCCAACTTCGAGAAAGAGGTCAACCGACGAATCCAACTCGGCTGGGCAGCGTTCGGGAAGCTTAGGCATATCCTCACGTCCAAAATTCCCCAGTGCCTGAAGAGAAAGGTCTATGACCAATGTGTGTTACCAGTGATGACTTACGGAACTGAGACGTGGTCTCTGAATGTTGGCCTCATAACGAAGCTCGAAGTTGCGCAGCGTGCTATGGAGAGGGCTATGCTCGGCGTTCCCTACATGATCGGATCCGTAATACGGAGATCCGTAGAAGGACCGGTGTATCCGACATAGCCCGAAGAGTTAGCACGCTGAAGTGGCAATGGGCAGGCCACATCGCTCGTAGGACCGACGACCGTTGGGTAAAGAGGGTCCTCGAGTGGCGACCACGTACCGGACGACGCAGCGTGGGGCGGCCACCAACACGATGGACTGACGACATCGTCAGATGTGCGGGGAGCCGCTGGATGCAGATAGCGCAGGACCGCGCGTTGTGGCGTTCTGTAGGGGAGGCCTATGTCCAGCAGTGGACAAAGAGAGGCTGATGGATGGATGGATGGATATAAAAATTAAAGGTAATCCAAAAATAATTTTGAAACACTTATGCTTCTAGTATAATCAAGGCAAACTAAATTGGCGTGTTTCCTTTTAATGCCAGAAAAGTAAAAACTGTCTCATTATGGGCAATGAGGTTGGATACAAGCCTGAAACATTAGAACTACTGCCAACTCGTCCGATTCTTGCGGAATCGCATTGAAGGAAAAATCGGCTGGGGTCAATAATTGAGAAATTTCACAAAATGTAGTACCTAATAATCTTACGTATTTAATTATAACTTACGTAACGAGATATATAACGAGATACATAACGTAAAATACTAGTACATTTTGTTAAATTTGGATGAATGGATATTAGAGATAAAAAAATATAGGACAACATCACATAGGTACATTGCTCTGATTCTGTGGTAAGTACATTAAGCACTTGTGTTACAGAAATCAGAAACAACGACGGTACCACAACACTCAGAGCCGAGACAATATAGAAAAGTTCGTTTCCCATATTGACCCGACCGGGGATCGAACCCGGGACCTCAGAGATAGCGCAACCCCAAAGTCCAGCCGCTCGCCTCTCAGCTACGGAGGCTGTTATGTTGATACTCTTTCAAATAGATCTTTGTTACCTACTCTTTCACGATAATCTACTGAATGGCCTTGGATGAAGTTTGTTAACTAGACAAATTAGATACTAGAATAATGTATTAAATACTTTTTTTCACAAAATAACGAGATCAGAAGACCGCAGCCAAATAACAATCACTTCTGTGTTGTTGTGTTCCTGCGTGTGAGTAAGGTTTCCAGAACTCCTGGGGGGTGCTACATTAGTAGCAGGGGTCAAGCCTTCAAGGTAAGGGCGACAAGTCCAGTAACATATTTATTATGCTGTACTTGTCACCCTTAAGTTACGACCTCATTACCACTTAACATCAGGTGGGATGAGGTCAATCTTGAAGTGCAATATAAAAAAAAAAGATCAAAGTCGTGGACAACGATTCTTACCTAACTTACTAATATCATAAACGCGTTATTTTCTAAGAATATACGTATGTCAAGGTAAGGGCGAAAAGTCCAGTAACAGCTATTATTATGCTGTACTTGTCGCTCTTAGAGGGACCCCACACTAGCGTCTTTCGAGCGTCAGCGTCTTGCCGCGCCAACGTTGTTTGGGCGTTGCGTCGACGCGGCGCCTGCTCAGCGTCGACGCGGCGCCCGCTCAGCGTCGACGCGGCGCCCGCCCAGCGTCGGCGCGGCGTTTGAGCGGCGCTTGCGCTGGGCGTCCTCTGCACATCGCGTTCGAGCGTCGCACCGCGCTGACGTCATGTACAGTTATTTCGAAAATGGAAATGTAAGATTTGAATAACGCACAATATAATGTTTGATATTGCAGTGATAAATTAATGCTTTCAACTTGTAAAGGAAAAAATATATTTTACCTATTTGACACATGGCACGAAAAGGCAACTTTAGCATTTATTTTCTCGAAAACTAAAAGTACTTAATTGAAAATGGGTTTCTTCGGCAATATGAGCTAGTATTTTAAGCTACATCCATATTTGCTATCAGCTAAAAAGTCTTCTACCTACTGATTCTAAAACACGGGCGGGCCGAAACAATTGAGTTGATCATTGTACTGTTGTCAAAATAAACGCTGCGGCACGCGTCGGGCCGGCGCGGCGCCTGTGGAGCGCAGTCCTGGCGTTCGTCATTTCGACCGCGCCGCTGCGCAAGCGTTGCGTCGGCGCCGCGTCGACGTTGCGTCGACGCCGCGTCGGCGTTGCGTCGACGTCGACGCTCAAAGAACGCTAGTGTGGGGTTACGCTTAAGCTAGGACCTCATCACCATTTAACATCAGGTGGGATGAAGTCAATCTAGAAGTGCAATATAAAGATAATGAGTGGATTTGAATAAAATTTGGCAGAAAGATATATGAGATACTAGATTTTTATAAAAAAAAATATCCTGTAAATTCGTAGGTAACAATTAGTTATTTCATTAATGTTTGTTATGCGTGAGGAGTATCAAAACTAGCAAATGCGCAACGATTTTTGTTCAGAACATTCCAGAACAAGTCTTTGCATTCATTTTGAATATGCATAAGTTATTTGTAACAAATATTAATTAACAAATTGATTTTGATTATGAATTGTTCAATTACAACGGCCTTATCAATATCATCAGGCCATAGACCAATATATTGGCTTAGTAAGTAGGTAAGCTTACAAGATGATATTAACATATTATTAAGGTAACGCACATAATCTTATGCTGTTCATAGCATATTCAATACCCATAGAATAGAATAGAATAGAATAGAAAATATCTTTATTCATGTAAGCTTTACAAAAGCACTTATGAATCGTCAGTACAAATAAAGTAGGTATTCTACCGCCGTGTTCGGAATGTTAATCATGTCGAGAAGAACCGGCATAAAATATATTAATAGTAATTGCTCTAGCAATATGCTCCTATAACTTACTCAATTAGGTATGCCGAAATATAACCAAAATATCTGCCTGTATCTTTTACCTTCATCCTTAGTTTACACATTCAAAGAGGTAGCTTATCATAGTTTGACCTAGTTTACATGTTACTTTTAACCGACATCGGTGCCAATTCTGTCGCCTTAAATAAGGTGATTTTATTCTAGCATATTGCGTCTACTATTCATCACAGAAATGGGGGCCAAGCGTAATGGTGGTTTATACGTTTAAAACGTATGGGTTGATGTTTCTAGATCACGTGAACTAACATATGATAACTGCCACTTAGAATGGATTAAAATGGTACTTCTTTTTTCTATTTATTAAGTTCTGTAAAGAACATATAACAGCTCAAGAAAATATATTACTTTCTGCGAACAGAATCGGCAACATTTGCTTTCGACTAATTAAACAGCGCCTGCTCAGTGCCAGAGAAGTGAACAAAAAACTTCAATTTGTGGACTTACAACAAAGTCAGGTGACGCAAACACGGACTAATTCGGGTAGGTGGCGCAGCAAACGCGAAAATTAATTAAAGGACGGCACAATGCTCGTTTAAAGTTGCCGGGTCGCAACTCCGGCTAGAGATTAATTCACTACAGTTATTTCACTAGAATCCCACGGATAAATCACTTTGCAACAAGCTACGTTAGACAAAGAGCGACTGAAGTTGGCGTGTGCACTTGCCCTCCCCTTATTAATGCTAGAAAAAATAGAAGGTAGGCCTAAGGCATACCTACGTCACGAATTGAAGTCTATTCGAAATCCGGATTACGTCTACTCTGCTGAGTGTGACTATCACAGTGGTCGCTTTTGTACCATTAAAATTTTATAGGTATCCATCGCTTCACCTCATGCAATGCACAAACATAGTGAAGCAAGAAAATGTTTACGTGGAATATTACTGAAAATCATTTTAGGTCATTGAAACTCTAAATCACACAACCCAATATAGTGCAAAATCACTTTTTTATATCAATCTGTGTCCTTCGATGCAGACTTTATCTTCCGTGGCTTATATTCTATGTGGCCTTAGCAATTTGTGTTTCACTTATAGCGGAGACGGGTCTTACATGATAATATTTCTTGTTAGCAAGATGTGAAAAGGGATAACGCGCGTAGGGTGAGATGTAATTTACTCGCTATTATTATTCTATTAGCTAACTAGCTCGTTCTGTAATTAGTATTTCATCAGATGCTTACATCTCAAACAATATTTTATTAAAAGATACTTGTTCAGAATGTTTATGAGAATAAAGCAGAAAGGAAATAGTTTTGGCAGTGGTCCAATAGTAATTAAACTCTAAATAATATGTTATAATAGTTTCATGTAGCCCATCATTCCATTATAATTTTATCACAAAGTACCACGATGTAATCTTCGTTTTCTTTTTATTTTAATGGCAACTAAGCTTCTTAAACGGAGTTGATCATTGCCTGTATCACACGGTGTATGAAATATGGTGTTCGGTGCTTTACAACTTTCAGAGGATTCCGTGGAAGCCATATCCAGTAGCTTATACTGTTTCAAGGCACCATCGGGTTTGAGCAGGCAGCGACTTGATACTCGAAGAGCATTTGAATGCGGTCCACTTTCTAGATCATTATTTTAATGATTCACTATAAACGTACAAATAGATACTTAATTTATATTTTAAAGGTCACAAGCGTATACATAAAAACCATTTAATTATCCGACCAGATGTACCCATCGAGTTTCCGCATAAAAGAAGTAGCTGCTTGTCGCCGAGTGAGGTCTGTCGACGATAGTCAAACACAGCGCGATGTATCGCTCGTTAGCGACGAAATGATTTATTGTTCTCTCCGCGCATATACTCCACTGAATGTGACACTCACATTTATAATCAAATGGCGACCGCAAGCAGAAAAATGCTTTATTGCTCATAAAGACGTTTACCGTTAGAGCTTTACAAAGAATGGTCGTGGACCACTTTTTTCCGTAAAGTCTTCTATGTTCCACAAATATTTCTAAATTTAATTGAGCACTGATGATAACGATCGAAACACTAATTTTAGATTCATAGTTTTGTTGCAATCTTGTGGTTCTTTAGCCCATACGCAAAATAAAAAAAATCCTATTGGTGCCTCTTAAAAAATGTCTGGATGTCAGTCTAGACTTTCCGTGTAAATTTATCTAGATGATAGTAAAAATCTTGCGCGCTTTAGGAGGACTGAGCGGACATACAGACCAGACAAACGGGAAAAGAAACTTTATGCGTACAGATATATATTATATATACATATATATATTTGTCACTGACATACATATTCCAACCATTTTGATGAAATTAAAGAAAACGTGCGTGTAGGTACTGCACATTGGTATCTATCTGTATTACGAGTATAAAATATGACTTACCACGCTAAGGATGTACCCAGTAGTACCGATGAGGGGTACTCCCCTCATCGGTGTTTTTTTAAATATTCGTCTGATGGGGCTTACTATGGTAAACGTCCATTTATTAGTTATGTTATTAAGTTAAAACTTGCCAACGTTTCCAAAACTGCCGTTTACTTTCAAAAATTTTAAAATGAGTACATACCATTTTAAGCTTCTAGCTTATAGTGATCGAGCTATAATAGGAACAGTAGTATTTATCATAAATCTTAGAGAATCCAATTTATCACACATCCTAGAATATATACATAGTTCAGACTCGTAGATGAACAACGCTTCCATCCTAATTTTGGTGTGATTGTTTAAATGCCTTACCCGAATAAACACATCCGCTAGCTTGCTAGCTAAAGAAATAATAAGTAAGATTTCTTTTCGAAAAAAAGCCTAAATTATGGACTTTGGTAGGCAAAATTGGAATTGTGGAATACATAATTTGAACTGAGACGATTCCCTTTTTGCCGACCATGATGAAAACTTAACCACTAACGAATTAGAGTGTTCCAAAGTGCCTGCCATTATTATGACCTTAGATTTACGATCATACAATGTGAGAGACGTTGGCTGTTAAAACGTTTTTTTGTGACACTATAGAGAGAAAAGGGAATGAAGTTTGGACTAAATTAATTACCGTAATAGAATAGGTAATTCCAGTGGTAATAACGGAGATCTAATTACATCTAATCTAGCAGTAACTGAGATGGATGCCCACAAAATAATGAATGTGAAAACAAAGAGTGTACTTACGGTACGCCGTGGAATGGATAATATTTATTAGGAATAAATTATTATTTTTTTTAGAGTGAAATGTTTTAATAATCAAATACTACTACCTATTTAATACTCTCGACTAAAATAATTACTTTAATAATTATTTTTAAACTTTTTATCGCTTAACTATTGAACATGACGTCATAAAATGGTGTGCAGTTAGTAAGGAAGGACCTAAAGTAATCAATATAATATTTTGTTAAAAACACCAGTGTGAAAAACACCAATTCTTTAAGTGTTTAAACACACGAAGTACAAAACGATAACTGGTGCAAAAAACTGAATAGAATATATTGGTTGGATCATGTGCATTTGCTATAAATTTGATATTCTTTGCGGCTTTTTTGGGACACCTCCCTTTAATCGTGGTTTTATGGGAAAATATGTCAAGGATTTTTGTCAACAGTAGTTACGCGTCTGTAGAGATAGATCACCAACCTATTCAAATCTGTCTAATTTAATATTTTGGGTATTCTACTTAAGTTAGAATTTAATCTATCAAATAACGATATGCTACAATGATGATATGCCAAGGCGTATGGCTAGTTATCTCACCATAGAGGTAACACAAAAGACTTGAGCAGTAAAAGAAAAAAAAACACCTATGTCACTTCTAGTTAAGTTCTGCATACATCCGTTGTCCTCAGTCTCGTTAAGCAGTACATTAACCGCGCGGACACCGATGCAAAGTTTTTGCGCGAATGAAAAAGTTCCAACCTTGTTGGCACGTCTACTTCAACACTCTGTGTTTCATGGCCCATCCAGCACAGGCCACACATGAATAGCCTTAATTGGGTACGGCCTAATGATTTTGAACAAGAAATATGAAAAAGTTCCGTTTTGAAAAATAGGGGTCTGTGATTAAGCACGACGACCCTGTAATGATAAGGGCAAAGGGCACATTGTGCTGATGGACTTATATAAAATTTAAATTAGAGGTTGGTTTTTAAAAAACGTTATGTCGGGAAAATTTAGGACAATCTCAACTAATATTATATAAGTATTCAAAATAAATTACCTTTTTTGAATGCCGGGTTAACTTCTGACTTATCCAAAGGTGGTTTATTCAGCGACACATCCAATTTATGAAACTTTAACTTAATATCAGTTTTCTGATATTACTAAAAAGGTAAACTCACTGTTTATATTTTGTTTGGCGCGATTTATTTATTTTATGATGGATCTAGATTTTTGTGATATTCGTGAGGCGCAATTAAACTTTAAATAGTTAAAAGAAATAGGAAGTGTAGGATTCGAACCTACGACCTTCAACCATGACCACAAGTTATCGTAGGCGTATTTTTTTCTGTCATATTAACCTCTTAGCCTTCGGTTAAAGCCCTTGGTCGTATGAGGTAAGAAATACCAATAATAAATTTTAAAAGCCTGCATTTGTACTTTTCCTCGATGTTAATCTTTTAGTTTTAAAAGCTACAGCGAGTCTAAAATTTTCTTCAGGTAATTACAAAAAAAATACTTACTACTAGAAATAGGACACCAACCTTTTAATTCATTCTTAATTCTAATCATCAATATGTCTTATTTCGTATCTCCAAATTCCTAGAGACACGAAGGATGATTTTGCCTCACAGGACACTAAACAAAAGCTAGTCAAATAACACAAAATATTATCACCATTTAAATATCGTAGATATCTGTTAATAGTACAAGCTTAAGTAAGTAGTTCTAAACATATTCGGCAGAGGGCACTTACCGGAGGCTAACGATTGATACAGCAGAAAAATTTCATCAACTACGATAACTTGCGGTTAGCTCAGTTGGAAGAGCAGCACGCGCGATACGTGAAGGTCGTGGGTTCGATTCCCGCATCGCAAAGGGAGATAAAAAGTTTCTAATATTTAAAGTTCGTTAGTACGGCGTAAGGTATTATAAAAATAAAAAAATATCGGACAAGCTTAAGTAGTAGTAGTAGGTTTTATTATTATACTAAAGGATTTGTAAAGAGAGATCTAACGGAGGGATAAATTGTGTTAAGTTTTTGATCGTTCTTCTTAATTAACCACACCACTGCGGTACAATAAAAACTTCTTGGTAAATTTCAGTTTTCAAAGAGATTTCAATTCTTGAAGACTTTTGTTGGTGACAGTCCGTTTTAGAACTGATTTGCTTTGAAAACTTTGAATTACTTTCACGATAGTATTTGAATAATAGGCAGCTCTAACTAACAAAGGAATTAAATGTCTTACTGTATTTTATAAAGGTATTGAATATAAATATACAAAATCAAACTGAAAGATAATGAATAAAAATTTGTACGAAAGATTGCTGTGTAAGTAAAATAAAAGAAAAATCAGATCCAAGTCGGCATTAATTAGAAAGTTCGCTCTCGCGAGTATCGCGGTTCATTAACGATAAAAATATAGCCCTGTACTTATTTAATGAACCTACACAATTATGCGCAATAAATTAATTTCATAACCTGCTGTTCAATGGTACCTCTTCAAATTTTTATAATTACAAATTATTTTATCTTCTAATTGTTTTTATTTTGTTTAATACAAATCAGATTTACTTCTTAGTGGTAAACATATTTCTAATCGGTTTTTTAATGACTCTGAACGAAATATGACGGATATCAATTTTTTTTTATAAGCGTAACCAACTCACTTAAAATGCTAATTAAGCGCTTAAAAAACAATGTTTTTTAAGTTAATTCCCAAGTTTTCGATTATTCTTCATAAACTAAATCTTACGTTTGTGCGTTTCGGTTTTTGTAGTTGGTTTACTGTTATCTTTGGTGTCAAACAAAAACCTTTTTTGCGTACTCCCGAATATTAAACACTTCATAACCGCTACCAAAAAGGCTAATTCAATTAAAAAGTAACCTGTCACTGTCAGTTATCTGAGGAAAAGAGCGGGCGGAGTTGTTTTAGGGAATTTAAATTAGAAAGTGGTCGTTATGGAAATTATCCATTCGGCGAAGCACACCCGAACTGTTATCGATCATTTGTACCATAACTTGATATTTATGCTGTGAAATAATTTTCATTGTGGAGAGTGTTAACGTAGGATATTGTGTTGGACTGAAATTTTGTTGTGGATGCTTTAACGTCTTGGTGAGTGCCTTTCTTTTATTGGTCATCGTATCATCTATTATTTCACTAGAAATGTTCAAGGTAGGTAACTATGTTGTATGTAAAAGCTAACCTACTAAATTCCATTTCAACCACTGCTAAGGTTGTTGAAATTTGCTAAAGAAATATGTCAGCCATGAAAACAATCGATTCTTATTATTGGTTGATATCATACACATAAATCAGATAGGTTACACATCTTAGCACGTATCTAGCGACGAAACTTTAATTTCGGATTTCACTGTAAATTATATCTTGTAAGAGAAAGAGACACTATTGCTCCTACATTTTAAAGGACACTTATGTCTGTAATTGTGGGTAAGTACACTATTAATTATCTGATAAGAAATTATAATATTAAACAACTTTCTACATGCTTACTCTTACCAAAATACAATAAAGTAAGACGAAGTAAAATACTTAATGAATAGTTAATATTACCGCTACCTCCTCTAAGACAGGCTTACTCAGCAATATGTCCCTTTAAGGAAGGAAAAGCTAAGCAAAATCATTAATCATACCTGCACAGAAACTACGGAAGGTCCTACTTCGTCGTCAGGTTATTAATTTACCGTTGTTTTTGGGTTTTATTTTATTGCGTTATCTCATTTGTACATGTCCCAAGGTGATTATTACTTTTAGCAAAGATTATATAATTCAGATTTCCTTTCCGTTAAAGGTGGTGGCTATCTTAAAGGCTCTCCAAAACTAAAAAGTCTTACTGTTTTTTCTACAAATAAAATTATTACAACACTTTTGAATTGACACTGAATACAATTCCATTCAATGTAATTTTAGTACCGGCTCCAAACCTATTTCTACCGGCAAAATTTTCTTGAGGGCAGGGGTAATTCATTAAAATAAATAAATAAATAAAATAAATGCGCCAGACAATCACACCAATCACCTGGTCTCAAACTAAGGTTTTCCTATGAGTACCAGACGACGGATACCAACTGGGGGCGTCAGTCATTTCGGTAGGTATGTAGTTTTGAGGTAGGTAAACTGAAGTGAATCAGTTCTTGAAAGTGAGTAACATCTTAATACACGCGTGTTTTTTTTTGGATAGTCCTGGGACCCACCGGCCGCGGAGGATCGATAGGCCCGCCAACGCTATGTCGTATCCTCCTCTTCCTTCGCGGTCCCATCACGAAGCGATTAGCGTTCCGCACAGCATGCTACTGCCAAGTCGCAGTGGACAAGAAGGTCGGGAACGATACACTGAGGTCCTTTTCGTCCTCCGCGATCCACCTCAGCCACTTGCTCTCTGTGGCCCACCTCGGGTACCCTCTTGGCTTCACCTTGTGCGGTATCTGTGGCTAGGGGACAAGACTTGCCACTTCACATCGGACCACAGGGTTCTTGAGCGCCCGATCGCGATAAGATGTGGAACCAAGCGGGGGATCGCCTCACTACACAATATCTAAGTGTAATAGTCAAGGCGTAGTCCACACTCTTTATCGACAAGAGGCTATAGTGGATCTTATATCTAATTAAAAATGAGAAGTCAGTCTCCAGTCTCTAGCATGAAATTGCGTTTCGCCTGAACTAAAAGTGCAGTATTAAATATTCTGTTGGATCTCGCCCGGTTTGGCATTGCCATAAACCATGCTTGAGTGCGTTTTAGGTGAACAACAAATATTTATTATAAAAACATAAACTCTTTATCTCATTACGGTGACTTAGAAATTAGATTCGTTGCATCAACGCCAAGTAAGTTGTTTATATATTACCAACTATGTCATTTTACTTAGTAGAAAATGTTAAAAAATAATATGTTAGAATTTGGCTAAACATAAAAAAATTTTAAAACAACGTAAATAAATTATATTCAGTAGTAGTTTGTAAAAAAAAATATATTTTAGTGAATATGTAAGAAGAATGGTGTAAAAAATTTCTAACTAGAGTGGGATAATAGATGAATCCTCATTGATATCGCATAAAGAATAACGACTTACCTTTTTGTTTGGCCTCATGATTAAAGTTAATCTCTATTTAATGGACTGTAAGATTCAACATAGGTCTCGTTAGTGGTGAATATTTCGATCACATTTGTTTATTCTCCTTTCAGCGCAATGCGCTTAGAGGCTTGAGCTGCGAGTTTATAAATCATTTAGTCAGTAACGTTGCCTTAAGGTATATAAGCATTGCACTCACGATCTCCAGTGCGAGGCGGGGATGGTTCAGTGGATTGACCACCCCTAGGCTAAGCTAATCTCCCACAACGCCGCCACTAAGGCGATGAGGTCCACCGGGGAGTTTTAGTTAGGGTAGTCCTGCCCTTTTCAGGGCAGGGAGTCCCACACACGCCGTCAAAAAAAAATATATATATATATAAACATACTAAATATTATCCTGTCGATTGATCTTTGTGTTTAATTAAATGGTGGCGCTTTTACGACGCAAAATTACGGTCGAATGAGTTTTGATCAAACTATTAACAAGTCAGACGTCTTCTCAACTCTAGCCTGAAATTGAGTTTTGCTGCAGTAAAAATGCAGTAAAATGGTATCAACATGGTGCTCGCTGGATCCGGGTACGTCGACATTGGCATTAACTATTCTTCAGCGTGTTGTACCAAGACGAAGTACTTTTATTTATATTTACAAGGATATTTTTGTTTTATCTTACTTAAAACTCAGCAATTTGACGTACCCGGCACTCTTCTCAGTGTGCTAGGTAGTTAAAATTTAGCGCAACGTCACTGCTTCATATAGGTAGTTTTAACTAAATAGTGACATAAATATTATTGAAACCCCTTGAAAATGAGCTCTATCAGGAAAGCATGGCTAACTCAGCAGAATTGAAAAAAAAAACCTAAATTTGTAGCAAAATGTCTGAAATTGTGTAATAACAGCAGAGACTGACATTTTCATATGAAAATCTCATAATGCTAATAGCAAAAATCAAGGCAGGTGAAAATAAATCAATATTCTCCTAACATCCGCCCAGAGTTAATAAAAACAGTAGATTCAGTACCTACTAGTCGTCAGAGAGAAATATACCTCCTCTCAGTCTGTTATTAACTTAAGTATTCAAACGCGAGCTTTACGTCAGTCATTGTCAGGTAGGCAATGAGCGGATATGTAAATTGGGCCTTTATGCCGCGCACTTATGACGATTACACACACACAGATACGTTCTATCACATAGGATGTTCGCATGTGGGCTATGTATATGCTTACGTGTAGCAATTACAACATGGAGGGTATAAATACTTACCTAAGTTACTTGAGCCTCAAGAAGTGTGCGTAATATAACACAATTGGAAATTTGATTAGCGATACCCGCACGCACTTCTATATTAAATTAGATACTGGCGTGCTCATGAGTATTTATAATTGAGATTAATCATTGTCTAGTTTAACCTAATAACCGCCAACTACTTCTATAGAAGTTCAGGATTTTCGTGCCGTCAACGCCACTACTTCTATAGAAGTTACTCATTGTACCTACTTTAATTAAATACCTTTACGGTGCATTAAACATTTGTTTCTCTTGTAATATTGTAAGATGGACAGGATTGAAGCCCATTTTTGTTATTTCGCCAAAAGAAACAGGATTTATAGTGTTTTAAAACAGATAAAAACAAAAACGCCTGAAATATTTTGATGTCCCATACGCCAACGACTTCATATCAAGTAGGCTAGTGATGTGACGCGATAGTTGCATTCATTACAATCCTACATGTTTACTTTGTTTTGTTCCATACAAATATTCATAGATTTTATGATTGACAATTAATTCCAGTCTGAAAATAACGTATTACATAATAAATATTGAAATTAATTTATTTCACGAAGATCCTTACTAATATTATAAATCAGAAAGTGAGTTTGTTTATTTGTTCCGCTTTCACGACATAACTACTGAACCGATTGCTTTTAAATTTTGCAGACGTATAGTTAGAAGTCCGGATTAAATAAAAGGTTACTTTTTATCCCGAAAAAAACTGATATTCCCGAGGGAAAACAAAAATATAGTTTGCTTGATGGATGGATTGATGGATTGGAAGGTAAAATATTGTAAACGAAAATAAACATGTAAATGTAGAAGCTAAATGATACGATAATGAATCCCCGAAAATGTGGAATTCCCGAGGGATGACGTACAATTTGTTTTATCGTCTAAACTGATTTTTACATCTACTTAGCTATATAATATAGTGTACCATGCAGTTTTTGTTTAACAACTAATCGTATCCAGCGTTACATCGCGCTTCTTAGATTTTTCCGTGGAAATGAGAAGTGTTCTTATAGTTGTGATTTATACCGCAATATAACCGAATTACACGCGGGCGAAGCCGCGGGCGGAAGCTAGTTAATTTATAATTTATTTAGAATTTTCGATATTGCAACACCCATCTCTACGCAATGACAAGATTTCAGTGCTACGAGCGCCACCAACTTCAATGCAAGTAAACCTGTGACGTCGTAAGCGTACAGGTGTCAAGGTCATTGTGTCATAGTGCCGGCCATTACAAACGTGCGCTCGTCTGTTTTTTTTTCGTACAATAATCATTAAATATAATTATCGAAAATATAAAAAGTTAAATATCGAAAGGTAAACTTAAACAAACTATAAAAAGTTATTAAATATACGAATAATAACTGACCATTCATTCTTTTGTCTTACTTTTCACCGTAACATACTTGTTATGATTTATGAATACCGTACAAGAGCCGTCTTCTCTTTATTCAAATCGTCTAGAGAGATAGAGAGAGATTCACTCAAGGTGAAGAAAGAAACGCATAGACAACACTTCTATTTGAGATATTTATCTTGCCACGAGCGCCAACGACTTGATATGAAGTCAACGGACTACGTTATAAAATGAATAGTGAAGTGCCTTTTATAATAAATGTGTTGCAAGATTATGCATGTATTTTTGTCTATGATAATAGATACTCGTTTTTCTTACTAAAAATGTTCATAAAATAAAACAAATTACTATTATAATGTATCAGGGTTTATTTATATTTGCAAAATTTAATAAAAAATCTTGATTTAGACATCAATTTTTTTTATCGATATGACGTTATGCCACATCCTTGCTTTCGTACTATAGAAACTGTTATACATTTATACGTTGGCGTACAGCGGGCCACTACGTTAAAGATAGCTGGGCTGGGAAAAGGTTAAATTTGTAGGCCCTGTAACTGGTGAGCCCGCGTTCTTACAGTATCATGACGATAAATTTATCGTTGGAAGACTGTCGTTAGTTACTATCTGTTTAACTGTTTTTTGTACTAGTCTGTTGTTAAAATGTTTTATCGATGAACTACTTACGTGTGTAGCGTTTCCCATTGAATTATGTCGACTTGTACCGTTCACTGCAGTTTCCTGTTTTTGATTCAAAATTGGTAAATTGTTTAGAGTATGGGCACGGGATGCGCGAGGAGAGAGTAAAGTACATGTAAACAATATGACGAGACAATATTTTAATCGTTGGTACGATAGAAACGAGACAGAGATTTGCTGTCACTATAAGCCGTTAAGTTTCTTACATTAATTGACGACTGTCATTATATAGTAGCTGTTCTTGACTAGACAATCTGTTAAAACGGTACAGATAATTGTGTTGTCGTACGTATAAGTAAACACCTCAACTAAAATAAATTCTGCTCAAAATTTGTCGTTACGAGACTGCATACCTACGCGGTTTGAATGTTGCGAAAACAGTTCTTAGTGCTTTAATGCAAGATGATGACAAAGTTGTGTGATTAGAAAGATACAGAGGTTTTAAAAGGATTTGGAGCTATCATCTGTCTGTCATATAATATTGCTGTTATGTCATTACAAACGTCTCCACGCTGATCCGATTGAAATAGCTGCTTCTTTGACATAGCACGGTTCTTGGCTAGAGCGCGGAGGCACTGATATGAGGTAGTGTAGTGCGTGGAAAATAAAACAGCCTTAATGTCAGAAGGTCTCAATAACCACTAACATCTAAACTGAAACCAGAACCAACGTTCCTTCCGAAGCATGGAGATGTTCGTGCTAGCTATTACATTACACTTTTCTTTCTTCCTTAAACATGCCTACCTTAACATAGGTGTCGTTTCCATATCGTTGCCGTTACGACGCTATTAACACGACCGCTACGCAAACATCAAAGTCCCGACGCACACAGTACCTACCTAATAGAGGCAGAATCGGCTTTGCAAACCGAATTTACGCACTACAGAACGTAGTTGCCCTATTGTTGTCGAATTGCCAGGAGCAGTATACGAAATTACATGTAAATTGCTTCCGGTCAATATATTTTTACACAACATTGAGATGCATTAGTCGTTACCTAGTTCTTATTCGCGATTATTCCACACTTGTAAGGTTCCGTGGGCCAGGGCTGGAAGAAAGTATTAGGTACGTTCCAATTTTGGTGTCCGTACAAATTAAACATTTGTAGATTGTACAATTTGTTGGATAAAAGTAGATAGGTACGTTAATTTTTTAAATGAAATTCAACCGTCCAAAATTCTTTATTGGGATTCCGTGTTTATGCGAGGGTTTTATCATTATGCAAGAGATTATCTATATACCAAGAGATCTGATCAAAAAATAATTACATGCAGATATCTACTAGATTTTTTTTTATTTCTTTTGTGTAAAGTATCAGCTTATCGAGTGATCAACTACGGAACGAAAACCTTAACATAGAAATCAAATGATCGTTACAACATTAGATACTGGTTTCATTACTACCAAATAAGTACTGGTGATCACAAATCCGATTTACATTCGAAAAATCTGAAACATACTTTGCTTAATCCAGGAAATGCCGAGTACCTACCTTTAAAATCATTTACAAGCGAGTTCATTGTAAGAATTTAAATTAAAACTAAACCCTATGTACGCTAGCCGGACTCACACTTGAGCAGTTTTTATTATTCACAGCCTCCATTCCGTAGAAAAATAGGTGAAATAGTGAATATTCATTGCGCACAAGTTTTATGTACCGTCCCAGACGACCCGATGCAAATTTATAACTTGCCCATTACACAGATGAGCTGAGAACTTGTACTTCTACAATCCACTCAATTTTATTAACAAGTTCACGTTTTGTTCCGGAGATTTACAATTCGTCCCAATTACACCTACAGAGTTGTTAAGTATGATTTGGAACTTTGGGATCCGTGAAGAATGCTGCGTACATTATGAAATTATGATACTTCATGCATATTAATAATGCTTTATGGGCACGACTGCAAACTGTCATGAATATTTAGATGCTTGTTGGTTGTTTTGTGGAGTCATTAAACTTAGTAACCTGACACTTTTCATGAAATTTAAACAAATAAAATTATCTAAACAACGGCCTACTGGGTCATACATCTGTACTGGCATAAGCGTCCCTTTAACTATGTCATAGTAGTTATATGCCTGTTTCTTTGTTTGATCTAAAATTTTGAGGTCTATTCCTCTTCTCTTTACCTTCGATTTCCGATTGGCTGATGAAATTCACTATAGATCTTTCACTAAATAGAAAGTTACTAACGTTAAGCTTACAGCTTCTGGTGCTCTTGTAAACAGCCTTTCACTGCCAAGCTTATGCTTTGCAATTTTCTTTGAGTTTTATTCTGAGTGATTGAGTTTGCATAACGCAAAATCGATCACATAGACCGCGGGCCGCTAGTTTAAGTATATATTATAATTAACAAGCATCGTCTTCCGTCAGGTGAAATAAAAAAATAATATGATTGCACACAATTGTTTAATTTTGATCGGCAACGGATAAATGGAAATCGTATTTTCACGGACAAAAATTTGTTAGCAAAAACGTCACGTACGGTTTAAAAGCGAACTATTTTATTGAAATGCAAATGTAGGACTAATAGCGGCTTTTGGTGTTTACGAAGAGTGACAATTCGTTGGAAACTTTTCGTACAGGATGATTTATGAATGCGTATAAATTGTTAATATTATTGAAAGAGGGTATAATTATAAGTTCTCGTCAATTTACATGGAAGGAAAGTATATAAATTATATAGTATTTAGCGTCCAACGCGAAGTGCTAACAGCGCTCCATAAAATGTTACTTCGTCATGGTTGTATCAACTTTTTTTTTTTTACGGGGGGAAATGCTTAATGCACCGTACCGCCACCCCAAGGGAGGGTGACGGCGTGTGTGGGACTCCCACCTGCCTACCTTCCTCGGACTACCCACTAAAACCCCCCGGTTGGACCCTCATCGTCTAAGTGGCGGCGCTGTGGAAAATCGGCTCAGCCTTTACTTCCACAGCGCCGCCGGCGGAAAAGCCGCTTACGCGGCTCCGTCTGCTCCCCCCACGGTGTTCGGGGGGAGACTGGGGATGGCCGGTCCAACGGAACCATCCCCACCTCGCAGTGGAGCCCGGTGCAATGCCAACTGAGGTGCCCTCACACCGTCAGCCGGCCGGTCCCCATGCGGTAGCTGGGCGCGGTCATATTGGCGCCGCGCCCTCAGCCGCCTTCTTCGGCGGCAGGCGGGGGCGGAAGGGTCGTCCTCCCGCTCCCGCTCTGCGGCCTCCTTCTGCGACATGACGTCTTCGCAGAAGGATGGTTGTATCAACTACTTAAACCATGTTTAGATCGAATGATAAGTATTGTAAAAATATTACATAGAAATGATCACAAATACATGCTCCATATTAAATGAATAATTGTTATCGTTACTTTTGCTTAAGTGCTTACCGAACGTATGAATAGATATATACCAATATATAGTGTTAACCTAAATAATTGGTGTGTTAAGGATAATTACATATTTTGAGTGTTTATTAAACGTGATTTTTTTGTAAAATTGGTCTCAAATTTTAATGCTGAGTAATCGCAGATTGAGAAATTTCTGGGTCTGATGTTTTTTTTACTTAAAATTCTCGAGATGTTTAATTTTATTTATCTTACTCTTCTCTCGTGTAAAGGTAAATTAGATAAATATTTTACACAAAGAATAAGTTTATTTGTCACGAATTGTTACTTAAAAATGATTTAAAAGAATACAAGTGTGTGGTTAACGTAAGGCACCCTGTATGCGGCAATCTCGTGACCCTTAGCCCTGTTTGCAGAGGCCCTGAAGTTACAAGCCGGGAATCAATATTTGTCTGTACCCTCTTCGCCTTTTAAATACGACCCTACTCCAACTTTAGTTTGCTCTTTGATGATCCTAATAAATTATGGTCGCGTTGCTCTCGAGTCGGCGTAACGCGTCGATAAGTAATCCTTATTCAATGTTGAGTGAATGGGTTAGGGAGGTTTTTAATTAATATGTCCAGTGGAATACAGTCGTAAAGACCAATCGTACGGCTTGAAAAGTTTACTTATTATATACATACATACATCACACATTATATTAATGAGATATATCTACTAAAAATACTTCATTTTACTTTATATACAAGACGGGAAATATAATATTTTTTTAGTTTCTAACCTTTTAAACCTTCCCTGGACCTCCACAATTATTTCAGAACCAAGATTAGCCAAATCGGTCTAGCTGTTCTCGAGTTTTAGCGAGACTAACGAACAGCGATTCATTGTTATATATAAGAAGATTAGGTGTAAATTATAATATATTTTGAGATTTTTGGCGGATATTGCCTAAATTGTTATTTGTAAAGTAATGTCAAATCAACTACATACAACTGTTGGTTGACTTAATGCATAAATTATCGCAAGTGTGCATCTCAATATTTTTATCCGGTTTTTTATATATTTTAATGTGTGTAAAATTGGTGTTATATAGCCAGTAGGTATTTTTTATAAATGTTTTTATAGATGCTGGTTTAATTAACTCTATAAAATATTTTGTTCTGTAATGGTGTCATAATTACTATGTTATATTTAAAATCAGATACAAACTGTATGTTCTTTAGGAGTCTTTTCATATAACAAGAAGTAACCCATAAAGGCAAATGTAACCTGTTGAACACATGCCCCCACGAAATCAGCTTGTATGCAAACATACGTGTTTGCTGAATCGAAGGCAATATTAAATTGAAGCTGTTTTATTTTTCGTTACGTTTTCCAAATTTTGCGTCAGCTTTCAACGTATAGTTAGGTAAAGTACAAATTAAATGTATTTTTCTTTGAACTACAGGTTATACAGATTTTTAACGAGACACTAAGCGAAAATAAGCTGTAATATGTCATATTTGTGCTAGTTTGGTATTAGAGACAGCGGGAATACGATTCATTTCATGGAATATTTGGTTTTTTATAATGTCTACGGCATTAAAATGCCCTGGACCAATGCTAACGGACTAAATGTCAATATATCGTCGTTGTCAAACCAAAAACTGTGCAAAAACTATTTTTTAATATTTCCAAATATAAACGGTTCCAGATCAAAAATCATACAAAGGTTTATTTTTAGAAGTATTTTATATGAGAGTTATAGTTGTTACACTTTTTTTTTAAACATGTATGTATATTAAGTAGATTTTATTATTATTTCGTTTAAAGAGAATAAAAATCACATAACAGATTTAACACATAGCAGGTTTTGGTTTGACAATGACGATATGACAATCCGCAATATTTAGACATTTTTTAATACTAAAATAGCGAACAAAGATTCCTTTTAAACGTTAATACCTAAGATAATTTTCTACAAATAAATTGTAAAATTAAAATAGAACGTAAATTAAAAAAAAGAGAGTTAAAACATTCTCATCTTGATATTATCGTAACCACTTCTACAAAAAGATCGATCATATTAATATCATAATAAAAACAACAATTCCAAACGTTCATTTCCGCTTTGTAAAGTTGGATAAAGCGCTAGGCACACACTTCCGCCCACGTAATATCCGACCTTATTTTAATAATAATGTTGCCAGTTATTACTTTAAATAGGTGCTCGGGAGCAGCGGTGACGACTGATTTACGGCGGCGTGGCCGGCTAAATAAAACGACTTCTGCTTTCCGTTGGAGTGAGGCAACGTATACTTTTCGGCTTAGTATTCAAAGCCTCATTAAGTTGGAGATTTTCAAGTAATTCCTCCGTAGGGACAGTTAAACGAATGGATTAATTTTATTAGAATGCAGTCGCCAGAACAGAAATACAAAATTGACAATTTCTTGCTGTTATTATAGAGTTCCGGCCAGCGTTACCAACCCTACTGTTTTAACAGTAGATTTGCTGTTTTCACATTGATGACCATGTTTTCTGTTTCATTCCTATTTTCTACTGTTTTTCGCGTTCAGCGACACCTAATACACTACTAAGCAAACATGTTTTGATAACCACTACGCAATAAAACGCAATGACAAACCACTACGTAATAAAACGCATTGACACTACATTTAAGGCAGTATCTTTTTTATATTTTTATGCACGGGGAAATCCCTATTTATGAATAACAGCTACACCGACCGTGTAGCCAACCCTACAGTTTTAACCGTAGATCTACAGTTTTTTTAAGCATATTCATATGTTACAAAACAATGTGATAAATGAAGAACCGGTCGACCGATTTTGTTTAAACTTCACATAAACCATATACTAAAAGTCCGAACAAAGCCTGTGAGCCCGTTATTTAGTTATAAAATAACAACAAAAAGTGACATTAATTTTTAAATATTTCAATGCTAGTGTCAAATATTTTATGAGTCCGTTTCAGTAACATGTACTAAGAGTAGCTAGTGAGATTAACTAACATGTAGGCACTTGAAAGTAACAACTTGATGGACATGATACTTGACTTGGGCATTTAATTTTATTGAAACTTTGATTTTATTCGTTTTAAATGCCCTCTATATAATGAATTATATTTTTTACCATCATTAAAAGGTAACATACGAATAAATATGTAGATTCGCTGTTTTTAATTTGATGTTTTTACTGTTTTTTTTCAAGCATATCTACTGTTTTGCTCTATGTTGGGGTTGGCAACACTGGTTCCGGCTTCTTATTTCGTGTATATCATTATCACCATCAACCCGGTCACGACGATTGCTTTGAATGGAAAATAAATGAAATTTTTAGCGCCTCTAGCAGTGTAGCACTTGTGACAGGAATTTTGACATTGTACAAAGGTCGCGGGCTCAATTGATCCCGCTAGCTGGTTCAATGGTCGCAGTGTGTCCGTTAGCATAGAATTTTTTTATGGAATAGGTAGACAGACAATATTCCCAAGCCACCATCAAAAGTAGATGATAGGGTTTTGGTGGGAAGTCCCCCCTCTTCTTAGAGTGGGGAATTACCGTTTATAAAAAAAAAATAATACCTCGGGTCTCTACCCTTAGCTGTAAAAAGAGGTAAAGTCCTACAGTACTCTCAGTAAGCAGGAGTAGTTCCATTTGTATTTCACTCGCAATTTGCCCCGGCTTTACACAGGTGAAATGTGGATACTAATGATTTTTCAGTTTTTCTGTACACTTATGTGTATCTATCATATAAATATCTAATTAAAAACCTAAAAACAAAATCCGTTGCGTAGCTTTTAAGATTGAATATAACATATCGACAGACATAAGATAATTTATTTATACTATGTAGTGACTGAGCAAGCCCATTAGTAATAGTAAATTAACAGAGGTCACTGCCAAATGTTTTCAGCTCGCCGAATAGGATTTGACTGATTTTACTACTAACATCCCTACTAATATTATAAATGCGAAAGTAACTCTGTCTGTCTGTCTGTCTGTCTGCCACGCTTTCCTGCTTAAACCTCTCAACCGATTTTGATGAAATTTGGTATAGGTATACATTGAATCTAAAGAACGGACATAGGCTACTTTTAATTAGAAAATAAGGGGGGAGGGGTGTAATACCACCTTTGAAAGTTTATATGGAAAAATGTTTATTTTTGAAGTAAGAGATATGAAATTTGGCACAAATATAGCTTGAAACTTGGATTAAAATATAGACTACTTTTTGTTTCGAATATTAGGGGAGAAAGGGGTAAAACCGACCATGAAAGGATGTAGTCCACGCGAACGAAGTCGCGGGCACAGCTAGTCTACGATATATCATACTCGAGCCGGGACCAACCGGTAGTAGTGCATTTCAAAGCACGTAGAAACTCGTTTATCATTTACCACAAGAACAAGATAAAATCCCAGATAGAATCTGGTATCTCCGGCGACCTTACTTCTCGACGGACGCAGCATAAGTTCGCAACGGAACGGCTTTAGTTCCGCTTACATTAATTTATTTAACACTCCATTCTCTTCTAGTTAAACTTTGACAGACGAAAACAGACCTTATTCATTTTTAAAACAAAACAAACGAGAAATTACTTTAGCGAAGTTTAATTTTTGTTGTTTCTGTCGCGGTTGTTATATGGCATGATAAAAACGAAATGACTTTGTTGACAGAATTATGGAGTATTTTGCCATTACGAAGTTTAAGATGTAATCTGGAATGAAATATGAACATGAAAAGGTTAAATCATATTTTTTGCAAAGAATATTATGTAATTCCTTAGTTTTGTAATAGAAGCTAGAGTTTTAGTATGATATTCTATCATGTTTACGTTACAAAGTTACATACGAGAGAATTAGACGAGAGGTGTGAAAAATCATTACTTTCTTGTCTCACAAAGTTCTAACCATGTTATCCAAGACATTTTTGAAGCGAAGTGGAAACTCGTAAATTACTTAAAACAGTTCTACTAACTAAGCATACTCCAGACAAAAGCACGTCGGACTACTCACTTTGGACTTAGCTCCGCCCTTAAGTCACGGGCATAAGAACTATAATCAAACTTCCAAGTGTTAACTTACCTTGATGTGCTTTTCACCGTACCACATGAATGACACGCGGTATTAATAGTCGGATTGTTAATCGATGTACTCGAAACGACAGATACAATATATATGGTGGGAAGTTGAAATGAAACCATTGGAAAGCGTTTTTGTCTAGCATGCGACCATTACCCTGGTAATGCTTAAAGGTGAATCCTGAAGTGATGTTTATTGTTAATAATAAGTGTGAAAGTGATCGGGTTGCAAGCGGACTGTACTTGTAAATTATTTGATTGATCGCGGTGGATGGTCGGATGGTCTCATCATTATCGTACGACGTAGTATTTACTTTCGCAGCTGTATCTAAAAATGCAAATTGTGTTGGTTGTGGTCATTATTTTTCAAAAAAACTTCGTTAACCTCAGCATGGTTACATATTAATAGCCATGCTAATGAACAGATACTAACCAAAAGTACAATTATTGTTAGTGCCGCCGTACAAAAATTCTGACGTGAGTATACGAACATATTCTGTGTTTGCACTTAGTTCATAAGAGCAGCAAATAGCGGACATATTTTCGAGAGTGCTGAATTTTTCGTGAAATTTTATGTTTGCAGGTTTTCCAGCAATAAATATCCGACATATTGGTTTTGCCAGCGAATGTGAAAAGCTAAAATGCACAATTTTTTGAACTTGTTTTAAAATTTGTATGTAAATATTTTGAATTATAGCATTCCGAGTGTGATGATAAATGCAAGTTAAGAATTCGCACCTTTCATATCGCTAAAATTGTAAAAACCAGATTTTGGTATTTTAAAGGTATTACTCTTTTATGCAAACCTACTGGATGTTTTTTTGATTGAAATTGCACTATGTTAACTATCATTTTACTTAAAGCCAGGTACTACTACGGCACGGCAACCCAATAAAAATGTTTAACACATTTTATCCCAAATTAAGGCAAACGAAGTCAGTAGCAACCGTCAATAACTTTATGTAATTGACTACGTTACACAATTTTTCGTGTCTACAAATGTATCAACGAAGCCATAATTAGATGTTACTTTTTCGCAGTTAGAACATTTTAGTTGAGAAAATGTAACACCTTATTGAACGAGTGACACCGAATTCTCCCCTTAATAGATGTTAAGGTGAAAAAGTGTAAAAATAAGGGTCACAAAACATCTGCCCCGAGCAGACGGTGTGTCCGCCCATCCTTGGACACAATCTCTTCCGCCATTTGCCCACAGGATAAGGCTAACTGCCACCTGCCGCTTTACATGCCACCTCTTTGTGTCCGAGGAAATGGCTGCCTGGCTTATGGAGGTGTATTTTGTCTTCGTGTGTTTGTAGCGAATTCAAATTGCTGAATGTTTTTGTTAAGTTTTTACTCTCTGACTCTACGTCGTTGTGGTTGTAGTATCACTTATGTAACGAGATAAGAGATATGGAGAACCTAGGTGCAACGATGTGTGATGAAGAAACGTGAAAACGGCTACCAAAATGCTTTTTAAATAAGTTGCATGTGACAAGTAAACTGTGTAAACAGTTTTGTGGCCTTTGGCCTATTTTTATACACTTTTTTGTTATCTTCAAGAAATAAATTAATAAAATTAATTACCAGAACTGGAGTGTATATGCGCGTGTGATTTTTTAAATGAATGCATAACCCGTGAATGAAGGATATTAAATATCCGGATAGATGAAGGAAATCTTTATTAATTGAAAATTTATAGAACAAACTGACGTTATTCTTTTCGATGCATCTATTTCAAGAGGCTTAGTATATCAATTAAAAAAACACGTTATTAATCGTATTCGATTTCTGGTTTTGAAAACAATAAAGTTCTTCAATGTGAGGTGCGTTATCTTAATTTTAACCGTTTATATCGATTTGTTAGCAGTTAAGGTTAAAAAATGTATGCATTTGATAACTAAAACTCACCCTCAGATACCTACTACTTAGCAAAATTATATGCCTACAAAATAGCTTTCCATTTGTGCAAATTAGTAGACAGGCGTGAAAGACCATTTCTATCACAAATGATTATCTCTTACACGAGTTACTAGTAAAAGGAAAATGTTTGAATCAAAAGGTTTCCTGAACTGGATTCAAATAGGACTGGTGTCAGTCGGACCGCAAACAGTGATGTTATTCACCCTAGTTTTGCAGGTGTTTCGCGGTAATTTTGTTTGTACGGCATATAAGTCCTATAAACAAACGTCTCTCTAATCACGTAATGTTTATCACTGGTAAAATCGTATTATGTATGTGATTCAAAAAAATCTCACCTGGTGTGTTTACACTACTGTACCCATTTCTCGTCATCTTATATTTCCTTTAAAGATTGTCGAGAAGGGTTCGCTTTTTAGCGATATGAAGAAAAACTATTTGTTCAATAAAGTAGTGTAGTAGTGTAGTGCAGTGTAGTATTATAAGTAAAAAAAATCACACCACGGTACCGAATTAAAAAAATATTTGATTAAACCATCTTCTTGGACCGCGTGATACCTACTCTTCCAATCGATCTTACTGCAAGTACGATAGTTGAAGGTGATTATTTTTTCTATTTATAAAGCTAAGCTTTCGTAGTTAACTGTCTTAACCTGAATTATGTTTATGAATAAAATGTTCCTGTTCTTTTAAAATGTCATTGATTTGTACCCACACGTCTCATCTCAACGAAGTGAGAGAACGGGTTATACTCGATATAAGCACAGTGTGGTTTGGAGGAAAAAAAAAATAAAACAATAGAGTACCTAATAGACTGGTACAACTATCGTTATAGCCGTTGTTAGCATTGTGCAATTCACACGCCATTACTAGAACAACCCTTATTATCATCACTTCAGTGCAAATGGCGGTCCAGACTTGAAATATACAGGTCGTGGTTTTATAGGTGAGTTCCAAAAAAAAAAAAATCCTTTGTGTTATTATATATTTTTTATCAATCTCGTGTCCTATACTACTTTATCCGTTTCAACAAAATGGTTATGGTCAGTATTCTTTGCCAATCATTGTTATTAAAGGATTGTTTACAAACCAAATACGAATCTAAACCGATTCGTTCTTGGCTCATCATTACTTGCCTTCCAAAGCACGGAATCATCATTATTATCGATCCATCACGTGATTCAAGCTTGCAATATCATTTTGTTCCAGCTGTGATACCGTTTTGATTTCAATTTAGAAGGTAATCGCTCCGATTGAATGGCCGGGTTCATTAAATCGGGATCATTAGAGAATCGTATTCCAGGCACCGTAATGAATGCACAACCAGGTTACACGTTTGGAGAAAGAAGAAGATCAATAGGTGAAAAATGTCTCGAATTTAATCTGGTACCACAAGCTAATACACTAATATTTTTGTCCTGAGGCAATTGCTTGTTTGACGTTGTTATATATTTGTTGTTATTTGTGCCTGTTTATCGTCTAGCAACGGGGATCGTTTCGATCTTAATAGAATCTCGAACGCGAGACTTGAAGAAAATCTTTTTTTTAAACAGGTATTAATAAACGTCGTACAGTGAAAAAACTTAATTTCAGAGCATCATGTAGATGCGATGGTACAATGCGAATATACGGATGGGCATTAGGTGCAAATGTCGACCATTCTTCGCTGTACACTGTTCCCAATTACCATAATCACTTTTGAGATGTTTATCGTTGGAAGGTAATGTGATCACGAAACGGCCGTATCTTTTTTGTTGCTTTATTTTTTTCATGGTGCTGTTCTATTTACACAGGTATTCATTATTACATCAAAATAAATAATGTTGGGGTTTAGTTGACACCTGGCTTAACAGTGGGATGTTATTATTATATTTAATTTACTACGGAGAAACAAAACAGTATAGTAGATCTAAAGCGGAACTTTGTTGTTACGTCTATTATAGGTAATATTTATTTATGGCTCCAACATTCGTTCGAATTTTTTCAGTAGTTTATTAGCGACATCACCAGTATGAATAACATTGATAGATACTATAAAAACAACTTAATTATTTTACTAACAAAGTTTGTTCGAATTTCCTCACGATTTTGCTTAGTTGCAACTGATAATACAGAAAAAAATGTATTTAAAAACGTCTGATTTTTATTCAGTTACATTTTAACTTCTGTCACTTGATTGTTCTTACTAAGTGCTTGTAATAATTATTATGATGTGCTGTGAAAATCGAAAGGCTACTAAACAATAATAGTTCACTGCTCATCATTTTAAATAATCGAATTAAAATATATTTCCAACAATTGGATAAAATAGTGTTAGTCTTAATATCTACATCAAAATTTTGTTTCTTTTTTGTTGCAATCTTATTATCCCCATGTCTATTAATGTTGTTTGTTTAACCATTGCATAGATCCATGACCTTTATCCACATAGTCACGCATTAGAAACATGTTACCAACCGTACAGAAATTTATAAGTTCGGGTTCAAAAGGTGTTTCTCAGAATCCACCAAGGGCACGCAGGGCGATGTCACGATCCCAGTAATGTCCGAGCCTTTATCGCAAATTACCTAGCTCGTTAATCACTACCTCTTAAACCCTCTTTATATTTACTCTTTCGGTCGAAACGTTTTCATTCGCAACAACATCAGGACCGAGGAAAAAGGGTCGTTTGTTGCTTACAGCTCAATCGTAAATCGAATTCGGATGCGAAATCAAATCTAGCCCTTGACGTTTCTTGCAAAGATAATAAATATCAGACAGCATTACATATTTTGAACTGAGGAATCGAAGTTCTCACTCAGGACATTCATGTGTTTCATGAATTGTGTTTGGTTCAGTGTTAATATTTTTTTTATATTTTTATACATGTACACATATACATGTATGTATATGTTTACATACAAGTGCTTGAAATAAATCCGTCGTCTGGCACTCATAGCAGAAGGAAAAACCGTATAGAATAGAATAGAAAATATCTTTATTCATGTAAGCTTTACAAAAGTTTACCGTGTTCGGAATGTTGATCATGTCGAGAATAACCAGCAAGAAACTCGACACTTATGTATCGTTTGTGACTTGTTTATTGGTGTGACTACTGTCTGGAAATATATTTATTTATTCTGGCCAGATTGTATATAAACTATAATAACGTTTATTAGTTACATCATAACTAATTAATACTAAATGATATCTATAGATAGGTACCTGTAAAAGCATCATAATTGTATACACGGGCTATGACGTAACCTTGAATTAAATATCACTTATAGAAGGCGTCATATTATTACATATTCAGTTTGTTACGAAAAAAACTTAAGAATGGCCTTTCAATTTTGATAGTTTCCTTATTTTATTTCTATGTCACGATATTTCAGTAGTCGTGTATTGTTTATGTGTGATGAAATCTAATTCACACCTAATTTGTAAGCATGAAATAGCTAGACGATAACAAAGAAAAGTAATTTGATCATTATCAAGCCTATTTTCTTCGTCACATATTAACTTTCAGTAATAAAGAAAGCTTTAAGTGGGTACGTTGTTGTAATATTACTTTGTAATACATTAATTGTTCAATTAACAAGCTGATGCTAGTCACGCAAATGCGTTGGTGTATATGACTCATTAACAATTATAATAGAAATGCTTAGTTCGTACAATAATTGAAAATAATATCTTCTATTGCAGATCAATTTTATTTAATTGAGAGTTAAATACTTACCCACGCAACAAAATACATAGATATGTACTTACTTGTACTATTTGTCAACTGCTTATTAAACTGCGATATGAGTGTCTTTATTGCAATAATTAAATGTTGTTGTTATAATATAAAAATATCATATTATTGCAATTAATTACAAAATAAATAATTATTAGAATTCTTTGTGTCCACTTTGTTAAGTATCGACGCAAAGTATTTATGAGTAGCATTAGCCAAAATTAGCTCATGTCGGGATTGGTAGAATAGTTGTCGCAGTAAATTGTCACCGAGCTTGCTTCTTTTTCTTATTAAGTTATGTCGATGAAACTCGAATTTATGACATGTCGATCTATATCGCCTAAGTAAAATATTGTCAAATTTACTATTTGGTATGTCGAAATTTACTTTTTGACTCCAAATAGTCTCGGGCCACCAAATGCTAAATGAAAAATAATATCGAGATACCATACCAGACTGGGGATGCGGAACGTTAAGCTACTGAGCTTAACCTACCTTCCGGACCATACTTGTAGTAGATCGGAATGACCACCCATCCAGTAGTGGTCCGCAACCTGCATAGCTTAACTTTCGGTATCGTTTTTGCACTCTTGTCGCTGTCAGACTACGAACAATCCTGCTTGAGTATCTATGATACCTATCAGCAAATGTCAAGGAGAACGTAGTCCACATCTTGTCTCAATAAATGGTGACGCCTCTGAACCCATTTCATTTTGATATCTTGTCTGCATCAAGATTGTTGATACTTATGTACGAGTATATCCATTTCTGCAAATGCGTTTTATCTGAACAACGATTCGCTGATAGCTTTTACGGTGATGTTTGCGGAATAAACTAGATGTGAGTGATATTTACAGTAGTACTGCTTCAGATAATGGATTGTGTTGTGGTCGATCTCAGTTCGGCGTTCTGCGGTTTGGCTCGCTTGGCAAATATCGTGCGGATGATATTTGCTCATAGTCGGTAGATATGAGAACGGTACCTAACCTTTGTAGATTGCGGTTTAAGCGAAGTTTTTAGTGTAGTAATTCGGGTGTGTTACGTGGAAACCATAGATAAATTTGTATTTTCATCTGAATAAGCACTGACTTTGGTTTAGGTGCGGTTTGCTATTTTTATGTTAGTGGTCTAACAACGCGTGTACAATGCAATACAAATGATTTATTTAAATGTATTACTCTTGCACATAATCATTTGACCTCGATTTGCGGCCTCAAGCACGTCTCTTGTCAATGTACGTTCTCCTGAGGCAAATCCCGTTTGTGCATCTGTTACGGAGCTAAGACAATAATCCTGAATTGACAAGCTTGGTATAATAACATTAGAGCGATAGCCATTTGGCCTCCGCAACTCTTACATGGAAACCTTGTTCGGACTTTAGTCGAAACCGACGCCTATTATAAATAACAAAATAGCTATGTACATATTGGACAACATCACATACAATGCTTTCACTATGTGGTAATTAACTTAAGCATTTGTGTCACTGAAATCTCAAACGACGACAGTACCACAACACCCAGACCCGTGATAATTTTGAAAAGTTCGTTTCCCATATTGACCCAACCGGGGTCCAACCCAGGACCTCAGAAATCGCGCGACGCCAAAGTCCGGATCGCTCGCCTCTTGGAGGATTACGGAGGTGGTCAAGGAGATATTTAACCACGGAAACCTCATTCTTATCGGCTATCAAGTGATTTATTTCTGCAATGTCCTAACCAAACTATGAAAACCCCACACGTTGAAAGTTTTCCCCGTGAATATCGATCTTATGAGCTCAAATTGTTTTAACCTAACCTCTGTACCAAACAGTTGCAACGATCAATGAAAAAGTTGCCTTAAAATTTCAACAACTTGTAAAAGCGTTATTAAAAGCTATAATTACTCAAATGTTCTTTACTTAGTCGAATTAGGTACATTTACCATCTAACAATACGGCATAATGTGAGTTCTTCTCGGACGGTCTCCTTGAAACTGATTTCTTTAGTGGCGTACTTATTATTCTGGACTCGTCGACGACGGTGCGCGTAGTAATACAATTATCCTTTTCATTTACATTACTTCTTCTTAATTGATCTTGTGTTTGATATGAAATAAGTAGAGTTGCTACAATTAATAGGGTGAGTGTTTTCAACCAAGAAACTAATATTCGAATGATTTGCAATAATTTCGAGGATCAGACCTATAGAGTAGATACTTTCCGCAGTATATGTAAAGGGACATGTCATGTTTCTATCGAGCCCTCTGTGGATGGTCCCAATCCCATTTAAACTTTCGCAAGTACGGTGTAATAATAATAAAGTACTATAAAAATAAAACGTCGACTATTTATTATCTGTATCTTTAAACGCAGAATAGAACTTACAAACTTGTTTGGCTGGTAAGTTACATTTGGGGCGAAGACCTCCTTTAAAAACGCATAGAACGAAACGCCACCTCTAAGGGGAGTAAAACAAGGGTTGGAAGTTTGTATGATGGTTCTAGGGTTCTGAAATAAAGAGACTAGAAATTTAAAATGTATGCTCTCTACATTGGTGGTGGGCCAATAATGTATCTTTAGAAGTCTAGCGTTTTCGGAATTAAAGTCATGTAACAGCAAATAATTAAACTACTGCACGCGTACATATGTAGTTTGACGATCTCCGTAGCCGAGAGGCGAGTCCGCCAGACATTGGTGTCGCGCCATTTCTGAGGTCCCGGGTTCGATCCATAGACCAGTTTGGTCAATATAGAAAACGAACTGTTCTATGTGACTCGGGTCTGGGTGTTGTGTTACCGTTGTTGTTTTTGATTTCTGTAACACAAGTGCTTAAGCTATTTATATATATAATATGTGTGATGTTGTCCAATATTTATTTTATTTATTAATTTATAGAATAAGCGCCCTCTAATTTATAATATGCGGAAAGATTCAGTATACTATCCTACTCTACAGTGTCCTAGTGTTCACGGTAGCAGCACACACTCACATCTCCCGCTTGACGACGCTTTGGAGCTCCCTCGTTTCTGCATAATTCCTCATTAACTAAGGCCTACCTCTGTCTTACGCTAGGCCAATAAAATTTACTGCCTATGGATAATTGCCTCTGCTATTCCTGTAAGATTACTACTAACGGTACCTGATGCGAGACTGGATGGGTTTTGCTAAGGTGGGATAATTGAGTTCTAAAGGCACTTGCTGTGACCTTGTTAATTTTTCATATGTTTTCATACTTTTTTTAATTCGATTATTCAAACCTTTTACAGAACCGGTGAACGGATATGTGGTTTAAGGTTTTTGTGCCTTTACATATTATACGTTATATTTAATTTTGCTTATAGCTAATAGTTAGGCTATAATTTCTTCAAGTGATGTCATATTGTGCTTAACGAGTTATTTTAAACGAAGATTTTATCAGACTACTTCGAACTAATGTAATGGCAGGTTATTGATTAGATCAGCATATATGTATGTTTGGGCGTTCCCGCTATTGACTGTTAATTACTTACATATTGTATTTTAATCAATGTTTATGATTTTTTTTAGTACTTTACGCCTATTTATTAATATTATGGGAGATGGAATTTTTCTGTTTCTTTAAAATATATTTATATGATGTCAATCTGATTAAAGCTTTGTGACGTCATCATAAATGTATGGATTAATACAGTACACATTGTAAACGGATAGAATACATATTTTTTATGGAAATTTCATATTCCTCTACTCAACGCTGCGCCGCTACTAGAATTTTCATACTATGTCATCACTTGGGAATACTATTCGATTACAAGTTTTGTTCGTGTTTAAGTAACAAGGCGCCCACATCATATTATTGTAACACTTTGTGTAAAAACACCTTCAGTAACCATACTGGTATTTACTACACTGCAGTTAAAGGTCACGAGCTCCAATATCATTAGCCGGATTAGGAGCAAATTCGGCGGCAGTGCGAGTTTCAGATGCAAGATATTAGGTGCACGCCTCCACACGGAAAATATAACTTGATGGTTCCCTCGGCTCACGTAAGATATCGTTGTTACACGTGAGCTTTAATACGTCAGCAACTAGGCTTAACAGTTATTATGAGTTAGTGAAAATGTAATGATTTCAATCCGAAAAAAATAGCAAAAGTGCCGTCCACTTACAAAATCGCAAACAGATTTACGATGATGAAAATGAAGAAAATACAGAAAATGTATTTACCTACGCATATAAAATGGAGGCTTATGTTTTTGACGATTTATTTACTAGTTTATTTTGAAGCATATATATAAAAGTATTTAATTTTTGATAATTTTAGTCATTTGTGCGCTATCTTTAAAATTGGTTTGTAAAAATAATAGTGAATGATTAAAAATTTTAGTAAAATGTTCAGTAGCTGACTGCGAGGGTCTTCAGTAAAACAATTTCTTATGGTAAATATTTATAAAATATTTTTGTTTGAATATTTTTTTTGCAGAATTTTTTAAAGTGAATTTTAAGCGATAATGCTGCTTTTTGTTTTCCGTTGCATACAAAATGCAAATCTTTTTCTTTACAACATTAGTGCAGATATTTAAGTGGTATTTAAAAATGAATTTCGGGTTCAGCTAGTTACAAATCAAAGTTCTTTGAATTAGAAGCTTATTGAAATTTACTTTATTCGCCAGTTTATTTACATTAGAGACTGTATCATTTGGGTCCCTAATTATACCTTGCCGAAAAGTGACAACAAATAAGAGGATTGGTGTGAAATCTCAAAGGCAAGCCTGTCAGTATAAAGCCTTTGGTGACCATACGTGTATTCTGGGATAGGATTTGACGCTGTCAGTTCTGATATAGGTACTCGGACACCTTTCTTATTTATATTAGACCTGTCACCGTCCCAGTGGAGACATGTTGTAAGTCGTATTTCACAGTCTGAAAAATGCACAAGTCTGAGGTTTTGGAGATATGAGTATACCGTCTGGTTTGGCCTTGAGTATCATGTGCTGATAATGACAGGCTAGATCTTGTTGAAGTATGGAAACGAGCAACAAAATGTTCACTTGAACTTATACAGTGTTACTGTATGGATCACTTTAAAATAAGGTCAAAGTGCTTTTGGTAAAAGTATTTGTATTGACAAAACAATTCGTCGTTTATGTACCGTTTTAGATTACTCTTTTTTGTCATAAAGTAATTTCCTTACGGTAGTATCATGATACGTAGACTAGAACCCAGGTAAATTGAGGAAAGTTGGTTGCTTTTTTCTAAACTTAAATGTATTTTCCATATTGTCTCGGGTCTGGGTGTTGTGGTACCGTCGTTGTTTCTGATTTCTGTAACACAAGTGCTTAAGCTACTTACCACAGAATCAGAGCAATGTATGTGATGTTGTCCAATATTTATTTATATTATATTTATTATTTATATAAGTACTCCAGCTATAACATAAAATAAATTTAGTACCATGAATTTTGGGCTTGTTGACTTGTTACGTCATAGTCTGGCGAGCTTTTTATAAAAAAAAGGTAAATCTCACTCTTTTTAATTTTGAGCTTCCGAATGAAAGTTAAATTGTTTCACCTTAACACTTTTCATTTCAAAAGATCCAATAAAACATATTCTGCCTCTCAATCAAACTTTACCCAGATATTTCAAAATTACCGCTCCAAAATGCAAGTATATAATTGAATATCCAATTAGGATTCGTGAATTAATTAAATCCGCGTTACCAAACACGTCGGGTACATTTGAAAGGCTCCACACTTCCCGTCCACAGCAGATCTCTAATGGCAAAGAAATTCCGCTTCATATCTAATGTACGAGGCTGCATGTGCTTAGCCTCATAAATAGGTAAAACGAGAAACGCCACACTCAGACAATATTAGGTAGGGCTGCCAAAAAAAAAAAAGATAAATAAAATCGATGTATAATAAAAACATGATTATTATGATTTTACATTGATTTTGTTAAAAAAACAGAAATGAAAAGCTGATAGTCTAAAAATTTCCAACATTTGCGTATTGTGATTGTTTAAAGATACAAAAATTTAATTAAAATTAAAATTAGTACAACACACAAACGTTTCAGCTACAAATAAAAATTATGAACTTCCGATGTTATTACTTGTTTATTTTGTTTAGAGATCATGATATATCTGAATTATTTTTTATAGTTGCGCAGTATATTGGCTCGTGATAGATAAAATAAATAACTAAATAAAATAAATACTCAAGATATAATATCGTGTCTAAAAATAATTTCCATGTTTTAAATTGATTTATAAGTTGAATGAAAAAGCTTTGTGCTTTTGATGTGTGTGATGAATTCAGCTTATCTACGATCAAATAACTCTGATATAGATTTCCAAATATATTTTTCATTCGAAAGAATCGATTTCTCGGTCGATCGATCTCTGATGGTCATCCCTAATGTTCAGTCACGCGAAGGGAGGAGCCGCGGAATGGCTGCCATTTTTATAAGGGCAATTGGAGGGACGACACGCGGTGTCGGGGCTCAGTGAACGGAATGATCAGCCGTTGAGTTTGGAACACGTTCATGTCTTATTTGCAATCGTATCTTGGCTTCGTGTCTTTGTTTATATCCTTTTCTTAGCTCAAATTTACAATTTAGTTTAGTTAAGTAACGTTCTGATTGATTTTTAGTTCACAATTTTTATATATGGTATGCTTTTGTTATTTGTTATTTTTAATATGATTTTTTTAAATGTTAAATCTATCATTATTCAGTTAAATTTATTACCTGTATTTTTTTTGTATTTAATATGGCGCTGTGGACCGATGTAAAGCAGGCTTTATGATTGTTTCTCAACGCAAAGAGGAAACAAGAAGAATAAAATTGATTTTAATGACAAGAAAGAATATATCCTCTGGATTATGTAATATTATTCACAACATAGTGTAGGTTTGTTTACTAGACTGCCGGTTTTCGCATGACCGGAAGTGTGGAAGAGCCATTTCGTCTTCCGAGAAACGCGTTGCGGCATATAAGTCGCGAACGATACATTTTACAAAAAAAAAGTTTAGATGAAAAAAAAAGGTAATTTTATTTTACACAAAAAAAGCATCTTTAAATTTTTGTCCAAAATTAAAACTTTTTGAATTGAAGCATCTTAAAAACTCAAACTTAAAAAACTCGTACATTCAAATAGTGCTTTAGCAAAACACCGATTTCAGCTTCGAATAACCCATTGCACCTGACCTTTATATTTAATTAAAACCCTCAGCATCCTTTGCAGATAGCCACAAGGTCGTATACACATCATAATTAACATTTCCCCTTGAAAATACCGAGGGCAGAACTAACATAACGCTATCATACCGCTATGCGGTTTCTCACTTGGATCCATTTACAAGGTAAACAACGTATTCGAGAGAGGTCCACTCAGTGAAAATAGTTACGCCACTCGGCGTAGTGGTGCAAAAAGTACGCGTTCACAGGACTCGAATCTTTTAATAGGCACTTTTAGTTGAGCGGAGAGAGGCGTCCGACATGCTTTTTAAAAATAAAAATTTTATGTTTATTTTCAAGTATTACGTATGCGGTAAGCAAAAATTGTAAAAAACTAGCTTGTAAGCCCTATTAATAAACGCTCAATTATTTTTGACTCAATTTGATTTGGATAATGGTTTCTTTAATTTTATTTCTAGCATAGTTTTTACCTATAACAAAATATAACAATTTTTTAAGATAACTTACGGACAATATTAAATGGCGGTAATTTACTACAATTTATCTTTTTGTATGATATCTGAGTTAATGTTTATCGGTGTGAATTTATTAGATTTGATCATTCTATTTTAGATCTAGTACATGAGAAATTGTTTTCACGTTCATGGCACCATCCGCGCTAGTCACACCAATAAATTTACTACCAACTTATTAATAGATGCCATTGAACTTTGATCGTTGACACGTCTATTGTTTTTACCAATGAATTGTTATAAAGGATTATTCTATTAATGAGGTTATGAATTTTTTTTTTCATTGTAATAACTACAAAGGCAATGCCTTAAAATGCATTTGACAGGATTGCGTTGCAAAAGGAGATGAAGATATTAATTTTGTTTTACCAAAAAATAAACTTCCTTTATAACATTTTAAGCAATGATAGGGTGTATACTAGTTTTGAGGACTCGAGTCTTGCTTCACGCATCTATACAAATCTCTGTTGACCAACTGGGATTTGCTTATTCACATCATTACTTATTCAGGTCATTTTCGTGGCGGAAGCTGGGCGGGCCTATTAAAAATGCAGGTTACGACCTTTCTATTCGCCTGCCCTTCTACCCTGGCCAGCTTTGCTAGAAGGATACTTTTAGAAGCTTTTGCAATCATTTTGGATACTAAAATAGATATCTTAGATATCGCACCTTTTAGTACTGTTCTTTAAAGTAATTTAGATATTTTAAAATGCAATCATCAAATTTATTAAAAAAAGTTCAATTAATTCGATTTATTTGAACTCTAATTTCTCGTTACACGCACAACATGTATGTGATTAGGAATGGAATAAGTACTGTTATTCTATTACTATATCATCTTTATGATAAATTTCCTCTATACCTACCTACTTGATCACTTTTTTTAACTGGCTATCAATGATGGCTGCGAATCATTGTCATCACCAAGCGTGTGGGGTAGTGGCTCACCCCTTCTACCCAGCGCCGTGGCAGATATTGTGTATACCGTTTTACCATGGCGCCAAGTTGATGTGAGTGTAAGAGGAGTTTTAACTCGGGTAGTCCCCGCTCCGATTGATACGGTCGCTGCTACAAAAAAAGAAAATGTATAACAAAGAAAAAAAAACACATTTTTCTTTTCTTCCCAATGTTAAATGTGGTTAAACTTTATATTTTGTTGTGAACAAAAAGTTCTTCCATTGTTTAATGACATTTTTGTAATTATCTTTACTAAGGTGAATTTAAAATTGCAAAAAAAAAATACTTTTCTTACCTTCGAAAACTTTTGTGTATAATTTACTGGCAACATCGGCTCTGACTGTCTGATAAAAAATACAAAGCTCCAGAGCGCGGAGGAACTATTTCTTAGTGTTTTGAGCAATGTTCAAACATGAGATGAATATTTGGGACTCTCTTTGCTTACTTTTTTACAGTGTAGATATACGAGTAAATATTCGTTTTCTCTTAGTGTAATTTTGTTTTCAAATCATAAGTTTAAAGCTGGATGGAACATTTTTTGTCTCAAATTCCTCCAAAAACATTTTGCATTTGCCCATTTATTTTCATGAATTATTAATAAAAAAAATTAACGTACTGTGTACATATTTTGATTGAAGCCCTATTTATAACTTTTATATTGAGTTATAGTGAGTTGAACCAACAAAATTATGCTGTTACTGTTTACAAATCTTTATGAATACGGTTTCATGCCTAATATACATATAAAAATTAGTTTCACGCTAATTGTATTTCATTCTACTAGCCGACTTTAACATTTATGCAGAAAAAGAATAAGAATTAGAGTAATTTTCTTAAGCATTTGAATTGGTACATGAAGGTTTTACATTTAATTTTGTTTTTTATTTTTAATAATAAGCATTACCATATACATGAAATTAAGCTGTTTTGTGTCATTTGGATATCAGAACAATAGCTCCTTAACATCCGTAAAAACTCAAGACTATGTTGTGGTAATGTAAAGATTATTGCCCTACACTTACGGTGCACAATGAAGTATTAGACCAGACCTAGATCTTATCTCATAGTAAGGAGCTAAGACAAAAAGGAAACTAGAACTATACATACTTTAATTCGTTTTTAAAACACCCGTTACCGAACAACGAAATGTTCAGCACATAAATATATATATTTGGTCCGGGTAGACATCAAACCCACGATCTTAAACAGTCATTTGTTCCTATTTCTAAAGTATGTTTTTGAAGAAAAATTAACATATTTTTTTGTTCAAATAACATATACATATTTGTGATTTAATATCTGTTGATTTCTCCATAAAACTTGTATTATTCGCTCTTCTTTATCCTTAACCACATATAAATTACTTAGCACTTGTTCCGCTGAGACCAGAGACAATTATTTACCATAATGACGTTGTTTGTCCGTTCTTAAAAGCGTGCTCCTCTTGAAACTCCATACCGCGTAGCACCTTACAAATTACTTACATTGCGGCTAAAGTTAAATCTAAGTGATTCAACATGTACTTTTATAGATGAATTCTACCAGCTCGTTTATTTTACTCGACATCGCATATTTAACATCCAAGCTAGCATTTAGTTTTGTTTGTTGGAAATGAAAAATGTTACCATTCAGTTTGTTTTACGAATCGTTGCTGATTTAAGTGTGAGAAGTCAGTGAAAATAGTATAATATACATGCGAGAAAAAATATGGCATTGGCGTCGTGTATTTGTTTTTGAGAGAACTAATTTAACTTATTGATGAAGAATAATACCAAAATTAAAAATATTAAGATTTTTGTCAGCTCGTGTGATTAATTCGTTAAGTATTTATATTGCTGTTAAGTAAGCCTTGCTAAAATTTCCTGTACACTGACTCGACTGCCCAGTTTAGTTACAGTGTATCCCAGATAAATCTGTTTCCACAAACACAAGCAGAAGTTTTGTGCAGTTGACTGATCTTTAAATGAGACAAGTCCTTTCGTTGAAAACAGCTGGGAGATAACAGCACCTAAATTTCGAAATGATATGGTATAACATTATACCAGGCGTGTCAAAATCTTTTCAACCAACCGCACACAGCATTTTGCGCTAATACACAGTTTATATCGACACGTGACGGCGCACGTAGGAACGGCATCACTCGCGCTACGAGCCATAGCTTCCGTTACGAGCGCACGCTACGCGCTACGGGACCTTCGTAGTGGCTCGTAAAACATCTGGCCCGTGAGTTGGGTGGAAATATTTCGGTGTCAACATTTTTGTGCTATAATTTTGGTTGGTGGGTTAATTCATTTGGGTGAGACGCCAGAAAGTTGATTGATTTTTTTTATTTTTTCGATGAAAACTGTGGAAATTATTTTCGTTGCATAAATTAGGCGTTTTGGCTGAGCATTGTTTGCATGTTATATAGTCTTTCTATGAATTATTACAAGTACAAGTAGGTTTGAAGAATAAAGTTTAAAAACAGTACTGTACTTTTTAATAACGTTTGAAATCCTGCTAGTAATATAAACGCGAAACTTTGTAAGAGTGCATCTGTATTAGATGTATGTTGGTTAATCTCTCAGGTCAAATCGAAAAAATTAATTGGTCGAAACTTGGTAAAATGTCCTGAAATAAAACGAACAAAGTCACGGAAAACAACTAGTATGTTAAATTTTATACTTTTATCAGAGATCATCCTAGCAAAATTATAGGCTTTACATATTATGTCAGGACTTTATTTTGGTCCTTTTGCAAATTTTATAATAAACCACTTTTTTAACTATTTTTTAAGTTTCGGTCATAATGTGGTCAGAAAATTTGGCTAATCTGCTTTGTTGCCTGTATTTGTGGTTCAGATGAATCAAAACTAAGTTAAAACACCGCAATCAGAATCAAACTAATTTAGATCATAGATTGCCAAACTTATCAAATATGTGGCAATCGGCATATTAATATAATATCCTTTCAGGTCTTTCATTGACATATCATGAGTATTTTTGTGAATGATTAAAATGTCCTGTATTTCATATAAAAAAAAATGCGCCAGACAACGCACCAATCACCTGGTCTCAAACTAAGGTTTTCCCTTGTACTATGAGTAACAGACGACGGATACTACCTGGGGGCGTCATCCCAGCACACCCAGACTCAAGTCAATAGATATATAGTTTCCTCACAAATAATTCATTTGCATTACACGCATTTTGGCTTTTATTACCAGATTGGCAAAGCTGGATGAAAACTTCCTACAAGTTAGAGTATTTTATATAATAATCTTAAATTTCATTGCATATTTCTTACCGCGGTTACCATTCAGTTAGGGTGCATTCACACGGGATACGTCTTTGATGATTCGTTAAAGAACACGATACGCCTTGACTAATAGATGCTCACATTAAATACGGAATGGTGTTTCACGATTCTTCAAAATATCCGAATTGATTTTTAAAGCCGATATGTGATTTTTAACGAATCATGATTTTAAATACCTATTCGTATCCGTATTCGCGATTCGTGAAGCGTGTGAATGTGTATTTAAAAAGCATTGGGCCCGTCAAAAAAATAAGGAATCGTAAAAAAAAAACGCAAAAAATTCGTCACGATTCGTCTTTGTGTGAACAAGCTCTTATTCATACAAAACTTACTAACATTTCTTTCATTGTAGTAAAACTGAATATTAGAACTTCAAAGCCACGTCTTGTTTCGAGGTTTTCTCACAGAAGAAGTACATGTTCAGCTTACTTAAACAGGATTACTTTTATGTTTCATAATTTAATTTAGTTGCTCGTTGCAGTTGAGCACCGCTACTCTATGAAATAATTTAATATCATTCATTTGAATGGTTTTAAAACGGGCCTCGGAGTGAATTTGTATTTTAGTAGTTTAATACGAGTTTGTAAGTGAATTTAAGATGACAATTATTAATTCAACTAAAGTATTTGAAGAACTTTGAAATTAAAACAATGTCTACGCTGAAATATGATAATAATTCAAATTAGATTTCGCTTATACGATTAATCAAAATTTAACTTGAAATTTTGAAGATTCGTTTTTAAGATTGATGCTTTAAAGAATTTAGAAGAATATATAAAAGAAACCAGTATTGAACCTGCTTTCGGATTTTGCACTTGCCCTTTTTATTAAAATTTGATTCTTATTTTTGTGAAACTTTGAAAATGTGCATAAGCACTACTAATTACCAAAGTATCTTGAAATTATACAGTTGACTCATAATGATTAAGATTTTCATTGATCTCGTTTCGTAAAAAGTAAGTTAGGAAAGACGTATTAGAATTGGAAATTTTTGATCAATAAAATTTGTTTATTTATAAAGTCTAGCAACAAAACACAAATTGTACAATGCAAATAACAATACATTAGAGATAGCATTACATTTGAGTTTCAATAACAGCCGTATACAACAAGTGTAAACATTTTTAAAAATCCCTAGGTACGTGTCATTTAAGTAAAACGTATAACATTTATTTGGCAAATTGCATATCACTAGTTTTTATGGACGAGATTTGCGTCTAGTCCGACTCTTCTTTTTCACCATTCGTCGCGCAAACACGACGTTCACAAGGTAACTTAAAACGGTATAAAACGTCGATCAGCATTAAGCTGCGCCAAGCGGAAATTACGACTCGTCTCGTCTTCGCCAGGGTCACCAGATGGAGAAAGGAAGCGTGGAAATGAAATGGAAATCTATTTGTGTGTGTGTTGATGCGAATATTTCAGTGTGATTCACTGGCATGTCAACTTTAAGCACGAGATAAAGGAAAGGTGGCTTGCGGTAAAGATACAAGGTTGATACTTTTTGTGTGAGTGTGATTTGATATATTACTTGCTTTGGGTACACATTAAAATTGATTAATTTCAAACATAACAGGATAGCATTGTTGTACAGATGTTAACACAAGTCATTCAGTACTATTAAATGCAAACTATTCCAATGACGTATTCAACAATGGCTGGCCAGTGTGAAAAGAAAAATAAAAAGCTAATTTACTTCATTTAATTAAACAAGAATATTGAGATTAAAGTAAAAAAAGGTTGATTCGTTTTATAAAATTTTTCCACTTGCAATAGTAGGTAAATAATGAACTACCTCCCCATACTCAAATTTTTTTCGTATTTTACCCTTATTTATAGTTCAAAATATTTAAAAATTCACAGCCCTGGTATAAATATATAAAAGATCTTTTGGTTTCTTAAAAGCTAATTATGTTTTTACTAGCTGTTGCCCGCGACTTCGCCTGCGTTATTTCGGGATAAAAAGTATCCTATATGTTAATCTAGTATGTCATCTGTCTTCCTACCAAATTGTATCCAAATCCGTTCTGTAGTTTTTGCGTGAAAGAGTAACAAACATCCATACATCCATACTTACAAACTTTCGCCTTTATAATAGTAGTAGGATTATTTTAAAATCTTTGTGTGTAATTGCACACAATGTAATTCGTTTTTCGAGCACTTATTTTTTTATTAAAAATAGGTATCTGTAGATGAAAATCATAATCATAAGGAAGAAGTATTAAATAATGACATAAGAATACCCAAAAAGATACCCATTGTAACAAAAGAATCAGAAGAAGAGATAAGCCCCATTTTTGCTCGTAATTCGATAAGCTTATTAAGGGGAAAGTATGATCATCGGACAATATGGAGTCCCTACATTTGGAGACTTTGTCGGCCTGACCTCACACCAGATGAAGTTACGCAACTTTATGTTCGTAGCGAATTCAGGTTTTTCCAACGCGAACATAACACATTGTTGAAATTGTTCGAACTTTGTTTCGTGTGGACGATCAAAGTTTGTTTGCGTGCTTTTTTTTTCTCTCTTCAGAAACAAATTCAATTACCTACCTACTCAATTTTGTTTATTACGCGGTGCGGTAACGTATACCCACGGAGTAGTTTAGTCCCCTCTTATTAAATTTGGGTCGGCCCCGATATTGACTTGCGGTATTCAAAATCTTACCTTCGATAATATTTTTGGGAAACGACCTTGATTACGGGGAATATTGTGAAATGCCCGGCATTGTTAGGTAGTTACTGGCAACGTTATGTGAAACGTTTATTATTATAATGGCCGTGTACGTTTTACGTTGTGAGTGTGTTCAAATTACTTGGGTATATTTACGAAATAAAATACCATGGACTCTAACACACTCACTCACATATATTTTTACTTAATGGAAAAAACAAGAAAAAACGCTAGCAAACAAATGTCATATTCTAAATATGAATATAGTTTAAACCCTACTTGAAGGCCACCTTGTAAGAAGGTTTAATACAAGGTCTTTAAGTAGGGTTTATAACGTCGGCAACAAATGAATACTTTTGGCGATTTTCAAAGTGGCAATCGATTAATGTATTCGTATTACGTCTCAAATCAAAGCAAATAGTATTCTTTAACTAAGGTTAGCACTATTTCCGGTCCAATAAACAACTTCTTCCTCTAATAGAAAAACTTTTCGAAAGGCATAACTGTTGATCCGCCTTACAAATCGTGGTCCCAGTTAAACCTCTAATGCCGGTTGTTAGCGGAATCTTGTTATTTATTCTTCTATTTCTCTGCGGTGCGTCGGCTCCAAGAATAAGTAATGAGCTACTTTCATTTGACGGCCTTTTTAATTTCCTGGAGAAGCCGAACAAAATAAAATATTTACCGAGCACTGCGCTGCTGTAAGTAAGTATTTCAAATTGAACTTACCGTTTCACTTTATTCAGCTCCGTTTGGAAACAACAAGTTCGGATTGCTGCGAAGTTTTTTCCAAAGTCGGACTATTAAGACTATTGGCACGATTGGAATGAGATATTTAATCGCAGTTACTTGAGGTAGTTTTTAATGTATAAAGAAATACGAATTTAAAGAAACTGAAAACTTCCAGGAACAAAGTTGCAAGTGATTTTTGTAACCACAAAATTCTATGACATTAATTCTGTTCCAAAGAATTAACGTCATAGAATTTTGCGGTTAGTAAGTTTAAACAATATTTATAAAGGATATTCAGCGTGCACAAATACTAGCCAACAATTGTTACACAATTTGTTAAATGCAAATATGCATGTACCTACCACTTATTAGCATTTCTGCGCTATAACATATAAATAGGCGTGCGGTAAATGAATGTTTAAATTAATTTCGATTGGAATATTTTTTTAACAAAATTATGTAGAATGATTTAATAAACGGCAAATTGCATGCGAAATTTAGTGAGGTAATGCTGTTAGCTTTTTCGGTAAATTAATTACCACAGGGATGTTTTTAATAATTTCCTGCTATCAGTTAGTAATGCGTTTTTTCTTATTTTTAGTTGAAATAAAGAAGTATAGGTATCATCAAAAGTTATTTGTAACCCTAAATTACTTACAATTTTATTTTATACTAAAAGCATGGCAGCTGTAAGCTAGGTAGAAGGTTTACGATCTCCATTATAAAGGTATTGGTCGATAGAGCACCAATTTGTTCCATGTAAAGTTTTTGACGTTGAAATAGGTTACTTTATCTCGATATCTTAGCCCTTACTGTGAAAAGGGGTCGATATTATGTGATTACGTAAATTTTTCTACACTTATACACAGAACGTTTTACGGTTAAAATATTGCTGTTCAAAATTAGTTCTTATGTGCCACAATATAAGGCGTAAGTACAAAGTAAAAACCCTGATTTGCTTTTGTGACGATACGATACGTGTGATCATACTTTATATGCTCCAGTTTTAAAAAAAAACATAAATTCATAGCATTCAAATTCAGTCGCCATTCTCAACATAACTGCCCCTGCAGTAGTGAAAATGAAAACTGCACACTTACTAAGAGTGCAATAAGAAAACGCAAACATTTTCGGACCGTTCACCGCGTATGCAGGCCCTAAAGGCTCACATAGTCACGTGCGGCTAATACAGGCGAATTAATTCCACTAAAGCGACTCTTGTCTGCTGCACCACGAGTGTTTGCATAAGGCGGGTCCCCTGTTAGAAGGTAAACATTGTCGAATTAACATTGGCTCGTCATCGTGTGAAGCTACCCTTTGACTTGCGCACAAAAGTTGTTCTAGCTTCCTTGTGTCGTTGTTTTGGGCGTTTCGCTCTTAATGTCGTCTTTAGCCGTACGTTTGAAACATTATCAGTATTTTTTTTGTTAACAAAACCTAGAATACTTGATTTACGAATGCTTACGACCGATTTACATACTGTCTTAATGGAAACGAAGAAAGTTAATCAAATAATGAAATGGCTTACAAATATCATTTACTAGCTGTGTGTGTCTTTAAAATATTTATTGTGTACAAAACTGTTATTTTATTCAAATGATTATTTTTGTTTGCCTTTTTTAGACCAAATGTTTGTAGGAATATAGTTCAAACATTTGCCATTACTGTTTTGCTTGAAAAATTCATAATTTATTAAAAGTCTCATAATTTAACGCTACAATTCTCTGATGGCTTAAATACGGAATTATGATTTGCGCCTGGGTTTTAATACCGGTTGGAGCAAAATGTGTTAAGTGTTTATCAAACATACCACGGGTTAGTGGAAAGCGTGGTCATTGAGCCAGTATCCATTTTTGTAACAATACGTTTTGATTTCAAAGATTTTCATCGTTACCTTTGCTCTACGATGGGATTGAATGCTTGATTCTTTATCTCACATGGGGTTATATTAGCTCTTGTCTCAGCTATGTCTGGATTGAGGGTTTATTTTGCTCAGGTATGGGGTACAAACATTACGACCTAATAAGGTCAAGCGTTAACTAAGCCTTGACCAAGATATTAATATGACCATTTAGTTTCTAGACGCACTCGTAAAGGCCACGTGCTTCATTCTTATGAAAAAAAAAATCTGTTGCAAGCATTAGGCATATCGTAAAAACATAAAAGACAGATCAAATTACAAGAGTCAACGTTAAGTGAAAAGAAAGTCCTCACAAAATTTGTTATTACATCTGACCTCTCGGCGAACGAGCGAGCTCTCGACAAGGGCATTATATTTCGTAATCCCGTGTCCCGGTATTCCTTGTTTCGTATTTGGGATAGGTCTCGATAGCTAGGTTGAATTTTTTATGATAAATTGAAACAATAATTAAAAAAAAAACGCCGGCGGATTTAAGCAAAGGCGGCCAATCTCATTGAAATGACGCAAAACTTGCTGAATGGATTTGTATGAATTTGTTTTAATTGCTTTAACATATTAAATACGAAAATACCATAGCGTTGCTGGGCATTCAAACTCGCGTGTATTTATTACATAACAGTTCGTTAATATCGCGTATCGGCTTTTTATCAGATTTAAAGGATGTTAAAAAAACAGATATCTTAATCATTTTACGGGCCGAACTATGTAGCAACTTTTTTGTGACTTACTTAAAGATAAGGTGAAATCATCCATAACTCGTATAGATTGCGCGAATTACAATTTTGCGCCTTTTGCAATTACTTGCTTTTTACATAGGTTCTACTGTTTCGCGGTATTACACGCGGGTCGACGGTAGGGTACTTTTTACCATGGATTGTCATGAATGAAGTCACTGGTAATAGCGATTTTAAGGGATTCATGTTCCGGGTTCGCAGTCCGGGATCAGCACTGGCCTCTCTAGCTACCGCAATAAAGCGAGCGGCTGTTTTATTGAAACCTGAGCGAACTTATTCTACTGTCTTGTCACGTCGCATAGAACGCCGCTGCGGCAGGCGAGGTGTGAGGAGTAGACGCTGCCTCTTGACATTTTAGGCTAAGACACACTAGCACTGTAGCCGTGACCATCACATTTATAATAGTCATAAGTAACGGTGGATCAATAACTTAAATTGACTTGGCTAAAGAAGGTTGCCAACTAACAAATTGTTTGGATTGACTGGTGTCCTTGCTAATACTCATCATCTGATATTTGCACAAACCCATTTCTAACTATGACTTGATAAATTCTTTTGAGGAGGCTTTAGCCCTGCAGTTGACCATTAATAGAACTGATACCATAATATTTTAAAGAAACAGAAAAGTGTATCTCCAACCGTACTTGCAGTTAGCTCAGCAGGATGCGCGATACGTGAAGGTCATGGGTTGGAGCCCCACAGCACATGGGGAAATTATTTTTTCTATATATTTGAAGTTCGCTAGTGCGGCGTAATACAGATAACATAATGTGATTAACTAATTATATTAATAAGACTGATACAAATAGATACCGAATTAGAAACTATGTGTGCCCTATTAATATTATGCATGTAAAAGGTTGTTTGTATGGATGTTTGTTAATCTTTCATGCACATAACACTAAATAGATTTAGATAAATGTTAGCAACTAGAATTATTCGTTTAACATACATGGTTATTTTTATCCTGTATCGTGAGCAAGAGCAAGTCAGTTATATTTTTTCAATTCAAAATCACATATCGCATCTCAAGTATCGTTAGCTCCTGGTGAATTACGCAGATGGGAACCGCGACTTTCATAAAGGCACTAAAGGAAATAATAGATCGCTTTGGAGAGGCAGGGTTTATTGAAATCGAATATCATGGTCTGAACTGGATACCAATCTTGCTCACGCAGACAGTCAGTATGTAAAGTATTGTCTCTGTGGATTTTGAATTGGAGACCTACTTTTTATTTCACTTCGAGTTGGAGTTGTAATAAATAAATTCAGGGATAACTTGAGGATAGAACTACACAGGATGCGTGTTTACGCATCCTGTTTAGTTTATGTTGCATTTAGTGTATGTCTATACAGGCACAATATGGTGTAGCATGTTGGGAACTATAGAACTGAATGTAAAGTGTATTGTATTGTATACACTTTACATTGGTCCTTCTATAGTTCAGGCTACCACGTTCATCACATATGTCAGTCAATGGAGAATATGCATTTTATTATTTTCGTAATTAATTTAAATTTTTTTTATATTGCACTTCAAGATTGACTTCATCCCACCTGATGTTAAGTGGTAACGAGGTCCTAGCTTAAGGGTGACAAGAACAGTATAATAAATCTGTTACTGGACATGTCGCCCTTACCTTGAAGGCTTGACCCCTGCTACTAATGTAGCACCCCTCATGAGCTCTGGAAATCTTACTCACATGCAGGTACACAACAACACAGAAGTTATTGTTATTCGGCTGCGGTCCTCTGTAAGGTGGAGGTATTTGACCAGTCGGGCTGCTCCAGTTCGAGCGATAAATCGCTATACCCTACCTCCCTTATGCCATCTATATTACGTTTTATTTGTTTAAAACACCATTTGATGATTTGACCAGTTGATGGCAGTTTGACGGAAATGTGCGTTCCGCTAACGAAAACTTCGTGAATGTTGTAAAGCGAACGCGTCGACTGGCGATATATTTAATGTCGAATCATTCAGGCTAACAACTGTCAAGCATTATAACTGGTAAAAATTTATTGCTGTAAATACATTAACTAAAAACCAATAGATATATTGTAAATACCCTAGATTAGTCATATTTATATTTTTATTGTCATTTAGGATTTTAAGGAGGCATAATAAATCAAACTTTAGACTTAAAAGAAGCTATGTACACAAATATATAGACATGACGAAATAAACAAAACAATACCTACACAAAAGGTTCAAGAATCGAGAATGCTTCACAAAGGAACAAGTATAAAATCGAAAGCAGTTCGAACCGAAATAAAATTAGACCGTGGTAAATGTAGTAAAAGTTAAACTCTCGAAAGAGTTGTGGAGCTGAACAGTTAATTTGGGCGGGAGTGCTGCCACCGAGGGAGTAAGTGCTCGCCTTTTGTGCACGGCCACTGAAATGTACGGGCCACGTGCAGGCAGAGTAGAACAAGAGCTTATAGGAGTTGGGGAGTGAAAGTTGTGAAGATATGACACCAGAAAACCAGGTGTTAGAAATAATGCCGTAGCAGCATTTGCTGAGGTGGAACCCGATTGACCATAAAATGTTCTGTGTGTATGTTATTTTGTTTAAGCATTTTGGTTCGGTCATTAAATAAATTGCTTTCTATATGCATAGACTCAGTGGCCTAACTATAGCGTTCGAGGCCTGTGGCAAATTCATCGGATGGGACCCCGAAGCTGTAACAATAATATATTGAAAATGCATTGAAATTTTTATACAACTCAGCAGGTAATTTTAATAATTCAAATACATTTTGTCAAACCTTAAACGAAAGAATTTTGAAGTTGATACTTGTTTTTATACTTTATGATTGTGAATTGAAATTATATTGATTGTGAAGTGGGACCATATTTTTTCACTCCGCAAAAAAGTGGGATCATAATATTTTTATTTTGTTATCTTTCTAAATCAATATCGTAATCAACGTGTTATTTTTGACAGATAACGTCAATCGATTTAAATAGGAAATCGCTTCATTTGATAAAGGTCTGTGTGTTAGAACAAATTAAACGGAAAATTTTCTTTAATTTCAGTACACTAGTCTTTAGTAATTTTGTCAGGATGTGAAGTTCACGTGTTAACTTCAGCAGCTTTTGCTCCAATGTGGTGCGACCCGCTACAAATTATTCCCAGTGGTCCGATCGATATCTTGATCAATCTTGCCAGCAGAAAGTTTCGGTGCTTGTCGATTCGCGTCGTCGTAATAAAATGCAAAACCGCTAGTAAATTGCTGGCGTCCGTGCGTAATCACTCGGCAGGGCCCACTGAAAACCAGCGTCATGGCCTGCGCCGTGGGCCATGACTTATGCTGAGTGAGGCCCTTTTATTTGGGACATTACGCCTTGTCATGGTCTGCACCGCCCGGTTGACGAGGAGATCGATTTCAAGTTTTATTGTAGATATATATATTTTAGTTATTTTCCTTTTGTCTCCTCTCTGTATATGTTTACTTATATGACAATGTTATGATGTCTTTAATTATTTAAGCTAAGGTTATCTTTATTAATTTTATAAAGCTGAAAAGTTTAGATGAACAAATTGTGATCAAGATGTCATCTTCGTATGTATTTTTTGACTGTCTGATTCGGATATCGATAGTAAGAGGTTTCACAATTAACAATGTTAAGCTTTTTAAATTTAAATAATTTTCTATTTCGTTTTAATACAGCTATGATGAGTACGTTTCATTAAATGTGGCCAGTTAAACAACACCCTTAAGTATGGTAGCTATTCCGCAGCCTTCGTGCTCGCCGACCGCGGAAACTTGAAATACTTAGCAGTTACGAGTGGCCACTTAGGGTTTCGACCAATTATTCGTATCGAACGTGCTCACTGTACGAAAATAAAAATATAACCTTCTATTTGTAATACTAGGCTCGGTACTGATTTGGAGAACTTCTTTTGTGAAATGTGTCATTATGATGTGGGCCTTCTAAACGTTCAAAAGTTATGGTAGTGAATCGAAGCATCAGTTTTTGTGACAATTTCAGCGGTTTAGTTCCTGCGTATGCTACTTAACTAACATTAACGTAGACGTGACGTGTCATCTCAGAGGTCTTGGGTTCATTCCTGGTCGGGTCAATATGACGAACTTTTCTATATTGTTCCTGATCCGCTGGGTGTTGTTGTACCGTCGTTGATTCTGATTTCTGTAACTGTGTACTGTCTGTAAAAGTGCTTTAACTTCTTACCACTGGATCAGAGTAATATGTATGATGTTGTTCAAATTAATTTATTTTTAACGTGAACGTGGAAGCTTTGAAGTAAATATAAAACTGCAATAGATTGACTATGTTTTATGAGTTACCGAATTCGAATCTTACTCCAACGTTTTGTTAATAGGTAGTCAGATATTATATTTATTTAATACTAGCTGTCCCGGCGAACTTCGTAACGCCTATTTTTTTTTATTTCTAACCTTTTAAACCTTCACTGGACCTCCACAATTATTTCAAGACCTAGATTAGCCAAATCGGTCTAGCCCTTGTAGAGTTTTAGCGAGACTAACGAACAGCGATTCATTTTTATATATAAGAGAAGATGTTTATTGGTTTTCGAATGAGTATCGTAGTTATTTCATGAACTAAAATCGTTAACATTTTGATATATATTAAGTCTACTTGAGATGGGAGAACGTTAGGGTACTCATTAGGTACTAAACTTGAGTATTATGTTACGTCATGTGTATTTAATTTGTCAAAGCTCACTTAGATGAAACGTATAAGAAATTATTAGGCCTACCAAGCATTAGGATTACGTGCTTAGCTACATGAAAATTAGATTAGGTTACGTATTCACGTTCCGTAATATTATGAGGGTAGGCATTTGCTTTCTACATAATTGGAAAGATATTGTTACGGAATTTTGAACATAGGAATATTAAATTGTCTACCTTCCTCTGAAGTTGGTGTTTTAATCAGTATTAAAATCAACCTTCATGCGCTTCAATATTATCAAATTATGGGTTTAACTCTCTTGTGTTCTAGAATACTTAGTAAAATATCAGATTTTGGTCAAAGTTTAAAGATGATAATATTTTTTTTTTATTATATGATCTTATTTATAGCAGAAGATCCAAACGTGTCATGTCGACACTTACATGGGCCACCTTCAAGACAGGATATCGTAACTCGAGACCTATGATATATTTTATGATCCTACCTCGTGGTGAAATGACTAACACTAATTTTAAAATGTGCTGACTCAAGTTTATCTTTCAGCTTTGTAGAAGACAAATGGAGATAATTTTTAAAATACAGGGTGAAGTTTGTTTAATAACCCTTATCTTATTGTCATATTTATTATATTGTCTATGCTCGAAAAATATAAACAAAATAAAGGCTACTTTCACCTTTTGCCATTGTTATACGGCAGGCAGTTCTTACCACCGTTTTTTTTTACAATTTATTGCTGCTAAGTAACTCAAAAAGATTTTTATTTTAACATAATTCAGTTGTCTTAATGCCCGATTCCAATATTTAAAAAAACGATCCGTTCTTTTTACAGAAAGTAATAGGTAAATTACACGAGGCGTATTCTAAAAACGACCGACAGACGACTGATGACAGCTGATATTGAAAGTAAATTTGAAATTAGAGTTAACGACTCGTAGAAAAACGGATAGTAATTTTTGACACATTACGAATCGTAAAATATTGGAACTGGCTATGAAACACGCTTGGTGACCTATGTGCTGGGTGCGTTTGGAGAAGGTGTGTATGTAATGTGGTGCTAACAAGTCATAGGCCGCAGGCGCGTCTAACTGAAGCGCTCGTCAGCATTGACTCAAGACAATACGACGTACCTATTGTCCAAGACGCACTTCTGAACTAGCCCTCGAGTACAGTTGTTAACAGATATGGCAGCTTGTATATGTTGCGTATGTTGTCATTATTATGTGACGACATGAACTCGTAACGCGACACATACCAGCTACAGAGCGTGGACACATTTCACTGAAGCGCACTCATCAGCATTCACTCGGAACAATATGCCGAGCATATTGTCCGAGCCACACTACTGAAGTAGTTCTGCTGTACAGTTGGTAACTGATACGAATATTATATTTGTTATATCTACAGTGGTCGATATGTGTCGTCATGAAACATTTATAAACGTTGCAAGCAAGTCATAGAAGGGATGCGTACCATACTGAAGCGCGATCGTCTGTATTCATTCGGAGTAATGAAGAGCGAGTTGTCCGAGCCTCACTACTGAAGTAGCCTTGGATTACAGTAAGTCAGAGATTATTTATATTTGCATTTATTGTAAACGCTATAACGACAAAGCCATTGTTCATGGCGTTTATATGAACAGTGCAAAATGAGAGTCTATTGAAACAAGATTACCTACATTTTGTAAGGAACTTTAAGCAAATGAAATCGTGAATCTGAGAAAATAAAAAACAACCAAATTTAAGTTTTATTTTCATTTGACCTAATAGTTTACACCTTCAATTTTGACCACTTCTATGTTGTATTTAATTGAATATTGAAATTACTAATAAATAAAAATTTTGTCACAACCGTCAGTTATTACAAAGATAGTTAGTTGCTATTTTGTAACTACATATTCATAAACTCGAATTCCAAACACAACGGAAAATCAATTCAATAATTTTTCGATATCTTGACGCACCAATGAGTCATAAGGGTACAAGGGATAAAGGGAGAAGTTAAGTTAAATTAGTTTATAGTATGACTTTAACTAGAAAACAACTTTCTTTTTTAACAAAGGCGGAAACAACAAAACCACCAATGGATCCAATACAATGGTTAATCAAGCATCGTCTAAAGCAATTTTCGATAATGAATGTAAAGTAGCCGTGTGGGGATTAATTTAAACAGCCGGCCTGATTGAATTTCTCCATCAATTAATTTAGCCCACCTCGCGTAGGGGTGCCCAATCTTTTTGTCTGATTTAATTTTTGATCGCATGATGGTCTCACTTATTGCTTATTGTGTTGATTACCTTACCTTTCGCGTTTTAGCGACGTCTACCTTAGCTACTGCACCAGTTAAGGTAAGCGTCGCAAAAACGCAAAAGGCTCCAGGTTCGATTCTCGGTCAAGTTGATTTAGAAACCGATCTATTCTAAATTGACCTGGATCTGTGAGTAGGTTACATACTGTGTTAACGTCTCCAATTAGTATCCGTCACCTGGTACTCATGGTACAAAGGAACTTAGGTTAAGTTTTAGAGAAGTTTATTGGTGGAGTTTTTTGATGCAGTTAATGTATTAGTTACTAAAAATGGTATAAAACTGTACTACGAATGCTTGAAAGAGTTTACAAAAGTGATGCAGATTTTTGCTTTCAACTGATCGCTTCTATTGTACTCGTATACTGCCTATAATACCAATTTTGGTTAACGTTATGTGCATAATAAAATACATTGCTATCTAATCTACTATATAAAAATAAGTCGGGTTTTCCTTCCTGACGCTATAACTCCAGAACGCACGAACCGATTTCCACGGTTTTGCATTCGTTGGAAAAGTCTCGGGTTCCGTAAGGTTTATAGCAAAGAAAATTCAGGAAAATTTTCAACAGAAAAGCGGGAAAATCCTCTAAGGCGAAACGAAGTTTGCCGGGACCGCTAGTATTTAGTAAAAATGCGATCAACAACTTCCATTATTTAGATAGGTTTCTCTTGGCAAGTTATTTTCTTATTTTATGTAATAAGTATTAGATAAATTATTTTCAATAGGTAAGTATAAGATTCTCTACTTTGTAAGCTAATGGATTAGAACTGTGAATTGCAAGTTATTGAATCAGATCTAGCATCCCTAACTCTACGAGGACGCCTTTCGCTATCGGTATTTAGAATTTACATATGTTTATTTACAGTGTATGTGGATGGATTTTATCGTGCATATAAAGATAGTGAAACGAATAGCTAGAATTTTAATTTGATGTGTCAGAATTGACACAGAAACGTAGACAATAATATTAAACTGAATTGAGATATTTGTTTGCATGGTCTTAATAATTTTAACTGCTGTGAACTATCTTCAATGATTTCAGATTATTTTTGTTTAATTTAATGTTATATTACATTTTAATATTGAAATGTGGCCATCGTGGCTTTGTAAGCAAAAATGCCTGGGTCACGCGACTAAGCTCTTTTTTTCATAGCTAAAAGTTTTTATGAAAGTGTTGATTTAACTAAAGGGACAAACTATACGTAAGTTATATAAAAAAATATGTTAGTGTGTGTAATGTATGTGAAAATGTGTGTGCTACTATAAATGATGGTAGGTAAAGGTTTGTATTTTTTATGTACCACTAAATACACAACATCTTTTTTGTACTTTTTTAATTAAATCAAGTAAAAGAAAACAGTTTTATCCACTGATTTGATTTAATAAACGTGAGTGTGCTTAACATTTTGCAATTGAAATATTGTTTTTGGTTTTTGTTGTAATTTTTTGAATTTTCGGTGTGTCAATTTTTTTGAATATTACAATGATTGATAATTTTCTACAAATTCAGTTTTATTTAATAATTTTAAAACTGCTTGAAACAGTGAGAGTTTGTAAAAATGAATGGATGTCTATAATAATATGTATGAATGTTAGGAATGTTTGTTATTCTTTCACGCAAAAATTGTAGTAGGGTTTTGTTTGACATTTGGTAGAAAGAGAGGTGAGGTGCTAGATTAATGTCTAGGATACTTTTTTTTAAACTAGCGGCCGCCGGCGACTTCCTAAGCTTGGAATTTTGTCTTTTCAAGCAATAAATATATATGATCTGTTTCACCCCTATCTCCTCTAATATTCGAAACATATATAATTTGTGCCAAATTTCACACTCGTATCTCTAACTTATAAAATAAACATATTTCCATGTAAACATTCAAGGGAGATATTACCCCCATCCCCCCTTATTTTCAAAACAAAAAGTAGCCTATGTCCGTTTTAGAGATCAAAATCTGCATGACCCAATATGTTGGTAGAGATGCCCTAGCTTTAAGTCCACCTGCTGTACTTATTTGTGCAATAAAGTTTTTTAAATAAATAATAATAAATCGGTTCAGTGGTTTAGGCGTAAAAACTGGAAAGCCATACAGAGAGACAGAGTTACTTTCGCACGTATAATATTAATATGGATATTGGTACGTTGTTATGGGTAAGGTTTGAGACCGCAGCGATGAAAACACAATGACCCTCTTGGCATTTTAATGGTATGTTCGGCCATTGTCTTTTGTGGGGAAGTTTCAGCGTCCCTGTTTCACTGTTGTGTTAGGATTGCAATGCCATACAAAATGTTTGATTAGGTACAATGCATGATTGATCATGTCGTTACATTTGGAAATGTTAAATTGTTAATGAGGTTTGTGTATTAGGATTGCAATGTAATTTTACATGTTTTCTTTAACGAACAAAAGGGTAGATTATTACAAATTTCTGTTTGCTCCTATAGTTATATTACCAAAAAATATAGGACTCATTTTTTTATTTTATTGTGAACTAATTTTCACTAAGATGCGTTAAAAAATTTGTGCGACGTTACTTATTCACACAGTGTACGAATTAGTGACGTAAATGCACCCATCCACTGAACTTTGATCTCGGGTTTGCGTCATTTGCAGGTCATCGGTCCGTACGAACCGGACCATACGGATAATGGTGACCACCTGGTCACCACTGATTTCTGTCCATAGGCCATCGGTGCTTCGAGCTACGTGGCCTGCCCATAGCCACTGTAGTTTAACAATTGTTACAGTTGGGTGTAGACCCAGTTGGGTAGTCATAGGACTACCATCAAATTAATAAGTTGTGATCATATTTTCAGCGAAATGAGTTAGACTGCTGAACAAAGGTTACTGGTCAGGGTAAGACTTTCACAACTCACAGCTATTTGCCTCTAAAATGCACCTATGAGTTTGTATGCAATGGGCTTACGCAATTGTAAATAGAGAGTACAGCCAGCAGTTCCTACACACCTCAGTACCTTGTCATGCCAAATCTCCGCGTAACTAAGCAAGTCGGATAGACAGTGACTTAATGTGACAAGGTACAGAGTTGTTCACGAACTAAAGCTACTGACTGTACCTATAGTGGAAAATAAATTGCAGAGCATCACTCACGAATACGTACCTATCTACTGTATAACATAGGATTTGATATTAAAATTGTTGAACCTACCACTGATGTGGACTGTATTTTACACTCGAAGGTTATGAGAAAATAAATCAGATCTTTCGTGGCAATGACACGGTAAAAGCCGATTTGATGTGAACCTTCTACGAACTCCTTAAGACGTTTTTGATTTGACTGATGCGGTCGGGCTCCACTTGAAAGACTAAGGTCTTATTTCCATCGAGTAGTAGCAATAAAGGAACGTATTTTGTTTATTGAAAATCTATCAGCGATTGGTATCTACCTCATACCATGTATACTTTGATAAGTACATGTAAGGATTTATGCCTGTAGCATGTTTAAATACGGTAATCAAATAATATTACCGGGTTCAGCTTTATTTAATAATTTCATCAATTCCGCTTCTTATCATGCTCGTAGGTGCTTACTGAAACAGCTGTTTTACGAAAATTGCAAATTTCCAATGAATTTTATACTATTTTACTATTAATTATATTTAGCTACAATTTTTTGAATGTTTAAATACTTTAAATGTATAATCCATTAGTCATCTCTTATCGACAAAGTTTCCTTTTATTTAATTGATTTCTGATTAAATTATTCTTAAAATATATTTTAATCAAGATTAATAATTCTAATCTTTCTAAAAGGTTTTTAAAAGTTAATTGAATGCGTGAAAATTGAAAGCAGAGAGAAAGTAATTTAGATTCCGACGCTTATCTTCTAAGCGGCTCATTCAGTTTTGCTTGACAAACATACCAACTAGTCGAAGTAGTGGAGTAAACCGATTAGTGCGAAACTAACAGATTATGGCTGAGCGGTTCCACGAGAGCCCTCAGACTTCGCTTGCTGACTTACCCTCTAATTTATAGGGTAATTTGCTAATATTATTAAGGAAAATGCTGGTTGTTTCGGAAAACGTTTTGCAATAAAAGTTTGTTTATTATCTTTATAGAGATAAATGCCGATGGGAAGGGGTTAGCTTGCGAAGATAAAGAGAAAGACACGGCAAAAATGTTTTGCTTTTATCAATAAGAAATTGGACTCGAATATAATGGTCATATGAGTTTATTTATCTAATACGCTTTTATACTCGTAGACTAGGCAGCTAAAACGTGTTCAGACTACAGGTTTAAAGCAGTTTTGTTTTGACTTGTGTTATTGTATTGTTTGTCGAGTTATGGTTCGGATAAAGATGGTATTATGCGCGATGATCCTTTATTGATAAAAGTTCTGACGTTAAACGTGCTTGATGTTTTTTTCTAATTAGCAATATGTCAATACGTAGTATCTCACTTAGTATTTTTGATTATAGAAGAAATAATCGGCCAAGTGCGAGTCGGACTAGCCCATGAAAGGTTCCCTAGCAATATACGTAATATATAAGTTTATATCTGAATTTTTTTTTACGTTTATGGCGTTATAAAAAACTACTTACTAAATCTCATTCGAACCCATTTTCGCTGGTAGTTTGCATGGATATGTACGTACATCGTATATATTTTTTAGTTTTCTTATTCTCTTATTTTAAATGTAAGAGGGGGCGGGGACCATCATTTTCCCACTTTGGAAGCACCTCTCGCGCAAACTATTCAGTTTAGAAAAAAACTATTTTAGAAACCTCAATATTATTTTTGAAGACCTATTCATAGATATCTCACACTTATGGGATTTTTTTGTTTTTTTTTCTATTTTTGTATGAAAATCTTAATGCGTTTTACCAAATACATCTACTTACCAAGTTTTCACAGTATAGCTCTTATAGTTACGGAAAAAAGTTGCTGTGACATACGGACACACAGACGGACAGACATGACGAATCCATAAGGGTTACGTTTTTGCCATTCGGCTATGGAACCCTAAATAGTTCACAAAATCTTATTTCAGAAAAAGTCGACTTGCGATGAACTTAGGCGAACAACTTTGTACGACATGGAAATCGTTTTAGGACGAACTAAGCGCAGTCTTAAAGTACTGGATGGCACCTTTTGTATTTCAAAGTTAGACTTTGTTATATTCTAAACTCTTAATCTAAACTGGAATCCTTTATGTCTGCTAGAATGTCACTATTTTTAAGGACAGGTATTTAAAGAAAATGATGGTTAAGGCCATAGCTTCGCCTTTGAATTGAAAACAAATTTGAAAAGAATTACCAAGGAATTATTGAGTTGTACTCCTCCATTGTCCTTCTTAATTACTATCTATGTAGGTTCCATGTAGTTGTATCTATGTAGACCATGTTCAGGCAAGTACGTTCTAAGTGTTCTATTATTTATATCTTAAATATATTTATATATTTCCTGTATCCATTTGCAGGATATACAAACATAAGAAATTTAAAGAAATTATAAGTGCCACAAAACATAAAAGAAAAGTGCCTTAATAATACAAATAAAAAAAAAAAGTGTTCTATTAATTTACTTAAGACGTAACTTACACAAGGTATGTTACCTTTGATTCAAGTAATGAAATAAGTGAAGTGAACACATTTGATACAAATTGCCTTTCTTTTTAAAAGGGCAACGATCTGAATAAATACGTAACGTTATTACACGAATGTCTGTTTCCAGCTTCCGTTCGACATACTGTTGTTTGATAAACAAACTGCGCTTTTTGCACTGGCCATATAAATATTTTGCAGTGTTCGCTTGCTTTGTGCGTCTGCACGTTTGAACTGAAGTAGGTATTTTATCTTTGTTTTACGAAATATGTATTACGAAATAGCGTGGGTAAGATTTACCTTCATCATTCAGTTAGATATAATGAAATTTGAAATGCTTACTTTATATTACTTTCTATGAACAAATAAATATTGGACAATATCACATGCATTGCTCTGATGCTGTGATAAGTAGTTTAAGCACATGTGTTACAGAAATGCGAATAAACGATGGTACCACTACATTCAGACTCGATGCAATATAAAAAAGTTTGTTTCATAAATTGACCCAACTGGGGGATCGAATACCGGTACCTCAGAGATTCTTCTTCTTAGTCGTGCACTCTTGACAGAGTGGTCGTGATCATAATGCATCGCTTTTCAGTGTAGCTTTTGCCAGTTGCCTCCATCTACTCCTATTGTTCGCACTTCTGCAACACTCATTCAGAGAAATGTTGTTGGTACATTTGATGAGGTCCGTCCATCGAGTTGGTGATCTTCCGCGTGAGCGCTGGCCTTTGACATGCCCCTGTATGACCAGTCTCTCCATAGAGTCTTCATTGCGAGTGATATGCCCAAACATTGTGAGTACCTCAGAGATGGTGCGACGCCAAAGTCTGGCCCGCTTGTCTCTGGGCTACGGAAGTTGTCAAAAAGATAATGGGTCCTAAGAAATATTTTTCTGTGAGAGTTGTCGTATCGTACCATCAAAAACATGTCAGACTATAACACTTTGGACTTTGTATAACCGTTAATGCCTGGTTCCAATATTTTACGATTCGTTATGTGTCAAAATTATATTTTTTTCTCTAACTGACTACGAATCTAGAACTGTTTTAGCTTACGCCACGTATAATTTATTACTATCCATTACTAAAACGGATAGTTTTTCAAATATTGGTACCGGGCATAAGTCGTTGGTAACTAAGAACTAATACCGGACTAACAAGTATATGAAGCACGGAGCCTGTCTCTACGGGCTTTTTCTGAGGCTTACTAATCTCTAAAAACAATAATATAAGTAAAATGTGTACTTAAAATTTTATCCGAAAAATATCACAACAAGAGTAATAATTTTAAATTCTAAATGAATTTCAAGGTTCTCTTTGCCGTAAGCGAAATAAACTTTTGCAATTCGAGAGTCAAACACAAAAAGATAAAAACACAATAACTCGTTTACTCGTTGCAGAGGAGCGGGCGTTTACTGTGAACAAGGTACGTAAAAATTAAACAGTTTGTTTGGTATTCATTAAGAGGGAGTCTACAGCAATCTAGGTCAATGCAGCCGCTCCTTTAACGAGATTAATGAGGCAATATTGTCGGTGAGTTTTATATAAATATTTAAAGAATCGTTCTTAATTTATTTTTGCCCTCGATTCAGTGAAATATGTTTGTGGCAGTACCGCTATAATACGTACCTTCGGTAGAAAAAGGGCACAATTGTCAACTGCCTTAAAAACAAAACAAATTAAAAAAAACTGAATATTCTTAATTCGTGTAAAGCACATCGCACACTTGGTGCAATAACGTCAGTAATGCGTTGACGTTAGAAATGTGAAAATAAAACATATTTTTACATCATTTGTGACCATAATCTCGATTTATCATTTTTTGAATTTCTGACGTTATTGCACCAAGTGTGCAATATGTCTAAAAAGATTAAAGAATATAGTTTATGCCTTGTAAAGGAGCATAACTTTAGAGTAATTATAACAGAGCTAGACCACATTACATGCAAAAAAAAAATCTTAAAATGGCTCTCCTGTAAAATTGCAAAAACTGCAATTGTGCCCTTGTTCTACCAAAAGTACGATATATTTAATGATTTATGTAAATTAAATTTGTATTGTATAGATAATAAAGAGCATGCATTGTATTAAGAACAAACAGTAGTATTCTAATTGCTCTTGGTTTTGCTACTAATTAAACATTTTAATGGGTACCGACTAACTTACTTACATTTCCGTCCAGATTATTCAAATTGTTGAAGCAAAGTTCAGCGATATTTCATTGAATTAAATAAATTATGAGTTTACGTTGTTCGATAATGGGTCTTTATAAATATGAGTTAATATTTGGGTCAGGCAGGCTCCGCGCGGACGCGTCTTACAAATAAGATCCGACAAATCACAGCAATGAAAGAAGCACTTCCGCGAATGGCCGCTGTGGAGGAAAACAACTGTTATGTGTTTTAAGTTCCAAGGCCGAATGCTCACAGCACCCAAGGCTGATTATAGATGAGGGGTGTTTTGGCGCTTTCGCACATTTATCATGCGTTCTTCCTTCTTTCTGCGTGGGAAAAGCGAATTTTCAGTACTTACTTTATATTGTGACTATAGTGGAATATGAAACTATTATTACAATCTCAACTCGTTCTATACTCGCACCTTTTATTAGGTAAGTATCTAGAGGTCTGTACACACACTCTGATATAAAACAAAAGTAAAAAGACGAAGAAAAGAAAAACACATTGACGTATAAAAAAAGCAAAGCCCCCTTTTGGCTATGCGTGTCGAGGTAGGATCACGGCAATCGCTAACATTGCCATTTTTTAAGCCTTGTTGCAAAGTAATGCGGTGTTATAAATTTGTCGTGTATATCTGTGTGTCTGTAGCTTTTAATGTTTGATGGAAATCCGTCCATATCGGCCTATCTACATAATATTTTGACACAACTTCTTTTGAATAAGTATCGAATAAAAAGGCATGAATACATATTATGACAATTATTTATAATCTAAGATGTGCTTGAATTGAACCTACATCTTAATGCCTATATAAACACGAATCTGGTTACACAAGAACAAAACTCAGTAAAATTATCTTAAGCCTGATTTATGAAGTATTAAAACCATAATACAAAGTTTGCGTGACTAAAAATATTCCCTGGCTCACCATTGTTATGATTTACTTAATTTGAAATTCAGGCCTGGGAGATTTGATCAAAACTGAATATAAAATAAGTAAAGTACGTGCATCTTACCAGATTCGGGCGTTAATTATTTTACAAGTAAATCCTTTCTTTTATAATAGGGCACGCAGCTCCTCACCTTTTTGGGAGAGCGGGCATTATGTTGTTGAACACGATAAAGAACCCATTAAAATTCGTTTCAAGGAATTATGCAAGTGAGATTGTAAGCGCTCACTAACAAGATAGGGCGCTCGCAAAGATTGTTGCTAAACTCAATTCGGCGCGCCTGTTGCTCTCCTTCGTATCTGTACGCAATTTGTGCGAGGGTCCGTTCACATTGCGAATCAACAACTCGAATCTCCGTATTGTTCCGTGACTTTTGAACCGCAATCTCAAGATCAACCATACTTGATTGTACTTATATTATAATCGCGAAAGTCTGTCTGTTTGTTCGACTTTCACGCTTAAACAACTGAACCGATTTTGCTGAAATTTAGTATAGGTATACGTTGAACTTCTAGAACGAACATAGGCATTTGAATATAAGGGGGGATGGGGGTAATACCGCCCTTGAAAGTTAATATGGGAAAATGTTTATTTTTTAAGTTAGAGATATGAAATTCGGCACAAATATAATAGAAACTTGGAATACTTTTTGTTTCGAATATTAGGGGAGATTGGGGTAAAACTGACCATCTATATTTATTGCTAGGAAATACTAAGTCCACGCGTAAAAAGTCGCGGGCGGTCGCTAGATTGAAATAAAAATATTATTATGTACAAAACAAAATCCAATATGAGACAGCTTCCTTAATGGAGGAACGGCTTTCTCCTGTCAATAAATCACACAAAAAATCTGTTAAGGGCTTGCTGAGCCGATTGCATGATGAAACCTACAAAAAAAAAAGTACAAAACAAAGTCGCCGCTGTCTATCTACCCCTAAGTGCTATGATTACATCTTTAAACTACGCACAGGATTTTGATTAGCTTGTAATAGATATGCGCGTATAATTAAATAGAGAACTACTGATAACATATGAGGTTTCTATATTGATGTCGTAAATAAACATATTTGAGAACTTTGAAGCTTACGAGTACTTTGTAAACGCAGGCTAGCCCTTCGAGATATATCAGTTTAAAAATGATGTAGAAACTACAGTAATGTTAACCTTAAAAAATTTAATTTAAAGTCCGATATTGTTTTTGTGTTTCTATTAGGGATAGCCGACAATAACCATTTTTAATCCATTACTTTATTATTTTATATGAAAAGTAATGGCTGATATACGAATCGATTTTCAACAGTAGATACATCATTAATCCTTTTCCATTAACTTTAATCCTCAAATAACAAATAACCTGAAATACTGTGTGTGTAAAATATATCAATTTGATTTTTACAGCAAAAAATTAAATACATTGTGTCTTTGCGGAGGCTGAGGGGCAAACGGTATTGAAATGAAACACAGATTGAGAATTTAGATTTATTTTTTCAACCTAACATCTTCGTAACTTTCTTAACTTGACAGATCACCAGCTAGTTTTAACAGGTGTACTCAACTAATGAACATTGTTCATACCTCTTAAAATTATAATACAGTCAGTACCGGAAAACAATTATTCATCATTATCACGAAATTTACTTATATCACGAAAACGCTATTCTTAAACTTACTAAATTCCATTTAGTCAATTCTTTAAGTGAGGTTTAAATAATAATATTTAATATGCTCCTACGTTATGTAATATTGACTCACGAAGTCCAGAAACTATTGACGCTACTGATAAAATATTTAAGAGAATATGGAACTAGTTATATAACAATTAATCATCGGCAAGTTAAAGATGGAAGACATTGTGTAATTAATTAACAGAAAGCACTTAATGGAAGGATACAAACTAAAGTTGTAACAGAAGTAATGAACTTCTTTATGAAGTCAAGTGATATTACTGAAAAGGGCAACATTGATTCCAAAGAGTTTGTTATCCTGGTATTTAAAAAATAAAATATTTGCTGTCGGAATGATGGAGTAAATACAATTAACCATCGGAAATGTCTTGTTTTAAAAAATTTCACATGACTTACAACGAAAACTTAATAGTTTCAACAAGAGTTATATAATGTATGTGTATCTAAACCTTCAACTTCTACAGTATACATTTATTAAGATCAGAGTCTACCCACAATCAACTTCACAAGCTAATACATTAGAAATAGGAAAGGCACAGTCGAAGTATAAAATTTATTGCTGACTCCCCTAACTAGTTCTCCTCCATTTTAATCCGAACCATATTAAAGTCATGTCATGAGAAAAATCTAGCGGTAAACGTTTTAGTAAAATTTCTTTCTAAAGATTTCTGTTTGGCTTTTGTTGACCTAACATCATTAGATGTGGCTTCCTTTTGAATTAGAAAATTTGCCAAGCTGGAAACATTCAATAGAGAAGCAACTACGTGTGTGGTTAATAAAATAGGTAGTAAAAAGTTTTACTTAATTGAGAATTTTGGTAGATTTGGCACGGCTAATGATAAACTGCACTAAACATAAATAATCTTACGTTAAATCAATCAGACCACTATCGTTGACCACAGTTTGTAACGAGCAATTAGTTTATGTATTTAATCACCTGGCTACTGTTACAACCTAATTTCTATCTTTATGTGCGTATTGCCAGATACACGTCTAAATTACGAACGATTCTGTAAGAAAATAGGATTCTTTTATATTCAGAAAATATTTTTTTTTTATCTTTAGACAGATCTATACTCAATTCACGAACGATTGGTTCTGTTGTAGATACTTAGATTGAAGATCTAGCTATAACAATTTACTACGAGGCTACACAGTCGTTGACTAGAAGTTTTGAAATTAACAACGAAATAATGACAGAAAAATTCAAATAGGCTTTTCATTAAATCGTTGGATTACACATTTTAATAATAATGTAAATTCTAAGATTCAATGATTCGAAACCTGTCCTTATAATGTAAATAAACCCTAACATTTAAATTGACACACAAATAACAAGTCCGCTGTACAACGCATGAAACTATTTCCAACAGTTACTAAAACAAAGGTTCGTTGAGGTTACCGAGACTCTTAGAGTACCTCCTATACTATCTTTTATAAATAACGAATAAAACTTTAACAGCAAGCACCGTACTAATTAAAATTACTCAATAAACTTAGAAGTGAACATAGCTCTCGTAGAAAACATCCCACCACAACAAATTGACTAGTTCTAATTCCTATCTAGCTAATTTTATACACCTTAGCATAAATTTATTAAAGTCTCTTCACATTATTAAAAGTCGTTGAACCGGCCGCATTGGAAAAGTAAGGGTTCGTGTGTTGAAAGTTGGAAGATGTGGAAGTAAAAGGAAACATCACGTCAAACGTCACAACACTGTCGCTCTGTCGGTTGAGCACAAAAATGCACCACTAAACGTACTAAGAGTAAATACTAGAAAGTCACTGCATTACTGCTATAGTGCAACCGAGTTCACACATTCAACGTTCCTTGAGCACTCGAGGTATAGAGAGAAGGTTTAGAGGAAGTGGGGACCCGAACGCCATTTTGAATGGCGTTTAGATGTAGACTTCATGGTGTTGCTGCGGCCGGCCCCGCCTGGACTAGGAGCCTCGCTCCGACAACTCCACCACGTCGTCAGTGTCAGGCCTTGCCGCGTCTATTTTTCGCCTTTCAGCTATCACTATTCGTATTTTTTCTTCCTCACTAATCGGTTGTTCGATCGATTCGGGCGTTTTTTGAGTCTGCGATCTGAGTGACGCATGGCTCGTGTCGCTGGTCGCAGCTGATTCGGTGGATAGTCTTCTCTTAGTATTTATCCTGATGTTTTGCCTTGTAGAAGGTACTGCTAAAAGTACGGGAGCCGGTCGAAGTAGCCTGGCTTCTTCACCTCGTAAAGAATTTCTTTTGTCAACTTGCTGCCTTCGGTTTTGTGCAAAAGAGTCCCTGCGTGGAGGGCTACCGGGCTCAAGTTCTTCAATGTCATCGGCGTCGATGAATCGGGCGTCCTCCTCGTATAGGGCAGCAGGTGGATCTGACGTTGAGTCCTGTCGACGTCGACCGAAGGCATGAGGAGATAAAGAAGCCCTTCTCGGCGGTAGCGAGGTCGGCAATAAAGCATGATGGGAGTGAAGCGTGCGCCTTCTGCGTGCGGGGGACGGTGCTGGTTGGTGTTTTGGTTCGCTGTACGTGAAGTTTGCTGGGAGGGACGGTACCTTGTTCAGGGGACGAGGAGGCGACATGCACTGTTCTAGAGCGCGGCATAAAGCTCTGTCCTCCTCGTCGTCGGCTTCTCTTTCTAACTCACGTTCTAGTTCTACGTCCATGTCGATTTCGTCTTCCATTTGTTTGTGTGATTCTTCTAGGTGTTTCATGAGTACCTTTAAAATAAACAAAAAAATCACTTTTTTTTGTCGAGCAGTGAAACATCCTACTAATAAAATTACCAAACTTTTGCACGCAATTATTGACATTGGATGGGACCATCGAAAACCATCATATCGCATAAACATATCGAAGATTGAAATTTCAAGTGAACAGTTGTGACGATCTTGTCAGTTGTTTGGTACGGCTAAATGAAAATTAAAGAGAGGATATTATTAGTAAAAAACTTACAGCAACAACGACGTTGACCAACACGAACTGCGCCATAAGAACGAAGACTACGAAGAATATGGGCGCGATGATCGTGGAGACGCAGCAGTTGCGCACGCAGTCCACAGAGTGATCGCAGTCTTCACGGAGGGTGTCCTTCATGATGCCGTTCCAATTGTCGCCGGTCGCGACTCGGAACAGCGTCAGGAACGCCATACCAAAGTTGGCGAAGTGGGCGTGCTCTCCTAAACCTATATAAGTGGAACTTTGTTAAGTGTTAAAAACTTTTTCATAAGTTCATTATATTCTTGTTTGTTTTAAAGAATCTGCGGTGAAACTTAAGTATAGAAGTGGAAATTTGTTCAGTCTTGCAAAAAAATTTCGAAAGTTCATTTAATTCTTCTTTGTTTTAATGAATCTGCGGAGAAACTGTCATATTCATAGGTCATACCAAAGTTGGCAAAGTGGGCCTGCTCTCCTAAACCTATAGTAGTGGAACTTTGTTGAGCCTTGAAAAAAAATTTCTAAAGTTATTTCTTGTTTGTTTTATTGATCTGCAGAGAAGCTGTCATATTCATTGGAAAATTTTAAATACCTGTCGCCTTCAATTATGTTTCGTATTACAGATATAAACTTAACCATTTATTCCAAGTAACATTTTGTAAATTTCATCAGGGTAAGTAAAGTCAACAGAGTTGAATGTCTGTTAAACTGTGCAAACTATTTTAAGTAAAGCCCTGAGATTTTATCTAATGCTAAGTTATTAAGCTAAGTAGTTTCAACTTGATTCATGAAATTAATTAAATTTCCAGACGACCTTAGCTGTACCTACTAAACTTATTCGTACACCTAAGTGTTTGAAAACTTACTACGTTACGGTTCAGTGGACTAGATTGGTGTTATGATTACGATGTTTACGGAAACTTTTCCGTTTTATTTATTGTGGTCGTAATTTTCCTACATTAGGAACGTTGTTTTTGTCTTTCTTACTGTTTTTTTTTGTTCAGTTAGGCAATAAAGGCATGAAAGTAAAATCAAATAGCTTTTGTCAAGGTTAATCTGTACGGAGTTTTTGATTTATGATTAAATTATAACATTTGTTTCAGTTCTGGCGCTCTTAGTAATTTATTTACAGTTTCTATGTAAAAAGAGATTCATAAAATAGTTGTAGTTTAAAAAGTAAGTAATTACCTTGGCAAGGAATTTCATCAGAACACTCCAGTCTTCCAAAAAGTTCAACCCCCAATGCCGCAAATATAAAGAACAGTAGAAAAAACAGTAGCCCAAGGTTTCCAACTTGCGGCAAAGCTTGCATGACTGTGTCCAGAAGTGCTCGTATTCCCTTCGCCATCTTCAACAACTTCAAAACTCTGGCTATCCTCAGCACTCTCATCACCCTCATTATCGTCGGGTTTATTGGAATTATATTAGTTTCTAACTCTTCTAAAACTATCCCCACTATGGAAAGTATGACGATTATCACGTCCAGCTGATTCCATTTGTCTTTTAAGTAAATTTTAAAACCTAGTGCTACAAGTTTCATCACCGCCTCTAGGATGAAAACTGCAGTGAAGAAGTAGTTGAATATCTTCAATGCATATTGTAGGGCTGGCGGCATTCTATAATACTCTATGGCCATAGTTACAACGTTTAAGCCAATCACTCCGGCTATCGCTAGGTCGAAGTATTTGGAAGTGACTACATTGTGCACGAATAGTCTTGTTTGACAGTAGTCAGCATAATAAGGTCGTTGATGCATTTCTGGAAAAGACAATTTTAGTATTGATATTTTACAAATAAAAAATTTAAAATCGTGTAAAAAATTAAAATTACGTATTGTGGATTTATTTTATTTAATTCTGCGGAAAAGGGCGTTAATTATTGTAGCAAGGTCTCATGAGCGTTACGTAGAATTAACTATATTCGATATTTAAGATATGGGATGAGATGAACAAAATACATTGTTTAGAATATAGTTGTTAAACAAAACAAGTAGGTAAGTGCATAAAAATAGGCAGAGTTCCACAAAACTGTTTACACAGTTTGTCTGCGGGATCAGGGTCTAACTACATTTTTACAATTCTTTGTTTAATTTATAAGAAATCTTAAAAGATTAAACGTTATCGATAGATGGATACATCTTGAGAGTTATCCATCCTTTTGTCTAATACTCTCTTTGTAACCACTAACTTCGTCTTTTCTTCTCCATCTGCAGCGCCCGCTTGGCCGCCCGGCGGACACGCTCCTCTTTCTCCTGCTCCTCACGGCAGCGGTGGAAGTTCTCCACCACAACGCCTACGAACATGTTCAGCACGAAGAACCCCACTAGTAGGATGAACGCGATGAAGTATAGTAGACGCCACTCCGAGTAGTTCACTATTGGCTACAACGGAAGAAATAAATATTGCACCATCTTGAACATTGACAATGCTTACCTTATACCTTGTCCCCGGTACGCTAAATGGTTGCGGGAGAAGATGGTGTGGCGGGGAAGCATTTTGCATGCAACTATACAATATGTGTGAAACTGTGTTTAAAATATTGATCAGGTAATAGATTAGAGATTTGCTTAAATTATTTGTAGATTTTAAATGAAATTTTTGTTTCAGTTAGATCTTTTACACTGTTGTTATGATTGATTTTGCTCGGAATTTTTTACATGTTGAATGAAGATGTTTAATTGTTTGCATATAAATGGATGATATTTCAATGACATGAATTTTTGTTATCCTAAACCATTTAAAGGCTTGTAGGAAAAAGTATTTTTTTATATCTACGATAAAAACGTTTTGCACATAGGTTAAATAGATTAAGGTATCATTTTGGAGCAGGTCAATAAATTTATTTAAATTAGCGGTTTCATTTTACCACCGGTCGCTATTAACGAATTCTACCACAAATATGAAAGAAGTGATAATTAACTTTATATTTTGTCAGATTTATCAGCAGCTTCAATATTTTTATCTATAACTAAATAAACACATTAGCCTAAATTTAAACAAAAATTTGGTTTAACATTTGTAGTGGGTTTAATACACATATTATTATATGAAAAGGTCCACTTACTTGTTGGTCGACCCCAACGGCATCCAAGCCAGTGTACATGATATTGACCCACCCATCTCTGGAGCTGAGCACGAATAGCGACATGAGCGCTTTGCCCAGGTCGTCGAAGTTGTACTTGCGGTTCACCCACACGTTGCCTTCTATAGCGAGGCAGTCCGATTTGTTCTTCACATTCTTTATATGGGCACCCTCGCAATAAAAGAACGCTCCTTTAAATAGCTACAATCACAAAACAAGTAAAATAAATAGGTGCTATAGAAACCGTCTTATCTTTATTCATTATCATTGGATATAACCAGATAGAACAAAGTTGACCCGAGAAAAAAATAACAAGACTTAACGATAAGCTTAATCATTACGGTGGAATATCTTACTGGACTAAAGTAAAAAGTTAAATTGTTATGGACTCGGCGAAGTTATATTCAAATAATTTACCTGCACTCCTAAAATCCCAAAGATGATGAAGAAAGTACAGCAGATTAAAACTATATTCCCAATAGGTCTCAATGAAGACAGTAGCGTCTGAACGACCAGCTTTAAACCTGGAGCTCGATTTATAACCCTTAACGGTCGCAATGATCTTAATAGCCTAAATACCTGGAAGGTTCAAAACGTTTTTAGTACTGTTGTCAAACAAAACACAATTTAAGCAATGTCAGAAAAGTTGTTACCCTGAGAATTCCAAATATCCTTGGACTGGACTCTGAGACCAGAGACATTAAAAGATCAATAATAGATATAATAACAAGAGAGCCGTCCATAATGTTCCACCCTGATGTGAAGTATGCTTCAGGTCCATAAAACATTCCTGAAGCCACGACCTGAAATAAAAAAAAATTAAGTCCAAAAAATCTTTGTTTAAATCGCAAAAGAAAATTAGAAACTTTTTTTTCGAGTGGTTATCATTTCATTCCCAGAAGTGAAAAGTCAACCTTTGTTATTTAATTATCGGAGTCTAATTAGCAATTAGGAAACGTTTTATCAACAAGGGAACTTCACCGTGAACGATTTCTAAGAAATAGCATGATTTTCCTTTTGTTTTTTTTTTTAAAGATTTCTGCGCATCTGCGTAGTATTTAATTAGAAGCGAGGAGTATTTACTTAAGTGATTGTTTGAGAAAAGGTATTTCAGGGATTTCGTAATTAAAAAAATCACCAGATGCTACGTTGTAGGAAGGCACTTTAAAAATATTTTTTTTGTAAAATATACTACTACTAATTTTGGTAGGTATACGTAGGTACATTTTTTTTTGTGAACAACATTGACACATCTTTTGCATTTCTAAAGAAAAAACGAGCTTTATTTGTTAAGGGAATCAGAGGTCAAGCCCTCAAGTTAAGCTAGGATCATATCACCATTTAACATCAGGTGTGATGAGGTCAATCTCGAAGTGCAAAAAAAATATGTAAAAAAACTGACCTTAATGAACATTTCGACGGCAAAGACAACAGTGAACACGTAGTTGGCACTTGAGAGGAACGCCCTTTCCTTCGAGTCTGGCGGAATGTTGGGCCGCTCCATCGCCAGTGTGATGCAGTTCAGTGCAATGAAAAGGAGCACGATGTTGTCGAACCAGCTCCGGGTCACCATCCAGGTGCAGAATCTTCTCATCCTGGCAGTTTAATTTATATTGTACTAGCTGACATGGCAAACGTTATTTTGCCCTATAAATTATTTATAAAATTCTCGTGTCACAGTGTTAGTACCAGTCCAAAAAACTTAAAAAAAAATAGGCACTTAAGGGTATGATAAATAGATGGTAGCCGTTTCTCAGACCTAGATACTGAAGATGAATATAAAAAATCATAAAAATCAAACAATTTTTGAGGAGTATGGTAATTAACACTGTGACACGAGAATTTTATATATTAGATAAAATTGTTCTTTTAACCTTTAAATGTTGATAACTAACTTACTGGTGTCATCGAACAGCAGAGAAATCTAAAAATGACTTTTAAACAATGAGACCATTAACAAAGCTAGGAAACGAAACGAATTTACAAAGTTTGACAAAATTTTGAGATGAGGTTTTCTAGTAAGAAAGTACTTTTCTTACTTAATCATGTCTGGCAGACCAAAGAACCGAAACGACGACCGATAAATGAGTTCACACATACGCATTCAAACACGTTTAGACACACAACCATTTAATCACATTCATGTACTTAAAACGGCTTTTGTTTAAGTAGGTGTGTAAGTATATGTTGTAGTTTTGTATTTAGAATTTCATAACTATAATCTAACAATGGTTCTAATGAAGCAGGACAGTCAGCCGTCAAAAACCACAATATTCTAACATCTCATGAGGGCAGAGATAAGCTGAAAACCAGCGCTGCCCGTAATCCATTGTCGAGACGGCATAAGCCTTTATTCCTTTTATCTCATTTACATTCATGTGTGTTTAGAAAAGATAATGTTTTGTTTTTAAATTTTGAGCCAGTTCTATTTTTTTATCTTTCACAAAGTTTTCACAATTTTAAATAATGTACTATGCCGTCGAAACCAAATTCAAATTCACTATTCTTTTATCTATGTAAATTACACCAGTAATTTTGATGAAAATATTACAAATAAAAAAACAGGTTTTGTCAGGTAACAAATCTAGATCTACAAAATATTTACAAATATAACATATTTTCAATTTCATCTCTATCTGTAAAAGGATATTCATCAGAGACTATACATTGGCTAAAATTGAGTTTTGATATTATATTACAAGTACAAAAACTTCGCGGTGTGAATATCAATGACGTCCCAAGATACGGACGTGTGTAATGTTAGAAGTTGGAGGTAATACGATAGTGTTTATTTGTTGTGTTTGATCTTACGAAATCTGAATAAAAGCATGAGTTCCCTATAATCTTACTTGTTGTCTGGAGCGAAGATGTAAAGTGAATAATCCTCTTTCTCTTTGAGACACCCTGTTGGCTCCATGAACCGAAAAAGGTCTTTGAACCTGAATTGTCTTCTATCGAATCTTGCAGTTAAAAAACAAACGTTGTTGTTAATCGTCACCTGAGAAAAAACATTTTTTTTAATGGATGCCTAATGCCCGGTTCCAATATTTTACGACTCGTAATGTGTCAAAAATGACAATCTTTTTTTCTACAACCGACTACGAGTCATTAATTCTAATTTCAAATTTACTTTCCATATCAGCAGTCATTAGACGACTGAATATCGGTCGGTCGGTTTTAACTTACGCCTGTGTAAATTATTACTAGCCGTAACTAAAACGAATCGTATTTCAAATATTGGAACCGGGTATTAATTAACACTTAGTACAAGTATTTGCAAAAATGTTGTCATTCCTGGATATGTTCTCTTCCGCTTCTGCAAATGTGTTCTTTTGATAAAAAAAGGCTAACAAATGGAAAAAATCCATGAATTCTAGAATTGATTGAGGTCAATAATATAATATAGGGATTAGGGAATTTCTATCAAAATATTTTTTGACATATAAAATAAAATACGTAGGTGTCACACACTTGCATTTAATTATAAGACTCGCTGTGCTTTCGGTTATAGTCGTAGTATTCGTTTACATTTCCACACAAAAGAACGGAAAATAGGAAAGGGTAAGGTGGCTATAAGCTTCGGCGAAGTACTAGGAACATGATTAATTTCTCCCATGTCACCAATTAAGCGTTGAGAGATGTGGGATGCGGGGTGATGCGGTTTAACGGGTAAACTCCGACCTTCTTTTCAGATCTGAGGACTCCCACAAACGCTACTGTGCTATCCAATTAGGTACAGTGCAACAAAGGATGATTAATTTCTAGTTCTCACCTCTTCATTGATCTGCTTGACCAGCGGTAACGGTTGGTTATTCCGCGGAGGCAAAGCGGGCGCCTCGATGCGCGCTGGCTTCGGCGCAGGCGCCGGGGGCGCTGTTGGCGGCGTCAAATTGCTTGCTTTCACTTCTGACACTGACGTCACTAAAATATTATTTTGTATTTAACTTGGAGTCTTTTACTACAAACATATCTTATATTTAAATGAATTGCTGTTTGTTTCCCTTGAGGCCGGTTGACCCGAGTAGCTGATGTTTGTCGTGGTCCAGGGAAGGCTTTAACGATGCCAAAATAGTATTTAAAGTGTATTACCTACTACGCTATTAGCGTCTACAACGGAAACTAAGAGATTTAATGCTTATAAATGTAGTAAAATAATATTGTAAAATAATGTCTTAAAAAATAATTGTCGATGGATCCTTAATATTTAAAATAATACTTGTAGGCATATTAATATTTATATTAGGCGGAGATTAAACATAACCTATTCTAATAATGGTGGAATACGTCCTACACAGGTAATTGACTAAAACTATGCAAGAAGAAAACCATTTACTAATCCTATTCCTAGGGTTGCATTGATAATGAAATAGCAAAACGGTAATAGACTCTGGATAGAAATGCAGACCTGTATGACGACCTTTGAGTAAGTCTAAACTAGATTCTAGATAAAGTTATTGTTGCGACGCGGACGGTGCAAACAGAAATACCTACTGGTGAATTGTTATCAATTGTTTTGTTACTTGATTTCTGAGACACCATAGTTATGATTAATTTACTGCCAATACGCCAACTGATGCTGATTACTTAAACCTTTACCCTTTTCGGGTTATTGGGATACGTTTGTGGGGCTGAAACACATCGAATGTGTACGTACAAGTATTTCATGTTTCATACAGTTTAATTGAATGCAGTATACATATGTAGTACATGGCTTTGTACAATCTTTGTAAAAATTATCATCATAAGCATTATAAAACTGAAGCAGTTTTTCATGATTTGAGGAATTATTTAAGTAAGTTAATGTTTGCATAATTACCTACTTCTTGATTATAATACGTTAATTAAAGTATGTAGTTATGTCTATGTACTCCAAAAATCAAGTTTTCAATTACCACAAAACGTAATGTAGAAATGTAGAAAAAAAACTTATTTTCTTATTTCGATGTCATGCCTTTCCTGTGCACGTTACTTTAAGTGGTCCGTACTAATGAAATACATTTGTATAAACTTCGCCTCATTATAGAAATAATCAAAGTTTTAACAAACCAATTTACGTTTCATTACTTACATCGATGTCAAATGAAATGAAAATACCGTAAACTGAATCTTAATTAACGGGACAAACAACTTTGTCATGACTCTGGCGGAGGCGTGCTTGATATTATTTACTTCTCTGAAATTAATAAGGCTCGAGTATTCTGACGCACTAATCTTTTAAATAAATAACACAAGGGCGGCTATTTGTTTGTTGGCCCAAATATTTGTTCCGCCCTACAGGCTCGGCATTTCTGAATGTACAGCTGAACTTTGGAAATATTTGCTCTGGAATTGCGCCTGTTGTTCCGTCTTGCCCTGGTGTGTGGTCAAAGCTTTACATCCCAAACAAACAGGCATTGAATGTTTTTGCTGGTATGAAATCTTGTTAGTTTGGAAGAAAAATAAACTAACTAGATGGCTCATGCTCGTTCCTTACCCGAAATCCATCGGGATACGCTGTTTACTTTTTATTATATCTTCATGCTTTATTGGTTAGAGCGTTTAGCTACAAAGTCGTGGGCTCAAATCCCGCGAGAATATTTTCTTTGTGTAACGCTTAGTTTTGTTAGAACATTGCAGGCCTGAAGTAATTGCTCTTAAGTTCAAAATACTTTTTTTCATCTTAATTACATCAGTAATATTTACGAAACGTCTATTGAATGCAAATGTCCGGTTTGAAATTGTATTATATACAGGGAAGATCCAGACAAGCAACTTTGTAGTTCACATTATAAAGAAAGTTTAACTTATAACTAGTTTTTCTATCATTTGCCATTTAAAAGGTTTCTCAAGTTTCTCGAATACTTGAGAATAACATCATTTAATAAATTTTCAAAAAATAGGATAGATATTAAAAATGTTTATTTGGTCCATCAATTAAATTACCAAAAATATACAACATATTTTTTCTTTTACAATGTAAATATAAAATTACAAGATACATTGGGTTAATATTTAACCCAACGGCACTTTTTCGTATAGTTTTTACTAAATAGTGCATAAACGCACCCTTCCTCAAGCACTCTGCTGTCGCGCTGTTTTACCATATTTATTTATTGAAGCAAAAAAAAAACGATTAAATTATATTTTGAATAGCGATCTGACGGATTGAATAGAATCGTCGATTTTTATCGAGGCATCATCTATTGGTTTAGAGTATATCCTTAAAGATCAAGTGTTATTATTATGGTATGAACTTACCAGTCAGATAGTCATTGGTGAGCGACAATCTATGAGGTGGTGGTTTAACTGTGTCCAATCGAACAGTGGAGTCTGAAGAGAAACCAGCTTCTGGCGCTTTCCATGATACCTAAGAGTGATTTAAAATCAATTTCCATGTGAAAGACTTATTTGTAAGACACTAAGCAATATTAGGACCATATTTTGTTCCACCATATTTTCATAATCATGAGAATTATAAAATGATCTACCGAATTATAATGAATGAGATACACTCGGTAATTATTCAAATGTAATTTATTTCAAAATTGGTCTCTATTAATATTAAATAATGGTAATAAATGTTTGTTCAGTAAGCATTTTGGTCTGGCCGTCTTTACCAATTTCGGCTCGTTTCTTCGATTTGACCTCACCAAGCCGTCTAAAAGGAATCCTTTCTTTACTGTGTATTGTACTTTCTATGTACTTGTGCAACAAAAAGAAACCTTACAACCAATCAATTAATTCTTTATTCAAGTTGGTCACATTCAAAACTTTTGAACCGTTATTAAATACAATGCAAAGTGACTCTACTACCGGTTAGGGTACTCCTAGTAAAGTCAGTTTCTTTTGCTATCATTTTGTAATACATACTACTGAGAAGATACTTGTAAGTCAATTTGTGCCAGTAGCATTATCTAATTTATTGCTGAGGATTAGATAGATCACTTCGACTAAGTCATTATAGTATTTTTGGTCGAGTAAAACAATAATTTACCTACGTGTTTATCATTTCGAGATAAGCTGGAATAGACCTGTCTCCAGACTTCCAAATTTTTGTGCTTTGATTGTCCAAATATTCTAAATTCTTTTTGTATAATTTTTACGCCGCACTAGCGAACTTTAAATATAAATCTCTTTTGCGGGACTCGAACCCACGACCTTCACGTACTTACCACTTACACGGAAGGCTAACGGGTTGATACAGCAGAAAATCGCCTAGGATAACTTGCGGTTAGCTCAGTTGGAAGAGCAGCACGCGCGATACGTTATGGTCTAGGGTTCGAGTCTCGCGCCGAAAGGGGAGATGAAATTTTTCTGTTTCTTTGAAATATTCTAGATCCACTACTTATTTCGACTAAGCGACTATTGAATTGATAAAGTACTTACATCTGGCAGCAATGGTGCTGTGTGAGCGGATACTCTTCTAGCTGGTGGTGCAAGTACCCTGGGCGCCGGTAGTTGTGGTCTTGACCGGTTGTTCGGCAGCTCTGACTGCGTATCGTTTTTAATGACCATCGAAGATGATAGCAGCAATTCGTTCTTCCGAAGCCCTGAACCTAAGGACATCAAATACATCAAGGAGACCAATCACAATGATAGAATATTTTGCAACGTAGTTTCTTGTTTAAAGTCAGGTGACTACAACCTTCAAGTAGAGCCCCCCAAATTATCTCTGAATTAAAAATAAAATTTATTAATTATTGTCGCGGACTCCTACACGCTAATTAAGCTAGAGGCAATCCACAAAACTAGATCAACGTAAATAATGCTTTTTATCCCGAAATTGGGCAACAGCAAATGTTTAATAATGCAAGGAGAAATTAGCCTTAACTCTACTTTTTGACGAACCGTAGAGTGGTAAACCGTAGGTACATGTTTTTGGCAGACTGTACGTGACGTTTTGCCTAGTCTGATATTTAATATTTACCATTACATTGAGCATGGTCTCGCCCATTATTTAGGACCACGGCATCTGAGTCGGAGCCAGTGCGGTGTTTCGGCTTCCGCCTTAGGCTCGGTCGGGACAGTCGCCAGCTGTATCCTCTCTGCACGCGGCACTTGTCATCGCCGTTCACTCCAGCGCTGGACATGCTGACACTCCTAGTAACAAATAATTACAGACATTCTTCGATCAAAGCTTTTGAAAAAACATACACACACGAGACATAAAAAATTGACACCAGTAAAACAAGACATGAAACAGTATTAAGCCTTCTTTCAATGTCATTCGCTTCATGACCACGCGCGTGACAACACGTCGAAAATGATTTATTTCCATACTTATCTCAGTCACATAAGGATTAAACTATACCATTTGACACTTTACGTCTTTTTTACAATGATTGGTTTAATATACAGACACGCGATATTATGACGCGATAGTCCATAATTTGGTTAAATTTTACATGGTAGTATGGGTCTCCAAAATCTTCGGAGACGGAGACGGTGCAAGAAACGGTACACCGCTGTTGAATTGAATAGTTTCAATAGATTTAGCTACTCTCCACTCCATTTTCTTCGTGAATAGTAAATAGGTTGGTACAAAAGTTAAATTAGACCCCGTTAAATCCACTCTGTAATGAATGCAATTGGTTTGCAAGCTGCTATCACCACAAAAATGAATTACTAAGAATAAACACTTTGAACAGTAATTTTAATAACTTACTTCTGCGAACTTAGTAGGCTGGACTTGTCGCTAGTGTTTAGGCAATTGTCGTCCTTCACAATAGTGATCTGCAGGTTCTTTTCTGGAAGTACTGGCGGGGCGATGGACTTGGGAGTGCTAGGGGAAGTTGAACCTGAGTTGGAAGATTTGACGGGAGGCAGGGCTAGGGTAAGGGGAGGCGGCGCGAGGGTCATGGGAGGGAGGCGAGCCTTCTCCGAGCCGAGCTGCGCGGCTGCAGAGTGCAGCGTGAGAGTGTAGCTGTTTGGTGGCTTGAGAAGACCTGGTATACTTGTACACTGGAAAAAATATTTTTTGTTAACTTTTTGACCATGTTTGTATTGTCTACAATACAAATAATCAGTTTTTTACAAAGCATAATCTGATTTATAATTTGACGCTTCAAGACATAGGCCGCATTTTATTGGAATATTAGATCCATTTAAATGGAATGTTTTTGATTGAATAAACTCTACTTATATCAGAAACACGTGTTTATAAGTTAGAAAAAAAAATGTGGATTCTTTGATGAATATTTGTGTTTTTTCTGTGACTGGGTAAAATATGATTATAAATATATTGAAATTATTGAAGCACTATCGTTGTTTCTGCTTTACATAACACAAGTGCTTAAGTGCTACTTACCTACTTTGGGATTAGATCAATATACCTTTGAGGTGTTGTCCGATATTTGTTTATCTTTCCCCCTAAAAGCACGAAATCAAAGGATACGCACAGATGTCCTGTCGATGGAGTCCAAGCTGGACAGCATAGACGACCTCTCCAAGGTGAGGGCGAGATTGAAGTCCCTGAATGAAGCTCCCGGCTCCAGAGTGGTTGACGGCGAGTCCTGGGGCGTGGCAGCGGTGTGAGTAATCATGGGCACCACAGTGCTCTCGCTAGCTGCCGCGCCGATTGCCAGCATCTTCGATTCCTGTTCAAAATTAGAAGTCAGAAAGAGAAAGAACACTCCTATAAAAACATGAGTATTTTTCATAGATCCGCTTAAAGTTAATTTATCCATCATGATTACGAAAACGATTTTCTTTACTGAAGTTGTTTGGCGGTCGAAAAAATTGTCGCTACAATTTTATTTGGATCTCTCTGTGTAACCTACAACTCTTATATTACCTAATCAATGTGTAAAACTCAAGATTAATTTAAAACACCTACCTATTTAACCTATTGTCAGAAAGTTTCAAAGATTTTGAAGTGTTATGAAGATCATTAATAATATTTTGAATTACTGAAATACAATAGTAAGAAGTTTCAAACATTGTAGAGTAGCATAACGAACATAATTTACTATTATTTTATTCAATAAAGTTTGGTTCGACAGTATAACGTGTTAAAGAAAATGCGAACTAAGAAACTTAAAGAACAATACGATCGCAGTATATAATTTACATTGCGAAAACATTAATCTAAGAAACCTTACTCAATTTAATTCTATATACGCATGTATGTATAAGAAACTTGGGTGTTATTGTAACGTTGTTGTTACTGATTTCTGTAACACAAATGATTTAGCTTCTTACCACCAAATCAGAGCAATATATGTGATGTTGTTCAATTTATATTTATGAATTATATCGTCAAATTTTATCGCTATCTGTTCAGCGGATTTAGCTGTGAGTTGTAACATCAGTTAGTCAATACCTATCCAATGGTTGTCTCTTAATATGAAAAAAAGACATAATAAATGTCGTTGAAAACACGTTTATAAGAGCATTTTATTAGATAGTTCTTACTATATCCGGACAATAAGGCTGATATTTTTTGTAAGGTTAGTTTGTCGAAACTTCCGAACTAAATAATACTGCTTCGCAAATATTATCCCTACCCTACTTGAATTTAAAGTTATCTCTACGAATGGACCACTGGCCTATTTGGTAGTTAGGTAGGTACTCTGTGCCTTGCACCATAATTCGTGGCTGTACTTACAACCAGGAGAAAACTACATTTATCTTTTTCATATTTTAGTTTTTATAACTGAATAGCTTCGTGATCGATTTATGACCGATCTATCTGTATTGTTACACTTATATTTATGATGCCCACCTTTGTAGCTTCATTTGCTTTAGATAGAGACTATTCATAAGTATTACTAATGTAATCTATGTGAATAAAAAAGATTGACTTTGACTTTGACTTTTGAAAACTGATCTGTTCCAGCTTACGAGTAAATACTTACTTAGTACTCAATGGTTTCATTACTTATTAAAACAAAACTATATGACTCGGTCCAAAGTAAGATACATATAGCAATCTGTTAGATATAGCTACTGTTGCTAATCTACTGAGTTTCTTACCGGTGTCTCCTCGGAAGATATATCCGAAAGAGCAAGGCACTTTGCATTGTATTCAATGACAGTCCAAAATTGTTATATAAATGATAAATGCGCCAGACAATCACACCAGTCACCTGGTCTCAAACTAAGGTTTTCCCTTATACTATGAGTACCAGACGACGAATACTAACTGGGGGCGTCAACCCAGCACACCCAGACCCAAGTCAATTTAGGAAAGTTCATTTTCTAAATTGACCCGAACGGGAATCGAACCCGTGACCTTTCGCGCTTTGGCCTCAGCCACTGCGCCACCGAGGCCGTATGAAGCCTACTTGAATAAAAAAGTATTTGAGTTTGAGATGATTTCTTCTCTTATCCATTTTACTTGTATTACAGCTTCTGCAAAGCCAGTAACATCTGTTGGGATGAGGCAGTCCAGTCACATCGCGAACTAATCCGTGACAGGCCGGCGGGCGGCGAGACTCGATCCAATAAGTGTATCTTACACTGGATTACACTAATACGAGGCGATTTCTTTTTACTGTTATCGGATAATACTCGTTGGTTACTAAGTTATTTTATGTGAGAGACGTACTGTAATAGTTGTGCAGGCATTTTGAGGTACAGGCGCTTTAATGTTGCGAAATTCTATTAAATAAGGTGTCTAAGCTTGTGATTGGGTAAAAGCTTAGTTAATTTGTTTTCTTGAAACATGTGATCAGTTTGGGTAGCTTAATAAATAAATAGCTTTTAAAAAGCTGGAGTTACCTTTAAGAGAATGTGACGTGGAAGACGATCGATGAAAGTATTAGAAACAGAAAATTTTTATCTCCCCTTGCGGTGCGGGAATCGAACCCACGACCTTCACGTATCGCGCGTGCTGCTCTTACCAAAAGGGGAGATAAAAAAATTCTGTTTCTAATATTTAAAGTTCGCTAGTTCGGCGTATAGTACTATAAAAATAATAAAATCGAATCGATGATAGTGTTAGAAAATATGCTAATAATGTGCACCGACTTTTTTACTTTTTAATCATCAGATCCTATGAAATCATCTGGGAAGTATAAAGACATAATATTCAAAATCAGCTCAGGAGGTATACAACCAAAAACGAAATATATTGAATCCAATGACGGATGGCAATGTTTGATTCTTATAATCGTCACCAACTCTCTTCGAATGGCATTAAAAATTAAGAAAAAAATATTACACTACTTAACTAAAAAAATATTTCTTTAACCCAATGACAGGATATTGATTATGTTTTCAACCTACTCTTAATATGTCTTATATTCTTATCATGTAAACTTTTTTAGTACATCCTCATTCAGTTTTTCAGGTAGCAGGCCTACTGGCATTTTTAAGTAAAAAGTGAACATATGTACATAAAAAAAGATTCCTTTGAATTAAGAACCTCCTTCTTGTATAAGTTGGTTAAAATAAATAACATACCTTTTGTATGTTGCATTTGTTGGATTGCGCGCAGTCCTTGCACAGCGTTGGGTGGTGCGCGGCTTTACTCTTGTGTTTTCGTTTGCTTTTATCTTTGTGCCCATTGACGTCATCTTTCGCTTTTCTGACATCATCAGCTGATCGCCAGTAGTTTTTTATTTCATTCTGTTTGAAAACAAAATGGTAAATAAAGTAAAAAAAAAGATACGGAGAATGATCTGTTATTATACCATTTAAAATGTTACGGATTAGATGTTACAAATTACGTAAATTCTTTTTACTAGTCTCGTTTAAATAACTTCCTGATTCACTACCCTTAAGAATACATGTCTATTTGTAATAGTTGCACGAAAGGAAAAAGACACGATTGGGACGAAAACAGATAAAATAAATTGTCGTGAATTGAGGTCACTCGACAAATGCTACGAATCCCTAGAAACCATAAAAGAGTCGTTATCTTGAGATCTATTGACGTCATGAACATTGTGATGTCAAACACAGACATAATATGGACACAAGGAAACCATTTAAGAACTCGATCTATCTCTAAAAAGAATGTTATACCTAAACGCAACTTGAACTGTAAACTCGCGTTTTCTTTCCTCCACCTTTCAAGTTATTGATAAATTGTTAAAAGCGTACTGAGTATTATTTTTTACTCATAGTGTAAAGTTTTTCTTATGAATGCATTATGATTAGTAAAGGTTTATTGATGAATTTATTTAAATTTAGGCATTCGTTTAGATATTTCTAAAATTTTTATTTTTTTGATACGGTAGATTAGTTTTTATATGAGTTAGGCGCATTCATATTAAAATGTTTGTAATGCGCTAAACATAGTTTAGGTTCCCAAAGAAACAGAATCAGATCATGATCACTTTCATTAACTAATGAAGATTTATGGTATCAATGTCTTCACACTCCGTCTATTTTAAATGACAAAAAAAAATGCTTGCTGATAAAAAAATAAGCAGAGTCTTTAGTAAATTAATAACAGGCGTCATTAATACTTTACAAAATGATTTTTCACTGCTAGTTCTCTGATTTTGATTCATGGCTTTACTTGCATGTATATTATCCTTAAAATTAAGTAAAGATGACGATTTTTAAAAGGTTTGCGGTTGATGACGGTTTGGTACCAATATTCAAAGCTAAACTATGCATACCGTTACCGCTCTAGTATTAAATAAGTTTATCACGAACAAAATCATATTTCACGTGCTTTGGAAGACAAGTTATGATTAGTACCTTCTCTAGGGTTGAGAGCTTTCCGCTCGCCCGCAAGCTCGGTGAAGATGAAAAGGTCATCATCTATTATATAGTCATTTAGGAAAAAGGGAATAAAACCTACGCAGAATAGTGACCTGATCTCAAGATGATATGTAATGCAATATGTTCCAATTCATATCTTTTTGAAATTAGGTCTGTGTTTTGCAGTGAAATGCATACGGCAAATATATAATATATTTATAAATGCAAAATAGATTGGTCCTCTCATTCTGATGTCACGCACATCGCGATGACAACGGATTTGATACCGTAATATTTTATCCGTTAGCATCACCATACTGGCCAGCAAGATGTTTCTTTTCTCTCCTTTTGATAAAATGCATGTCAAAGGAAAGACAAGAGCCGGCAACGAGTTTCGCTTCTCACTATCTGTTAATGCTGCGCTTGGTTATTTTTTTCCGAATATTTAAAGTAGCAAGTAGGTAATACCAATGTATGGAGTTGATGTTTATGTTAGTGTCACCTGCGAAAAGCTGTCACTGGAATGTGAGTTGGAGTTAGACTCGTCGTACTGTAGTTCATTATTGTCAGAGAAGCATTCGCTAGACAATTTTGACTTGGCCAGCTCCCGTTGTTCTCGTTCCCGCCTTTCGTTTCGCTGTAAAATTAATTTGGATGTAGGCTCCGAACAAAGCACAGTTCCATACTCAAGCAAACATATTACTGTCCCCGTGACATGACATACAAAGGTCTTTCACAACACAAGCATCGCAAAAATGCCTAAAATGTCATATAGTTTAATTTAATTTAAACCTTACGTGACTGAGATAAGTATGGAAATGAATCATATATGTCGTATTGTCACGCGCGCAGCTACGAAGAGAATGAGAATAAAAGAAGGCTTAACTGTTTGATGCCTTGTTTTGCCGGTGCTATTTATCAGTCTAAACTATTCGTCTACAGAATCTTTGATCGAAGCTTGTAAGATTCTAATTTATAATTGTTAAACAAAAAATATAACCATACAAAAGCAGCGCGACACGCCCTAGTCGTTTTTCATTTTTTATTTCTTGTCCTGCGTTTTAGAAACCAAAAAGTAATGTTTGCAGACTAAACTTTTTCAATGCTACAATAGAACGTCACCTTAGCTTGTTCCACAAGTTAAAACTGTGCCGATAATAGGAAAGTGAAGTATAAAAAACAAACTCACTGCATGACCCAAGGGTTGACTGGTAGAGAATGCTCCTGTCATTAACTCCTCTTATTTAAGTTTTTTGTACAATGAAGTTTTTTATATAATGATAAATATTTATTTCCGGTAATCAAGTTTATGACTGATTTTAATTTATTATTCAGTTTATAAGTTCTGTTTGAACATAGTTTATTTTAAGGTTATTATGAAAAATAATTCCTAATCTAGTGTTATCATCTTGCTTTGTATAAGGCAGTGTTTGAACTATATTACAAATGTTTAAATAAGCTCTTTATACACTAAATATTACAACCACTTACCTCAGAGCTGAATCCTTCGACGAGAATAGCGACCAACAAGTTAAACAGAACGTAATTGCCAAAAGTCATGAGGGCAACAAAATATAAAGCAGCCCAATGACTCGTTTTTTCCATCCCGTTAAACAACACAACATTCCAATCTTCTTGTGTTAATACCTGCAACGTTTACATGAGCATCATGAACTATTCGTCCGGGCGGTTGCCTCTACCACATCAAAATTTCATCATTAAATGAATCTCTTTAATAAATCAAAATAAGCAAGGTGTGCTGTCATATTGTATTTCAAGTCGTGCCTTTTGGTGTTGTAATTTACTGTTAACAAATCAATGTATTAAACAAATACAAAATATATCTGTCATAAATCAGCATGTTAGTGTTAATAAGTGTCATGTAATTGTGTTAGTGTTTACTAGTATACGGGGTATTAAGTAATGAAAGGAAATACAGACGGCGGTTTGAGTACACAAGCATTCGGGGTCCAGTATTGTCCTATATCTACCAAAGCACCACTAAGTAAGATGCAACTAGCTACGGAGCGCTCCTCAAAGATGCAATATACAAACTACGAACTAAACAACTAATCTATTACAGCGAATCTCTCGATTGTGCCAGTTTCAATCAATTTATATGTCCAATCATTCATTACACGTCTTTTCTCACAACCTTAGCCAAGTTGTCAAATAAGACTTTGATATCGATTTGGAATGGTCGGTACGAGAAACACGCGGCGTCTACGCTAGTACTTAATTAAAACGGGATCGCAAATAAACCGACTATTGTACCTAGTCTAACACCATTTACGGCTTACCTGGAAGACGGTGACGGTAGCCCACAGGATGTTATTAAAATGTTTCCTGTCGCACTCACACTTGGGGTGGTGCGAGATGATCTCGGGGCAGGTACAATCCCGCTCGGTGCCATTGTCTTCCACGTACTTGCAAAACTTACCACCGAATAGATACATGCCCAGAATACTGCGCGTCGCGGAGCCGATGAGAAAATGAAAGAAAAACAAAATGCTATGCGCATACGCCGCGACCGAGTCATCCTGACGACTTTGCGTGCGCGACGCTAACACTGCAACCGTTGTCGCTTTGAATACAAATAATCTTACTTACATACTCACTGGGTTCCATGTGACCCATCTCGAAACCCAAAAGTCTCCCAACACCGAATCAGAACTTTATTTAAAAGGGGTAAAAGTAGTTATATTACAACAATGAATTACTGTTTAGTCCATTGTTTGGTAGATACTCTGCTCTAACTAGATACCGAGTCAACAAATGAAGCCTAAATGGTTAAGCAGTGTTACCGCCGTTACGACGCTCCCACCAGAGGGTTTGTTAAAAATCTAAGTAAATTCAATGTAATTACATTGTTATTTATAGTGCAATCAAGTCCCTCAACATACTTATCATCCATATTATATTATCATTCTTTAAATACTGCCTCATGGTTTTACAATAACGGTAATTATGAAATGCAATAAAAATAATCTGGAAGAGAAAATGAGACCAAAGAAAAGTGCATAAATAGAAAGAAAAATATCATTCCTATTGTTCCATGTTTCAAAATTACTCGTCATCCAAATTAAATGCATTAATTTAAAATTATAAATTTATTTAGAATAATGCAGATGGAGAAAGAGAAATAGGAAAACAAGGTAAGTGGGCCGGGCCAATCATACTAGCTTCAAAACTGGAAGTAAAAGTTGAAGAAAAGGGGAAGTAATCGAAAATTAGATTGTTACTGAAGTTAAAACAAAGATGCCGGGCTTGATGACGAAACCAGTGAAACTTCCGCCTAGCAGTTACTTAATTTGTGGGCAATCTGATCAAAATTTCATTAAGAATCGTTTATCAATTCACTGATTTCGGATCGTCTGGATAAAGATACCTAAATAATAGAAGCAGCATGCAAAGTGATAGATATTGTTTAACTGAGTGCAGTTGTAGTAGTGGGAGTAGAGGAACTGGCGACCAGGTAAACCCGCGACTCGGCATCAATCGACCTCAAGCTAACCTACTACTCAACCAAGCTCTCTGACTAAGTAATGTGCTCTTGACGATTCCGGTTCGAGTACTGTACGGCACAACAAGGTGAACGTGACACTAAATGATGTTGGATCAAGTTGTTACGATGGTACTAGATCTCACTACGCGGGTACTAGGGTAGCGGTTACGCGACTCAACGCTTGCTTGACTAGGCACACTGCTGCAAGCTAATTCTTCTGATTGATATTTTCTACTTCGAAATTGTAGTTCTTAGAATATCTTGAAGCAATGTGAAGAGCCAAATGTGTACTCGCGTGGTTAGTCGATTAGCCGTCACAAAGACAATCGGTTTTGTTAATGGGGATTGTCATATTGTCGTGAGTGTTTACTGCTGACGGACCCTTAGGTAAGCGTTTAGTAATGTTGCAAGTTCAGTCTGTTTCTGGATTGTCTGTTAGGTACTTTAATTTAAAATGTTGAATACCTGAAATACCGTGACAAAGGCCCACAAGAGAGTATCAAAGTTTTTTCTGTCGCAATCTGGGTCGCCCTCTTCGTCTTTCTCGCAGAATTTGCACCCGAAGAGGTTCATACCGAGGATGCTGAACGTTATCACGCAATATACGATTAGATAACAATGCGGATACTAAATTCTCTTCCACATATAGAGGAGGGAAGTAAAGTATATTATACAAAAGAGATAAATAAATAAGTGATGATAAACGCTAAATGAGGATGATAAAGTGCAGGTGTAAATAAACCGAAGTGGACAATAAGCACAGAAGCGTGAGTCTAAAAAGATAAATAGAAGAAGTAAAGTTGTGAAAGTGTGGACAGTGGCAGTGTATTGTAGGTCGAATGTCAGAGACATAAGTGATACACAAACATTTAAGGGTAAGATCGAAAAGAAAAGGAGAAAACACTCACAGTTAGTGCACGGGAAGGGAGGCGGGTATGGCAGTTAAGTTTAGAATTTCATAGTTTATGGAGTCGAGATCTTCTTTCACTACGGGAAAAATGAAACACTGGGTTGAGCAATCAATTATTGATTGCCTTGGTTAATGATGTTTATCTACTTGAATGTGATTGCTACGGGTATGAGACGTCACAGATAGGAGAAATAAGATAATATGAAACAGCGGATATTAAGAGGGCCTTAGGGTTTAGCTTAGTAAGGTACTACAAACGAGTAAGTACAGTGATTTATCGTCAGTTATTGAAGAAAATATTTTAGTAAAACGAAAATATAAGAACTGAAAAAGTTAGTAGTTAAATTCAGCAAGAGAACTTCAATATTTCTACTTGGCTGTTAAAGGAAAAAAAAATCAGTAAGAATTTTCAAAGATCACAGAAAAATGTAAAATAAAGAGCAAATCTTAAATTCATTTTTTAAAACGCAAAATTAATATTTTCGTGTCTTTATTTAAATCCATGCAATTTATATCATATTTTTATTAGAATATTTAATATCGTTATTTTTTATTCAAACTTCGCTGACCTAATGATTGCAATGTTGAATTGGTTGATTCTATCAAGCCTATGGCGTATAGTATAAAGGTTGGATATATACCTGAATATGAATATGAAGAGTACGAGAAGCGAGAAGAAGACGGCGACATTGTCCATGGTGCGCAGCATGACGAACAGTTGCCGGCGCAGGTTCGGCATGAACCGGACGAGTTTCAGGATGCGCAGGAGTCGGAATGTGCGCAACACTGACAGCCCGGAGCTGCCCGCTAGGTCTCTTTCGTTACCCATGCTTTGCGCCAGCTCAAATGCGCTATTAAGAAAATAAAAACAAAATATCTTTGTGAATCATTCAAGCTATTTTTGTCCTGAGATAATTACTGTAGAGGTGCAGTTCGTATTAGATTTTCGAGTTCGCATATTAATATCATGATTTGAGCATTATTATTATATATTTTTTAAATTGTCCTACCCACGACCGTTTCTTTTCCAACTGAGCTAACTGCAAGTTATCCTAGGCCATGATTTTTTCTGTTGTATCAATCTCTTAGCAAGTAATGTATAACTGTACAACTGTACAAAGGATCTGACATACAAGATGCAAGATACTTTAAAAAAGTATTTCAAATACAAGATGTAAATACGTATTTTGTATCTTGTAATCTGTACTTCAGATACTTTTTTCTAAGATAAGTCACATCTCTACCGAATATGTTTAGAACTACATACTTATCGCCATTACCATCACGCTTTGTTCAGCAGGCATAAAAGTTCATTTTAGCTGCCAACTTTTGCCGAATATAGACATGATTTAAAAATATATATAAGTATTGGACTGCATAGTATTCATTGCTCTGATTCTGAGTTAAATAATTAAATAACTCGTGTTAAGAAATCAGAAATAACAATGGTACTACAGCACACAGACCCGAGTCTTTAAAAAAAGTTATTTTCATATTGGCCTACCGGGAGTCGAACCCAGAACCTCGGAGATGGCGTGATGGCAAATTGCTTACTCAGTCCGCTCGGCTCTCGGTTGCGGAAATCGTCAAAAGATAATGTTAGGATACTGTAAGGTCTGTTACTATCAAAAGGTCCAAAAATATACTACAAATTTGTTCGTTTCATTCGTAATTTAAATTGACGTACCTAAATTGATAAATCTTATGGCTGATTGGTCAGGTATTCATTCGTTTGAAAATTTGTTTTGTATTTTGTTATTCACCTGATAATGAAATTTGATGGACAGGTATTTTTGCGAGTTACCTGATTTTTCATTTTCGACAAACCAATTATTATTATTTAGATTATTATATAGCAGTGAAACGTATTTCTATTTTTGTTATAAACACTTATTAACATCATTGAAATTGAGAATTCGTAGGCATTATAATAATTACAATTTGATTCTTGCAAATAGTTTTTAAATAAATTAAGATGAAACAAAGTCATAAATTATCTGTTATTCAAACTATCTGTGTTTACTATCTCCGGTATTTTAAAACTGAGTTGGTTACACTGTGGTTTCTGCGCGGCAACTCAAAGTGGCAAAATCAAGCTTTATGTACTAAGACAAAAGTTGCATATATCTTTAAAATTAAAATATGATGAAACAAAATAATCGGTTATTATCTGTATTTATTATCTCCAGTATTATAAATATCGAGTCAGTTACACGTAAGTCTTTTTCGCAGCAATTCAAAGCAGAAAAACCAATCTTTATGTACTGAGAAAAAAGACGTAACCATTACATCAGCAGCAATATAAAATCTTTACAAATTCTTTCGAAGCTTTTCGTCCACAATACCGCGTGTAAGTAACACGAACGCGTCTCGTAGCGACCGCGGCTTACCTGAGAATCACAATGACTCCATCGAAAACGTTAAATCCGTTGGAGATGTATTTGAACGGTCCCTCGGCTATGACCTTTAGAACCATCTCGACGGCGAATATAGCCGAGAACACGATGTTACTGATCTCGACTATCACTGTCAGCTCTTCCGGTTGGTTGTGATATTCTATGCCCATTGATAGTGTGTTTATGAGGATCGCTAGTAAAATTCCTATGGGAGAATATGAAATGTTAGTGAAATGATAAAAAAAACCCGACTGTTTGTTTAGTGTATATTAGAAATTGTAATAATATACTCAAGCCTTTTATTCTTTCATGCGTATTGTAAGACATTTTGGCCAAAGTAATATGTAATCCAACGTTTTGTGGCGGCCACTATCTTAGTCCGATTTCTATAAATTTGAATACTTAGTTAAAACACTCTCTATTCACCTTTCAATCAAAAGATTGAATGACACACACACGGAGACAAAAATATACACGTTAAACTTCGTCAAGTACACGGGCGTTAAAAAGAAAGCAGTTCATTCGAAAAGAAAGTTAATAGTAAATTAACATCATACATAATGATTTTAGTTGGTTTTAACATTGACTTTAATTGTTTACTTTAAAAATGTTTCATCGTTATTGAATACAATGCAAAGTGATATTGCCACGGTTCCGCATTGCATTAGAAATGTATGTGAAATATAGCGTACTTTCCTACCAAATCTCGGTGTATACTAAATTGGCATTTTGTTTCTACCGTTTGTTTGGAAGTAACAAATATATATAGTAGTGTTTCAAGCTTAGTTTATGATATATTGACATACAAAAAAAAAACACTGGGTGGGGTCTTGAAAAGGAATACGAAAATTACGATGCCATTTTCAGGAATTAATCTTGCTATAAAAAAATGAGAAAATGTATTTTTTATTATGATTGATGACATTATTACTTTATTTGCTTTTGTAATTGGTGTCATTTCAATTTAAATATCCTGAGCCATTCAACTTGAAGGTTTTTATTTTACACCAATGATGAGTAATCACTGAAGTTGTCAGAATCTCGGAGTTGTGAAAGCAAAGTCGTTAAAGATAAAATGAGTAAAATTTAGTGTTATCACCCGATGAAAATTTCCATCATTCGACACTCTTCGCCTTTCCCTGCCATTTCGTATTCAAAATTACGAACTTCGTGCAATTTAGACAGTAACAAACTTATGTAAGAAGACAAAAACAACGTACCTTGTTGGAAATACTTGTGATTGACAATGTTTTTGATGTGTTTTCTGAGCCACGATAGAAATTTTGATATTTTCTTCCAGAATCTGGAGCACGCATTGGAGAAGCGGCTTTTCCTGGATTCTTTTGCTAATGCTTCAGCTGCTATTAGTTCAGCGCAGCATGAAAAGTCTTCGATTTCCACGGTCTACGAATGAAAATATAAATAAAAGCTTATTCAAGATATTTTTTTATACAATGATACTATTTTACATTTCCATGTCATTCGGTTTCATGTCATCAAACAATAATTGAAATATTACATAATTGTTTGGGTTTATTAGTTAAAAATATGATTATCATCAGCCCACCTCATTTCACTTCTGAATATAGGTCACTCTAATAGTTCGCCATAGACTTTCCGAATCCCAGATAGTTTTGACATTTGAGTCATTAAGAATAAATAATCTAGAAGTCTTAGAATAAAGAAGCTAATAAATCTTTGTGTAAAAGCAAATACTGTTATATCCATTTATTTATGAGATTTTTTTTGTAAAGTGTCAAATCTTTTTTCCATAGGACAGACCTATACGAATAAAAAGGTTTAGACTTTAAACATAATAATGAAATCAAGTATGGAAAGAACTTAATTTTGGATGGACCCAATAAATTTTAATTATTCAGATGATTGCTATAAAAATCCGTACCTTAGTGTCAGGTTTCTCCTCTCCAGCTCTCTTGCTGATGCCTTTGGTCAGCTCCTCAAAGAATGAGTCTAAGGCGACTTGTCCAGTGGGTAACGCAGCTGACAGAGCCCCAGACAGCGCTAGCAGTTCCTGGCAGGACATAGTACCGCCAGCCGCGGCACGCTCCTCTGCCGTCTCGCCTGTCGGCAGGTCGAACTCTACGCGACATAACATTGTCACTACGGGACTTGTAAAAAGTAAATCTCTATACATATTTTTGGCTAAGCTTTTAGCCAAAAATATGTCCTTCCGATAAAATTTAAGACTTGCGCGTTCCATTTTAAACATTTAAAATAAGTTAAAGTGTCAAAACCATTTTTATTTAGTAGTTAATACTATCTACTTACTGCCCGACGTTTCGGTTAGGTTACACCAACGGTGGTCACGAGCTGACTACTCAAACTCAAATATTTCTTTATTCAAGTAGGTTACATATAACACTTTTAAAAAGGTTACATATAACACTTTTAAAAAAGGTTACATAATAACACTTATAAATGGTTATTGAATACAATGCAAAGTGATTCTACGTCTACCGAGAATCTACCGAGAATTTAAGACACCGGTGAGAACTTAGCAGATAGGTCACTTTGGAGCAAGTGATATAGTTTTGTTTTGATGAGTGATGAAACAATGAAGTTCTAAAAGACGTGTCGCGTTATGACCCGTTAACTTATTTTAAAGGTGTTTCCTATCTTTCCTGTTGGCAAACTGGAGGCGCTAGAACTATGTGATTCAAATCGATTTGTGATACGAGGCAAAGTCGAAATAGGACCTAACAATACGGTGAACTTTGGGTACCTGATACTGAATTTCTGAGTTAAGCATAAATTGATTTGTTATAAGTATTGCTACTTTTTGAATTGTAAAATGAAGACCAAAACCATTGATCGTTTTTTAAGTTGTTTTAAGAAAATTATAACACTTGGCACTAGTTTTGTATTTTATTTACTCTAGTAGCTTTTTTTATTGTTCCTTTTAAAGTATTTATATATCATATATTTACCATATTTAACATCTAAGAATAAAATCGTCTAATTTAGTAATTAATTTAAATATCATTAGATGATACTTTGCACTACCTTATATAATTATGACGTAAAATAATTTACGTACATATTATTAATAAACAAATACAACACTCTATTCTATAAAGGACATTGATCAAATTAGCGATGAAAGAAATGGTTTCGAGAAAGGTAAGGATTCCTACAAATAGAAAAGGCGTCACATGAAGGAAGTTGGAAAGTTCTAACCTATCGGAAAAGAAAGCGGAAATCAGTGAGGAAACAATACGGCGAAGTTTATCCGATAATGGGAAGTTTGTTTCCTATCTGATAAGCTATTAAGGGTCTTTACGCACGATCGTAACACAATACAAGCTGACTTATTAGGAGCTGATCTTGGATGCTTTATAAACATGTTTCAATTATTAGTTACTATAAATATCCCACGAGAACCAAACAACAAAAGAAATTGATAGAAGAATAGCATCTGGATGGAGGAAGTACTGGTCATTAAAGGAAATAATGAAATCTGATCTAAGTACGACAATAAAAAAGAAAGCCTTCGACTTCTTGAAGTTAATAAAATAACTAGATATGTAATTGTAATGTAAATTGTCACGAATTCAGAATAAAAGGCTATTATTTTTATTAATATTTTATATGTTCTGGGTTTTAATGACAAAAACATTACCAGCTCTGTTTAGTTTGATTGTAAACGATTTGTAGAATTAAACTGTTTATAAAGACTGATTAAAATCTTTTTTTCTCGCAAATGTAGTTGGTTATACTATCCAAAGAAAAATACTTTTAACAAGATATTAACGTTAAGAGAAATCAGATTACATGAACACAATTTACTTCACATTGAGGTAGAAAAATTATCTTTTGACAAGGTGCCATTTCAAATTCCGTACGGAATTGGCATGCCATAATTAGTAAAGACGCTTGACGCAGAATACCTATAATGAAAAGGTTCCAATCAAAACCTGTATTGGGTATTACGATTCGTAACGAAAGAATAAGTAGGACAGTAGAAGGGAAGCAAAGATAAGGCCAGACTGTTCATGCCCCTCTAATAGCTTGGTCTAGAACTAATGTCTCTAGACTCACCACTTTGGCTCTTTAGCCAATCACGTTGGCACAATGAATCTACAAATATGCATTCCAATTGTTAAAAAATATTGGCCCAACAAATTTTGAAAACGTCCAGACAAGTAAAGCATAGTACCAGAGAAATTAGCGACGGAGTTATTCTTTAGTTTCAGGGGTAAACACATCTGATACATCACATCACAAAGAAATTATTAGATCCTTGAAACACTGAAATTTCAAAGCGGTACTAACTTTAACTGCAGTAAATTTCGTTGACAAAAGCGTGTAATGAGAAAGCATTGACCTCACACTATAATTAATATTCGGCAAGACAGAAAGTGTTAGGTCATTAGGAATGAATTCGTATGAATAAAGGATATTGGTAAAATTTTACATGAAATTGGAGTGATTTACATAATAACGATTAATTCACCTCAGGATGTTTATACTACGAACAAATTATCGGTAAACGATAAGTATCACACTTTGCAGGTGCAAAACCTCGCAAACAGGTGTTTCCGAGGTAAAATATAGAGTCATTTAGTAGCATTCATTACGAGAGATGATTAAAAGGCTGAAACGAGTCGTACTTATTTGTAAGGTTAAGTACAGTACATGGATACCTAATTCAGCCTGGCAGTTTTAGTGTTAGACGGCAAAGATCAAAGTTAACAGAGCAAGATCGGTCCTACTTCAGAGGTTGCTCATCTCTGTCCTGAATCGTTTAGTCTCGGTTTCAAAAGAATAAACAAGTAGCCATAAAGCTCGTTTCACATACCTGTTTGTGTCATCTTCTCGGAAGAGCACACATTGTGGGGGTGTGCGCCGTGGGCGGCATTAGAGGTATGCAGCAGCACCGTGTCGCTAAACATCACGGAAGACCGGCGTCGAGCCAGCGACGGTGGTGATAGAAGAGACAGGTTCGAGGCATTCTGTGGATAATTTATTATGTCTAACATCTGTATGCGAAGAGAATGTAGGTGCTGTTTTACAGCTGCTTATGCTACGTGCGCAATAAATGACACAAATTACTGACGTCATAAATGGCAGAGGGTGGTCGCCTCAGTTATTCGGGACATATTTTAACTTCGACTTATGCCCGGTTCAAATATTTTATGATTCGTATTGTGAAAAAACAAAAATGATTATCCGTGTTTCTACAACCGACTACGACTCGTTAATATCGTTCCATGGTTTCCTTTTCATATCAACTGTCATCAGTCGTCCCTCAGTCGTTTTAGTTAATATGTCTTGATCAATGTACACCTCGTATAATTTATTACTACATAACAAAAACATGCATTTAGACGCGCAATGTAATAAAAGTGAAAAAAGAAACACTAATCAAAACCTACTACTTGTAGTTTTTTGTCAGTCCTGTCAGCTTTGGTATTATTGCTCAAAATTCATAACCATATTCAGAATTACAGAATAATGATAGATATCGAATATTAATGCAATCACTCAGAAATATTGAATAATGCTAGAACCAAATCATGTATTGCGTTTTATTTGGTGCCGCATCCGAAAATTCGATACCATACTCAGATCTATTCCAGAGTCCCTGGATAGTACAATTTTTTAATATTGTTCATAACAATAAACATTATAATATATGTCTACAATTTAACTGTATTTTCTTCTTTTGTAATATTATAGTTGATGATATTTTAGCTAGCATAATTATGTACTGTCATGAACGATGACATGAAACGATGTCAGATTATAACACAATAGATTTGTATGGAATTAGTTGCCCGTGTAAAACAGTTTAAAATCGGAATATAGACTGCTGCAGTAGTCTAATTTGCAAAATAATTAACATTCGTGTTAGTTTGATATTGTCATACGGTTTAATTATAACTGGCCCACGTAAATCTCTTGGGAATTGGCATGCTATAATCAACAAATGTTTCAATACAATTGGGAATTCGGAGAAAAGCCTTTGATTAAACGCACGTGGATTTGAATGCCAATAACGCGGGAACAATTTACGAATCTCACTGATACAACTCAATGAATTCATTATAGAATAAATATTTCATTTATTTCGCAGACTGAAATATCTCGTTACAACAAAAAACAGTTCAAAATATACGAATTCACAATCAAAATTTGTGATACCTTTTCTTTGTGTTTGTTGAATGAACCAGTCTATTCTAGATGCGCGAGGCTAATCGAAACATTATTTTTGTTAATTGAAAGAAAATTCTAGGACTATGGAATGTACGAGAAATACAGATTTTGTTCTGTTTTAATAATTTGCCAAAATGTTGGGAGACAAAATCCAATTATGTAGAAACATCTCTTCAAATGAATACACGTGTAGATGCTTAGAATGGAATAAAAATAAGCGTCGTGTGATTGGTGCTCAGTAATATTATTTTCTACAAAAGTGTACACGTGTCTTGGTAGTAGGTTAAAAAGTAGAGCATTGGAGTTGACGTACTGTGTGTGGCATAATATTGGACAAATATATTGGACAACATCACATACATTGCTCTGATTCTGCGGTAAGTAGCTTAAGCACTTGTGTTACAGAAATCAGAAACAACGACGGTACCACAACACCCAGACCCGAGACAATATAGAAAAGTTCGTTTCCCATATTGACCCGACCGGGGATCGAACCCGGAACCTCAGAGATGGCGCGACGCCAAAGTCCGGCCCGCTCGCCTCTCGGCTACGGAGGTCGTAGAGGCATAAGAAATCGTGTTAGGTAATTGTTATATTTTAAACAATACTAATAAATTCAGACCACACTGCGCTGTCAACTTTATACAATTAGTGCCTTGAAAATAAAAAATTGTTTTAACTTTTTCTTTACCCAATTTTCGTTTAAATTATTCATATATTATGTACGTTTCTTTAATAATTAAAGTGATATCTGTCGTGTTTACAAATTCGGACAATGTAATATGTATTGGTTTGCCAAGTAAAACTAACTATATGTATTATTCTAAGGGAAATTTATTGGAGAAAACTGTTGATTAGCTAATAAGTTGTTTTTCATTTTAATTATTTTGCACTTACATGTCTCGTAACTTTCCCCTCTGTCTCACGGTTTTGATTATTTTTTTGGGATCCCATTAGAAATCCTCAGATGCATTGTGGTATAGCATAATTGGCTACTTGACAGTTTTTGAAAAAGTATTGTAAAATGTGCGCCCGTTCATTTTATATCCCAAGCAAATCGATTTATCTGGAAATAATCTAAATAACCAGAGAAAAATAAGATTTTGTGTAACACATTTAAAAAGCGCACGAAAACGCCTAGTCGCGTCACTGTTGCAATTATGACGTCAACGTCCTAGACAACGAACCGATGCGCATAGGAACGACTTAATTAAGATAAACGGAAAATGTTTCGATAAATTCTTTATACGATTAGAGATACAATAATTCAATTTAATCGGTAAAATAATCATTGTTTCGCCACATTAAAATAAATAATTTTCGCCGACAGCTGTCATTTCCGAATTGCAATGGTGGTTTCCGTTTCGGTTCTTTTGTTCCACAGATAAAAAAAGTAAAATTTATTTTACAAAAATAAAATACGAACTATGCTTTTTATAACAAGTAAAAATGTAAAATGATTACTTTACTAATAAGCTAACATATCTAACACTTTTCATATTTTATTGTTAACACTGTCAAGTAGCCAATTATGTCTTGAGTTCGACTAAGAGACAAGAGAGGCAGGGCATAGCGATTTATCGCTCGAACTGGAGCAGCCCGACTGGTGAAATAAACCTTACAGAAGACCGCAGCCAAATAACAATCACTTCTGTGTTCTTGTGTTCCTGCGTGCGAGTAAGGTTTTCAGAGCTCCTGGGGGGTGCTACATTAGTAGCAGGGGTCAAGCCTTCAAGTTAAGGGCGACAAGTCCAGTAACATATTTATTATGCTGTACTTGTCACCCTTAAGCTAGGACCTCATTACCATTAAACATCAGGTGGGATGAGATCAATCTTGAAGTGCAATATAAAAAATAAAAAAAAGACTGACTGAAACGTTTCGAGTGTACGAGTAGGTCTCTACGCCTTTATGGCCTTTATAGGCCGTCTATCGGACGCCATGCATAATTTGACCGCGGAAACATGTTTGGTTCGCCGAAGCGTGGTTAAAAGAACACATATTTTCTACTTAATGAAGAGTGATTAACTTACGGAACCTCATTCTTACCTCAAGATCGGCGGCTGACAGAGAGGGTACGCGCAACAGGCTGGGCCTGCTCAGGGGCTCGTCTCCCTCCTCACCCTTGCCTCCGTTGCTCTGTGAGAAAAGGCTCTTATTTGATTTGCAAACGTGTTTAGATCGGATAACGTTACGGTATCGGTATATACGGGAATCTTTGTGGGAGTAGGTAAATTTGCTAACATACTTTAGAATTACTAAAGATACTGCAAACATACTTTGCGTTCAAAACAAATGTAATCATAATCAGTTCATGTTTTCACGTTGGGTACAAGCAACATTTATCTTTTCTCAAAATGAATATAAACTAAAATTGCAGCTACAACCGGGTCAGATTCTAACCATACCGAGTAGAATCCGGCAAGAAACTCAGTAGTTACGCTGTAACACTTACAATATTTAGGACTAGATATAACTTAAAAATACGGCGTGCGAGACGATAAATCAGTGTGTGCATAGTTGGCCTTTGAAATTACGAATTAGTCGTCATTTCTCTCAACTACATACATTTAAAAAATATAAAACTGTTTTATAGTAGACGTCATATCCAAAGGTTAAATCATATTCAATTGCGACAGTATTTGGACGTGTTTTTATACACGAGAGAGACCTATTCCTATCAAGTATCATTAAAAGCCTGAAAAGGCCCTCGTACTTTGAGCCCTCTCGGTTTTTCCCAAAAAGTCTCTTTTTAATTTTTTTGATTACATTAAAATGCAGTAACCAAAAATACAACAAGTAGCTTAATAAGTCAAAGGTTTTTATATTTTTGTATGTTAATGTAGCTTCCATTCAGTTGTAGTTTACTTTGCTACTTAATTTGTTTGGTTAACTGCATGCTATGAAAACTACTTTACCATACATATTAGAATTACTATTTGTATTTTAAAGATGAGATATTAAATGTAAAAGTTATCCACCATTTAAGTTTCGAATGCCTTCAAGAGGTAAATTGATTCAAAATTAAATTATACCATTCGTGTTAAACCAAACGGCAATTGTGCGAAATGCCTTGAGGTTAAATATACGTACAATATGATAGAACCGCCTGGTCCCATGGTTCGAGGGGTGATCGTCGATTTAATTTCCGCCCCAGGCCAAACGCTTGTTGACGAAACAGACCATTTTCTCAGGTGAAGGAATTTTAATAATAAGGAGGTTTATTTGAGGACAGAATGTTGGTTCCAAAATATTTCCATTAGTAAAGTTTTGTTCATAATTTAAAAGGCAACTAACATTTAATGGGTTTGCTTGTATAAATCAAACAATTTACAACCAAGAACATTTACTTAAATGCGCCTATTTTCGACTTGATTTAAGTAATAATGCATAATTTTCTTTCCTGAATATTCGATTAATATTAATGCTCGCTTCCAATATTTGAATAACAATCTATTTTAGTTACGGTGAGCTATAAATAATACGAGGCGTTTTAAATTCTCTAGCTCTAAACATTGTAAAGATTAGGATTCTACTGAGTTTCTTGCCGGATTCTTCTCGGTAGGGCGACGACGACGACGACCTCCGTAGCCGAGAGGTGAGCAGGCCTGACTTTGGTAAGCGCCATCTCTGAGGTCCCGGGTTTGATCCCCGGTCGGGTCAATATGGGAAACGATCTTTTCTATATTGTCTCGGGTCTGGGTGTTGTGGTACCGTCATTGTTTCTGATTTCTGTAACACAAGTGCTTTAGCTACTTACCATAGAATCAGAGCAATGTATGTGATGTTGTCCAATATTTATAAATAAAAAAAAGGATTAGGTTCCGAACCGGCTATAGCCTCAATTTTGGTTTGTATTTATTCTGACGATGCATAAGTGTTACTTGTAACCTACATGAATAAATGAATTGACTTTGACTTGAAGCTAAAACCATTCCAGGCTCGTAGTCAGTTTTAGAAAAACGGATTGTAATTTTTGACACATTATAAATCGTAATATATTGGATCCGTGTATAAGTCTTTTGAAAGATACACTTTTTTGTACAGAACATTTACAGAAATTGTTTTTATAGACGCACTCTAGTACAAATTGACATTTGAAAGTTGAATTTCAATAGTGCAATTAGTTTAATTAATAGTTCAACTACAAATTTTATGTTCTATTATTCCCCGGCGAATTGTCAACCTACTCAAAAATCTTAATACACCTACGTGTTTTTGTGAAACACAATATTCAAAACCATTACGTGGCAATTCTATACAATGTTTTACCTAATTAAAGCCTGATGTAGGTAGGGTGATGACTATCAAGCATATCAGTTTCAGGTGCTCTCTTATATAAGATCAAAGCAAACCTCGATAATGAGGATCTGAGGTACGAAGTACTCGGAGTGGATAATGACTCATTCATTAGGATTTCAATAGACACTATATTGAAATCCTAATGAATGAGTCATTATCCACTCCGAGTATGTATATATGGAGCGAGTAACTTTTAATGGAAAACTTTGCTTATACTGATTTTAGAAAGAAGAAAAAAGTAAGAAACATTTATTTCGTGAATTACATGAACTTACAAATAAAATAATTATTATTTTATACATTGTACTGAATGTAGTTTTTTGTTATTAGTTATTTTTGGAAACCGATTATGATGAAATGTTTTAACTATGTACGTACAGTTTTGGTTTTAAATCCCAGAATTGTTTTTACAGAATCCTACTAATAATATCAATACAAGTTTACTACGAATGTATGGATGTCTGTGTGTTTGTTACTCCTTTACCCACATGTACTCAAAAGATTTGGATGAAATTTAGTAAAAAGATAGATCAGATACTAAATTAACATTTACATTACATTTTTTCCCGAAATAACGTGGACATGTCACGGGTAAGAACTACTAAGTTTATAATTAAAAAATTAATCCTGACAAAAAAATAATATGAACTACTACCCAGTCAAAAAGTAAGATTTTCATAGAAACTTAAAATAGAAAAGATAACAGTTTTAAAACGCATTCAAAATATATTTAGATAAATAGTTCTAACTTTCAAAGGAACTTTGCCTGAGATAATAAATTCATGAACGTTGCTTTTGCTCATAAACTCGAGTAGAACAGAAAATTATGATTTTAAGCCTTAGTTTAAAGGATTACTGTGTTATGATGAGATTACCAACTTAAGGAGCTTTGAGCCTCAAGGTCGCATAAATGGGTAATTAAATTATGTAAAGAGGATATAGCAATCGCGCTATGCAACATCTTAAAAATTTGAGTGCACATAAAATATCCAACAAAAAGAAAATGCTGCTGCTTGAAAGCTGGTTATTAGCCGTATAATCTTGCAAAATGAATTATACATATCGCACATTACATTGTTTTAAATAAGTTAGTCTTAAAATAATATAAAAGGTACCTGAGACATCGAGTTGCGGATACTAGCCCGTTTATACCTTACATATAGGACGTTATCAATATATTGATTTACAAACAAAGGTGATAAATCGTATTTTAGTATTAAAGTAAATAATGAAAGTAGAAGTTTCGCTTATAAATATAATCGAATAAAACAAAATAAAAACACAAAGAGATTTAAGTTAAATCTATTATATAAAAATGAATCGCAAAATGTGTTGGTAAGCGCATAACTCGATAACGCTTGGACCAATTTTGACCATTCTTTTTTTTTAATGTTCGTTGAAGTCCAAGGATGGTTTTGACGGCAAGAAAAATTAGAAAAATTGCCGGGAAAGCTCGAAAGACTGCCCTTTTCTTTTTCCAGTATAAACAGTCAAGCTACATTCCAAATCTTTTTGACAGGATGAAGTCTGTCGGGTCCGATAGTAATTGATAAATATCATTTAGTATTTACGTTGATAAATACCGTATAGTGGTATATAAGATACGTAATATAACATTACGTGAGGGTTGAGAAGTACCAGCCTATTCTCTGTACAAGTTGGGTGCTTAGTTTATAATAGCGATAAACCACGTCATTACGATGGGGACGATAAGCCATGAACACCGTTCGCAGATACTTACGAACACGCCTAGCGCATTCACCCAGTATACAAACATAGATGTTAAGTACCTCTAAATTACTGTGCGTATGTACTTGTACAGGCAACACGTAAGTAGTTTAAAAATGAGTATCAGCGTTTATTTCAGAATTGTAGGTCTAATCGCGCAAGGATGAAACCATAAATTGGATGGATGATGCACGGTAATTTTGGATTTGAATATGTACGGGTCTCTTGCATTTAAGACATAAGTATGCATTATCTTATAGTAACGGTTATCAGTAACAGATGTTTTATATTTGTTGTCACTTCAATAGTTATATTGTGTGTGTTTAAAAGTGTTAAAATAATTAATGTATAATTTACTGTGACACCGTAAAAGTCCTTTTGAAAAAAAGGTATTCAGTTATCCAGCTTTCATGATGGACCGAAATATTGAAAAACACTCATATTTATTTTATTTTGCTTTATCTAAATAGCGTTAAGATAATTACAGCTTACATGTTGTCATTTGCAATTTTGTTTCTTTTACTTTGGAATTTAAAATAATTCTATATGATATTGTGATCTTAATCCATTAGTTTATTGAACAGTTTTTCAAAAGCGTCCAAATTTTTACATTCAATACTAGTAAGACAATTGTTAAATGTCACACATTCTAATTGTAATCAATTATCCAGTATTATAAAAATGAGGATTTGAGATTGAACTTTAATGCTTTAATCACAAAATAAGTAATTACTTGATTGTAATTGATTTTCCGAGCGATTGGCCTACATCGATCACAGAGACACTCCAGTTTCGGTGCCTGCGTCATTAATGCTGATTGCCATTTCCTTCTCGTTACCACCTATTTAGTATGCACATTCGAAATATCCGATACATTAGTTACTATTCGCATCTGCCACAGTTGCTTTGTTTAAATTGATACCTAGAAGATGAGGCAGTTCCGTGATTGATCGAGTTTTGTTCAATGATTGTAAATTGTAAAAGAACGCGAATATGAAAATGTGAAGACTTCACATTGACCTAATAAAAACAGCAAAAAATATATTATAACAAAATTATTTTTACGCAAAAATCTACGTCAGATGAAAAAGGAAGCAAATCTATACATAGCTATTTTTGGTATATTCAAAATCACATCGACTACGTTTTCAAATCGTATTTACAAACATAAAAAATACCAACTATGTTTTTATAACCACGAATACAAGTTATTGAGTGGCGTTGAGTTAATTTAGAAAAACTCTGCATAAAAAAGTTTTATTTCCAACATCTAGAACTTGAAGAACTGCAGCTAATTTTAACACTGTTTTGTTAGAAAATCTAATATTATCTTCTAACACTTTGCAGACAAAAAGACGTCAACTTCATCTTTGTTAATTAAAAAATAAACAGCTCGCCATTAGAGCTCACTGCAAAACTTAAAATTGCTCATAATCTATTCGTATCAAACAGTAGCAAATAGGCAGTTTCTATAAACATTCGTTGAACAAGCAGAACCGTCGCAAATGCAGCGGATATTTCTCTTTGAGGCGAGCCTGCAAACAGCGGCGTGTTGTTTTATCTTTAACTGCAAATGCCTGTTGCTGCACGTACCGTTTACCATTTCCGCTGGTTAAATTATCCGTTCACAAACAAATATTTGGGATGAAGCATTTAATTAACTGTCATCGTTTTAGTCGCTCAAATAGTGTGGAAATAAATTAATTCAAAAAGCACACAAGAGCAGTATTGCAGCGATTAATTTAAGTGAAAATTTGTTCAGTCTTGCACGTAATTAAGAAATGTAGCCTTGGCAACGTTAAATAGGATGTGATTATTTGCTTAATTTTTTATTTGAAAATGCTTAAACAGAATAGAAGCACAGAAGAAACTGTTGTAATTGTGTGGTAACATAAACTGATTATGATTAGAATGGGAAATCGTCTGAATTTTTTTTCCAAAGAAATATTGTGTGCGAATCTGGGTACATATAAACGCTTGGATTAGATATGTATGGTAATCCTTTAAGATTACTTTGAATTTTGATTATTGTCTTGATGGTTTACTCTTAGGTATTAATGATGAGTTAGCGCTCAAATGATATAGAGCTCGATTGTTTGTTATAATACGAAATAATTTCTAAATGATCAGCGTCTCAAAAAGCAGGATGAATTCCATCGAAGAAGCGATACGCTTGTACTTGCTATGTTGTGGCGCGTTTTACTTCTTATTCCTTATTTCTAAAATAAAAATAAATCCGAGACTGATCTAATAATATAATTCTTTATCACTGCATCCATCTACATTGAAATAACACATTCAAGATATATTATTGTATTCGAAAATGGTTTTATAATTTATAATAATAGTATATCATCCACACCCAAAAAACGAAATACTTTCCTTAAATTTAGTAAAAGTCATTCAGATCTGATTGAATACTTGGCAAAAAACAATTAGTTAACATACCTGAGGATGAACTCTTGGGCAGCAAGGGTGATGTTGCTTCTGTTTGTTGACTGGTAGCTGTAGAGTTTCCCGACTTGTCCGCCATTTTAACTGGGCGCGCTGATATCGGTATACCCTGACAATTAAAAGTAGGTAATTCAGTATAAATATTGTACAACATACTTCTTCATCATGTACAACAGTAAGCAAGCATTTGTGTTATGGACTAGAATCATATTTAAGTAGGACTTTTAAATCGTCATTTAATTTAACGCACAGTGACTTTTTTGCCGGTTTGGAACCTGAATCTACCGAGAAAACATTAAAAATACCTCAGTAGTATTAACAGTAGTAGATAAGTACTATCATACATACATGCAGACTACTTTCGACCGAGCCAAATAGTTTTGTTTTGATGAGTGCAGAAATATTTAATGAGAGGTAAGCTGGAGCAGACCAGTTCCCAAAGGAGGCACCTGTGGGACATGCATGGCGACTTTATTTAACCATATCAAAGAGAATGTAACGATCGCTACATCACATGGATGTTGGTCCAAAGTGGGGTTCTAGCCCATGATTCTGGCGCACATAGCAGGATTAATGTCATACGTGTCAACTAACCCGTCATTAAGGAACTACTTTGTTCGTCGGTATTCCGCCCTAATTGAGTATTTAATTAACTAAATTAATACTGATTTAACTAATTAAATCCACATAAGGTATGTCTTGGGTAAATATCAAGATTTCATTTAGCTGTTTTAAAAGGCAATTATTACTAAATGACGATATAAGTAATCATTAAGTACGAATTAAATAATTCTTTGAGAATATTGGTGGAAATGGTTATGTTTTATAAAACCTTTCAAAGCAGACACCAAAAGTCATTATTTATTTACACCTTATGAAGAGTTTTACCTTTAATGCCCTTTAAAAGGTTTGGGTACAACCACCAGCAAGTTATGCAAACTCTTTATGATTTTATCTTAGATTGAGATGGGATACAACCAGCCTACCCATATTATAAAAGTAAAAATATTAAACTTCATAATGGACTTCAGCCAGGTTGTCTAGCTCTATAAGATTAACGGGAACAATGAAAAACTTTGTGAAGCTTAAAAAAGAACGCTGCACAACGCTTTTAGAAGTCTATTAAAGAATGTGCCAAGTCACAAAAAGATAACAGTTGCTTGCAGTTAACAAATAGTTTCACAAGACGATCTTACCAATTGTTTGGCACGAATAAGGACGCGGACTGTATATTCTCTAGTAAAAAAATCATAATTCACTTCTTACGATACAAAGGATCTACATAATACATTTTAGCAAAAAATCTCTTTTTCTCTAGGGCTCCCTATTTCTTTGAGACGCCATTATCCGACCCTGGTTTCCTTATCACGGTACTACTGTCAAGATATTGTCCTTTTTAACAACAAAATAACATCTAAATCGGTTCATAAATCATAAATATCCATGAAAACACAAAACAAATATTTTTTTTAAGTCAGTTACAATACAACAACAAAATAATATAGAAAAATATTTGTAGTCAAAGTCTAAGTCAATCTTTTTTATTCATATAGATTACATTAGTAATACTTATGAATAGTCTCTATATCAGGGGTGGCCAACTTGATTAAATCTAAGATCTACTGTTTACTAACGATCCCTGTGCGATCTACCAAGAACATACTTCTTGGAATCTTAAATAAAACAGAATAGTTAAGTACACAATCATGTGTTTCTTATTTACCAGTCTTAGTAGTGTTTTATACCGCGTCGAAAAAGCGATTGAGCAATGATACCAGATGATGCTGCAGTGGTTGATAATTACGCTGTGCAGTCTAGTCTAATTTATATTTTTTGCCTGGCCACGATCGACTGGATTAACAGTTGCGATCGACCGGTCGATCGCGATCGACTGGTTGGCCACCACTGCTCTATATAAAGCAAATGTACTTCCACCCATCACAATTAAAACATTTTTTTTCCAGTACTTCGTTCCATTACTACTGAAAACTACGCGTTTTATTGTGTCTATATCCATTTAGATAACTAGATATCGTTGTTTTACAATTCATATAGTTGATAAACTCGTAAATACCGTGTTAGATTGTTTTAACTTCTTTTTGTAAAAAAATAATCTTTCACTTCCATGTTGCAAGCTTGGTAGATACCTACGTACTGAGGAAATCCTTTAAACGGTTAGTGGCAGGCCACAAGTTTTATCTCTACGTGCAATAATGGCAACATTGCTAGTGCAACGTGCATTTCAATTGCAGCAATTGAATCGATCAAGCGGAGTTGAGCGGTTTGTAGTTCACGCCGCGATAGCCAAGCGCCCGATTTATGTCGCATCCAATGACTAGCTATTGGGCATTTAGCGTGAAGCACATTTGCATGTGAATTTTGATTTAATAGTTAAAGGTTATGTTGGTATTTCGATAACCGATAGAGTTGAGTTGAAACGATATTGATCTCTTTTATTTCATAGCAATAATCGACACCTTTTGACATACGTTTTTAAATGTGTTTTGAGAGATCAAATCTTAGCAGGTATTTGTTTTCATTAATTTCTTGTATAGTTAAGGATAGATTAACTCATACGAATATTTAACCTGGATAGCAGGGCAAATTTTCCAATGGGGCAATTTATTTTTGTTAAGTAGTAGCCGGTTAGCTGTTGCTGTATGATACTATTGTAGACAGCGAAGTGAAGCAAGCGCGCTCCGTTTACATTTACAATTTACGAATAACTTATGTTAGTTGGATAGGTACCTATCCCTACTAATATTATAAATGCGAAAATAACTCTGTCTGTTACGCTTTCCCTCTTAAACCTTGAACCTCAAGAACGGACATAGGCTACTTTTTGTTAGAAAGTAAGGGGGGTGGGGGGGTGGGGGGGTGGGGGGGTAATGCCACCTTTGAAAGTTTATATGGGAAAATGTTTATTGTTTAAGTTAGAGATATGGAAGTTGGCACAAATATAAGCTCTGTTAAAATATAGACTACTTTTTGTTTCGAATATTAGGGGAGATAGGGGTAAAACCGACCATGAAAGGATGTAGCGAACAAAGTCGCGGGCTAGTTGTTACATATATTTATATAAGGTGCGCGTTACGCACATATTTTTCATGGCTTGAAGCGGCGCCTTAGATACGTGATGTACCAAAAAACCGGTTTACTGGTTATAGTAGGGTATACTTATCTAAATAACGAAATGAAGCAAGCTTGTTACTAAATTAAGTGAATATTAATCAGATAGTCCCTAATCTTCTTGGCTGCCGCTTCGCTGTTTTCCCGCTTGAAGCGGCACCATTGATGCGTGAAGTACTGAATTATTAGGGCGTAGTATAGGCACGTGCACTGATATGTATAAAACCTCACTGTAAAGCGAACCTTATGGTGATGCTATAAGATCTTTAATGTTTACATTTCATTGCTCGTCACTATACGTAGTCGGATAGCCGTTATTAGTGAATGATACCTAGGCAGATTACGAACTGATCGAGCGCGCTCCGCTCGCTTTCATGTAGTATTTCACTGGCTATTAGCTAGATACCTGATCTTTTTGGCCATCCGTCGCTTGAAACGGCGCCACAGATGCGCGACGTACTTCACGATTTCGGCGTAGCACGTAGCGGGTTCGCTGTTGTTAGTGGACGATGCTAAGGTAGATGACGAAGTGAAGCGAGCGCGCTCCGCTCGCATTCGCTCCATCTCGCGTTTCTTTGTCTCGCTGAATTGTGTCGCAATTACGACTAGGCAGAGGTTGATCATGAAGAACGAGCCGATCTGTGGGCCAATTGATATCGATTAATTAAAAATCTCTTTATTTACGTTAATTATACCAGGACCGCTTATGAATCGTCTAAACGGACTAATTGTAAAGTAAATAAGAGTAACGGGTACGGGTTTGCGAATTAAAATTAATTTAATTGGCAATTCTTCAGAATAAACTTATGTTTCTTAACAATAATAGTTACGCTCCAATAAAATAAACTTCAAGTTAGTTGTAGTAAAGTAAGAAGAACTGCTAATTAAGTAGAACACAATTTTATTTCTTGTTCCGTACGAACTCCTATAGTGCTAAATTAATGAGCGCATAAAGTTGAACACAGTTCACAAAACGCAAGTTTCTGCACTGAACGTTGGCTGCGGTTACGAGAAATACTTTCAATAGCTGTTTGTTCATGTAGGAAAAAGCCTTCGAGCTATGGTAACAGGGCGCAAAAGTTTTTAATTAGGATGCATGTATTTATTGACTGGAAATTGGAATACTTTCACATAATAAATTTTGAAACAGCGTTTACAGTTTGGATGTGTATGCAAAATAAACAATAACTGAAATCAGGGCGAATCGTAGCAAAACATAAATAGAGATCCCAAAACAATTTTATTGTTGAAGCTGTAAAATATATTTACTTATTTTTTTTAATTAATGTTTGTTCCATTTCTGCTACATATTGAATTTAAAATAATTGACTTTGAAAGCTTTGCTTTGATTTATAATGACGACATCTTAGTCGCTTTGTGTAAGAAAAATCGGCTCTTAAAATAACAGTATAATTGATTTATTGCGAAACACTTACAACAATCAGAAGCACAAAATATATCCAATCCCAAAAACTGTGCGCGTCTTGTACATAATACATTATATCCGTCCAACCCTCCAACGAAATCACCTGAAACAAAAATTATGAGTGGCATCGTTTGGTACAAAAAACCTCGCGAACCATATTGAATTATTCAGAGAATGTCAGATATCCGTTGAATTCTGGAATTAAATTATTTCTGCCTTGGAAACGTGTGTCTTGAATGTAATCTTTTACGTGATTACGATCAAAAGAATGTACAATAATTCTTTATTGCTTTAGTGAATGTTGGCATTTAGCGAGAATTAATTTAATACTACTTTAATTGAAAATAGAATTATTAATTTAATTTAATTTAATTTATTTATTTAAATCAAGATTACAGAGATCCATTTGTGTTAGTGTAACTTAAGATAAGGTTAGTAAAATTAAGTCCCTAAGAAGTTTCTTTTGAAGTAAATATCTGTACAAATAATATTATATGTTATATATTTTTGGATACTTGTGATGAATAAACTCACAAACTACTAGACCGATTTTATAAATTCTTTTACTGTTAGAAAGTGATAGATGATTAGTATCAAAGATTAATTAAAAACTAGCGGTCCGACCCTGTTACACTTGGCTAGTTTGGGTGCCATTATAAAGGTTTTTAGTAAGGATGCCTACTTTATTTCATAATATTTGACATAAAGTTTCTTTGCCAGGAGTTTGTTCGTCAGTCTAAATAACTTTGATTTATTTTTAACATACATATGCTAAAAATGTATACACAGGTTTAAGTTTGGTCATAAAAACATGTCTTATCAATTTCAAGCAATCAACATTTTTTTTAAAGAGATCTAATTTTTATAAAATGTTTACCTGAAAAAAGTGCACTTACCAAAAATATGGCCACCCAAGCAAGTCCAATATTGTCGAACGATATCGTCCCCTGGAACGGGTTGGACCCCCTCTGGGTACAGTTCGTATAGTACTGGTTCCAATTAACACACGATGTGTTAGTGGGAGTGTTGTATGAGAACGGCCTGGCGGTTTCGTTACAGACCAGGGGTCCGTAGCGGTATGGTGGAAAGTCGCCGCATAGGTGCATGCCAGAGTCTTCAGGAGTAGTGCAGATGTAGTCCAGCTCTTTTGAGAACTCGTAGTAGAATGATATGCTGCGTCAAAAATAGCTTATTTCATAATCAACGTAAACAAATTTTGATATCCTAAGCCTTACCGAGATTTTGAAATTACTTTTTTCTATCAATCACTAATAATGGTTTTTTTAATGCATGAAACTGAAAGTATCATCAAACAGTATTTTAACTGTATTTCTTGAATAAATAATCATCTTAAGCCATCGGTGGTATACGATAATATTCCACAGATATTGCAATAAACACTACTACTGATATATTTAAATGTTTAAATCCAATTGACATTTTTGTTCCACTAATTAAAACTAACACTATCCAGTTTATTTTGTAACGTATTGACGATCTTTCTTAATTATTCCTAGCTTGTTAAACCATTTCATGCAACTTAGTTCTTTGGCAAAATAGCTTCGTACTGTTTTGACACAAACTTCAAACTCTGATAGCTCGGAGAAGTTTGAGGTGAATCGGCTTATACTATCGCTTTTAGTTCTTTCTGAGTAAAGTTACTGTTGAAAGTTTGTCTTGAAACTCTTTTCACAGATAATATTAAAATGAAGTATTCAAATATTCTGCGCAGTTATTATTCTAGAATAATTTGAAGTCACTTAAAATTCTGAATTTTTGATTAATGACGCATCTTAAAAGAAAAGAGGTCGTTACTCATTTAAATCTCATGATTGTTTTAGTAAAAAAATTGACACAGATGCTAAAACTTCGTTTGATTATAATCATGCAAAATCTAACATTTAGCTGAACATTTTGCTACTATGGGCCATGCACGCATGCCGTAACAAAAGCGTTGTACGACAGGATCTAACTGATCTACGAACAAATCTATTAGCTCTCATGTTAATGGGAGAGCTAATAAGGATACAGAGAAGCCCAGCAAACATAAGTGGATCGGTAAGATTAACGTCAGTGGCCTACAGGTCGTTATCGGTAACGACAGTAGCCAGTAGTAGGTACGAGGCGTCCGCATCATTTGGGCGTACGGTCGTTACGTGACGTCATCCCTTGATGGTTGCCATAAGACTGTTATTGTGGCGATCAACTCTGCGTTCATACCGCGCAACGTTCTCAAGAGAACTCTTTTTACATTGAGAATGCCAATTCTCTTTTGGACAGCAAAAACGTGAATATTAAAACACAAACATCTATTTAAGAATAAAAATATGATGATGTTAGTAGTGTACCATTTGCGAAATTATGTAATGAACAAGCCAGTTAAGCTAATAATGATTAGTTGTTAATGTAATGTAAATATTGATTCAGATTAGTATATCGTGTTGTAATTCTGAGGAGAGAATGGTACAGTTTATTTATGTCTTGTATTGCAGCAGCCGCTCACGTTATCTTCTGGTTTGTGCATAGCTTTGGAGTAAATATTGAGACTAATACGGAAATAAAAGGTGAATATTTAAGACAAGGCATATTCCAGAGGAAGTTGATAGAACTACCCATATTTCGTTTGGTCAGATACAAACTGGCAGTTCATTTCTACCTTGTGACTATTGAATGTGAAGGAAGGATGTTTTGGGTAGGGAGGTTAAGGCTTTATAAAAACTGCCAGTTCGTGAAAGGGAAGCAAGTACAGCGGCACATCTGGACGGCAGATGTTTGAAGGTACACGAAACAACAGTTGTCAATGTCCTTAAAAGAAACACATTAATTTTTATCGCAAATCCTTACGAGTTGAGCCTGACGCGCACTCTATACCATTCGGACAGGTCTCTGTAACACAAATTTAGGAAGCGGTGACGGCTGACGGGTGTTATGTACCTAAGTTTAGTTTTATTAGTATTATCTACGGATTATCGATCTGAGAATGAAGTCAAGTTTTTGAGAAAGAGATTTCCAACATTCTCAGATCTGCAGTGGATATAACTATTCATCTAGGTTTATGTAAGAGTTAGTACTAGACTATAGTTCTTTCGTTTGCTATGATAGTTTTACTACTATGTTCTATGTTTGGATTGATATGTTACGAATCAAATAATGCAGTAAAGTGAGATTGTTTTCTTATTATTTATGTAGAAAATCCATTTGGAAAGGGAAGTTTCAAGCTATTGAATTATTGTGAATATTTCATTTTGTTTAGTACTTTGCTGCATCAATAATGATGATTCGTCATGCGTGTACCTATGTTAACTCTTTATTTTTATGTGAGTATTGACAGAATGCAATATTTACATGTGTTACTGTAAACCGTTAAAAAGCTGATTAAAACTTTTACATGCGCGGTACGAATGTTAGTGAATAAATAATATGCAACGACAAAAATATATAATGTTAAATGATAGAGCAGCCATGAATGTGCTCGTAGGATGTAAGCGTTAAATATTGCATGCAGTCAACGTGGCTGTGGGACGTGCGGCTAAGACGAGCGCTGTCGAGCAAATGGAACAAAATGAAAATGTCATTTCAACTGCCATTTCATCCACAAAACTTTTTAACATACCCAGCCAATCCTTTACGTCAACCAACTTCAAATTATTACTTAATCAATACTAGTTAACGCTTACTTCTATTAAGAGCTACAGTCGGCAGCAAAATGAGGTTTGTGTTAAAAATTTTGCCTCTCATTGTGCTCCGGTAATGAATTTTAATGAGTGATGATGTCAACATACTTGGGTCGGAGTACATTTGGTGGTAGGACAAGTTCACAGCGTTGTCTCAGTATTCCTTCCCAGAGTTGGACGCCCACGATGCCAAATATGAAGAAAACGAAGAAACAAAGCAACAAGACATTGCCTAACATAGGCAATGTGTCTAGTAACAGCATGACTAGAATACGCATACCTGAAATAATTTCAATATTATTAATCAACATCACTTATACTTTGAGAAAATACGGTAACACAATAATTGTACATATTCAGAATGTCATTTGTCACACATTTATTATCACTATAACTAACGCAAGACTCGCCAGAAAATAATGCAAGAAAAACCAATTTTGCCGGCCATGATTGTTCGCACTTTGATTTTTTTATTTCTTACTCAATCTATTCTTTTGGCTTATTAATTGATTTTAAATCAATCTTGACACAGTCTGCCTTATAAAAAGGGGATTACTTCACCGCTAAAACTGAGTTCTCCTTCGTTAATGTTTCATAAGTAAATTGCTTGGTAATCCCACAGAGGCTTCGTGCAGTAAATTGCTTTGAAAATTACAGAAAACATGAACATAAAGCCGATAAGTCTAGAGATTTCAGAAACGAAAGTTCGATAGGCACCTAATTATACATAGTGAACAAATGAAAATAAAAATGCGTATTTTGTTTATGGATGGCGGTTTACGGTGCTATAAAGATTATCTATTTACTTGGTATTTTATTGGTTTAGGGTTGCAAAAATAAATCACGAAAACCTTTTATCATTGAAAACGTCTTGAAATTCAATTTGAACGGTGATAAAAATCTGTTTGACTATCTTTTACATGAAAAATGGTATTATGCATGATTTTTTAATAGGTTCTTTGAAACATACTTAGTCTTAATTAACGATTAAATTTGTGATTTAGTGTGCATATTTGTTCATTTCTAGGACTAGGATTGAAGGATTAAAACTAGCATTATTATTCAGGTAAAGCGGCACACGGATAATTATGGACCCTCAATATTTCGTTTTCATCTTATAGGAGTTTCCACATAGATTAACGTCTTAATTGCAATCAGTGCAACATGTTTTAAATCATTGGATTTAAAATACACTATTGTTTTTGGTTCCTCAAATCTTATATATAAAAATGAATCGCTGTTCGTTAGTCTCGCTAAAACTCGACAACGGCCAGACCGATTTGGCTAATGTTGGTTTTGAAATAATTGTGGAGGTCCAGGGAAGGTTTAAAAGGTTAGAAATTAAAAAAATAGGCGTTACGAAGTTCGCCGGGACAGCTAGTAGGTATTAAAAAAACATTTGACACGTATTCATTTGCTAAACTAATAAAAAAATACTTAGATAAAACGATGCCAAATTGCGGGGTGGTTGTTCGTTACGTTACTGGTGGGTAAAAAATATACCCACTGATTACGTCATTTCAATTTAATATATTACCGATGTTTTTTAATTAGGTGTAAAATACAGAAATAGGTGTGGCATATTTTGGTTTATCTGACAGTTGCACTAATGTGTCAAAAATGACTATCTGTTTTTCTCCAACAGACGAGTCTTTACTACCGTTTCATACAGACTTAGCATACGCAACGTGACTTAATTTTATCGCGCTCTTCACAAACGTCAAAATCGATGGAAGTCAGTGCATCAGCTGTTGATTGGCTGAAATACGAGTGCGATGTGCTATTAGCCAATCTACAGTATCGAAACTTTTATCGTCTCATGCGATAAATTTGACATAGTGCGTATGCTAGGCCTGATAATTTACTTTCCATATCAGCTGTCATCAGTCATTCGTCTGTCTTTTTACCTTACGCCTCGTATAATTTATTAATTTATATATAAATCCGTAACTAGAGAGGATCGTTTATCGAATATTGGAACCGGGCGTTAATAAAAAACAATTTTGAGTCCGCTTCTATATTGAATTAAATATATAATTCATATAATGGTTGAAAATCACTCGTCAATAACAAAATGCTATACATTTTATTGCTTACTGTAACCCTATTCCGGATCGCAGCTCACGAGCTGGGGATGGATTTTAATTAATTCGCACCGTGAGCGCGACTGCACGAGCATTGGCAAGCGAAATTTAGGAGCTGCTTTCGCTTTATTAATGGGTATTTCTCTAATTAGCTGCACTGCAATTAGGGTCAATTGAAGTTCGGATTGTAAAAACCCTTTTACATTAATTTATATTATAAACGCTTTTCTTAAAGCATATGTGTCCTTTGTAAAACTGAAAGAGTGAGTAAACTTTGCATGTAAATGTAAATGTTTTCATAAAGCTAACAATATGTTACGCTGTTTAACACTTTAAATCCCGGTGACTTATTGGTAGATCAAGAAACAATTGATTTTTTTTTGTATCTGGCATCCCGGGCTGTGACTAAGTAGTTGATAAGGGCGAGAAAATTGAATAAAAACAAAAAAAGCTTAACAATCAATGCTCAATTTTATGTTATATCATATCATGTTATATATTATCGATACATTAAACACCGGCTACAATAAATGTGTCAATGACGGAACATAGCTTTCAATTCAAATGCACAAAAACGCTGTTTTATGTGGTGACGCAGCCGTCGCGGTTGCGATTATGGGGCGCAAACTTGGTAGGCGATTATAACTATGAGAGGAAACAACATTCCCAAGCGGTGTGTGTCCAAGGGCCTCGATGCAGCTAAAACCGCAATTTATCGCCCACGCATCTGCATTTCATTATAAGCCGCGGGCGCAAACGCGACGCGCGCGGTATAAAACCGCTTTGTGGCGTTTTTTGCCAAGGCCTTTACTTCAGAGTTATTTCGACGTTAAAAAGACTCATACTTATATCCCACATTAAGTTGATGATTGCTATGTATTGCCGGTTAAGCAATAAAGCACCAAATTAAGTATACAATGTTTTTTTTAACAATATGAAATACGAGTAATTGTTTCTTAGTCGATTTGCAATGATTGCCTGTGGTTTTTGAAGTTTTATAGCCTAGCGGGAAATAATTAACCAACTGTACAATAAATCAAGTGTAATATAATGCATTTTATTCGGAACCCTGTTATCACACCAAATAAAAAACAAAAACTACAAATATTGACTTCTAAAAGACCAGAGCTGGGCACTTTTAGAAATTAACCCCCCGGCAAGATCGGAAAAGCGCGCGCATCGATCCAAATCAACAAGTGAAGGCCAGATTCTTGTTTGTACTATTCTCCACATCATATTCCTTTTTTCTTCTCTTTTCTAGCTTCGCAGTCTCTAATAATATTCTTCCGCTAGTCTATAGTGTGGTACCTATAGTTATATTTATATTTATCTTAAATATCCACTATTAGGCATGCATTGGCTTAGGCCGAAATAATTTCAGAAGTTCTTGGGTGTCGGATTTTTTTAATGATCTTAGCGTTAGTATAGTATGAAATTTTAATTGGGTTTCCACTCAATAGTTGATCTCTAAAAGTACAAAATAGGGGCTCTTATAAAAATATACCCGGAGCTAAATTAATCTTCCTTTGGACTTATTATGGAAAGTATAGTATTAATTGTGTATTTTGTATGACCATGTTATTTATTCTTATATGCATAAATTGGTTTAGTGTGTAATGTGTGAAATATGTACTTAGTGAGCACTAAGATATAGTTCACACATTTTAAACTTCCATTTTAGGTATTCAAAGATATCTTATCGAGAAGACATCACAATCCTAAACGAATCGGTTTTAATGACAAAATGATTTGTAATTTTAATATGGCATATAAGAACAAGATGAAATTGAAATGTAAAAAATGAAACATTAGCCCCAATAGCCGATCTCGAAGATATCAGAGCTGGGCACTTATAGAAATTAACCCGGGGCTAGATGGAGAGCCCACGCTCTCGCGGCATCGATCCGGCGCAACAAGTGCCCGGGTCTCCTCGTCCACCTTCGCGGCTTTGTCGAGCTCCGGGGTGACACTTAAGCCGCCCCAATACGAATGTACGGGTTTTACCTCGCACTTTCGAAGAATTGCCGGAGCCTTTCGAAGAATTGCCGGAGCTGCGCGGAGACTTAGTTGAACTTTTAAAAAATATTCCTTTTTAACTTTGAATACGTATTGACGTGCGGATAAATTATTCAGTTTTGTTTTAAGTGTGTCTTGGTTCAATGTAAAATTTTATGTTAACGTTTTTCCTTATTGTATTCTTAATGTAAAAAATGTGTCTATCATTTTGTAAAAATGTTGATGTTGATAAAGGTTGTAATAAAATGTGAATCGATAATTCAGCAAACCTAGGTAAGTTTTTTAACCGATTTCAAAAAAGGCGGAGTCCCTTTTATGTATGTATGTTCACTGATTGCTCCATCAATTGCGAATAACTTTTGTTTTTTAATGAGTATACTTCTGATGTGGTTCAATACTCATCAAATCTGATACTAAGATCCCAAAGAAATCAAGGGGAACCTGTACATTTTATTACAGAATTATTTGTAAAAGAAAATTCGTAGTGAACCTCTCTAACAATTTTGACAATGCGAATTTACCCTTTGATAATTTGTTTCGAATGCTATTTTAAGAACGAAGAAGGTAAGGTCAGGACAAGATCTGAGGCAAGCTGATTTCGAATTAAATGTCGTGACAACAATAATGAAATCAAATCCCGTGAGAATCAAAACAATTGAATTTCGTATACAATTGTTTAGATACTAAATACGAAAGTCAATTGTTTTCCATCAGAATTAGGATACAGTTCGATTTGAAAATTGTTAAAAATCGTGAACTGTATTTCACGTTAACTTTAAAGGCGATAATAATAGTTTACCCACTTTGGAAAAATAAACCCTCTTTGCGCTGTTCGCTGCACCATAGTTTTTTTATTTTTTAGTTATTAGTAAAGGTACCTACCTAATACCACAAAAAATTGGAGTGGATATTAAGCCTTTGTACGAAACGGTTGCAAAGAGAATTTACAGCGTCTTAAACAAAAAAGTCATAATTTGCTTGTGCTTTGACGAAAATTGCGGAAATCAAACCGAAATTTTCCGTGCCACTTCAAAAAATTGTTTCTCATAAAAGCGGAGAAAGTTAGGCGTATAATTAAATGATAAATTCGATCTGAAGACTTTTGACGTCATTAATTGAAAAGATTAATCTTTTTTGATGTCCAAAAGTTTAAAGGGACTGTTACTTTTCATTAAAAAAACCTAATTAATTGGAATTGTTCGGTAGATTAATTTATCGCCGATTGAAATTACAAGGTTCTCAATGGACATTTCTGAAATAAAAAGATCGTATTGATGGGACAATTTAAAATTATACAATGATGAATGAATACGCAGAAATATCAAAATCGGTGGACAGTAAATAATGGTATTGAAAGATCACCATCAAATAATGACTTTGAAGATAAATTGACAAAATAAAGCCAGTTTTTTTGGACTTTATGCCACCATAAAATCGTGGGCATAAGAACGAATAACGAACGGTAAGGATTCGTCGTGGTGAATTTTAGACAGGTACTGTCAAACCTTTACGACGATATAGTACAATTTATGGGTTATTTATATTCTTAGTAATGGTTATGCAATTTGTAATTTAGCTTGCTGGTAAAAAATACCCACCTACATAGATGATTCAGTGTCAGATAAATATGTTATATATTTTCGATGGTACAGTAAAATTCACGCAAGTGAAGCTGTATACAAAAACCACGTCACTCTATGCATATATACACTTTGGACTTTCTATACACCTTATGTCCGTTGGCTTTAGAACTAATATCAAACTGCATGTGTACCTTTACTGTTGACCTACTTTATAAGCAAGCTTATTGTCTCAAACAAAAGTTAACAATTTGATTTAGCACCATTTGTTCCCAACGGCTCACTTCGTGCATCCATGGAGTCGTCGAAATTCAATAAATCACGGTCGCGCCGCCGGTCACGACTTCCAAAACGTTATCGTTGGATTTCAAACAAAAGACATTCTGTTGCTTGCTTTTTGTGGGATAACCTCATTTTAGCAACACACGCGTTTCCAAACACCTTAGTTTTTCAAATATTGCATTATCGCAATTAACTTGTCAATTCTATTTAGCACCACTTATGACCTAACCTACTGTTCCTCTGTGCATTATTGGAGTCATTAAAATATAATTAATTACCGACGGGTTGGCTAAATGTCCCAAATTAAATGAAATATCTTATTTTAAGCCGTTAAGAGTGTTTCGTTTTTATAGGGGGAAAAGTATTAATTATACGTCTAATAGTCTTAGGTATACTCCCCAAAATCAAATGTTTTATTCCTAAATCGAAAATAGGGCACTAATATGGTAAACCATATTAGTGCCCTATTTTCGAAAGTAAAACTTTATATTGGCGCCAACCATAGACCTCCGCCGGTAAGAATCGCAAGTCTTTAGGTTGACCGCAGAATACGGTCCAACCCGAGGCGACGATTTAGTTTACTGCAAGGATCGTATGCGACAGGGTTGGGGAGGCCCGATGTCTATGGCATATCTACCAGAGGTTATTAGATCTGGTTGGGTAGCCTGGAAAGCCCCAACATTTGTACAATACCACATAAGGCTGTTTTTCAGTATGTGTAGTGGTTTTTGATATGCCATTTCATTTAAGCAGTAGGCTCTGACGTAATTATATCTGGCTGATTGTATCCGCTAAGTCAAGCAAAAGAGCAGCACGGCGGCAGTACCATCATTTTCTCGCCCCCTTTTAATTTCTTGTCCATAAGAACTCTTAGGTACAGCTCTCTCTTTTTCAATATGTCCCAATATTAAGAGACACAGATCTGGCAACACTTGTAACGGCTTTGGAGTTTCGCACAAAACCATCTGGGGGCGCAAATAACTGGGACAATGCAGCCCGACCGCAAATTAAATCGTTCCAGTCTTTTAGGCTGGTGACACACTTTAATTTTAAAGCTTTATCTGTTTTCCGAAATGCTTATGTAAAAAGTAACACAAATAATAAATGTGCACCCAATAGTGGGGGTAAAGAAGTATTTTTCAAATAATCAAATTTTGTGACTATGAGTTATAATAACAAAAATAGGCATTCAAGGGGCCTCTATGTGTTGGGCCTGTGCCCCCACGCAATCTTTCCAAAAGACGGGGAAGGTAAAACTCCCCGTAAAATCAAAAAAAGACAACATAATAATAATAATAAATTATTGTCATGTATTCTTATGATAAGGAAATAAAATCCAAGCAAATCCTTAATTTTAAAGAGTTTTTATTACAATGTTCTGTTTTCAAGACACTACTTCGAGCAATTAAAATTATCTCGATGCATGACTTTGCTCGATGAAATTGTGCACAATAAAGCTATGACAAAATATTGTTCTCATAAATTGTTTGCCTCTTGCAAGTTCGGAATTCGCGCTTCAGTGCGAATGACATTTGGTGCCAACATAATCAAAGAGACAACAGAATGTGTCCAATTCTTTTGAGAAATAAATATTGTTAAACCGTAAATATTCTTATTCCTCCCTTAACCGTAAACATCCCATAATATATTCATGTTAAAGTTTTCCCTACCTTACAGATCCAGACTAGACTTCTTACCAAACAGCTAGGGCATTGCAGCAACGTAAATTGAATCGCGCGCCTAGACACACATCGATACTAATTTGCCTCGCCACAATTTATGGCCTCGCGAGCCTTTTTATTCCGCTAAATTGAAATGCAAATTTTGATTTACGGCCGCGCGTATTAGGGATACACCTGCGAGGCAAGACCGTACCCCTTTCACCAGTTTATGGAGGGACTTAACCGTGGCACATTTATAATGCCAAGACTACATTAAGCCTTAATTTTGAAAGAAATAAGACGTCTCACTTTTACTACTGCCGCGACTTCGCACGCGTTTACACAATTTCGACTGATTTTTCGCTGCTATTATTCGAAGCGTGATGTTATAAAGCTAACTATTTTCGATAAATTGACTTTCCAATAAATTTTTTTTTTTAAATGGAACCATTATTTTCTAAGATTAGCGCGTTCAAGCAAATTCTTCAGTTTTATAATATTGGTATAGATATTAAGAAATGAAGCTTCTTGTGTTCTTATGTTAATGTAATGGTTTATAGAGAACTGGACTCTTTGTTGCCAGTCCGATTGAAGTAAGATTGTTGTGATGTTAAAAAAAAATATGTCAGTGGAACTAGAAGAGGGAAGGAGCTGATTCAAAATTAACTGTGGAAAATTACCAAAATGTTTGCGCCTAGCTGTTAAAACGTCATTGTTTTATGATATTCAGAAGTATCGGTAATTAAAGTAAGGAATAATAGTAGAACGGAAAGAACATACAGGTAATATAGGAGCGTGATTAAGTGTTCAGTTGTTTTTCCCGATATGCACTTAGAACATTAGTAATCTGATTAATACCGGCCTATCCTATCAAACAAACATTATCAATTTGACCAATCACCCTTCAATTCGACCAGAACACTTAAGGGATTTTATTGATAAGCGTAATAGATGAGCTACCTTAGTTGCATAAGCTTAGAAGACATTCTTTGCACATTTATTCCACGTAGATCTACTGTTATTATTTTTTACTAGTAGTCGCTACATGATTTAACATAATAAACGCTATAATTTTACTTGTACCTACACATTAATTTAATCTACTCCATGTTAATTGAGAGACCACCTGTTTGGATTATTTACATTTGCACTAATTGGTAATCACCTATAATCGCATTACACAAATTGTGCTACACCAATGTTTTATTATTATTGTGTGCAGGGAACGTAGTTCACTATAGTAGGCACAGTAAGAAAGGGTTCGCAAAATCATTTTCCTCATATAATATGATGTCCACCGCGGTATAAAAGGATGTCTTACTTCTAGCTACCGAGATTAAAAAGAGCACTCAATATGAGGGTTCTTCTAGTCAAGTAGGTCGTCCCAGTATTGAAGCACTGTTATGTTAGCAATAGCTGAGATTACGGACGCCCATTTTCTATCTCTCTTCATTTTGCTATCCAGTTCAAGTACCAATTGATGTAATTAGATTCGACAGTCGACCGGAAGTATCCGCCTTTTTAAGATGAGGCGGCCTATCCGAGAGGCAGTTATCGAATTGTGATATCGATTCGACAAGTATAAAATGTCTGGGATTGATATTCACTTAGGAAAGTCACGTGATCTTGATATGTCACATTTGGACGACCTGCCCTACTTTATTTAGCTTAAGTAAAACGTCAAATTTCTTGTATGAGACGACAAAAGTTTCGATATATGTGATTGGCTGATGAGCTCGTATTTTTGGCCGATCAGCAGTCGACGTATTGAAATCAACATTTGTTAAAAGCGCGATAAGTGGCGAATCCTATGTGGCATGGACAGCTGGATAACCTTCGTATTCGAGAGGCAAGCGGAGTTTGGCTTGGCGCCATCTCTGTGGTCCCGGATTGAATCCCCTGTCGGGTCAATATGGGAAGAAACTTTTTCAATATTGTCTCTGGTCTTGGGGTTGTGGCACCGTTGCTGTTTCTGATTTCTATTATACATGTGTTTAAGCTGCTTACCACAGAAGCAGAGTCACATATAATGTAGTCAAATATTTTATAAAATTACATAAATGTATTCATGTCAATCCCATACATTTTAAACTTCTCTGTTACTTACAGAAATCTTGTTATGGAAATTAGACGTAACGACGATACCACAACACCAAGACCCAGAACAGACTTGTCTTTATAGGTTTGTTTTCTATATTTGTCCGACAAGTAATCGAACCCTGATCATCAGAGATGGCGCGACGCCAATTAGGCCCCTTCGCCTCTCCGTTAAGGAGTTCGATAAAATATAAATGCCATACACATCCGAATATTTCGTGTATGGCGTGCATAACGTGCGCAGTTGTGGACAGCAGTTGCAAATGTTCTAAACAAACATTTGGAATTGGGTAATTGGACGTGTGATCATTAGGCCTGGCGTGTGTTTCGCCAGATGCTGATGACACGACCCATGTTACAGGCTAATATCATTAAATGTTCACTAAAGTGAGTGGGAAAACTAGCGCTGGAATAATGAGTCATAAAGCTCCAGAAGTTGTGTCGGAAATTGGCATAATCAGAGTATAAGTGAGTGATGAAGGCTGGTGGAAAAAATTGTTTGATTAAAAAACAATTAACGATATAGGTTCTTCACAATATCAAAATTAAAAAACTAACTGGCTGGCTAATTTTGCTTCTTTAATGATAAATAAATGCAGGGCTCTTAAAATCTAATGGAATGAAATACCGACAAGATCGGGGTACACCTGCGTAGACGGCGCCGGCTATTTTCTGAAACCATTTTTTTTTTCATCACTGCTGTGATGTGTGAAGCCTTACTGCATTGTAGCTATCTCTGAGTTATTTATGAGCTAGTAGTCTTATACCCACACTGTGTATGTGAAAAGAAGGTGTGTAATCTACTCGTAGTATGAATATACAGTTATGTTCCAAAATGCACTTTTCAAGTTTGGGAATAGTAAACATTTCTTGGGCTCTTTTAAAATCCACATAATAGTAACTTATTAAGTATTATTTCATGCAATTACCAACCATTTGGCCTTGGCTAGTAAGTAACTCATTAAGTTGTCATTATAATCTGCCTTTAAATAATTCTCTGTTTCAATTTGCACCAGCTTAATAACGTTATTATTTATTTAAATACAGTTCCACGTTTCAGTCGCATCTCCCTGTACGTGTTGGGTTTCTACGAAACGTTCCGACCAAACGTTTCTGTATAAGCTGGTAGTTTCAACGCTATTACTATCTCTGGCATTACGATAGAGCTTTGCTTTCATGAAAGTTTAATACAGAAGTTGGGTAAGAGAAGTTGGGGTGCGCCCGTCACATTTGGCTTGAAAAGAGTCTCTTTATTTACATCACAAAATTTAGAATTATACCCATGCGAAATGATACATCATGAGGTTTCTTTGTGCGCAACCGACAGCGGCTTCATTCGCGTGGTAATTGGACGAGTTTCACACCCTTAAGAACTGAATTTTGAAAGATCCTTTAATTTTTTATCAAATGTCTACGTCATAATACCTGTGTGCCCTAGTTTAGTGCAATCTTTTCAGTTGCGGTCTATGTCAGACATATCAATCTGTAAGTAACGGTTGCCTTTCAAAATATAAAATATAAGATTGAAGCTAACATTAAGTTCAAAATATCTTAGCACAGTTTAAAGAATCAGACTTTGATTAATAAATGAATAAATGCGCCAGACAATCACACCAATCACCTGGTCTCAAACTAAGGGTTTCCCTTGTACTATGAGTACCAGACGACGGATACTAACTGGGGGCGCCAACCCAGCACACCCAGACCCAAGTCAATTTAGAAAAGATCGTTTTCCAAATTGACCTGACCGGGACCTTACGCGCTTTGGCCGCCTACCCTAGCCACTGCGCCACCGAGATCGTCATTTAGTACCTATTGCCTTTATGTCGTCAGGGAACAAATTTCAGTGTTGAGTGATGTGCATTTGACCGATATCTTTAAACATATGTAGATGGATACAATATATACTTTGAAAACTATTATAACATAATTATAAAATTTGTTTATTTCTGTCTTAAAACTAAAACGTGACATATATCCTTACTATATATAATACTAGCGAACCCGACAGACTTCGTCCTGTCAAAACGATTTGGAACGTTTCTTGACTCTAAACGTTTGTTCTGAAAAAAGAAAAGGGCTGTATTTAGAGTTTTCTTGGCAATTATTAGAATTTTTCTCGTAAAAACCATCCTTGGACTTGGACGAACATTTTAAAAAAAGAATTGTCTAAATTGGTCTAAGCGTTGTCAAGTTATGCGCTTACCAACACATTTTGCGATTCATTTTTATATAATAGATAATAGATATAATAATAATATAATATTATAAATGTGAAAGTGTGTTTGTTTGTTTGTTTGTTCCGCTTTCACGCCGTAACTAACGAACCGATTGCTTTAAAATTTTGCAGACGTAGAGTTAAAAGTCCGGATTAAATAAAAGGGTACTTTTTATCCCGGAAAAAAATTATATTCCCGTGGGAAAACAAATATATAGTTTGCTTGATGGATGGATTGGAGATGGCGCCGTGTGTCGTTTAAAAGACGGTCAAATATTGCAAACGAAATAAATATAAACATGTAAATTTAGAAGCTAAATGATACGATAATGAATCCCCGAATATGAGGGATTCCCGAGGGATGATGTACAATTTGTTTTATCGACTAAACTGTTTTTTTTAGATTTACCTATATAATATAGTGTACCATTCAGTTTTTGTTTAACAACTATTCGTATCCAGCGTTACATCGCGCTTCTTAGATTTTTCCGTGAAAATTAGAAGTTTTCTTATAGTTGTGCTTTATACCGCAATATAACCGAATTCCACGCGGGCGAAGCCGCGGGTGGAAAGCTAGTTATAATATGACAGGGCAGAGTACTAAGTCGCTTGGCTCTTCTTACAACAGTGGCTCCTAAATCTTTATAATGTGGACAAGAAATGATGGAATAGTAATTGCGCATGCTCTCTACAACCGTTACTCGCCAAGACTTATTTTTCATTTCATCTATTAATTATGCGTGTTTAATTAATATTTAAAAATTTTATTCCATCAGTGCTTCTCAACGATAGTTAACGAAAAATGTATACGTAGCTTGTAATACGATTTGATATGTCAACCATATTGCTACTTTTGGTAATGATTTCGATAACCTCGATGAGCAATGGGGACTACCGCGCGTGAAAAATCCGCTAGATGTCACTACGTGTGTGTGTGTGTGAGGTCCAACTGCTACACGATTGGTTACTTTTGACATGACATTGACAGATGTGTCACCATGACATGTTAATCACCAATCACGAAACAGTTGGACCTCACGCCCCCGTAGTGTCATGTAGCGAATTTTTCACGCGCGGTAGCCCCCATTCAATCCAAGCGGGGTTCTATTTTTAAAAACTACTAGCTGATCCGACAGACGGTGTCCTGTCTTAACGACTTTTTTTTTATTTCATTCTTTACATTCACATTTCTTTACATCCTTTTAACAATAAAAAACCCAAAAAAAAGTGAAATTGATCCAACCGTTTACGCGCGATGGCGTGACCAATGGAAATAGGGATTAATTTTTATTCATATATGGAGATTTCTAGATTTTCGCATCCAACTTTTTAGTGATGCATCCAGCCAGGAGGTGATCGGTACGCCAACAGCTCCTGTTTTAATAGACTTGAAGTAGACCGTATTGTGAAACAGAATATCGGCCCGATTCGAATTCATGCGCAAAATTGATCGGATTACAGCGCAGAGGTAGTGCATCAGTTAACAGTTATGTTGAGCGAACGCCCGCTCGGAAGTATGTGAGCGGATTATGAACACGTTGCACTATTGCAGGCGCAGAAATTAGCAGTGCTATAACTCACTAGTTATTATTTTTATATTTATCTACTAGTTTTATAAATATTGCACCTCTAGTGCCCGGTTCAAATATTTTACGATTACATTACCAGTCAAAAATGTTTATCCATTTTTCTCCAACCGACTACGAACCGTTAATATCGTTCCATAATTTACTTGTCATAACAGCTGTCATCAGTCGTCTGTCGGTCGTTTTTAGCTTACGCCTCGTTTATTTTTCGCTATCAGTAACTAGGACAAATCGTTGTTCAAATATTAAAACTAGGCATAGATCAACAAAACTCTAGGAACTCAAAAAATAGATTATTCGTAAAATTATAAATAATATAGAACAGATATTCAAAGTCCAGTGAGACATTTTCAAGGGTAATGTTTTTTCAGCTTGTTGAATTAGCTTATTCCAGAGTTTATCTCTAAGCGTGTGTTCAGGTATTCGTGAGAGGAATTCGAAAACGACATTAAATCGAAACGCATAGGTACTTTTTGAGTTCTTGAAATTTTCATTTAAACGTGCTATTTATAAAAGCAAAATACTACTCTATGATTTAACATGAAATTTAAAAAAAAATATTATACGTGCAGTGGACTGAACGTCAATGTAAACACGTGCAGTTCAGTATTAGTGCTTATGCGCACGACATAAAGTACAACGTTTAAAGTATAAAAACTGACGCCCTTTTGTCGGTACAAACTGAAATTAGCAGGTAGGTTTATTATATCATTAAACCGTCGCAAAGAGATAGATAGATAGATAGATAGATAGATAGATATACTTTATTGCACAAAATCTTTACAGAAATAGGTTTTACAGAAAAATTATAGTACAATTTAGGCGGTCTTATCGCTAGAAAGCGATCTCTTCCAGACAACCTTAAGGTAGAGGAAATAGTAGATGGCGATGAAGAGCTGCTTCAAGTCACCATAATTAATATTGCGCTATTGTAAATTGAGTTTTTCAAACATAATCTAACAAGTTTCAATCTTTTTTGTGTTCTTGATACAGGTTCTTGTTCTATAATTTGAATAAATCCGGGACCTTGACCAAAAATAGTCTCTAGAAATTCTTTTTTCTTGTTTTGTTTGCAGACTTTGTTCATTAACCTTTTACTATACAAATTCTTGAAGGAACGAAGGAAAATAAAATGTGAACAAAGAAATCTAAGAGTGATTTCTAAAGTTTTATCCATTTGAGCGGTTCTTGGAAAATTGTGTAAGTGAAGTTTAATTCCTACGGGATGGAAGTTTATCTATGAAGACGAAATCTCTTGTGACTTTTAACGTTTCTTTGTTTTCTTGTTTAGAATTAGTTTTACTGTAGTTTGTCTAAATTGTTTGTTTAATATTGGACATACTAGCTGTGCCCGCGACTTCGTTCGCGTGAAATGCATACTTTTTGGTCGGCTTTACCCCAATCTCCCCTAATATTCTAAACAAAAAGCAGTCCATATTTTTTTTAATCCAAGTTTCGAGCTATATTTGTGCCAAATTCATACCGCTAACTTAAAAAAATAAACATTTTCCAATATAATCTTTCAAGATTTAAAATAATTTAACGGGTCAAAACGCGACACCATTTTTATATAGTAGTTAATAATGAGTCAGCTCGTGACCACGGTTGGTGCAACCTAACCGAAACGTCGGGCAGTAAGTAGTTCGTATTAACTACTAAATGAAAATGGTGTCGCGTTTTGACCCGTTAAATTATTTCAAATGTTTAAAATGGAACGCGAAAGTCTTAAAATTTATAATCTTTCAAGGGTGGTATTAGGCCCACCCCCCTTATTTTCATAACAAAAAGTAACCTATGTCCATTCTAAAAGTTCAACGTATACCAATACCAAATTTTTGTAAAATCGGTTCTTTGGTTTAAGCGTGAAAGCCGGCCGGACAGACAGACGGAGTTTCTTTCGGATTTATAATATGAATATGGATAATACCTACTGTGAATATTTTATCAATGTAGTTATGTACTTAAATCTACACACGTAATAAAAATCAAGTTTAATAATAATTAAAATGTATATGTATTCATGAGCACTAATATGTATAGGTACAATAAAATATAAAAAAATATGGTTGAGTCATGAGACCTCAACGGTTAACATTTTATGTCTGTCGATATCTGTAGTTTTGTATATTAAATTTAGGTTCAAATCCTACACAGTGATTATTTTTCTGGCCTAACTTCTGTATCAGTTTTATTCCTTCAGCGAACTTTTGCAGTTTAAACGTTATCTAGATTTTCCATGAGAAAATTGTTCAGTGAAAAACAACCAGAATCTGTTTTCCTTTGCTGGTTTAGCGGAGAAAAATATGTTTTGCTCACCAATTAGGTTTCCACGAGTAATTTCGTAGGTTCATGAGAATAGTTGGGAATGGGTCTGTAAGTTATAGGTTCCGAACCGGAGGTAGCGTCATTTGCATTATATAGACGTTTCATAAATATCATGGTTTACATGAATAAAATAATTTTGAATTTGAATTTCGAAAATGCATAAACTAAAAATGTATGCACTTGTTTGCCTTGCAAAGATGCAAGATTACGAGTCTAATTCAACGCATATAAATAAGTTCCACACCTCTAGCAGCTTTTAAAAAAGCGTCTACTCTACGTACTCAGAAAAACTATTAAAACTTCTCGGGTTTTCTTTTCAAACAAAGAAGTACAGAGAGAGCCCAACTTTTAATTCCTGTATAATTTTATTGTATAATCATTTGATTTGTGGTCGCTTAAATATGAAACAATGTTGGCACCATAAGAGCTTAACCTGAGACAGTGTAGAAATATTTTCTACATTGACTCAACTGGGAATCAAACAGATGGTGTAGCGCCAAAATGTCCGGCTCGTTCGGCGTGTATGTACCTATGTTCAAATTTCGTTTCGTTCACAATTTATCCAACCCTAATAATAATAATAAGGTACAAATCCATTTTTGCATTAATTGTTAATTTGATGCCACTTCCGTTTAGATATAAAAATAGTAATTAAAAGAACTACTAATTTTGCATTACAAATTTTACCCGCGTAACTCGGGCCAAAGAAAAGTTAAATGCAAAGTAAATAGCGTATCTTGCTCATTGAAATTAAGGTAGCAACGGCACCCTGATCGCCTTAAGAGCTTAACTAAGTGAGGAAGAAAGTCAGCGGTTTGGTGTTAGCTCCCAGTTTCAGTTAGCTCTTGCTCCCGTTGGTTAAGCGATTTAAACTTTGACACGGATTATAATGTCCGATTTGATGTAATATTATTGTAATAAAATGCCTTGTGATTAAAGTGCTTTTCATGATAAGCTCGTTTAAATGCGAAGAAAGTGACGGAAGATTTACAATACCTACATTTTAATACGTTCCCGATAAAACACAAAGTTTGCAATATAGGTGTACAAATAGTTGATAATAAATTGATGTGAAAGCTATACTCTCTTTTTATTAGTATGGCTTAAATAAAGTTGTGTTTTTATTTGTTTTTGGTTTTATTTTTATTTTTGCTTCTTAGATTGCTTTCAATTTTATAATGATAAATTTGTTAAAATAAAAAAAACATTGTGTAAATGCGTCCATAATTACTACAAAAGAGTATTTTCGCTACAATGTGATGTAAATCAAGGGGGAAATTTCCCACGTACCCCATAACAGCCCGAGTTAGGAAAACAGATTCCCTTCCACCGCCAGAGTAATTTATAAGAAAATCTCGCAGCACAACTCTTCAGACGTTCCGAACTGGACGGAAGATTTATCTACCGACTTTACGGCCGTGTGTCACTGTTCAGGAATTAAATGGATGCTTTGTTCTGCGTTTTAGACGATCTAATCGGAATTTTATTAGCGACCTTCGGAGAGAATTTTCATTACGTGAGGTAACTGATTCAGATAGAATCTTTGGTTAAAAACGAGCTTTTACAACTGGACACTTGATGTAACTGACTGACTCAATGCAACATTCAATAGGGAAGCGGACTGGATTAAAAATACTTACTATATTTATTTCAGAAATTAGTTATTAAAAAAAATTATAAAAACACATATTTTTCTATTTGCCTATTAATAAAAAATACTTTTCTTTTTTTTTATATTGCACTTCAAGATTGACCTCATCCCACCTGTTGTTAAGTGGTAATGAGGTCCTAGCTTAAGGGTGACAAGTACAGCATAATAAATCTGTTACTGGACTTGTCACCCTTACCTTGAAGGCTTGAACCCTGCTACTAACGTAGTACCCCCCAGGAGCTCTGGAAACCTTACACGCAGCACCACAACAACACAGAAGTGATTGTTATTTGGCTACGGTCTTCTGTAAGGTGGAAGTAATTCACCAGTTGGTATGCTCCAGTTCGAGCAATAAATCGCTATGCCCTTTTAATACTTAGATAAAACGATGCCAAGTTGCAGGATCGAGGCTCGTTACGTCACTGCTGTATCGTCACACAGTATTTTTTCAACTTGCCAGTTTCTACGTTTGTATACTTAGATTTATTCAGAAGTAATTCTTTCAACATTCAGGAAGCTCTCAAAGCTTGTGTTTTTCTTCGCACTTGATCAATGGGGGCTATCCGGTATGAAAAATGTAGGTACTAGATGGCTTTGGTTCAACTGTTTAGTGATTGATGATTTTTTGTCATATTGACCATTTTCTTACTCTGGAAATGATCAACACCTACCAATATCAACAGATCGAAATCTTAATTCTATAAATGGACGTTGAACTGATGTTTTAAAGTAACAATATTTTTAATCTTAAATTACAGCTTATGAATATATGATTAACACCATAATTAAATTCTTGCACCCGATAAATGAAAATTTTAGTGTACCTAATCAAAGTAGAATATGTGTATCTTCCTCATTAGAATACGACTGAAATGAATGGTATAAGTCAGAATAATTTTACGTGATATGCTGTATAATAGTATTTGATAATAACATGGCGAATATTTTTTTATTTTTGTCAACCAATAGTGTTTACTAATAAATGACATACCTTTTTCTTAAAAATAATGTTATTTAGTCATAAGCGTTCTAATTTGTATATTTTAATACTCTTTAAAGTAAAAGACTAGTTAAAGTACATGCCTCAAATTAGAGTAGGTACGGTCGGGAGAGAAAGTGGTCACCTAGCTTTTACAGTTGCCTTTTTAAATAAGTCTAAGATTTTTTAGCATTTAAAGAGTATAAAGGGGAAATCAACGTAGGTACTTCATGATGTTCAACTGTAGAGTTTTAAATTATATTTTTGCCTTCTCTACCCTTTATCTTATTCACATACCTACATATAATTTGATTGTATGCTAAGTTAACATAAGTGCTTCAATACAAGTATTCCGGAAAATAGAAACAACGACGGTTTTACAACACCCAGCTTGATTTCCATATTAAGACGACTGGGAGTCGAACCCGGAACCGCAGAGATGGCTAGCTTGCCTCATCATCTTCGTTCTAAGTAACTTATCATCGTTCCAAATGTCAGCATGAACCAAAACCAAAGCAGTTACCTCTTTTGATTTCTGTATCGCAAACGTCTGATCAGTATAAAACGGCTGAGTAAGCTATCTAAAATGACAACTGACATTCTGAATACAGAATTTCAATTTAGTGCACTTTGGTACAGCGCGGAAACTTACTTGGTATTCTATTGATGGCTCGCAGCGGTCGCAAAACTCTGATGGTCCTGATGGCTGATAGGTTTATGTTCTCCACGTTTAGTGCATACTCTAGTGCCCTGTCAAAGTAAATAAGTTTTTAATAAGTTTGTTAACGAAGAAAGTTTGCGAACAAGAATTATTAGTACAAAAACGCTGTTCTTGTTCGAAATTTACGTTTTGGGCAAAGTATTGATAACTTGTATGTTCAAAACTTAAAATTGGGTAACGATACCATGATATTTTGTTTAACAGTTTTTTGAGACTCACCTATTTTTTTACACTTCAAGTATGAAGTAAATTTGTTTCAAAATAAAATAATATTAATTAAAATGTTCCGATACTCAGAAGTTTAAATAGCGGTTCTTTACGAATTCGTTTACGGCATTTTAGTATGAAACAGTATTTTATTTGTATTATAGTATCTGATCTGTCTGGCTACCGATACCATCCTCATCTATTCAGTAGTTTTTACGTGAAAGAGTAATAAAAATCCGTACAAACAAACTTTCAGGTAAATACTACTTGTAAGATCTGTAGAATGTTTTGTACTTACCCGGCCATAACTATGAAAAAATCCAGCCTGTTCCAAGAGTCTGCTAAGTACGTGCCGTGCCCGTACACACCCATGGCCACCATTTTGATGGTCATCTCCAACGTGAAGAATGCGAATATGATGTCATCGAAAACCTGTGAAAAAATTAACAATATTTATTAGTTTTATTTGAAATGAAAACCGTCTTCCTATAAAAAAAATCGATTCAGAAATTTTCGAGTAACCGGTGCAAACGCGTTAAAATGTCGTTTTTTTTTTCAAATAAAATGTTCGAGTAATTTAATTGAAAATCTTCCTCTTTTTTTAATTGGATTTGGATAATTTTATTTTATGACTTTTTTATAGATAAGGCGCCTAAATTAAGTAAGTTCATTTTGCAGCTTTGCTATGTATTTATTTTGACTTTTGCGTGTATTTTGGGACCAACTGAGTAAATGCAACACAACAAAAGCCTGATACACATTGATTTCCATGCGAATAACAGTGATGGTATCACTTACATGCATGCATATAGTTTACTGAAAAATACAATTCCCTATTTTCTTAGGCAGTGTTAAGTTAAGGGTCATATTTTTCATAAAATTTAATTACAACTCAAGTCCCGAATACATAGACCACAGGCTACTAATAGTATAGGATCCCGCTATACAACGACCTTCACCGAGATGCTTATTTGATGAGACGTATTTTTTATGTTATTAAATATGCCAATAAATATATCCTATATGGGTTGCCTAACAAATTTCAGTCCAGAGTATTTTTAATTAATAATTAAAAAAAATTTTTTTTTAAACATTGCACCGGTGTGATTATTAAATAAATTTGATACCAATCGAAAGTTTGAAGCCCATAGAATATGCAAACGTTAGGTTGCCTATTTTTATCCGGTCACAACCACGGGTTGCCAGGTGTAAACAGGTAAATCTATACTAGCATTTTGCAACGTTCTGATTATTGAATCAATTTTAGATAAAATGAAAGATTATTTCATAAGGAACACGGTGGTATAGGGTTGCCTGCGAAAAATCAGTCCCGAATGACGGTTGTCGAATTTTAAATAATAAAATATCGCTGCGAGTAAATGTGTGTGAGAGAGAGGTCCCAGACCAACCATCCCATGCGGTAGAAAAGGACGCAGCGTAGCAGCTGCTTAAAGTCCGCACATTTAAAGAAGGAGAGTGCGCATGCTATTTGTGCTTGGAAATGAAAAGGATAGCGATAGACTCGTATATGCTATACATTATTTTGGAGTAGATTGTCGCTATAGATACAAGTGAAAAAACGTGCTACTATTAATTGTTGGAAAAAATGGCCAAAAAGTGTTTTTTGTGTGATTCGGATGACGGAATAATTGATTTTGATGATGAAACTTTTGAAAACTGTGCATTAAAGTTAGCTTTTCGTAAGAAAAAATTTTTTAAATACAGTTTTATTGAGCTCGGTGAAGGTCGTTGTATCGCAGGATCTTAGACTATAAGCATTTTGTTCCAACCAAAACTATTTTAATTTCTTTAGCTAAAAACAAAATTAAATCGACTAGCTGTGTTCGATGAATGTCGTTTGTTTTTAGTCAAGTCATTTTATTGCAATGAAATTAGATAGGTAGCTATAATTCCTGCAATTTTAAATACATATTTGCAACGAGATATGTATCTACACATCGTTTTGGGGTTACCTTCTAAATAAACCTTTTTCATTCGGATTTTATTCTCTGTGACGATCCACGTCAAAGCGCCGGCTTAAAAATATATTTTGAAATCCGATTCCATTTTTGACGCTTCACTACGTTTCATCCACTGACTAATATTTTGCAGCAATGATTTTTGAATTTTTGTTTTAATAAAGCTGCATAGAGATCGAAAATTCAAAGTTTGGGTTTCATAATTATATATTTTATTTGTAGATTTTGGTCCAGTCCAACAAAAAAGTGGTAAAGAATTGGGTTTATTAAAAGCGAGACATTTGCGCTCTGAAATAACACTTGTACGTTACATATTATATAGTCTTTAACATCAGATATTAACTGAGAGTGTCAATCCAGCTCATCTAGACCCAAAAAATTATAAAGGGTTTATTTTTCCAAAATTGCCCTGACCGAGAATTGAAGCATTCGTATTTTGCACACACTTTGCCATTACGCCACCGAGGTCGCTTACCTGTCTTGTAAGGGCACAGTCGACATGTTTATATTATAGATTAGTTACCTGTAATATCTTGCATCTGTTGGTGACGCACTGATCATCCACGCAGGGCTGGTACATCCCGAGGGTCACGCAGTTCAGTAGGATCACCAGCATCGATATCCTCTCGAACCATGTGCATTTAGGGTTAAGAAAATATCTTCATACAAAATGAATATGTACGCATAACACATATTTTTTTAGAAATTTAGAAATAAAGAAATAATTCCCTCTTAAGCTACTGAGAAACGGGGTTCGCTTTACCATAACGAACGCGCATTTAGTGCTCAAATGAATATTTTGACACTACGAGCACAGTGGTCAGAAGAGTCTTGGGTCAATTTCCTTTAATTGATAATCTATTGTGATTTATTTTTATATCCTTAAATAGTAAAAAAGCAGCTGAAAGACATATCTACATTTTCAGCTGCAAGAAAACGGTCTAGCAGCGATTGAGAAAATCGTAAAAAAGGGGTCTGTGGCAGATAAACAAAAAGTGTTTCGAAAATTTGTTCAGACACATAATGCTCATACTTTCTATAGAGTATGGTAAAGAGGTTTTATAAATAATTTTATTTAAAAATTTATCCACAGAAGTAATTTTTTAGTTTTTCAAAACTCTGAGTATTTCACTTACATTCCTTCATTATTTGTTTCATAGTTGAAAGTGATCGTTTTCATTTACTTGCAGGGCATCGTATAGTTCTTTTATAGTTATCTTATTAGATTGTTCAATGAGACAACAGTTGAACCGTTGCCAATATATTTGATACGGAAAGAGTAAAGTTATATACTTGGGGATGCTGACCCTGGCCGGTTAACTCGATCTCTCCGTATTAAATATATTTTGCACAATATTCAAAGGCCAAAATTCGAGATTGCAGCATGCATTGTGTAAGAGCGGATATTTGTAGGCATTGGTGTTGTACATAATGCTTTTTTTTTTTAAATAGTATACATTTCTACTGTGCGTCAGACACTTTATAAAGTGTGGGATACACATTCTCTTAACCACACATAATTTACGTCATTTGTTATTTTATTTAGAAATATTAAAAAATGTTGACTTGTCCCATAAGTCTGCTGTTTTTCTTTTTTTGAAAGGAAAATCTCTTTGGATGAAACCAACAAAAAATAATATCCAAATGTTTAAAAATGTTGGATGCAGGAACATTGTCTTTATATTATTGTATTTTATTTTAAAATATTTATTTATTTAAGGTTTTATGTTCTGGATCTTACTACATCGTTCGAAAACATCTAAACCCAAATTGTTGTATGCTGTAAGCATATAGTTTCTAAACTGAGGTTTGTATATAGGCTATACAGCGGGCCTTAATTTAGAAGCGCCACGGCAGATCCGCTTGGGCCGAAAACACGGTAAACTGTAATCAAGCTTCCGTTCTACTAATTAGTGCAGGTCAAATCCGGCCTGTAATCGTAGGAGCTGCAAACCTCTAACTAGAGAGCCACAGCGTTGCGATTCACGCATATTTGGTAGTAAATTAAATCTTTGCTTGGAGAACACAGAAACAAGTCTTAATTTTTAACGATTGCGCGACGCAAACGAGTAGTAATATGTTTAATAATTATAATTTACTTAGGACTGCAACCTGTCCGTCTTAGAGAAATCATAGTCTAAGGTTCGCAATAGTATACAATAGTCACCATTTATTACTTAATCAATGTTTCATACATTTTAGGACATCTGAAAGTAAGGAGTATACTAGTGACATGGTAAATCGGTACTAAAAAAATAATCCAATACAAAAACCACTTTGCAATTTTTTTTATATTTGCGTTAGTTTCAATCGTCTCGATGTCTTTATCGTGTGAGTGCTTGTGTATTGTGTATGATACACGTAAAGCCTGCCTATGTGTGTATCTGACGGCAAGCGGTAACTATGCAAGTGTGGTGTACATGAATACAAAGTGATAGATATTGTCGCAAATCTACAGGTGTATTCTGAAATCGAGGAAGCTGATAAGACCAACCTAACCGTAACGAGGAGCATTGTCCGTCCATTCTTACTGCGCCATAATAGCAGGCTATCCGTTTATAGGTCGAGAGCTGACGACATTTGCGTCGTGGTGATTATATGTTAGCTGGAAAACAATCTGTGCTAATAGGGTAGATCTCTATATGGTCCAACATAGATTTCTGTGGGATAGCGGATGTATCCGAACGGAGTGCATGTGTGATGCCTGTATGTATGAATATCCGAATAGCGAGAATGACAGGGAGTTAGATTTGAACGGCGAACAACGGAAGACTTTTACACTATTTGCTTCTATTTCATTTCCTATCCACTATATTACCATAAAGTAAACACATAGTTTTTCTTTATTCAAATAAAATTTTATTTTATAAATTTATTTGAATAATTTTTTTATACATCCTTCCCTTACGTAAACACACCCTTCCAATGAACATTGCTGTATCATTTTCAATTTTTGTTTAGTCGTTAAGGCAAAAAATAAGTTTTTATAGTATTTGGTAATCAAACTAATTGGCTAAATATATTACCCAGTGCACATCTCGATTGCGTTAATTAATACAGTTGAGAAGTTAATAGTAACTTCAGTAGGGAAATAAAAATTGCAAATTAAATACTTAAGATAAGTCGACATTAGGTAGATGACAGTTTACATAAGAACTTTATATAAATGTTGTATGGTGTTATTTAGATTCTATTATGTAAAAAATACTCTGGACACTGCTAAAAGCGAATAATTACACTTGCAGTTAATTACAAGTCCGCGTTCCGCGATACCGTCCTAATTTTGTGTATTTATGTACATTAGAATTTTGTATGTTTAAATTCATAGGAATCGTGACGAGCACTTTTTTTGTAAACAAACTCAACCGATCTGTTAAGTCACCCAACGTCGTTTGATTTTGTCAGCCAGGATATATTCGTCACGACTGAAAGCCCATAGCTCTTGTATATTCTTACCGTGGCATAATAGCGGGCTATCCGTTTAGAAGCCCCATTATTTAAACACCAATGAATAAGCACACCATGCCTATTGTTGAACGAAATAATTACGGGCTTTTTTTGTTCTCCGAGATCACGATTATGGTTGAATTTTTAAATGTATTGTTGGGCTCCTTTGTCGGGGCACGGGTTTTTCTTTGTACGCGTGGAAGTGAATTAAATAATAAACACTGCTCTTTATTTTAGAATCATAATGTAGTAATGTCGGTACGTGGTAGATATTATTATTTTTATAGTGCTATACGCCGTACTAGCGAACTTTAAATATTAGAAACAGAAAAATTGTATCTCCCCTTGCGGTGCGGTGTTGGTAGATATTTCTATGGGTCGTTGTCGAGAAATCGAGAAAACTCGTTGGTAAGAAATTGAAATTTTGATAGGTTATTTTTATCTTACAGGTTAGCTTACAGGTTAATCAATCAATTAATAGCGTAAGCCTGTTCAATGCTGAACATAGGAACATGCCAATTCGAGATATGAATTTGTCGTATCAAATGGTTTGACTTTGAAATGCAGAATACATATGACTTCTTTTATTTATCATGTGAATTAACTGTGTTCAAAATTCAATTCAGATTTTATGTTCTGATGAATTGAAACTGGAGCTCCGTAATAACCGAGAAATGTTATGATGTGATAAAAGCATTTACCGTATTTTGATTGGCTTCGTACATTTGAATGCTCCATAAATTTTAACACAGCGCACAATGTTAAACAAATTAAGCGGACTGATGTAGGTACCACAACGTAGAGAGGATCGCGGTAAGGTGACAATAAAGTCGTAATATATAATGTCTTTAGCATAATGTGACGTTATTGTTCTTATTAATTTTATTTTGTTCTTATTAGTTAATCCAAACCATGCCTATTAAATATTATACATGAACAATATTATTGATTTTATGTTTGTTAAATGTAGTCAGTATCTTATTTATACAAATACAAATATACCTAAGGATTACTTGTTTCGCTTCTCAGTAAACTGGATTTTATTTATGAAGTATTTTTTTGCTTATTATTTACAAATTTGTAGTTTAAAATTAGACGTAAACTAAATCAGTCAGATATTGCGTTATCTAATAATACGACAAAATAACGTTACGCTGATTTTTTTTCCTGGTTGTAGATTTTAAATTCCGCTAACTATTTATTTAAAGCATACTGTATTAATTTGATAGTATAGGGATTGTATATTCCCTATTAAAATTTAAAGCGTGTCAAATAATTCAGTTGTACTATTTATCTTTTTGCTATTATTTCTACACGGTTATCGTTTCTATTGTGACAATATTAAACGCGGATTTCAGCTTCGAATTTCTTTCAACGGGCGTGAATGGAAATGCAAGTCAGAACAAATTGCTCATCTCTGAACAATCTTGGGGATCTCAAAATTATTTAAATGATTGATGAATCGCTGCTAGGCTTTTCTCTTTTGTCGTTGTATGTAAATGCTTTAACGATATTAAATATCACATCCAAAAAGTCTTTACAATTATGCATTTTGGTAACAATTCGTAATTGTAGAGAGTTCACAAATAAAATATCCATGAGTTGGCTATTATTTATACTATTGTCTGCGCTAAGTTGGAAAAAGTCATATATAAATGTGTTACTCGGGGCAATAGGATTAATTCTTACAGCAATTTTTTCCTCATTTCAATAAATTGAAGTATACTTATTCTTATTCTTACGCATGGTCTTTTTTTAAAGATATTTCTAAAAGACTTGTCAACGTTACAGGAAACCCAAAGGCTGGCTGCTACCTCACCCAGCGTCTTTCAATTGCCATTCAGCGAAGTAATGCAGCCAGCATTTTAGGTACCTTACCACAGGGACCATATTTGTTTATTTAAAATATTTTTATTTTTTATTTATTTTAGTTTGAATATTTTGTGAGTTAGTTATTGTTTACTTTGTGTTATCTTAAGTTTATTTGTTTCGTTTGATTAATCTTACTATACATTTTGTACCCCTTAAAATACTAATTCAATTATAAAGAAGCCGGCAATCATGCCCTAACTCCAAACTGCTCTAACTAAGACATCGCGTTCAGGTGTCCATTAGAATAATAAAATCAACGTCAAACAGTCGAAACATTGTTTCACGTACATAAAACGTTAGAATGTATACTTTGTATACTTCATTTCTATCTACAGAACAGTTCCATCCAACTGTCGAACAATATTCGTTACTTCACCGTGCTGGCACTTTGCGTTCGCCGCTCCATTTACCTGATTACCGTTTCTGATTGGTTATTGTGGTAAGTACCCTGTGGTATAAATCGAATGGAACATGATGTTGCTGTAGAGAAAAACTGTATTAAAATGCTTTGTTGTAGAAAAGAACTTGTAAATGAACTAATTTTTGAAATATAATAAAATATTTTGACATGTTTATTAGGGTGGAGTGAAAGTGGGCAAAAAAATTTTTTTTCTTTTTTTCAAATTTCCTGTGTCATTAATCGATGACCCTAAGTAAACCCTCTGTTCATGCCAAAAATCAGACATCTAGGACTTCATCTTCAGGTGGCGCACCTTGAAGGCAGTTTACAAAAAACTTTAATTTTTATGCTTAAGTGGCGCCCACTATTCAAAGTCGATTCACGATTTAACCTTATAAACGCAGTGTTTTTAAATGTATCAAAGTGTCAACTCGTATATAAATTGGTTTTATTTGAAGTAAATACCATTAATGGCTTGTGGCAAAGAAATGAAAATTTAAAGTGAAATGTTACAAAATGCCAAAAACTCGAATAGCGTTGAGGTGTCCTGTATTAGGCGATCCACAAAAATTAAGTGGTAATATGTTGCCGGCCTAATAGTGATGTGATTACATATGTCTTATAGCACAGAAACTATGTACTTTTGTGCTTGTTACATGCAAATGAACAACCACTTCGTCATTTCTTCTCCAGTTGAGACGGCATAAAAACAGACCCTAATAGTTTTTCTAGCAACATAGAACAACAGCTAGCAAAGTGCCTCAATTTCAAAGTGGAAGAATTCGAAGCCATTCCCACAGAATTACCAGCTTGGAATCCTAATTTGCTATGTAGTGCCGAAAATATCTGTGTGAGAGTTGCACCGCAATTTCGTCTGGTTTGGTGTCGCCCAGGTTAGCTAGCAAAGACCAGGAAATCTGGCACATTCCCGATGGTTGACCTGCGCGAACAGGATTCTTCGTTTATACATTAGAACAGCTTGTTGGTTTAACAAAGAATTTGAGGGATCTTGTGACTTTTTTGATAGTTTTTGCACCAACCTGGTTCGACAAAATCATCATGTGAATATGGTCCAATACATGTTTTTAACATGATTAAAATATGTCTGTATTTACCAAATAACCTGAAAAGTATTGCACTGAAGAACTATTCAGAGAAATTTATTCTTCGCACACCCAGATAATTTGTTCCTGGCAAGATGATCCGTCTCACATAAGGGAGCTGGGCCTTCGAAGAGTGTCAAAAGCACGAAAAGAGAGCAAAGGAAAGAAGGTTCGTGGATTTCGACTTCCAGAACTAAGGGCTAACGCATCTTCTTATTATGATTTAATAGATTGAACGAAAAGAAAGATTACAGAACCTTCTATGAGAATGAAATATAGCGACACAGAAATTTCAAACCTAATTACTTCAGGAGCTTTGAAGAATTTCAGAAAGTATCCTTGCCACATTCAGGCTGTCGAAAGGTGTGTCAATCTGATATCAGAGGCTTTGTTAGCAGTTTGTGGACCAGACGCTAGAGATAGATTCATTCGAACAAGGATAAAAGCCCGGCAAGACATACTCGTTTTCGACACCAAATCTCAATATTTTCGAGTTTATGAGCGCCCTGAAACTATTGATTTTCAACAACAGAATGTAATTTTTTGAGTTTATTTTGCTAGTTTATTATGATTTCAGTAAAGTTTATGATTTAAATGGGTATAAAGGTCCATTTATCGTTTTTAATAAATCATTAACGTGAATGTCAAAAATTTCATTATTTCAAAACTTTAAACCTAATGCGCCACCTTAAGATATATATTTAGAAAACTAAAATTTTGCATAATTATTTATAATACTATGTATCATCGATTAATAATACAGGAATATTAAAATTTAAATAAAAAAATTTTCGCTCCACCCTTATGTAATCTTCGTTTGAGTAGAGGCAAGCCAACGGAAACATATCGATGTTTTTGATTAACAATGTTCAATTGGTATGCGATCTGTAGTAAGAACATCATAGTGAGATGGGAGAAAACTTGGCTTACAAACTGAACAGTCTAACTATGAGTGTTCAATTATGTATTTCCAAAAATATGTATTTAAAACTACTGCGTTAAGTGGCAAGCTGAATTGGCAGTAAGCTATTTGCATCTCCTTTAGAACTGACAGAAATGGGGCTGACCATCAAGCTCGCGTTTTGCCATCTACTGGATTGTTCATGCGTGAATACCCACATGAGTAAGCTCATTATGTAGCGGGCACCATGTCTTACCTAATATAGCATGGACAAGTATATTTAAAAATCAAACTTAGTAGTGTGCTTTTGGAGCGGACTATGTCTAGCAGTAGAATGTAAGCGGCTGAAAATGATAATGAAAATTGCATTTCACACAAATGTATTCTTTTGATTGATGAGCTAATCTTCAGAAATACTAACTCTTGTGACATTGACGATATTTTTTTAAAATGAACCTTGCTAGACTTCACTCACCCACAAATTAGAAATTTGACTTATTTTGTTAATTAAAAAAAAAACTATATTGTTTATTTCAATAAAAATGCAATGCCCGTTAAGATTTTATAAAACTCGAACCCTAAGGGTGTAAGTAAATTAAAAGTTTGAATAAAAGTAAACTCATCTTTTTTTTGGAATAAGAGACTGGATATAGAAATTGCTCTATAGATGATGAATAATAAATACATGTTTGGAAATAAACCACCTTTTGGGGTTAAAGAACGGGATGGCAGTTCCTATGCATACGAAGTCGCTGCCGCTTGTATTTTAATAAAGGCAACCTTCCATATCAAAACCTTCGGAGAACAATAATAAACACGGTAAAACCTCTTCGCAATCTATCGCACACCGCGAGTCAAACCCGCAAATCAAAACAAAGATCCGGAGTAAACCTTTGAACCAACAAGACGAGATAACGAAATCCACGCACATTCCTGTTTGCCTCGCTTTGTTCCCGCGTTATAATATTCAGAAACTACATCCATAAGTAGGCAAAATGCAGTGAAGCAAAAGTATCGATAAAATGCTCGATGAGTAGAATAAAATTAAGTTAATTTTTATGCCCACGATGTAAAGTGGTGTAAAGTCCAAAATGTATAGTCTGGGGTAGGTACTCATGATCGTATACGATGACACGACAATTTGTTTTTTTTTTAAATATGTAATAGCAATTCTTGTTTACAATAGAATCGCTTGCTAGTAAAAGTCTATTTACTTTTGTATTAAAAGTATCCATTAAAAGTCATTCCAATCTGAAAAAACAGACTTCAAGAGCAAATATAAACTTTAAGACTTTCGCGTTCCATTTTAAACATTTAAAATAATTTTACGGGTCAAAACGCGACACGATTTTCATTTTGTAGTTAATACGAACTACCTTCTGCCCGACGTAGGTTGTACCAACCGTGGTCACGAGCTGACTACAGTCAGTCAGCTCAGAGTAGTTAAATTATTTTGAATATTCAGGAGCAGACTCCATAATCCATTCCACATTGGTACGCATTAAGTGTGACAAGCAAAACACTCAGTATGAGCTATCGGATTTGAAACAACATGAAATTAATTTAGTTTTTCACGCCAGATCCCCTAATGTATATAGAATTTAATTATTTTGAATGAGTGGTACCTTGTTGTGCTCAACTGAAAAAGCAAAAGTAAACTAACGAAGCGTATCTATTTTATGTCTAAATTTAAAACCTCTAGATTATTTGTAAGGTTTTTTTAAGATATATATCAGAATGAAGATATGTATGAGACGTATGACAGTGAGTAGGTACATTCCGTGTTTACTTGAGCTGTGGTTGTATGAGATTATTCCGATACTGGATTCCCGTTTTCGCTAATAGAAACACAAAAGTAAAAAATCGATAATTTTTTTTACCAACAATTTATTCCCGTTTCTTACGCTATTATTTAGTTGAGTCTCAAAGAAAGTGAGGGGACATCTGAATAAAATTAAAATATATAAATTTATGAGAATTATTTACTCGGAAGTTTTTAAACAATTCAATTAAGGGTATCGGTGTTGCAAGGGGAATATTCGGTAAAAAGTATCGATATTCTTCCGCATCCCTATCCGCAAGTACAACAATGAGTTGAGCAAAAACCCAAATAGCTGGGATATTAAACAGTGTAGAACAAAGGGAATATTTTATTTTTCTGCTTGCTTGCAGTAAATGGGACACGTGCTATAATTAGGGTGCGACAAGCAATTCTTTTGTTTGTTCCTAAAAAGTTCTTGATGGCGTGTTGCCACAAACACAAAACGCTAATTTGTACCTTTAGATGCCATAATTTAGGACGTGTGTGTGTGTTTTCGCTTTAAAAATTAGAAAACCTCCAAAATATAATGTTATTCAAGCAGTTAGCATTTTTTTATGTTGTTGTATTTGTTGAGTGAAACAAAACAAAAAGAGCTACTTAAAGTAAGTAAGACTTACTTGTATTTTGTCCCGTTCTTGACTAAGGAGGAAGGATAAGGTAACTTGTTATTTAAATGTGCATTATTTACTCAAAAAATATATTACGTTTGAACAGATTAGGATACAAAGCCAACATATGTTTTAGACATTGAAATAGCTGTTGCATGCTTATAATATCATGCACCAGCTATGTCAGCATCATCTGGTTATGTGTATACCTATATTATCATCTTCATAGAGAATTGACCCGTCTGAGATTACGCTACTAATGTCACTCCTTGTAAGATATACGCCACCCCTAATGGCCACAAAAAGCTTTCTTTTGTCATAAAGTGACCATCTCATAAATTAGGCCACCTCCCCGTTTGGAAAGAAAAACATATTGCTGCTACTATTTTCTTTCGCTTGTTAGAAGTTATAATAATCGATTAGAGTAAAGGCCTTGTAAGATAGTATTAAAACTATTTTATTAGAGAGGTAGGGCATAGCGATTTATCGCTCAAACTGGAGTAGCAAGACTAGTGAAATATCTCAACCTTACAGAAGACCGCAGCCAAATAATAGTCACTTCGGTGTTGTTGTGTTCCTTAGTGTGTGTAGGTAAGGTTGCCAGAGTTCAGTAACAACTTTATTATGTTGTACTTATTGCCCTTAAACTAGGACTTCACTACCATTTAACATCAGGTGGGATGAGGGCAATCTTGAAGTGCAATATAAAAAAAATATTTAATGGAAATATCGATGAGAAAATAAATAGTTAGTTAAAGATGAGTTCAGACCACCTTTTTTAAATCCATTGAATTATTTTCGCTTATACCTACATTAAAACATTTAAAATGCCAAGTTTTAATTACTTAGAATTTAAGACTTTCGCGTTCCATTTTAAACATTAAAAATATGTTAACTGGTCAAAACGCAGCACCATTTTTTAGTAGTTAATACGAACTAGGGACCTATTTGCCCGACTTTTCGGTTAGCTTGTACTAAACCAAGAGTCAGCGCGTGACCACGGTAAAATCTGTACAACTTTGAAACTTTGCTGTCGTATTAACAACAAGAATACGAAATGAAATAATTTTCACTGACAAAACGCAACAATAATAAGACGTGGATACGCTTTGTTCGAGACGTTGCCAACTTGTAACCATGTTATACTGTCCTTGGATTGTCACTATCGCCTTTTACGGAAGATGAACGCCACCTTCAATGTTTAAAAGAAACTATCTGTTGTTATAGTGACCACGCCGTAAATTAGGTCAGCTCGTCGGTCTGCGAACCGAAAATATTTTTCTCCAGCGATTTTCTTTTATGAGGTAAGGACTGCCTTTGTATGGAGAGGTTATTTTAATAGATTCAATTTGAGTAACGGGCTTGAAACATGATATAAATTGGAAGGGAAATAGCTTGAAAAGATATATAATACATTTTGCTGTAAAAATATCCGTTTAGAGAAAAATAATTTGGGTACCTGAATCATTTCTTTTGTTCTTTCGTTTTTCTACTTCTGTTTTTTGCAAGTTTAGTAAATTAGTAAACTTACTGTTGTGAAACTAATACTTTGATGTAAAACATAACTGTAAGCGAATTCAAACGTACACTTTTATATCAGTTTTGAATCTAACTTATATTTTTACTTATTGATAAAAGATAAGTCTCAGGTTAAGTCGACCTAGGTCACTACAAATAATGAAAACCTCATATCTAGACTATGAAGGCTTATCTCTTCGAATGCAAGATAATCCGGGTATCCTACGCTATTAAGTTTAGAAGCTAGAATCTGTGTTACCGATTCTGAAACGCCGCGCAGTGTTTGCGGTGAATGTGGAATGATGGATGGTTTGGTCCTAAATGGTGTTGTGAATCTGAAACTAAGACCGTTTGTTTTAGTAATTAAGGATCAAGTCGACGTGGCTCTATACAAGTGATATCTTGTTCTCAAGTAGTAGTAATAATTAATCTTAATCTGGGGGCAAATCACAATGTGCTCGTGTTTGTGAGCCCCTAGCTAATGTACGTAGTATTTTACTTCACGACTATCACTTGTTGTTTTGGAAATTAAACATGTACATGCGACAGCTGTTATTGATGAGACAAGGAACATGTTTACTAAAAGGTTCAGTTTCTACGCGTTATTTGCTGCCAAAAGCAATAAAGATTTGCTAGATCATTTTTCAAAGTATCCGAGACGAACTGGTAACTTTTAGCTGGCATGTGCGGACTAACGAATCATACCCACGTGATCGATTGAGATGAAGATGAAAGAATGCGAAATGATCCCAAAACACGTTCCGTTGTTCATTTCAGTGTACCAGTCATTCGGCCGGTCACCATTTAATGCATCTTGGTGATTTACAACCACTCTTTCCGTGCCGTTGACCAGAGTTCTTGACCCTCCTAATCGGTAGTCGTCAGTGAAATTCGTCTTTCATGTAGAGGTCAGGAGATGCCGGACGTGGAAACGATCTCGACATTGAGTCAGCTCGGCTCCAGTCGGCCATAAAAGTGTCGTTAAAATATCTGAAATCGCGTGAGTAGGTACGCGTCGATTGTATTGGCAGTATTGCTACTGCTTGGCTCTGGTTTTCTCTGAACTCTTTGTGAAAATCCCTTGGCAGAATAAGCTGCTTTATAAAGATTCTAATTCGAACACATTTAATGTGAGACTTTACGTTAAAAACAAGAGTTTGTTATGAATTGGAACGCTTAATGGTGTTTTGTTTTTAAATGTTTTTAAGCTACTTAACAATTTGTTAAAAGATTTTGAGATTACAGTTTATAACAAAATTATTTGCAAAAAAGTCAGTAAAAACATGAAGTTCAGTGGATGTTAAGCCGATGGGTTTCGGGTGTCTAGAAACGCGAAGAAGTTTGGTCAACAGCTGTGATGCCAGTACTGAAAGTGATGTTGTATGCAAATTAATTTCACAGATGCCTATGAAATTGATTTTTTTCCTAACTGCCTAATGATAACGGCTACAGTTTCACCGAACTTTTTAGGGGGCGGAGGGCTAACACCACTGACCTATAAAAGAGAACTTTCTTTTCGACACTTTGTATGTTTTAAGGTAACTATACATATTACCATTTATACCAGCAGGGGAATAAAATGTTTATGTTTTTTTAGCATTTCTGATAATTTCTTATTTTGTGAATTGCATTGAGCGCACTCAGCTACGCTGGATAACTGAATATAAGATGAAATTATCAGTTACTGAAACTTTAATTATAACAAAAAACAGACTTGACCTTGTTTTTTCTGGTATGACTTCTTTTTTTTTACGAGGGGAAATACATTGATATACCGTACCGTCACCCGAGGGAAGTGACCGCGTGTGTGGGACTCCCCGCCCTGAGAAGGACAGGACTACCCACTAAAACCCCCCGCTCGGATCTCATCGCCGTTAATGGTGATGCTATGGGAAACTCGGCTCAGCCATAACTACCACAGCACCACCGGCATTGGTATGTCTCCTGCCTAACATAATAAAACTTCTAAATTGGCACATTAACAGTGAAGCTGAAAAACCTCTTTCTTTTTGAAGTCTGTTATTTCAAAACTTAAGAAGCAATTACTGAAACCATTTACAGAAAAAATATTAAAACCTTCTTGACATCGACAGAAAATCGTCTCAAGCATTCGGCCTAAGCATTCATCCGTATGTTTCGCAGACAATCGTGGTCTCTCGAGAACTCGAAGGCTCCAGGCCCTGAGCACCTACTTGCCAACCTGTGACAAAGAGCACGCCCTTGGCACGTTTCTTTGCGATAACTTGCGACCTTCTTATACTGCCATGCTCAGTATTCCTTTAGAGGTCAAGGTTGCAGGTACTTTAAAATGTGAGCTTAGCAAGCCAAAAGTCGCAAGCAATTTAAGATGTGAGTTCAAAAAGCCACTCGAATAAACCTTGCCTCGTTGGCACAAGAGGACTGGGTTTGCTACAAATTCCCTTTCGAAGTTGGGGCTGAAATCGCGAGTGGATTTAACCGTCAAAAATAACTGAAACAAAAACATAAAATTTTAATTTAAAACTTTAATTAATTAATACATTTACAGTACTTGATCGTCAAATTCGAATTCAAAGATGCTGTGATTTCTGAGTAATGTCAAAAACTTTGGCAACACAATATTTATTATAGTGTTCAATTTCGTACGTTTTGTTTTATAGTGTCAGGTCCCTACAAACATGAAAGAAAAAAATGAATTTATGAGGAACGCAGTTTAATTTAATGTATGTAATAAGACATGCAGGACGTATTTAATGTACTCGTATCAAGATGCTAAATACAGCTATTAAATACACTAATTTAAATCCTTACGGATAAATAATCACCGAAGTAACGTCTTCCGTAGCCGAGTTCATTTTCTTTATGTTTATGTAAGGAACCAATTTATATATAACTTAATGTTACCCCTGACTTTGTCATCCTATTTTTATATATATTTTTTCTATGTATCAAATTTTATTTAGACAGACATTCATGTATTAAATCATCCAGAATTCCATAAAAATTTCACGTATAATATAATTTGTAGTTTTAAGCATTGTTTTGCTTGCGTAGAAAATTGAATTTACTTAAGGTCGATTGGATTATTATTTACAATGCAGCATCTTGATGACTAATAAAATTTAGTGAGGTTTTAATTATTGAGACTTGAGAGAGAGAATTACAATAATCAGTGAATCTTATTAATTGATGAGTAAAGTAAAGTGTTTAAATACAGATTTACATTGTATTTAAACTTATTGAAATCTTAACCTAAATCTTATCTGTATTGAAAATGCCTTAATAAAAAAATTCAATGCTCATTTGTGTCACCTGTCGAAGCACTCAAGTTTTGGGTAGCGTATTCTGCAAGAATCAGATGACGGGAATACTTTGCGCCCTTTGCCCTTTGTTTCGCGACCTTGGCCCATTTCGTGAGGCTATTTTTGATATTACAGTATTTTTGACGTTTCTTTGAAATGCAATATTGCTTGAAAGCCGAGAAAAAGGATGGCCAAAATCAGTCGTAATTTTTGTGATATTTTTTTGCACGGCACTCGTTGCTTTCCCGTACAGCGTAATCTTATCTTACTATTTGTAGTTTGTTTTATTATTTAAACAAACGGTGGTTTACAGATTCAATACAGTAGTCCCACAAGCTATTTACATAGTTTGTTTGTGGGATCACAAATCTCTCGCTTACTACCTAAATAAAAACTGAATTACTAAGCGAAGTTATTTTTTAAAGAAAAAAGTTAAATACAATGGGTTTAGTCCTTCATATCGTTGACGACTTGCGTTGCGTAGTGGCTAAGCGCAAAAGGTCCCGGGTTTGATTGCCAGTCAGACCAATTTGGTAAACGAACTTTTATAAAATGACTTATGTCTGGGTGTTTTGGGACGAAGCCCCCAATTAGTATTCGTCCTCTGGTACTCAATGAGAAATCTTTAGTTTCAGAACAGTTGATTGGTGTAATTTCTGGCACATTTTTGCTAATCTCAATAAAAAAACTGATTGTTTTATTGAGATTCAGCAATGATTGGGTTCAACTCTTGGTTGAATTGTATGTGAAATAAAAACTCGTTATTATTGTGCCATTTTTGCTATCTTACTTTATCGTGATTGATGATTGATTGATATCGTGATCGTGAGTGACATGATTATCTCAAGGTTTTGGATTAGAATGATATCTGAAATAAGGTGAATAAATGTCTTGTCTACCTGCGATAGAGAGCTATTAAGTATTTCGATAGCAGCGATGAATAGCGTATTCGGTTTTGAAAACAATCGCGTCGCCATTTTGTGACGGGATGTTAACGTTCCGGTATTGTTCCTATTTACGTAACTGCACGTAATATATCGACATGTATTGATTATTAGCCAACTTTAAAATGTAAAATAAATGTTTTGATAGTTTCATAGTTATTAAGACCTAATATTGCAGGAGAAAAGAAAGGATTTATAATGACCACAAGCACTGCCGGTTGTAGAATTACTGGCGCCCTGGACGAATTTCCGCCAACGTCCCTGTAAAAGCATATACCAATACATATATTAAGGGGTATACATCTGGGTACCTCAGGGTAGCTTTCTAGCGCCCGTTCAAGTCCGAGCGCCCTGGGCTGTTGCCCAACCGCGCGCCACCCTAACGCCGGCCCTGACCACAAGATAGGAAAACGACTTTGACTAGGTCCTAGGAAGGGGATTGATGCAAGAGACACAACGCTGAGGGTTGTTCTAAAATATATCATCGCTTATTTCTTAAGCATAAGCGTTAATGTCAAACTTTTTAATTTCGTACTTTTTAACTCAAAATATTTTCATGCGTATCCATATAAATACTGTTTTCCAATGCACACAGTTGATCTACGAGTTTACGGTTAATGTTAACGGATGTTTACAACACGACTACTGCTCCTGTTGACGAGATTGAACAAAATTACTCGGTTATTACCTATCAATATTTAGCTTTTGTCAATGTCGTGGAACCAATTATCCTTACACGTGCAATTTTCTCAGAAAATTCTCAAGGTGTTTCAAATTCTCGGGAAGCGTGTGCAACAGGATTTACAGGCTACACACGCACTTTAGCTACTTACTACAAAATTGGAGCAATGTATGTATTAGGTAAGTGATAATGCCCAGCATTTTCGTTGTTTTTTATAAAAAAACTTGAAAATAACCAGTTTACGTTGTTGTTTTATTTTTGTTTTTTTTTATTAGCTTGTAAGAAACATTGTAATCGCATGTGGAGTTTATTTGTAACTAAATTATGTATTTAGCTAAAAATTATATAATTAAGAGTACATAAAAGATGTAAAGCATAATTGTAAGTAGACCTAATAAATAAAATAAAATACAAATCATCCGTAAGCTTAATCAAGTAAAAAGTCATACTGACAATAATAATAATCAACGGGCAGGAAAAAAATGGGATCATAAACGCTAATGTTACATTAAGAAATGCTATTCTTAATGGACTCAAATAATATTTATTAATCTGTAATGCAAGTGTATTAGTAACATAATAGTTTGGTTAGAGAAGCGTAAATGTTTACTATGCAGCATCGGGTTTCAATACCACATAAGAGAAAATATTATGACGTCAAAGAATGTTTACCAAGGAGTTTTATGGTGTTACCATATTATTTTATGCGACCTTGTAAGTATATTAATGGAAGAAAAACTGTTTGTATGTACTCAAATATTTATAGAAATGATTTGTCTTGATTAGAACTTCTACCTACGTCATACCACTAGATTAGGACTCAGCGTCATCAAGTATTTTATGATGATGGTGAGCTAGCTAGTTTTTATGGTCGGTCATTTTTAAAAACATTCCGATATTTTGAGAAAAATATATGTTACCAGGAAAGTACTGTGAAAATGTCAACATTAAGGGTAATTGTATACTTTCTCGATATCATTTTACAACAGGCGCGCCATTTTATTCCGACGACATCATTTTGGGTTTCGAAACGTATATATTAGATATTTGGCTTTATTCAATTATGAAAGTTTGAAACTTATAAATTAATTATCCCTTTCAATTATAAACAACCAACATTACATTACTAAAGGTCACTCAATAGATAGTTAGAATATAAGTTAAATTTTGATATTGATCACACTAGAAAAACGTTGTTGTTAAACGATTTATGGTTTGAAATAACGGATGCGCGTTATTCGTTATTTAAACCGTCGGTGGCGGTAAAAATTCGGTCGAGTAGCAATTTCGCATTCAATTCTCTTACTAAATTTCTCTTTGGGGCAATTTTGCGAAATTATGACTTTGTATGAGATCCCTAATGGTATTTGCTCGGATACTTTCTAAAGTTACGGTTTGGAATAAATAAGTTATGGGAAACATTTAACCTGAATAATTACGGTCAGGGTTTGTAATTTTCGAAAATATGTTTCAAGTTACAGGTGTTTTAGTCGCTTAAAAGGGCTTATAATGTTACAAATAATTTGTTTAGCTTGTCTTGTAATGAGTGTTCCATTCAATAAAGGCAATTTAAGACTTATAATCGTTGAATTATTTTATCACTTTTTAAAAATTGCTTTTTATATGTAAGATGACATTACCCAAGTTACGATAAAGAAAGTTAGTTTTATAGGTCGGGCAAGTAGTCAGATGCTTCTAGAGCAAAGGTCGCGTGTTCGAATCCCGCTAAAAACGTTTGTGTTGAACATAAGCATTTGTACTCGAACCATGAATGTTTATAAATATATTTAAGAATTCTATTCGTTTTACTAGTAGGTAACCATAGCACAAGCTACCTACCTAAACATATCATAATTTGATCAAGTACCTATTAAAATTGTAGCTGTGTATTTTCGGCTTATACAGCTAAAAATGTTATTTTTATAAACGTTCAATGTTTTAAATTAGTAATATAAGACACATGTCTTAGGCAAAAAGCCGCAATACCGTAATGATTTTCTAAAACAAGTTTTGGTTGTATTTAAACAGCATGGCTGCTACTGTAATAATGATAAAACCTCTGTTTTTATATGCGTTTATCTGAACGTGTGGAGTCCAAAATTCAAAAATTCATTTCTATTCTGACGTTTCTGTTGAAACGTAAAAATACGAAAAACATCCGCTAACACGTACACGAGACTGCAACTTTTAGCATTTAACGGAAAATGGGAAAAGAAAACATTGCATGCTGCATCATTAGTGTTGCACGTTTTTGGGCCTTATGATGTTGGTGAAAGGGTTGATGTTCCTCTGAATGTAAGTCAGTGGTTACGGGACACGTAGTATTGTAGTATTGTAGATACTACAAACGCTACGCCAGGCCGTTCTTTGCAACACACGGAGGGAAAATCAAGCCTCTAAAGAGTCTTTATAGTTGACTCGTTGTGTCATGACACCGCAGTGGCGCCGTAGTGTCACGATTACGACTAAAAGATTTAATTATCTGATAGAGATGCGTTCATAAAAACGGTCACATTTTTTAGTAGTCAGAATACATATTGATAATTTTATGACACAACCACTAAATTTCTACTGGTGTAAATGCGCTGTAATTTTTTTGAGAATGTAATTGAAATGAGATATCCAAATGAGATTGAAAAAAAAACGGTAGCATTTCTGAAGAGATTAAATAACCAAAGAAATTTATTTTATCATTGCATACTATGAAGCTACTAGTAATTTGAGCAACTAGACCTTAAAAATGCATCTTCTTAATTTGTTTAGTTAAGAACCAATCAAATGAAGAACAAACGAAAAAAAATTCAAAGTACTTTCACTATTTGATATTTAAGAGCATAGAATTTAAAACCCGAAGTCTACTTTAGCTTACTCATCCGCGTAGAAACTAAAAACGTTCTCACATAAATTTTAAAGGTAATATGAAAATATCTCATCTAACTCGATTCGGGGTGAAAAATAAAAATCTATTTAAAGCTAATGAACTAGTCTGAGAGCGACGGATATCCCAATAATTGGATTAGATACTCATTTTCTTTTAATACAAATTCTGATGGGTAATCGGACTATTTTTGGATGAAGTTACAAACAATTTATCATTTGTGATTCATGTTAAAATAGAGGCTTCTTTTATAATAACAATAACGTAGAAGTAATTTCGACGATTAAGAAACAATGGCACTAATTTCATATTTTAAAGAAAATGATTTACGATCTTAATAATCTAAACACGAAATATATATTTTTATTGAATTTAGACACTGACAGTTAGGATATCGGTTCATAACTGTCGATTTGTTGAATAAAGATAATATAACATACATGACAACAATGACAAGTTTTTTTTATTCAGAGTATACAAATACGTTTTACTTTTGATATATAATGAAACGTCTTTTTATATAATATATAGGATAGATAAAACACCCATGTATACCTAAATATTGTAATTTTAAATAAGATATTAAGGTATTGCTTTTTAGTCGTGAATTTAATATGAGTAAAGTTTAAAAAATAGATTTTCTAGGTCAAAAGCGATTGTCCAAAAAATCTTAAAAATATAGCAGTAGGAAGTCCGATTCACACTTTACTTTTTTGTAATCTTTAACCGTGGAAGCTGTCAAGAACACTTACTAACCGGCGATCAAAGGACTGAAAATTGTCGTTTTGAATTTTTCATCTAAAGTTATTATAGTCCCTTCAGTCTCATAATAAAAATAGACGGGGACGAAATGAAATTATTGAAGAAAATAATGGTGTTGACTTTCCGTTTCTCATTTCACCAGAATTCATTCAGAAATGTCAGTCCATTTGTAAAGAATGAAATATTAAAGCGAGAGGCCCGATGATTTGAAATCGGAGCTGCTATCGCGATTTCTTTCAAGACGAAGCCTCGTTTGTACGGGCCTGCTAGATCGTGAAGATATTTCACAAACTGTTATGTTACCTGGTTTTATTTGATACAGTAATAAAAATGTGATGTCATTTTAAAAACTTTTTCAACGGTCTGAGAAATGTATAATAACAATTTTTGGTATTTTTTAAGAGAAATTTATTTAAAATATTGGGCATACATTTTTAAGCTTTACTGTTTTTCTTTTGGATATATACATATATATTTATATTACTTTCTTCTTATTTTCAAAATATACTATAATACTTAGAAAACACGGCAACCGGTTTGCACGGGTTGAAATAAAAAAATGTGGATCGAATTTGATATTTGGAACAAAAACTATTTTTTGGTGATAAATTGTATCGTTAACATTTAATAAAAAAAATTGTTTAGAAATACTTATACCACTTAGTACTTTTATATTGCTAAAAGTTCCATGTTGTGTTTTTTATTCCATATACAGTAGGCAATAGCTTGTCAAGGTAATTTTACATATTATTTAAAAACTAACTAATACCGCTAACAGATTACAAAACAAAAGTTGGCTGTGTGGTGAAAAGGTTCTGTAGAATTGACTGCTAAAACGCACACTCTTTCACATTCCAGTCAGCGAACTAAGGACTACGTTGAAACAACAACGTATTTCACCTCCAACGCCACAAAAATGGCTGCCACTTCAATGCGAAAAAACGATTCGCAGTTCCGTTATTGGCAGCATTCAAACGAGCCCTGGACGAGGAACAATAGAAGGCCGGCTGTCTGCTTCGGAACACAAACCTTTGAGGCCGGTCGGCCCACATAATGCGATGAGATTATTCATTAAAATCGGAGAATCACCATCGCAGGACTTGGCCGGAAAATGGCATCAAGAGGCACACTTTTGATGGATTTTAGGATTCCGTAGCTGGCAGTAAATGCCTTTTGTAGCTTAATTAAATGATGTCCAAAACTTAGATTTCTACTTGGTGTTAGATTGGTTTGCGGATATTCTGTGAGGTAGTGTTTTTGCTCATTAGTTGCTACGACTATGTACCACCTGACATATATGCTATGTAAAGCCATTACACAATACATTTTATTGGATTGGCTCCGTGGTAAAGTCTCATGTTTCTTACCTACTTCTACCGTCTTAGGTTCTTTGTTTTTTTTTTATATTGCACTTCAAGATTGACCTCATCCCACCTGATGTTAAGTGGTAATGAGGTCCTAGCTTAAGGGTGACAGGTATAGCATAATAAATCTATTACTGGACATGTCGCTTTTACCTTGAAGGCTTGACCCCTGCTACTAATGTAGCACCCCCCAGGAGCTCTGGAAACCTTACTCACACGCAGGAACACAACAACACCGAAGTGATTGTTATATACTGCGGTCTTCTGTAAGGTGGAGGTATTTCAATCCTGATCCGATTGAGATATACTTGTATTTCTTGGTCCATACCAAACAGCACGGTACTAAGATAATTATGTATTTCCACACGCATATAAGTCCAAATTTAAAAATCGTCCATCAAAAAATCGCGTTACGGAATTTTTTGTCATTGTCACGTGCATGCAAGCAAAACCTCACGAGATTAAGAAATATAGGTACTTACTAAATAATACGTTATATTTAAAACCATCAAATGATTCCAATTAAAGTCTTTTTCAGTTACAGAAAAATCATTCAGTATTTCCAATCGATTTCAATATCACCCCAAAATATGATCCCAAGTTATAATTAAAGACGGATTGCGTTACGTTTCTGATTTTGATCGTTACGTTATTCCGCTCCAGAATGTTATGCATACCGATGTATGGTGCAGAGCAAAGTTAAAGGTTGTGTTATTTTTTCCCGTCGTAGGTTATGACCCGTTAAAGGGTCGGGCACGAAGGGATTAATTTTACAGGTCATTAGAGTAAAAAGGGTAAACAAATTTGTGGCGGCCATGGCGACTTTTAAAAAATACCATGCATTTTTTAATGTTATCTTACCTGTTAACAGAAATCTGGTAGTATTATAACACAGATTATTTTGAAATTAATTGTTGATTTTAGATCTTATGCGCACGACACGTCAAAGTTGAAAGTCAAGTGTGTAGCGCTTTTGTCTGTACTTTAGATTTTGTAAATCTTATTCAGTAAAACTTAAGACCTATAGTCAGATATAAACACTATTTCCGTAATATGTGCTGCGTTAGTAATAGGTACTTGAATGTGAGTCTGAAGTTCTGTTTTAACCGAATCTCAGGAAAATATCTAACAATAAAACGTCATCAAATCAAAGATCCACTACAGGGTAAAGTCCTTTATCACTGATATGAATCATCGTTATCAAAAACCCAACGTATATTCGAAAAACCTGTAACATATTTTAAAGAAAGATAAAAATATAATAAACTCTGAAAGTCCTGTAAAAGCCTCCTACAATGAAATCAAGTCATACGGATTAGTGTTCACAAAACCGAAATGCATTCGAAAAACCCTTAACATATTTTTATTCTTTAATACAAAAAAAAACCTAGAGCCTTAAAATCATAATACAGCCCTTAAATCACTAGAGCATCAAGGCCTTTTATATATTTATAGTTTAGGTATATAATGTTAAATGAAGAATCTTTTTTAATTGTGAGAATCATTATAGGACCGTTGAGTTCGCACGAAAACAGTTCTGAATGAACTTTTTTAATTTTAGTTTTCTTGCTGACTTCCTGCGTGCCAGATTTTGAAGAGTTGGAAGAGCGCAGATGGCCTTTTATACTTATTTTAAACTGAAACCAATCTTAAGAGCTATTAAAATATAGCAAAAATTCACACACATAATAAAATCTTATTTTCAGATAGACAGCTCTTTTTAGGGTTAAAATCAAAATATTATTTAAGGGGGACACCCATACATCAAACGTGATTTTAGCCGTTTTTGCTCGATGTTAAATAACAGTAACAGGCTATTTAGTTGTATAATTAATTTAAAAATTAATAATTGTGTCTAACGTTGAATAGTAATGTAATGGCACGGGACTTTGACATGATGATATTTTATTGATATTTTATTAATATATTTTAATTTCAAAATTTAATTAAAACATGGAAACCACAGGTAGGTGGTCACATCAGTTGTTTTAACAAAACTGCAACAACTTTCACAAATAACAGATGAGTAAACTTTTCTATTTGTCCGATCACAACAGTAACAGTTACAAGTACTCAATTTTTATTTGGGCAAATGTCCAACTGGATGCGTCCACTCTTGAAACTGGCGAATTTGGATGAAAAGTTTCGTTTGAACAAGCAACTTCAGTTGAACTGTTCGCTTGCACGCTTGTACTTAAGTGGAAGTGGCATAGTTGCTCTGATTGTAGATTTTGGAAGGCATTCAAATCTGTGTTGTACAGTTTTGTACAGCGTTTAATTACGTAATTGAAGCTGAAAGAGTTTCATGCAATAGTAGTACACTATAATCAACAATTTTTGGTTAGTTAAAGAATCAGCTGATTTTATTATAGACTGGGGAATTCATACTAAGAAAACATTTATATTTTTTTTCACAAAATGCATTTAAAAATACGTTTCGAATACGAATTTCATGATCAATCGCTTTTTCAGCGGATTGATTAAAAATGCATTACTTAGGTTGCTTTATATTACATACATTATATCCAAATCATTTCTTCCTATGTAGATGTTCAAACAAATTACATAAACTAAAGCCACTGGTTTGAAAATTAATCTTTAAACAATTATGAATGTGAATAGAAGCATTGCTATTGCGAGTAGAAAATCATGTCCATACACTTTTATCGTTTTATAGTATTCTTCCAATATAAAGTATCAAACCATAACCTCATCATCAAAAGTTCGTGAGACCCATGTCGTTACAGACACGACAAAACAATCATAAAACCATTTCCCAGTTTCCACTGTAAAACCTAATTTATTCAGTGCCGCACAAAATTGGGGTTACTTGACATTTCTGAATGGACCTAAAGCTGGAAAACTGCAGAAACTACAAAGTTAATCTTCGCTGCCAGAGAATAAGGCTTAAAATGGCTCTTCCTGAAAAATTCTAATATCTAGTTTGTTAGAAATTTATGAATATAACTTAAAATATGAATGTGTGTTGCGCACGTTACGTCCTGTGGCAAGGTACCTTGTGAAAATGACAGATTTAAATTTGGTTATGGTAAGCTAGTAGTACATTTTTAAAATAGATACGTTATATTTTAGTACCGCACTAAAATAAAAAATATTGTTACTAGAACGCGATGCATCGTTAAACAGGCGAGGCCTATGTCATTTGGTCGTACATATTTGTTTGAACATGATACTTTTATGAGTTACATTTTTATATTTAACAGTTGTTTTATGAGCCATATAAACATAACAATATAATATTGTAAATTTAAGATGAAAGAAACGGATAAAATTATAGAAGAGACTTAGATTGGAACATTGAAAAAAAGTTAAAACCCGTTAACGCGGCTAGCAATTTTTAGCACAAACTACTGTATCTAATGTTTCTGTTGGTTTATAAACAATATAAACGGTGAAACTTTCAGACCATTGTAATATTCCATTATATGATCTGAAAGTTTCACCATTTATCAATTCCGTGGTTTGCACCATCCGTGGTCACGAGCTGACTAGTCTTGCTCGTCTTCGTCTGCTTAGGTAAGCTTGCCTTCATCCACCGTCACTTTCTAATTTAGCAGTATGATATTGACGCCACTTCAATTCGAATAAAAACGAAATGAAATTTGAAAGCATGGGCACTCATTACTAAGTTGTATAAGAAGTCTGTCCCTATAAATCATTATCTACTCAGAGTAGTCGGCCTTGTACGCAAACGAAGTACCTAGAATCAGCATAAAGTTAAAGGTTTATAAAAAGGCGATTGTTAATAATACGCCAATAACACGTTGCAGTATGAAACCAGAAATTTTCGCGTTGGATCAGAGCCAATGGCATTTGTTTATTTATTATGGACAATTTTATGGAGCTGGCCAATGTGTAAAAATAAAGTAAGACATAAATCAGATGTAGTAAATTCTCATGTATAATTCAATTGTTGTTACTGGCAGCGAATTAATTTACAAACGGCATATTAATCACTGAAATGCGGTGACTTTAAAATTAAATTTTTATTTACAACTTACGTTTATTTGTTAATGCGGACATAAGTGCTTTCCTCGTGTAGTTTTGAAACTATTGTAAAATGTGGTAGTAGTTACAAGTTCAAGATCATGCTATTGATAGGTTTTGCTAGAAAAAAGTCTGAGTTATTTACGACAGTTGAGAATTTTACTGTCTATGTAACATGCATGGTTATTTAACTATCCACGTTTGGCTACCTTTGTGTTGCAATACGATACTAAATAAGTTTAATTAATAGCGGTTTAAAGTAAAGGAGAGAGAGCAAATTATAAAAATCGTTTCTTTTTTTCTCTTTTGGGGTTGGTAAACCCAAAATTTTAAACTTTGTGGTTGGTCCAAAAAATATTAAAATTTAATCCTGAAATCGCAAATTTTGGCTGGTTATTTAGTAGAAAACAGTGAAATTAAATAGTTTTTTATTAGATAGCTATTGAAAAATACCTTTTCATTGCTAATTAAGTTGATATATTTAACCTTTGAAATTTAGCGATTGTCTTTCTTACGATGAATTAGGTAATAAGATCTATTCTAAAACAATATACTCGTACATTACGGGGAAAGATAGTTCAATCCACGAAGACACGTCCCACCCTCCTTCTATATCACATATTAATTAGCAATGGGCACACACGTACATAAATAGCTTGACAGAACGTGTAGGTTTGGCAAAAACATTGTAGCAATGCTACTAGTGACCTAATAAAAAACGCATTTTACAAAAATTGCTCTGTTATGGAATTTCTTCCAAGTATCGTAATAGCACACAATTTCACTGATCTTGACCTCGCGATAGTGCAACAATGTAGTTTCTAGTATGTCGTAACCCGTACAAGTTTCATAAAGCTTCAATATTGGCCTCGATGTGTGACAGAATGCAGACTTACTCGTTCGTATTGCCTTACGGAGCATCTACACTGTCACCGGAGTTTACAAAACTATATTCACAAACATAATGTCAAAATGTAGATCTTAATTGTAAGTTACTTTTCACAAGTGTTGCAAGTAAATAATATCATCAATTTTATATACAGACAACAGCACATTACGACAAAAACTGACAGTTTTTTTTTAGTTCTTATGGCTACTTAATAAGGACGGTACAAAGGTTAATTTGTGCATTCTGAAGCAGCTACTTTTGTCTGGTTAAAGGTATTCACTAATGTTTATTGAAGGTATTTCAGCAAAATTATGTATTCTTTAATGTTTCTTTTCAATTGGCACTCTTGGCAGAGTCATCACAGTTATGTCTAGGACGAGTCTCTATATTATAGCTCAATGCTTGGAGGAATAAGATTTTTTATTTATGCTATGGTGTCACAGTTTTGATAAGGTGTATCCATTGCTTTCGAGAAGTTTGTGTGATTTATTTACCTCGACTTTTCCTTGCATTACAAATCGTTCCTTATATTTATCTCTTTAACCCTTAATATGCCCTTGGGCATCGAAATGTTTCTTTCCCTTTAAATGTTCCCGATTAAGGGATAAAACCTTTCAGACAAATGTTAATTTTCTTACTCAAATAAGAATATCCATAATTTATTTGACAAAACACACAGCACATTATTACCCAGTCGAGAAAAGGATATCAAATTACCAAACAAAATTATACAATAACATTAATTATCAAAACATAATTAACAACTAACTGCTACGATTTACGGAAATATGACACCATTGTGAATGCGTTACCATTTACTTTGTAGTACATAGTAGGTAATATGTGGTTTGTTAAGCACTTTTTAATGTTCTATCGGAACAAACGACAGTCTGTTAAACGTTCGGTGTAATTTGGAGAGCTTTATGACTTTCTATGAAAGTTCAAAGTTATGAGATAAAACAGATTGAATCTTATGCACTTAATTTAGCACCGAAAAACAATGGAAATATCTTCATTAGTCACAACAGCGATACTGTGATTATTGAACATATACATCCAATCGTTTTATTGAAAACAGGGTTAAGCGAAAGAAGTATAATATGTCGAATATCTGTGCTACTAATAAAGTTAAAGGCGTATTAACTCTGGTAATAATTAAATATGCATAGTTTTAAGAATAGTTACGTGTTTACCTACTGCACCTATTGTGTAAGTATTAAAATTATAAAAAACAGACGACCTTGGTGGCGCAGTGGCTAAGGTAGGCGGCCAAAGCGCGAAAGGTCCCGGGTTCGATTCCCGGTCGGGTCAATTTGGAAAACGAACTTTTCTAAATTGACTGGAGTCTGGGTGTGCTGGGATGACGCCCCCAGTAAGTATCCGTCGTCTGGTACTCACAGTACAAGGGAAAACCTTAGTTTGAGATCAGAAGATTGGTGTGATTGTCTGGCGCATTTATTGTTATTATAAAACTACTTTAATTTCTCTACTAGCGGTCCGCGCGACATCGCTCGTCGACTACCTCCGGTTTTTCAACCTTTTTCACTGATTCATCGCACTTATTGGTCGCAAGAGGTAATTGTTTAGTCTAAAGTCTTCTTTTAGGAAAGAAGTGTCCAAATTATAAATTTAAACCCGTTATTGCTGAAATAAGCGCGTTCAAAAAAACTCTACAGTTTTATAACAAGTATAGATATGAAAAATCCGCCAGATGTTTATAGGTCGGCCTAAGATCCTATTTATTTGTTTTTGATATCACTGTAACAATAATATCAAATATAATAGGTATATATTCAATCGCATACCAGTCACTCCTTTTGCTTACATGCTGCGTTTTGGGGAATCCATCAAATCGTAAATATCAATTGTGAAGATACGAGTACAAGGTTACTGCCTCACGTCGTTTACCACATTGGCATTAGAGCCATAATCGTTTACCAAACTCTGCGTATTGTCATTATTCGTACTACGTATGTACGACTACTGTACCTACTAATTATTTTTTATGGACCCAATCATGCGTTTCTAGACAACTTAATTATTACGCTGCTGTCAATGAGTTCCGAGAGACACGTGGTTTCACGTTAGAAATCTTAATCTGAATTTGAATTTGATTCTCTTATGAACTTATTTAAATGCAAAGATAATATTGTATCTGTAGCTTATGTAACACTAGCTTTTTTGCATTTTTCAATATGTAAATGAAATATTTTACGAATTAGGGCGAATTGTTTCTTGTTGTCGTCAGCGCCGCATTGAGAAAGGTAAAGTTTACCGTTGAACTTGCTACACATTGTTTTGTTATCTGCAAATTGATCTACGGCTTGTATGCGGGCCAATTCATTTCTTTTGCTCAAGCGCTGATGTTAAGGTTTATGTGTCGAGAGATTGAAATTTTGTTCTGAAACTTTATATACGGTAACGTTTCTTAAGGTAGATTCTTTTGACAAGGCGGAATAATGTTTAATTGCAAGTTCACCGCATGTAACTGCAAATGGATTTATTTTTCAGGCTTAAAGAAATGTAACTTGAACATTATTATTAGCTGACGTAGCTTTGCGACGGAATCTGCCTTATTTAATATTTTTTTTATTGAAACCACGACTTATTAAATATTTTTTTTATTTAAACACAATACCTTAGTTACTATAAAATGCTATTGACCACCTGCAATCAATAATTTCAGAGAAACACAGTAATGACTTAAAATATGGCGCCGGCAAAACATGGCAAAAAACATTACTTTGCTTAGATTGCTCCCATTTTTTTAGATAAAATTATTCGAATGATACTTTCGCACCACAATTTAGGTTATTTTTGTAATACTTACGTAATAACGTGGGGCCCAATAAGTTGTTATTATTTTGCATGAAACTGTGGTTTTACGAAATAAAAGATCGACGCTAAAAACGTACTTTTCAGATTAGTCGCTTTAATTTTAGACCGCATTAGGACCAGTTATAGGTTTTAGTAATAAGCTCGTAAAAGTTTTGTTTTAGCGTCAAAATAAATGGTGACGAATAATATTCAACCGCAAAAGTCTCATTCCTTGGACCACTGCCGGAGATAAAATAATTTAGCCTTGTTGCACACGCGGTCGGCGTGAAGCACTGATGTTAAACAGACCCACATTATTTATACGTTAGCCGTGACGTTTCTTCGGCTCTCTTACTTTACTACGTAGCATTTACACGTACCTGTACTGCTACGTGCATATTGCGCTACGTGCAGGTGTGTTTCTACGTAGGTAACTAGAATAGAGGTAGCTAATCAGTTGATCGCTAGCTGGCCGACAAAAACCCTAATCTGTAGAATATAGAATCGAAATTAATATGATATTTTTTAATTTAAAAAAGAACGTCTATGTTTTGTTCTTCTTCATCATAATGAATAGCCGTTATATGTAATTAACATGGATTTTCAATAGGGAATGTGCATAATAAATATTTTGATATATTTTTTAAAAGAATATCCAAATCTCATAAATGTTAATAAAAAAAGTTAAAACGTAGAGCTGTTTAAAGCAAATATCTTAATCTCGCTTACTAGGTTTCTAAACGGGCACACAGTAGTCGCAATTTTGTCATTGCATATCCAAATAATTGCATACCTATAGCAAATATTCTCCAGAAACTTTTATTCACTCATAAAAAATAGAAGAGGGAAAATCTACTTATAAAACAATTTTGTTTGAATGTGAAGTTAAAAGTTTGAGAAGCATAATGAAAACAACAATAGAATAGGTGACACAGACCAATAAAATAACTCGTAAACCTCTAGTTTCATTTAAATATGTGGTCATTAATTAAATTTTAATTACTCACGGAGTCTGCGTTCTAAAAGCTAAACACAGCTTTTAATTCCAAGCAATATGGGTATTTGGGCGCATATAGCTACGCTACATGAAACAGAGTTCTACCATATAACATACAAGGTTGAAATTTAATTGCTGCGGATTGTGTTTGTTCTACAATTGTTTCGCTATCGTGCGGTTTGGTTAACAATGTGCAAAGTTACGTGTTTGTATAACATTTTTATTTGGTCCTTTTTGATTTAAAAGTATGTGTACTTTGAAATCGTTTTTGTTTCATTCTGTGTAATCAAAGCCCTTGAAAGTACAGACGAAGTGTAGTAAGATATTTTGACTTTTTTTAATTTTTATTTATTGAAAGGCTTTTGCCTTAATATATCTACATGCCAGTCCCATTGACCCATATGTACGGATAAACTTAATAGCATAACAGAGAAATTGGTTTTTACCGTTCGTTTGCAATATGTCATTCAAGTTCGTTCACTCGTTTTCGAAATTTGAAAGGACTTGGTTTCTAATCATTTTGAATCAGACGTTTTTTGATGGTTATGTTACGGTTAGTTTAAAAAACTCTAACATTGGCGACTTGAATTTAGTTAACTTGTACATTTTGGTGCGAAATAGATTCAAATGTCGTATCGAATACAAAATCTACTCAAAGTAACAACAGTCCACAAATCCGTTGTCAAGCTACGGCCTCATGGAGGCTATTTCAATAAATTTCCATGCGTCGTAGGCACGGACGCGGCAAGCTTTGAACCCGCCGGTCAATTATTCAGCGGGTACGCTGCAGCGCGCGCAGATGTATCGATGCTGCAGATTACATGTTTGACGGGTTACTACTTATTTGTTTGGAAAACCAACGGTTTAAATGTACAATTTGCTACTATAAAACGAAGGGCGGGAGACTGTAGAGGATTGTCATCAAGCAAAACAGGCTATTTTAGATAGACGCTGTCAGACAAGGTGGTTTTTTTGTGACGATGGTAAATGTTTTGACGCACCGTACCGCTATCCCACGGAGGTGACAGCGAGTGTGGGACTGAAAAGGGCAGGACTACTCATAAAAAGCCCACGGCAGTATCTCATTTCCTTAGTGGTGATGCGGTGGACAACATGGTTCAACCAGAACATCCACAACAATCAGACAAAGTTATCCCCTAAGTCTCAATATAGACAACTTAGAATATAGACAGGCTCACTAGCCATGACCTATTTAAACGACATCGTCAGATTAAGCATCACAGACAGACTTAAAGGGAAAAAAAAGTTGAAATCGTCATCCTTAAGTGTCAAGGGCTGAGAGGTACAAGAATAAAATAAATAATGTCAGTCCACATCGCATACCTAATCCCAAAGTAAGTAGCTTAAACACTTGTGATAAGGAAACTAAAATTAATTGTGGTACCACAAATACTTAAATACATTTGTAGACACAAAAGGTACAAATGAAATGATTTATTTTTGCAAGTGGATTTACAATAAATAAAGAAAAAAAAACAAATGTTCATTACAAGAATATTATCCTGGATGGATTGAACCGACGACCTTTAGTTCAACAACCGGGAACCATTTGTCTAAAGGGCCAGTCAACTTCTAAAATATGATGCATTTGATGATAATATGTATCTCTTAAAGACATTTTATGTTTCAACGACTTAGATTTGAAGAGGTAAGTTCGTATTGCTAAATTATGTCTTAGTTTAAAACTCTGCAAATTTTTAAAGGTTTTAAAGTTGCCACGCCTAATTATATAGAGGATATTATCACACGTACCAGGCATTCATGAATGTACGGAGATTTCAGTTAGGCGCAACATGGCCTACTCTCGCGAAAGTCTAAACATGTAGGCGGCAACAACATTTTAATTCACACAATTAACACGGCCCTTGTTAGGCTCGAGTTAAATTAGGCTGCTGCTCGAGATGATAGCCTTGGTCCACAGTAAAATATATAACAGTGAGGGTTAAACAAATTTCAATCAATGTATTTATTGTCAAATTTGCTGCAGGCTAACATTCTAAAATGCTCGTTGTTTTTTACTATGCATCATGAGTTTCCATTATTTGTTATTCAGCCTAATGACTGTACCAATGCTTTGATATAGATTAAAAGAAACTTAATAGTTTAAATTAAACAAAAGAAAGTAGCCAAATTGAAGATGTTCATGTTTTTTAAAAAGATAAGGTTTATTGTCTAAACCTAATTATTATGTACGTTCGGCCAGCTAATTGTAATACTTTGCCATTTTTTATAATATCTTTAAACATGAAAAAGTCAATTGAATCTTCAGTTAATACTTGAAGAAATCCCCTGGCGTTCTCTGTAAGTACGCTCAAAAGCATATCAGGTATATCACATATACCATGGACTTTGTACCGTACTATGCCGTGCTCTTAAGGACCAATATCGACCTGCAACTGCTTACATTGACGTGCTTTTAACTGTACTTGTGTGGAAGTTTGTATTTTTTTTAATGCTTATTATGATTTTTGAACCTAATATTTCATTATCTGAGTTAAAGCTTCTTACGAAAATTATTCTAATGGATAGGCACAGTAATAACAACATTTTGGCAGAAACTTCGTGCTTGCAAGGAACAGTTCCCGCCTTGAGTTTCGTATCACTGCTACCTACTTACACTGCCTTAATAACAACGTGTACACAGTTTAAAGGGCGTGACAAAATAAATTAGGCGCATTTCGTGTTGTGTTATTTAATTTTAAGAAACAATCATCTTTGTGGTCATGTTTAATTAAGGATGATTTAAATTTTATGCTATTTTTCTTCCACTTGACCGTAAATTCATTAAATTAGATTTAGTTCAATTTTCGTTTCTATTATGTAATATTGTAATTTTCTTTTAAAATTACAGACAATGTGTATTATGATTTGACTTATTTTCTAAACTATAGAATATTTCAAGTTTTGTCAGAAAATAACTGTTTTTGTGATTCATAATGCCTGAAGGCAGTTTTGGATAGTATAATGTAAAATAAATCGAATCTTTTAGGATCGCAGAGACAGACTGTGCGATAGGCATTTCCCACTCGCAAAAAAAAAACAATTGGAAAACAATGACTGTCCTCATAGAGTACCATACTTTCGGTAATACTTTGTAATTACTTTTATACTGGTACGTAGAGTAGGTACGTACCAGAAATAAACATCAACAAAATTATTGAGCATCGTTAGTCTGAGTAATGCAATAACAAGCAATGATATCTTGGAAGTTTGTTCTATAACTAATGCTTTTCACGTTCATGGCGTCGGAAGTTTCAGCTCTGAAGTGGCTTTCAGAATTAACTTGAGTTTGAGTGGCTTGTTGACTTGTTGCTAGTCTTTACTAATGGGCTTTGGGGTAGCAAACAAGTGATAACGTTTTATAGCACTCACTATTTGTTAGAAACAAAATAAGAAGTCTCGGTAACGTACATTGGTGTAAGTCTTTTGATCGTGAACAAAAAAATAAAAAGTTTTGGTAGTTTTTCCTTTGTTTTTATAAAAGTATTTATTTTCATGTTATGGTTTGTTGTTTGTGGTTGATAAAAAGGTTTATTTTCTTTACTTTATTGAATGGGGACGATGACTCGGTAAAAATAATGCTTCTTTTTGATCTGCCAGTTTGATTTTCAAAATACAATGTAAATATATTTTTTGTTCAAAAATTTTTTTTTAAATTGATAATGAAACATCATAATAAAGTTCAGTGGAAAGGTGTGTTTACGTCAGTATTTCGTTAAAACGCTGTAATGTGTCGTCGCGCAAAATTTTAAGGCAATGTATCTCAGTAAATTTTAGTGTACATGATAAAAGAGTTGAGCTTTGTATTTTTTAGGAATCTAATTGTTTGATTATCTGTTACAAATTGGACAAAACCTTTACCTATTGGAGAAATTTTAAGGTGTTATCTGAATAAGGTAAGTGACCAATCTTACACCAATTAAAAGTTCGTTTTTAAGTTTTTCACTATGGCTATCTAAAATCTAGCAGCTATATAAGTAAATGTTTAGAAAATTTTCAATTCCTTTTCAACTCACCGCTGCGGAGGGGTACTACAATTTTCATAATATTTTCTAATTAAGTGATGTTTATTTATATGAACTTCATTGAACGTATTTAAAAGGTACAAAAGGCGGACTTTATACCTAGTAACATTATTAATCAATTCCACATATTAGAGCCGTAAATATCGTAGCGCATCGCTTAGATATTTACAATAAATATATTTACATACATTTATACGCAATATATTTAAATTAACAATACTAAAATAAGTTTTGTAAGTGGGTAACACAATTCGATTACAATTTTCGTTCGTGCAAACCATTTCTGTAGAACTACACCGGTATTAAAGGATTAAAAATTGTTTAAGTCCTGTTAAATTGTAAAAGATGTTCAATATGGAGGCAGGTTATGCATATTTCGCAATTTATTGAGTTTGGTTGACGATTACCTAAAATGTTTATTATTTCCAGACAACCATTCGTAAAAGCAATAATTGTCTTTTGCTACTAGTCTTTCCATCCAGTTAAAAATGTATTGTTCAAGATTCAGCTAGAGGTACTTTTTTGTGTTTCGTATACCAACTTATGCATTTTGATGATTATAATTTTACGTAAACTTTATTACCTACAGCTTGTTAATTGAGAAATGTGTTTGCAAAATACGTACGTTATTATTTTACTGAATAGCTTTAAAAATAGAAGTGGACAGTATAGATACGTTTACATAAACTCTTATAACGTTACCATTAGGTTCACTTTCGAATGAGTTTGTTTACTAGTTAATCACAGTACACAACTTGAAACACCCAGGAAGGTTATTAAGCTTATTTAAAAAAAAAAGTATTCTTAGTATGGGTATGCCAACTCGTAGCATATATGCTTCAACAATTAATTGAACATTTTTGGTACAAATTATTGTATTTAAAAACTTACCCAGTTTGGAATTCGTGTACCTAAATACAAAAATCGTGAGCAGTTTTACGAACTTGCAATCCCTATAAGATTGAAATCTTAAAATATTTCTGCGTTAACACTCTTAAACTCTGAAATAAAAAATACCATAAAGCAGTTCGAAGGTAACTCTATTGAAAAGGATATGGATTGGTGATAAGCTTGAGACACCAACTCCTTGGCCTGGTATCTTGCGTCAGATACCGGAGGGCGACGGGCGTGAACCCGGGGAACGGCAGGCCCTGCCCCACCGTGCTCTCCGTACTCAGCCCCCCCTCGGAGTCCGAGTCAGCCCCATCGGACTCCGAGCAGCCCCCACTCGAGTCCGACCCGGCACCTCCTTCTCTGTACCCGTAGTAAGGCATCCTCTCCCTTTCTCCCGACATCAACCTAAATTAAAAGCTCATTTTATCACTTGAACAGTCTTATGCTATTTAACCATCTTCACAGCGGGTTCAACTATTTAGGTATGAGTCTGATTTTATTCGTGACGATAGGCAAGACTGCTTAGACTGGAAGGTTGAAGGTAGCTGCATGATTGCCGGAACAGCACACGGGATTTATCTGAAACAAAGAGAAATCATTTTGCTTATACAGAATTTACTAACAAATAAGATTGGTCAGATATTAAATAATAACCCCACCCTAGAACTAGAGTGTATATACCGGTGTGGCGAGACATTTGTTAAATAAGTAAATGTTGGCAGATTTTCTTAAAAAAAAATAGTTTTTAAGCATAGACCAGTTTAAAACACACATGTCTATGCTCTAAATTTTTTATTAATAAAACTAAAACAACAACCTTGTTCCATAGATACCTAAATCGAAATTGATGGTGCTCAGTTGACCCATGAGCCATGAAACGTTCTCAAAATAAAACGTTCGATGAAAATGAACTTTCATGACGTCAAAACTATGGGATTGGCTTTAATTTGTAACAGTAGGTAAGCATCGTTCCGATGGCAAAAACATTTCAACCGTGTAATTAGAAGGAAGTGGTTCGTGGAAACTGGTTGAGCATAAGTTAGCTATTACGAAATTGAGTAATGAATGTCAGTGCATAGTGAACAAAACGACAGCAAAGAATAGCTTTAAATAATTCTTGAATTGTGTAAGTAGCTATGTGCATATAACAAACGTAATCTCAAAACAATATTTTACCAGTTTTGTAGACTGTTAGATACTTAAGCAAATACGACAAAATGTCTTTATAAAATTAACTAAAGCCTTTTACAAGATCTGAGGCTAAATATTTATAGAACTTCATAATATTTAAATTTACTTGAATTAACATAACTTAACGTAATTGTAGGTATCGCTCATTTGTTGCCGGCATGATAACAAATTTCGAACTTTTAACTTACTTCATGATGTTTGACCTATATACAATATTAAAACATAATTAACAAAAAATAATAAAAAATACGGTAGGTATATTTTGTGAATCTTGAGAAATCCATTGCGAATCGACCCTGGTTAATTTTTAAGTTATAAAAGATGTTTCGTGCTACGTTACGCTTTCGCTTTACGTAAGCCTTAGCTACACGATAGAACGGATTATTATAAGGGTGTAAAAGGCTAATTTGTTCTGCCTAGCCATAACTTCAGATATTTTTAAGCCGCGAACATACCCCAGACGATGCTAAATTACTAATGAAAAGCAAGTTTTATCAAGTGAAATCATCAGTAGTCGACTATTTGACTAGGTATTTAATGAATCAAGAGTCACTCTCTTCACTGTTATTGTATTATATTGTGATGAACAACAGGAAACAATAAAATGTTTATGGAAAACTAGCGTGCCTGTAGCAATTGGGCTGATAATTTTAAACGAGTGACCGAATCCTAGGTTAGTGTTTATCTATAGATAGTAGCCATTAGGAGACAAAGAGTAACGTTATTTTTAATGCTTAATTTATTGTTGTTTAAAATGATTTCTTCTTTTTCTCCCCTGTTACCGCACCCATATACAAACTATCTGCATGACCCAAGGGTTGACTGGTAGAGAATGCCCCTAGCATTAAGTCCACCTGTGGTCTTTGTGCAATAAAGTTTAAAAAAAATAAAATAAAAAAGAGACACATAAAGTTTGATCGTATTGGTACGGATGTTTGTTTCTCTTTTACGCAAAAAATCAAATTCGTGCCTAGGCAGATAGATACCATTATAATGTTTAAGATACAATATATCCCAAAATTTTACACGTTAAAATATACTCAAAATTATTAGTACACACTCTGTGGATTTTAACTCGTGCGGATAAGATTTAATAACTAACTGCAAGTACCTACATTCAATCATATGTACATTAACATATTTATAATATTTTTGCCTCATCTGCCATTTATATGAATGGTCACTTATGTGTACCTTGAGTTCAATCATTAGCATACTAATGATTGAGCTCGTTTAGTTTCCTTATAAGCCCACTAGGTATGGTTGGATGCCTATGATTATAGTGTTAGTAAATAAGTATAAACTTTATTTGACCTCGGCGGCGTAGTGGCTAAGGTAGGCGGCCAAAGCGCGAAATGTCCCGGGTTCGATTCCCGGTCAGGTCAATTTGGAAAACGAAAACTTTTCTAAATTCGTCATCTGGTGCTCATAATACAAGGGAAAACTTTAGTTTGAGATCAGGTGATTGGTGTGATTGTCTGGCGCATTTATTTATATATTATTTACAAAGTAAAACTACTAATACTATCTAATATTAACTGCAAGTATTTACCTTGACTTAATTAATATTCAAGCATTTGTAAATTAAAATATTTATGATATTTTCGGCTTGTATGGTCGCTATGAGTATGGTCACTAAAGTATACCTTTAGTATACTATGTAAGTCAGTCGTTAGCATACTAATGACTTAACTCGTTTGGTTTCCCTATAAGCCCATTAGGTATGGTTGGACGCCAATGATACTGGTGTAAGTAAAAAAGTACAAACTTTATAGTGTTTTACACAAATAATCTATAAATAAAGGTACATAAAAGAGCCGTGAGATTCAATTTTCCCCCGTTCACCGCATTACCTGTGAAAGTCGGTGGGAAAATTGGAAAGAAAATCCATTTTGTTTTGCAAATTTCCAGTTATTCAACAAGTTTTAAAATGTTTTTGTATGGGCAGAGTGTATATATGTACAAACATGAGTAATTAATCAAAATAAATATAAACTTTCAATAATTGTAGTTATATGTTTATAAACACGCATTGAAACGGATTTTCAGTTTTAAAAAATGTAAACTAAATACCTATTGATCTAGTATTTTTTTTGTTTTGAGTATATTTTAATAATTAACTACATCTGTCAAATTCTTCACACTATACACTGATAAAGCCACTGTTTGGCCATTATCAATAATTTCACATTATTTTATTGTACGTACTAAATACTTCATTTAAATTTGAGAATATAATAACAAAGTGTCAGAACTCGTCCATTATTTTTTAAAACACATTTTTTCATTATTATTTTTTTTTCTGTGGTGAGTATCTAAAGCTTTTATGACACATAAATCAGGAAAATTACGGAAACGCATCATTTAAAAGATATATAATATAGAAAATTAAATTAAAAAATAATTTAAGCGAGAAGGCATAGCGTTTTATTGCTCGAACTAGACCAGCCCGACTGGTGAAATACCTCCACCTTACAGAAGACGGCAGCAAAATAACAATCACTTCTGTGATGTTCCTGTATGTGAGTAAGGTTTTCAAATCTCTTGCGGGGTGCTATATTAGTAGCAAGGGCCAAGCTTTCAAGGTAAGGGCGACAAGTCCAGTAACAGATTGACTTTGCTGTACTTATCGTCCATAAGCTAGGACATCGTTACCACTTAACATCAGGTGGGATGAGGTCAATCTTGAAGACTAATGTAAAAAGAAAATAACGTTTTTCATGTTGATCCGACCGGGAATCGAAACCGGCACCTCAAGATGGCACGACGACTGAGTCCGGCCTGCTCGCCTGGCTAAGAGTTCGTAAAATTTTATATATCTACAAAAAATACGCAGAAATATATTTACACGATTCTGAAATAAGAGGAAGCAAGCGATTTTGGACGAACATCACTTTTATAACAACAATTAAGGCGCCTACAAACGCGTTGGCAGCCGAATTGCAGCGCGTTTATGCTTTGACCGCCAAAATTTTACCGCTCCGTCTTCATTAAACTTGAGAGCCGTTTAACGGGCCTTTATAACCGATTTCAAATCGTCGTCAGGATATCAAATTTTTCTTCTGTTTAGTTAATAAAAAAAAATAAACATACGCACTTTTTCTTAGTTTATTTATATGTAATAGTGCTTAATTAAAAAAATATATATATTTTGTCAAAATAGTTCAGCTTTTGCCTTTTAATGCTCGAACTGGGTTTTTAATAAAATTATAACGGTAATTTTAGTCTGACCTCTGCGTAAGTTCAGTGTATGTTTGTATAGCTGGCAAATAAATAAATTATCAATGCATGTTTGACTATATGTAAATATTATTGTTTATTTATTTACACATTATAATTTATTCCGTCGCCTGGTACTCATAGTACAAGGGAAACCCTTAGTTTGAGACCAAGTGATTGGTGTTGTAGCTACATACAGTATCATCTACACACAAATCATAAAGCAACGTATTTACGTCGCGCGCCGCTCGCCGCTCCGTCGACATCCACGCGCCTCGCCGTCCGCCGGTCAACTGAGCGCGGACCTACCGGCCGCGCCTATTTATGCGTGTGCGAGTTCGCGTCGCGCGCGCCGACCGGCTGATCGACGCGTCAACGCCCTCTGGTGTTTCTTTTAGTTATAAGTTTATATTGTTTTACTACCCACTAGTTATACTCCATTTTATTGTACATAATTTGATTCGTTTTACCAATATACACATTCTCTTCTCTACTCTCATCGGAGTTTCATTGAAGCAAGACTACCTAAAGTGGTGACCCTCTCTGGAAGAAAATCAACCTTCGAAGACCAACTTCAAAAACCAGCATGGCTCAAGCTGAAGACACAGTCTCCACTCCAAAGGCATCCGAAGTCGCCGGTATTGCGCTATCAATGCGCGTACCGCCGTTCTGGCGTGATAGACCGCGATTGTGGTTTATTACGTTCGAAGCTGCAACCTGCGAATTGAAGAAAGGCCAAACCCAACTCGCCCAACTCGTCATCGCCCAGCTGGAGAAGACCGACATAGAGCAAATCAGCGATCTGCTGTATAACCCGCCGGCAGAGAACTACTATGACGCGCTGAAGCAAAGACTAATCTCCGTCTACGAGGAATCCGAAGGAAGGCAATTCCAAAAGTTGCTTTCCGAAATGGAGCTCGGAGATCAACGACCGTCGCAGCTGTTACGTCGCATGCGAGACCTCGCTCGCGACAAAGTCCCCGAGTCCACACTCCGACTCATGTGGATGAACCACCTACCTGCCCACGTGAGGTCGGTACTCGTGGTCAGCGACAGCATCAGCAAGACCGCCGCACTCGACGAACTCGCACTTCTAGCAGACAAGATGCTAGAACAAACGCAAGAAATCAGCGCCATTTCGCCGTCGCCGCGAGCAACACCACGTTCGTCGCATCCAGCACTTGCATCATCAGCACAAGATACCATCAACACACAGCATCTACTCGATGAGATACGCAAATTATCTCTCGAAGTCGCCGAATTGCGAAGCAACGCGTATCAGTCGCGTTATCACCGCGGGCGCTCACCCTACGGGCGCACCGCGCAGCGCTCTCGCTCTAACGCGCGCTCTGCCTCACGCTCGCGCGCTTATCATGGCGCGGAGAGCCCGCCTCGCGCCTACTGCTACTACCACGAGCGTTTTGGGCGAAACGCACGTAAATGCCAATCACCATGTGCATTTACCGACTCGAAACACAAGAACAAAGATGTCTCGTCGTCATCGGTAAACTCGACCGAACGTTAGACGAGGCGGGGTCCGACGTTCGCAACAAATCCTACCGTCTCTTCGTGAACGACAAGAACTCAAGACTGACGTTTCTCATCGACACCGGTGCTAACGTCTCAGTCATCCCACGCAAGAGAGGAGCAAGAATGAAGAAGATGCCATTCACCCTGTACGCTGCGAACAACACCACAATCAACACCTACGGCGAACAAACACTTGAGCTAAACCTCAACCTACGGAGACCGTACAAATGGAAGTTCATCATCGCCGACGTCAGTAAGCCCATCATCGGTGCCGACTTCTTGTGCCACCACGACCTACTGGTTGACATGAAGAGTCAACGACTGATTGATGACGTGACCAAGTTATCAATCCACACTCCTGGCCGCTACACGGACGTACCTACTGTCCGTAGCATCGATCTCGAAGAGTCGTACCACCGAATACTGAGCGAATTTCCCGGTACCACCAGACTTAACTCTATGAGTCTCACGCCGAATCACCGTGTGGAACACCACATCGAGACCTCCGGACCACCGCTGCACTGTCGCGCTCGACCTATTCCGCCACACCGATACGAAGCCGTGAGGAAAGAATTCGAGTCGATGATGCAGCAGGGCCTCTGCCGACCGAGCAAAAGCCCATGGTCCAGCCCGCTACACGTCGTGCCGAAGAAAAATGGCGATCTCAGAGTCTGTGGGGACTACCGCCGTCTAAACGCCATAACGAAGCCAGATCGATATCCAATACCAAGAATCAAAGATTTTACCTATCAACTCGCCGGAAAGACCATATTCTCCACAATAGACCTGAACAGAGCTTACCAACAAATACCGAACAAAGAAGCCGATATCGAAAAAACTGCAATCGTGACTCCATTCGGGTTATTCGAGTTCCCTCGAATGTGCCCGGGACTTAGAAACGCCGGTCAAACCTTTCAACGGTTTATCCATGAAGTACTTCGAGGACTCGACTTCGTATTCCCGTTCGTCGACGATCTGTTGTTAGCATCCGAATCAGAAGAGCAACATCAACAACATCTACGCACCGTTCTACAACGACTAGACGACGCCGGTATAACGATCAACCCGTCAAAATGCGTATTTGGCAAGACCTCAGTCAACTTCCTTGGTTATGAAGTTTCGTCAGCTGGCATCATCCCACCAAAAGGGAAAATATCATCGATTACCGAATACCCAAGACCGACTACAGTTCAACAACTGAGAACTTTTCTCGGTATGATAAACTACTACCGTGAACACATACCGAACGCCGCATCAATTCAAGCTCCGCTCAACGAATACTTACACAACTCGAAGAAACGCGATAAGACCGAAATCAAGTGGTCGACCGAGTCCATTCAAGCATTCGAACAAGCGAAAATATGCCTTCAAGACGCCGCGCTACTCGCACACCCGCACAGCTCCGCTCCGCTCGCACTATTTTGCGACGCGTCCAACACCTGCGCTGGAGCCGTACTACAACAGTACATTAACAAGTCGTGGCAACCTCTTGGCTATTACTCGAAAAAGTTTTCAACTGCGCAACAAAAGTATAGTACCTACGACAGGGAACTACTTTCAATATACATGGCAATGAAGCACTTTAGAAAAATGTTCGAAGGAAGAGAACTAATAATATTCACCGACCACAAGCCATTGACCTACGCGCTTCACAAAGCAACATCGGACAGCGAAACACCGCGTCGGTCAAGACAATTACTATTTATCGCCGAATTTACTTCCGACATCCGTCACATCAGCGGGAAGGACAACGTAGTCGCCGACGCACTATCACGTGTCGAGTCGATTACGTGTCCGACGCCCATCAACTACGAACAACTAGCCGTAGCACAACATCAAGATCCCGAGTTACCCACATTACTACAGCAAGCCAACCTGAAAATTAAGAAAATTCAACTACCGAACACAGACTACGAAATCTACTGCGAAACTTCAACTCCGCACATCCGTCCATATCTACCTACTGACTTTCGTCGCACTGCATTTGACGCCGTGCATAAGGTCAGTCACCCTGGAACGCGGACGACACGAAAATTGATCCAACATCGCTTCTTCTGGCCATCGATGAACACCGACGTCGGTACCTGGGCAAAGACCTGCTTGCCCTGTCAACGCGCGAAGATTCAAAGACATACGCACACAGGCGTAGGTACATTCGCCGCCTGCGACCGATTCGATCACCTACACATTGATATCGTTGGACCGCTCGCAACTAGCGAACGCGGACACCGGTACCTACTTACAATGATCGATCGCACTACCCGCTGGCCCGAAGCTGTACCATTGCAAGAAATCTCCGCGGAAGTGGTCGCAGAACAAGTCTACAATACCTGGATTTCAAGATTCGGTTGTCCGAAGTCAATAACAACCGACCAAGGCCGCCAGTTTGAGAGTCGACTGTTTCGCGCCCTTACACACCTACTGGGCGCGGAAAAAACTCGAACGACTGCCTACCACCCGCAAAGCAACGGGATCATCGAACGCTGGCACAGATCCTTAAAAGCCGCTTTGATGTCTCGTCTGGAGTCAAACACCAAATGGATCCATGAGCTACCTACTGTGCTCATGGGACTTCGCGCCGCAATCCGCACCGACACCAATACCAGTGCAGCGCAATTAATCTACGGTCAAGCTTTGCGCCTGCCTGGTGACTTCATCGCATCAACATCATCATCATCAAGCAACATGGATCAAGACTTCGTGGATCAACTGCGCACCTCAATAACATCGCTCACGCCGACATACCTACCGCATAGCAACAAGCGAAGTATGTTTGTGCACAACGCCCTACCTACGTGCCACTCCGTGTTTGTACGAGTCGACGCTGTACAAAGGCCTCTCCAACCTCCATACGAAGGCCCGTACCCCGTGCTGGAGCGCAACGACAAGTACTACAAGCTGCAACTTCCAGGAAGAGAAGCTGTGGTGTCAATCGACCGACTGAAACCGGCATTTACGGTCAACGCCCCTGACGTCACAACAGCTGATCCAGTCTCAAGCGCGCCGCAGTTGCCTACACCATCTGTGAAACCTGATGCATCGCAGCCAACGACGTCAAAATTCGGCAGGAAAATCATCAGGCCTGTACGCTTCGCTTGAGGGGGAGTACTGTAGCTACATACAGTATCATCTACACACAAATCATAAAGCAACGTATTTACGTCGCGCGCCGCTCGCCGCTCCGTCGACATCCACGCGCCTCGCCGTCCGCCGGTCAACTGAGCGCGGACCTACCGGCCGCGCCTATTTATGCGTGTGCGAGTTCGCGTCGCGCGCGCCGACCGGCTGATCGACGCGTCAACGCCCTCTGGTGTTTCTTTTAGTTATAAGTTTATATTGTTTTACTACCCACTAGTTATACTCCATTTTATTGTACATAATTTGATTCGTTTTACCAATATACACATTCTCTTCTCTACTCTCATCGGAGTTTCATTGAAGCAAGACTACCTAAAGTGTGATTGGCTGGCGAATTTATTTATTTTTATTATTTATAATCTTTGCAACGAAAAATTAAATGAAAGCATCTTTTCTTTTTATTTTCCATAAGCATTTGTATTATATATTTTTTTATAAAGTATGGTGTTTACATAGTTGTCGTATTGCACAGGTGATCAATTTAGTATGAGATTGTCAAATTTTGCATATCACAATTTTAGAAACGGTAGCCTAAGTTAGAGCAAGCTCTATCATAGGTGCAAGTGCTCTAACGGGCTATTATACAAATCTCTGCTTAATCGACCAAGCAAATTTTCGTCTAATTTCATTATGTAAGCTTTCATTTACCTACTTTTGTTTGCAGTATACTATTACGGCAGCAATTAAGGCGCCTTCAAACGCGTAGGCTGCCAAACTGTATCGCGTTATGTTCGGTCGACGCCGCCCCAGTTCACCGATCCGTCTTCATTAAACTTGAGAGTTGGTTAACCAGGTTTTATAACCGATTTGATATCGCACTCAAGGTGCCTGGTGACTGTTTTTATTTGGGTACAACGAAGTGTGGAAATCGGTCGTAATATATGTCCTACTCAAACTTGAGTAAGATAAGAAAGATAGATATACTTAATTGCACAAAAACATTATAGGAACAGGTTGAACAGACAAATTATAGCACAATTTAGGCGATCTTATCGCTAGGAAGCGATCTTCCAGACAACCTGTAGGTAGAGGAAATAGTAGATGACGGAAATAGGAAATAATAAAATTGGGTAGGTACGGCCGTGCAACATAAATATTACTAGTTACGAACCAAAAAAAATATTCTAACTGTTAAAAGCCTCTAGATCTTATGAATCAAATTAACTGTCCAAATATGTTTTAACACTGCTATTTTTGTTTCCATATAAATGAGTTTCTCTTATCTGTATTTGTCGTTTAAGCTGCTCATAATTTACAGACAAACTTTTCTAGACACATTGATCTTGTCTTAGTACCTAATAATACGTTTTGAGAATCAATTTGCCGTATATATGGTCTTGATAGTATAAGGTTCTCAGACAACATTTAATTTCGTTATTGGTACCTAAGTCAAAAAATGGTTCTCTTTGCTAATGGCTACATTTAATATTTATAATATGAGATAGAGTTTTATCACTAAATACTAACCATTTATAGATTGGCTGTTATCTTAGTTTGTCAGGGCAGAACCTATTATTATATTCCCTCAAACTTGTATTGAATACAATTTCTCAGAAATACAGACATTAGAACGTTATACAGTATAAACAATTTCTCACGACGAAGCTCTTACCAAACTTTATTTATACCTAAAGCCCTGAAACCAATGACACCAAACACGTACTTGGATACAAGAACTTCAATTTTGAAATGGCTCATAAAATTATGAAAATACCGGGTAAGTGCGAGTCGGACTCGCGGACGAAGGGTAAACATTACTCATTTATTATCAAAGCGACAAAAAAAGCCTCCATAAAATAATGGTTTTATTTTAATATAATTATTAAAAGTCAACACATAACTTAATATTCTGAGGATATTTAAAGCGTTCGTCTGTTATCGATATAAATAGCGAGCAAAAAAAAACACGAGCTGCGTTTTTTCAACTTGATTCTGATTTAAGGCATTTAGTTGTTGTTAATCCGGCAACAAAAATACACCATTGGTAAAATTGCGGGCTAACTATCACGGCTTATAACATACAGCCTAGAGTCATGGACGAATGAACGGACAGCTTTTCTTTGTAATAGTGACCCGTTTTACTGTTTAGGTACGGAACCCCAAATAAGCACCTTGGCACTTTTCTTATTTTAATTTAAGTTTTGACGACGATAGATTTCGTTCATGAAAAAAAAATATTTGATTAAATTCTTCGACGCGATTTCGTTCTCGACTTTAGACGAAATTCAGAAAAGATGTCATTGCAGTCCCTTTAAGGTCCTGGCCAAGTGGCAGGTATCGGAATTCTATACCGTTTCGATAGGTTTAAAACGAGTTAGGTTTACGACGATTAAGTATGCGATTGACATTTAACTTAGAAAATTCAAGAGATCTTATATACCTAGCCAAGTCGGAATTATCGAAATTCGGTATCGTTTCTACAAGTTTCAAATATAATGGGACATTCGACTTTTAAAAGTCATGTGAAACTGAAATATTAATATTGTAACTACGATTCAAAATTTTTGAGACGATCTCGAAATTCGATAACTACCCCTTTGCTAGTGCACGCTGTTTAACCAATAAATAAAAGCACTTTTACGAACGGCAAACGAACAGTTACAAACGAGTCGCCCACAAAAACGCTGCAGTAACATTCGGTATACATTTCGATTTTACCACCGTCTTCATTACACTTCAGGGTACGTATTAACCAGCACCTAAACCGGATTTAAATGCCTGTCATTATGGCTGGAGCCGAATGGTTATTGACTAATAAATGTCCACAACCATGGTCTCAATGATCATAAGCGTGTTCTCAATAATCATTACGTATTTGTTACGGTTGAACTTGCATTTGAAATTGAAAAAACTTTAACATTAAGAAGATGATTATCAATTTGCACAAAATATATGGCATATGACAGTTGTGACAGCTGTCAAAACGTCCGTTACCGTTAAAGTAAGTTGGTGAAGCTGACCCTTAATAGTGGCTGGGTTAGGCTTTGGAAAAAACATTCTAAGCCTTGTGAGGTTTATTCTGCCATTTATGTGCCACTCATGAAAACTTTCAAAGATTTGACAGCTATTGATATAAATATCACTGACATACTTTCTTCGAACCGGGAATCGAACTCAGAACACCGAGAGCGTAAACCGGTACTTGCGACTGGACCTCAAGATACGTTTTGGTCTTATAGAAGACAGAAGTTCACAAATCGGCCATTAAATTTTTTATTTCCCGCGTTTAATCCTCTCGGGTGACACAACCTGACATGAAGGGTCACTAGGACCGCTGTAAAAGTTTTACGGCCGCAATCCAGTGATATGATTCACAAATTACGGCAGTAATGTGGCAAATCTCTCGAACTGCCTATGTATGTATAACTACACTATGTTATATGTGTAGCTACCAAATATCATCCTGATCCATTCAGTAGTTTTTATATGATTGAGTAACTACTTGCCTAATGGTTGAAGACTTCCATAGCAAAGCGAGCGGGACGGACTTTGGAATCGCTCTATCTCTGAGTCCTGGGTTCAATTCTTGATCGGATCAATTTGGAAAATGAACTAATTTATGTTGTTTTGGGTCCGGGTATGATGGTTGGTACCAACAAAGGTTCGTTCTGATTTCTGGGTTTGATTCTCGGTCGGGTCAATTTGGAAAATTAACTTTTCTATCGGGTCTGGGTGTTATGGTCAGTACCAACGACGGTTCATTGTTTATTTCTGCAACAATACTTCATCTACTACCCACACAATCAGAGAAACGTACGTGAAGCTGTCCATTAAAAAATGGTTGATTTCGATATTTATTCCAAAAACACGATTACAAAATAATATCACATGCCAGCATTCTTTACCTATCAACTTATAGTATATTGTAATACCTATTACGGTAGAATAATAACTAATATAACGTCTCAATAAGAATTTCTTATCTTGGCCTATTTATCTTTGTTCGTTTTCCTCGATACAATGGCGATCTTAATATGTGGAATAAAATACACACAACGTCCTCCTGATTCGATTGTCTTATTCTGAAATTATTACCATTGCCTTTCATTTCACGTTGATCAGATGATTGAATCTGTGATGATATTATAAAACTGAAGAGAACATCGCGCTAATCTTCGGTTTGAATTGAAATATTAGTTTTTGTTGTTTAATAAATAGTCAATTCGTTAGGGGAGAGATACCTCTCCCCTTACGCGATAATTACCGACCAATTGATAAATCGTTATGCCCAGTAGGATTTATCGGTTGAACAGGAGCAGCCCGACTGGTGAAAAACCTCCACCTTACAGAAGACCGCAGCCAAATGACAATCGCTACGGTGTTGTTGTGTTCCTGAGAGTGAGTAAGGTTTCCAGAGCTCCTGGGGGGTGCTACATTAGTAGCAGGGGTAAAGCCTTCAAGGTAAGGGCGACAAGTCCAGTAACAAATTTATGCTGTACTTGTCGACCGTAAGCTAGAACCTCATTACCACTTAACATCAGGTGGGACGAGGTGAATCTTGAGTGTTACATAAAAAAAATAAGGATTTATGACATAACATCATTCTGCAATCCATACGAGTGAAGAATCAGTGGAAAATGAGGAGTAACGGAAATATGACTGTTGAGAAACTAAAGCAGGAGCGAATTAGATTTAATAGTAACTAGATGGACTAAAGGTTTTGCATTTATTTATTTTCTATAATAAAATAAATAAATAAATATAAATAAATATTGGACAACATTACATACATTGCTCTGATTCTGTGGTAAGTAGCTTAAGCACTTGTGTTACAGAAATCAGAAACAACGACGGTACCACAACACCCAGACCCGAGACAATATGGAAAAGTTCGTTTCCCATATTGACCCGACCGGGGATCGAACCCGGAACCTCAGAGATGGCGCTCGCCAAAGTCAGGCCCGCTCGCCTCTCGGCTACGGAGGTCGTCAAAAAAATAAAAATAAAAGTAGCAAGTTAAAGCCGCACCGCATGGCGTCCTCCCGATAAATCTATTTTGGTGCGAAGTTACTCTTCAATTAGCCTAACTTACTCCTTATGACATCAGCTACCTAACAATAGCCTCGTCGACATCGGTCCAGCCATTTCAGAGATTGGCTAGAACAAACAGACAGACAAAAAATGTGAAAAAACTGTTTTGGTGTATTATTGACTGCGGCATGAGTAGCTTGGTATCGGTTCTAACCCGTCGTCCACCGCGCCATTTTTAACAGTTCTTGAGAAAAAAACATGCAATGATTATGCTTTAATTTGCTGACGTACAAATTCAATCTAACTAATCTAACAGTGCGATATTAGTTCGTATGCCGATGGCATAAGGGCCGTAGTCCAAAATGCCCAACTGTGCAGTCAGGCACGTCAGACTAAAGACAGGCCGGCCTGTCTTTATAAAAGAGATACGATTCTGTCTTGTATAAAGACTCATAATACTAAATAAATTCCCACACAAATTCTTTACTCCGCCGCCGACAGACTCTCATTAAATCACAATACCTACGTAATTAATCTTAACTAACGATGTTGAAGCTGTGTGCGGCTTTCTTCCTATCGTTGTTCATCCCCTTAAGGTTTCCTTATTACGATACATCATGCAAAGTTTGGTAATATGGATTGCCCTATGTTGTCATATTTTTATTTGTTTTTGTGGTTTTAACCAGAAAAATATTCAATAAAGCTTCCTCAAGTTATTGTTGAGTTACCATTGTACAAATTAAAGACATATATCAAACGTCTTTTGAAAAATGGCTACTACAGTAAAGAGTATATGAATGATAAGAGCATATGGACCACTAACTAGTCTACTCGGCTGTGCTTACGCTTTTTATATTATTTGGAAAGTTATGCTGTGTTTTCTCAAGCAATGTTACAATAGAGACACAATATAGTCAATAGTCAATAGTCAATATTTTTTGACAAATGAAAGCTACACTTATTACTAATTTTGCACTAAGACACACAGTTAGTTTGTCAATTGTAAAATAAAAATTTTAAATCAATTATTAAAATAATAATAATAATAATAATAAAGCAAAGGTATTTGTAAATTAAATTAACTGTATGACTCACATGCGTCATCGAGGCACACAATGACGCATGACGCATGTAGGCCAAAAAGAAACTAATTAAAATAAAAAAAAATTTCGCATTGTTTCGCAATAAAAAAACCATTTAACTATCTACTGAATTTCATCCGTACCAACTTTCGCGTGTATAAAATTAGTATGACAATAAAAATCTAAGAAATTAATCATCACCTGTTTGTATCGTGAGTCGTAATGTTATTAATTTTCCACAGACTTTTGAAACAACCAGTGTCTTTTTATGCTTAGATTGGTCATGCCGAGAGTCCCATATGTTACCGCGTGGTCATAACATATCTCACGTTATATTTTATGCATATCTCATTTCCTGCGTTTCGGGCCTCGAACATTTGTAGCCTTCGTCAAAATCATGTTGTGTGTTATTGCCTGACGTTTGACCTCGTGCATAGCTAACGTGAAAGAAATATCCGGAAAAAAAATAAGCACTAAAGATCGATTATGACGTTGAACTCTCCAATTACTGGTGGAAAGAACTACTGCTACGTCATTCAACGTAACTTTCAGATTAAAATAAAAGACAGTTTGACAGACGTTTTCAGTAACAGCTCGGCAAAATCTTATTCATGCAATAATTATATACTAGCGGACCCGACAGATTTCGTTCTGTCTAAAAGTTTTGATCATTTGATTAATATAAATTTTATTGAATGGCAATAGAGTTCAAATTAACTCTCATTTTACTTAGAAAACGTTTGTATGGGAAAAAGAAAGGGGCTGTCTTTAGGGGTTTTCCAGCGTTTTTTTCTCGCCATAAAACCATCCTTATAACTTCAACAAACTTTAAAATAAAGAATGGGCAAAATTGGTCCAGGCTTGTTGAGTTATGCGCTTACCGACACATTTTGCGATTCATTTTTATATTAAAGAAGATATATACTTAAGAGTTCGTTCAGTTTTGTATTAGATTATTTAAAACAGTGTTATTTTCATGTTGGATTAAGGGAACTAGGTCAGCGGATTTTATCTTATTTAATGAATAGTTACCAGTCATTTTGCGTATATCGTCATTCCACCTAGCCATCTAGACGACGTCAAAGCTTCGATGGTTAAAGCGTGATCTCCACTTCAGAATACACCCCTGTCCTTGTCAGTTTTACCACTAGTTTATATTTTAAGAGAGGTAGGGCAGAGTGATTTATCACTCGAACTGGAGCAGCCCGACTGGTGAAATACGTCCACCTTACAGAAGACCACAGCCAAATAACAATCACTTCTGTGTTATTGTGTTCCTGCATGTGAGTTAGGTTTCCAGAGCTTCTGGGGGGTGCTACGTATAAGTACCATAATAGAAGTATGGTTAATGTAAGTCTTTATAAACGTATTCACTCCTGTCTCCAAGAATTATTCTATTGTGCCAGACATTTTTCTTCATCATTGAAAATTCATGACTTACTTTACACGTTATTTTAAATACAACGATAACACATTACACAGTTTAATTAACTCCACAAATGTTTTCACGTAGATAATAATTGAAAATGAATGCCCGAGTTAGTGTTATATTTTACTCACGTAAAATTCAACTTGTTACGGTAAAATTTCGTACAAACATGCATTTTAATGTCCTCAAAGCTCGTAATAGCTTCAAAACTAAGGGGAAGGTCGCACCGACGAAAAATGGCAGCCATTTCATACTTTCATATTCATGGGCCGACAATTGGATTTTCAGCAGTTCGTCACAGCGCCAGTTGTTGTAACTTTTAACTTAACTTTTTATTGCGTTTTGTTGTTGATTTGCTAAGTCGGGTAAGTTTGTTGTCGCTTTTGGGATTACAACAAAGGTGCGCCGGAAGCGAGTCACTAATTTGTAAATAGTCAGTTGAAGGAAAATCCTCTTGAGAAAAAGCTAAGTAATTAAAATGAAAAGTGTTTAAGTGGGCTACTTAGAAAGTTCTTATAAGACTTCCCTTACGCTTTAAATTTCTTGACAAAGCAATAAGCCATCGAGTTTATCAAGGCTGCGTAATGAACAGAATGACAGTTTGTCAACAGTTTTTAAAGCTCATTTGCTACATTTTTAGAATTGATCAGACATCACTAACATGTATATTTAGTTAAAATGTGCCGATAAAACAATATCTTGTTATCTTGCACATATTTAAGGTTTTTTCTCTGCTTCATTTACATGCTGCAAACATCAAAATGTGGCTTAGCTTTATTGTACAAAACATGTTTATAAAAAACCGAAAAACTACAATTGACAAAGTGTTCTCGATCCACTTTAAACGACAAATCGACCTGTCAGAGCTCATGCACCGTGGCAGATAAATTTGCCCAATACGTCTTCAGAAACGGTCGGTGAAAACAGAGCGGGGAATAAGAATTCAATATCTTGAATGGCGCGATACCCGTCAGCGTAACACTAATAGTTCTGAGGTAGGCACGCGACCGGTTTACTTTACTATTTGGTATAAGAGTGGTTAGTTTCTTACTCACAATTCTACAAGTAATGAAGAGTGGAAAAAGTGGTTTCGAATCATCCCAAATAATGATTTAAGATCGTACAAAATCGATCGAATTTCCTATGAAACTATATGATAACTAATATAAGGCAGAGTAGAGTGGAGTTCAATTGTTACCGTAGTAAATTTGAGGTCGTGGGTTCAAATCCGGCGGAGGCCACTTTCAGTTTTTGAGCTTTGGTGAGGGACTTGCAGGCTTGACTTACGGTACATCAATGTATTTAAGCCTTATTTTTTTAACGATGGGAATCGTTAAAAAAATAAAGCTTGACTCATTTGATTGAGCAATATGAACTACGATGATATGATGACGATTCCGTGCTGCGTTCAGCCGTTGTTCCTGACTACGATTTTAATGGGTCTGATTTCTGAATAAGGGGTGGTGAAAGTCAGATAAACCAATCGCTTTAATATTACCAGTCTCGTTAAAGCAACACCGGGAACGGATGGTGGAGGGAACTTTATTTCATTCTATTTAACGATATTTGGACTTATTCAAAGTTGCGAACTGTTTTTTATCGGGCTCCAGCAAACATATGTAAATGAATAGAGGGTATAACAACTAACTCAACGAAGAACCCACGTAGGGCAACACATAGCCCAACCTTAAGAAATATGAAAGCAAGGAAACCGTTTAATGATTTACCTTAAATTGGAGGTCTTGCCTTTCACAATGGATCTGATAGATCACAGTGACCACAATTCTAGAACTAGAAATGCATAGCCCTTAGTACTAAAATTATAAAAAGAGCAACTTAAATCAAGTTCTTAAAACGCAAAAATATATCTGACTAGTTTGAACGACTAATGTCTAATCGGCTAAGATCAACAGTTTAATTCGAGATAAATTTCATTAATCCGATCGAAATGGTCACCCATCTAATGCCGGCAAAGCGGTGTGTAACTTAACTTTCCATTTTGTTCCGAACCGTAATCGCTATCGCGCCGTGACCACCTTTACAACCGTCCAACCATTTAACCGCACTCACCCTGAACATGCAATAATAGTCCGTATTCTGCTGTTGATAAACTGTAACATCTATTCTTCAGCGGCATTAAAAACAAAAGTGAAAACGTTCGTTCAGATAGAGAGAAAAATGTCCCTCATATTCCAGTGAAATAGTTTCGCCTGACAACAGCCGGTAATAGGCCATTACAGCGGGTTCGCGCTCACGGGCTGCGGTGGGTTTGTTTGAAATCGAACCGTTTAGGTAGTTGCGATGCGATTGAGCTGAGTTTAATGTGGTTTATGGCTGATAGAATTGCTAATAGCATGTGGAACTGAAGATTGGTTTAAATTGTTGTGATGATGTATTTTTTTTATTTATGTCAACTGAAATGAACTCTATTGGTATGTATATGCGCACATTAAACTTCATTCAGAAGAGATGTTGACTGGATGGTCAACTCAGATACTTTTGATTACCTGTCAAAACACAGTTTTCAGCTCTTTTAAGCAATGACACCAAAGGTTTTTTCAATAGTTTCAGGACTATTCAATAGTTTCGCAGCATTTTAGACGATAATTTTGAAAGATAATTAATATGGCCGTTGAAACGTAAAGGCATTGACACCTTCAAATTATTTGTGAATGGTGTTAACGTGCCAATCGTTAAAACTCCTGTAATATTTCCAGGTACCTAAAACTGTTGACTGTCTATGTAGCATTATATTTTACAGAACATAACTTTAGAGATATCATTAGAAAACAAATTCAGAAACCAGTCCCACAACTGAGCATATGCTCCATCTCAGTATTGTAATTTTATGAAATAGAATACCATACCTAATCTCGCGGACTCAGTCTTGATTTGTGAAAGGTGTGGAGGCAATAGACCGACCTTACTAACTGATTTTCTCAAGCCGCATATATCAGTCAGGACTGACGATGATACTAAATGTGAATTCTATTAAACAGTGATGTTCGTTTTTAATGTCACTTTATCCAGGTTTAATTGTCACCTATCCTGTCGGTACCGTGGCGTGCGGAGCATAAAAATCGGTGTCGCTGCTAAATTGCTATCGCTACCACACCACGTTGAATATTATTGATATAGTCGAATAAAATATTAATCCTACACTTTGCTATTGTTATTTCTTTGAGTTAGTTCTTGTTTATTTTGCCTGTCACCAAAACCAACTGCAACAAATATTACAATTTGTTTGACTAAACACATTCTATAGCTATACAAAATATTGAATACCTACGTAATTTCGTAGCAGATACACGCAAACAAATAGTAGTAGCGATGCGATTGAGGCACTAGTCACGCCATTTGTCGTAGCTCGTAGCAAATCGATTGTTTCTTGTTTAGTCTACAGTGTTTTTATCGCATTCGGTGTTTTGTTCTATTTTTGAACCATTTGAAAGGTTTTAAACCTTTTTTTGGTATTTACTATGGGACTGAGTGACTACTTTTTACGAAATTAACATTTGTGGCGTGTTTTCATTCCACTAGAAGAGATTAATCGATGGATGACGGGTCTTTTGTTGTTTCCCTTCTACATTTATTTAAGTTATTTAAATTATGTATTAAATATTTTACTCATTCGAACTCTTACTTTTACTTTAAAAAAATATATATGTCACCGTAAGATTATAAAAACCGTTAGATTACAATATCTCGTGAGATTGTAAACTGTCGACAGATTGTGAACCGTAACATGTGATAACAATTTTAATCTAGACTGACTAATCAGGAAAAGCTATCGGACAGTTGATAATTTGACGCGGGACAGATTGTAATCTAACAGTTTCACTTCGATAGATTATAGTCATAGTATAATGAAAAATAATGCGTTAAATTGCAATCAAATGGTTTCGGTTCACAATCTATTGACAGTTTACAATCTTACGAGATAGATTGTAATCTAACGATGTTTACAATCTTCCGGTGACATATACACTATAGGTCACCGTAATATATCTATACTGAATCGTGACGTAAATACTGTAAATCTCACCTATGTACTTGATAGAATTAGTCATTGTATATTAGTTCATTGAAAGCACACACATATTATTTTTGAAATTATAAGGTTTAAAATAGTATAAGGTTAGGTAAATTGAAATTTTCTGTGATATCTAGTTTAATTTTAGCCTTGACTTCAACAATATAATTCAACTAATACATTTCATGAACTGAAAACAACTTGATTCAAATAAGTTTTAATAATCTTAACATTGAAATAAATTATTTTGATTTAAGTTTTACGTGAGTAATATTGATTACTCACGTAAAAGTTCTTTCTCATTTCATTGTAACTTTATATGCTAGGCTGAAGATAAAACGGTCCGATTTGAACTCCCTAAACGAGGCTAAGTAAAGAATTACAGTTTCTCCAAAGTTGGGGAGACGAATAGGTTTTACCTATATCTCGTCGAAATTACGCACTTTTGTACTTTAATTTGGCCTAAAATATTCTAGACACCATAATGTTTCAGGTGTCAGTAGCAATTTCATAAATTAAATCAATAAAATAAATGAAGGACTCTGTGTCCTTGGATGTATTTGTTTGGATTTTTATCGATAACTTTACACTGAACCATTAAATATTGCGATGACTTGTGTCTGCTTACGATTTTTGTTCGCTAGTTTTAAATACATTTCTAACTGATCAGTAATATTCTTGACGCAAATTTTAATCGGACAAACAGAAGAAGAGTTTTGAATTTCGAACATATGTATATAGGCTTGCCACAAAAACATATCCTGTCTATAAAATCATAAGGAACGGTTTCGTTAAATACCCAAAACGTTTTCGGCACCATACAGCAATTAACATTACTAGCACTTCGTACAAAACCTCAGGAAGGTTCCTCTATTAAGGCAAGCTTGATCAACAAAAACGCTTATACGATACTTCCGGCCGCGATTGGATTTAAAAACATATTGCCGTCGAGGAGAAAGTTTTAATTAAAAAGTCTTTAAAGTAAAAAAAGTCAAGCGCGAGTCGGCTTTTCGACTCGAAGTTTTCATAGAGTGGTAGTTCTAGGCAATGGTTGTAGTCATCAAGCCTCGAATATGTTTATCGTAATGCTATATTTCCCCCAAAATCAGAACGTATAAGCACCATGTACGTACGTATACATGTTTCCATACATTAATATAAGTCGCTTTTAGTTGTAACTTTAAAATTAGTTTACAATCTTACACGAGTAATATATTCTTGTGATTTAATAATTTCAGTTTATTTTTCAGTATTGTGCTACCAGACAGAAAGAGCTGCTGCGGCGTAATATGAAAAGGGTCTAATGGTCCCAGTTTTCACACGGAACCCTAAAAACGGTTTATTGGATCGTTTGATGCGAACTCGACCTTAAAAGCGATCCAAAGTGGTTTCAGTTAAACTGGACTGCTTGTGTACTAGCGTTAGAGAATCTCACTCGATTTTATTTCTACTAATTCAATGATATTCGATTACAAAAAAGAGTATTTTTTTAGTTCCAGGTATTTAGTAATTGAAATGGGTAGTTTGTTTCACGTGATGAAAAGATCGATATCCTTAATTGATGTAACCGACAGTTAAATTCAGGACCATTCACTCTTCGCGCGACTACTTTAGCCATTTGTTTTGTTTTTGACTCACTTAGTCAACTATTGTTAGTTCTTCTGTTTATTGGATTGCTTGATCATACTTAAATTAAAATGGAACGTGTAAAATTTGGGCAACCTTAGAGAAATTAAAACTGTATAAAATTTATTAAATTAACACATTATTTTAAGTTATAACGGAAATCATTTACTACAAGCAAATTACCAAACATTTTTAACCTTAATGTAGATAATTGAAAAATAAATGTCAATGCAATGAAAATAACGCTTGCATATTGAAATGAAACTACATGCACTATTAATTGTGTTATTACTATTTCTATAAACTAACATTACAACAGAGCAAATTACGAGTTTTAATTTGTAAATCAATTTAGGGTGTTTATTTATAAACTCATGTTTTAATGAATGTTAATCACCGGTCATTCATACTTTTATTTTAAGAGCTTTGGCTGGCGACTTCAAAGTGCATACTAAATTAATAACTGAACATAAATATTTTGTTAAAGCGACAATAAACTCGTTGCAGGTATTATTTTGTTCTAATTAAGTATCTTAATGCTAAAATAAAGTTAATATTTTTTTTGTTAAGTTTCTTGAATTAATTACGTAATTACGCTTTGTTACGTTATAGTGATTTGATAATTTTCAAAAATGTCTGCTTGTTTTATTGCATCTTCTATCAAATACCTTTTTGATTATATTTATAACAATTCAATGTTTTGTAAACAGTTGAGATTTTGTCGCTCCGCGCGCCACGGAGAATATTAGAAAATTTTATCGTTTATGACAATTCATACATTAGCATGAAACAATAAAATAACCATAATCATAATTAATTCATTTATGAATGTTTGCAAGTAACACTTGTGCATCGTCAAAATGAATATAAACCAAAATTGAAGCTACAGCCGGTTCGGAACCTAATCCTACCGAGAAGAAACCGGCAAGAAACTCAGTAGCCATCCTAATATTTACAATATTTGGGACTAGAGAACTTAAAATATAGTGTGCGAGCGAGCAGACAATCATGTCCATATATGTTTATCATAGTCCTTAAATCTATGCATGGGTAAGTCAATAATACTTTGCGGTAACTTGTTGAATATTTTTATACTTAATCCAAAAAGATAAACCATTGCATTAATAAAATCAGCTAAATTATAAAAAATCTAAGATTTTTCTAATTTAAAATACCACTTTTTTTTTATTATTTCTACTAATTTTAATATCTAATTCTAGTTTTTAGTATGTGTATTTGTTTTATTCAATGTTGTGTACGCCTGTAATAGGCGTATATATAAGAATTTAAGTACCATGCCCATGTATGATTTTTTTATATTATGCTGTTGGTGTACCTATTTAGATAAATAAATAAATAAAATCCTACTTTTATTACAAAAACTAAAGTATGCATATATAGATGTAAGGAATGTATGTTTGTTACTATCACGCTAAAACTACTGAACGGATTTGAATGAAATTTGGAAGGTAGAGAGATGACATAACAAATTAACATACTGAATATTATATACCTTGGTAGGCTAGGTAAAGCCCGGAATAACGCGGCTGAAGTTGCGGATAACACCTAGCAAATGATGAATACTGTGGATTGACACTGAAGCATTTATTTATGATACCTGCTCCGAACGCGTTCAGCCGCTAAAATGCAGATGTTCCTTTCTGAGATGGCACATTAATCATACTGCGACAGACAACTAACAACTACGTCGTTTTGCTTTAGACTTTGCGACGTGCGATAAATCAGTAAGTCCTATTCTGGATCTATGAGGATCGAATTTTGTACACCTCGCGACAAAACTGTGCAATAAAAGTCATTGGCATTTATCACTCTCCTATTAATGCACTCTGATAAGCATGACCAAAATATCTGAGCACTTACAATAAGCTGGCAGTCAGCTCGTGACCACGGTTGGTGCAACCTAACGAAAAGTTCATATAATGTTGTCTCATTTTGACCCGTCAACTTATTTTAAATATTAAAAATGGAACGCGAAAGTCTTAAACTCTGTTATTGGCTAAACAGGAAAAAAACTAACGTTGAAAGGCTTTTTAATTTTACAAATAAGATCATTGATTGTAAAACTATTCTAATACGTCGATTTATTTATGTTCAAATTTGGACCTCTTTTTTTCATACTTTTTATCGCTCTTTATTAAAATACCTAACTATGCTATGACTAGACTTTGAAAACGGTTAAAATAAAGCAATTTATTCCCTGGCAAGATGGCGCATTAATCATGTTAAGACAACCAACAAGTTCGAAGCTTCGCTCTCGATGCGCTCCCAACAATAAATCAATGCGTTTTCTTTGGTTCGTTAGACGTTATTTCTCTTGGAACAATGTATGCAATGTGTACTTTTTGAGTGTAGATACAATGTGTTATTTGCCGTAAGATAAGGTACTATTATTGTCATATTTGTGTATAAAGTTCTTGAGTGGTTTTAGAACTGTCGGGAGTCTATACTTTGAAATCTGTAAGTATGAAAATAATGTTTATTTCAAAAGTAACTCAATAATTTGTATGCTTTTAAATATAGCTTAATGTTATAACTGAAGTTTGATCTGTTTCCCCTATTTGAAAATGTTTAAGGGGTTATTAATTAGGTAGGTGGACGAAAATGCTAGAAAGAAACCTCCAATATTAATACTGAATGGCTTAAATATAGAGCTTTAAGTTAATTTGAAATTCCTATCCAAATTTTTCGAACATACATAGCTCATGTGATCAATACGCATGTGGCAAGCATTTTTGTACTAATGGCTTATTTTTAAATTGAAGGTAAAGACTCTTCAGTTTCACTTTAAAATAAAATGCATCAATATCAATTACATAACGAAAATGTAATTACCTACTGCGGTCGTGTAGTAAAATCTTTAGTTTTTCTTGTTATTTAACCTTATCTACAAAAAAATATATCAAAAGAACCACTTAGGTACTTGTTCATTATAATTGTTATTAAAACCGTCAAATCATGGCCTAAACTTTGAAGATTCGCTGAATCACTGACCACTAAATTATTAATGTCGGAACTTCTCTGGAGAGTTTTGTCTTTCAAATAGAAATCTGAAGTAGACTAACTTCGTAATTCAGAACTTGGTATTTAATATTCCCTGTAGCTTTATTCCCACATCTGTAATGGAATAGAAACAATTCTAAGTAGGTTAGAATATATTTCAAAGTTATCTTCTTGGAGCTATATTGATTAACACTCCTTTTTTTGACGACGAATACATGGATTAATCTACCACACCGTCGTCTCCCAACGACGTTTGTGATAATCCTCTAACCCTAGAAAGACCGGGTGAACACACTAAAACTTTCCAATCAAACCTATAAAAATGGTGATGTTTTGGAAAGCATACTCTCCACTATACGGACGGTTTGGGGATGGCCCATCCTATTTATTCCACTTATATCTTTTAAAAAGGTTTGTTTTAAATAAATAATTTAGTTTTTTTCATTGTGTGAGTTTATCCTAGCAGCGAATAAATCTGGTTCCAAAATTACCTTTTAATAATGATAAAATTTTGATGACATCACAAATTGAACATTTCCACCGTAAATCGCACGGCCTATTAAACAACGACACGCGTACGTAATGTTAATATTTTACGAAACCAATGAATACGGGACTAATTAAAGTTTAACCGACCGTGGCTTTAATTTCGAGCAACAGGTATCTGATTCGCAAATCGGCGATTTACGCAGACCAACTTTTTAATGTGTTTTTTGATTACTCATTGCGTAAACCGGAGTAAAAAAAAATCATCTAAAAGGATTAAACATTTGCAGTTACTGTAAAATCTGTATGATGTATGCCTTTATTAGAAAACATGGCAATCACTTTACCAAAAAGTATTTCTAAAATCTTAAGTTTAGGACAACTTTCTATTTATTTCAAATATAAATAAATAAATATTGGACAACAATATATTAAAATATTGAGATACGTAATGATAGTTGGAACTAAGAATTTGTAACTTTTTCTATTTGTTCAAATTTCTTGTGAAAAAGGCACGAACGACACAGAAAATTCAAGAATTCTGAAGGAACTTGTTTGACATACAAATTCCTCCCTGTTTATGAGCACACAAAGAAAGGAGAAAGTGTTAGGTACACTTGCACTAAATAATAAATAAACTCAGCGCCCTCTTTCAGTCCACATCACAACGAGAGCATTGCCCGTTCGAAGAAACACAAGTGAGTGGTAATAAATTATTCACTAACGTATTCCTTTCTAGACAATACTTTTTCGTACCAGTCACGGCGCGTACGAAATACTACAGACACTTTATAGACTACTAGTACTAACGTTTTACTTACTATCGAAGTGAAGTTAAGATACTAATTCGGAACCTATGAATTATATACTTACTTCTCTTTTACCATAGTAGCTACAAATGAAGTCAATGTTAGCACTTTACACTACACAAAATGCTTCCTTAGCTTATGGATAATTTCAGAACTGGAAAATTATCTACCTAAGGCTTGTTAAGGTGTAACAATATTTACGATTCAATTTAAAACGTACATTAGAGTATTGCATCCCTTGCATTAAGGCATTTTTGGTTGTAAAGTAGTCTGTAATTCGATACTATCGCAAAAATCTCAATAACTTGAAGTGTCTCCAAAACGGCTATCGATTGCCCAACAGACAATAGTCCGTAAGAATTGCGAAGCATAGCAGAGAGAATCGATACTAGCAGTAGTATTGGTGCTCACGAACCAGTTACAGATAACTGCCTAAAAATAAATTATTTGTAGGTAAAAACTACTTTTCTTAAAGATAAAAGATAAAAGATAAAATAAGCACTATACGAAATTTATTACTTTCAAACGAAACATTGTCTTAAATGATATTTTAGGAAAACCCACTCATAATCCGTTTAATGGATTAGAAAAAGTTAACAATAGAAAGTGCGGAATCAAAAAAAAATTATTTGCTATTTCTTATGATAGACATGTACAAAATACTTTATACCTAAATATATAATATATATTTTTTATCTTTTCCAATTTTGTAAATTTCTGAAAAGTCTCAACAATTACAAAAATAGTAGTTAATCAAGATCAGGGTATCATATTTTTTAGGGCATTTATTATTAAATAACACAAAGTTATAATATTCTACATAGTCTTTTTGTTAAAATGCGGTATCATTTAGACAATCTGAAGAAAACTTATACCTAAACGCTTTTCAAAATTGCAGTATACTAAAATGTCCTCTTCATAAAAGATATAAAAGACTTTTAAATATATAATTATAATAGGCGGTTACGGTAAAACTAATTTGAAAGAAAAAGGTATTTTGTTTAACAAATTACTTTTTATTATCTTTTACCATATTTGTACATAGAGGTACTAAGCGTCAAAGAAATTAAACTTACAAGTAACGGAAGCTCGCAGCCAAGTCTAGCTTAATTGCATATACAGTAAGAAGATCTATGCTGTACAATGAAGATCACAAGAACAAGATAATGTGTGCCGAAATTTCATAGTAAAATAACAAATCTATTTTAGAATCATAACTCATTACAATCGTGTCATTGACCTTATAAAAGCCATGGATACGAGCTGTTGATGTTTATGATGAAGGTGATTTTAAATTAGTAGGCATCTACATTAAAATATAAGGGAAAAGAAAGAAGTCATTATTTGTTATCAAAGAAATCTATCTTTGAAACGGGTTGGTGATGACAGTTACCATTTATTTCGGGTCGTTTGTATCTTTAAAGAATCCGTTTATAGCAAAGGGAAAAAGCATAATGTATTTTTGATGTTGTAGCCCTGTGTTGACCTTAATTTTATTGGGGAATGTGATGAAAGGAATGATATTACTTAATTTAATTATTTATTTCAGATATTCGAAATGTCTTTGAAGAACATTATTTTCAAGACGTCATTGCGAATCATTTATTTATTTTTCATCCTTGAGTGAATTAAGCTTTCGAAACGAATACTGTTGCTAAGAAGCTATTTGTTTATGTTATATTTAGCATTCAATTTCTAATATCATATCTCAATACTTAGATCAAGTGTGATTTATTAAAATAAGGTTTTTAGTCATATTGTATAAGTAAGAAAAAAAGAAACAGATTTTTTTATCTCCACTTGCGTCGCCTTTTTCTGTTCCCTTAAAAATATTTAAAGTTCAAAAATTATAAAAATCTAAAAAAATACGTTTGTTCTTACGAAGGAAAGCTTTAGAACGCCCCACATAAAAACTCATTTAACTATTTCCGTACATTTGATTTGTCTCACAGAATGGAATAGTTCAATGGCTATTGCTATTTCTAATCAATATTCAATAAGCGAATACCAAAGGCAGACCACACAAAATCCACAAGCCAAAATGAAATTCCTGCCATGAACAAGCATGGCCGGCTGTGCCCTTAAGCTTCGATGATTTGGCTCTATGTAGGTTAACCATGGGTGGCCAATCTATGCCCAGTTCCAATAATTGAAAAAACGATCTGATATTGTTACGGATAGTAATACATTATACAAGGCGTAAGTTAAAAACAACTGAAGGACGACTCATGACAGCTGATATGGAAAGAAAACTATGGAACGGTATTAACGACTCGTAGATGGCTGGAAAAAACGGAATGTCACTTTTGACACATTACGAATCGTTAAAATATTGCAACCGGGAATTACAGAATAGGATACCATAACTACTGTGCAACTGTTTTTTTTATTTCTTTTTCGTTTTTGCCATTTCTAGTGAAATTGCCTATGAATTTTGATGTTGAATATTCGAATCGTAATAGTTAGAACGGTCGAATTCATCCGGGAGCATTTTCGCTGTCATAGGTTTTCTAAAATTGTTAATGATATTGCAGGATTGAATTATCTGATTGATCAAATCATTTAGTTTATATAGACGATTCATAAATATTACTGTTGTTCTTAACATAATTAACAATATTTCTGATTCCGATTTTTCAATTTCAATTTCACTTTAAGTTTGTTTCGGTTCTTGATCCTATTGTACCTTTAAGAGAGCGTATATTCAATGATTCGCTCCCACGAAATTATCTTCAAGCTATGGACTAAACGCCCGTGTTGTATTGCAAAATTATATCGATTTTCACCCAACTTCTGCAGAATTGGACTTTAATGATGAAACCTAGTCGCCAACATAAAAACGTATATACATCCAACTAGTTTTTATATTTCATTAGTTATCCGTGGAAAGTCGATTGTTTTGGCACACTGTCAGGCTTTAGCTGAGCATCGAGTACCAAGTGCATTTCGTAACAGGCCATGCTTGTGGGTAGTTAGTGTTCCCAAATTTGAAGTAGATACAGTGTACACTGATTAAAACATTTATCGTCTCTTGTAATCATCGAAACAAAATTGGTTTTAAGGTTTTTTTTGTATTTACGCATTATTTTGCTCGCAGAATCTTTTACGTAAATATAAATTAATAAAACCCAGATAAAATATGGGTAAATATGGATAGTTTATGTAAAGTTTCCAAAGGTACCTACAGCTAGTGAAATTTCGCATAAAAAAAACATACGGTCACCATAGCCTTATCATTTTAAAAAGCGATATTTTTTGCCCGAATTAAAGGTAACAAAAGTGGGTGTTATGACTTTGAAAACAATTTTTTCTAATTGTGTTTGTTCATCTATACCAACATGACTTTTAAGTTCAGGAAAAATTAAGGAGCAATTTAATAATCCGCTTGTTAAACGCTATTTGAAGTCACAATAAATTAATATGACGCCTTTAGAACCAAACCATGTAATTTAAAAACCTCCTAATTAGAATATTTCAAAGATAAATAGAATTTGTTCTTGATGGACATGCCTGAATTAAAAAAGTAAATAAATAAATTGAACAATACTTTAGCAAACATTTAAAATTTAAAAGTTTATTTTTTATCTGATGTTTAGAAACACATGTACACCCCATAACAAGATTTAACGTTTAAAACATTTTATCGAAGGCTTGAAATACTATTTCCTGATAAATCACTTTGAAACATTCCATTGTCCAGATAACCTTCTGTCTGGTTTCAGTAAAATTTCAAAACTGCTAGTATTAGTAGCAAATATCAATAGTATTACAAATGGTTATCGTCATCATAAAAGTGTTGCCGTAAAGCCGTAGCTGTAATGGTACCAGCTAAATAATTGTTATTACCCAATAACAATCAAGAGATAATCTGATCACAATGGGATGGACCATTAGGGTCCAATTTTAATTAGTCATGAAAATATCGGAAGCTATTACGAATTAAAATGCTACAAAAGGTTGCCGTTATTTATATTATTCCAGGTGTGTGGCATCCCTTTTTATGTTTAAATTATGTTTTGGGGCAAAAAACACAGTTTTGTAGTTCATGATGTGCTGTATATATAAAATATGTGTTTTTATTATGTGAGTCTAATAATATTAATTTTTACATGTCTGTTGTCAAATACGATATAATACCTAACTTAATTGAATGTTTTGTACCTATTATTAAAACTGATTTTTACTGGCCATTTGATTGAAGAAACTTTTGAAAAGTTTAGCTTTTTGACAAACGTGTTGTTTTTTAAAACTGAAATTGTTTTAAATGAAGTTGGTGTGTTTATAAAATTGAGTTTTAGTTACTTATGTAGCATTCGATTGTAACTAGGTATCTACTAGAAATGAGACGTGGTGATGCACTAATATAGTCTCGTATACAAGTATTGGTAATAAATAACCGATTAATTATACTGTACCATGAATGACCGACGCGGAACGGCGTAGCTGCGCAAATATACATCAAAGAATTAGGTACCTACCTATGTAGGGTTGCTTCATGATTTTATTGCTGATAGTATTGTGTTAAATAGCTATTTAGAACTAAATATATAGTTAAAGAACTAAATAGCTATGTAGCAAGTTTCTTTAAAATTTTAACCTGCGTTAAATTCAAGTGGGCAGATTTTTTTATATTGTCTACACTTCATGCGACGTCTTATTTAATATCAGGTAGTTTTATGGTTAAACAAGCTGCTCCGACAGACGTTGACCTGTATTAACGGCGACTATTTAATTATAAGATTTTTTCTTTTCTTTCATAAGAACCTTCTCCTGACAATAACAAACACAATAAAAAGTGATATTCGTCCAGCCGTTCACGCGTGATGGCGTAACCAAGGGAAATAGGGATTCATTTTAATCCCTACTAATATTATAAATGCGAAAGTAACTCTGTCTGTCTGACTGTCTGTTACGCTTTCCTGCTTAAACCTCTCAACCGATTTTGATGAAATTTGGTATAGGTATACGTTGAATTTCAAGAACGGACATAGGCTACATTTTATTAGAAAATAAGGGGGGAATGGGGGTAATACCACCTTTGAAAGTTTATATGGAAAAATGTTTATTTTTGAAGTTAGAGATATGAAATTTGGCACAAATATAGCTCGAAACTTGGATTAAAATAAAGACTACTTTTTGTTTCGAATATTAGGGGAAAAAGGGGTAAAACCGACCATTATTACATTACACCGAAAGGATGTAGTCCACGCGAACAAAGTCGCGGGCACAGCTAGTTTTTTAGATAAATTCAAAATCTGTCAACATGTATTTTGAAGTTGAAAGAATTTTCTTACCAAAATTTTCACAGGCAAATAATATTAAACTCTTTCTTTGCAAATGCATAAAAAAGAAAACATCCTTGATACTAATTTTACAAAGATTGAGAAGCTCGCATCAAAAATTCAATATGTCTGACCCGGCAGCTGTTCCACAATCAACTGATTGGACACTCATAACGGCAACGCAAAAACGTCATCAAAAAACCTTCCTAGACATTCCCATCCTATTCCCCTCGCGAATACAGACACGTTGTCTAGTCCCAGCTGAGCGGTATCCCTAAGTGCATACCAGTGTACATATAGTAGCGAACTAGCACAATAGGTTAGCGTTATTTTTGTTCGGCGTCTGCGGTTCTCCCGACCACGCTACACGCTCGTAATGTCTGTATTAGCACACTGCATCCGGGACAGCAGTAAGGTCACGGCCGATACGCTGGAAATATTAGCTTTCCTCTATAGGAATTAGGTATGTTTATTAAAACTAGCTTTGGTTTGGCGATCGTGTGCAGTTTTTTCATAAAGTACCTACCTACCACTACTACTTACCTGTCACTCAGGAATAATGCAGCACTAATAATACGATGTTGGTTAAATAATAAAAAAAAATAGTCCAGTAGATTTTGAATTGGTTTCAGCTTTTCATTATTAAGAATAGTAAAAATTTTGAGAAAATAATTGAACGGTCGACAGCGCATCACAGTAAATACTTTTATACTTACAACATAAATAATACAACAACGTGCTTTTCGACATTAGTGCTTATATCAACGTCAGAAGAGAAGTACAATTTCTTAAAAAGCTAAATTAGTAGCTTTCTGTAACTTTAGCATATTACGTTGTTTATAATGACTAGGCGAAGTATAAAATGAGTATTATGGTATGGAACAAAGTCGCTTTTTCTGCATGCAACGATTTTGAAGCAGTTTTATTTATTATATAGTGTGATTCAAGAGGAAGGTCTTTACTTGCAATATAGAATAGAAAAGCTAACATTTCTAAGTATTCACATTGCATCCGTGCAAAGCTAGGGCGGGTCGATATTTCATAAATTGCGTAAACTTTGATGATAAATAATAATGAAAATAAATAAATAACTGAATGTTAAGTAGCAGTAGTGTAAGTACACTATACAATACCATTGGTGTTTAAACATTAGCCCTTCAAAACCAAATGATTCATTGGTATGTCAAGAAACAATTGATTTTTATTAGAGTTTTGAATTCCAAGACTAGAGCGTTTAAACAAATTCACAATATTAAGGTGTACTGGTAAATCTCGATTGTATTTATCGTACACGTGTAGGATAAATAAGTAGAGTACGTAGTAAGTATAACGAGTCCCGAATACCAATTTGGTTCCAAATGACGAATGCTTTAAACATTATAAATCAGTATATTGAAGGTAAACAACATTTTGTTTAATTGCGCGTGAATTTTGGTTAATTTTAGATTGGGTGGTATATAGATATATAATAAAGCTCGTTTTGAAAAAAATATCGAGATAGTGTGTAGATATATATTTTTGCATAATTTTAAGTAGATTAAATACAAAACTCAAAGTGATCGCACTTGTATATAAGTAAAATACTAACGGTTGTACGCAACTTTGCCCGCGAGGTTCCGGGAAAACGATTAATATTATATATTAATGAGGTACTTATTTCGCCCTTCTACCTATCGAATTTCGTCCAACTCTATTTAATAAGTTTTTTATACATATATTAATTACAATTGACCTCATCTCACCTAATAATGAGGTCCTAGCTTAAGGGCGACAAGTACAGGATAATAATTCTATTACTGGACTTGTCGCCCTTACCTTGAAGGCTGACCCCTGCTACTAATGTAACACCCCCCAAAAGCTCTGGAAGCCTTACTCACACGCAGGATCACAACAACACAGAAGTGATTGTTATTTGGCTACGATCATCTGTAAGGTGCAGGTATTTCACCAGTCGGGCTGTTCCAGTTCGAGCGATTAATCGCTATGCCCTACCTCTCTTAAACTTCTTTCTCTTTCCCTTCTCTTAGTTTTAAGAGTAACACATATACAGCTAGACATACCTTACAAACTTTTGTGTTTACAGTCTTAGTAAAATCTGAACTGAGGAATGTTTTAATCAAGAAGAAATCTGTTAATTGTTCCTGTTAATATGACAATGGCGTCTGACGGAACAGCAAGCTCAGGTAATACTATCATAACTTCAATACTTTCTTTTGTAACTATGTGATAAAACGCAAATATGCTCTGTAACTAGCTTTGTGGTTGTGAAATGGAATGCATGACCCTTATTGTTGCGTGGTGTCGTAAAACGAGCCCGAAGTAATAAGAAAGGATCTTGATTTTGTGGTGCCTACTAGATCTAGAGTGCTTGACGTAGGTGATCGAATACCTTATTGGCTTCACTATTATTGTCGCATAGAGCAAATAGGACGCTAGTAATATCTGTGGTAGTATTACATTCGGTCGGGGAGTAATTTTGAAAAGATCTCGTGAATAAGCATAAATGAATATTTTACAGAGATACATCCTATGCAAGATTCTCGTATAGGTACTCTTGACAAAAATTACATCAGTTAGATCTTCATTCTAGGATTCGATAAATGAATACTAATGAAAGTTACGTACATTTTTAATTTTTTGGAAAAAATGGATAGGGTTCCACTAGATAGATAGATAGATACACTTTATTGCACAGAAAAGTTTACAGTCATAATCAAGTACAATTTAGCGGTTTTGCTAGAAAGCAATCTCTTCCAGACAACCTTTAGGTAGAGGATATAGTATTTTAGATTTAGTATTTTATTTAAGTTGATATGTGTCAGCTATCTAAAAAGGACAATTTTAATGATAAAACATCATTTCATTTCAGTTTCCTTTTCAGAGCATTGTTTTCTTCATATTTGTAACTAAAAATTTGAGATCTGTGTGTATTAGTTACTTATTGGTTTTCTATTTGATTTATTAACATGAACTTAAAATGAGTTGAACAAAATTCAAATGCTTTTCAAATTCAGATCTTCTTACCAATTTTTTTTCCTAACTGACTATAGATGATGGCCGCAGATGGCCTTTTCATCTTCACCGTGCTTGCGGGGGAGCGGAAGGCTCTCACCCCTAAACTCATTGAATCCAATACTGTACACTCCAATATTTAGGTCAGTTACACAACACTTGTCCAATTTTTTACTTCTCTGCCGGACACACGACTGTCGATAACAACTGTGTCTATAATCTGGTTATTTCAATAAAAAATGTAATACAAAATGGTTTCCCAGTGGACTGTTGTCGATATTGGATTGTTGGGCGCTTGTCGCTGCGGTTTGTGGTTTAAAATTTGAACTGCATTGTTTTGTAAAATTATTTTACCTTCTAGTAATGGAGACTAATCCCTACAAAATATTGTTTTTTTAAAAGACAGCTGACCCAATACTGCTCTATTTTAACGACGACTATTTAATTCGAGTTGGTTTTCAACAACGACGACAGCAGTATTCTAAAAATTTCCAATTTTATTTTTTTTATTTCATAAGAACTTCCTGACAATATAATAAATTTGGTCCAGCCATTCACGAGTGATGGCGTGACTAAAGGAAATAGGGATTCATTTTTATATAAAGATATATTTACGAAACTGGTTTATCGTAATCATCGATATTTAGCTTGAAGCTAGATAAATAGGTTACGTTAAAAATAAGACACTTTTATAAATTAAATTATTAAAAACTTGGCCGAGTCTATGTTAAGGCAATAGTAAGCAAAATTTCAGTTGACTGAGCAGCGAATCTAGACATTCCATTCCAAAAATAAAGAAAGATAATGTAACTGAAAATGGACGCAGCTTTACCTTTAAAATAGAGGTACATAAGTTTATATAAATACCAAAATGCGTCAGTTCTTAAGTTTTTGTATTCCTATCATAATAACCAATTCTTAAATAGGTATGCTTGGTTAGTCAGAAGATTAATTCAAAAGATAACTGCATTCGAACAATAAAAATATCAGTTTTGATTATTTTCATTACATACATCATTATAATAAAGTTTTCGCTACTATAATAGGAATCATAATTTATATAAATGATCTTCCTCACTTTGCCAAAAGTCTATGTGAGATTGTGTTGTTTGCAGATGATACATCTCTGATTTTCAAAGTTGACAGGCATAAGCAATCCTATGACGATGTAAATAATACGCTCTCACAAGTTTTGCATTGGTTTACTACAAATAACCTCGTCCTCAATGCAAAAAAGACTAAATGCATTAAATTTACAATGCCAAATGTAAGGCAAATAAAAACTGATATAGTTATGAATAATGAACAAATCGAAGTCATAAATACAACAACTTTTTTAGGAATCACTATAGATTCGAGGCTACAATGGGGTCCTCATATATGTGCTCTGGCAGGAAGACTTAGTTCTGCCGCATATGCAGTTAGAAAAATTAGGCATCTTACTGATGTTGAAACGGCGAGACTAGTTTATTTCAGCTATTTTCATAGTTTAATGTCATACGGTCTATTGCTGTGGGGCTCAGCTTCTGACATACAAACTATATTTGTATTACAGAAGAGAGCTATTCGATCTATTTACGGCCTTAGATCGCGTGATTCACTTAAAGAATTATTTAAAGAAATTAATATTTTAACTGTAGCCTCCCAATTCATCTTTGATTGCATCATGTATGTACGTAAAAATCTTCATTTGTTCTATAAGAAATCCGACACACATAATTTTAACACAAGAAATAAACATAAGCTCGCTATTTCAAACCATAGGCTTCGTAAAACCAGTAGAACATTCGTGGGATTAAGTATAAAAATATTCAACAAGTTACCGCAATGTATTGTTGATTTACCTATGCATAGATTTAAGATCCATATTAAATCATGTTTAATGCGAAAAGGATACTATAAACTTGATGAATATTTAAACGATAAACATATATGGACATGATTGTCTGTTCGCTCGCACACCATAGTTTTTAAGTTCTTTAGCTCTAAACATTGTAAAGATTAGGATAACTACTGAGTTTCTTGCCGGATTCTTCTCGGTAGGATTAGGTTCCGAACCGGCTATAGCTTCAATTTTGGTTTGTATTCATTCTGACGATGCATAAGTGTTACTTGTAACCTACATGAATAAATGAATTGACTTTGACTTTGACTTTGACTTTGACATATCTGATAATACAGTCGTCTTATGTGATTATATTACATTATTCTTAAAGTTTTGTGAAATAGAAAAAAAAATCGGTAAATGGTGAAAAAACTTACTCATGCATTAATTGTGCAAACCCCTTTGAATACGGTCAGTCATAGAGACAAGTAATATTTCATGCCAGCCACTGACGGTATTGAATTGACCTCGTATTACGAATTGGACTCTGAACAAGTTGTCACGCGAGTGTTTTGATTGCCTCGCTATTTGAGTAGCCATGGCGTGATAGATTAATTTGGTTAGCTAATAACTTTTATGGAGACAGAGTAACTTCCAATGCGATAAAGTGACCAGAGGACAATTAAACTAAACATAAACTTACCTAAAACTATGCCGTTGCACACGTTGAAAATTGATATTCGAGGATCTTCGCAAAACCAGTAGAACCTTCGTTGTATGAAGTATAAAAATATTCAACAAGTTACCGCAATGACTTATTCATGTATTTAAGGTCTATTTATATTATGTTAGATGAAAAAAGGGTTCCGACATTCGCCATTTGGCTACGAAACCCTAAAAATAAATTATTTTACTTTGACTTTGATAAATATAACTACTACCTAAACTGTAAATATATGAGTTTCCATTCTGAGCGCGTCCATTAGTACCGACCAACTCACTGTGAAAAGTACCATGCAAGAGACAGGTTGTATTTAAGATACTATTATAAGCTGCAACCCCCACTAAGCTGACGCCTACCCTACCGAGCCTCTAAATATCGAGTGCGGCCGACAGCAAGTCATTTGCTTGTCGGCCCTCGCCGTTGTCACAACTCCGTATAGTTTATGTCGATCATGCGAGCCATTTACTTTGCTTAGAGTACATAAGGTGTTTACATAAGTTATCAGAATAGTGGTCGTTTCGTTTAATTAAGTTATTTCGGTTTCCTTAATGTGTAATGTGTAAAATCGTTGCTTAAAATCTTTTCATTAAAATTGTTGATTTATACTCTGCACCTTATACTATTTTAAACATTGATTGCACCACATACATTTTCTTGATAATTAATGAATTGGAAAGTGAGTTTTTTTTTACAACATATTTGAGTTAGTAACGTTCTCAGTAACAAAACCAATTCAGTCAAAGAAACATTTAATGATATCGGATAAAAATAAGTTCGAAACGAGAACTCGTAAATATACTTGGGTCAGTTCAAGCAGTTACTTTGATTGTGGGCAACTATCTGCACACCCCATTTAAAACTTCAAGGGAACTTTTAAAACTTTAAACCCGAGTAGGATTGTAAAGTTTAAACTACCAGCAAGACATTTTATGGTGGATATTAAATAAAATGCTCAGTAATGGTTATTACCAAACAGTTGTAAATTTGTTAGTCTGATTTTATTTTTAATGCTCATTTTTCTGTTGGAGCAGGAATGATTTGACTACTTAAGTATTATACTTTTTAAAGGTCAGACAATAATTTGAAAACAGTTTTGGCTTCAGTACTTTGTCACAATAAACAACTGGGCAAGTGAGTCCGCCATGAACGTCAAGTCATCCTTACTATACAAATAGCCAAAATAAATAGTGGTTTAAGTGCGACACTTGGCAAATGCAGCTTGGTGATATGATACAGTGCTTGGTATTGGGTTGTCAGATTGAACATTATAAATGCAAGTATTCCAGTTTCTATAGAAAACACACATTGTACCACACGCCGACAATCTATTGGTGAGTAGATTTATTTGTATGGGTAACATGGGTATTGCGGCGAAGCGGGGTGAAATAAGTTAACCGCCCATAGCTAGCACTAAATGAAGTTGTACCTACAAATTCTCTTCACTTCTTTAGCTTTTAATTAAGATTCCAATTACTAGTTTTGATTTAGTTGCAAAAACTTAACTTAAACTATACTGACGGTTTTCTCATTTTTTTAAAAGTAACAACAGTGAAACTTTCGATATAATTATGATATTCAGTTCGTACAATTGAGATTACTATTGCCACTTACTATACGCTTAAGAATCATGGTTCATGATTCATGGTTCCGATTTGGATTTTGACTACTATGCTGATGGTTGTATACCTGCAACAAAAAATATATATTGGACGTTCACTTTTTAAACTACCTGTAAGCTATACCTGAGCTCTTTTAAACAATAGATAGATAACATATATTTTTATATTTCTATAACTACCCATTTATAGAAAGCACTAGAGAAAATACTGTCATAAATATATATATAATAACTTCAAAACACCAAATAACAGTTATTTGTCTCGGGTCGTTAATAAGTTCGTCTATTAAATACTTTATTCGTCGAAATGGAAAACTAACTGACTAAAATTATAATCATTCATCTGGCAAATGTTACTTACCTGTTTACCTGAGGAATGAAAAATTGGCCCCTAAACCAATATTTAAGATTAATTGATTGCTTTATACTCATATAATGTATTGGCCCTACTTATTGGCAAAAATCTGTTTTCGTAGACGCCATCAACAGGTAATTATGATGGAGTGGGTGTACTTACCTACATTTCTAAAAAGTCTGTTATATAGAGCTATATTTTGCGGCACCAAAGTGTTTTAGTGATCAATTGCCGGTTTCGACACAAATACTTTTCATTCTAAAGCGGTAGCTCTAGGTAAGTTAGTAAGAATTAAAATAACTTTAATTCCAAACTTTGAAATTGTTTTCATTTATTTTCTTCCAATTTGCCACAAGCAATTTTATTTAAATTGGTTATTAAGTTAGTCAATCGAATACTTTGGTAATTTGTATTCATAGACAAAGGTATAATGTTTAAGTATCTTAATATTTTCGTTCTAAATAATATTTACTTGTGAGAATCAATTGGACTCTAAATTCAAAGTTTCTACAAGTTTTTAAATTATATTTGACATCACGGTGACTTTGTGAACTTAAATCTGAATTCCAATTTCGTTATGAAACTGCTTCGGGTTTTCTTTCTTTTGACTTTACGTACTTCGATATTCCACACATCGGAATTTCGAACATTCGGTTTACTATACTTTGATTTTTCATATTTGAGTGTCCATGGTGAAGTCTAAATATACCGTACTCACCTATGTCTCGAAAATATATAACAGCTTTTTTCAAGTAGAGGATATGTGTTTTTGTATTGCAAAATTTGGTAGAACTTTTTAATTTCATTTTATGTACTTTTCCTATCCTTGAATAAACTCCTTTCCCCAGTTGCGAGATAACAAACAGCTTTTGTCAAGTAAAAATGAAAATGCAGTAAGCGACTGGCATACCGAGCTATTAGGGGCCCCGTAGCATCTATACAACGATTAATGACTTTGCTCCGTGTGATAGGTGCTGAGACCTTCAAGATAAATGGCCACAGTTTCTTGCTCGCCGAGAAAATATCAAGTGAAAACAGCTTTGTTGCTAAATAAATACATTGAAAGTAATTTAGGTTGGAGCGAACGCAACCAGACGCTGTATTGGAAAACTAGCGGCCGCCCGCGACTTCGTCCGCGTGGATTTCGGTTTCCATACAAACTTTCACCCCCCTTTTCTACCCCGCACGCAACGGAAGCCCTCAAGGATGAATAATTTTCCCCGTTTTTTTCACATTTTCCATTATTTCTTCGCTCCTAATAGTTGCAGCGTGATGTTATATAGCCTAAAGCCTTCCTCGATAAATGGTCTATTCAAAACAAAAATATTTTTTCAATTCGAACCAGTCGTTCCTGAGATTAGCGCGTTCAAACAAACAAACAAACAAACTCTTCAGCTTTATAATATTAGTATAGATAATTTGTTAGGGCTTTATTCTGAAAGTGAAGTTTAAAAGTTTTAGATCACTTAAATCGTTTGTTCGAGGTCTGCCTACTTTCAGGACTGCTGTAACAATTTCACTAAAATATTAATGCTAACGAGCTTTTCACGTTGCGTTTGTTTAACAAATCTATCATCACAAGTAAGAAATATTTCGTTTTGATGTACCTACCGTTTGCAAATTTCTATGTAACCTAGATTTTTCATATCTAAAAACTAATTATCTAAAAAGGAAAGAAATGGAAGAACCTTCTCTCGGCAGCAAAACATGATCATTATTCGCGAGTTACGGAAATGAAAATTATTTGCTAAAATTAATTGGAATAGTACATACGACGCCCAGATTGTCATATGGCGTAAGTACTAGATTACAATCTCGCATCTTGGGTTCGACTCATGGGTTGACAAAAGTTTGTTACGGATTTTCAAACCATAAATTGGTAGACTATATGATCTGAATACAAATCCGTATTTGGAAAAGGTGGTAATTTGATTTAGCCAACATCCATCATTATAGAGATGCCTTGATTTAAATGATGGAGGCTTTTGGTTTGATTAATGGAATATTAGGATCCTGATACTTTCTTTTACCTAAGTTATAATCAAATGTCATAAAATAATTTTAAGAAATTTAAATGTCAGTTATTTTTAGTTACAATCCGTTTTACGACTTGTTCTCGGAAGGGCGACAAGTCTAGTAACAGTTTTACTAGGCTATACTTTTCGCCCTTAAGCTAGGAACTCATTACCACTTAACATCAGGTGGGATGAGGTCAATTTTGGAGTGCGAGTTATAAAAAAAAAAGGAAGATAAAGCCCAAAAAATAAGTTGCTAATTAAAGTAAATTTAACAAAACTTTGCAGTCTTTAAGTGGGTCATAGAATGATGAGCGACACAAAAAGAGGCTCGAAAAGTAACTGAAGAGCCGCATTGGGAGCGTGCCTCTAATTAGCAAGCCATTGAAACTGCTTGTATAAAGGCAGGCGAAGCTTGTCATCCCATCGCAATAGCGGCGTCTTTTGACAAGAACATCCGAGCTGGAAGAACTAATCCAACATATCATTTGGGGATGAATTAGGTTAAATCAATATATAGGTTTCATCCAATAGATAAATAAATGTCTAAAGATAAATGCCTGCATGTAGAAAAGACATTCGAGGGAACGCCAAAATCGTGTTGGCGAGGCAATCTGGCTAATTTGTAGTTCCTTTTGGTACCGAAAAACGCGCAACTCTCAATAATATTTCGGTTCCGTGTTAAAATTGCAGTATCTGATCAGTCTTCGCCAAAGTAAAGGTCAAAAGAAAATGGTTACGAGCGAAGGTGTAGAGATGAGGATTAAAGCGAAGATGACTAAAATCAATTTGATGATCAGATAAAAATAAAAAAAATCCTTTGTAAGTAGTACGTGTACTATGTATGATATTAACTAGCGCGTCTATCCAGTACACCCAAACCCAAGCCAATTTAGAAAAGTTCGTTTCCCATATTAACCCAACTGAGAATCTCGGAAGCTTTTGCGTTTTGGGTGAAACTTTTGCCATAAGCCTCTGTCATCAATATTGGTTAGAGCAGAGTTGAGTTACGCTCTGTACAAAATTGAAAATTTCAAAAACCCCCGACATAAAAAAGTGTGAAAAAAAGCCCTTTTATATGATAGCTATATTGTGGGAATAGTGACAAAAAAATTAAGGAAAACCGTCATTTTCTGGCGGTGGCCATCTTGGATTTGAAATTTGTCATAATAAATATATTCTGCTAGTTAAGCCCTTTTATATCATACCCATATTGTGGGAGTTGTGTTAAAACATGCAATGCAATCCATAATTTTGTGACAGCGGCCATCTTGGATCGATTTTATCAAAAATAACTAAGAACACTCTCGACTTATTCATCATTCATTTTTGAAACAAAAAAATCAAAATCAAATCGGTTAATTTCTTCGGGAGCTGCGATGCCATAGACAGATACACACACCGATACGTCAAACTTAAAACACCCCGTCGTTTTTGCTTCGGGGGTTAAAAACCTACTATACAGTTCGCGTCGGTTAGTTATACGGAAAGTCTGCGACAGACAAGTCTTCATTATAAATGCTATTTTTGCAATATTAGGATCTTAATCTTATATTTCAATTATGACCATGATATCATGCGGTTTAAGATGTGACTTCAATTTTGGCAAAGTATGTGCCATACGACTGTGGTATCACGTCTATGTTGACTTATAGTAGAACTAACGGTCTCATACCAGTCAAATCTTCGGCACCTTTAATTCAATTTTTACTTTGTGTTTAAAGTTAAAGTATGAAACATATTTTATCTTTTTTAACGGCATCATCTGAAGCTAAACCGAGACGTGATGTACTAATAATTAAGACCATTGTCGATTGGAACTCTATCTTATCTTCGCTTTGGTCGACACCGGGCCAAGGGTAGTAGAACTAGATGGATAAGATAGCTAAGTAACTTAGACTCAGCTTTGTGGAGCCACGTTTCCTAGTACGTACTCCCTGAATGCGGTTTTGATTCGATTAGCTTTCTCGTTGGCAACTTTAGTTTGAGGCAAAGAGAATTTTATATGTTCTACAGGGAGAATGTGTAGTGGTATGGAATCATCGATACAGGTAGATTCTTGGTTGTGTATGTACTGTATTGTCTCCCAAGAGAAAACAAAAATCTATTTAATAGTTATTTATTAACTATAGTAGTTAAAATTGAATAGCTCAATTTATTTAAACTATCTGTAATAAATGTAATTTTCACACTATAGCGTTTATCTCCTTAACAGTCAATCATAGTTTACTTAATTTCTAGTCATTGACCGTTTACCTACATGCGAAATTTTGATTGGGATATTGTATAAAATGTACGCTATCTAGGTAGCTAGATAATCATAAAATGATTAGGTAAAAAATCAAAATCTATACTACGTAAGTCCCCATTCCTTCATAAATTACTCTTACTTTAACTTAAATTAGTTTCAATAAAGCATGATATGTAGGTTGTTAAAAATGTTGCAATCGAAGCGTGCTGGTCTATCTTGTACTTTTTCTAAAAGATACGTTTTTTAATTAAATATTTGTTAAGTAATAAAATAAGTGCAAAGTTTCCATATAAATATAATGATATATAATAATAGTTGTTATCTTATTTTGAAATAAATATCAGTGGTGGCGATATTAAAAAGTAACGCAAGGAACGATCTTGGAAACTAGTGCCCACTCACCTGAAACTATTTTAATAAATAAATGCGCCAGACAATCACACCAATCACCTGGTCCCAAACTAAGGATTACCCTTGTACTATGAGCACCAGACAACGGATACTAACTGGGGGCGTCATCCAAGCACACCCAGACCCAAGTCAATTTAGAAAAGTTAGTTTTCCAAATTGACCCGACCGGGAATCGAACCCGGGACCTTTCGCGCTTTGGTCGCCTAACTTAGCCACTACGCCACCGAGGTCGTCGAACGTACTTCAAATCACATTATAATGCACATTTATGTAGCCTAATTTGAATAAAATGCTCGGTTAATACTTAGAGGCTAGTTGTGCTTCGCGGCCAAGGTTCGTTGCAACATGGGTGATAAATTGGACGCGCCTGCAAGCGACAAACGATCTCTTGAACTAGTTCCTTCTGTTCTGAAGCTGTTGATACCGCACCGGCTAACAACTAAGTTGGTGGAGCGGGCAATTCAGTGTTCCGTTTTCAAGCAAGTGGGGTGGAACATAAAATCAAACGTTCCCCTTGTAAGGTGTAAGATAATGATCTAGAACAAAACGATTAAAAATGCTTCCGATCAATCAACCTAAGTGACCTACTTTTCAGATTAGTATGATTAATAAAACAAAGCGAGAAATATGTTTGACATGCTACTTATAATTTAGTAATTAAAATAAATTTAATTATTAACTCCAAAGCAAGTGTAATATCGCTTGTCAATTTGAGTCTATCGATTGCTCGCTAATAGTGCTCGTAACATGGGTGATAAATTGGAAGGTGCCCGCAAGCTTTTAACGATCTTCTGAACTAATTCTATTTGTCAGCAGTCCGAGTTGATTCCGAATGAATTAAAAAAAACATGTTACATGTTCAATTTAAAGATGTTGTTCCATGTAGTTTAAATCATAAATATCTTTGTGGTTGTTTCAGCTGATTGCAGGTATTCTACAATAATTTTACGATCTTAAATAATTTCTTATGTAAGACAGTTACACTTTACACTACCGATGGAGCATCTACCGAAACTGAATTAATGATGGCTGAATTAATATTATTACAAAATAATTCTTATAACAGAGGATAAACCGATTAAAAAAATCAACAGAAAAGTGCAAACCTTGCAAAAATAGTAAGTTTGCTGTAATTTTATATTTGCCTTAACTGCAATGGAGGCTGTTGTTGTTAAATGTACCTTCTTATCGTAAATCATAGTATTTACCATAATCATCCTGTTAGTTTAATGTAAAATAAAATTTGAATTATTTCTTTTATTCCTCACTCAATTCAAATGAAATCAATTCGAATTGATGACCAATTGTTTACACGTTAGCATGTCAATTCGAGCCAAACAGTCACTCGCTAGTTAGACACTAACTACCAAGCACTCGCACTCGGCGCAACACGGCTGATAAATTGAACGGCGCCCGCAAGCGACAAACGATCTCGTGAACTAGTTCCACCATTCTGGAACTGTTGATACGCCGTTCAGTTTTGCGGCAAACCGACTTGATAATGAATTGGGGAGCGCACGGTCAGATTTATGTTTCATTTGCAGTTTAAGGTTAACCGTTTGATGCGGTTTGGATTCACTTTGTAATCGTTTTAGCTAACTGTCCGTTGAAATTCTTTGGCCAAAAAGAGACTTTGTCATCTTAGGATTACTTGTTGTGCTATGCATGGCAAAATTAAGATTGATTTAAATACCTACCTGTACGTAAGTTTTTGTTAGAACAGTTGATTTATTATGTACTTGACAAGTACCTCGTGCTTATTGATTTAAAAATAAAACTATTCTGTTTACTAAGTATATTCTGGCTGGAGCTACGGGTTAATTGGAAAACATGATACCCAGGTTATATGCTGAAGAAAAAGTTTCAAGTAATAAAATGTTAACACTAAAGGTGAGACCTTGAGTGTACCAGTGTAGTGTCTATTAACTAATAGTTAATAGATAACGTGATTTGCACTGAAATTGAAACATGATTATCTGACTAAAACAGCCTCTTTATCTTTTACTGATAATAGGTAAATAAACATATTACACTTGAATAATACAGACTCCCACGAAAATTATACAACACGTGCACATCATAACATAAATTGTTATCAAACTCCGAAAACGGGTAGAAATTGGGTCGTGTCATATCTCAAGTGCCCTAACCCCAGGAATCGAACCCAACATCTTGGCAAGCATTCAACTAGTGTTGCCTACCGACTGTCGACTATTGCAGTGTACTGAAAGTCTACGTCATATTAATAGGATAGGCACTAAGTATCTACTGCGAGATATATTTTTGGGTTTAAATTTCTAACGGTTGTTAAAATATCGATATGAATTTAAACGTATATCGATACTTTTGTATTATTTTATCGATATTTTTTTCGTTGATATCGACTAAAATGACAAAAATATATACCGTCCCCTTTACTATTAGTTGTATTTGCCGGTTTGTAAGGACAACACTCTCGAAACTCGATGAATTGTAGGTATAGCATAGTAATACCAACATTGTTGCTACGAGAAGTTTTCAAGGTACACTATCGATAGTCGTGCTATCGATAGCTGAGCATCTCTATATTAAGCAGCTGCAGTAAATTGGCTCGTAAATTCTCCCGGTACCTACGGCCTCATAAAAATTAACCAGTGTCGGAAGTCATCGTCGTCGCGGCTGGAACAGGCTACCGAATAGCAAAAAAGGAAACATATGCTGTGTTACCGAATGTCTTAAGAAGTCATATTAAATAAATATTTGATATGCTCCAAACCCGAATTGTAATGTTTAAAAAACTATTTAATTAGGTTGCAATTTTGCCTTGGACACCCCTCCACGTGAATTCCAATAAGCTTTTAAGATTTTCGCGTTCCATTTGACACATTCAAAATAAGTTACCGGGTCAAAATGCGACACCATTTTTTTGTAGTTAATACGAACTACTTACTACCCGACGATTCATCTGTACTTCTGGGCTTGCTTGAAGATTAGCAAGTGCCCCGAACAGACGAAGACCAGTCAGCTCGTCACCACGGTTGGTGCAACCTAACCAAAACGTCAGGCAGTAAGTAGTTCGTATTTACTAAAAAAAGGTGTCGCGTTTTAACCCTTTAACTTATGCATTTTAAATGTCCGTTCAAAAACAATGAGTAAACAGCGAAACCCGCAGAAACGTCGCCAGTTCCGTTGCACGTTGCGATATCAAAAGCACCGTTGGCTAATCTCGCAGACTCGCATCGCTTTGTCCGCAACTGTTTACGCTACGTTCTATTTTAGTTGTCCATCATCTGGGCATTGTTAGCCGTGTTTACTCCGCGGTGCGAGACCGATCGGGTACTCTGCGGTTCCAGACCGCCTTTTGTGGTGAACAGAGGGCTTAAAACCGCTCAGTGGCGATTTTTACGCTTAGTTCTGGCTCGCGTTCTGGATTTGTGGCGTGTGACGTCACTGCTGTAGTGATTCAAGATCTAGGCGTTACGTGGCTCTGTTAATAGCTGGTAGCGGATGGAAAACGTAGTTTTTGTTGGGCCTGCGGGCGCAGTTTGGCATGCTTCTTTTATTTTATGCGAGTTCATAGTTTAAGAGGCAGTTAAATAAGCGTTGTGCGTCTTAAGATAAGGTGTATAGACAATGGCTGGTAGAAGACGGATGTGGGTTGTTCAGGAACTGGAATGGCCTCCACAGACGTTCAGTATAGAAAGAAAAAAACCTCCTACGTTTCGGCGGTTAAACATAAAACAAAGAACAATCATACTCGAAGGCTTTATTGTTTTCTTTGGACATTGAAGGTTCCTAGATAAGGCTTTTGTGTGGCAATAACAAATGATCGCTTCGATATAATATTGTTGTCTAGCTTATACTAGTAAGCGTAAGTCGACTAAAACTTATTCTTTAAACGTATTAGCAAAAGCCTAACGAAGCAACCGCAAGTTTTTGTCAACGCAGATGACTCTCTGTTAGGATAATCTTGAATGAACAGGACTAAGTTTATTAATGTTTCAGATTTCTTTTTAACTTTTATAAATGTAGAATGTGGTTTCAATTATCAGTTACCTATTTCAATACAATTCTGAATATGGTAGCAGCTGGAATGGCGAAGGTACCGTAAGACAAAATGACATGTTTTTTAAAACAGGTTTACACGTACGTATCATATCATAAATGTACATAAACAAGAATAAATTAGAGTATAATTTCAGCATTATAAGTGATTTAACTTTTAAAATTTTAAAAGAATATAAGATAATGAAGCCATAAATAAAAACAACACGATAAACATATAATAAACATAAATTGAAGACATGACACTAGTTATATCTAAAATTCGTATTCTTTAACTACATTTTCGATGTACCTATTACGTTATGAACTGATAATGTAAAATTTTTAACGGTGTTTAGGAAAATAGAACTAAAAATTATTGCTGTTCAAAGTTCAATATTTAGCTTTGAGCAGCAAAAAATCAAATGTCAAAGTTAATCCTCACTTCCCAGATTATCGTAAGTCTTTGATTGAAGGATTTCACGGTAAGTCGTCTTAGGTTTTATCGAAAGCTGTTGCTCTTTGAATCTTATTAATATTGATGACCTGTCTTGCTGTCTATACTTCAGAACTTCCACAGAAATTTCTACCCTCGTAAAATGTTGGAAGAATTACAGTTCCGTCAAAAATAAGGCCTCATTTTTCTGCGACCTGTCATTTACTTTTATTTTAGCGGTTTGTGCCCTGTAATCACAGTTTGAAAATGATGCCAAAGTTAAACTACGCACGTTGCCATTTTTTTTATTGCTACAGAATTTGGATAACTTTTCACGATGATCTCCGTGCTTTGAAAGACACGTTTATCTGTATGTGTCGGCTGATATTTGGGACCTAAATAAGTGGTACATGGTGTTGTTGTTTTCGGCAATGTGGCTCTTAATCATATTGGGGTAAGAGCTTTCTGCGCTTCCCCGAAAGTTCGGTAAAGATTATTTGGTTTTGCAGCCACTGTCGATAGTGAGGAAAAAAAGAAAATGTGGGTACCTAATCAAAAGTTTCACTACTATAATCTCGACAACAAATTATAAAAATACCCTTGCAATCTCTATTCTCGTCGGTTTTGGTTACTTTTTAGGACATAAAATCCGACAAATAACATTCTGTGTTACTAGTCGGATCATTTTTTTTAAGATTCGGTTCCCAATTGAAAGCTTTAAACTAGATTCGTATTAATTTTGACGATGTGACATGTTACCTACTACTTGTAACCTATACAAAGAAATTAATTATTATGATTGTAAGTAATGCAAAACGTTTATTTATAAACATTTAAAATAATTTAACGGGTCAAAACGCTTCGTAACGGTTACGGTTCGTATTAACTACTAAATAAAAATGGTGTCGCGTTTTGACCCGTTAAATTATTTTAAATGTTTAAAATGGAACGCGAAAGTCTTAAAATTTACGTTTATTTATGTTAGTTAATTAGTTTTAATTAACTTCGTTAATTTATACGAAGTTTTGAAAAACAGATTAATTGTCTTATTAGTTTCTATTTTAGTAATTCCACTCGAGAAATTAATCAGCACCATTCACGATGTACAGTGCATAATTTTTGGAATAAGTATCTTACACGTCGATTGTAATAGTACAGATTTTATATATATCTGTTTTCAAAATTGACGCTTATTTTGAACTGCACAGGATGGAAATTCCGTAAACACGAGTGGTAATATTGCATTCCAACGTGCGTTCTTACGTGGAGCTAATACAAATCTCACTCATGTCTTTGACTTTGAACTTTACTCCCACAAGCATACGGTCCTAATTGAGCGCCTTCACATCTTGGTCATGTTAGATTATTGTATCAATGGAGTGTTTGCGCAAGGAAAGACTGAAATAGAAGTGTGGGAAACTAAAATATGTTTATTAATGGCCCGAAGCGTCCAACTAATTTTGAAAATGTTCCGTGTATAAATTAAGGAATAATTTATTATTGCAGGAAAATAGTATGAAGAAGGAATACAGAAAACTATTTCACTCTACATCTACAAGAGTAATCACTACGTTAGTTTGTATGGTTTTGTTATTTGAAAAGTTTTGATTTTCGTATTGTTGATCTTTGATATTTAAAGAAAAAAAAATCATATATATAATGGACAATTCTTACAAAGTCAAAGACATAGATGATCGAAATGAGGCAATGGCTAAAGTAAGCGCCAATAATATGAAAGATATACTTTATATATAGATACTTCCGTCGTCTCATAGTACAACGGAAATGTTTGAAACCAGTTGATTGATGCGATCGGCTGGCGCGTTTACTCATTTTATATTTTATTTCATATTAACAAGCACTATTCATTATTTATTATGAAGTTTTTTGGCTTGTAAAGGACAATAGTGAGGAAGCGATATTATATCATCGAAGACTTTTTTGGGACTTTGCATAAGCTTGATACAAGAGCAGCATCAAATGCAAGAGGAGAATGCTAAGAAGGTTAGAAAACAATTATTATGAAGAAACTTGTGGACAGCGGAGAACACAGTGCTAAATCATATGCAATCCTATCTGCGAGCATCTTTCTCGTTTTGGTTCATATGTTAGACCTTGTAATGGTATCGCTCTCTTGCAGAGAATCGTGAACATTTTTGGTATTTCAAAATACATTACTACTAATTGAATTTACTTTGTTTTTAACTTGAAAAAACGGAAGTAGTTTTGAATTTGTTTTTTGAATCCGCGGTGTTCGATTTCGACATCTCAAACTATTTAATGCCTTAAAGATGTCTTTCTTTTACATTCGCCTTATTGATTTCTGAAATGTTTTTAAGAATGCAAATAAATAGTTTCGGATCGTTTTTAAACGTGTATTCATAAGTAAAATTGTGACGTCACAGATTGATAAAAACTCTATGACGATATCGTGTTTTGATGTAGGTATATTTAAAAGTATCTCAGCTTGTTGCTCTAGTTGACTAGCCAGTAAACATCTCAATTAAAAAAATATACTCGTATTATTTCTCTGACAATATCCCAGTCCCAATCTCACCGAGGTGAAGCAAGGTCGTTGTGCGCAGACGCTTTTAAAAAAATCAATTGTTATGATGTTTAATTTATCGATTGCACATCTTGCCGGAGCTGCTGAGCCGCCATGAATCATGGTTACGGCCGTTACTGTAAACATTGAAGGTGTAAGTAACTGATTTCGTCTGGCATCCAATGAATCGATTCTGAATCTTTCATTCCTAACGACAAAGGATCTTTTAAAATAATTTAACGTTAAATTTAATTTAGTAGTTAATAGGAACTACTTACTGCCCGACGTTTAACTACTAAATAAAAATGGTGTCGCGTTTTGACCCGTTTAATTATTTTAAATGTTCAAAATGGAACGCGAAAGTCTTATAATTTATATGACAAAGGATCTGTTTTTGCCTACATTTACAATCGATTTGAGCTAATAAATAAGAAATTATACTTTTGGACAAAAATTGGTATAACAGACAAATTATAGTACAATAGAGTCAGTCTAAGCTTGAAAATTGTTTAAGGATTATGTCGAGAATATACGACAGACAGGTGACGCAATAATTATACTTATGAAAAATATAATAAGATATATTAACAACATTCTGGGGTAGATAAATAAGACTGGAATAAGTATATTTTATAATTTTTGTTAAAAGTGAAAACTAGGAAATACTTATTTTATTTCACCTAACTAATAAGTTCTTGACAAAATTAATAAAGTGAGCAGTTTCGATCTGGTTGAATTGTCGCTGAACGAGTAATCCTATCACCAAAAATAATAGCGCTTATTTAATAATTTCTTTTCAAATAAAAGCACAACAAATATCTTAGCCAGAAGGGGCGTCTTCTGGCTAAATTAACATCCGTATTCACACTTAACCTGATTCTGCCTCTAAAATCGTGTTAAATGTTGACAGATCTGGGTCGACGTGAACCCGCATCCCCCAAGACTGCACGTAAAACGATAGGAGCATGTCACGTGTTTGTCAGTTGAATAGGTTAATGTTGGAACAGCACTATGCTAGATTACATCACAATGTTGTATAGGTGTATATTTAATATGTTGTACATCTCTACTTGAGCTGAACAGGCCATGCTACTTGAAGATGTTATCAATTTTGTGTCATGTAAGTACACAAACAAAATAGAAAAAAAAATGCCCCGACAATTTGAAATTAGCGTGTCTTGAATTAGAAATTTGCCATAACGCCTGTTATTACTCAAGCCCTTTTGTAGTGTCAAAGTTTGTAATCTGGCTTTTTGTGGTGGCGGCCATCTTGGACCGATTTATATAAAATACTGCTAAGAATACTCCCGACTCATTACCTACCATGTGCACACGTGTTATGTTTTCAGGCTAATTGTTAAACTTCAGGTTATAATTAAAGCGATCAGTAACGAGGTAATGTTCTATAATAAACGTGCAAAACCTCAAACAACGGACAAACGAATTATACCAACACTAGCGGTCCCGGCGAACTTCGTTTCGCCTTAGAGAATTTTTCCCGCTTTTCTGTTGATTTTTTTCAAATTCTACCAAGGATTCCTAATTTTGTAGCCTATGTCAAATTGGAAGAATGTAGCATTCTATTGGTGAAAGATTTTTTTAAATCGGCCCAGTACTTTTTGAGCCTATCCATTACAAACATACAAAAATACAAATCTTTCCTCTTTATAATATTAGTATAGATATATATTTTTATACATGACCACTTCTAGCTATATCTAATATAGCGACCCGCCCCGGCTTCGCACGGGTGCAATAGGTACTAAAATATGTACGTATTATACATATAAATATTGCAATTTATTTTATTACATTGACTCCTCCCTTACCCCAGTGACGCTTGGAGCCTACATCGCATGCTGGCTAGCTGAGCGCGGTGAGCGGCAACCAGGCGACTTTTTTCTAATACTTGCATTATTAAACTCATGATATCTTTCGAATTAAATGTCCGAATTGAATAATTCAAAAAGTTATATAAAGGTATTGAAGCTATCTTGAATATAAAGTAATTTATTTTGATAAGGATTAATACCAAGGTACAAATAAAGAGCCTTTAAAAGAGGCGGCATATTAATAATTTTTTTAGATTAAAAAACCGCTTATTGTGACATAACTATAATATTTAGTCATATGCTATCCCGACACTTTTTGTAGATAATGATGAGTTCTGCAAAGTCGTAGTGCATGACTTTGTTCTATCATCAATAGTTTTCGCAGATGTAAGGAATTTTTCAGGTCACCTTTAATTACATTATTGAAGTTTTAGTAAGGATCCCTAATTTTTTTGAAAATATAATATAGCCTATGTCACCCGTAGATAGTGTAGCTTCCCACTGGTGAAAGAATTTTTCAAATCTGCTAAGTAGTTTCGGAGCCTATTCAATTCATACAAACAAACAAACAAAAAATCAAACCTTTCCTCTTTATAATATTAGTATAGATTACGTAACTGTGTGAATATTCCAATCAAATACTCCAACAACATTAATGTTCTAGAACAATTTTCAGTATGAAATAATTTTGTCACTAATAGTATTGGTACGTCATATTAGTGTGGACACATTTACGATCCAATCGGTCTTAATTTTTAAAATTTATCTTTAAAAAAAAAGTATGAAGAGGTAAGGCGGTGCACAAATTTGTAAAACATAAATTTTGTGAAACAGGTGTAAATTTTATCAAAAAAATCCCATGCACCTACTGTTTCTTTTATGCATACTGTTTATATGAAAAAAGTACGTATTTTATTGACTACCACAGACTTAGGATAATAAAAGTAACTAGGACAATAAAAGCCGTAAAATATTATGTTGAAGAGCCTTTGTAAAGCTTGAACGCAGGTTTAATTTTGGCAAAGTACCTGTGCTCACGTTTAATCAAAGCTAATTTGTTCTTTGTGTTCATTTTTATTTCATTTCTTTACAACGAAAGCACTTTATAAAATTAAGTCAAACCTCTAGTACCTAACCTAGTTTTATTCTTAGTAAAAAAATAATAATTACAAAATGATTTCATGTCAAAACTCATATCCGGAGCAGGCTCCAGAGATGTCTGTCCGTTACTCATGAATGTACATTAGTCTACGTTTTTAAGTGTCGTATATGTAATAATTACATTCTATATGACCGAGTTATTATCCCTATTCAGTATAAAAATAAAAAAAAATATGTATTGGACAACATCACATACCTACATTGCTCTGATTCTGCGGTAAGTAGCTTAAGCACTTGTGTTACAGAAGGTACCAGAAATCAGTAACAACGACGGTACCACAACACCCAGACCCGAGACAGTATGGAAAAGTTCGTTTCTCATATTGACCCGACCGGGGATCGAACCCGGGACCTCAGAGACGGCGCGACGCCAAAGTCCGGCCCGCTGGCCTCTCAGCTACGGAGGTCTTCGTATAATAATCATTAAACGTATACATCGCCCACGTAACGCGTACCTATACGCACACAGTAACTCGTAAACATTGGAAATCAATCAAGCTATGAAGGAGTAAGCCATCCACAACATAGCCAGTTAAGAGCAGCCGTCATCTATTGGAGCGGCAGCGACCCATGAAATGTTTGCAGAGGTAATGTGCTGACAGACTCAGATCAAATATACGAGTATTAGATACTAACTGATGCAAACGACTTTGGAGCAGTATTTTGCAATTAAAAGTAGCATATATGCTATTCTTGTATCTTATCTGTGCAGCTACTAAATTTCATTCTAATCATTAAGTATTTTTGCGCTATAGTATCAAACATATATCTATACATGCAGACATCCTTAGATCCATAATAGTAAAATAATGCAATTGATACTCCACGAAACATAGTTTGAAAACGGTTTTTATCAAGAAAAATATAGATTTATTTACTTGATAAAGTGGAAAAATACTCACTCTTTGTGTCACTTAAGATATTTTTTGTAGAAGTTTTGCAATAAGTAAACAAAAACTAATGGTAAGCTGATATCGACAGTTTATAGTAGACTCTAACACAACACAATTTGTAAAACGTACGTTTTAGCTGTATTTTAGGATGACAATTTGTGTGCTTAGTACACAAACGGCTGGTCCGTAATTTAAAAATCGCATGTTCCTATGCTCTTAAATACATTTATGCCCGGTTCCAATATTTTCCCATACGTAATGTGTCAAAAATTACTATCCGTTTTGCTACGAGTCGTTAATTCTAATTTCAAATTTACTTTCCATTTCAGCTGTCATCAGTCGTCAGTTGTTTTAGCTTACGCCGCGTATAATTTATTACTATCCGTGGCTAGAACGGATCGTTTTTCAAATATTGAAACTGGGCATTAGTCAGCAATTACCTGCATGCATCAAAACCGTCGCGGTATTTAAAAAAGAAATACAAGCTACCTTTTAATAATAACACTGCTTAAAAAGGCCTCTTAATTTCGCATTTTGACATTTCATCCAGAAAATGAACGTTAACTGTCGATTATCATCAGTTTCCTCTCCTCCTCAACAGTACTTTAACTTTCAGTTTTCTGTCAATTGCTTCCGTACCATCATAGCAAAGGCATACATTTTCTGTTTGGACCCTACGCTGCATTTAGGGGTACGTGGTCGTCGGTATTCTAGAACTTTTCTGCCACATAGATCTGGAAGCCAGCCCATTGTCAATCGATTTTTAAGTTCTATGAACAACGTCAATGTTTTTCTCTCTGCCTTAATATCCCCATTTCCCAGTCTATAATCATAGCAAACATCAAGTTTATATCCCTACTTAGCACAAATCCCTACTAATATTATAAATGCGAAAGTAACTCTGTCTGTCTGTCTGTCTGTGTGTCTGTTACGCTTTCCTGCTTACACCTCTCAACCGATTTTGATGAAATTTGGTATAGGTATACGTTGAATCTCAAGAACGGACATAGCCTACTTTTTATTAGAAAATAAGGGGGGAGGGGGTAATACCACCTTTGAAAGTTTATATGGAAAAGTGTTTATTTTTGAAGTTAGAGATATGAAATTTGGCACAAATATAGTTCGAAACTTGGATTAAAATATAGACTACTTTTTGTTTCGAATATTAGGGGATAAAGGGGTAAAACCGACCATAAAAGGATGTAGTCCACGCGAACGAAGTCGCGGGCACAGCTAGTTAAGAATATGCAAGAAAAGGTTTTTCGCAATAATTTCTAGTTGATTTTTATTATCCATTAAGTGTTCTAAAACCTTTATGCGAATCCAATGTAGCTGTCGAGAATATGTCACTAATAAAATTGTTTTGATTGATGTAACAGCTAATTACCACGTTAATCTACTCCTTTATATAAGTATTAGCGCCGCACATTCAGTTGTAAGTCAGGTGACTGTAATTCATGACTTTTTACATGACTAAAAAATCATTTAACTACATGCTTGCAACATTAAATATCAGCATTTTAGTCAACAAATGACTATGAAGCAGCAACTGATCAAGTGTCTACGATTAAAATGAGCCGCATTTCATTATAACAATGATTTCATTACAATAAAATAATATTACCTATGCGTCTTCTTTATTGTTTTTTTTTTAATTTGTATTTTAATTGTAAATGCCCGGGAAAGCGCTGAATTACTATTGAAAATCTGTGTCTTCCTTAAGGATGCCTACACTGAGCTTAAATTCACGTTTTGCTACAGAAAACAACAATCATTTTGTTTTATATTTGTTTACAATGTGACTACTAGTGCGGAATACACATAGATATTCATATTATGAGAACGTCCTTGTTGGCATCTCAAAAAAGCCGTAGCGGAATATACCCGGCCGTATCAGCGGGAATCTTATATCTATCATCCTGTTCGCAAAATACTCGTACCGCGTAACGGCAGTTAAGGTCGAAGCATTTTGCACACTCTGCTTCGCAACATGGAAAAAGTTGTGAGTGCTATCAGTATTGTTATAGCTACCTTGAAAGAATTATTTCAGTGACTCGGTATAGCTTTACAAATATCTTAAGGAGAAACCACTGGGATCCAATACCTCTTATCGGGAGTCATAACAATACAAGTTTTGGTATTAAGTCAAAAGCCAATGGCTGTATGTTATTTAATTGGTACCAATTAAAAAATCTATTTCAGAACTTGTTGCACCTAAATTACCAAAAAGTTATTATTATTCAATTTGTTAATGGCAATATGCATGATATTTTTTCTTTATTTTGATGAGACCAAATATGTCGAATGCCAACATGTGTTAAAAAAATAATTGTTTTGGAAATTCCAAACTTCTTAAAATGGGGTAGTAACACCTATTGTCTAGATGTTTGAATGTTTTTATAATGATATTTTAGATATTTAAAATTTGTTTGTATCTGTAAGTTGTCTCAAATTAGATTTCAGTTTCTTCATCTGTAAGTGTACAATACCGTCAAAATGTTCGACACATAATAAATCTAATAACTTTAGCTCTTAAAGTAGTTACTATAAAATGAATGGTAGATTAGTTCATATGACAGAAGCCATTTGTTTAATTCATTATGTGATTTAGAAACATCTACCGGAATGGCGGTGACTTGGTGGTCCGAACTATGCGTCGCGTAATCTCTGAGGTCCCGGGTTTAATTCCCGGTCCGATCAATATGAACAGCAATTGTTTCTATATTAAGTGGCTAAAGCTAAGTATGTGAATTGGTAAAAACCATGTATGAAATGTTCTCCTATTTTGTTTATTTATTATACAGATCATTAACAGAAAATGGTTTTACACGCTAAAATATATAAAAAATAATATAATTTAAATGAACTAAGATATTTATTTATTTATAATAATCTCATCGTTGATAGCGTTTCCAACAATTAGCATTTATCCCGCCACTGATCTGATGGGATCAACTCAATACTCCCTTTTCCGCTGCGTATTAACGTCTTCATAGATTAGATTAGTATCGGCTGGATTCTTTCATTAAGTCTTTGATCGCTATCAGAATGAATAGAACGTGATTCTTGTTTGATTACGAGTCAGAGGGGAGATTTTTTCGCTCACCGTAATGTTCCGTTATAAATAGACTGATCCGAGATGAAGATAAATAAATATCTGCTTCTTTGTTAAACGGTGTTCGCTAAAAAGATGTGTCGAAATATTTGATATGTGCCGCAACTAAATCCATATTTTTGGTATATGTGTGTATTGCTGTGAGATGGTTGTAATATAATTACAAATACATTAGTAAAGACTATGTTTGCATAAGGAATAAAATTGCGTTTAGAATTAAAGACACGCAATCCATTTTTAAGCATTTACAATTTATAATTTTAAAATAATTGACGGGTGAAAACGCGATAACGCTGTATCTTAATTTGCGATGAATTATGTATATATATATATATATATATATATTTACGCTTGTGTACTATCTATGATTAAGCTACTTAAGCTTGACGTGACTCTGTAATCGCATAAGGAAAAAAATGTTTTAACTTACATGATTTCAAATATAAAGCGTAATAGAAGTACGTAACGCATTCAATATTTTTTATTCACAATATTTATCTGTTGGTTGGTTTATGTGCGGTAATTTTCCAAAATAATTCACTCGTATAGTTAAAATACATTTTAACCTTGTATCATATACAATTTATACTGTGATTATTATAGTCACTGTGAAAGCGTTTACTATCTGGCCTGACTTCATAGGTACCTATGTATTAGTTTAATCACAGATGAAAACTTAAAAAGCTTTAGATGTCACAGATCGAAATCGTATATACTTATACTTAGAAATTAGTCGCGTTTAGATATTTCACGAGGCGGCCGATGGCACAAAGCGGACGTAAAAACGAAAATAACAATTCAGGCAATTACTTAGAGCGAGCAAATTGCTCGCAATCTTGTTTGCGTTCACGGCGCGAGTGTAAAAGTTTATGGTAATTAAGTTTCGGTCGCTTTTGGCAGCGAACGCGCCCTGCAGCTTGGGTTACATTTTAACATACGCGGGTAACCAGCTTCGTATGTCAAATGTTTTATGAAATGAGACTCCAATGGAAGAGCAAGTTGAAGTGTGAGTGGTAACTCGAAACGCTGTGAAGTACACTCTTAATTATAATTACGAACTAAGCGAAATGGGATTGTGATGCAGATTCTTTATTTTCACTAACGGTCCGCCCCCGCTACTCATGATCACGATCCTGGTATTTTTTTTACAAACCTTGTTCCGACAAGTTACGACCAAATCAAAAACAGTTATCCTGTTTGGTCTAGTACCTATTTATGAAATTATGCGTGTACCTACATCATAAGTTTTTTTTTATATTGCACTTCAAGATTGACCTCATCCCACCTGATGTTAAGTGGTAATGAGGTCCTAGCTTAAGGGCGATATGTACAGCATAATACATCTGTTACTGGACTTGTCGCCCTTACCTTGAAGGCTACCCCTGCTACTAATGTAGCACCCCCCAGGAGCTCTGGAAACCTTACTCACACGCAGGAACACAACAACACAGAAGTGATTGTTATTTGGCTGCGGTCTTCTGTAAGGTGGAGGTATTTCACCAGTCGGGCTGCTCCAGTTCGAGCGATAAATCGCTATGCCCTACCTCTCTTAGAAAGTCTTTTGTTACCCGCGCTTAATTCAAACGCACGTGCTTTGAAACTGTACTTTATCTACAAGTCGATTATCGCTACCTTGACGAACACAGTCTTGCACTAGTACGGAAGGTAAAGAATTGTGTTTCTGTACCTACCTACATCATGTTTCGATAAAATGTAAGGCTATAAATTGGTATTGAGTTAAATTAGATGTTTCTAACTCTAAACTCAAGTTTGTTAAACTTTAAGTAATTTTACCATTTTTCGATATGTACAAGTTCACTGTACTTTCACTGGGCTTTTGGGGGTGCGCAGATAGCTCCCACCTCTATGTATTTAAGTAACAACTGGAAGACGCCCCCTAACGGCGCTTGAACCTAGGCTCGGGCTGCTACTGGGAATTTGTAACCTAAAGTTATAGAAGGTAAAGAGAGCGATCCGGCATGTGCCGGTAACGCAAAAAGGGAACCCTACTGCTAAGGGAGGACATGGCACACGCTCTCGGGCGGGAATAGTGGATGGCGTGTAGTGTTAGCTAAGAATAAGGAATATAATATATCTATGAGTGTTAGATTGTGACGCGAGTTGTTCGGCCGTTGTCATGGCGACAGTGATGGCGTCGTCAGTCTAAGACTGCGTGCCTGCTATGGCCATTATGAGACTTCCGATTTCTATAACGTTGTCACTGGCCGATGAGAAGGTGGGTGGGGTTTTTAGTTAGGGTAGTCCTCGCTCCTAAGAGCGGGGGAGTCCCACACACGTCGCGCACGTCGCTGTCTTTTCCAGGGCAGTATGGTTTGTAAAGTATTTCCCCACCTCAAAAAAAATAATAATAAAGGAGTGCATGCCTAGGCCGACGCTTCTTACGGGTGACTACGAAAGGGAAGTAAGGCTTTTCTTATGCAGTTATATAAACTCTGCGTAAGCGCAGCCGCGGCGCGTACGACATGCAAAAGTTAACCAAAAACCTACACAACCCAAATGACAACCGCTATAGTGTGTTCTTCTTTGTGAACTTATCTGTTCTAACTTTATCTGGTCTGAGGTGCTGATTGCATTTGAATGCAACGCGCGAATACCCTTTGCCGTGAACAGTACTGTCGATCACGCATGACAGTTCTGGAGCGAGTCGTGCTACCCGTTGCAGCTCACGACATTTCAATGCCAGTTGGGATTAATCGAAGACAAATCAAAAATTTTGTGGCCATCAAAATGGCGGGATCAAACTTGCAATCCAGATAATTATTATAATTATATTTACTACCCAATTTCTACTACTTGTTACCTTCGATGATATAATTGCTACCATGATATTTGTGAAGTTATAAGCAAAATTATCCGGTCTCGCCATCTTGATATCAAAATAGCGGGGCCAAACTAAGCTATTGTTATAAGTATAGTACATTTGACTTTAATATTAACTACCACTTTCCTTTTTCCACATAGTCATACTTGAAAGTTACTGTCGCAATCTTTTTGAAGTTATGGAATATAAATTGTAATCTCGCCATTTTGACGACATGATTTTATTAAAAAAACAATAAGTATTTTTTTAATAATATAATTATTCATATATAATATAAAGTAGTTATTAAATTTACTAAATCCTAATTCCCCATAATAAAATACGTTTCAAAATTTTCACTACCTCTATAAAAGTTAGTTTGTGAAACGGAAAACTAGTTCAGGCGTTCCTAGTGAATTTTATGGAAACCATATCGACTTCGTGCTGCAGTGTAGCAATTAGACCGACAGCTCCCCTATGATGTTCAACTGCATACGAGCTGTTGCATTAAGAATTTAGGCGCCTGCAGCGGATGGCCAGTTTTTGGCATCGGTTGCATCTGTTCAGATATGAATGGTTTCAAACGAGCTGGTGTAAATATTTAATAGAAACATAAAAATTCAATCTTGTCTTACAGGTGCTCGTAGCGTTAATGCTACAACCGTTCGCTTTTAAAGTTAAGCTACGAGTAACTAGAGAGTAGAGAGCTTAAGACCGCAGTTAAATAACAATCACTTCGGTGTTATTGTGTATCTGCGTGTGAGTAAGGTTTCCAGAGATCCTGTGGGGTGCTACATTAGTAGCAGGGGCGCTTGGCCCTTCAAGGTATGGGCGACAAGTCCAATAACAGTTTTATTATGCTCTACTTGTCACCCATAAGCTAGGACCTGATTACCACTTAACATCAGGTGGAATGAGGTCAATCTTGAAGTGTAAAATAAAAAAAGAGCATACGAGCTACGACCTGTCCAATTATATTGGTGAACATTCAGATCAAATTAGTGAAATTTACCACTGTATCCGTACTTCAGCAGGCACGTTTGGCGGCATGAGAGCATCTGATAAAAAAATAATCACTTAGCATTTATATACCCCTCCACCAATCTGCACTATTGTAACTATTGTAATAGAATATGGCCTTTTCAAACTTATAGTTGAGATGAGGGCTCTGTTTAAAAGTGGGATGTAAATGACTGAGCAATGTATCACCTACAGCTTATATAGTTAGCTCGTTTATATGTATCCGAAATATGTTTTCTTTTATTATTAGCTACTGCTGCTCAATTTAGGGATGATTTTATAACCGTCAGACAAAAATTAACAAGCCAGTAAATCGTAAACCGTTCGACTTAAAAACATCATTCAGTAGTTTTGTTAGTAAATATTATGGTAACCGATAGTTAAAGCCGTAATGAAGGTACTTTCTTCGACTGTTATTTCGTATCTGTCAATTTTGAAATCGGGCCTTGCTCAAAGTAATGTTAGTATTTCCTAAAGTGACTACACCTTTTAACACGTTATGTACCTAATCATGGATATTGAAGTTATGAATAATTTACAGAAATATGTTATGGGCATATTATGTCATATGTCAAGCCTAAAACAATGCCTATTCAATTAATTTCAATGAATTACGAACATTTGGTATGGCTCTGACGTAAACAAATGGTTAATTGATAACAATCTTGAAAGTTTTTTTTCATTCACTCAATTTTTTTTCGTAAGAAGGCATTTATTATTAAGAAACCAATTTCATTAGTAAGATTAATTTCTCACTTGTGACAGAACAGTCATTTGTTACTTGGTAGAACTCTAAGTACCTATTTTAATACTATTTATTTTGTTTCTGGAAACCAAAACCTAGTGAATATTTATGTACAAATGTAATTATTATATGTAGGTATAAAAAATTTTTGGTAGTATGAGAACGATATTTAGGTGTACGGCAATTTATATATTTCGTTAGGCGATTAAAGCGATAACATTTTTGGTCTTAATTTCAATAACATACTATATAAAACTATTAAACATAATATACATATAGTTCTAAACTAACAAAGACAAGAAGCTAAAGTAACTTCTCTAGTAGCCATATTGTACTTTGTCCTATGTCTTTCTAGCTTATATTACACACTATTTGTGTACCAGTTTCTGATTGAAATAGTTTCCTGTCCAGTAGTGAAGTAATGAATAAATCTATTTGTACAATCCTTTTTGGTATGACATGACAATTTTTAAATTCTTGTTCTAGGTCATAATAGTTTCCTTTAAATGTCAATAGATGTTGTGACATAGCGCTCCTTGGAATTTGTAAATCGCGGTGACGAGATTTTTCCACGGCCATATATAAGACCCTAAGCATTTCGTTCAGCCATCTGCGGCCATCATCTATAGTCAGTTAGGAAAAAAAGTTCATTAAAACCAATTCACCTCAAGAAAAAGTTATTTCATTTAAGTAGGATTAGAGTTTAAAGTGAGTGAAGTGCAGGGAAGTCCCTGAGGAGTAGTAGGGCGGCCAGTAGGTAACTACTATTTAATTTCAATCAGTTGCTGCACACTTCAGTAACTTTAAAGTCACAAGTATCTAAATCTCCGCGTAACTCAATCAGACAGAGAGTTACCTGATACGGTAACTTAATATGACAAGGTGCTGAGGTGTGAACTAGCTAAAACTACTGCGTGTACCTAAGCAATAACTTAATAGCTACGGTAATTTAAATATAATAACTGGTGCGAACCTTTCCTAATCTTAAATAATAGAGTTTTTGGAATATGGCTCGAGTGATCAACAATCTGTGCAACGAAAAAAAAACAAATAGATTAGTTAAAGCATGGAATAAAAAAAATTTTATACTTTTGCAGAATCGATCCACAAAATGTTGAGCTTATCTGCAAAATCCTAATTGTTTAATATAAACAACGATTGTTGTTACATCATGCATTTATTAGGTTATGCCTATCATTTAGCTTAGCTTGATAATATACATTTTATTAAAATTCACGATATTTTTGTGTCTAAACTAAAAACTTACTTCGTTAATGTTACATAATAAAATTAACAAAGTCCTTTTAGTTTCAATAGATAAGATCTAATATGTCTCAGAGGAAGTCGAAATGTGTAATAACGTAAAACAAGATCTTTAATACCCGAGACTGGGTCGAATTCGGCCTCGTATCTATAAGGCCCCGGGTTCGATTCCCGTTCGGGAAAGTATTAAAAACGAACTTTTCTATGTTGTCTCGAGTCAGAATGTTATTACCATAATATACCTTCGTTATATATATAGTTACTTACTACAGAATTAGATAAATTTATCTGATGTTATATCTTCCATCGGTCATATAATATGTGATAATACGATCTATCTTCTTTTAGCTAGTACTCGTAAAATACTCTGGTACATCGAGGCGTGACCAACCCCCGTCATTTGAAAAAATATGCCTTGTCCGCCCTTTTCTGGTATCGCCCTATCTCAAGACACGCTCCTTGAATATTGTATCTATCTCAGATATTTATGTTATTCTGTTCTCCTCCTTATCGCTTTTTATCTATTTTGTATTTTTTTACAATGTATTTTTAGCAATGTTATTGAGGTATCCTATCATTGTTGTTAGGGAGAACATTCATTCAAGGCTCGAGTTAGCCGATTATAACCTAAGACTACTTAATTCCATATAGAACAGAAAACCTCTTATTATTCAAAAAAGTCCGGTAGTAAATCTGGTTTAAATTATACCTACCTAAACAAACAAAAATACTGCCATTACTGTTAAATTTCAAACACACAGTGTACTGTTCAAAAATGGTCGGTTAATAGGACAAATAAAGCTAATAAAGGCTTGTGTTTGCAATTACTTAACCCATTTTATAGACATGACAATGGGTCACAAAAAACCGTCAATAAAATTCCAGAGAACAATCGTTTAACTGTATCACACGTTTAAATCACCCCCTCGTTTCTAACAAATCCCACCGCTCCAATGAGTCAATTAAATTAGAATTATTCGTAAGGTCGTTTCACAAATTGAGACGATCGATGAAATCCCCCAAGAAATAGCTTAATTATATTTACCATCGATCATGGACTGTCGGAACGAGTGAGCCGACATCTTATCGTCACACGAAATCAAACTATCTTGACTTTGATTAATTCGTTAATCGTTGTAATAGGGTCTCGTCACGGCAAGTTCGAGATCTGCCAAGGTTAGGTAATGAAGTTCCGAACGTGCTTGAGTGAATCGAGAATTAGATATCTCTTAAATTAACGTCTGAGCTTCTCACTTTGAATTTCAAATCCGATTTGTAGTCGAACACGTCAGCCTTTACTCTTTGGCATTTGTACTGCTATATATTGTAAGAGCAGGTAAGAGGATTAATATCGAATTGCAAGCCGTAGCCAAGAGGCGAGCGGGCCAGACTTTGGCATCGCGCCATCTCTGAGGTCCCGGGTTCGATCCGGTGTCGCGTCCATATAGGAAACGAACTTTTCTGTATTGTCTTGGGTCTGAATGTTGTGGTACCGTCGTTGTTTCTGATTTCTGTAGCACAAGTGCTTAAGCTCCACAAGCTACCACAGAATCAGAGTCCAATGTTGTTGTCCAATTTATTTACCTAGTAACTAACTTAATGATGTACTAGTTAAGTACGGTATGCCAAAATGATTCTATGTACGTAAATGTAGCTTACGTCATGATGTAACTGAATTCATCTTGAAACAAAATCTCGAAAAATCGGTAGGTACCTGAAAAAGAAATTTTTTTTTGAAAAATAGGAGTACTCAAAAAAAACTAAATGACTCTATGAATCGGGCTTGTAATAATTTATACTTAACATAGATTGGGTATCACGTATAATTTTTTTTTATCACATTTAGACAAGTCCTACAGTTAATTTCATTAGAAGTTTATTTTTTTACTTAATTTTTTATTTATTTTTGTTTTAAAATTAATAAATTAACCGTTTGTCTTGCTACTAGTCATAAGTTTAGCTTTTTTTTGTAAAAAAAACTACTGAGTTTTTACCGGTATCTTCTCAGTAGTCATAGGTTCCGAACCAGAGCTTCATTTGATTTATATAGATACTATTCATAAGTATTACTAATGTAATCTATAAGAATAAAAAGATTAAACTATTAGATTTAAGATTGAAGACCTCCAATAATGCAAAAGTCCGAGATTAGGCACATAAACTTAAATTTTTAAATGGGTCAAAAAAACATTTTAATGCCGACTAAATGCATCTTAGATAGACCGTATTTTTTTAGTGAACACAGATTATTTCACCATAAAGGGTGGAAACTATTTCAAACTAACCAATAAGAACGAACTCTAAAATACATCCATATTTCGCAGCGAGCACATTAACTGCCTACACGTAACCTCGGTAATTACGTATGTAGATAGGTGCCGACTACATTTATGTAAGCATAGTGAACTTTACACCTCACGATCATAGAAACGGTTAATTCAAGTTTATATAGAGATTTTCAATTAAGGCGTTTGGTGTAACTGCTGAGGTTCCAGAGTGGAAATCGTAAGAATGTTATAAATAAACAGAAAAAAAGAATCTCCCGCTGTAGTGTGGTAGCTAGCACGGCGTAAAGCACTTTTAAAAATATTCGTAAGGACGTTCGTTATTTTCTTTTTGATGATACCTGTACTGCACATGCAAGTAATGATGACAGCTGCTGACTTATTCATAGAACGTCTAAATTGGATTCGAATTCGAAAAATATGTTTTGTCTCATTCTTAACATAAACGATTGGACAGAAACAAAACAGTGACTTTTCGAACCGAGATCTTTTGACGACCTCGGTGGCGCAGTGGCTAAGGTAGGCGCCTAAAGCGCGTAAAGTCCCTGGTTCGATTCCCGGTCAGATCAATTCGGAAAACTAACTTTTCTAAATTCACTTGGGTCTGGGTGTGCTGGGATGACGCCCCCAGTTAGTATCCGTTGTCTGGTACTTATAGTACAAGGGAAAACCTTAGTTTAAGACCAGGTGATTGGTGTGATTGTCTGGCGCATTTATTTATTTTGTTTTCTGACGTTTATGAATTGGCCCTTAGGATGGCAGATCACAAAATATTTATCAGATATTTTAATATAAACTAACTACTCATCTAAATCCATGACTTTACTTAAATATGTCAGAAATTAGTTCACTTGTGTGTACTTAAATAAGTAAGCATATTTAAAATGTTCAGGTTCAAAGGCCTTTATTAACATGAAATCATCGTTACAATAAGTTGGTGAAAGTAAAAACCCAAACTATGTTCGTAAACTCCGAAACATACTTTGTTCACCCTGGGAATCGAACCCAGGACCCCAATATCATAACCTGATACTTAAACCACTAAACCATTAATGCTGGGTTCCAATATTTAAAAAACGATCCGTTCTTGTTACGGATAGTAAAAAATTATACGAGGCGTTAGCTAAAACGACAGACGGAGGACTAATGACAGCTGGGAAAGAAAATTTGTAATTATTATAAACGAATCGTAGAAAAACGTAATAATAGTCACTTTTGACACATTTCGTTTAATCGACCGATTGGATTGTTCTCAATTACCAGCCACCTTCGTACTGTTAACTTACAGTCTCTACACATTATTTTGAATCTTAAATGTAATGTCGTGTTAAATGTAATGTCGTGTGCCTCTTTAAAATTATAATTCATGTTTGCTTTCAAGTCCAGATATTCAAACTGTGTAATTTTTTAGAATGCACATCACTGCAGTGCATTTAAGAATCTGGCGAGCATAGCTTACAAAATCATCCGACGTGCTCGCTGTCCATGAATGAATGAACGGGAGAGCACTGAAGCGTGAGTTTTCGCGAAAAGATATCCCGTATACCTGGAGCACAGATCCATTATGACGGATTTGGGGAATAATTCGTGAAATGTAAAAATATTTCACTTGTAAAATTCTTTTAAAATGTTTTGCGAAACACGGTCGGTGGCGAAGTGTTCAGCTGACTTTGTTATGTAATAAAAAAAAATAGAGATAATCTGCTCCAGGTCCACATCACAGTACTCTAGTGTCATCTAAGCTTATTATTAGAGGTTAAGATACAAATATTTCTTTCTTTATCCAATCAGTAACTGTCATTTTTAATAATGTGTGGAGAACATATTAGATTATTTTGCTTTCAAACGTTTTTAGGTATTATTTCTGCTCAGTAGGTATCACACGAAAATAACTAAAAAATAATATTCCAGATTTTTTTATTCATGAGATTGATGTTTTATGAAAAAAAAACAAATGCCTATCTACCTCTGTCTAATATTACCTACGTGCCTAAATTTAAATTATTGGAAGTGTTATTATTGACTTGCAACTCTTTGATTCTATTAAGGTTTTCATCTACTATTGTTAAGTCACTACTTGATAAATATTTTAAACATGCTCGAGATAGTCCTGAAAATATTTCATCGCTCATTTCACAAAGTAGCGTACATACGCGTCCAGCTCACTTGTTTGTAATTATAAAACTATTTAAAATGAAAAAGTCGTCTCGTGTGAACCCTGCTCAAAGCCCGTGTTACTAATTAACTGTGAAAGTTTCCAGAGCCGAGAAAAGACTAAAGTAGCTTATTTTTCCCAGTTAACCATATGTTTGTTTCATTCTTTTGTCTTAAACGAACTGGGGCAGCCTTCAACTCCGACCTTATAATCTTTTTTGTATGTTGGTGGCAAGTAAGTAATGTTTGTCATTACGAAGCTGGATTTAAAAATATATACTGAAAAATAATTCTTTTTCAGAAATATCTTAAAGTGTCTTATTGTTTCATTCCAAATGGAATTCGGTTATGTAATTATTCCTGAAAGAAAAATTTATCGGATCGAATTGATTTTTCTTTTGTGTATGTAGGTATGCAAAGTGGAAAACTTAGGTTTTTTTAAAATTAGGTACGTCCTATCCCAAAAAAGTGTTATAATCATTAATTCAAAATGTTCATAATTGAGCACCGAACACCCGTTTTCTATCCTGAACTTGTATAAATTCACACCTCACATAACACTTGTAGAGCTAGATGTTTCCATTCAAAGAAAATAAAAAAAAGGCTTTCAAAATAAAAAATATAATAATATAAAGAATCTAAATCCATTTCTTCCAATTTTGCTTAAAACAAATGTGAACGTAGCCTCGTTTTCTGCCCTTCTTAGTAAAAATAAAAATTTGTTTCGTTTTTAAACGGTTTTTTAATAACCAAAAACAAAACGATTGGAGCGACTGAAGCAACTGATATAGATAATATTTTTCTTTCAAAGGTTTGGTCTCGGTCATCGATTTCAATTTGACTCGAGGCTCGGCATCTTTCAAAGTCCGGTGAACATCGAGTCCTCTCATTTATATCACCCATTTGTGGTCATTCATTATCCTTTTCCAATACCCTTGTCCTTGAATTGAACTTTATTTATTTCAAACTCTCGACCTTTAGAGTTATACGCAGATGTATTTTTTTTTCTATCAAATTTATTTGTACAGCTTCTTTGCATTTTGGCTTCTTAGAATAAAAAGTGGCAAGTGTGCTTTTTCAGACTCTATAATCTATATCTTTGTTTCTCATAGCGCCGATATATACCTACAATAAGTAAAAGTCATATACCTACATCATGGAACGTTGTGCTTTCAAGTCCAACATGGGAAAAGGGTTAATTTTTTAATATTTTATTTTATTTCTTTTAAACTTGTATGTACATCTATTAAAAATTAGCATTTATGATAGTAGTAAGATACTTATAAATGTTATGTTATGTTATATACGATGTAGTCCTGTATAACTGTAGTAACAGTAATATAAACATATAAAAGTAAAGTAATATTTGTTAATACTAAGTGACAATAAACACTTATGACGACTTTAATATCCGCTTCTAGAGTGTTCATTAGGCCTAGCATGCGCTATACGTCAAATTTATCGCATAAAACGACAAAAGTTTCGATACTGTTGATAGGCTGAAACACCGCACTCATATTTTCATTTTATGACTTTAATCGATTTCGACGTGCGTTAAGAGCGCGATAAAATTTATTCGCGTTGCGCATGCTAAGCCTGCATGACAGAACTATTAAAATTTTTAGGTCATTTAAAAATATTTTTTAACCTCGTTGTGTGTGCTAACAAAAAACAAATAAACGAATTAAAAAGTTACCAGAACTATCCTGCAAACGCCTGTTAAATAGAATAACTCATCAAAGTTGTAAACGTTACCCTAAACGTGAATTTTCCAAGTCGAAATAAATTTAAGAATTACCGTCGATTAAAAGAAAACGTTAACTATGTGTCTTTCTTTAAATGTTTTTAACAATTACAATTGTTTCAAAATTTGTTAAGAGTTCAACCATATTGGAAAACGTTTTTCGTAAGTAGATGCATATAGATTGATAATATATCTCGTACGAGTATCTCTAAATGTAATGAAAACTATTTTCGCAGTTAAACTTCATTTTAAAGTTTAATTACAGTATTTAAGCTCGCAAGCGTAATACCATAAAGATAATCAAATAAAAGCATCAATTTCCATTTTGACCAACATCAATTAAAAAAAAATCCAAATAGTATTCAAACCGTTTTCATTAAAAAGCCAGAAAGACAATGACATTTAATTTTACTCCTCCCAAAAATGCTATTAGACTCATCCCGTGCTTGTTCCATTTTTCTCGTAATTCATTTCATATTTTTGCCGCGAAGACAAAAGTGGCGTTACGGGGAAGTCTGCATAAAGACAGGCTAGTGGCCTGGATCGTGCCAAACTGGGGCGCCACTGGCGAAGCGCTGCATTTATTTTAATGGCATTTTGTCATTAATTGCAGATGATTATGTTAAGCTAGCGGCCGATTGCGACTTCGTACTCGTACTGACGCGTGGACTTGGTCTTTTCTAGCAATATATATAGATGGTCAGTTTTACCCCTATCTCCTCTAATATTGGAAACAAGAAGTTGTCTATATTTTATTCCAAGTTTCGAGCTTTGTGCTAAATTTCATATGTCAAGGGCGGTATTACCCCATTTCCCATTTACTTTCAAAACAAAAGTAGCCGTTTTAGAGATTTAACGTATACCTATACCATTTCATCAAAATCGTTTTTGTGGTTTATGCGTGAAAGCCAGGCAGATAAACGGACAGTTACTTTCGCTTTGATTAAAGTAAGGATAGTGGAAACTGATGCTTGCAATGCGAAAGCAACGGCGACGGCACGAAACGCAGACTGAGCTAAATACGCCGCGGTCTGGTATCGGGTGACCATTTTCATTTTAGTGGCATTTACAACGGAAATTTTCATGTTTCTTATGGGATTTGGATAGGTATGGATCTAAATAGTTGGTTCCGCCTTATCGCAGGATGTTTAAAGTTTAATAGGATATTGAACCTCTTTTAGGATGCATTGTTTATGTTATAAAAAAAGGGTTCCGAATGTTGTTGTCATGAATTTTCTTTGAAATAAACACAATTTGTAAATATTCAGTAAAATACGTATTTTATTATGTAAACATAAGATCAAACATTATAAACATTTGGATAGGTATGGATCTAAACTGTTGGTTCCGCCTTATCGCAGGAAATATATGAACTTGACTAATCACTACATAACCAAAATATAAACGGAGTGTTAAATGCTAACTTTTTTTAGTACATCGCACAGTGAACCTTATTTTTAATAAAGGTGTCTTTGTATAGTATGTATGAGAAAACAGTCCTAAGCTAGAAGCTGGGTACGCCTATGGATAGCGCCATGTAACTTTAGATTTTTAATATTTCGTAATCTATAGCGGCCATGGCGCCATCGGGAAGTGTAACAAATCTTAGAGTTTTAGAAGTCTCAGACAGTTGTTAATCACCAGGATATTTCACAGCTGCAACAATAATGATAATAATACAAATACCATAAAAAATAACACTTATATTACATCAAGCAATATATGAAACGAGCATGCAACCACAGATACAGTAATATCAAGCTTACTAGAGAGTTAACACCTAAATGTTCACGCTAGATTTAACTTCGTAACCATATTATTGTCTAATGCGAGGATCCCTTATTTACCGCAGAGTTGTCGGCTCCGGGCTATTTATGCGGCTAGTGTTGGACTTCCAAGAGTAAAGAATTTACTTTATTTTTAGTAAATACGTTAAACGTTTAAGACTGAGAGTTTTTTAATATTAGTAGTTTAATGTAACTTCAAAGGATATAACATATAAAAGGCATCAGGATCTTAAACGCCTGTGTATAAAAGTTTTATTATTTACATTAAATCAAGAAAACGTCCCAGACTATGAAGTAAACTGGCTAGTTTAGTAGATATTAATTAGGTTGTCAGGCGAGTTAACGCATCAGGATTTTAAACGATTTTCCTAGATAGGAGGAAAGGTTCCTTAAACATTAAATCAAGAAAACTGTCAACCGGCCTAGCTTGCGCAATACGTCAAATTTCTCGAATGAGACGACAAAAGTTTAGATGCTGTTGATTGGCATAATAGTGCACTGCACTCGTTATTCCGCCAATCAGCAACTGACGCACTGACTTCAATCTATTTTGACGTTTATTAAGAGCGCGATAAAAATTAATCGCGTGGCGCATGCTAGGTCTGCAATTAATATTTTATTAATTTGGTTAATGAAGAAGGATAATCAAACAGTTATTTGACAGCTATCAGACCTTCTTTAAACCACAATTAATTTAAAATTAATTGCACAAAACGACGATTATGGTTGCGTTTTAACCGATTTTAGCTTTAAATAGCTTTTAAAAAAATACATTTACTTACAATTTAATTCCAGATAGTCACATCACTACAGTTGCTCTTATCTAAAACCGCTGGAGCTCTGAAAAATCGCCGTTTTGTGCAATTTATACCCCTCCACTTTTCACCCGAGACCTAGTACCTGTTGACTCTTTAAATTGAAATATGAGATGCCGCTTCACAGGATTAGTAGCTGTCAGCGCAGTGAGCTCATTCAGCCGCGGTTGAATTATTGTTCTGCCGCAATAGTTTACCTTGCCTGTTGAGGGTTAGAAATTATAATATAAACTAGTAAGGTACAACCGCGGTACTTATGAACCAAAGGGTAGGTAGTGGTTCACGAATGAAAATTCAAAACTTCCTGGAGAGCCGTGCTGTAAGTTCGCCTTTTCGATGTTTTTTAAAACGTACAGTAAACGGCATATCATGAGCAGTTGCAGTTAGATTTTAATTCTTATGCTTGCGACATATTGGCTGTGTGCAAAGTGTACGTGCTTTCGGCCGTACCATAAAGTTTAAATATATCAACAAAACAACTAGTTAGGGCTCTTTTTCTGTAAAATGTTTATATTTCTTAGGATGTACAATAGAATTATGTTATTAAACAGGGATTGTGCCTCGGTAAAAAATAATGAATAAGCTTGTTAGATAAGTACATTATTAAAATACAATGAAGATTTATTTTTCAAGTTTCAACAAGTAAATTAAAATTGATGGTGATACAGTGCATCAAAGTTCAGTAGAAGGCCTGTGGAGGGATGTGTGTACGTCAGTATTAGTAAAACTTGTACGAAGACGTGACGTCACGCTAATTTTTACTATACCATGTATAGTAAAAATTAATCTTTGTACATTTTGGTTTACGAGCTCAAAGAAACGATATAGTGTTTTATATTTATGGATAATTTAACTGAATTTTGAGTCATTTAATTTATTCCACCGTCTTCATTTGTATAATTTTTGTTTTTAAATTACATAATTGAGCAGTTGAAACATAAGTAAGCTATTTCAACTTAAAGTATCAATTAAACCTCCTAACTAACGAGTCACACACTTTGCAAATTTAATACTAGTTTTTGCGTGTAATCATACTATGAGACACCGATCGATCAAAATGTTTAAATAAATAAAGACAATATTCCCTTTTGTAATAGTTTAGTATGTTAATACTGTTATCGATTGCTTCCAACGCCGATTAGAAGTTATTGTTACGTACTGAAATACGCCCGCTATGCAAATCACGTGTCGTTACTTTATATGAGTTGGCTCGTAGAGTTTACACTGTACCTAAACTAAACTGGGAATAAATCTGTAAACAGAACATTCCAGTTGCCTACTTTAATCCATTACGACTGTTTATCGAACCGTTCACAAAATCTCTTGTCAGGAATAATGTTTTTATTGGGTTTTAATTACCTTTTTTTTTCAAAATATACAAAAATGGGCGGAGTGCGCGTTTTAAACCACTGTATAATGATTTGATTCCCACTTTTAAAAAAAATATATAATAAAAACCTCAATATCATTTTTTAATTCCTCTCTGTAGTTATGCCACACGTATGGGGTTGTTGAAAAAAATGTTCTGAGTCTCGGTTCTAAGTACGCGGAACCCCCAAAATAGGCTTTGTCATACAGACGGACATACATAACGAATCGATAAAGTTTTCGTTTTTTCCATTTGGCTACGTAGCTCTAATAATTTGTATGGTTATTATTTGTGGCAGATTGAAAGTATACATGTAAATAAAATTTTGTCGTGCATCGATTTGCCTTTTTATTTGATTAACTAATTATAAGCTTTAGATAGTGGAAGTTAGTTTTTAATGCATTAAAATAATAATAAATTGTCTATGGATCATTGGATTTGGTAAAATATGACATGTTTTGCCAATATACTCTAAATATAACTACAAATCGCTTTTTGAAATAGCACAATTAACTTTTTATAAAGCTTGTTTTACAAATATTTTTTTTTGCGGAAATATGTTCATTGACATTGTTGACAATGGGTTAATTATTTTTAAAACACACAAAATCTCTGAGGAAAGAAATTAATCTCGAAAACATCGTACCGTATTCAATAAAGACCTATTTTCAGTAAAAACCAACTGTAATCGACAGCCATTACAAAAATGTTTCAAACAACGTTATAGGTACCTACGGCTGAAATCGTCGAGACATTTACGAGCAAATTCCGTAAAAATAAGTACTTACGGTATGTTTATTATGTGAGTAAGAGATACGAGACATGAGGTCTTAAAGGCAAATATTTGTGCTTCGAGTTATGGCGACATAAGATTTTATTCTAATGAGAATTCCCAAAGTAGGTACTTCTCTCTATTTTTACGATGCTTTCCCGGACTCGCTGATTTTTAGCAGTTATATAACCGAATGTGTATTTTATATAGATATTAGCTACCCTTCCGGCTTTGCATGAGTGCCAGTAAATACAAATGAAGTTTTTGGCTTTTCTTCACATTAATATAATCATAATAATAATCTTTATTTTATCTCCCTAATACAAAGAGACTGGTGCCTAAACTAGGTAAACCTTGTGTCTTAGGTCGGCAGGTCTCATCCCTACGGTACAAAAACAATAAATAAATAAATAAATAAATAAAAAAATATAAACCTTCGTCATACATCACTTTATCTATAAAAAACGCATAAAAATCCGTTGCGTATTTTCAAGATCTAAGCATACATAGGGGCATAAAGAATAAGCTACTTTAGCTTATACTATGTAGTGAACTAGTGAAGAATGAGAATATATAGATAATATCCTATATATAAATTTAGTATGCTATCTCACTTTCTTCCAAATTTATACTAAATCTGTTTAGAAGTTTTTTTCGTGAAAGAGTAACAAACATCCATACATTTTTTTTAATTAACGTGTTTATCATATCAGGCCGACTTATATTATTTTATACTTTGCGTTTATATATAGTATAACTAAAATAGTGTTAAAATATTTTTACCTTATTATAAAGTACGTACTATGTGTGTGCCAGCAAAATAACTTTAAACAATTCCTGGTGCAACGTTCCGTAAAACCGATATGGAATTTGATAGATGGATTTATTGAATACCCAAAATATATAGTACGCATACATTTTTAAGCGTGTATCATCGCCTAATAAGAAAAGTCCAACAAAGTAAACAAACAAATGCAATCTAGGTTATTGATATTTCGCCAAAAAGCTGACGTTAAAAATCGCAGCGCTCTCCTCTGAAATGTTCCCAATCTCGCCGCCCGATCGCATCGTAATCGTGTCGTAACGTGGAAAATAGGCCGCCTTATCGCGATCACTTCCGATGCCTCGGCTTATGAACTTCGAAGATTGCTCTGATACGTTCGCAGGCGGATTAGTGAACCGTGTGATGTAGGCTTACAAGTGGGTCAGTATTTACTGGAAGTACAGGCAAAAATCAGGCAAAGGAAAAGAAATACAAAAAAAAAAGTCATTTTCAGCTCGAAATCCGACATATTCTGATTCTTACTTTGTGTTGTGTCTTTGTAAGATTTAGGAAAAAAATAACTGGCTAAGCATATAAATTAAATTAACGGGTCAAAACTACATAACATCATGGTGATGGCCAGACTCAGTTTTTCATTAATTTGGTTGTGAGACCTAAAAGAACAGTGGTTAAAATATTTTTTGTATTATGTACTTATTTTCGAATGTCTCTAAATTGATAAATACGTATTTTAAGTTATTAACCTTTAATTATGTTAAACAGAGATGCAAGCATTATTTTAAAGTAAGTTCTTTTCTCTAAAACCTTTAAAACCACCCAATGAAATTCAATGGGAATAAACAAACAACAGAACGCTTACATTGACACTATAAGCAAAGTTTAAAGAGTATTGTCTCCTCACTTCAATTTTATGAGATCACACCTTGTTGTTTGATGATGTTTTGTACATTTATAGAGTAGTAAAAAAATAAATATTGCGAAATAATCTGGCTACATCAATGATACCAGTTACAAAATAATATGCAGTTTACATAATGCTTTGTTTTATTCTTCAGGCACAACACATATGTACATATTCCATATACTACATTAGCAAGCAAACATCTACATCGAGCATTAGACAACAGTGAGAGTAACGAGCCAACGAGCAAACATACGCAAATATGTTTACACAAACTTGTGCAGCGAGGACGATTCACACCCAACGACATCCTTGTGAATGCACTGACTTGCTTAGTTAATCGATTGACTGCGGGTATTTGCACTCCAATATGACATCTAGTGTTTGCACACGGACTCGTAGATAATCGTGAGTGGTAGAGAGTAGGAGGTTCTTATAGCCAACTCCGGATCTATGGGAGGCAAGGGGAGGCACATGCCCTAATTGCCAAATTTTGGGGGAAACAGATTATAACTAGCCAGACGAAACCATAATTCAACATATAGTGAACTAGGTACATACATACATGCTGGCCTCAGACTCTGAAATTGGGCCGCTCGTCTAGAGATTTTATATTCCCCCTAAACGAATAAAAGAGCAGCAAATGTACAAATGGCACAAGACCATATCGTACTCCTTAGAATACCACCTCTATCAATGGTCGTCTGAGCGTTATAATGATGATAGTGAAAACCGGAAAATATGAACGATAGCAAGAGGGAGGGATCCTCTTACTATCATTCGTATTTTCATGTTTGCCCCTGATCTGGGGCTGCTTTTAATTTTGATTCTGATAATCGTATCCAACTCACTTCGAATGCGGATTAAGCACGTTCAAAAAACAAAATATTATTTATGCAAATCGAAAACCACGTTATAATTACCTAACTTTAAATCAATCTTAAAAATATAAGTTGACAGTAGGTCTATTATTACAAACAAAAATGGCGACGAAGAGATAATTATGACCAATCTATATCACCATGAAACCCCAAAAAGTTGGTTTACATTTTCAACGCTTAAAAGCACATCAAGTCACTTGCAGTTCAATATTAGCACTTATTTCCACGACATAAAGTTAATACGAAGTCCAAAGTGTAAAGCTCGCCGTGCTTTTACTGTACAAGTACCTACCGAGTATCATCAATCAATCAAACAGCTGCGTCCATTCCACATGATTTAGCCAGTGTCATGCGCACAATTGCTTACGTGTTTACAATATTGAGTAATACTGATACAGAGACTGCCCAAGCGGATTATCAGTTGTAATAATATTGACAGTTCTGCATGAAGTGTAAAACCAGCTAAAAGGTTTTACCACTTGTTAACCGCCAAACTGGTATGCCTAAATAAGCGATTAGAGGTTCAGGGTAAGTAAACAAATAAGTATTTGTTATCCTACCATTGAGAAATTGAGTCTGAATGATATGAGTAAGTAAAAACAAATAAATTAATGAATAAATCGACCAAGCTTTCACTTATCTCCACAATAAACTGACTAAGCTTTCTCTCACTAACTCTCACCGAATCCCAGTCACAGTGAAATAGAATAGCTGTTTAAGTTTTAGTAAACAAATGAATGTCAATAAGTTATAACTCGTGTATATGTGCGCGTGGTATCGCAGGTAAGCGGAGGCTGCACAGGTCGTCGATATCGGCCTTCCTGCCTGACGCTGCGCTTGCAGATTTAGTTTCCTGCACAAGCTGTGTTATGGGTTTCGCTTTATCTAACCCACGAATGCAAACGAAACTGTGCTTTATTACGACCTGGTAAAATTTATGTGCTGATTTGGAGAATGCGTTCCAATTTTTTGCCTCTGAGGCAAAATAGAGGTGGAGTTCAATTCTACAAGTAGGTATTACAGGATTAATGAAAAATATCTGTCTCTTTACAACCAACATTAGAAGTCTATGTTTTGTCACTGTGTTATCTATTAAAAGGTCTCATCGCATAGGTTCAGAAAAATAGATACGGTTTCCGAATTTATTTCCGACCTGTAAGAAGAAGGGGTCATCTTTCTTCTTTCGAAGGTAGAATGAATGGCAGTCATTCCATTACGAAACTTGCCGAATCCTCGTTATTTGGTAGATCAAGATTTTTTTTTACTGAATAGTTGATGGTTAGGAGATATTTGTATCAAGTTTGGACGTTTTATGTAATTGTGTATTGGTAAATGCGTAATGGGTTCTATGTAATTAAGCATCAAAAAAATAATAACCTAATCTAAATAATAGGTCAGCCGCGAGTTTAGTAAGTGAGCAATTTGGGATTCGGCAAACAGAGGGTTCAGTCAGTATTTTGTCACCCAAATCAGTAAAAAGGTGCTTGTGAAATAATTACATATATCTAATTATAAATGTTTATTTTAAAATATTTGTCTTCCTATTGTATATACACTAATTTATTTATTCACTAATTTATGATTATTACGCCTTATATTGATTCAACAGCAGTTTCATTATATACATGTTCAAAAATAATTAAGAGTATTTATACAACAATATTTGTTTTTATTTTGTTGTTCCATTTATTTTTTTGCGTAATCGGATCTGTAGGTAATATTTTCCGGAAATATTTCCGCCAAAATCCCTCAATTGTTTTCTTAATTCAGAACTTCTCCCGAAAAGATAAGAACCACCATAGGTCTATTACAGAACACCGTTCATAGGGAGCAGTACAATCCGGGCTTTAATAAATAACGAGATACAAAACATAACAGCAAACAGTCGGCCCGGCCCGTATTTCTACAATATTATCATTTTATTATGCTCCAAAGAGTTTTCAAGAGAGCACGGGGTTGAATTTACGAATGCTCCCGAAATGAGGTTTATTCGCTGCACATCGGGATGTTTTCGGTTCAGCTCGTAAAGTTTCATTGTTCACGTATTTTGGAATAATATTCTGTAATAGGGAAAATTGTTCAAAGAGGTGCTGTTGAGTTACGATATGAGCGCGTGTCTTTGATTTGTAAAATTTATTCAGGGTGAATTTGATTACACTGGCAACAACCTAACCGCATTGTTTGTTCTACAAATTTACATTATGTTTGATTTTTGGTTTCCTCGATGGTTACATATTTAAGTAGGTGCTGGATTATGATCGGTGTTGACCCTGGTTTGAGCCAAAGAAAGTTGCGGAAAATCGAACATGTCACAGAGATTGTTCATCCAATTTGGACGAAGTTATTGTATTATTAAGATCGCTATATTCTAATGCTTTCCATTGCACAATAAGTTAGTAAACTTAAAAACAAACGTAAATATTAAACCTAAATCGCATGAACATACTATCTGTTGCGAGTTGGAAACCTTTTTAGGGTTCCGTAGTCAACTAGGAACTCTTATAGTTTCGCCATGTCTGTCTGTCTGTCCGTCCGAGGATAATCTCATAAACCTTTAGAAAGCTGAAATTTGGTGCAAATATGTATATTAATCACGTCAACAAAGTGCAAAAATAAAAATAAAAATTTAGGGTACCCCCCCCCCCCTCGCTCCAAAAGAAAATAAAATTGTGTCCCCCCCCCTCTAACTTTTGAACCATAAGTTCAAAAAGTATGAAAAAAATCTAGAATAAGTATAGAACTGCATAAAGGCTTTCTAATGTTTAACAGTTTTTGAAATTTTTGAAAAAATATTTTTTTAACTAAAGTTGTAATTTAAGGATACTTAAGTATTGTGATGCACTGAAAACTACGGAACCCTACATTGAACGTGACCCGACACGCTTTTGGCCGGTTTTTTATGATTTGACTTTCAAGGAATGTTAGCATTTAGTGAGTTAGTTTCAATACGGATATAATAAAAAAAAATATTTTTGCACACAAAAAAGTCTTGGTTAGAACAGCTGTGAAACGCAAAGAGCATTTCCCTGTACAGGCTGTATCGGCATGTTCTTGGGACCTTTTACGCAGTTGCCAACTTTTTGCGGTTGTCAGACAGATGGATTGCGAACTTTCTTTATTATGTGAGTTTCTTGTGAGTGCCTATGAATGCCTTAGCCTAAGGATTAGGCGTAAATCTTGCATTCGGATTCTCTTTTTATTTATATTTTGTTTAATTCCAGTCAAAACGAAATGTAATATTCAAATCTTATTAAAAAAAGTATTTGATTGAAAATTTACTGTTTCGAATTTATTAAATCATCGATAATATCTTTCAAAACGAACATAAAACTAATATTCATGAAATTTGTCAACCTTTAGAAGTAAATATGGCGGCCCACACTCCAAACGCCGTTTTTTATCTTTTTTTTTCAGCTTTTTATTGTAACCTCAAATTTCAGCTATATTTAATTCAATACTAGCTGTCCCGGCGAACTTCGTAACGCCTATTTTTTTAGTTTCTAACTTTTTAAACCTTCCCTGGACCTCCACAATTATTTCAGAACCAAGATTAGCCAAATCGGTCTAGCTGTTCTCGAGTTTTAGCGAGACTAACGAACAGCGATTCATTTTTATATATAAGAAGATAATTGCCTTATTGCTTTAGCTTGTTTCATTTTTTTTTTCTATGGAAAGTAATAAATCGACGACGTTGATTTTGACAAGGGAATCTCCAGAAAAATCTCCTTTGTAACAAAAATGTATTATAATCGAATAGGTTTTAAGGATGATTTTGTCTTGATTGTAAATTTATGAAACAAAATGAATGCACATAGCGTTATATTGATATGGAATAGACACATAGCATTTTTTTAAGGGAATCTTTCGAAATTTCGAGATTAAAATAATACTATTAAGTTTCAGCTTAAACGGTGTTAAGATTCATTTTAAATCATCTAATAACTTCAAAATGTGGGCAGCCGAAAAATAAGACGAATTGTGAAAAATAATTTCAAGTTCGGCTCAGACATGTTTGACTTCAGTTTTAAAAGAGTCTTGTTAAAAGGTAAGGTGTACATGCAGAAAAGGAATTGATTCAGTTTTTATTTTAATTAGAAAATTACAGATAGACTTGTCTGCCATATTGATCATTCTGGTATTCGTTCCTATCCCCACTTTATCTAAACAAAACAACATGAAGTATGTTAAGTAGCTTATCTAGCATCAATGCTGGGCAATTTGTTTCCAGATAGATGATATGGCAAGGCTCCAGAAAGCCCATTCCTTTACCAAAATAAAACAATTATTATTGTTACCACTTTGGGCGGTAATATTTCATGCGGTATTACTAATGAAGTTTGTATACATTGTCCAGAACGGATGCGTGTATGAATAATCTCTGCCTGTTTCGGAGATTAAATAATGGCTAGATATTCGGTGCTAGCTTCCACTCGGTTTATGTTTGCCTGGTATTTGATTTTCCATTGTGTTCATTGTGCCATTACTTTGCCGTAAATTTATAAATAAACTAACTGTTACACGTGACTTCGTTTACGTTATTTCAGGATAATAAGTCAAAAATTATAGCAGATCTGTGTAACTACTAAATTTGATCTAAATCCATTCAGGGATTACATAAAAGAGGAACAAAAATCCAAACATCCCAATTTGCATGTTTATAAAATTCGTACATAATTACAAACAGGCCATGCGCAATACGTCAAATTTCTCGAATGAGACGACAAAAGTTTTGATACTGTTGATTGGCTAGTAGCACGCCGCAGTCATATTTTCAGTCAATCAGCAGCTGACGCACTGACTTCAAACGATTTTGACGTTTGTTAGGAGCTCGATAAAATTAAGTCGCGTGGCGCATGCTATATGCAATAACTGGCATCAGACGACATCAGTAAAATAAAAAAGTAAAAGATAAACCAATACAGAATAGTGAAATAAATCGTTTTTCTATTAAACTCGATCAGAAAGTGTATGTAAAAACCAAACAATGAGTTTTTATAGTAGGTGCCCGTTGGCCCGTCAGCGTGTACCCAAAAGCAACAAAAACCAAAACAATTCCTCTTTTCCTTATTCTGAATCACACAAGGCAACACTTCGAGCTCTTTCATTACGTACTTGACAACACTTACGCACCCTTTCATTACTTGACACATCCGTTCCTAGCCGGGTCCGATAAGGCTTAATGACCTGTGCCCTTTACGACTCCTTTGAACAAAACATGCCTCACGCTTTCCCGGTTTTATTTTTTTTAGAGTTGCCCATGATAAAAGGTAAAACCAAACCCTTTAATTGTTTTTTCTTAAGCAACGTATCTTCCCTTTGAATACCAAAAAAGTAAGATTCGGTTTCTAATGGGGGCAAAAATACTTTTATACAACCTACCTATCCCTGGGTATAATTTGAAAACTAACGTCCGCCAAATTCGGTGCAACTTTTATTTCTCTAAAAAAAGATAACTGACATGCTGACTAAAAATACATAGAGAATTGAACGACAGACGAAATGATAAACTTAATTATATGTACGTCTAGTAAGAATGATTTTTTATTCCACTATTTCATAATTTTAAGGTTATTTTTATTATTGATAGTTTACACAAAATGAAAAGCAAAATTTGCAGACTATGACGTAGGCGCGATCCTAATGTCTAACTATAGACTTTTTTATTTAATTCTGGTCACAGTTTTTTCCCCAAAATCAGAATTTATAGCTCTTCATAATCCGGAATTCCAGACACAATGAAAAAATAATTTATTCTAGATGAACTAATGATTCATTGGGATTTGCTAGGTTCAAACACTAAAACTGAAGTCTTCATTCTCTTATCTACGCAAACGATTTACAAGGAACCCTTACTTTAAAGGCCAGACTCTTACTGGGCCGGTTTTCCTCCCGGTCACCGGTTTTACGAGTCACGACGGCTCCGATACGGGCGGTTTTATTTTTGTCAGGTGATTCACAGAGGCAGTTGGTTTTTACCTATGTCCGAGGTACTGGCCGATGGATGACTGAATGAGCAAATTGATGGAATACTATTAATTGATGGAATATTATTATAACACGCTATTTCGCAAAAAGTCATCTTCTTTAATAAACAAAATGAGGTCAAATTTAAACAGTATCCTGACCAATTTACCCATCTCTTTATGGAAAGAAATGCAGATTAGAGGATTATTAAAAAAATAAATGATACATTTAAGGATTTAACAGCTTCATGCGCCTTTTAAAAGTTTTGTTCATATGAACAAAACTTAAATAATAGAATAAAGAAGATGACTTTTTGCGAAATAGCGTGTTATAATAATATTCCATCAATTAATAGTATTCCATCAATTTGCTCATCATTCCATCATTTAAGTTAATATTTTTAATATTTTTTGTCGTTATACTTGCATTAATTTAACCTCAATAACCTTTGTGTTATTTGAAATAAATCTATACTTTAAATAAAAGCGATATACCACTCACGGACTAACTGAATAACTGATTAATCATGATTCTTCAGTAACTTACGAACATGAAATTCGGCAGGTAAGTTTCATACAGTGTGTAAACATCCGCTAAGCACTTACTAACTCTTCCCCTAAAGGAGTAAACGGGGATTGATATGTATTAAAGTCCTATGGTTTTGAAGTAAGAGACTTGAATTTGAAATTATAGCTATATAGATCATATACAGTGACTTATTTCTTAAGAAACATTATAAGTATTTCTCCATACTAACAATGTATCCTTTAAAATAAATATAAATCACTGGCGAGTACTTTCACTTCATAATTTTCCGTGTGCTTCCGCTGTTCAACGTTTGCATCTGACTTCTTTGAAACTAAACGTGCATTTTAAGCTGGGAATACTCTTTACTTTATCCCAGGAATTATTAATCATCAATTTAGTGACCGTAAGGAAATTGCGTGTCAATTTATTTGTTAAAATCTGGATGTAGGTACATTGGGGAATAATTAAAATAAACCAGAAAATTCAGTTTGTCACAATAAACCGAATGTATTTATATACTATTATTAGTAGGTACGTTTTACCTTCAACAAACCTTCAAAGGAGTAATTTTATTTTACTTAGGTTGTTACACACATTCTTTACGGTACAATACTGAACAAATATTTAAACGAATTAAGTTAAAGCATTTCCTTTGATAATTCTGAATGAAAGGTATAATAGTTCTATTACGGGTAATAGGGACAAATGGAAAAGGCAAACATATTGCGTCGGCCCACAATAACAGGGCACGAGAATAATGATGATTTCTTTTGAAAGATGTAAGTTAAAATGTCACATGAAAGAGTATCATAATCCACGTTTTTACATAGCGTTAATCATATAAGCTCGATGGAGCACACCTCGCTGCGAGTGCATATTTATAATGCAAGCGATATTTACTTGCCGGGAACATAGCTCGGTCCGTTTCGTGCGGCGAACATGCTGACGCTCGTTTACAGTTTGCACCTGAGTTATTTTAAACTAAACGTGCACTTTAAGTTTAGAATGCATTGTACCATTTATAACAGAATTTTCCATTTAAATGTTTCACGGACAAATTGACAAATCGCATGTCAATATCTTTATATTAAAGAACTTTTTAAACAAGTAAATGGGACCACCAATTCAGTTTATCAAAAAGTAAGATATTGTGAAGTAGGTACCTTTTGCCTCCTATTCTTAATATGAAACGATTAGAATTAACAAATTTGAAAGTTTACACATATATAATTTGGTTGTATGGGTATAACTTAATTGGTTTCAGAGACTGCAAGACGGTTTTATAAATCAAAGACATAAATTTCTCTGCACTTTTTTTTAAGAAAAATAGTGAAATTAGTTCCGCGAAATATTTATTTTGCTATCGTAATAACAAAAAGTTAAAAGAATTGGTTTGATTGCACACTCAAAATTATGACGACGCGTTCATACGAGATAGGAAAGCAAGTGAAAATATCGAAAGAAATCATAATCTACGTTTGAACACAGTGTTTATCATCTAAACTCGATGGATGGATACAGATACAGACATAATGGGTCACCCATCTAGTGACAAATGACAGAATGATAAACTTTACTTTCAGTAGATATCGTCTTAAAAGCCTTATATCCCTTACATAAAAACCAGCGTCATATTTATAAGCTTGTACCATTATCCGTGGTCGGTCTGCCGATTGCAGCCATTCTCTCCTCCCTTCACTCACAGCTTACGTTTCCCCGAGTCCAACAAATCTTTCTTCCTTTTTTTTCGGTTCGGTTCACACGACAGGCGATATTGAATAAGATACTTATATAATAAATATTTCAAACAATAACGGAAACGTCCCATGTTTTTTTGTGTAAGAGAGGCTCATTTCGATTTTCGGCATTTTTTTTCAATTAGATATAAAACATCATAATTAAACTCAAGACTTGTAAAGGCAAGGTTTCAACAACGTGTATTTATTGAATAAAAAGTTTTTAATGTCACGCATAATTGTATTGCTTAAGTTATTTAGTTTATACCACCGAATGACTTTTGGCAACTAGACTTGACGGATAATATAAATAAATAAAAATAAATAAATAATGGACAACATCATATATATTGCTCTGATTCTGTGGTAAGTAGCTTAAGCACTTGTGTTACAGAAACAACGACGGTACCACAACACCCAGACCCGAGACAATATAGAAAAGTTCGTTTCCTATATTCACCCGACCGGGGATCGAACCCGGGACCTCAGAATATCAGCTGGGGTCGTCAGCATGACGCGATAAATTTCACTAATACCCTGTTCCAACATTTGAAAAACGCTCCGTTCTAGTTACGGATAGTAATAAATTATACGAGGCGTAAGCTAAGAACGACTGACGGATGACTGATGACAGCTGTACGGAACGGTATCGTTTAACGACTCTTAGTCGAGTGGAAAAAAAAGGATAGCTATTATTGACAAATAACGAATCGTAAAATATTGAAACCGGGCAACAATCGGTCAGAATGGTCACCAATAACAGACCCTGAAGACAGCTTATCCTTTAGTATCGTTTTCTAAACGATGTTTCATTCGCGCTAAGAATATTTGGTAATACCAGTGTAATTCTCAACGATGATCATGTCTGTATCGATTACTCTTTGTGACAATCTTAATAATTCTTTTTGTTCGTGGGTTTCGCTTTTATCTCTGTAGAAATATACCCATTTCAATTTATGACAGTCATTGATGTAAGAAAAGACGGTATTGTGACAATAGCCCGTGTAAGTAGGCCAGTGGTGCGACGGTCCAATAGTGTAAACGTGGTATCAGCGAAGGCTTTATAAGAGTAAAGGAGTTATATATTTGCACGGACATTTCCCGTTCATTGTAAACAAACTTTTATTTAATAGGTACAAGGTCCAAATCGTTAGTGTTGAATTGGGATGTTGAGTATATTCATGAATAATTTTAAGTAATCAATGCCAAACTGTATCTATTTAATAGTCAAGAGTGTTGATAAGTAATAAAGTGATGTCACAATGTGCTATTTAAATAAAAAAATATGTAGGAATCGTGTATTGACCAAAAGTTAAAAGTATCTCAGTTGATTATTCAAGATCCCCTTGTAGTTTTTGTTTTCCGTAAATGCTTCAGTGAATACATGTATTCAAGTTATTTTATCAGTGCTTAGCCACAGTTTTAGCCTTAAAAGCCCCCACATCACAATTTTAGTCATAGTTTATTTATTCATTTTTACATAAGGTGATCGCCATAAATCAATACATGTTTGCTTATGTAAAATATATTTTAAAATAACTCTGTGTGTTATATGTTTTTACTCCGCATTTTTTGTATACAATGGATTCATCAAAAAATAGTACACTCAGTTCTTAGTAGGTAAAAGAACTATTTATAGCTTTCTGTGGGTGCACGATGTCTTCACAATGGACTTTTGTTCATGCTTGCGCCCTAAGGACCACACTCAATGGGTTCGTTAGAACAAAAATCGGGTCAGCTCCTTAGCTTCCGACTATTGAGATCGCAACTTGTTGAGCCCAAATTTTCGGGGTTGAGTGTAGCTCGTTACCGACATAGCACTAACTTGAAAGTTTTGTTTAGTTTCAAAAAGTAGATTAAAATTTATACAATAGTGTTAGGTCAATATTTTGGTGGGATCAAAACTAAACTAAGTAAATACTCGCGTTGAATAATTCCAAAGTTCTTCTCAGTCTTGGCCGTTCCATCTTATAGAATAGGACATAATAGACTATGTTATGTATAGATTTTTGTCCATTTGTAGGTCGGGTATAGTTGTTATTTCTGTGTTATCACCTATTGTTTGTATTGAAAGAATTAACTATTTGTAAAATATTCATGTTTCATTGATGACACAAGACTAAAAATGTTTTTTTAAATTACATAGACTTAACATAATCTAAGGAGAAACTTAATCCAATTATTTTCTAAGTGAAGTTTGGGTTGAAACCAAGAAATAGTGGCCAAATATCAACAGTTAATGATACCTATTATATGTATAGTGGAATAAAACTCCGCAATTAATTAATTCGCGTTTATTCACTATTTTAAATGCACACCTTTATAGAGGGTTTCGGAAGGCGGGGGCAGAGAGGGAGCGATATCGCTCGCTCACTCTATTCAGGGATACCACAATACCATTCACAGATCGCGGTTTCCACGTGAACTATGAGCACAAAGTAACGGATTTTAATAAGGTGCGTCAATCCAGTAGACCCAGTACCAAGCAAATTTACAAAAACTTTGTTTGTTGAAGACCCGACCGATAAACGAATCCAGGACGGAAACGCTCTGGTTGCTTAATAATTTGAAGGAACAACATGCCTTCGAATACATGATTGTACGTTTCATCAAACAATTAATTAGGTCTTTTTTTTTTATGGACTCTATCTCGCGTCTCTGGATAACGCGATGATTTTGCCAATGGCAAGTGTTTAGAGAGACACGTTATAATTACGTAGAATGCTCGGTGATGAGAGCTAATTATTAGGTTATATTAGAGTAGCCCTAGAAAGACTTTGACATGGGTATATTTAAATATTATGATCTATTTTCAAAAACTGTCCCTATCTTCATAAGCCTCTGCTTCGGGAGATTATCCCATAATCCTGGTTTCACATTTCAGATCACGCAAGCCTCACGTTGCGTTCAAAATGTCCATTCCGATTTGTTTATTTTCAATAACGGAGGAAAATATGCTTCCCGCCGAATAAACTCACGCTAAAATTAATCCTAAATCTAACAAAAGATGTTTGAAGCTGTTCGAATATACAATTCATGTTTTTGGTAGCGTATGTACTCGTATTTCAATTTGATTGATCAGTTATCGCATACATTTGATATTTCAACACAAAAGGCAAATTCCAATTTAAACTTTTTACGTACATTTTAGGTACATTTAAAACATTTTGTATTAAATAAGAAATAGTGTACCCTTTGAGCTAGTGTAGTAAATTAGTGACAGAAAGTGAAGTGTGTGCCACTCATTAAGAACACAAGAACAAAGTGTCTTCCCCTTAATAGAGACAATAAGAAAAGTGTTAATGGACACATTCTTAGTAAACTATATTTAGCAGTCTAAGGGCCTGTTTCACCACTAGCTGATAAAGTGCCAGATAGCCTATCCGTAACTTATCTGCCAGATAAATTACAAATTTTGGTTTCACAGGTCTCGGATAGCATTATCTGGCAGATAAAGTACCGGATAACTTATCAGCCGCTTCAAGTGGCTGATATAGATTTTAACTGACAGATAAAAAAGGTTTCAAGTGAAAAGACGAAAATAATTTTGTGTTTCGAACATTATTACGTGCTTTGCGTTGATTGCAGTCACAAGTACCTATCACATAAACTATAACAAGGATTTATTTGAATTTTTAGAAAACGAATTTGATGACTTTTTCGGTCGTATTACGCGACGCCGTAGGAATCGAATAATTAACACAAGACAAAATTATTTTGAAACGCTTGAAGATTAAGATTTTAGGAATCGCTTTTGGCTTACAAAATGGGCTGTTAACACAGTCTTTTAACAAATGCACTCTACTAAATTACAAAATGAAACAATAGCGAATTAAAATTTGTATATTAATCAAATATTTTTATTAATATAGATTACATGAGTTAACACTTATGAATTGTATCGATACAAATCAAATTAAGCTACCTCCATTTCGGAAGTAGTTTTTTTACAAATAAAAAGCTAAACTTATTACTAATTTTGCACCAAGATACACAGTTTAGTTGTCAGGTAAAAAAGTATATCATCAAATAAGTAAAAACATTGTTAATTACATAATTTTATACATTTTGGCACAACATTTGTCAGTGTGCCCTTAATCTGACATTTATTGAGAAAGCACAACAAAACTTTTCATAATAATATGAAAACTCTCTACTGTTTTATGTAGAGTAGGAGGGCACTAGAATGACAAGTGTTAAGATTCAAGTAGAGGGTTACAAAACTAGTGGCTTATAGGAAACATAAAACACTCATTGTTTCATGTGTGTTCATGTTTTCCCTAATTGTTTTTTTAATAATTTAATTTTTAGGTGAAGGCTTTGTTTATCCAATTCATAGATAATGCTCTTATGTTCTAATTCTATCTCTAAACGCTTTCACTGAATTTTAGTTCCAGCTCCTCTGTAATAAGTTTATTTTGAATTTTGGCTTCCAGTTCCAGTTTTTCTTCACATAACGTGCCAACAGCCTTTTTTCCTTTGTTTACCTACAACATAGAAAGTACTCATTTTTAGAACTGAAAATAACATAAATATTTAAAAATGTTAATTAAAAATCTACATGTTTTGAGACATTTTTTACTAAAAACTAGATGCTTATTACTTTAAAGGGCTGTCAGATTCCACTCTTTCCGTTAGCTTACAGGCTTATCAGATTCATCTTAAAATATAAAAGTACTCCTTTATGTACTATTTTTTTAAGGATTTATATACTTGATGTGAATATTAAATATAAATGTAATATTATAGTAATAACTCATCCCAGTATCCGACAGGACTCGAACCTGCATCCTCCGCCGCTGGGCTAATTCAACTATTATTTTTCTAGTATAACATTAGCTCCAAGGTGAAGTACCTACCTGAATATGAAACTAGTTGGTTGTTAGTCTTCAAATATGACATTAAGCAATTAATTTCAATGTGGAACTTACTTGGTAAAACGAAATCCGCCATCAAACTGTCTTTCGTTTCCCTCAACAGAAAGAGGAATCATAGATTTGACTTTATCCTGACACAGACGTAAACGGTGGAACTGTGCTGGTTCCTCCACCAGTTTTGTAATGCTCAGCTCGAACCATAGCACTCTGCTTTCTAGTTTCCCTAATTATTGCTTCATATTTCTAGCTTAAGGTGTTTGTGGTCGCGAAACACTGAACCAGATGAATTTAGAATGCATTTTGGATATCCTGCAAGCTTTTTCTTTTTCTTTCCAAGAGGCACTGTTTTTATTTTCAATGATACTTATTCGTATCTATTAATCATATCGGAAGGTTTGTTTCTTCTGCAGAGAAATTACTACTCCTTTCACGCTTCTGTTTTTCCATTTTGTATAATAAACCACATTAAAAGAACAAGAAAATGTAAACCAACAAAAACCTTTCGGAATCTACACTTCTTTAACACAACAACAAATCGCAAAACAAATGACGTTTGCGTTTCGTTTCTATTAACACATTTGGAATGCAAACGTAATTATATGAATTTTTTTTTATTTTCATTCTGTAATAACAAAATTATACTTTAAAATATAAGACAAAGTTGACATTAATAATTTGGAATAAAAACCGTTTAAATTAACACTTTTTAAAATTTGTTTTTACATGATGATAATATACGTGTGAGTAACGGAACGCAAAAGAGTGACGTTCGGATTCGTCATCTTTTATCTGGTGGATATATTTGACTGTCAGATAAAATATCCGACAGTTAGATGGTGAAACAGAAAAAAGTTATCAGAAGCCTTTATCTGGCAGATAGCGCTATCTGTCAGATAACTATCTGAAGCTTTATCTGTAACCGGTGAAACAGGCCCTAAGTTAAATATAAATTACTTATTAGTCTTTTCAGGCTAGATTGTAATAATTTTGTCGTAATGATGCTCAGTATCATTAAGCTATTTAAAACAAAAAAATAAGAAATAAGTTTTAGAATTTCTTTTTAGTTTCATTTTAATTAAACTGTAGTAATAATGAAAGAAAAATCTGTAGTCGTTGTACATTACCTTTTTGGCTGAGAGTTTGTAATTCTAGAAACAGCTAACAAGACTTCCAATATTTTTAACACTTCACTTATTCCCTAAGAACTTTTTTCGCTGTTTGTATCTGAAACAAAAGAAATTTGTATGAACACAGTATAAAAATAAGTTACTATTAAATTGAAAAAAAAACGTAGGTATGTGCAAGCTTGAGTAGACTTAATATAAACTCTATTCAAACATGAATTAATAAATGGCGAACGATATCCTTCCTTCTTAATATAAGAAAAACGAAAGCCAAATTGTTATTTTATTACCCTTACATGCTTAAACGCACTGGTACCTCGATTCTTATGAAATAAGGATAAAAAAAAGGAAACTTTTATCCTCACTACTAAAAGTTGCTGAAAACTTGAAATTATTTTGTCAGCACCACATTTTCTTACTTCTACCTCCTAATATTAGAAACTCAAAAGCATGTCAGAACATGCAAAGAAGTATGGTTTCACTCTTCCACGCAAACATTTCTGGAAGGAAATTTGGTAGAAATATTGTTACCAATACTAGATTTACCTGAAGAACATTTTTTATCTTAAAATAATGTTAGCAATGGACATAAGCAATTAAAAATAGTAGTTATACGGAAGATCAACACAATTAACTCTAATATAAGTACATACGAGACTTCGGATACCTCTACTCAAGGCGTAAATCCAATAAATCCAGATTCAACAGTCTTAAAAAATTAAAATTAAATTTGTCATTGTTCAAGTTGAATCAAAACAAAACTCCTAGCAAATCCTACGTAAGTATATGCCAGTAAATTTTATTACGCTTATAACAGATTTCAAATTCAGTGCGTCAATTGCTGATTGGCTGAGTTTACGGGTGCAGGGTGCAGCCAATCAACAGTATCGAATTTTTTGTCATGTCATGCGAGAAATTTGAGATTTTGCAGATGCTAGGATGGTTCGTCACTACGCAACTGAGGTATGACTGTCGTTTTTATATAGTGGAGATAGCTTTCCAGCGTATCCACTAAACTGTTTTTGTAGTAAAATAATTATGGATCACCGTGACTCTAACTAAAGTGTGAATCATAGATAAACCTACATTAGCAATTGTAATTGAACAGCGATAGCATATTTCGATCGACAATGTTCGCTTTTAGCGTCTATCAGGCAAATCCGGTCGTTCGTCAAAATACGTATTATCGCAGGATGCGCACTGTTTTGTTTGCAAGCCACTAAGTGGTTATTGCATTGCCAGAACAGTTGGTACACATCTGACTTGCGACCTTGATAGCTATGCGATAACAAATAGGGTTTAAAATGAATATTATCACAGAAGATTTAATTTTAGAGACAATTTCAGTCGAAATGCAGCTCCATTATTAGGATTTAGGATAATTTTGCAACTGTTCAGGGGGTCTACTCCCAAAAACTAAATATGTCGGATCCGACGACGGATAGCAATTTTCAACTCACAAAACCGCAACCAACGCACTTCAAATGCGAATAAAGCGTTATCAAAAAACAAAATATGATTTATACAAATAAAGAAATACGTATTATTCGCAAAACTTTTGATTAATCTTGAAAAACGAAACCTTTCGTTTGTTCGTTTCGATTTCAGGAGTAGACCCTCTGTAATGTAGACGATTTTAATTGTTCCAGTAGATTTTACTTACATGAAACTCATACACATTAAATTTAGTTTTTAACTTGATATTTTTTAAAGTAGATCAGATAAGCCGCTTTGTTTGTCGAGTCAAAATGAAAAAAAGGTAACGTAGGTAACAGCCGTAGGATATTTCAAATGAGTAGTTTTTTACGTCTCATGTCACCTACTTTTATTCTAACCATGGTTAGAGACCATAGGTCATCAGCTGAAAATAATAAAAAAAAACCATATAACAAACAATAAAAAAAACATGTTTGGTAGAATATTACGTTCTTGTAACTCTAAAGCAATTACCTACCTAGTATTGAGGTACAGCTTTAGTTTATGATCAACTCTGTACCTTATCACTTTAAGTCACTGTCTATCTGACTTGCTTAGTTAGGCGGAGATTTGGTATGACAAGGTACTGAGGTGTATACGAACTAATGATGCTGGCTATACCAGCTCATATATGACACTGCTTATGACAGAGGTTTCCATTAATCAGTTTTTTTATTATTGGTCAAACAAAAAGCCCTCAATAAACTATGTCTGTATAAAAAATAATTATTGTACTCTCTACGTTAACATTGCCGGCTTTATGCTAGTGACAGGTTAATTACTGAGTTGCTCGTTACATTGAAATTCACAGTTTCAATTTCAGTTTTAAACGAAGCGATAATTTTACTCTCGTGAACCTTGATTACCGTAAGTAGGTATATAGATAACCATGTTGCCTTTCAGAAAAGAAAAATACATGACGAGGTGAACATATTAAGATCTCTAAAAAGGCACAAACATTTACGGCATTTTAATGCACATGGTATTAATCATTAAAGTTAAATTTTCACAGAATAGGACACCGAATAAGGTGTTCTTTGTTATACATTAATTTATTAAGCAAGACCTCGCAACTTAAAACAGCAATCCTTCTTCTCATCTTATAAGAAGATCTTAAGGAATCTGTACGAAAAAAAAAATCTATTACATGCTTGTATAGTACTATTTTGAAGAACTTTTTATTTTATTTTATTTTAAAACTTTATTGCACAAAAAAAAGTACAACAGATGGACTTAATGCTATGGGCATTCTCTACCAGTCAACCTTTGGGTCATGCGGAGAGTTAGTTTATGGGTGCGGTAAACTTAAGAATCAGAAAAGAACAAAAAAAAAAGAAAAAACTCCGCACGCACGAAATTAAAAGATGTTATTTCGAAATATCCGTGCATTGATTGCAACTACACTCTTCAAATGAAAGTTGTATAATTTGGCCCGGAGCCTTCTTTGTAGTAAAAACTAAAAAAAAGAAAAACACTTATTGCCACATATAGGTACACTTACTCAAACTTTTACATGCAGTAGGTACATAAATAATAAGATAATAATGTAGCCAGTAATGTCAGGCTCAGCATAAACTGCTGCAACACAGTGCCACAACAGCGCTATTGAGTTTTTTGCCGTCGTCTCTGTAGTCAGAGGTTCGGAACCAGAGGTTTACAAAGACGATTCATGAAGACATTCATAGATTTCTTATTGATCAGTAGGTACGTAAAACGGTTCCCAGCTGATTTCACTAAGAATCCATTTGACGGTTTGAGAACATCTGACAACAAAGTTCAAGCTTTCCAAACACACCATATAGTTTAATTTAACCCAAAAATTTATTACACGATGGTCGGTCTATTATATTTTGAAAATATATGATTTCAAATTTGCCTTTTGTAACTATAAAAGCTTGCATAGCGCAATGCTTTTAGTTATCAGGTTTTGCATTAGCTCTCAATTTCAGTACCGAAGCGTATTTAGGTCAGAAGATTTATCGTTGCATTTGCGATGAGCTGAGCCTAATCAATTGCTAGTTGAGTTATATGGTTTATTTTTCTTGTGAAAATTGTAAAGTTCAAATTATGAAAACTCTTTGCCTAGCTAGTAAATGTTACATTTCTAGCCCTAATAAGTCAAGCAACTCTCTACTAAACTTTGGCTTTATTTCTTGGTCAATCAATGTAAAGCTTAAAATTCTACTAAATACAAAGCGTTTTATCTTATTAAAGTAGATTAGCATTGAGTTAGTAATATCTTAGCAATAAAGTGCAAAACAATCAACCACCTCCGTAGCCGAGAGGCGAGCTTGCCGGACTTTAGCGTCGCGCCATCTCTGAGGTCCCGGGTTCGATCCCCGGTCGGGTTAATATGGGAAACGAACTTTTCCATATTGTCTCGGGTCTGGGTGTTGTGGTACCGTCGTTGTTTCTGATTTCTGTAACACAAGTGCTTAAGCTACTTACTACAAAATCAGAGCAATGTGATGTGATGTTGTCCAATATTTATTTTAAAAAAAATCATTTAGAATAAAAAGTTAGTTAAGTTATTAATAAAAAGGAAAACAATATATGTATATTTTTTTCTTATTAGTAAAGTCATCAGCCTTATAAGAGATAAGTGCAAAACTAGCCAACTTAATGGTGGTTATAAGTTAAGTTAAAAACGGTAAAAAATATTACATTTATAAATTACCCCATGTCCCTATGTCTATGAAACATTTTTATTCAATTATAGTTTGACTATGTATCAAATCTCGGCAAATCCGCGAATATAAACAATGTTTCTGGATTCGGCATGAAAGATTGATTTTTGTTATGACGGAAACCTAGCCAGTAAACCATTGTAGCAATTTGAGCTATCTAAGAAAATAAACGAACACAAGATGCAGTAATCAACTATCAATCAAGTTGTCTCCGATGTAAGTAGGCAATGTCTTATTTTTTTTTTTTTATATTGCACTTCAAGATTGACCTCAGCCCACCTGATGTTAAGTGGTAATGAGGTCCTAGCTTAAAGGTGACAAGTACAGCATAATAAATCTGTTATTGGACTTGTCGCCCTTACCTTGAAGGCTTGAACCCTGCTACTGATGTAGCAACCCCCAGGAGCTCTGGAAACCTTACTCACACGCAGGAACACAACAACACAGAAGTGATTGTTATTTGGCTGCGATCTTCTGTAAGGCGGAGGTATTTCGCCAGTGGGGCTGCTCCAGTTATATTTTTTATTCTTATATTTGTATATTTTATATTATTTAGTTTTGCTATAAATATTTTATTATAAACGTCCCTAAATTATATTATCCATTTTTTTACAAAATTGTGATATACATGTTCTGCTCATGATAATTAATCGGCCACGATCAACTTGCCTAAGAGCACGCATGTTATTATCGCCCGGTTCCGGTTTGAAAAACGATCAGTTCTAGTTACGAATCGTAATAAATTATACGAGGCGTAAGCTAAAAACGACTGAAAGTCGACTGATGACATCTGTATGGCACCGAATTATATACTCATAACACTGGCAAGATAATTGTTTGTTCTATGTTTAAATTTGAACTTTCATATTGTCTATTACGACCTATTATTATTGACGACCTCGGTGGCGCAGTGGCTAAGGTAGGCGGCCAAAGCGCGTAAGGTTCCGGGTTCAATTCCCGGTCAGGTCAATTTGGAAAACGAACTTTTCTAAATTGACTTGGGTCTGGGTGTGCTGGGATGACGCCCCCAGTTGGTTCCGTCGTCTGGTACTCATAGTACAAGGGAAAACCTTAGTTTGAGACCAGGTGATTGGTGTGATTGTCTGGCGCATTTTATTTTATTTTTTTATTTATTTATTTTGTCTATATACACTTTGTCATTGTATTTCTAGAAAGTCTGTGTGCTACCTCTAAATTAAATCGATTACATATCAAGTTTCCTATATGATTTTTAATTTAATTTCCTAATTTACCGGGTCGTAGTCGGTTGGAGAAAACAAATAGTCACTTTTGACACACTATGAATTGTAAAATATTGGCATACCAGTATACCGGGTATAATAATATAACAGACTAAGCCATTCTCAATGACTGATATTAAGTAATGCTTGATTTTTCGATGGTCTAGTAAGTTTGGTACCTGATTCTGATTCTGATGATCTTGGGGCCTTGGGTTCAATTCCTGGGTCGATCAAAAAGTGCTTCGGATTTTTAACACTTAGCTCAGATTTTTGATTAAAAATTCTTTGCTTTAACAATGTTGTCATTTAATATTGTTGGATGTTACATGTTGTATTACTTTAACTTTAAGACTTTTCTTTTTGAAAAACATTGGTATACCAACGCAATCAAAGAGAGAGCCAGTTCTACAGGGATGATGATAGGTAGACCCCATTTTATTTCAAACTAGCCATTGCTGCCGACTTTATTTATATTATTTCAGGATAAAACGGCGACGACCTCGGTAGCCGAGAGGCGAGCGGGCCTGACTTTGGCGAGCGCCATCTCTGAGGTTCCGGGTTCGATCCACGGTCGGGTCAATATGGGAAACGAACTTTTCCATATTGTCTCGGGTCTGGGTGTTGTGGTACTGTCGTTGTTTCTGATTTCTGTAACACAAGTGCTTAAGCTACTTAGCACAGAATCAGAGCAATGTATGTGATGTTGTCCAATATTTATTTTATTTATAAAAAGTATTGTTTATCTCTAGCCTCTAATTTGTCTAGCTACCATCCAAATCAATTGATTTAGTATTTTATTCGTAATTGAGTAACAAACACATCTATGTACGTTTAAAGTGTCATGTTTATTAAAACATAAGTGTGATCAAAAGCAAACAAATACATATCATCCTAACAAGATAGACTACTCTCACTCTTAATAGAGAGGCATAGAATAAAATAGAAAATGTCTTTATTAAGGTAAACTTTTACAATAGCATTTATGAGTGTTAAACTGCCGTGTACGGAATGTTAATGCTATCAAAAATAACCGGCAGGACTCGATATTTTCAAAAAACTTTAAAAATATGTAAACATACAACGGATGCAAGGCAAGTGGCCTTAAGCTGAGAAATGTAGACGTCTTAGCGGGTGTATCCCAGTTGTCCCCTCTGGCGTTGTCCCCTTGAGGGACAACTGGGATTTTTTTATAAATGTCTCCCAGTTGTCCCCTCTACCCTGCGACAAGGGGGACAACTGGGACTTTAATTTTTAGACGTCCCAATCTCCCTCACTTAAGATGTCGCCGTATAATTTTGCTAGAAGTGACTAATAATATAGCACTTTTTAGATTTCATATACCACTGGCTCGGATTATGACGAAGAGTGTCTAATGAGGAACAGGAATAGTTAATTAAGGGAAAAATCATGATGTTAGGTATAGTTTATTATTTTATGTAAAATATAACGAGTACAACAATGTTTTCATTTAACTATACTCGGGTAAAATAAACTTTTAAGTAAGGTAAAATTAACAACTACCTTACCTTTAAACTGGGCTCTTTATATTAAAGAACTATATTTTACACCCCCGACTTCACTCAGAAGTTAAAAACAAATATTTCGGTAAATAAAATAGAAACATAAAGTAGCTTAGTTCAAGATGACGCCTCCCGCCATTATAAAAGTATTGTTTCTATCCCTTTCGCACATGTAAACTTAAAAGTAAACAACTCAGTTTGTCGGTGCAACGTGATTTTACCACGATCGCTCATAATGCCATGGAACGTAAATGTAATTTTTCCATGGCGGATTTCTTGAGGGAATTTCTGGAGGGGGTGTTTTTGCTTGGAATAGTACATGCAAAAATGTACTTTATTTGTATATATATAGCTAGGTACTATGATTGATCGGCTCGGTCGTTGCACGACAGCAAAGCATTAAGGAATTTTCCATTTCTTATCAGTGCATTCCTAACAATGTCAATAGCAAGTGCTTCATGTAGTTCGGGTTCAGATTCATTAGTGTTTATCAAAAGGCAACATGGAACTGTTTTACTTCGAGCAGGTCACCAATACTCAAGGGGACAAACGCCAGAGGGGACAACTGGGATACACCCGATATTTAAAAAATTAAGTCCCAATTGTCCCCTCCATCGGTGAGACGGGGGACAACTGGGAGATCTTTATAAAAAAATCCCAGTTGTCCCTCAAGGGGACAAACGCCAGAGGGGACAACTGGGATACACCCGTCTTAGCGATGGCCTATGATTAGCAGTGGATGTCCTTCAGTTATCTTGATAATGATGAATATGCATTTACATCCTGGTTACTCTTAATTACATGTCAGAGTATTTCCAACAAATCAATGTTTACCTATTTATTTGTTTTATGCACAACCTTGAGCATTTCCTATGCTGGAGAGGATCCAAATCCCAATAGTTGAAGTTATGTTAGACATGCCTAATCAAATGGTGTTGTTTATACATGTTGTTTACATACAAAGGGAAAATTAATTGTGCGGTACAGTCGGTCTAATTAATCGTAGGAAAAGTTTAATAAAGCGGCTTTATAGATAATCACTTATTTATGAGCTAGGTAGGCCCCATCGACAGCTAATTGGTTATAATTAATTCTCAAAATTATGTGAAGTACTATCATCAAAGTAAATATTGTGATAGATAAACTTAGACGAAACTTAATTTACTAATAGTTAAACGATAAAATTATAATTTGCCATTATTTTCTGCTTTCGCACACTGGGCTTATTCCAAAAAATCGTATTTGTACGTTCCTCTGCAGTACCTAATTAATATTGTAAAAAATAAGTTAACTATGCTTAGAATACATTTTTTTTGTCTTATTTTTTTGACATTCGTTACATGCAATTCGGCGATTCATTTACATTGCTTATACTTTCGTAATGATTTATTTTCTTTGAAGTCGGTTAAAAATGCTCCAATTTATCCATATATACAAAATAGCTCATGTTCATGTTAAAATAATATTTTAGATTGTAGAAAATGAATTTTACATTGATATTAATCCTACAAGTAGGTTTCCCATAAAACAATCATGACAAAACAGCCCATTCACCTTTAAGGAAGTTCAATTCAAAAATTCAAAAAATCAAAAATTCAAAAATTCTTTATTTCTTTTACAAAGACATACTTATATCTAAATATCCATCGTTCAATTATTACCTCAGAAAGTTACATACGAACGCGTCTATCTTTGACGCTAGTAGGATCTATACTTTGTTCCAATGTCTGGATCACCAACTCACTTTCATATCTTTTATTACAGGTCCAATAACATATGAAGCGACGAAGAATGCGATCAAGGGATTCCAATATATATGATAAAATAAATGCATGGCGATACGCAACGGAATCGAGCGGCTAATGCATCGCGATATAAATGCGATCAGATATAAATAGATTCACCTAATGGAAGCTCTGGCATTTAATTGTCTTTCTGGAGCAATAAAGGCCGATTTAGAGGTGCTGCATAATGTTGGCGTCTAATTAGTATTTAGCAGAATATAACTCAAGGTAACGGACGTGGCATGCAGAAGAACCACACTAGAGTGGCAGCTTTTAATAAAACAGGCCATGTGCGCCGAAGGATGATTGCCAATAGAACAATATCGCCAATTAAGCATCTGAATCTGCAGACAAATTCAAATATGGAGTCAATACCCACTCTAGTTATTTCTCGAATTTATTATTAATGGCCAAACATCCTCCTGTCAAAATTGTAGTGCACCAGAAAGAAGTATCCAGCAAGACCTACGGTTTAATTGCCCTTCAGACACAATGGATCATTTATCTTATCAGACATTTGACTGATCAATCTAAAAATTTCCTATCTAAACTGGATATAATAGATAGATGTTGCATCCGTGGAAATCGAACCTATGTTCCTTGAATCACGATTCAAAACTCTTTACCACTGCCTAGTGACCACAGAAAGCAGTAGTAACATTTAGGATACAATGCCTAGTCCCAAATATTAAAATAAGTAAAAATAGTGTCGCGTTTTGACACGCTAACTTATTTAAAATTTAAAAAATAGAACGAAAGTCTTTAAGTAACTCTGCTTAGTCTATTCTATTTTGAGGCCTGAGGATATTTTTTGTAATCTTTTAAATGACCAATTTTGTTTCGTCAAATTATTTAGCAAACTTGAAGCTGGTTATTGAAAGTTAGTTCGTTCGCAAAATTTCGGAAATTTTCGTACATCAGTCTATTTTTAACGATCCGTTTATGTATGCATTTCAAAGTTAATTTGTTTATTTCCATCTGTCGTCGTCGACAGTTGGCTATTGCAAATGTCGACGCTGAAAGCAGAATTATGAATATGCAGCCGAAGCCTTTGTTGAATAGTCGGACAATCTGCGACTTGTGAAACAAACGGCATTCATGAATTAGTAATACGTTGAAGTTTGGTGCAATTTGAAATGTCAAGGTGAGCACAAAGGCGAAATTAAGCCCCAAGTTAATGTAAACAGCACTTGTTGTAGAAAATTAAATCAAGAACAATTCTAAATAATCCCTGACATGTACAAGAGTTTATTTTATTAAATAATGTTTATTGTACTGAATAAAAACTTTGGAGTTTTAGAATCTAGACAGGTTCGATGATAAGAATATAAAATGCAAAAAAAAATATCAATAAGAATTATTACGAATACTATAGTAGAAGTTTAACATTTTACAAAATATTCAATGTTTGAAGAATTTTCAAATAATTAATGTAAAACATTTTGTATATGTATATGTATGTGTGCATTAGGGCCTTATGAGAAATCACTTCAATCACTCTCAGAAGTAATAATGGACTAAAGACTTAAGCTTTAACGACTTGTGAACCTTCGTAATAAAGACGTATTTGTTTACCTAACTCATAGTCAAACCACTCAACAAAATTCAAAAACTGATTGTTTTTGCCAACTATTGGAATGTAAATCGAAGGTTCATTTAGTAGGTATCAGCTTGACCTCCATAGATTTGAAAAATACATGTCGAAAGTAAAAGTCCGAAGTTTTATAAAAAACGACTGTTTGAAACTTTTTATGAAAAGTTGAATGCGCACTTAGAATAATCAGAGAACGAAAACAAATCGAAAATTTGATCCATTTCAGAAGAAAATGATGAATCAAAACTTGTTCCTGTTTTAATTTTAATTGATTCGTCTATCCCCCAATAGTTTAGTTATTTACTGCGTAGCCATACAAGAAATTACTGGCAACATAAGTATCGAACTTTCCACAGAGTTTTCTACAATCATATTATGTCTACAAGACATGAGAAGGTATGCTGTCAAAATAGTGTATACGAACCTTGCACTCCTCAAAAATAAACATTTCTTAACCTGTACAAAAGACATTAATTTACTCGTATATTCACTGCGTCTAGCTAGACAATCACAATTGCTTTTTTTGTCATATTTAAGTAAAATCGAAATCGTCCTATAGAAATAGTTCGTTATTAACAATAATAATAATAAAATAATAAAATTTATTTTCTTCCACAAAACTGAACTTAAAGACTATGTTCACAAAATTGCTTATATTGTAGTTATGTGGGAGACTGGACCCTGAAACTAAGCCTATATTATCCTATATTAGACTTGATATTTTCTGGTATCCAGGCCTCCCCCTGGTATTCAGTAAATATAGTGAGCAGTTAATAGACTTAAAAATATTAATCAAATACATGGAATTGTGGTGTTAAATAAATAGATATAATATACCAGTAGGTTATGTGTATGTGTTATTAAATAGAATGTGTACAGTAAGATGTCTCAGAATTATGTCTTCAGTAAAGCCTCCGTCTTGTCATAGTTAAGTAGTTTTAACCACTCAACAACACTCCTTTTGCATTCCATATTATTTTTATTACTTATTGTTAAAATTTTATTTATTTCGTTATATAACCCTTGATAACAAAAGAATCGCTTAATAAATTTAGTGTTGCAATAGCTTTTTTTACATACTGCATAATGTTTGGTTCTTCTTATAGTTGATAAATCCCTGTCGTGAATGTTTATTAATTTATTGCCAAAATATAGAGTTGCCTTACGGTTAACATGCCTGATTCCTTATGAAGAGATATAGTCGGATAAAGGATTGGTTTAAAAAGGCTAACTTTAAGAACCAATCGTTGAGCTCTTTCGAGTTCAATTAGGGAAGTTTTGGCTGCTCCACCCCAGGTTGATATGCAATAGGTGAGCAGAGATTGGCACAGGGATTGATAAATATTCAGATAATTAGACTTTAGTGTCTATTTTTTGAATTAATTAACTATCTTTTATGACGAAAACACAACAGTTGAAACAAATAAAATTCTTAGGTACACTATTGAAATAGATATTCTAAAACAAGTTTATCTTAATTGTTGATTGTTGAGATGGGAACACAAAAGATTTTTATTTCATATCAGTCTGAGAACCGTAGAAAATCACTGACGTATTCAGCTAAATCCGATCTTTCCACACTTTGTTCGCTATTCCCATGATTATTTTCAAACTATCGTAAAAAATCTGACAATAGCCCAACATTGGATCCAGAATAAATCTGAATACAAACAGAGCGAGGGCCTTATGAGAAATCACGTCAGTCACTCTCTGGAGTAATAATGGACTCAAGAATATGCTTCGAAGATTTTTTGTGAGTCGCTTGACAACTGAGATTTATCCGAACTTTATTACACTTGTGGAAAAATGTTCTAAAGGGATTTCTCCTTCTTTTGGCTGAAGATATGGCATTGTTTTTGCATTGTATATTTTTCTCTACGTAGGTTCTCTAGGATAAAGGGTTTCCAAAAAAGAAAATAAATAAAATAGACCCATTTTTTTTATTTTTACAAGATTTGAATGTTTTTCGAGACTTACGTACACATAGCCACGTCATGAGTTTTATTACTACATAGTTTATAACAGAAACGCTTTTTCTGTATATCCCTATGTAAGCTTAGATATTGAACTAAGCAGCGGATTTTTATGCAATTTTTTTAATAGCTACAGTGACGTATGAGGAAGGTATACAGAAACATGTATAATCCTTATATATTAATGTACAGAAAAGTGTGTGTAAGGGTACTGGCCCCTGAGAAGCCGGGGCGGGTAGCTAGTGTTTCTATAAAACAATATTTTACATTAGTTATACCAAACAACTCTAGTAGTATTCATATCAGGGAATCAAAGAAAATATACACTGTTTCAATGCGACAGTTGTTGTCGTAAGTCTCAGTCGACTATAAACAGCTAAAACAGCGCTGTCTGAGGTTTGCAGTCGACTGCACAAACACTGAGCTCTGTATCCAGGCCATTGCTGAGGGCGAAATGTCTCGTGAATCGCTCGCATGTACAGCAAAATCACGTCAGATTATACACTTTGGACTTTGTACCGACCTTATGACTGTAACACTACAATTACTGATCATAAAATGATAGGCATATTTATATATGAACAAATAAGACAGGTTAAAGCTCTAAAAACTAAAAAAACTATTAACTATACTAATGCTCTAAAAACATTACAAGATACCGAAAAATCTGATATGTTAACAATTACTGATCCGAATATTCTAACTTACAAATTAATACAATTAATTACAGACTCCTTGAGATTGAATAATAAAATAATAAATATACCCAATAGCAAAAGAATTATAAAGCCATGGATCACACCTGGAGTATTAAAATGTATTAGACATAGAAATAACCTACAAAAAAAGCTAAAGCACGACGTCACTAATGAAATTCTTAAAATAACGTATAGAAGGTATAGAAACTACTGCAATAATTTAATAAAAAGTCTAAAAAACAAGTATGAAAAAGATATTCTAGAAAAATCAAAAAGCAATAATAAAGCCCTGTGGAATAGTATAAAAACAATTACTAACCTAAATAAACGGAAAACCCCAAATCAAGATTTAATCAATATTAGGAATAACCCAACAGAATCAGTAGAACATGTCAATGAATACTTCAGTAATATTGGAAGATCTCTAGCAGAAAAAATTCATACTGAACCAATTCTCTTAAATGAATACTTAACTTCACTCCCTAACCAAATAAACTCGATTGCCATAACTGAACCAGACTTAGACGAAATTACAACATTAGTGAACCATCTTAACGTTAATTCTGCGCCTGGTTGGGATGATATTCCCACCATATTTCTTAAAATGGCTATAACTGAGCTGGCCCCTTTGTTTACTTACCTTTGTTCACTATGTCTTAACCAAGGAGTATTTCCTTCTCTACTAAAACGTTCTATTATAATACCAATACATAAAGGTGGGAACAGAGACGATGTTAGTAACTACCGTCCGATTTCATTACTATGCACAATTTCAAAAATTCTGGAGAAAGTTATAAATAATCGTCTCAAAAAATATCTATCTAAATACAACATCTTATCTAATGCTCAATACGGTTTTCGTGAAGGTATAAGTACCGAAGATGCTATCCGTGACCTCACTACTGACATCAGTTCTAAGTTAGATAGTAAGCAAAAAACTCTCTGTATATTTTTGGACCTAAAAAAAGCCTTCGACACCGTATCTGTTCCCATCCTCCTCCGCAAACTAGAGAAAATTGGTATTCGAGGAACCTTCCATACCCTTTTAATAGATTACCTTGGAAGTCGCACCCAAAGTGTCAAACTTGACCACCACATCTTAAGCACTAATACACTAAACAACAGCTATGGCGTTCCTCAGGGTAGCGTATTGGGACCAACTCTTTTTCTTATTTATATAAACGATCTGACTAACATGAAACTTATAAATGGACGAATTTTTTGCTATGCAGATGATACAGCGCTCCTTTTTTCTGACTCCACTTGGCAAACAACTTTTAAAAAAGCAGGGGACGGTCTACAAAAGGTTACCAATTGGCTACGACTAAATTTACTCACCCTTAACGCTAGTAAAACAAATTATATCACTTTTAGTATCAACAAATCTACGCAACCCGATACAAACCTATCACTTACTCCCCACACTTGTAACCCCATACAAAGAAAAAATAACTGCAATTGCCCTCGTATTGAAAAAGTGCAGAGTACTAATTATCTTGGAATTATCATTGACTCTACTCTGTCTTGGTATCCTCAAATTGATGCTGTATCCAGCAGGGCAAGGAAATTAATATGGCTGTTTAAACACTTGCGTAATATTTCCGATATTCAATTATTAACATACATTTATACTACACTTGTGCAATCAATTATGCTATATTGTATTACTATATGGAGAGGTACTTTTAAATCAAAATTCATAAGTATAGAACGTGCACAAAGATTATTATTAAAGGTAATGCTTAAGAAAAAAAGAATATATAACACTAACAAACTTTATAAGGAAGCAAACGTGCTGACGGTTCGGCAATTGTACATTTTGCAAGCTATACTGATAACTCATAAACATGTTCCCATAGACAATAAGAAACTACAAAAACGTAATCCGGGCTCAGTTATTAGATATAATAGGGTAAGAACTACATTTGCTACAAAACAATTCTACATTCAATCCTTAAAACTATACAACAAAATAAATAAACAAATTAATATTTACACTATGACATACCGAGAATGTAAGAAAGTGCTAACGCAGTGGCTAAAATCTAAATCGTATGCAGATACTGAGGCACTACTATAAGAATTAAAAACTATTTAAATATTAAGATATATAATATAGATATATGGTAAATTAGAGAAAACCAATATGTGTCTAACATAAAAACATCATATAGTACGAACAGTATGTATAAAAAAAAATAATAATAATCACACATAGACACTTACTAACACATACAATACTCACATAATCGTTCACACACTCATTAAAAACTTAACAAATAAGATGTAAACCCTTTATGCTAAACGTGTCAACAATTTCTTTGTTTCATAATTGTCTACGTTTCCTTATAGAGAGCGGGACTCCCCTAACACAAGTATTGTTACTTAAAAGGGAAGTCCCTCATTATTTGTTATATGGATGTCTCTAAGAAAATAAAGAAATTTTTGATTTTTTTGATTTGATTTATGACTGGGGTATACGAATCAATATCGAACTACAAGTGTTGTCCGTGATGTGTTGTTGACGTACTTTACAATGGCCAAACAATATTTTTAAGCAATTCTTAATATTATAATATAATGCGAGAGGATATGATGGGATGAGGATGAGGATGAGGATGGGATGCGATGTATTATTGCTTTAATTCATGATTGAATTGATTTGAATTATATACCGAATGATCAAGTTGGTATGGCAAAGTTAGCACGTAAGTAACTGAAAATCATTAACTCCGCATTTGGACTTTTTTACGTGGAATGAGGTTTAAAAGATTATTTTTCTTGGTGACACTAAAATATAATATGTTTGCAACTAAGAATATACCTGTATTCTTTTTTCTACTTTCTACTTCCCATTTTGAGGCGTATATTAACATACAAATTATACATATACTTAAATAGATATTTTACAGGAAAACTTTAAGCATTCCTTCTTGATTCTTAATTGTTTTATTGATTTTCATCGTTTTTTATATTTATTATTCCTAGCCAGATTTTTGCGACGTTAGGTTAGTTTAGGCTTTGTTTAATAATAAGATAATTCTTTAGTAAAGTCAATTCCTGCCAATGTCTGAAAACTACATGGAATATTATAATCTGGTCATTTTTGAGGCTGAAGCTCAAGTTTACCTTCTAGGCAAACATGTGTTTTAAGCATCAACTTTGCCTTCTATCAAGCTTAAGGTCAAAGGTAAGTATTTTGTGTAAAAAAGTCCCTTGAAAAATATTATAAGTAACAATTTCACGACAGAAAACGGGTGTTCAGGGCTCAGACACTTGATCCGCGTTTGAATGCCGTTCACTTTTAAAATTATATTGTAGTTTACTTCAAAAAAAACATGATGTCCACGTAGGAAAGTGCCCTTAAGCTTCACGGGTCGTTTGTGACGTCGCAGTTTGCTGTTCATCCGCCGTGAAACCCTTGAGTTTACATTCTCCGTTTTGTTTATCAACTACCGACTGTGCAACTAGCGACCACAACTGATTTTTATTCGTCAAGTCTACTCGCGCGCACATACCAGGAGTATGGACTCTTTGCCCATGCTCGTGTATATATATTTATTTATTTATTTATATATAATCTGATTTTAGATTCGATTACGCCTTAATTATTTAATAATGAAATTGTCACCAATTTTGTATGTTAAATGCAGTTAAAAAAAGTAACTAAAATCAAAACCTTTTAAAAGTTTAGAAATAGCTGGTAATAGGTAATGACACCCACGTCCACCCACGATATATATATATATATTGTGTTGAAGTTAAATACAAAGATTTCAGAATCCAGTTACGAAAATATCATCGCCATTCCCTTTATAAGGTATTAAACATTAAATATTGTATTCAGAAATGCCTACTTTAACGCACACACAAAGTTTCGTTAATATTCGTGAGTTCGCATTCATATTAGCATTTGTGCTGACCGTACATGGTACGGAACGACTATTTACTTTCCTTTGAACAAGTTAAACTTGTGTACTTAGTACTGTGGGAAATTTTCTTAATACTGCTACTTTCTAGTCTAAAGGGAGCTCTAGTTTGAATTTAGTCAAAGGCATGGTCGGAAACCTTCTACTTTCTAGTTAATATAAATACGCATAAAAAAGTGATAAGCTAGAAAATCTCACGAATTATATAGTAAAGTGAGAAACAATTATCTCAAATACATTTTAAATAAAATATTACTTGAAATCTTTCTAAAAAAAGTGTTGATGGAATTATGTTTACATTTTTCACCAAGTTATCGCAACATATTATTGACTTTGATTGACCCTCTCCCCTCTGGATGTCTGGCAAAACGGACGTGTTAGTGTGACCTCCGCATTTTAACATTTTAATTTAAAAATTAATTTTAAATAATATTCCAACACGACCGGGCTCCGAACTACCAGGAAAACAGAAGTCAGCGGGCGATCTCTGCTGCAGGCTGTAGGAAAGAGCGAGCGTCCGTGTGAGTGAAACAAATACTAATTACTCATCACCGTCCTTGTAGCGCTCTTGGCCTATTAACCTATCCTTGCACGGTAATTGGACCCGCCCCCGTGCGCGTGAGCGGTTTCTGTGTGGGAGGAACCTAAGGGTGACTCACGCACTATCCAAGCGACCTCAGTCTGCTCTGCGCAGAAACTTGCCGTCGGAACATTTAGGCCTACTTTTGCGCTGCGGTGCCCGCAATAAGCACAAAATGTTTCATTCACCCAACAAATCGCAAGAACCGATGTATGGGTCGGCCCCAGACCTACAAAGAGCTGAAAACACCAGTCCCAATGACCATAACATTACCCTGCGGTCTAATAAAAGGCGCCGCTGCGACTGTGGATCCCCCAACGAGTCCAAAATAGACTCATTTATCAACGCGCTTACGACCTGGAGGCAAGATACCGATTTAAAGCTATCTAACATACAAAGCTGCATGATAGATATTAAGAAACAAAACTCGGAGCTTTTGGCATCTAACGCCGAAATTGAAAAATCTATTGAATACCTGTCTTCAAAATACGACGACCTTGCCCTGCAGCTTCAATGCTTCCATGACAAAATTAAGACACATGATGGGAGAATCCTAAAACTGGAGGACATCGCTGAGGAAGCAGATAGAAAATCTAGGGCAAGCTCCCTAGAAATTCGTAATATCCCTCTCAAACAGCGCCTAACTCAGGATGATCTTATTGATATCGCTCTGCGCATCTTTAAGGAGATGTCTGTAGACATCCTCTACTCTAACATCTATGACATACGCAAGATTCCGACAAAAACGGGAAATCAGTCAATATTAATAACACTCAACTCAGTTATCCTTAAAAATAAAATCATTAAAGCTTTTAGAGGGTACAATCAGACAAACCCATCGAATCGTCTAAACACCTCCATCCTAGGCAACGACGGCACTCGTAGCTACATCTATATCGGCGAAAATCTAACACCTAAAAGCCGCAAACTATACCATGCAGCGAGAGAACTTGCCAAAGACGAGCACTACAAACATTGCTGGACTGCCCACGGTAACATACTTCTGCGGAAAATGGATAACTCCGAACTGATCATAATAAAGACCGAGTCTCAATTGCAACAACTTCGGTCAAAAAACTAGTAACATATTTTTTATTTTTATGCTGCATGTCTTTTTCATTGTATATGTTTTTGTCTCACAATTGTTTGCACTGTTATTATGCTGTCGTCAATTCCTATCCCCTTACCCTTATGCTACGGAAACCTCACGAATTCAGCAACTGTAGCACCACCCCACACCACCCCGCCCTACCCCCTATACGATTACCTAAACACAAGTCAAACATTAACCCAATCCACCTACTAAAAAACCGGTTTGTTATTCTGCGCTGCCTAATAACCCACAACATTAGCACAGTGTCCCATTTGATAACCTACAATGTAACTTGTTATACAAAGTTGGAAAATGTAACTAACCTTTTGCCTCGCCACATCAAGAACCTACTAGTCTCTAATATAGCTCCTGTTCTACACAAGGCTGCGTCTACTTATTACTTTATTTCCTTACTATACCTACACCGCTATTCAAATTTGTCTGTTCTTGTAGCTCATAATCGTAACGTTCGACTGTAACAAAGATTTATTTCATATTATTGATAAAGTCACACCTGCATCTTCAAGTACATGTGAACCCCATCACGTTTACTCCTCACTTATAAGTAGGTGTGATTCATATAAAATAATAACACAAAATATTCGTAGCTTAACTGCCAATATATCTGGCTTCCTGGTCCTATTACATAGCATAAAGATAGATATTGATATTATTATACTAACGGAGTGCTGGCTATTTAATGACCCTCCCATCCCCAGTCTGGACGGCTTCACTTCTTATTCCACGAGTAATCCATGCAATCAAAATGACGGGGTTGTAGCATATTTGAACAGTTCCCTTTCTGGCGTAATCGTAACTGAGCCTAAAATATGCGAGGCGAGCTCATTACTAATCACAATCAAGGACGACTTCGCTCTTTTGGCCATCTATCGCCCTTGTGCATTTCGCAACCCGTCAAGTTTTCTTACCTCTCTCCAGGGAACATTGGATTCCTTAAATAACTTTAAAAACGTTATCATTATGGGAGACATAAACATAAATATTGCCGATGATAGCTCTGATCCTAACTGTGATGATTACTTAAACTCACTAGCACAATACGGTCTCCTACCGGCACACACCCTGCCCACTCGCGGCCCCTCTTGTCTTGATCATGTTATCCTAAGGTGCTGCTATCCGGCTCAATGCTTAGTCATCCAATGTTCTGTTAGTGATCATGACGCTGTGCTTCTAAATATCGGTCTATCAAGATTAAGTTATTCTCCAAAAACTGTACATAAAATTAATTATCATGAACTAACTAAAACACTAGAAAATATGGACTTTACCCCAGTATTAAAGTGTACGGATCCAGATGAGGCTACAAATATTTTCATTAACTCTCTGCAAACAGCAATAACCACCCATTCTCTCATACTTTCGTTACCTCGCCGTTACAGGACATTGAAACCGTGGATGACGCCAGGCCTCCTCAGATGCATCAGGAACAGAGATAAATTGCACAAAAAATCTAAAAAGAACCCTAACAATGAGGTCCTTAAGACTACCTATGTCCGATATCGCAGCTTTTGCAATTCTCTGTTAAAACGGGTTAAACTCGAATATGAGCGGGAGCTTATTAGAAAGGCTGGCAGTAATAGCAAGGCAATTTGGAGCGCAATAAGAGAAGTTACGAACCTTAACAAATCTCTGTCAACATCAAATGATCTTCTTAACGCTAAACCTGACCCTGTGGAAGCTATAAACAATGTTAATGCCCATTTTGTCAGTGTCGGTAAAACCCTTGCTGAAAAAATCATCAACCCTGAGCAAATTTCCCGTAGTCCTCAAAATCTCACGCATAATTTTCCTTCTTATCATAACCCCTCTAGCTCCTTTGTACTCTTAAGCACAGATTATAACGAGATTGACTCCATCATATCTTCTCTCAGGCAGGACTGCGCAATGGGCTGGGACGGTATCTCAACCTCATTTCTAAAACAATATAAACACCTTCTGATTCCTGCAATAGCCCATATATGCAATACTAGCCTTTCCACCAGCATTTTCCCTAACGCCTTCAAGAGGGCACTAGTCCACCCCATCTATAAAAAAGGGGAGCGAAGCTGTGTAAATAACTACCGCCCTATTTCGATACTACCAGCTATGTCAAAAATTTTAGAGCGCATAATTAACTCTCGCCTGATAAAATATCTTGAACAAATTTCAGCTCTGTCTTCTGCCCAATATGGCTTTCGAACTGGTAGGAGCACGGCTGACGCTGTCCATAATCTAACAAACCACATTGTTAGGAGTCTGGACAGTGGCAAAAAGTGTCTAGGCATTTTCATAGACCTCGCTAAGGCGTTTGACACAGTCTCAATCCCAATCCTATTATACAAACTTGACCAGCTGGGAGTAAGAGGAAACCAACTCAATCTTTTTCGCAGCTACTTGTCTGGCCGGACACAAAGGACTGTAATTGGCAATGTCGTCAGCACTGACTTACCAATTGAATACGGCGTTCCACAGGGCAGCATCCTCGGCCCGACACTCTTCTTAGCTTATATCAATAACCTCTGTTCTCTTGATATCCCTTCCTGCAAGATCGTATCGTATGCTGACGATACCGCCCTTATATTTACGGCTCATACATGGGAAAAGACATACAAGCAAGCTCAGGCTGGGTTTGACACGGTGTCTCACTGGCTACGTCTGAATCTCCTTACTCTCAACGTACAAAAAACCGTCCTGATAAACTTTTCTATAACACATACTTCTCTTGTAAAATCTCTTAATTATTCCATTTTCGCTCACTCACAAATCCACACATCTTCCTCTGACCATACGTGCTCCTGTCCCACACTTACTAAGACTGACGCGATCAAATATCTTGGTATCACTCTAGACAACAAGCTCAGTTTTCAAAAATATCTTAATGTAACTTCAACCAGAATCCGCAAACTAATGTTTGTTTTTAGAAGCCTTCGCAAAGTAGCAGACCCGTCACTCGTAAAATCAGTGTACCTTTCGCTCTGTCAATCTCTGCTAATATATTGTGTTACTTCTTGGGGTGGAGCTTCTAAGACACACATCTTAAAACTTGAAAGGGCTCAAAGAGCCCTACTAAAAGTTTGCACTTTTAAACCCCACCGCTTCCCTACCTTTGATCTCTTTCAACACTGTCAAGTGCTTACCGTACGCCAACTTTTCATATTGCATACTATTCTTAAGCAGCACGGGGTCACAATTCAACCGACTCCTAATTCTATCCCCCGCCGAAATCATTTGGTTGTAAAAAGGACGTCGTTCCAAACAACGTTCTCCCACCGCTTTTTCTGCTATTTAGGAGCCCACCTTTACAACACCCTCCACAAAAAACTTAACCTTATCTCCCTTACTAGGTACGCCTGCAAAATTATCGTAACAAACCATCTTCTAAACCTCAGTTATGATGAAACGGAAAAACTACTTGTGACTCCCCGGTAGATGTCTTTTCCATTTTCCATATTCCTTCCCTCCAACCCTTCTCAATCACCCTACGCTAATAGCATAATAATAGCTTCTTTCTCCAATTTATAATAACCTAAAAACAATAATTTTAATGTACATTCCTGGCCCCGTCGCAGAGAGGAGAGTACTGGTGTACTGTAGTACAGGCGCATGCCTTTTTCAGGCACCAGTCTCTCACAATCTTATACATTTTTATAGTTATAATAGTTATAATCTCACTTTGTAAACCTAAGATTGTGGAGAAGAAATAAATTATTTTTATCTTATCTTTATCTTATCTTTTATCTTTATCTTTATCTTACTTACCCATACATTTAATAATTTAAGATTGAAACTAAATTATGCTTCATAAAAAACCTATAAGTAAAACGGAAAAAAATAAGTACGTTGTTTTTCACACGCTGGTACTCTGGGTCTCTTCATAGTCTAGTAGTTGTATTGTAAAGAATAGGTTACCTAACTACCTAGTTTCTGGGCGTATTCTTCTTGGTAAGAGGATAGGAAATCGTAGTAGCTTGAATTTTATTTTGGACGATTTTGTATCTTACATGAATGAAGGAATTGTTCAAACAAAGCTCTGCAGTGAGATACTTGACTTAAAACCAAGTAAAGTGATAACTGTAAACTTAAATGGGACATAACCGCCCTCTTTTATATCAATTGGCAAAACGTTTTTATTATCTGCTCCATTGCTCAGACATGTCGAAACAAGACCTTACTTCTATTACACGATAAAATCACGCTACACCACACCAAACAATTGCCCGCACAATAAAAATCATACCACGTAGAGGATAGGCCATTTCAGTAAGCCAAGGCGTCACGGGCATCCGAAATTGGAAAAATATATTCACTTACAAGGGTACCAAGGGTGGTACCTACGCACAATACATCAGTGGAGGTGTAGGGCTGTCGAAGGGGTATATATTTATTTAAATAATGAAATTACAATATTATGTAATGCATAAAAACATATAACAAACTGTCCTAACTGTTTTATGATGTTCAATTAATATTCTATTTACGTTTGATAGCAAATAAACGTGTTTAAAGAAGTCTATTTCTGCCAAAGTCCCGTAATAATAAAGAATGTTCACTAATTTTTAATTTGAACACGATATTGGGAATTTATACGTTTGTTAACAGGTTTATTAAAAGGTAGTATGGACAAGAAAATCGTGTTAAATTTGTAAAGCTCAAAATGCAGCACAAAAATTGGCTTTGTGAAATTTAACTTGACGTGAAATTAAATTTCTAAATTTTATTATATCCACTTCTACTTTACGTAGATAGAAAAAAAATATGGGATCCAAGAAAATGTTTGTTATGCAACTCGCATTATGGAATAGCTTAGTAGTTTAAATATACCCGATCAATCAGTTTTTGGATATCACGATAAACTAACGTAAAGAGTTTTCAAAATATCGCTAACTTTAGCTGTTAGAAATCTATTATTAGCTAGTCTCATTCAAAAAAGATCACGGAAACCACTTTCATCAGACTATTAAGTTTACGCCATACTTGCAGAATACCTACTAGTTTTGATGAAAGATTCATCAAAAGTTTCAAAAGAAGAGAACGTTTATCGTTTTTTTTTTGTAGGTAAGCTGAATGTTAGATATTTTATTGACAATATGTAACTGCAAATTAAATGTTATCTAGGTAATGTATAATTTATCTAATTAAATGTATGATGTTACTAGTAACATACGAGTGTAGCTCTCAGATTGACTTAAGCTTAATTAGAAACTGGCATTAAGACTAAACCACTTTGAAAACTGGATTGGCAATCTACCAACTATGGTTGCAACTAAGAGTTTTGGAAGCTAAATTCAAGGAATTTTAAAGGAAAACATTAACTTTAAGGCTATTTTTAGAAAAATAGACATCTATGTAGATTCGGTCTTATTTTTTTTTATTCAATTATGTTGTCTCCTTTTTATTTTAAGTTTTCGGGTTTTCTTTCATTATAGTTCTAGTTTTCATGGCAGTTTATAATTGATTTTGTATAATGTGTATTATAGACCAATGTCTGTGATGTTGTTCGAATCTTATCTATCTTATCGAAATTTATTTATAATTATTGTCCAACGTGACAAAAAGTGGCGTTATGTTTTATCCTTCCGTTCGACATAAAAAGAATGTTACTAATAAACTAAGAGTCAATAAATGTTTAGAAAGTTGAAAACGTAATTCCTGATTTTTTTAAAGCCATTGCAATGTTTATAGTATCTTTGTTTAACGAAATGGCATTAAATAAAATGCAAGATAAGCTTTATGTGGTGTAATAGGTGAAAAATTATTATATTTATTTTACAACGTGTAAAACAAAACATTGTTTAAGACTACTTGTAATGCTTTTAGATAAAACGATGCTAATGTTTTATAATTTTCACTCTGTACAGACTTCGTTCAAAAAAGGTCATTAAGAAATATTATGTAAATTAAATATTCATACGGTTGCTTTTCTAAGTTTGCTACTCACCACGGCGCTATTACAATTTCCACGCCATTTTGTTACTACGTTATACTATTTGATTACCATATCATAACGTGCTCAACCCACTTGTTACACACATTAAGCGACAACCCTATTTGAACCCATCTTTAAGGGACAAATGACTTAGAAATCGCGAGGCCTATCTCGGCCCATGGATTTGGACATTGAACTTTATATTATTGGATTTTTCTGCGCGCGATATTTTCCGGTGGACGTGAAAGGTGTGGTAAAGTGCGGATAATGGGGGTCTTTCGCTTTTTTATATTTTCATACGATTAGTGGCGATATGAAAATACAGTTGTGTTTAATGGTGTGAAGGGTTTTAGCTTCGAATTGCTTACCGGCACTGAGATGTGGCAATCTACAGGAGATGTAGTAATCTGATACATTATTTGGTATAATTCTTACTCCTGATGGAAATCCATGTATTAAAAATTAGCACTGGTTGTCCTATTACTGGAAATAAGTTTTATCTCAATAATGATAAGATAAAATAAAATAAATCAATATTTTAGTTGCTCAGAACTTATAAACAACTATGTAAAATATATTCTTACGAATAAAAGGGAATTTTGACTGAATACTTTGTCTTGAAATACAGACAAAGTATTCAGTCAAAATTCCCTTTATTTGATCTAGTACAAAGATTTTTCGCAAGCTGTTTCGCCTAATATTTGCTATTTCACAAATGTTGCTAAAACAATAAGTCACTCACTCGACATCAATCAAACAACTTCATTTTTCAGACTTATTGTACAAAGTCGTACGTGCAACGAATTCAAAATGTTCGCTAACTCAAATAAATCAGACTAATGCGTCCATTTACTCCAAATTCCCTTCAACCAAAAAGTCGTAACGCAAATTCTCACATGTTTTACGAAATACCCTGTCTATAAAATTTACCGTTTACCCGGGACAAACGAAGTGGAAATCAGGGGACCGATCTCGAATACTATCATAATGCGAATTTTAGTGAACTCCGAACAATATCGCTTCGTGCTTTCACTCCTAGTGGGTCGTTGTTACACGAGTCGCATTTTAGTATTACATTCTAATAATACTCATCTTCGTTTTCTTATAAGAAGACTGAGAATTTAACTTTTCAAAAAGGGTTATAGGTTTATACATAGGGAAGGCTACAATGATATAAATGTAGACAAAACAATTTTTTACAGTTTCAGACATGTTTTGAACCAACACTATAGATGCGATAAAATATTAAGTATTGAGTATAATAAAACATATAGTTAACTTGTTTGCGAGTATTTTTCTGAATAGTTTTCAAAAGCCATAGGTAATTTGGATGATAATGTCAATTGAATGCAGAAATACAAACGTATCAAACGAATCTGTAAATTACTTTTTTTCCAGTGTCTTTAAAGTTTTCCAGATTCCATATTAAGTTACACTTATTGACCTACGTATCTAACTTTTATGGCTTGAACTGTTTTCTTTGTACCATGTTATTTAAATCATTACTGTGGACATATTATTACCGTCACTCAGGTGAAAGGCTAACTGGCATTTTAATTTATAGTCAAAAGCTCGTTTAACGATAAACTATATACTTCAGACTTTGTTCCACTCTTATGTCGTCTGCATAAGAACTAATATCAAACTGCAAGAGTTGGCCATGATGTGCTTTTAACAATGCATCACTTGACTACACAGAAATGGATAATGCAACCCAACTGAAACGTCACAGTTCAGCGTGTTCTCCTTATTTATTGTAAACGTTGTAGAGTCATCATTATTATATTTAGGCTAAACTAAGTGAGTACAGTTATGTAACGTTAAATCAAATTAATGTAGTTTAACATTTAGGCATCGTCATAAAACATATTAAAATTTGAGCTATCCCCGGTTTGGAACCTTACCCTGCCAGAAAAAAATAAGGCAAGAAACTCAGTACTAATTTTTGCTTTACAAATTGCGAGACGTCACTAAGCATTCGTGTAAGTGATTTGACAATCACAATTTTCATACGTGAAATGTATGCGAATGTCATCAATATGTTTAAATAGGCAGAGTATAGCGATTTATCGCTTGAAATGGAGCAGCCCCACTGGTTAAATACTTACACCTTACAGAAGACCGCGGCCTAATACCAATCACTTTAGTGTTGTGGAGTAGCCCGTCTGGTGAAATACCTCCACCTTACAGAAGACCGCAGCCAAATAACAATCACTTCGGTGTTGTTGTGTTTCTGCGTGTGATTAAGATTTTAGAGCCCCTGGAAAGGTGTTAAATTAAAAGCAGGGGCAATCCTTCAAGATAAACGCGTTAAGTCCAATAACAGCTTTATTATGCTGTATTTGTATAAGAAAAGCGAAAGACAAATACAGCATAATAACAGCTTTATTATGCTGTATTTGTCGTCTTTAAGCTACCTCCTTTTCACTTAACATTAGGTGGGATGAGGTCAATCTTGAAGGGCTATATAAAAAATTCTTTCATTTTCCAGGTGACTTATTTCAAATCCTTCTGGCCTTCACAAAAGTGCATCCTACACACATGATAAAATTTCTGATATCTATAGTACAGCAATTGTTTGCACAACTGATAAGCTAGCAAAGCTAACTGAAAGCAGAGCTTATCACGTAAGTTTTGCACGCACGCAAAATGTGCATGTAATGTTTAAAGATCAAATGCTTTAACAGCACCACTTTTGACCTCCGATGCAAAAACAGAAGTGATATATAAGTTTAACGTCGATAAGTTTCGGTCTATCTGTATATGTGTATGTGTGTGTGTGTATGTATCTGTGTAAGAGATTCAATAATTTAGAGTTACACATTGTAGCTCTTAATCGAATGGCTTGGCTTCGATGCGGATTGAAAAAAGTTTTGTTAGCACTATTCTAACCTTCTCGGCCAAGTACATCATATATAACGTATGTATTTATGAGAAACTCTTAGAATTTACATTTGATTGAGGCATGTCAAAATTGCTGCTTTAAAATTAATTTATTTGTAACATTTTTTTTGATGTAGTTGTATGTCTTAAAAACGTCACCATCATCATATTTTAGCCCATAATCGTCCACTGCTGAGCAGAGGCATCTGTAACTATCTTATCCTACCGCTCCGACACCGATTATAAATATACATACGTCAAATAAACACAATGTTTATAACATCAAGTAAAGTTTTACATAATTAGTTAATGAAGAGCATACAAAATAGCCTTCGCCTAATCCGTTAAAGTGCTGAAATGAATTCAATCAATAAAATACGTCTCCGAAACAAACACGAAAACGGACAATCCATCAAATGTAAAATATTAAAACGTCGGCAACAAGAGAAGTATGGGCAACATGACAATCTAAATAATTTTGCAGTCCGGGATCTGAAAAGAAAAGTCAAAGGTATATTATATCCAGATAAGCTTTCGTGTTAATGCGAGCCTAGTATTTCTAACCTATGATGTCCTTTTGCAACAAATGCAACCTTTTTTATATCTTGTCTATTTATTATGGCCGTGGAGTATTATCATCTTATATATAGCAGCACTCTACCTTACCCATTTCTTAAATGTTTAGTATAATTTTCTGTATGGCGGGGAGTGATTTCTATGAAAACTTCGCTAAATTAAATTCAGACTGAACTTTCTTATTTGGGGCAAAATTATTTTAACTAATTAAATAAACAGTGACTTTGAGTTTGGCACCCTCAAAAATTACGGAGCCACACTTACCTTGTTTATCCTAAAATCAAGGACTTAACTGAATCATTTAGGCATAAATTAAGATTTAAGTACTACAAAGTTGCGTAACTATTAAGCCGACTCCGAATCAAAACAACGTTTAGAATTAGAATTAGAAATTATTTATTAGCACACACAATCAATACACGGTACATACACCATAAAGTAACACGAACAAAAGATAAACAGTAAAAAGAACAAACAACAAAAAAAAAAGGAAGAATATATTGATTGCGAAGCTAACAAGGTCCCAGTCTCAGCATAAGCTGCTACAACATTGGATCCAATGCTGCAGCAGCGCTGGTATTCTGGCGGAACCTTAAGCTGAGTGGCGCAAACGAAAAACAACGGAAGAAAGAAGCAGAAAAAGGGCGAGAAGGAAAGAGAGGGAAAGAGAAAATAAAAATATATTCACACTCCCCCCCTCCCCCTCCTCCCCCCCATTCTGAATTACAACCAATTGTACACTAAGCACGCAGTTTGAACATTGAACATAACAAAACAAAATAAGACAGTTCACAGGTAAACAGACATACAACAGAGACAAATAATGAGTAGGGATCGTGGCCATTTATTTAAAACTAAAATCAGCGATCCAGTCAGGAGCGCTAACCAATATTACAACAGGCCAGTCATCAGTATTAGTATCGTTGAAACTTTGACGTTTCTATGACGATAGTTCAATAAGATGCGTGCTGAATACTTCGACGATAGTTTAACATGACGCGTGCGACTCTATCTCGTGCTGTGTTTAAGAAGCCCAACTCTCAACTTGCGTTCTTTCCAATTGTTCCGGACTGTAGTCTTCTGGGTTGCGGGAGTACTCCCAAAATCGACCCTTGACCCGGAAAGAGTCGTCCGTGCGCGGGCTCAGAAAGTAAATCCAATAATATATTTGTGAAGTATTCTTGTTTGGAGGGCATTTCGATTGTATTCCGCCTTCCATATGCACGCCAGAAGCGTTGTACGATTATTATTTGACTTTGTTTTCCAGGCCACTCTTAAGTATAAAGTAAGCAAGGACTTATTATATTTTCGACTCGCGACTGTTTCTGTGTCTTAAGTTATTGTAATAATAATATAACTCATTTTTGCTGTGCATTTCGTCTTCTTAACAATGAGATACAAAAGGCTACAATTGGTTTTTCTTAAACGGAATATTATGTAGTATAAGTTGCATCAACTTACTTTTACTGTTTATCTTTTGTTCGTGACACTTTAATGTATATGTAGTGTGTTTTGACTTTGTGTGCTTATTATAAACAACTTATTAACCCAGCTTATCATAACAACTGAATTTTTACTGCTCCTGTTGGATTGACGTTTGCTGTAACATCAAAAACTGTAATTTGTCAGTTAGTAGTAATATTTAGTTCGTGCAATTTACTTTTAATGTCAGTGGTGTCAATTAAACTTAACAATTTGAGAGATAAGATAATTTTGAAAAAAATAAACGATGTGTTATTTGAAAGATTCGATAATCGTCCAATCGTTAGTTAAAATAAAATGGAGATGTAACTCATACTGTTTATTGACCCACGATGAAAATAATATGTTTTAAGCTGATATTCATCAAAAGTAACTGTTAATTTTGAACAGGTGCAACTCATACTTAATAAAATGATGAGTAAGAATACTTGAATAGCAATAGTTTATAGTTCAGTTTAGCAGTACCATGTACCTCTTAATTGCGAACGAGTCGCGTAAGCTCGCTAAAAGCACGTTCCCAAACCACTGCGCTTTAGAAGTGGTCGCATTTGCACGTATGATGACAATCATGGGATAGCATAAGTATTCATTCCAACTAATGCACAAAATGATAGCACAAAGTTTAAAGGCATCAGAGTAAACCCCCAAATGTAGCAGCTAAACCATTTCTTGATGACTTTTTTATTTGATCGGATTTCTTCTTATTGAGATTTCTCATATACCGTTAGGAATTTTGCAAAAATATTCATGATGGTAGACGTTGTATTATGAAGCAAAGAAGTTTTCTTTCTGATTGGAATTTTAACAGACTTCAAACAAGGGAGGAAGTCAGAGAAACGATTCGAGCGTACTTATATGGTTATATATTTTTTTTGTTTTTATTTATTTGACTGACAATTTCCTATGTGTTTAAATGGGAATGCTGTTATCTGGAAACTTTAGCAGGAACAAGGTAAAACTCTGCTTTGGTCTTATAATCCAAAAATATGAAGTTAGGTTTTTGTTCTACAAAACATAACAATTATTTTTTTCCAAGGAACTCATTATTGTAGTCGGTGTTAAAATTGGATTAAATATTTGCTGACGCCACTTTATCCCAATAAACGCCACTTATATCTTACACTTTATCCCAATAAACATAATCAATTTACTTATTCATGTATGTAGCTTTCATGTTACTTTTTTTAAATCGTTAAGATACCTGATGGAAGAATCCAGGAAAAAAACTTAGTCATGAATTGATTTATACCCATTAGAATATCGAGTATTTACTACACTATAAATAAATATTTTGTATAATTATAAAAATTCTGTATGTCTATTGACTTCACGATTTAATTTAACGATGTCGTAACAGGTCGTCTACTCTTGAAAACGAAACGAACAAACGAAAGGTTTCGTTTTTGAAGATTTATCAAAAGTTAGGGAATTAAAACGTGATTTTTGATTTGTATAAATAATATTTTGTTTTTTGATAACGCTTTATTCGCATTCGAAGTGTGTTAGTTGCGATAATGAGCAATAAAAAATACTAAACGTCATCGGATCCGACATATTTCGTTTTCAAGAGTAGACGCCCAGAATACAAAACGATTTAACATTGCCGTATTATGCAAACATTGAAAATATACTTTTTTACAGACAAACCATTATGTCCAAGTTTTAATTAATACATTTAACATGTATATTTATTTATATACTTATTTATTAGCAAATTTATAAATTACATTGGCAATATTCGGCTATTACTGTTATGTACTGACATCTCAGTCGTCATTACGTTAATCCTATAATAATCTCAACTCGTATGTGATTAATGAGTCCCATTTAATACTTTAAGAGATAATCTGCTTACTAAATGTACTTTAGTACCCAAATTAATCCCGCAGTATTTAGTGGTGAAATATGATGGGTCATTAATAAAACGAGTAATATAGATACAGTAATGAAAGGTAGTAAAAGCTTATACCCTACTTTATATGTTGAATAAAAAAACTGGTCAAGTGCTTTTGGATACGTACCTAACCCCAAAACATAAACATTCATTTCAGCGAGAGGGAATTCCTACGATATTGACTTAGATTCCTGCCCAAATAACGTGTAGCACAGATATATGTACGTGTGGGTCGTTGATGCCGTTATTCTTTACAATAAAAATAATTTACTGTAGTTTGTAAACCATAATTTTTTATAAAACTTTTATTTAAAAATTTGGCAAATCTTTTCCTATCTCCTCGACGACCTCCGTGGCCGAGAGGCGAGTGTGCCGGACTTTGGCATCGCGCCATCTCAGAGGTTCCGGGTTCGATCCCCGGTCGGGCCAATATGGGAAACGAACTTTTCTATATTGTCTCGGGTCTGGGTGTTGTGGTACCCTCGTTGTTTCTGGTTTCTGTAACACAAGTGCTTTAGCTACTTACCACAGAATCAGAGCAATGTATGTGATGTTGTCCAATATATATTTATTTAAATTTAATTTCTCTAACTTAAAAAAAAATTACATTTTATCGAACTTTGATTAATAGTAGGGCCTCTTTATAAATAAAAAAAAGTCATGACAATCTATCAAATCCATAAGTTATTCAGCTGTAATAATATCAAGGGAAATGTTTACGAATTGAAAATAGAAACATATGTAATGATAACACAGTCTCAATTCTATATTCTAGTTTATTTTAATAAAAAAGTTATCCCAAAAGAATTAAATTGGCTATAAGCTGATGAAATTTTATTACAACAGGCTATTTTGAAGAACAAAGCCTTGTCAGCCTTTATTTCGTTCCGATATGTCCAAACTTGATATGTTTTCTGTTTATCTCATTTTGTACGTAATCAACCTTTATTTTTCGGCCATTGTCATGCTCCAGTAAGTTACGCCCTCAAATTCTTTCACTTGGAATTCTTTGGAACCAATTCCTTAAGTTTTTTCCCTCGTCACAATTTTGTATTCATATTTTCTAGGTCGTGTTTACTTTAGGGAAAGGGAAATACCATGTGTTATGAATTTAATTCTCAAGGTTTTTGTGCCCGAAAGTTTTCTAATTTGAAACGGACTTTTTGTTAAGCACCTCAAGACTCATAATATATCATTAAGTTTTAAATTAAACATATTTGGCAGAGGGCACTTACCGAAGGCTAACGGGTTAATACAGCGTAAAAATTCATCACTTAATTTGCGGTTAGTTCAGTTTAAAGAGCAAAACGCGCGATACGTGAAGGTCGTGGGTTCGAGTCCAGCACCGCAAGGGGAGACAATTTTTTCCTGTTTCTTTTAAATATTTAACATTTGCTAGTGCGGCGTAAGGCACTATAAAAATTTTAAAAATCGATTATCATCAAGGTACTCAAAATATATAAATACTAATTTTAATCTTCGTTTAAGTACGATACAAATAATCCAGTATTATAATTCATTCCCCATTGCCTAAAGGGCATTTTCTAGCAATAACAGCTACATAAGAAACGATTGTGAATTTACCATTTATAATGTATTGTATACTTGAAATCGATTCAGCGATTTTTTTACTCTTTAACGCTGAGTTAGTTTGCTAATAACATAAGGACGAATATTTATATTGAAACCTTGGTGTACATCTAAAATTATTGGTATACGAAACAGTGCCTCTGAATCATTAATAGCTCTAATCATGCGTGTTCTGATAAACCAGTCACCGTTCATTAATCATTGCTCGCACAAAGCCCAGTTTGTTTTGATTTTGAGCTACTGAGACGTTGTACTTTCGACATTATATCATGTACTCTTTGACACTTTTCAACACACATATTTGTACTGGTATAAGATGACTATTTAATCATAATTTAGGCACTAAAGTTAGAAATAAATAAGTCACGTACTTTTTTCAACTAAGATTACTGAAAATTAGAGGAGTGTTAACAAAGAATAAAAGAAATAAATTTGGAAAAGTCTAAGTAACCCAACATACAAATATTATTGATTTTCAAATTCTGTATTTTTATATAAAAAAAGGGGTTAGTTTCTTTTTTAAAACCTGCTCGGCTTTTAACGCCTACTTACTCCATTTTCCGATTATTATTCGTTTTTACTTGTCGCAGCGTGATGTTATATAGCCTATAGCCTTCCTCGATGAATGCACTATCCAACACAAAAATAAATTTTAAATTTTAACCAGTAGTTCCTGAGAGAAGCGCGTTCAAACGAACAAACAAACACACAAACTTTTCAGGTTTATATAAATTTTACTGACTTAAACTTAAGGTGACTGTTTTCACTCTGAAACGTAGATTGTCATGATTTAACAAGTGAATCTTTTGTTTTTATATTGCACTTCAAGATTGACCTCATTCCACCTGATGTTAAGTGGTAATGAGGTCCTAGCTTAAGGGTGACAAGTACAGCAAAATAAATATGTTACTGGACTTGTCACCCTTACCTTGAAGGCTTGACCCCTGCTACTAATGTAGCACCACCCAAGACCTCTGGAAACGCACGAACTGACACGCACGAACACAAAAACACAGAAGTGATTGTTATTTGGCTGCGGTCTCCTGTAAGGTGGAGGTATTTCACCAGTTGGGCTGCTCCAGTTCGTGCGATAAATCGCTATGCCCTACCTCTCTTGGCTATGCCCTACCTCTCCTAAATCTAATCTGACGACCTCCGTAGCCGAGAGGCAAGGGTGCCGGACTTTGGCGTCGCGCCATCTTTGAGGTTCCGGGTTCGATCCCCGGTCGGGTCAATATGGGAAACGAACTTTTCTATATTGTCTCGGGTCTGGGTATTGTGGTACCGTCGTTGTTTCTGATTTCTGTAAAACAAGTGCTTTAGCTACTTACCACAGAATCAAAGCAATGTATGTGATGTTGTCCAATAAAAAAAGAAAAAATCTAATCAAAACGTATTAAAAACGCGAGACAAGCTAGCTGGTAATATCGTGTTTTCCCATCCAAATAACGTACAATGGGATTATTTTTTGCTTCTCTGAAAAAACAATAATTTAACAGAAAAAAACCTCTAACCAAGTTTCATTACTAACATCTATCATTATAGTTAGTCACAATAAAAATATGACCATTTCCTTTCTGAAGGCCTCATGACTATCTGGTTTAATATAATATTAAATCGACACATCTAATTAAGTTGAGAGATCAAAGGGAACGTTTACAGGACTGAGAAGTAATTTCAAACTTTGATTAAAATAGTCCAGGCATTATCTCTAAATGTGGTGGTATTAGGTAATTCTTAGTTTAATTAAAAGCGTTTAAAGTTTCAGTTTAATTTATCTAAAACAAAACTGTACCTATTTGGAACATAATGTATTATAAAAAAGTGATTGACTAAAGAGTTTGAGTATCAAGATATAGTATTGCTTTTTCGAATTTTATTTCGTACCTTAAGTAGGTAATAAATCGTATCACAATATATGTATTTGTTTGCTAATCACATAATTTCAAAACATTTGATATTCCCTGAGAATTTTACCTAGTACCAGAATGTATTTAATGTTTAAATGACACTGGATTGATATTTCGAACTTCGATTTATTTTTGGCAAGCCCAGTACGATGTAAAAAGGAGCTTTATAGACAAAGATCAAATTTCAAAGCCATGCATCATCTCTGTAACATACACTGACGTAATAATGTCGTGAATAAGTTTTCATCTATATTTTCTAATCGCTTTCTTACTACATTGAACGTTTTTACTCTTCTTGAAATTAATTATTAGAAACAAAACGTGAAGCCTAAAAAAATATGTGAAAATTTAAAGAAAGAAGATTTAAAATAACGAGACTTCTCATTATAAGAACAAAATATTTTTATTGAATACGTTCAGGCTATGTAGATAGATAGATAGAGAGATACACTTTATTTCACAGAAAATTTGACAGAAATTGGTTTTACAGACATAATCAAGTACAATTTAGGCGGTCTTATTGCTAGAAAGCAATCTCAAAATTGTGGATATCGAGAAATGTAATAAAATATTGTTAATGAAAACGAGTTGAACTATGACAAATTAAATAACGACATCATTTGTCCAAACTCGGCATTTTTCAGCACACTGAAGTAGAGAAGTTATAATTATCGTAATAAAGGTGATAATTTCATAGCAATTTAAAAATAAGTCTCAGTCATCTAGGATAAATTCTGATAGAGATGTCCTATCTGAGTCGATTTTATGGAAGACCGATGACAGACCACACGTTAGAACATAATGAAAGTATTGGATCAATTACATAAATCAGTAGATTGGTTTATTTAATCAAAAAGAAATAATGCTATTGTAAGAAAAACCTAAACTCCAAGCAAAATAAATCATACAAACGGACGATCCGACCTCATGTCTATACTTACTATTTTTAAGAGGGGACAAAATAACTACTGCAAAAAAGGATTACTTACCTACACGTTGAATGAGATAAGCTTTAGAGCAACATCAAAAGCGGTAATGTATAAAGGTAGATACAGTAATATTATATTGTGGGGTGGTTAATGCTCTCTGATCTTTCATTCTTTGTATTATTGAGATATGAAAAAGTGTGTTCTATGAGCGTACACCATTAGTTGATTTTTTTATAAGGCCCTGCAAACCAACTAATAATGATTTGAGCTTTTTTAGTGAGATGAGTGGACAATGTTCAAATTATGAATAGATAGTTAAAACTAATAGAAATACAACTTCTTAAATATCCTACACTTCAGCACATACTCGTAGGTACTTTTTCTAAGGCATGTACGGCAGTAAGGCAAGGTAAACAAATTAATTTATCGCAGACTTCGGCACATTACTTTATCTAAGGTACGGTTGACACTAATTAAACACTAGCAGTGCGATATTAGTACTTATGTGCTTGACATAATGACGCTGCAAAATTTAAAGAATGTAGTCAAACTTGCTTTTGTCTGTGCGGAAGAGGGTATAATGTTCTACAGACTACAGTCTTTGCCAAAATCGAATATTTTTATCAAAAAAAAAATGCATGCAATGTGTGCTATTATTTTAGTTATTAGTTCCGTATATGATCCAAATAGAGCTGACTTCCTTGGTATGGTGACATCGGTCTAGTACAATTCGTGGGCTCGTTGAATTATGATCATCGTCGTTGTGAACCCCGGGATCCGTAATCGATGTTCAACTGAGTTAATTGTTTCGAAAAAGATGAAAAACTCTGGTTATCTTTATTTTTCTAAAATAACTACATATTTTCATGATCATTTAAATCGACTTTATTTAGTCGATTTAAATTTTAATCGAATTAAATCGGGCATCCTTAGCACAAGCCTTATGTGACACGACGTGAGTTATCGCGGGCTTAGTTTATATGGAGCGGGGAGTACGAGACAAATTATATCAATAGTAGACGTCAGATGGGACCAGCTGTTTAAAGCTCCTCAGCACGAAGAGGTCTTGATAAATGAAACTAACAAGTTGCTTATAATGTAGGTACTGTACATAAATATAATAAAAATATGTTAAGAAAACAATGTGGCAATTGTAAAAAAGATTGTAAAGTGCATAATTTTTATTATACTAGCTGACCCAACAGACGTTGTCCTGTCTTAATGACGACTATTTAATTATATATATTAAAAAAATATGTTATAAGAACCTTATCCTGAGACAACAAAAAAAAATTGGTCCAGGCACGTCCACGCGTGATGGCGAGACCAAGGGAAATATGAATTCATTTTTATATTTTAAGACTAGCTGTGCCCGCGACTTCGTTCGCGTGGACTACATCCTTTCATGGTCGGTTTTACCCCTTTCTCCCCTAATATTCGAAACAAAAAGTAGTCTTTATATTAATCCAAGTTTCGAGCTATATTTGTGCCAAATTTCATATCTCTAACTTCAAAAATAAACATTATTCCATATAAACTTTCAAAGGTGGTATTACCCCCATCCCCCCCTTATTTTCTAATAAAAAGTAGCCTATGTCCGTTCTTGAGATTCAACTTATACCTATACCAAATTTCATCAAAATCGGTTGAGTGATTTAAGCAGGAAAGCGTAACAGACAGACAGACAGACAGACAGACAGACAGACAGAGCTACTTTCGCATTTATAATATTAGTAGGGATTACAGAATATGTCTTTTGATTTTATTAATTAGATCACATTTAGCAGATAGCATGTAAATTAAACATTTGTAATAGTTTTTTTTTGTATTGACGAAGTATTATTTTATCTTCTAATACATAATAATAAGATTTACGATTCGCTAAAATAACGACCTTTACTTCTGTTACATTTTGTATTACAGGTTATTTCAAACACTTACAAGTATGTCACCGTAAGATTGTAAAAACCGTTAGATTACAATCTATCTCGCGAGATTGTAAACTGTCGACAGATTGTGAACCGTAACTTGAGATTGCAATTTAACGGATTATTTTTCGCTGTATTGTAATCTATCGAAGTGAAACCGTTAAATTGCAATCTGTCCGGCGTCAAACTGTCAACTGTCCGAAAGCTCTTCCTGATTGGTCGGTTTATTGTATGAGTGACCAATCACGACCAACCTTTTTATGTCCCCGTAAAGTTAGGAATGAAATTCAAATCAAATCATTTCTTTTATTAAAAAAAATAGAGATGTCGTTTAAATAAATTAAATGCACTTCAAAAAATCTTCAAGTATTTATTTACTAGGTAATCAATAATCCTGACATTACTTTGAGAAATAATTGTACCGAAATATTTATCCTTCAAACACTCAAAATTTTAATTGAAAATTACAACAAAATGAAACAATTATTTTGTCTTTTAACACAAATTAAAATTGGAAAATTTTAAGAAATTCTTATAAACAAATATTTAGTCCATAAATTAATAGTATAAAAACAACAAACGAAATTACAAACAAATATGGCGAATGACGGGGCGGCGGGGGCACATAACTCTCAACCAATTAGCGCGCGAGATGCATTTCGTTCTACGTCAGTTCATAATTTGACCGATTCCCATCGCATTACAATATGGCGAAAAATAACGCGTTAAATTGCAATCATAATGTTACGGTTCACAATCTGTCGACAGTTTACAATCTCGCGAGATAGATTGTAATCTAACGATTTTTACAATCTTACGGTGACAAGTATAAGTCAACCTCCATTACGCTATACGCTATGAATTGTTTGAGATAGGTAGCGATGATAAATGTATGACTTAGTCAAATAGTTTGTTTTGATACCGGCGGAGTAGGAAATGATTTATCATCACATAAAGATACAGAGAGAGATGAACACAAATGAATAGCATTACATTGGGAGTGTTATGAAATGGATCACACTAGTGTTTGTTTGTTTTCGCGATCTTAGTTAGACATGGAACAAATCGTGTGTTTTGTTTAAAGTGGATTACGTGTGTGGTTTTGCTTACATGATTTATTTATTTATTTATAAGCATACAAACATAATCTTTACAGGCTTACCCTAATACAATTATGTCGTTTTTGATGCTATATTAATAGCCAATCTTAAGACCTCATTTGGCCTACTGTAAAATAAATCACATTGCTCTGATATGGCATTCGGTAATCGAAGCGCTCGCACGAGCGGCGCCAGCAGCAGCGCGGTGCGCGCGCTCTTATGATATTGTGTACTGCGTGCTTATCAAGGCACTACTATAAACCAAATATTATTTTTCTAATTCCTAAGCCACACTGGAGTATCTGTTTGTAACCCGCTTTTCATTTTTGCTATCGGTTTTAGCGAATCTCTGAAATGCTTGAACCGATTTTGACTAAGTAGACATTTAGTGGCAGTTATCAAACATAATTAAGTACCCACTTCTTAGAGGTCCTTAAGTTACTACTTAGGCTACTATTATTTATTTTTATTATATATTATATTATGTACATGTTACTTTTTTCATTGTAGTTTTGTTAATGTGTATGTAAAGCTCTGTTATTTTTATATATGGATGTATATATAATACAGGTTTAAAAGAGCTAGCTATTAAAAATGTACATTATATATTAATATTTAATATAAATTTCACAGGAACGAAGTCGCGGGCATTATATACCCAAGCATATTAGTTAATTAGGTACTTGTGATATTGTACCAGCTGCAGTCCACAAAGTCGCAATTTACACAACCTCTGAAGTATCTCCCTGACGAATCTTTTGTTTGAAATATTTAAATAAGTATGCATTAAGGTAAGGTAAAAAAGGCCGAACAAAGGGCTCCAATGAAAATTTAAGGTTTCCCATTCAGAGCCGTGCGCTATTCAACGCGCTACTTCGCAACGCGTTTTGGGCATTCTTCTACAGAGAGGCTTATCCATACTAATATTATAAATGCGAAAGTAACTCTGTCTGTCTGTCTGTTTGTCTGTCTGTCTGTTACTCTTTCACGCCTAAACGGCTGAAAGAATTTTGATGAAATTTGGTATAGGTATACGTTGAATCTCAAGAACGGACATAGGCTACTTTTTAATAGAAAATAAGGAGGGATGGGGGTAACACCACCGTTGAAAGTTTATATGGAAAAATGTTTATTTTTGAAGTTAGAGATATGAAATTTGGCACAAATATAGCTCGAAACTTGGATTAAAATATAGACTACTTTTTGTTTCAAATATTAGGGGAGAAAGGGGTTAATCCGACCATGAAAGGATGTAGTCCACGCGAACGACGTCGCGGGCACAGCTAGTTAATAAATATTTAGATTTCTAGCGCCACATACTTGCGTGGAGAGCTAGCGCGTCTCGGCAATCGTTGTGTCGCCTTATTTTCTTTTAAAAATTTCTTACCTCTAAAGTTTTCTTGGAACCATAATCGTGTAAATCGGTATGGGAACTCGAAAACGGTTCCGAGTGTCAGCGAACCACGATTGATTTGCATTATTATAGATATTAAGATATCTAATGTCACTCGCTTGGTTGAGGAACTAGCCTATTTTTTCAAGCAACTGGATATCTGCGATGGTGCGTTGTTAAACATGCTGCAGCAGCAGGAACTGAATTGACTTCATAGGGTATCGAATTGGCCTTACAAGGTACCAGCTGCCTTATGTTTAAAGTTGATTATGTTGTTGTATTGTGTATGTTCAGTGACTGGGATGGTCTTTTAATGTATCCCTTTCTTTTTTCCGCATTAAGGTCGGTTTTTACCAAAGCAAAGGGGAGGTGGGACGAAATATCTGCTGTGAAGTTTGCAAGCGATATCCATAGATCTCAGGAGATGTAGAGGAAATCAAAACTATGCATATCAGAGATGTAGCGGATTTGGGTACAAAGCATGAGCAAAATGTGGCGAGCATACATAAGAGGGTTCTATAGAAATGTCAAACACTCGCTGCCCGCGGTGTCTTAAATAATTCATGCATTAAGGAGAAGTTCACGCAGGGTGTCACTTAACGATAACTGTCCGCATTTTTTCAAGGAAACCATGTTAATTACTTACTATTTGTGGCGGCAAACAAAAACTATACTCGTAATAGCTTGGAAGAGTTTAGTGATTGAAAATTAAACAAAGGCATAAAGAATACCACTCAATATTTGTTGACTCGATAGTATGTACCGAAAATGAATATACTTACAGAAGACCGCAGCCAAATAACAATCACTTCTGTGTTGTTGTGTTCGTGCGTGTGAGTAAGGTTCCCAGAGCTCCTGGGGGGTGCTACATTAGTAGCAGGGGTCAAGCCTTCAAGGTAAGGGTGACAAGTCCAGTAACAGATTTATTATGCTGTACTTGTCACCCTTAAGCTAGGACCTCATTACCGCTTATCATTAGGTGGGATGAGGTCAATCTTGGAGTGCAATATAAAAAAAAATACTAAAAAATAATTTTGAATACAATTGACTGATCCCCAACCCCTTAAGTATATATACTTTACTATTTTATATCAAACTATTCAATTCATGGCTTATGAGTTCTACTTCTTTTTTATCGTCATCAGAGTTCCTAGTGAGGAACAAACCTTAGTATATACAGGCAGTTGTATTGTGTTTTTAAAAAATTCATACCGTTTCCTCTTCGGAGAGAAATAACCTGCCAATGTGTACATTCCTAATGGAAATGCTTTATCCAGCCCTCAATAAACGTAAGAAAGGTAAATTGGGCGGAACGACAGCACGGTGTAAATCATTTTTGGAATAAATAAATAAATAAATATTGGACAACATCACATACATTGCTCTGATTCTGTGGTAAGTAGCTTAAGCACTTGTGTTACAGAAATCAGAAACAACGACGGCACCACAACACCCAGACCCGAGACAATATGGAAAAGTTCGTTTCCCATATTGACCCGACCGGGGATCGAACCCGGAACCTCAGAGATGGCGCTCGCCAAAGTCAGGCACGCTCGCCTCTCGGCTACGGAGGTCGTCAATAAAATAATAAGAGGAATAATTGCGTTATGGATATTGGGCTGTTCATTTATGTCTGTTTGTTTATGTCCCTTGTTTGTTTTTCTTCTTTTTTCGATTGGGGGCTTGATAAAATTGTATACCGGTTTATTTAATTTCATTTTTTATCAGTCGAATCGAATTTACCCTTTTCATATGTTTGCATAAACAAACAAAGAATTAGATTATGAGTTGATTACAGAATGAGCTTTGCTACGAGTTTGTCAAGGCCGATAAATAAAACGTATGATTTTAGCGGGGCTAAAGACTTTTTTTTAAAAAGATATTGATGCACCGTTCCACTGCCTGGGGCGAAGTTGTAAAATCAATTGCGTGTGTAGGACTCCCCCGCTCTGAGAAGATCGAAAACTACTCGACGACATCCGTAGCCGAGAGGCGAGCGCGCCGGGTTCGATCCCCGGTCGGGTCAATATGGGAAACGAACATTTCTGCTTTGTCTCGGGTCTGGGTGTTGTGGTACCGTCGTCATTTCTGATTTCTGTAACATGAGTGCTTTAGCTACTTACCACAAAATCAGAGCAATATTTATTTTTTATTTTACTCATTAGAACCCCCAACATTTGTTAATGCCTATTGATTGCGAATACAATACACCTAGTAATACGAGTACAAGTTCGCTCGTCTGTTTCCCTTAGCAACTAATATACCTCTTATCATATACAGATTTTGCATATGTAAGGGAGCATAATGTATCAGAATGTTAGCAAGTATAATAATAATGTTGCTATGTAAGCTGATCCTTTGTATCTCCGCTCATTCATAGCCAGGCCTTAGACTGAAGGTATTGTATACCTAGTGTGCGTATAAATAATTCGCCCAGCTAACCCCAAGGGTAAAAAATCGAAACATGGGTTGGTCTTTAAGTTGTATCCTACTAAACTTAGCGCCTGTTAATAATTTATCACACTAAAAGATTAGGGAAAAACGAAGGTGTACACGCAAAACTAGTCCGCATTTTGAGTTTTGAAGATGTACATAATTAAGTTTTTTTATTCATATTATTACTGTAAGAGAAAATATATTATGAGTAGACTTCCACATAAAGATTACGTGACAATTTTTATTCAGATTAAATATATACGAGTACCTATTTTTTTTTGACGGGGGGAAATGCGTTGATGCAGCGTACCGTCACCCTGAGGGAGGGTGACGGCGTGTGTGGGACTCCCTGTCCTGATAAGGGCAGGACTACCCACTAAAACCCCCCGGTTGGACCGGTTAGTCGCCTTAGTGGCGGTGTTGTGGTAGATCGGCTGAGCCTTGACTTCACAACACCGCCGGCGGCGAGTACCTATACCTGTTTCAAAATACGTTATGAATCATTGACCGTAAAACAAAACAAAAAAAGGACGGTGGCATCAAAAAAATAATGTAACGAATTTGTTAACTATTTACTAGACACAATTATGTCAAGTCAAATTGCCGTAAAATATTTGTTAAAATGAAATTCTCAAAGTAAACTTTGAGTTCTCAAATTATAAGCAGAGTACTAAAATATGGTACAATAAAAATGTTTCCAATTATCAAATCATTTATACAGAGCAGAGAGCAAATAGAAGGTAACCTCAATAATAAATGTATAAAATTCAGGCCTTTCATATCAAAGCAATTATGCTTCAATAAAGTAGTTAGAGAGGTAGGGCATAGCGATTTATCGCTCGAACTGGAGCAGCCCGCCTGGTGAAATACCTCCACCTTACAGAAGACCGCATCCAAATAACAATCACTTCTGTGTTGTTGTGTTCCTGCGTGTGAGTAAGGTTTCCAGAGCTCCTGGGGGGTGCTACATTAGTAGCAGGGGTAGCCTTCAAGGTAAGGGCGACAAGTCCAGTAACAGATGTATTATGCTGTACATGTCGCCCTTAAGCTAGGACCTCATTACCACTTAACATCAGGTGGGATGAGGTCAATCTTGAAATGCAAAATATAAAAAAAAAAAATTAACAACTACTGATTTTGTGGATTCTTTAAGGCATCATATTCTCTATCGGTTGTCATGTCATCATCTCGTAAGTGCGAATATAAATTTAAAGCAGATGACGTAAAGCACAAAACGTCATAATAGACAGTATATAGTTTAGAAGTTATTATTATTGAACGATCAAAATCACAACCCTCAAATCTGATGTATTTGCCACGGATCCCAAACGGTATAATTAACCTACTAATGTCAGATTCGATGACAGATAGCACTTTTTCATTGTCATAAACGTAACAAACGCCCTCACTTTAAAAGTAAATTAAGCTTTGTATAAAAAAAAAAAAACAAAAAAATATTTATGCAAATCAAAAACCACATTGTCACTTTCGAATATTCAATTAATCTTCAAAAACGAAACCGTTCATTTGTTCGTCTCGTTTTTGGTAATAGCCTACAGGTGCGTGTTAAACTTAACGTTAATAAAATTATGTTTTAATTTAACCCGAAGCATAATTATGCAATTGTTGAACAGCGTAACGTACCAGTAAATTCAGGTGAATGTAAAGTAAATTTATTGCGTAATAAATCTCATAGTCAGATCATGTATCACATGAAAACTACAAACAGAGGAAAATTTGGTACCTCATTAAATATAATACAAGGAATACCTTGTGCTAAAATTATTCCAGAATTTCATTTGACCACTCAGAATGCTCTCTGAAATTTGTATATTTTTTTCAAAATAATAAAATGAATAAGGTCGTACATTTTTAAGACATTGTTTTCTATTGAATCAAAAAAGTGGTACGAAATCCTGTAATTTTGCATCTGATAATACCTTTACTACGATCGATGAAATGGCATTGATATATTAATGTCTGAACAGCGTTCAGTTAAGTTAAATTGTATTCAAAGAAAAGAAAAATGTTTACAACAAGTTGGTAATTTTTTCTCTGTAGTGTAACAATGTCATACAAAATGGTGTCACTTAATAGGAAGAAACGGCCGGAAGCAAATACAAAATAATATGTAAATCTAACTAAATATTAGGCATTCCTGATCCCTTGACATACCTAATCTTGCCAAAAGGCAGATTACCTAGTTATCCCCGAAGAAACACCCTTTGTGATCAGGATAACTTGCGAACTGGGAGTTCGCTGCTGGAATTTGATTTACTCAGTCATAAAATTAACAGTGGAACTCAGTGTGGCGCGGATTGCCAGAATTTCACCAAGGTGATTGTTGTTGTTGAGTTTGTTGTTTCAGTGGCCATTGTAGCTTGACTTATTGGGGATAACTTATCTAAGTAGTTGTTGGATAACAAGCATATTTCCAGCTGCAATTAAAAAGCAAGTGACTTTGCAAGACAACACCTATTTTCTAGATTAGATTTAGTCATGTAATTTGACAGCGTTTAAGGACATCATCTATAGAATGCGTATTTTAGTTTATTCATAAATTATTTTTAAGTTTGACAATTTTGACAGTTATCAACAAAACTGTTTTAAATTTAATTTCTAATTAACCAAATTTTAAGGACACGATGACCACCCGTACCTACATGACATAAAGTGCTGAAGTCTGGCGTTTGCCAAATGATAGTTTAAAGTATGGAATGTACTTTTACCAAAAAAGTTTATATATTTTTTTTTATATAATCATTCAAATGTACAGTGAAAAAGATTATAAATTTACGATCAAGCTATTTTCTATGACACATCGATACGACAAAGCTGATTGTGCTCGAGAGATTATTCGCTAAAATGATGTGCGTTATTTCTGTTACAAGCCGGATTTAATGCACGTTCGAATTTTTGCACGTTCCATGATTTTCATCATCAAAGTCTCGTTGAAGGCGGCCGGATCCGTCCTTCCTTCCTTCAATCACGTTGATGAGCTAAATCCATAACTGCCAGTTTCGCTGCTAAATTGATGTGTTGTTGATTTTGCCATGACACGGTAGCTTCAATTCTCTTGTCGTTTTGCATGAAATACTGTCAATCAGTTTTTTAAGCATTGTACGACGGATATACCAAATTATTGTACGCCGGCAGTAATGTTGTGAGATTCCGGAAATGATTTTAAAATCGGTGATATACATTTTTTGAAGCGTATTTTAAGCTCGGTTTGTATAAAGCACAATATTTAAATGTGAAAAATCTAACAAATTAATATAGTATAGGTATCACAAACTGATCGCTCATCAGCCATTCACATGAAACATGGAATATGATATTAACTATATTGTATATAAATAAAATTGAATCACCAAAATGTTTGTACGCGCATATCTACAGAAATTGCATACCTATAATTTGGTATTTTATGTATGCCAAAACAAAATATTATGTTAAAAATAATGTTATCATTTTTAATAATCCAGCCTGAGCTATGATGCTTATTCTGATAATAAGTAATTTTATGCGCCAGACAACACCAATCACCTGGTCTCAAACTAAGGTTTTCCCTTGTACTATGAGTACCAGACGACGGATACTAACTGGGGGCGTCATCCCAGCACACCCAGACTCAAGTCAATTGAGAAAAGTTCGTTTTCCAAATTGACCCGACCGGGAATCGAACCCGGGACCTTTCGCGCTTTGGCCGCCTAACTTAGCCACTGCGCCACCGAGGTCGTCGAAATTCGAATTGTTTATCGCTTCAAAGTTTTTTGTTTTAATTTAATAAATTGAAAAGAAAAATGTCTTATATTATTATATAACAATTTTAACAACTAAAATTTAGAGTTTTAGTAAGTTTGTCTGATATTCATTCACATAACTATTCACCCTATACCTGCTCGCACTGCATAGTGCATAATTAAAAGTCATAGCGTAATCTGACTTCACTGTTTTAACTTTTGCTCGGACGCAGCTTAATCTCTAACAAACCGTCTAACACTAGGTAGACCTTTTCTTGTGAAAAATACTCGTTTCAGTATAAATACCTGAGCCGAGCGGGGTTAATCTTTCGCAAATTCTCGTGATCACTCAATTACGTGCTTGGACTACGTAAATCTCCCCTAATTTTCTTGATAAAAACTAATTATTCTGCTAAAACGGCACGCTTATAGCTAAAGCAACAAGTTTTGGCTCGGATAATTTATTAGTAAGATTCTTAGAATGTAAACACGAACCTGCTTCGCGGAGTGTGAAGAAAAGTCGAAAAGCAATCATTTATATTTGTGCCTTAATGGTGTCTCGGTCTGATTAAGATTCTAAGCTTATGATTTAGCAACTGATGGAGTAGATACGGAAAGTCTATCTATAGTCTGGGTCCAATCTTATATAGGAAAGAGGCAAAACATGACGACCCCCGTAGCCGAGAGGAGAGTACGCCGGACTTTGGTGTCGCACCATCTCTGAGGTCCCGGGTTCGATTTCCAGTTGGTCAATATGGAAAACGAGCTTTTACTATATTGTCTCGGTGTTGTGGTACCGTCGTTGTTTCTGATTTTTATAACACAAGTGTTAAAGCTACTTACCACAGAATTAGAATAATGTTTGTGATGTTGTCCATTTTTTTTTATTTATCTTTTCGAGAATTGAGATCCGTTTCGGACGTTTTGTGAATATGAGGGTAGAAAGGTATTTGTGTAATATCGATTAGAATATGACGGACCTAACTACAGTAGAATGTCATTTGACATGAAACACATATACATCACACACACTCATAAATAGATAGTTATACCTACTTTTACACGTAAGCGTTTACAGAAATTTAAATTTAAGCGGACTTTTTAAGAGCTTTTAATCAGTTAGAAGGTTAACCTTGTCTTTAAGCAAGTTTTGAAAAAAATGTGCACCTTATTTCAATTTTACTTCAATTAATACCTGATAATTTGATTTTTTTTTGTTAATATCAGCACTCTTTCATTTTTCAAAAGCTTTCTTTGCGGGAAAAGAAAAAGAAAAAAAAAGTGTTTCCTGCAAATATAGTAGTAAAAATCGTGTTTCGTTTGTTTCAAAACATTGAAAATACTTCTCACGTCACTCGAAGAATGTCAACGAATTTTCGCAGTCATTGGACGTTGTTCCTCTAATCGTAAATCAAAGTAATGACTAGAATAACATGAAATGTATAAATTTCGTATGTTTTTTTTTCTAAATAATATAAATATATTTGTACCCACATTTTATTTCAGTCAAATAACGATATTCAACACATAATATGTTTCTCAATGTTTGGGCATAATTGAAACATTCTTTTGTGCAGTTATCAGGACTTCCAGACAATAATGCCTATCTTCAATTTACAATTCAAAGAATAAAATAAGAGGAATTCGAGTGAGTGAAATTTTATGAGTGGGTGGTTATTTTATTCTTCGACTGTCAGTACGTCATCTTTACCTTTTTATTGATTTTAAGATGAAGAGTTATTTAATGAGGATCATTATCATTATTTTTATGTATAAAATTCAATTTTAGTTTCAATTTTAGCTTTGGATGGGCGCGGCTTTGAAAGATGCCAATTTCTTGCTTTTCAAACATTATAGTAGCTCAAAATGTATTATTTAATTGTTTGTTGTATTAACTTAAATGTGCCCGAATTGTTTAAAGTAATATCACAGTAAGTATTTCTAAACACACAGTCTTACACAATTAGTGTCATTAGGACAGTTTTGAGGTGCTGTATTGTTCCCACTTGCAATGGAATATGAGTTATTGATACAAAGTCATCGTTTTATGTGTATCCTTCCCAACTAGCCAGAATATTACACAACTGTTTTCAGTTTGTCTGTGAGATCAGAAGACCTTTTTAAAACCTAAATGACATAAAAATTTGTAATTACGAGTATAAAAGTGAACTTTAATTTTAAACGCGCACCTCATGCAAAGTGACTTGCAGCCTGTTTTGGACCCGATTATTGTCAAAGTTTCCAAATCCTATGATTTCTATTTATGACAATGAGGGTATTCGCGTGTGAACAATCGGCTAAAAGGTGATATGCAGGCGTGGGGTCCAACTGATACGTGACTGGTTTTGGTTAACATGACATTGACAGGCATGTCACTATGCCATTTAAATCACCAATTAATTGGACAACACTACACGACGGGCATCAAATGGCTGAGTCGCAGGTGAGACCTGAAATCCTGAAATACAGGGTCGCCATAGTTTAGGCTCCAGCCACACACATAAGCTTATCATTAGAACTTAGGTCCTTTTGTTCTTATTTGTATTATATTTCCATTTTTTGTAATTTTAGCTCTCGTGTAAGAAAATAAACTCTTTTTTACTTTTATTGGACTCCACGTCTTCGTATTGCCATCTAGTGGATACCATGCGGGTACACCTTAATTCATTTTTTTGTATCCTAGTTAATATCATAAGTCATTTGATTTTATTTTATTTTGTGCAATAAATATTAATTATATTTAATCGGAATTTGAAATTGGCAGAAATGGGGTTTACTAAAAGTTCAGTTTAATTTCTGCATTGACAGCGTGTTCCTATGCAAAACTGTGTTCCCATTAGACGCCTATTTAATTAGGACACCGGTAAAGTGACTTCCATAGTCGCACTAACAAATCGGTCCCGCTATCAGGCGAAAACGTTAGAAACGGTTTTGATTGGGAGAATCAATGTTTCACCTCTGTCCAATTGTTTGTGTTAAAAAAGTGATAAAACATAGTATCCTAATTCAATTCAAAAGTAACAGAGTCACCGTACAATTACAGTTAAGATGTTAATATAATTTAAATAATTTTAAAATCGGTTCAAATCGCGCTTACTTGAATCGAGCGTCATATGAAACGCGAAAGTTTATATTATTTTGGCCTTTTGTTACTATGCAAAACATGTTGTTTGTAAAGCAATATTGCTATAGCTGTACTCTCCATACCCAAAATTATCAATGGTATTATCTGGATTTATAGAAGATGAGGTGCACCATGGTTCCTTTTACAATATATTTTAGATATGAAACTTTGTATATTTTAGTGTCAGAGAATGTGATCGTATATTAAGAGTTTTTTCTTTAAGGTTACTTACTCGTATTTATAAGCTTTCGTATTCAACTTATTTTTGAGTTAAGGTCTCTGGGGCTACTACCTTGACCTACTTGGGTGGCGATCTTCTTTTAGGTAAAACATTGTGCAATATTGAATCTATTAGTAATTATGGAGGTCCTAAAAATACTAGTTTCTTAAATCGAATGTCGAAATAATTGCCTCCATTTTCTTACGGACAGGCGAATTGACCAAACGCGATGAAATAAGGTGATTACACAATTCTGATACAAATTCCAACTTACCTTAACGAATAATGTAATTGCTAATGACGATCTTTTCAAAATTTATCCAAAACCAATTTTACAGCGGAAAAAAGCCTGATCAATACAAAAGCTCTATGGTTGAATTTTGCAGAATAATTCCGAAATTCTCTAAATCTCTGTGTTTTATTTGCCGTCGAAGTCATCAAAAATCGAAAGCTTTTTAAACAATTTTATCGCACAAAATTTCCGTGCTGAAACACGTACCTGTAGATTCAATTTCGGGATAACTTTCTGCAACTCCGTTTAAATTAGGAGGCCATTTTTATTTACGTTTCAAACTTATTATTGTAAGCACGGTTTTATTCGGATAATGTGTTTCCTTTTTTTGTATATATTTAATTATTTTAAATTAATTAAAAAAATAATCTTACCTCATCAAAAAACCGCACAAATGTTCGCTCAATCAACGCAACGAAAAAATCCAAGCACTGTCAACTGCACTTCAGCGTACACACTTTTTCTTATGGGGGGATACTTCGCGCGGTTACCTCGGGGAGCGCGCGACGTCCTCCTCCGGCGAGCGGCTCGAGTGCACTGCCGCCCCCCGGCCCGCCACCTGTGTTACAGGTAGTCCCGACATCCAGAGCTAAGTAGCTGCTATTGATGGACAAATCGAATTGATTCCCCGCCGAGATTAGCGAGCGTTTCATACGCGCCGCTCGCATGATTTCGATGCGATCTCGTAAGGACGTGCGGGAATCATTGAATACTCTCATTCAATTGTCTTGCGCGGGATGTGGCAATACAACAAATCTTAGAGAGACTACATTTGATACGCCTTTTATAAGGTAATAAATATAAATTACTAGCTGTGCCCGCTCCTTCTTTCGCGTAGACTACAAGTTTTTTTTCCATATTGATACTTACGTTGTCGGTTTTACCCCTTCTAATCAAAACAAAAAGTAGCTCATATTTTGATACAAGTTTCGAGCTATATTTTTACTCATATAACCTTTCAAGGGTGGTATGAAAGTAGTCTATGCCCGTTTTAGATGTTGAACGTACATCTATACCAAATTTCATTAAAATCGGTTCTTTGGTTTAGGCGTGAAAGCCGGACAGACAAACAGTCAGACAGACTTATTTTGGCATTTATAATATTAGTATGACATCTTTAATCTATATCTATAGACGTTTGGAAGAGACTGTGTTATTTATACTACGTTGTTTATTCATCTGGACCAATTAATATTGTAATGTTGCAATTAACAATTAATATTGTACTAGACATGAAAACAAATAATAAATAGCATCTGCTTTAGTGACTCCACGGAATCCTAAAACCTCAGAAAACAACTACCCATTTTTATTGTTAAGTCATATAATAATAATTGTGTATACAGGGATAATCGTCGGTTGGTGTCACATCACATTAAGATCATACTTGTCTTTTAAAGGGCCTCTACGTGTTGGCTTCGGCCCCATGCACGCCTCCCTAAAGTCCGGGACTCTGTAGTCCCGAGATAGTGGAAAAGACTGATAATAATAATAATAATAATTTCTTCTCTCACATAGTTGGTTGGTACAAAAATTATGCTTAGTCTATTGTTATTCAAACCATGTGAGAGACTGGTGTCTGTACTAGGAGACCTGTATGACAGATTACCAGCCTCTCCTACACCGGACCGGTGAAGATAAAATAGATAAGCTTACAACTGTAGGTGTGAACGTAAGTGTGAGTGCGTAATATGATTGATTGATGATTTTTTTGGCCCTTCTATGACCGAAGCTACCATTTTCTACGGTGCTACGATTGTTTTCTCGTAGTCGGTGCTACGGAGACCTCAAACTTATACAGAAATTATCTAGAATGTTATCGCTCTACTATGGCTAAATATTTTCTGAAGGCAATATATTTTGTTTGATAAAAACATACATAGTATATTAATTAATTTACAAAATTCGTTTTACAGGCAAGTTATTGCACAATTTAAGTGAACTTATCGCTAAGAGGACATTTCTTCGAGACAAACTTCAGTTAAAGGTCTAACTGAAGTTTGTCTACTGGTGTAGATAACGAGAAATGAATGCGGCAATTTTGGCCCAACAGATATATGGGAAAATGGGTAGGTAATAATTTATAATACCCCAAGATCAAGCCATCTAGTTATAATTTACGAAAATCGATTATAAAAAAGTTTAATCAGAAGCGTAAGCTTGGGCGCAAGCTATCGTGGTCCAATATAGAAGGGACTAGACTACCGACAAATTAAAAATAGAACTGTTAGGACAAGTAAAATCATATCTCGTTTCATTAATTAGTCCAATCGAAATCCCGGGCACGAAATAAACAACGCTTATTAACGATCATTCGTACGCATCCGTGCTTTAATACAAAATGTAGTTTCGTTAATTTACAAACTACGTTTTCAATTTAAACTTTCTGCATTCATTATGATAGGATGTTAATTATAGACGTTTCCGGAAAGGTTGATTCGGAGTTCGTTTACAAATGTTTTTGTTGGATACGAGCACGTTTCATGAGTGAAAAATTACGTGCACATTGTCGTATTTCCGTACGTTGGTGCGGTCAGTGAGTCTTGACCGTTTTGAACGTGCACTTTTTAGCTTTTCCACATTCACGTTTTGTTCTTTGCGTGTATTTATTTCATAGACCGAAAACCTCCGAAGCCGAGAGGCGGGCCGTATTTTGGCGTCGCGCCTTCTGAGGTACCGGGTTCGATCTCCGGTTGGGTCAATATGGGAAACGAACTTTTCTATATTGTCTCGGGTCTGGGTGTTGTGGTACCGTCGTTGTTTCTGATTTCTGTAATACAAGTGCTCTAACTACTTGCCACAGAATCAGAGCAATGTATGTAATGTTGTCCATTATTTATTTATTTTTATAGAGAAAAGTGAAAGAATTATGTTATGTTCTTCTAAGTTGCAACAATGGGTACTGGCTTAATCATCAAGGTTCCCAAATATGAGTTGGCAATAACAAACCAGAACTATTTACGTTAGATCCGGAACTATGCTTAACCTTTTGGATAAATCCATGAAGATTACTTCCGAAAATGAAAACTATCGGATCCAAATAGTCATTTTTAATTCAATGCAAATCGCAACCAACTTACTTCTGATGCGAATAAAGTGTTTTCGAAAAATAAAATATTAATTAGTGTCCGGTTCCAATTTTTGAAAAATGATCCGTTTCAGGAGGGGTACTCTCAAAAACGAAACGAACAAACGAAAGGTTTCGTTTTTGAAGATTATTCAAAAGTATGGGAATGAAGACGTGATTTTTGATTTGCATAAATAATATTTTGTTTTTTGAAAACGCTTAATTTGCATTCGAAGTGATTTCTTTATGATTATGAGGATTAAAAATTGCCATCCATTGTCGGATCCGACATATTTCGTTTTTGAGAGTAGACCCCCTGTTACGTAATAAATTATACGAAGCGTAAGCTACAAACGTCTGACGGACTTCTGATGAAAACTGATTTGGAAAGTAAATTTGAAATTAGAATTAACAACTTTTAGTCGGTTGGACAAAAACTGATAGTAATTTATGACACATTACGCATCGTAAAATATTGGGGCATAAATGTTAAACAAAAACCACGTTTTAAACAAAACCATTCGTTTGTATATTTAAAATAATTTAACGGGTCAAAACGCGACACCATTTTTATTTAGAAGTTAATACGAACTACTTACTGCCCGACAAAAATCAAAAATTAAAATGGTGTCGCGTTTTGACCCGTTAAATTATTTCAAATGTTTAAAATGGAACGCGAAAGTCTTCAAATTTACATTCGTTTGTATGTTTCGTTTTTGGTAGTAGAAGGCAGGACCAGAGAACGTTTACCATCGAGGTATGCAAATAAATCCACGGACTTTTACCTGGATTGAAAATTGTATCTATTGTCCGCAGATATTATCTAAGTAACAAAATGCCAGAATCATCCGCGATGATTTCCATTGGGATATCCCATCTTTTGTATTGAAATTATTTGTTTCTTTCTCAATTTGATATTTCTTATCAAATAAGTCTTAAGCTTACGAGAGCTTTGTACTGGATTGAATCTGTCATATTATGGTTAGCTTTTATTTTTATATATTACGTTAGTTTATATATATATATTATGTACATACAAAAATCAATTGAATTAAACGTTCAAATGGCAACCCAGAAGAGAAATGGAACTTGTAGTTTTAATTTTTAGTTGAAAAACCACGCATTAATATGCGTATTATTTTAAAGTGGAAAATTTTAACGAATATATGGATGTAAGTATGTTTAATTGAATGGATTTGGATAATTTTAGTAGCTTAACAGATTAAATACTAAAATAACATATTCTACTTTTTATTCCAAAACAACGCATGCAACCTCATGGGTAATATCTAGTACTCAGTAAATTATTACAAAGCTTCCAAATCCGAAAAAAAATCATACGTAATAATAGTTTTATTCCACAAAAGAAAAAAAATTAGCGCTTTTTTAAAAAAAACTACTAAATTTCTTGCCAGTATTTTTTCGGTAGCTAAAGGTAGTAGCAACATTTGGTAAACTCTATATAAATATAGAGATTACAAAGGTTTTGACGTTGACTTTTGTTTTATCCGACTTCAAAAAAAAGGGGGTGGTTCCCAATTCGTCCGTATATATATATTTTTTTAATATAGGTTCACAGGTCGGCTTGATCCTGTGCATTAGAAATAATTCTTTATTATCGACCAAACCATGCGTGAACAGGACGTGGGTATTATAAGTTTCATAAGAGAAACGTCAGTTCCCAGTAACATGGGCCCAGCGCAGGTGTACCTAGCTTGGGGCCTTTGAAAGTCATTTACAATATTGCTTCGCCGACTCTAAGAATATCTTACGCCACATACATTGCTTTCCACTTACTTCAAATTTCATTACATGAAGTGTTACGTTTAGTGGTTTGAGATTTTATCAGATTCGATCAATATTTAGATAATTTTTACAAACTTTTGACGTTCATAGGTAGTGGCAGTTTGTTAATACAATCATCTGTCTGTTACAGTACGAATTTCTGATGAAGATAATATTTTTGATTGTAAAAATGAAACATTAGTATGATATCAAGATATAGCAAAACATTTTCAGGTAAATGTAGCCAAGGCGAGACCGAGACCACATGACGTCCAAATGCAATTAGATATTATTTACTGCCAAGTTTATTGCCTCCTCCACACTACTCGCGAAGTTGAACGAAGTTAGACGAATATGATAGTGTAGAGAGGCACTTCGGCTCGCCTCGTGCTCGCCCCGTCATACTTTGCCTCGCCTCGGGCGAACATCGCCGAGTAACTTCGCGAGTAGTGTGGAGCAGGCATATAAGTTTACATAGGTACCTCAAACTCTTACTTCACAATTACAAACTTTACATGTATGTCAAAATATGTGGATGGCCTTTTTGCATCCTTTAATAGGCGTTATTTTTTTTTTCTCTTACGTTCTTACTGTAGCTCAACGGCTAAGCCACAAAATGAGCTGATTAATGTTGTTATCACATATGACACTTGATATACTCACACTTTCAGACTAATAGTAAACAAATTGGTTGTCTAGTGAATGTTTGGTTTTGCTAGGGATCGAACCTGTGAGCCCGGATTCAAATCTCAAGGTTACTACACGATCGGACCTGTCTTAAAAGTCATGAGGGCTTTGCACACGTTAAATAATATTCAAAGAAAAACTCTCATCTTAGGAAGTGAGTAGGTATGTGGAAATATTTAAAGCTTCTTTAGACAAGGAAAACTCAACCCCGGCTGGTCCCAAGTGATATTACACATTCTTGCACGTCTTCAGAGACTGGCTTGGAAGAAAACTGAAATTTAAAAACACTTTACGACGCTATTCTTACGAAGATCTAGGTATGTACCTAGATCTTGCCATGGCAAATGCCCAGAATAATGTTATTATTCTGGGCATTTTTGGACGAAATGGAGTTGTAACGTCTAATAGGACTGACACAGACTTAACTTATTTGTTTCAATTCAAGGCACAAGATTTAAATTTTATATTAAAGTCTTTTCTTTTTTCTTCAATTCCCTTTTTTACAAATAAATAAATGCGCCAGACAATCCCACCAATCACCTGGTCTCAAACTAAAGTTTTCCCTTCTACTAAGAGAACCAGACGACGGATACTAACTGAGAGCGTCATCCCAGCACACCCAGACCCAAGTCAATTTAGATAAGTTCGTTTTCCAAATTAACTCGACCGGGAATAGAACTTGGGACCTTTCGCGCTTTGGTCGCCTACCTTAGCCACTGCGCCACCGAGGTCGTCCTATAACTACATATACTACATATATGTATATACTGTGCTCGACCTCGGTTATGCAGTTGCTAAGGTAAGCACCAAAGGTAAGGAAAGGCTCGTATTAGTAGGATTATACATACATAGCTCTAGTAAGTAGTATGCATTATCTGGTATTCTTAAGGTAATTAAGAAATGCACCACATTGGATTCTATTTCTTTCGAATAAATACAAAATATAGAGAATTTTTATTGAGTTACTCAATGTTAAAATTATGTGATTAATTATTCACATGATTACGTATTACTAATAAGCATTAGTTATTTATTAACGAGTGGTTTTAGAAATATTCATCCGAAATATTGAACGAAACTTATAAAAATTTAACCTATTTCCCATTTGTTTTAGTATTCAGATAATCACATGTTCCAAATAGGCGCTCGTAATAAAAATACTTTGTTTTTTATCATAATTATTTAAGAACCATTAAAATGGCAAACAATTATCATGAAACCCGTGTTAAAATGGGAAAACGATCAACTCTCCTAATCGTTTCAACGACATCCTATCACCTCATAAATTCAAACGTGCGGTCTTGTATTTGAACAATCTGCCATTTTTAATATCACCCCCAGTGGCTAAATGCTTCATTCAGCGGTGCCAGATGGTACCCAGGTGAAATATTGTACGCAATTTGAACGGTTAAATCCAGGCGTTTTTTCATTTTACTTGTATTTCGCTTTTGTAGGTGTATCTAATTTGAAACATGACAACGTGAGGGTTGAGCTATTAGTAACAGCAATCATGTTTGGGATCAATAAACTCGCACAAAAAACAACCAAATTGATTTATATACTTACTATAGATTGAAGAGGTATGTTAGTGGAATAGCATCTAGGCTTTATTGTTTTTGGTAAGAAAACTCGCAGTACGCAATTTCTAGCAATAGGTCACTTTAGAGATATAAAGGCTCGAGTCTTTGAATCCTAGTTCAATAAGCTAGGCTAAATTTTATAAGACTTCATTAAATAACTAAACTCGCAGTCTTGAGTCGAACCGAGCTTCAATTTTTGCACAAAAACCAAGCGCTGCAAATAAAGCTCGAGTCTTAAAATGAGCTCGAAAATTATGTTTTCAATTAGTTCTACATCAGATCAAAATATATTATGTATATTTATTTTAATTTCATTTCGAGGTAGAATTACTAATCTCCAAAACTGCTGGTTAGAATTGAAAACTGCGTGTGAGTAAGGTTTCCAGAGCTCTTGGGGGTGCTACATTAGTAGCAAGGGTAAAGCCTTCAAGGTAAGGGCGACAAGTCCAGTAACAGCTTTATTATGCTCTACTTGTCGCCCTTAAGCTAAGACCTCATTTCCACTTAACATCAGGTGGGATGAGGTCAATCTTGAAGTGTAATAAAAAAAAAGTATAAATAAAAAATAGTCCAGCATAGGTGTTTATCAAGAAAGGCTACATTACATCATACGGGGACCAAAAGGAGCGAAGAATTTGTGGAAAATAGTGAAAATCGGGGACAATACGCGAGCAAAACCGCGGCGGTCCGTAATTAATAAATACTAGATGAAAACCCGGCTTCGCTCGGGTGAAATCCTGTAAAAACCCGGCATAGTGGGAATTGGATTCGCGCACGAAGTGTTCCGTACCATTATCTATTCAACATTAGACTCAATTATTTATTATGGAAGTAAAAATAGAACTACTTAAATATTCTATGAATATTTAAAGCGTCTAACAACAGTTTTTATTTGTTGTATAGAACCCCCCTTTAAATAATATTTGTATTTTTATTATAGTATTTGTTGTTTTAAAGGCAATAGAAATACATTATCTGTAAAAAATTTAAACTATCTAGCTATTACGATTCTTGATATGGAGCCTGGTGACAGACAGACAGAATTTAGTAAGGGTTCGGCGGTTAATAAAATGATATACATAGTAGGTATAATTAAAGTAAATTACTTGGCAAAACTCAATAATATTTGAACTAAAACTTCTACGTTTATGGTATTTTTTTCTATGGTTGTTATCGCAATGGGCCAATCTCAAAAGAAAAAAACACTTATCAAGGAGTTTATCATAAAAAAGTGTCACAAACAATATTTTCGCAAAACGTCAATTTCGGAAAAGACGTACCTAAGATGGCGGCTGTGGTTTGTTTGCCAGTGCTATTAAAATTTAACGAAATACTCCACAATCCGAATTTTACGGATATATGTTGTCGACTCGAAATCAATATTTTTTTATGCTGTGTTATTCATCTAAGGTTTCGATCGAGTCTACCGTACCCCTTGACGAAATTATTAATATAGATATTATATATACTGCCAATTCTCAAAGTAAATAACTCACTTGAGTCTGCGAAATAGAAACCAGAATCAAAAGTTATGTCATATTCCGTTTCAAAGCTATATTTATTTGACCGAAATTTTATCGTATTCTCATTTTTCAACAGTGTTGTCACGCTAATTACCTATCGGATGTTTCAGCGCCTATCAAATACATCCGGCAAATAATTTAGATATTCTAATATAATTAGTATTGTTCTGTCTAAGGCGTGGTAAATAATATTATGAAAGATTCTTTTTAATTAGATAAAGTATCATTCCATCAATTATATAGTTCCATTTTGCTTTTTTTATTAGATGACTAAGACCGCAAGGTGACTTTGTGAGCAATAGGGTGTACTCGTATGACAAAAAAAAATTATGTTTGGTCCATGAGTTAGACCAACAAAAAAATTACGCACATATTTTGTCTTTTGTCATGGACACAAAAACTTATTTGCATTACCTAATATTTACTGCGACGTCACTTCTCTGTACAGTTTCTACGAAATAGTGAGAAAACTAGTTTGTCCCGCTTTACACTTTGGGTACGGAATCCAAAAAAGTAGCTTAACTTAGCTAAAAACCAATGCCTAGTCTTCCCTATTGGGCCCGTGTATTGATAGAATTTGGCCCATTTCATTTCACAAGCTTATGCTCAGAAGTGTTACATTAAAGGCGGAATCACTAATATTCTATTGTAAAACTCTCGAGTAGGTCGATTTAAACATAGCCGGCATTAATCTGCTCCCGTTTCGTTAAAATTTCATTCATCTGATTCATACGCCTTGTCTATCGTCTGTTTTGAATAATATATAACCCTCTATATTCGTAGAGACAGCATGTACGGCTAGGTAATGGGATAACGGATCACTTATGCAGGGGTTTTATCTAATAACAAACCCTGGCGTCTCGGAGAAAAAGAATGTTGAATTACAAGTCAATAAGACAAAAACATAACGTGAGAAACAAAGAATTGAGTCGTTTTCTTTTGTTATAAAAAATGTTATGGATGGGTGACCGTTTATTAAGAATATCGCAGAGCTACACACGTAAAGCAGACATTAAATACTTGTTAATGTCTCTATCGCCGCTAGTTCAATATAGGTTTTTAAATAAAATTAAACAAACACAAACTGCATTGTAAATAGAAAGTGGGTGTTAAGTTTCATATAATGTGTGCATAGTTTGCATTTCGCTTATCTAGTGACATGAATAGGTACCTTTATCGAGCGATGGTACCTACGTACTACGCAAATACACTCGAGATCGTCAAAGAAGTAGAATATGACGGATGCGGCCTATTTTTAGGCAAGATTTTTTTTAAATGGTTTTTATAATTACTTTTTAAAAGTATCATATCATCGCCAGACTCATTGTCGACAACGTCAAATAGAACGAATTGTTACCAAATTTGAATCAGTTCTAGTTAATCTGTAAGTATGTGGGCTGAAAATTAGTCCACACAAATATTCGTCGTTTGAAATTTTAATATTAATATCAGTAATTAACATATACTGTGTTAATTCTGTATTTTAGACTTCTATATTTACATATTTAAATTAGACTTATATCGCTTCTGCTAGTCTGGTTTCCTAAACACTTACCTACCTATGTACTTTGAGATCATCAGTGTATGTTTGTGATCATAAAAAATACAAATATTTATTCAGATTATGCATCTTGTTACTTCATATGTGCACATTAAGTATAAATCGTGATACTACTGTAGATTTTGGTTTCTATGACATAAGTGCTTAAGCTAGCAAATTCGGATGAGGACGATGCATGTGATAAGGCGGATAATTTTATAGTTACGTCTGCAAGTAAACAGAAGCTCAGTTTATGCCTACGAAAAACAAAACCGTAAACTATCAGCATATCATTTCATTCTAGTAGGATTTTCTTTAGAGTTGCCCATTTTTCTACCAAATCGCTTCTAGACAGTCTTGTCTCTACGCATTCAAGCCTACGTCAGTTGTTATAAGGGTGGTGGGGGGTGGGTTGTGGGGATTCAGCTGTTGCATGCAGCCGCGTCTACGTAAAAGTTTAAAACGGTTCAGATACAGATAATTATAATAATAAAATCCGTTCGGAGATAGCGAGCGCAGGTATGCCTTAATAAAAAGCTGAAAAGTTTCATTTCTGCGCTGTCAGCGGCAGCGAGCGGCTTTTATGACAGAATCTTTAGTGCATACATATTTACTTATATCAGAATACAGGATTTTTATGTCGTGCTATTGTAGTTTGTAAATTGAATAAACCCTAAAGTTTTTACTCTTGAAATAAAAACTGACAAAGGATTCTGATAGCACCGAAACCATTCACAAGCCACCGAATACGAAACTCGTTTGCTTATGCACAGTTTACAGGAAAGAGGTTTCCCGTTGCCTTGCCTCTTTCATGAATTTCCCTCTATCTTCCTTTTCCTTTCACTTACTTTCAAGATGAAAGGAAAACAACATTTTTCGACTTTTTTAAATAATTTTCAAATTGTTGAAATTTGCTTAATTATTTAACTTCTTGTCAACATTCCAGTTTCAATGTAATCTACACCGAGCTTCCATTGAAAAATAAGTCCATGAAAGTATATTTGCGTCTACAATTTTACTTATTGTGCGACTAGGAGTCAGTAAAAATGAAAATGTGGTGTACCTCTTTCTCAAAGAGGTCGATTATGGCTGAACTGTGCCAGGTAAAAAAAAATGTAGAAGGAAAGGAAAGTAGATTACACAACTGTATCTGCGCGATCTCGCATTTAATTGGTTTTTAAAAAAAAAACAAAAAACAACACGATTGATAAGCCGGAGGTAGTATTTTATAAATTCACTTTAACTCGCGGTGTGACAAACGGACATCCTGTAAGATAGGTACACACACTTTGCGCGCGTCCTTTGTGTGAACCCCGCTCTCGGCTCATTGTTCACTAACATGTGATAATACCAGCGTTTTCGGATTATAGAGAATTCAGTGTCTCCGAATTCTTTGTGTTTCAAGCTGCAACAGCGAACTTTATTTTGAAGAAAAAGCAAAATTTCATTTCCTGTTGCGGTCTGGAATTCGAACTACGACCTTAGAAATATAATAAGCAATTACAGTAAAATTAAAAACTTACTACAACTACTGGTCAATACAGTTGGAAGAGCAGCATTAGAAACCCATTTATCTTTCTACAAAATTTCATCTAAATACTGAGTAGTCGTTTTTGCGTGAAACAGTAACAAATGTACTTTCAAACATCTGTCCATCCATAAATTATTACAAAAATTCACGTTTATTTTTATTTGTGTATTATTTACTCTTTAGTTAACTCTCTTTAGCTGATTTAACGGACATCCCGTGTGATACACGCACTTTGCTTGCCTTTTGTGTGGGACAAACCATTCTCGGCTCTTATTCGACACGTTCCGGCCGAAATCGCCATTTTCACGGGAAGTTTTCCTCTTACAACGGATGTGTGTACCCTTTCATAATATGATATCACTAAAGTATGATGTTACCTACGTTTTTAAATGTAATGGGCCGTTGCTATTTGGAGCAATACAATTGACTGTTTGGTAATGCCTTAGATTTTTTCAGATTCTTCAAGAGGCAAAAGGAAACACCCTTCCATATAGCTGTGAATCTTTCATCTACAAACGAAGCAGGCACCTGGGGCGATATAGCCCAACACGAAGAATTAAAAATCTAAAATCCAGGAAACTATCTAGTTAAGATTGGTGGCGAGTCACAAAATACCCCATAGGTTCCAATAACCACAGTTCACTAGAAATGCACAGCCCCAAGTACTTTAATCAAAATATATATAACTCAAAGGTAACTGACTGACTGATATAGTGATCTATCAACGCACAGTCCAAACCATTAGATGCATCGAGCAAAAATTGGGCATGCAGGTAGATGTTATGACGTAGGCATCCGCTAAGAAAGATTTTTGATCAATTCTACTCCCAAGGGGATAAAATAGGGGATGAAAGTTTGTATGAAACTTCCTCAATTTTTAACCGATCAGGCTGAGTCTTTGCATGCATAAAGTTACTATGACATAAGCATCCCCTGAGAAAGGATTTTGATAAAGTCCACCCCTTAAGCGATAAAATAGGAGATAAAAGTTTATATCAATCTTCTTAGATTTCCGACTGATTGAACTGAAATTAAAGATTGGAGCTACTGTGATAAAGGCATTATTTAAATCCATTGGGGATAAAATAAGGGATGATGAACGGTGTAAATTTATTTGTTTGAACCTATTATCTAATGGAACGAATAAATAAAGACGAAGAAAATATTTTTTTATTCTAATAATTACGCGCGTATCAAGGCGCGGGTGACCGTTAGTAAATAATAATACTTAAGCTAAGTACTTACTCAAAACCGATTACTACCGCACAAACTCAGTTTAATTAACTGAAGGTGCGTTTAAGATGCAGTCACACCGCGGTGCTTTGTAAAGCTTTGCGCAAAGTTCGCCCGCATATCCTCTGTGATATCTGGCAAGTCACTGGAGCGAGACGTAATTCATGCATAACTGGGTCGCAACTTACAACCAACAAACTGGTCTTGACTAAGAAACGCTTTAATATGCCATTAGAATACTACAACTGTATAATATAATCACTGTGAAACTATTAGAAACATAGTTTATTAATTCCTAGCTGTAATTCGTTTACGATATTTCATCTACTTTCAAACAAAAAAGGAATCATCAAAATATATTAAAAAAGAAAATACATTTATTGAGCTTCGCAAAGTTATCAAACAAACGTAACGCAAGACAATGAATACAAAACTTAACGTGAGGCCAATTTGGGTATAAAAACATCAAATCCAATAGTCGAATCAAGAAACCTCCTCCTTTTTTTGAAGTCGGTTAAAAATAGCCCTGTATAGTGAACACGAAGCATTAGTACCAACTAAAGCAATAATGATAATTACGACAGGCAACGTAATCCTAAACAAATAAACAGTGGCAATAATAGCTATTGCTTCGTCCCAAATAATCCCAGCACATGTGCAAACACATATACTAATCCCTTAGGGATTATTCGCTTCCACGCAGAAAGATCGGTATTCATTTGAATTTCCATAGAAAAGGTGATATTTTGGCAATTTAAATATAATTGTCCGATATCAAGGCTAAGGCTTTCAAAGATTTTGGAGACACACACAGTTCCATCTAAAATACAAACACATTGATGTATTACATTTGATGACATCTGTAGCCGAGAGCCGAGCGGGTTGGGACGCCGCGCCATCTCTGAGATCCCGGGTTCGATCCCCGGGTCACTATGGGAAGCGCACTTTTCATCTTGTGTGATCTGGGTGTTGTGGTACCGTCGTTGTTTCTGATTTATGTAATACAAGTGCTTAAGCTACTTACTACATAATCAGAGCAATGTATGTGATTTTGTCCAACAATTAATATACTTAATTTCATTATCCCCATGTCATGACATAGGTGTATGTATATCAACAAAACAAGCATTGCCAAAAACCTGAAGTCTTATGTGACTTGAGATAAATATAGGAATAAATCATATTTGACGTAATGTTCTTCGTAATGAAGCAAATGAAAGTGAAAAAAGGTTTAATACTGTTTGATGCCTTATACACCGGTGCCATTTCACAACTTTTTCAAATAGTAGGTAGTAGTAGTGCATTTGAATTTACTTATTAAAGACTACACTGCCATCAAATAGTCAGTAAAAACTTCTTTTGAAATATGGTTTGGTAGCTAATCGTATTATATTTTTTATCGCCGTACCTTTATCAGGTAAAATATTATGTGTAACCTCTTCGCTACAAATAAACCTAACTCACTTAGCTATAAATGCTATAGCCCTTACCTACCCTCTAGCGTGTAGCTATTGATCAATTTAAACCCTTTTAGCAGACTCCATTTCACAGCCATCAATAAGTAGGAGTTACATTAAATATTCCATGATACGGTTACAATAGATGCTTACATCCAAATTACTCTAACACAGAAAACGTGGCTTTTAAGGAAATTATTTTAATTCTGAAAATCGAAATTTAAATGTAATTTTATTAAAATTACGAATTTAAATCAGAAACATTTACTAAAACTATAGAGAATTGTTTTGATCATAAATTGTTGTGAAAAGTTTTCTTCAGGCAAGTTTCTTTACTAAAAGTTTCTATCTTGTTAACTTTTTAGGTACTTATTATAATAAATAGATAAAGCTAGTTATTATAGTTTTTCAAAAACGAAATTGATAGAATTTTCTTTCCAAATCTTTCAGCTAAAAGCTTTCATAAATACTTCAATGTTCGGGTTATCCATTAGCAGACATTAAAGTACAAAATAACTATAGGTAGCTATGGGCTTTTAGTCTACTTAAATACTTTATTCATTTACGTATTAATCTATTCATAAATACGATTCTTGGCTTAGCCGCGGAGCACATCAAAATGTTATCCACTTTTTTTTAATTTAAGCCTTTTTACCAATTAAATTACATAAAAATAAGCATTTAAATTTTAAGAGTACCAATGTTGTGAAAAACTGTCTCAAATTTTAGTTTATCACCTTGTTTTTAACACAAATTAATATGTAATGTTCAAAATATGATTGCAATGTACATAAACCACAAATTAAATGAAAAAAAAATTAACGGCCCGGCCTGCTGCGTTTACCACCGCGTAGCATACCAGTAAATTATGCAAATCTTTTCTTTACAAATACAAACAAAACCAAAAAAGAAATATCAAATTTAGTTAAGTGTTTCTGAAGTAAAACGGCCACATACCTAGATTTTTTATAAATTTATATTTTTAAGAAAAGCTTGCCTTCCACCATTAGCCTAAGCCTTCAGTGGTTCCATCCGCCTACCCATTATTAATGTAAATTGGTATACCTAATTAGGTAGCTCCCGGTTCTGTGTTCGCTAAAATAAAGGCGCTCCCTCAAATATCGGAGCCGCGTAATCAGGCGATAAATAAAAACCAACAAAGGGTCTAAAAAGGAATTTTAAACGGGCTTCATTACGTATTTATTTTTAATTACGGTATTCGGTGGTGATTAAAGAATTTTTAAGGAGGTGGTTTTACAAAACTTAGATGAACACTCACTGCATTATTATTAACTGAGTGACTATGTAAATAGTGCAATATTTTAGTAGGTACATAAATGTTATTTTTACCTTCGTTTTTTTTTCTCTATCTGAGAATTGCTTCTGTCAATTTATTAAAAATAATACCAAACTGCACCATACATCGGCAGTGCACAGCAAAACAAACTTAAATATATGTATAAACACCCAGACCCAGTACAATGCTTATAGCACACAGTCGGAACAGTACGAACGACACTTGAAGGTCGTGGGTTTGTATGCTACTTTGCAAGGGGAGATGAAAATTATCATTTTTTTAAACAATTTAAAGATCGCTAATATTTGAAAAATCGGATATACGCTCGTAGCATGGTAAGGACAACTGATGACATCTGAAAATTAGTTGGTTAATCGCTTAGTAGGTACGCGCTTCATCATCAAGCTAGACTGTCCTAGTGAAGGATGGCTAGTCCTCAATAGAGTTGAGGCCGAAACTACCTATTTAGCATAGTAAATGTGGCCTTAGTTCGATGCATCAAGCCCGACCAATCCTACCCATACCGAACAATCCATTTCAAGATACAAGAGCCTTGTTTCCCCTATCCCCACATGTCTTGGTATTAGCTGCTCGTCAAGGCAAGCTTGTCCGCACAAACTATCAGCGTCCAACAAGTGTCGTCATTAGGCGGTATACATGTCACGTCCACGCGTCGCTTACTGACATGTCACTTACAGAAGGGACGTGACGGGATATATACGTTTCTTCATTTGTAGCGAAATATCTCATGACAATACCAGCTAAACGCAACGGTATCTTGTTACAACTTCTTCATTTGTTCGAGCTCGAGCCTTTTATTTGTCTGTTCGAACAATACAATGTGATTATACATGAGAGTCCGATTATTTTTACTTTTTTGTTGCTTGATTTTGTTCAGGTATTAATACAAATCAAGTAGTGAAGAAAAATATTCAACTATTATGTGTTCTGTTAATATTTATCAATTTATATTATACACGGTCGTACCCTTACAAACTTTCGCGTTTGTAATTTTATGTAGAATTAAGTAAGAACATTTTTTATTCAAGTAGGTCACAACTTTTGAATCGCTGTCAACACAATGCATAGAGACTGTACTGCCAAATTGAAACTTAATTGTACAGAGAAGATGCCGGTAAAAAAATTACATTTAAGTAATATAGGTAGTTTTAAGGTAAGCTGAATCAGCCCAGTCATAAAGATGACCTACCTGTCCATAAGCATAACTCAGCGATCATTTTATACGTTCACATCTTAATAATGATACTCGCCTTTAATATTCTTTCACTTAATTTTCCCTTTTTTTATATTGCACTTCAATCCAACCTGATGTTAAGTAGTAATGAAGTCCTAGCTTAAGGGCAACCAGTACCGTACAAAAAAGCTGTTACTGGACTTGTTGCCCTTACCTTGAAAGCTTGACGCCTACTAATGAAGCATCCCCCAGGAGCTCTGGAAACCTTCGGTCTTCTGTAAGGATGAGATATTATACCAGTCAGGCTGCTCCAGCTAAAGCGATAAATCGCTATGCCCTACCTTTCTTCTTTTGGATTTATTTGTATTTACTCACAATTAGTCCAACAAAAAGATAATATGGCATGTCTCCTTCGTAATCTATATCTACAATAGTAACCGAATGTAAGCTCATTTCTGAAGTAACACAATAATGTAAGCTCGTCGTGTTTTATTTCATTATATATTGTAGTATATAAATAGTTTTATGCAGGATACATTAAACTATATTTACTTTTCAGCGACTTGGGAGCGTCCCATGAGCGGCTGGCTCCGCCGCAAGCAAAACAAACTTTCCGTCTGTCCGTACGTAACTGGCATCATAAACCGATTCATGTCGTCCTTATAGCTGTTCTTGGCCGACATTTTCGGATTAAAATGCTTAAGGAAAACATGAGCTTTAATTATTTTTAAGTTCGGTTATAAATACCTTTGGAAAAAGAGCTGATGAAGTTGGAGACAACGATCGCATTCTAGCTTTCTTTTACTAGTGCCTATAAATTCAACTTTCAAAAACGATGCATGCGAAATAGTTAAATTTATGAAGAACTAACACATTATTTAGATGGCATCAATACCTACTTACAAATAGTTATTACATCGGAAACCAGTAAAATTACAGGCTTTAGCTATACATCCGCTAGGTAATACAACAGACTATTTAATCTGCTTTTTATTATAGAAAGTGACCATTGTTCAAAATGATTAGTGTCTGTAATTTACTAGTTTACATAAATTAACGAAAACACCAGTTTAATCACAAAAGCACTCAGTTTCAAATTATATCCACGCCATATACATATATTATGTTACTTAATTTACGGGCTTAATTGGACTTGGGTCAGCATAAATCAAGATTGTCGAGATAACTCTTTCGACCTTAAACTGTGAAAGCGACATAGAGTGTGACTTAGATCTCACCTTCACAAAATCCTCGCTTTTAAATCTGATTGAATTTTAAATGGTGTTTAACGCCGTCGTTTAAAAGTAGGCAGGTACGTAAAGTTGAAATGAGAAAAGACGATTTATATTAAGATATTAAGTAAAAAACCTTCCAAAATCTCTTTATTTTCTATCGGGAACCGCTCAGGGGTTTTACTCTCAATAAAAACCGGTCAAGTGCGAGTCGGACTCGCGCACCGAGGGTTCCGTACAAACCTGCAAGGCTTACAAAGTTCGTTCATTACGACAATCGAGTCATAACTATGGTATTTTTATTGCAAAATGAAATTCATAACATTACAATGGGGAAAGATGGAGGAGCATAAATATTTTGTAATGTAACTAAAAATTTAAGGTTTTCGGAATTTTTCCTTTATGTGTGCTATAAAACGTTGCTTCATGCCAAATTTCAAGATTCTAGGTCGACTGGAAGTACCCTTTAGGTTTTGATTCCCTTGCGAGTACTTGCGAGTTTCAAAATATTCAGCTTAAATTGCTGTTTCTTTTGATTGCGTTGACATAGAAGTTTGATTTTGTTACAGCTTAAAGGTATTATAGACCTGAGTATTTGGTATGAATTTCAATTTAATACCTTTACGCGTTTATGAGGAAATGGGTAGTAAGTTTAAAATTATTAAAAAAATATATATTATGTGATGTAACTAAAAATTTATGGTTTTCGTAATTTTTCCTTTATCTATGCTATAAGACGTTGCTTCGTACCAAATTTCAAGATTCTGAGTTCACGGGAAGCACCCTGTAGGTTTTGATTCCCTTGCAAGTGTCGAAAATTTGCGGCATAAACGGCTGTATCTTTTGATTGCGTTGGCTTAAAAGTTTGATTTTTTTACAGCTTCAAGGGACAGTAGACCTGAGTAATTGATATAAATTTCAGCTTCATACCTCCACGCGTTCCTGAGAAAAAGGGTCTTGACAGACGGACGGACAGACGGACAACAAAGTGATCCTATAAGGGTTCCGTTTTTTCTTTTTGAGGTACGGAACCCTAAAAATGAAACGAAAAGACGTGAAAAAGTAAATACCAGAAAAAGTGAAATAGTGAAAAGCTTTTCTATTTTGAAATGTCTGAATGTTAAAAAAGTAATTTTGTGCGCCTTTCCTTTCTCTAAGCATTTCACATCAGCCCAAAATAACTGTATTCACTTACTGAATACTCAAATTTACAATTTGACATATAGTCATAGTGACAATTTTGTGTTTTTTGACACAAACAAATTTATTCATTATAATTTTTTGTTGACTGGCAAAAGTTTTTATTTGCCATATAAATTCAAATACCGATTGGCTACTTTGTTAGCTTACAATATTAATATTTTATTTAGTAAGACTTTGGAACCCGTTCCAAGTAATTTAAATTTAAACCTCAGACAATAGAGAACCACTCTAGCAATAAATTTTCAAAGAGAAAACCCAATTATCTGAATATTATACATCAAAACATACAGGGTATTTCTGGCAAGGAATTAGAATTAGAATTATTTTTGAATGAACAGAATATACATATGTTATGTGTCACGGAACATTGGTTGCGACAACACGAATTAATGCTTAGCATTGATAATTATAAAGTCGGTAGCTATTTCTCAAGAGGCTCTGCCATCAGAGGTGGATCACTTATTTTATTACAATCTGACATTAAATTTAAGGAACGTAAAGAAATAGTCGGGCTCACAGTTGAACGTACTATTGAAATTTCATGTGTAGAGCTTGAGCAGTATATTGTTATGTGTGTTTATAGACCACCATCTGCTAATTATGTAATATTCGAGACCATCATGGAAGATGCACTCAAAAAAGTGAGCACTTCTAATAAAAAAATCATTATTTGTGGTGATTTTAACGTAAATATTCTAGAAAAATCGCAAAATTCCATTAGGTTTTTAAATCTTTTTCAATCTTATAACTTATTTCAACTATATAATGAACCAACCAGAGTCACTTCCACATCTGCCACCTGTCTTGATAATATTTTTTGTAATTGTGATACAGTTGATAAATCAATTATTAATTTTATTAATTCTGACCATAGTGGTCAGATTGCTGTGTTCGAACATCATATTGTCGCTCAAATGTCTTCTATTACTTGCAGGCCTATTACCACAAAACGTGTTGAAAAATTTAAATCGAATGTCTGCGAAAAGATGTCGTTAATATCCTTTAAGCCAGACAATAATGTCGATAGTATGTTTAAGAAATTATTCCATAGCGTTGAAACAGAATTTAATAATATATTTACTAAAAAAATAATAAAAGTAGACAATTCAAAAATAAAATTTAGTGACTGGGCTACGTCAGGTATATATAAAAGTAGACGTAGATTATTTGAATTATATGATATAAAAGCTAATTCGAACGATCCCTCAATAGTGGAATATGTCAGAAATTATTCGAAAATATTTAAAAAGATTTGCGCGGTTGCTAAATCTAACTTTCTTAAAGAAAAAATAGTTAAAGCAACTAATAAAAACAAAGTCACATGGCAAATTATCAATAAAGAGACTTGTAAAAACAAAACACAAACAAACAAGCTCTCCCTCAAAATTGATAACACTATTATCGAGAAAGATGGGGAAATTGCCAACGCTTTTGAGACCTACTTTACAAATATCCCGGTCACAATAACTAATGGATTATTATCTAACCCAGATCAAGCTAATTCCCTGCTCAAATCGCATGTCGATGAATGCAAAACTCCCTTTATATTTGAGTACATTAACTTTAAGACAGTTTTGAACGCCTTCAAGGAACTTAATATTAAAAGAACTGAAGATTTATGGGGTCTCTCTGTAGATGTATTAAAAAATATACATATTATAGCTCCTCACTTGGCAATTATATTTAATAAATGTATTGATGAAGGTTGTTTTCCAAATTTAATGAAACTTAGTAAAGTCATACCTTTATTTAAAAGCGGAGAAAAAAATGACCCGTCAAATTTCAGACCCATTTCAATTTTACCTACATTTAGTAAAATTTTTGAAAAAATAATTTCTGATCAGATACTAAGCCATTTCACTGTAAATAAGCTATTACATAAAAACCAATATGGTTTTACTAAAGGGAAATCTACAACAGATGCAGGAGTAGCACTCATCAAGCATGTGTTTGATGCATGGGATAATAAGCAAGATATCGTGGGTGTTTTTTGCGATTTATCAAAAGCGTTTGATTGCGTAAATCACCAAACCTTGATTTTGAAATTGCGGCATTATGGTGTATCTAACAAAAACACTTGATCTAATTAAGTCATATCTGTCTGACCGAACTCAAAAAGTCAGTGTGAATGGAGTTAATTCGTCCGGTACTCCATTATTAATGGGAGTGCCCCAGGGCTAAATATTGGGACCTTTGCTATTTTTAATATATATTAATGACCTGCCATTCTTTACCAATGATTTATGTGAGATAGTATTATTTGCCGATGATACTTCTCTAATGTTCAAAATTAATAGACAAAATGAAAATGTTGATGACATTAATTTAGCTCTCAGCCAGGTACTCAATTGGTTTAAAACTAACAACCTTTTACTTAATGCCAATAAAACAAAATGCGTAAAGTTTTCAATGCCGAATGTAAAGCAGGTCAACACTATAATAAAAATTAATGAGGAACATATTGAACTCATTAACTCTACTATATTTCTTGGCATAAACTTAGATTCTAAATTACAATGGTCTCCTCACATAACTTCTCTGGCTGGAAGACTGAGTTCGGCGGCATATGCTGTTAGGAAGATAAGGCAACTGACTGATGTGGAGACGGCAAGATTGGTTTATTTTAGCTATTTTCACAGCGTCATGTCGTATGGTCTGCTCTTATGGGGATCTGCGGCCGACCTACAGACTATTTTCGTGTTACAAAAGAGGGCCATCCGAGCCTTTTACAAGCTAACACCACGTGACTCGCTGCGAGAATTATTCAAGGAAATCAACATCCTAACAGTCGCATCTCAATACATTTTTGACTGTCTAATGTATGTATACAAAAACTTGCATACTTTTCCTAAAAAATCTGACACTCATAGCATCAACACTAGAAATAAACACAAGCTTGCTGTCCCTAAACGTAGATTTCATAAGATTGGTAATTCATTTGTTGGTTTAAGTATAACTTTTTTTAATAAATTACCTCAAGTTATTGTTGATTTACCTTTGAATAAATTTAAGCTAATTGTTAAAGGTTGTCTTTTGAAAAAAGGGTACTACAGAGTAGAAGACTATATTAATGACAAAGAAGTGTGGACCACTAACTAGTCTGTTCGCCCTCACATGAAAAATTTCACTAATTATATTTACTAATTGTATTTCTATTTATACAAACTCAGCAAGAGGTACCTATTTCTTTACGTATTTGTCAACTCGCAAGTTGGCAAAATTCTTATTAAGCACGAATGTGCATTAGGACCTACAGTTTGTTTAATTTAAATATATATATATTTTTTTATTTTTCTTATTACTTTGAATCAATGAATTATTTTTTACAATTTACTACATTATTTTATCTAATTACTACACTGTATGTCTTAGTGCAAAACTAGTTATAAGTTCAGCTATATTTGTAATATGAACGACAGAGTTTCTTGCCGGGATCTTCTCTGTAAGTTATAGGTTCCAAACCGGAGGTAGCGTCATTTGCATTATATAGACGTTTCATAAATATTACTGGTGTAATTTACATGAATAAAAGAATATTGAATTTTGAATTTTGAATTTCGTGAGGTTTCGTTTTTGATGATGAAAAATATTTAGGATAAAATGTTCGAAAGGTAAAACATGGTTTTTTATTTGCATAAATAATATTATGTTTTATGAAAACGCTTGATCGTGTTCGAAGGGAATGGTTGTCACTATGAGAATTAAAAATTGCTATTCCTCATCGATTTGGTCCTAAATAATTTGTATTCAAGTAGAACTATTAGAAGTAATTAAATAAATTCAACTAGAAAATAATTTACCCATTTTTTTTTCTTATAAAAGCACAGTGTATTGGCTCCTCCCTCGTACGTGTAATAGAAACCCAGTTCAGATTAAGTATTTTAGTAGTATATAGTATAAAACAAAGTCGCCTTTTCTGTATCCCCCTTGGACGCTTAGATCTTTAAAACGCAACGGATTTTATGCGATTTTTTTAATAGATAGACTGATGTATAAGGAAGGTTTATATGTATGTAATTATACATACATATAAACCTTTCTTATACATATGTATGGATTACCATACATTATCAATTTACAGAAAAGCCCAAAACTTAATTTGTATATACTTACACCCGTGCCAAGCCGAGGCGGGTAGCAAGTTCAAAATAAAACGTTAATCATGTCCCTGTCCAAACAAGCAAAGTTTTGGCAACTGGTGAAAGAGTATGTTAAGGAACTTTTACTTTAAAAAACGGTGTATTATTTACAATCGTCATCTGATGAAGTACTTGATTTCCTTGTTAATTGCATTTCTTTGTCAGTCAGTACGACACACATAATTAGATAATCGAGAGTGCTCCATTTAGTAATTTACGAGTAGTGTTAGGTCTCAGTCAGGATTTGTAAAGAGGATTGTTTGTGTAATCCTGTTCACTAATCAGGCTGTCACTGATGTTAACATTAGAAGCCCAGCTAGGTTTCGTAGTAAACTAACAAGGCTACACTAAGTATATAATAACAACTCCAATTAGGGCTCGTAGAGCTATAGTGCCAGTGGTACGGAAGCGTCACTGAAATTTAAGCTAAACAGCGTTAGGTACGGAATGGGTGACCATTCCGAACGAAATTAGAAACATTAACGACCTCCGTAGGCGCCAGGAGATTGAAGTGGACTATGGCAGTTGCGTTCTGATGTTCGATTCGTGGTCTGTTTAATATTGAAAACGAACATTCGTATATTGTCTACGCTCTGGGTGTTGGGGTACCGACGTTATTTATTTAGTTACTTACTTACTATAGAAACGATGCATGTGATGTTGTCCAATATTATAAATTTATACCGAACATCTTTTGATACAGACGTACCGATAGATCAAATCTCTTACATTAGATAGTCATAACGAATTAGCTATTCGCCAAGATTTCGTTCACATAATTCTAGTAAATGTGCACGTTTATAAAATACCTGTTACCCTCTGTTACGTCTCTGTTCGTATCATTTTGAGATAAAAAATATCATTAAATAAATAAATAAATAAATATAAATAAATATTGGACAACATCACATACATTGCTCTGATTCTGTGGTAAGTAGCTTAAGCACTTGTGTTACAGAAATCAGAAACAACGACGGTACCACAACACCCAGACCCGAGACAATATGGAAAAGTTCGTTTCCCATATTGACCCGACCGGGGATCGAACCCGGAACCTCAGAGATGGCGCTCGCTAAAGTCCGGCACGCTCGCCTCTCGGCTACGGAGGTCGTCATTCAAGTTAGTCTAGCTTACATTCAAATCTATTCTTTTTTGACGTGGAAAAGTAACAAACAAAAATATCTAAATCTACACAAATATATGATTAAACGTTAAAACAAACTTTCGGATTTATAATATTCGTAGGATAGGTATAGGTAACGCCATCTACTGGAAATTCATGGATTTACTTAGTGGATAGCGTGCTTAGACTCTGTTAATTACCAAGACTTTAGTTTGCTAGGGACTGTTTCAGGGGGCCTATTCCCAAACACGAAATATATCGGACCCGATGACGATTAACAATTTTGAATTCTCATAACCGTAGCCAACTTTCTTTGAATGCAATACAAAATGCATTTTTTTAATTTCCCAACTTTTATTTTTTAACTTTTTAAAAACTTTATTGCACAAAATAAAAAGTACAAAAGCCGGACTTAATGCTAGGAGCATTCTCTACCAGTCAACCGGCATGTAGTTAGTTCGTTTATGTGTGCGATAACAGTAAAAATGTGAATATGGATTACAACAAAATAAATAAAAATAAACTTTTGATTGATCTTAAAAAACGAATCATTTCGTATGTTGGTTTTTTTATACATATAGTAGCGCATTATATTGACTCCTCCCAGCCTGATGGTAAGCAAGAGAGGAACCCACATCGCGATGACAACAGATTTGATAGGTACCGAAATATCCTATCCGTTAGCATCGTTTTTGGAAGTGGCCGTGGCATAAAGTACTTATCGTGTGTGTTATTTTTTATTGTTTCTCTTTTAACTAATGCCACGGCCTTTTTTTGACCCGGGAGACATTCTCACGCACCGTCACTCACGCCAGGGGGAGACAGAGAGTGGTGTATCGGACTCGAACCGACTAAAACTCCCGGGATGGCCCCTCTCTGGGCAAAGTGGTCCCCACCGGTATCCACTAGCGGTGACGAACTCAACCCACCAATACCACGGCCTGTTCACCGGCCAGTCAATTGAACGACAACCGAAAAGCTTCTTTGGTAGAATTAGATGTCAACATTCAGCTATCTTTAATTTTAATAAGATACGAAACATAATGTCTTACTTTATGTTATCTTTACAGGCTTTCTTGAATACGTATTTAACCACAATGACGCAGCAAATTATCGGGCAACTGTCCATCTATTCCAGAACTCCCAAACCGTATAAATTAACTCGGTGTTATACATCAACACAGCTCATTTGTTTAACACACACTGACAGGCGATGCGGGCTAAATTCGCGATTTCCCTAGCGTCCCATAAAGTACTCTCGGGCAAAGTGATTTACCATCCTAAACTTACTACTGATTATTGAGTCTATTCACGCCGTATAAAAGAAAAGTGGGGGAGAATGGAAGATTTATTACGGCCCAGCGATAAGGTGTAAAACGTATTTTTAACGCCCGTAAGACTGAGTGGTTCGGTGTGATCCGGAAATCGGACGCTTCTTAACCTTTGAGATCATATTTGCGTAATGGCTGACATTTCCGTTGAATTTTAAACGGGAAACTTATCAAACCTTATAAAAAAAAACCTTTCATTGAGTAGATTATAATAATGATGATTTTGCTTGTCACTGAACACAATTGACGGCTTCCGTAGCCGAGAGGCGAGCGGGCCAGACTTTGGCGTTGCGCTCAGGTCCCGGGTTCGATTCCTGGTTGGTTCAATATGGGAAACGAACTTTTCTATATCGTCTCAGGTCTGGGCATTGTGGTACCGTCGTTGTTTCTGATTTTTGTAACACAAGTTCTTTAGCTACTTTACCACAGAATCAGAACTATGTGATATTGTCCAATATTTATATTTTTACCAAGGAGATACTGGCAAGGAGCGCTGTAGATAAATATGATGCAGTTTCATATTTTGGACGAACCAAACAATTTTTTTGAGAAAAGTGACAATGAAATAAGTTTGCAGGTATGATAGTTTTGATATAAACTAGACCAAGCCATAAAGGAGTCACCCTCAGATAATAGAAAGAATTGTTTAATGTTCTGTGGTGTCACCTGTTCATAAGCATGACGTATGTGCTAGCCATATATATACTTAGCTTCACTTAACCATAGAAAGGAATTTGAAGGGTAAATGTAATGATACGCGGATTCTTGTTTCACCAGAACATTTAGAGAGCTGATGTTTGATTAACTTTTTTGTTCCTCCAATTACTAAATCCACATCTTAAATTCAGGCATATCTGTTTTAGTGTCAAAATTCTGTCTCCCTAGGCTATTTATTCATTATCATCTTCTCCTAACGACTGCCATAATAGCGCTCTTTCCGCCTTAGACGTATTTAGCATCTACTTGTAATGTTTCGTAGGTCGTCATCGTAGCTAGCCGTAGGGCATTCTAACCTATGCGTACAAGACATGGCTTTCACTCAAGAGCTCAATGTTCTTTTTATCGAGCCATGCTTATTGGTTGAGCTCAAAGAAATTGATCAGATAAAAATATAGTACCTAGTTTCATGATGGAATGCAGGTGTTCGGTACTCTGTTGCTTTCCAAGGATTCTTTTGAGGGATTCTACGATTCAGAAGGTGTATGCTCCTTTCAAGACACATGTCTTAAGTACATACTTAGCCTTGAGAATGTCAAATCTCACCCCATGTGACATGCAGTAAAGATTTGAATTTGAATTTGAAGACGCAATCCTGAACCGCACCATCCACGTGGATAAATAATTAGCTGAACACTCGATGCGTGTTTGTATCCATCATACCATTTTATAGATTGTATTTTTATTTAACACACTTCATCTTTTGAACCTTACTAAACAAATAAACACATGATTTTAATACCAACAATGTTATCTATGATATAAAATTTAATCGCTGAATGTTTTGCTAGACGCAAATCTTGAGAACAACTGAACCGATTTCGCTAATTCTTTTTTAGAATTTTCCTTAGAATACCAGGATGACGTAGAAAAAGAAATTAAAAATTAGTTTGATTTTACCGGGATCATACGCGTGCATGGCTGCTACCAGCCTCTGGTTAAAAATAAAAAACTATGACCTGCCAGCCTTTCCTTTCCAATAACTGATTTACCAAAAGGTAGCCCTTCGCCAAATCAGTATTTGTTATCAAGCAGCTAGTTTGAAGCTTTAACCAGATCTTTTAAAGTGCAATCTTACATTTTCCTATTTAGCCCCCAGACTTCCACTAGTCCGACATTTTTTACGTAATCATGATATTGACGCGATACTTAAGTTGTATTAGTGCCTTCTCGTTGAGCGTCGCTAGACTGTGAAAGTAAGTTTAAATATGCAAAAAACTACAACAGACAATATTGTCTACTTGAAGGTCTATTCTAGAAATCCTCTAAAGATTTACATCTAAGGTATAAGGTACCTCTTCTCTTCTATCATTCTATTGTTTCCGTCGTCAAACAGAAAAGTAAATATCTGAAAGATTTTTTGTTAGCATATTATCTATATACATACATGTGGGTGATTTTCAAGATATCTGTGCTTAGAAAGGTTGTTGTTGAGCCGGGCATATATTTTCTTTAGTCTTATCAGAAGTCACTAGTCGGCTTAATAATCATCTGAGACAGGAAAATTGGTTTCAACCGAATTCAAACCCTTGCTTGTTTGAAACTTCCTTATGTTGCTCAATTCGATTAAAATGCGTTACGCAAACTGGGAAAAGATCATGTAGTGAAAGTGTTCTACATCACAGCAAGCCATTGGTTTAAATTGGATTATTTATTATTTTATTTCTGGCATCATGTTGTGAGTAATACAAATAAATAAGTAATACAAGTGGTTTGGTTTAGTTGGCTTGTCACATGGGAATCATCATCTTATTTCCGGAATCCGTAATGGATACACTTCCGGAATACTTGCCAGGAGAAAGACGAAGTAGATAAATCAAAATAGACTGGAAGACTTTTATTCGTATTATGAGACACATTGAACACAAGTATTGGTAGTCAACTAAATACTTTACCGAGTCGTGGTTTTTAATTTGTGTTTTTTTTAGTTGTTTTAAACAGCTTGCCCAGTTAGCATTCGCCATCATTCCAAGCAGAAAAAAAAATCTTTGAACGCTATAGGTAAGATAGCAGTTCTACGGTCGATTGAGAATTATGGATAAAGTACAGAATACATAAATGCAGCACAAGTGAAGTGCACTTTCACCTTGAGCCTCATCTTTGCAACAGATCCCTATTATGAGTGATGTAGAAAATTTATTTAGTAATTTTGTCATTTCACAGTTAGATTAATTCTATGCTTAGAATTACTTGAGGTCATAGTTGTAGTGAACAGAAATACATGAAGTTTCGCTAATTCTCTTCGTAATGGGCCTTAAAGCCTAACGGAAAAGTTTCCTTACACTTGATATCATCTAATGCCTCCTCTACACGTAGACAGATTCGTCTGCAGATGGCAACGGCGGAAGCGCCCGCTGACTTGAAGAAGGTTTGATTTGCTATGTGGTAGGTAATAGATATCGGCAGACGAGCAAATAACCCCTTATACACGTCCGCGGACGCGTCTGCCAACGTGTATAGGGGGTGATTGACTTAATTCGCGATGTCATCTGCAGACGAATCTGTCTACGTGTAGAGGAGGCAATAAGCTGACGTCGGGGACAGATGCCGACGGCACGTATCGTCGTACGAAGCATCTGCTGCTGAAGATAGCGTTGCGGTGGTTCAAGGAACTATCTAATATTATTAGTACGCTCGACTGACGTCAGGAACCGACGTCAACTTAGGAGGATACAGTTTCCAAAATTCACACACTTTAATTAAAAGACTCGCAGTATGTTATAAAAATATAGGGTAGCTTAGGTTAACCTTTTTTATTTTCTCGTAGGGAAATCCTTTGATAAAGGGAAGATCATGGCTTGAGTGTGACCAAAAACGACAGAGACTACCCATTTAACCACTTAAACCTCACGGTTGGACCTCGTCGTTTTTTAGTGATGGTGCTGTGTGAATCTTGGCTCAGCTAGAACCACTGCAGCGACCCTTTTTGGTCGAGGTGGATATGCCTACCGTCACTCTCCGAGGAAAACAGACGGTGGTGTGTCGTACTCGCATCGACTAAAACTCCGTTGATGGTCAACATTGCGCAGAGGGGGGGGGGGGAGTCGGGATCCCTTGCAGTCTCTACGCAGGCTTAGCACATACCCATAAGCAGACCTCGTCGCCGCACCATAGCAAGCCATGACTACCTTTTTTTTTTATATTGCACTTCAAGATTGACCTCATCCCACCTGATGTTAAGTGGTAATGAGGTCCTAACTTAAGGGCGACAAGTAAAGCATAATAAATCTGTTACTGGACTTGTCGCCCTTACCTTGAAAGCTTGACCCCTGCTACTAACGTAGCACCCCCCAGGAGCTCTGGAAACCTCACTCACACGCAGGAACACAACAACACAGAAGTGATGGTTATTTGGCTGCGGTCTTCTGTAAGGTGGAGGTATTTCACCAGTCGGGCTGCTCCAGACCTTTTTTATATGGAAGGGAAATGCATTGGCGTACCGTTGCCTGGAGGAAAAAACAGCGACGTGCGTGGGACTTCCCCGCTCTGAAAAGTGCGGAGACTAACCATTAAAACCGCCTCGCAACTCTCAGTGCATATTGATAGCGCCATGAGAATAAACTTTACTCGTATTACGGCTACAGCGCCAAGCCTTGGCTAACCTAGGCTGAAAATCAAAAGAAAGTGTGTCATCCAGAATAGGCCCGCCAGCGTTTCTAGTGACATCTCCGCGGCAATTACGCCGTCGACGAGAGCTAACGACGCGCTTTACTCTACTAAGGTACGTACGTTTCCATTGGATAGCTGTTTCCTAGGAACAGATGACGGTTCTATTCATTTTACAACTTAATATAATATATATTACACTAGCGTCTTCGTTTGCGTGGACATAATATTTTCTCAATAAATATACATGGTCCGTTTTACCTCTATCTCCCCTAATATTTGAAACAAAAAGTAGTCTATATTTTTAAGCAAGTTTCAAGCTATATTTGTGCCAAATTTCATATCTCTACCTAAAAAATAAAAAAAAATCTATTTAAACTTTCAAGGGTGGTATTACCCCTATCCCCCCCTATTTTCTTAACAAACAGTAGCCTATGTCCGGTTAGAGGTTCAATGTAGGTATACCTATACCAAATTTCATCAAAATTGGTTCAGTGGTTTAGGCGTAAAAGCCGGTCAGACAAACTGGCAGACAGACAGACAGAGTTACTTTCGCATTTATAATTAATTGATATGGATAAAAATCCGATCAAATTCAAGTTGTTCTCGCGCACTGAGGGCTTCCGTATAGGTAAATGTGTAGTGCATTTTTGTTTCCCTGTTTTGAACTGTAAGATCTTCCTTCCTTCTAAATTGTCTGATATATGTCAGTGAGCGGATATATGTAGTACCTATAGATCTTGTATGTTAAGAAGGCTCTTTAAATTGCGAAGACGTATTAGCTTGATGTTTCACAGCTCCCAGAGACCGCAATCACCAGCCTTAGTTTATGTTCAAATAAGTACCTTGTCACATTTAGTAACTATCTGACTTACATAGTTAAACACGAGATTTAAAATGATAAGATACTAAGGTTATACCCCTACAAACTAAAGATGTTGACTAACTGGAGTACCTAACTGAACTAAAAGTTCGTATTTTATTTATTACTAACCGCCCACGGCTTTGCACGTTTACAGCCTCGGTATACTCTTAACTGTTTTTTACAAAACTTGTCATGACAATTTTTTTTTTTATATTGCACTTCAAGATTGACCTCATCCCACCTGATGTTAAGTGGTAATGAGGTCCTAGCTTAAGGGTGATAAGTACAGCATAATTATTCTGTTACTGCACTTATCGCCCTTACCTTGAAGGCTTGACCCCTGCTACTAACGCAGCACCCCCCAGGAGCTCTGAAAACCTTACTCACACGCAGAAACATAACAACACAGAAGTGATTGTTATTTGACTGCGGTCTTCTGTAAGGTGGAGGTATTTCACCAGTCGGGCTGCTCCAGTTCGAGCGATAAATCGCTATGCCCTCTCTTTGTAATATAATTACAATCATAATAAGAACATAATTACCCAATTTGGTCCAGTTATATCTAAAATTATACGCGTAGGTAGGTAGGTTCATCGATTACCTACATAGTTATCTTTTAGATTTAAACTTTATTGCACGGGAAAAGGGTAAAAGGCGTACTTAGTGCCTTCTATTTTTTTTTAGTTATATATATACATAACGTGACCAGACGTCCCGTTTTGAACGGGACTGTCCCTTTTTACAATTATTAGTCCCGGTGTCCCCGAAACCAAACAGTGGGACGCAATATTGTCCCGTTTTCAGAAACCGAGCGAAAATTTGAGTAGCGGACGGCCGGATGCAGCCTGCCCGCCGCGCCGCGATTTGAGTTTCATTCTCAAGTAAAATCGTCACCACCTTTATTAAAATAAATTTATTCCTCTGATAAATATAAATACAATGAAATATTTTCGGTACCTACATTTTGTGGTTCGTTACTTTTAATCCAACCAACTTATTCTAAATAAATAACTTTAAATAAAATAAGTGTTTTTTCTTCATTGACAAATTATATGACCTAAATAAACCGATATGTCCCGTTTTGAGTCAAATAACAAATGGTCACGTTATGTATACAGGTATGCGTAACGCATCTTGCTATGGCAACAAAAAATGGGGGGGTAAAAAATCTTCAAAAATTGCGTTACGTAAGGGGGACCTATGGAATATTACTGTGCCCGCGACTTCGTTCTCGTGGACTACATCCTTTCTGGGTCGGTTTTACCCCTATCTCCCTTAATATTCGATACAAAAAGTAGTCTATATTTTAATCCAAGTTTCGAGCCATATTTGTGCCAAATTTCATATGTAACTTAAAAAATAAACATTTACCATGTAAACTTTCAAATGTGGTATTATACTCCTCCCCCCTTCTTTTCTAACAAAACTAGCCTATGTCCGTTCTTGAGGTAAACCTATACCAAATTTCATAAAAATCGGTTGAGAAGTTTATGCCGGAAAGCGTAACAGATAGACATACCTAGTTACTTTCTTATTTATAACATTAGTAGGGATACAAAAATCGATCACTCAACATATCGTATTGACATATAATCGAACATTCAAAATATCTAATGGTAAAAGTATCGATCGTTCAAAACATCGAATGGTTAGTTGTATATTCCATATTTTGAACGTACGATTCCAGTGAATCTTTTCTCACTTGCACGCGCTTTGTATAGTGTTTTTGTTTCGCGACACGCGCTGCTCGCCACTTGTCGTTTCATACTTGTCTTGTCTGAACCAGTTTTTTTCGGTGCCATGCGGTGTACAGTAGGCATTGGATTAACGTTTAACGGACTTTTGAATTATTAACGGAAGTTAATGAGTCCGTTAACAGTTTTTAAAGTAACTTAAAAGTTAATCCGTTACTCAAAATGTTAACTTCGTTAATTAACGATTAACGGATTAACGAGTTAATGCCCAGCTATGCTGTTACAGAAATCAAAAACAGCGACAGTACCACAACACTCAACAAAAATCAGAATTGATCCCGATCTTCTTGTTTTAACATGCACTTATTTGCGTTTTGTCCAACAATTGCTAACCAGCTTTGGCTAGGCGTTTTAGGCAAGTGACGTTGATAAACTTTGTTAAAAAATATACAACTCTTTTATTCTATCAGAACTTATACCTAGTACAAATAGATGTCTTTTTTTAATTGATCTTAATACTGAAGAAACTTAATTTAAAACTGTCAGTTAGTTTTATAGTCTTTTAAATTTTTCTGATAATTGTAATAAAATACGTTCCTTACTAGATAAGTTTAGATCAAATTCGGTCTATCCATCCGTTTGGGACCTTATAAAAATGGTCCTGACAAAAGGGTTAGATTACTTTTTCCTTTTCAGATATGGAGCCCTAATTTTCGACTTAAGAACCACCTCCTCTTTTTGAAGTCGGTTGTAAACAAAAGCCAGCGACGCTCGAAGCTGTGAACCAAATGAACTTGGTAACACCCCTTTGCCCATTTCCTAGCGGGAATGAAGTAACGATTGACAATCATGCATTCATTTCCATGTTCCGTGGACATTCCGGTGCCCTTGACGACGCTAATGGGATTGGTTGATTAACAAGATTGGACTAGTGAATTGTGACGTCATTGATGTTGATGACAATCACAAGATAATCGGTGTCTACAATTAAACTAAACGTCCGAAGTCGTGCATGAAACTAAGTTGTGAAACGGATTATGTAATATTGACAGTTAAAGGTTTTTATTTAAATACCTACTTACCTACCTACATATGATTCAAGAACCATAGGTTTTGCTGAGAAGTGAATAGGAAATAAGGAGTTATATTTTCGTATTTATTTTATACGAATTTTAGGACCAATCTTTGGAAAAGAGATATTATAAAATACGTATGTTACAGTCGAATTGAGAACCTCCTCCTTTTATTTGAAGTCGGTTAAAAAGTGAATGTATGTGTGATACAACGATCTCAATTACAAAATTGGACTCACAAATCTATTTAAAAAGTGTCCAACGCTTAGGCTAAGGGTCCATAATAGGTACGTCACAGACACACCATATACTGAAATATAATTTTAAAACCTAACCCGGTCGCGTGTTAGGTTAGGAATCTGAAAAATTAATCAATATATATGCCGAACGTAACCCTATTCCTAACCTAACCCGATGTGTCGTTACTATCGTAACCCGAATTGCGAAGAAGGTAGTTTAATCCACAATAATTTAATTCGGCCTCATTAATAATGTACAAAATGAAAAAAACTGATTAGGTGCCCATCGGGTTTCCCTCTCCGCTTTCTAATTTTTTTATTCTAATCACCGCAACTTTATTTTGTCTGTCTTTACTTATGTAATTGTTTGTGAAATGATAATTTGAGGGACTGTTTAGAAATATTTAATTTACATGCGACAGTATATGTATGTATTAAAAATTAAACGCTAAAGTAACTAGGGTTCAAAAAAATTAAGTTACGAGCATTTTATATTCCACATTTTTTTTTATTTTGTTAATGATAAATGACACGAAAGAAACGATTTTGTAATTGTTTATATATTGATTCTGTGATATTTTAATTATGTATTATAAATATTAAACACTGATTTGACACATAAGTACTTTTATGAGAAAGCGTAGAAGGAAACCCGATGGGCACCTAATCCGTTTTTTACATTTTGTACACAGTTTGTATTGTTTTACAGTTTGTATTAATGAGGCCGAATTAAATTATTGTGGATTAAACTACCTTCTTCGCAATTCGGGTTACGATAGTAACGACACATCGGGTCAGGTTAGGAATAGGGTTACGTTCGGCATATATATGTATATATTAATTAATTTTTCAGATTCCCAAACTAACCCGCGACCGGGTTAGGTTTTCGGGTCAGGTTCAGAATAAACGGACTCAAAGCAGGTACATGCCTGCTACATACCTATGTTGGCATGTCATGTTACTACAATTTATAAAACAAGTAAATAAAAAAATTGAAAAATATAACCAAGTTGCAGTCTGCAGGCTTAGATCTTTAAACAATTTTATGTGCGATTTTGTCAAAAGATTGGTTCATTCAAAAGGTGGGTTTATATAGGTATATAAAACACACATATCAGAGTTCAAAAAACCGAAGTACAATTAAGTCTCTAAATTGCGAAGCTCTAAGTTGCGAAGCTGCGGGCCTATTCCCAAAAACGAAACTAACAAACTAAAGGTTCGTTTTTAACATTAATCAAAAGTTTGGGAGTTACAACATGGTTTCCGATTTGGATAATCTTTTCTTTAAAACGCTTAAGTTAATTCGGAGTGAGTTATTTTTTTTTTATAAAGCACTCCAAGATTGACCTCATTCCACCTGATGTAAAGTGGTAATGAGTTCTTAGCTTAAGGGCGAAAAGTATAGCATAATAAAATTGTTACTAGACTTGTCGCCCTTACCTTGAAGGCTTGACCCCTGCTACTAATGTAGCACCCCCCAAGAGCTCTGGAAACCTTACTCACATGCAGGAACACAACAACACTGGAGTGATTGTTATTTGGCTGCGGTCTTCTGTAAGGTGGAGGTATTTCACCAGTCGGGCTGCTCCAGTTCGAGCGATTAATCGCTTTGCCCTGCCTCTCTTAAAACTTGGTTACGATAATGAGAATTAAAAATTGCTATCTGTCGTCTGATCCGACATAATTATGTTTTTGGGAGTAGACTCCCTATTGCGGGTCGCTAGTACACAAGATACACCTACTCGGCATTTTATGTATAAATAACATAAGACGACGACCTCCTTATAAGAGGCAAGCAGGCCGAACTTTGGCGTCGCGCTATCTCTCAGATCCCGGGTTCGATTCCCGGTCGGATCAATATGCAAAACTTACCTCTATCGTCTTGGGTCCGGGTGTTGTACCGTCGTCACAGTTGGGTGTTCTGTAATCGTATCTGTAACTGTCATCGTTTTTATTTTCTGTTATACAAGTGCTTTAGCAACTTACCTACTATAGAATCAAAGTAATGGATGTTATGTCTTATATTTTATGTTTATTAAATTTTAATTATTTTAATTTTCTCTCTCTCTCTCCTTTTCTCTTTTTTGTGTCATTCTCTCTTCCGTTGTTTCTTTTTGTCACCGCGCCACTCTCGTAAGGTTCCGCCAGAATACCCATTGGATCCAATGTCGTGGCAGCTCATGCTGAGGCTGGGACCTATTTAGCCGCGCAATCTTAATGTTTTCTATTTCTAATTTTATTTTTTTGTTATTTATTCACTTTTACTTTATCTTTTGTTCGTGTCGCTTTAATGTCTGTGTACCTACTGTATATATTGATTGTGTGTTCTAATAAATAACTTCTTATTCTTATAAAGTGTATCGGGTAGTTCTAGGCTCTTAAACTGCTCAGTGTCATTATACTCTTAAGTGGCACAATGAGCACAACGCCCAAATGACCTTTTAATTAAGGAACTCAAACAGGTCAATGTATTGTACCTACTCGTAATGTTCTGATCAATTAAAATTTTATATTAGTATTGGATGCCATCTAAAACAGATTTTCTAAATTATTATATTCTTATCGTAATTATTTTTTAACTTAACAATTCGCTCTGGGCCCGCGTTTGCTGCTTAACTTGTGTTCCTAGTCAGAATAAAGTTGATAGTTATTCCCTATATTAGTCTTGAATATTTTTGTTTATTATACTGAGATATAGAATAAAACTTTTTGTCCATAACGTTAAAGTATTTAAATAACTTTGACAACATAAGTACCTACTACTTACCTACTATAAAAATTGAACAGCTCAATATGGCCAAAACTCTTAAAATGGCCAAAACCGGGCCGGGCCCACTGCCCAAGATATATAATAAGAAACTAAATGTTTGTAAAAACGTGTTTTTCTCACTTTTTCCTTTAATAATATCCCAAAATGCAGGCACGAGATCCTATGGGATTTAAATTGAAAATGCAAGTGAAATACCTAATTAAATAAAGATATAAGAAATTAACATGAAATGTTATAATCGTGTATCTCATTTGCCTCAAACAATTTGTGACGATGATTACACGTTGAATTTCCTGTTATCCGACAGCTGAGCGATGCCCTTGATACCAACTTTTGTGCCTATTGGCTTTGTATCTGAGTATTACCTTACATTCACTTAGTCACAGATGTGTGAGAAGGACCACAACTGAATAAAGAATAAACGTTTTAAAGCAGTTATCAAACATAATATTAGCTAAAATATTCCAGACAAGTGTGGCTGTGTAAAAATATTATTTAGGTACTTATTTTTTCGTAAGATAAAAATGTCGTCAGTACTTCGTGTGTGGTGCAATTTTACTGTTAAAACTAAAAATGGTGAATTGAAACTGAGGATTCAAGACGTGCCAAATGATCTGGTGGATAATGTTTCTGAAATGTTTGCTACACACTTCGCAGCAGGCGAGACTTTCCATAAAATAGCAGGCAAGGAAACTAAACTTATCAATGTTTTATTTTTACTGCGTGTAATCTAAATACACAGCTGTCTCTTTATCCTTTTTTATTTAATAGAATATAATAGAATAGAAAACATCTTTATGCATGTAAACTTTACAAAAGCACTTATGAATCGTCAGTAAAACTTAAGTATTCTACCGCCGTGTTCAGAATGTTGATCATGTCGAGAAGAATCGGCAAGAAACTCGACACTTACTCTTTTCAACGTAACAATGTTCCTTTACACTAGGTACTTAAATAAAATATACAAAGCTTATATAAAACATTTCCGAGAATTAAAGTTATTCTAGACATTCCATACATTTTTGTCATTTAAATAATCATCAATTTTGTAGTAGCCCTTTTCTATTAAACAATTTTTAACATGAGACTTAAATCTATGCATGGGCAACTGGATAACATTTTCAGGTAACTTGTTAAATAATTTAACGCTTAAACCAACAAAGGAATTACTCTTCAAAACATTGTTGATTATATTGCTATCTTGGTACATGGATCTTATCGATTCTATGCTTTATTGCGAAATAATTCCTTTGAATCACAATATAATAATAAACACAACCGCATTAAAATCCGTTGCGTAGTTTTAGAGATATAAGCATACATAGAGGCATACAGAAAAAGCTAAAAAGATAATGTTACTTTGTTACTACTGAATATTTTTAAAATGAGTAGGATACCTATTATATACCTACTTCTTAGTAAAAGCAGTCATTTGTAAAAAATAAAGTACCTATCAGTCTATCTACATACTTTAAAATGCATCTATCATTGAAATCGATGATTCACACGACAATAAGAGTACCAACTGGCTAGTAAAACAATTTTTCTTGTGCAATTAAATTTGAAGCAATTCCAAAACCAGTAGACATCTACTGGTTCCGGTCTTTCGGAATAACTATACTTATATCTTAGTGAATGTCAAATGGACCATTTTTTCTTGAGTTAAGGATATTAAAAATTAAAGTAAACTATCAAATGTTTTATTTTGCTTTTTCAGGAATAACCAAAACTAAAGAAAGCCAAGAAGAATGTAAAGAATTTAATAAATATTTCTGTAAAGACAGTAAGATAACAATATGTTGCTTAGACGACGATACAGATTTGCATGGAGTAAAAGAAATTATTGGCGCTAGTTTGGTGACGCTAACAAAAAAAGATGACCCGGAGGAAGAGTTTGATTTCAAAGTAAGTTAGTCCTGACTAAAATAAATAGTAGATTTATTGAAAAAAATTGGTGTTCATGGCGCGGTGTCGATGGTCGTAGCGACAACGGTATTGAACGGGTGCCATACAACCGACCAATTTTAGTATTTTTCCATTTCGTTTTGTTTTATTTTAATACTTAAATAGAGAAATATGTTACAGTGCGTTACATGGGGTGAGGGGGGTCAAAAATCTTCAAAACTTGCGTTACTTAATACTTGAACGCTCCACTAATAGTGTATATTATGAGTATTGAACGCAAAAATGAGCATAAATGTTTTTTTACAGGCAAAAACAAAAGAAATGCAGCGGCTGTTTGAATTAATGACTCCAATGTTTGAAATGTATGACGCGATAAAACAGTTGGAGCTGGACTCTTTATACGATGACCGTGGAGTTGTAGTGCACTCTGATTACAGGGGTTTAGGAATTGCTGAAAAATTGTTTAATGTTCGGTAAGTTTAATACAATAATTATGACAGGAGGCAGCCTTCACCAATTATACCAACCCCTCAACATAATTAACCTGCCACAATCTACCTATACTTTCCCGTTAAGTACAGTATGGCCAACTATTCTGGGACAATTAGCGATTATATTTATCACCATATATCCGTTGAATGGCTTATTAAGCTATGAGTCCTGCCTAGTATCGATAATTAGTCCCGAGGTTGAATTAGTAGAGGGGTCAGAGGCCACTGAGAATATCTGGCAGTTCACTAACTGAACCAATGGTCACTGGGCCTTCATAATACTTAGAGTAGATATGACCCGGTTGAACGATTCCAATAGCCTCACAAGTGACCTCATCATGCTTGATGGAATTCGTAGATGGGTCAAAGATGGTACAAGTCGTCGTTCCCTAGAAGGTCTCTGTTCACTTTGGCCTTAAAGATGTCTATCTATACTTACCATACTTGGAACTTACCTTCATATCCTGATCAATTTGTCCACAGCCGGCTGATGTGCAAAGAAGAAGGTGTACAAATGACCGGTGCGTGGATGACTGGGTTCGGTTCTCAGAAAGCAGCAGAGCGCGATGGCTGGGAAACAGTTTTCGAGATCTCTAACGAAGAGTACGGGAAGCTGGTAGACATCACATTTGACGCGGCTCCACCTACTTTCAAGTACATGGTCGCTAAGCCGCTATAGATTCACTCCACGGTTGCTAAAGGCTCTATCTGTAGGCCCAAGCAATATAAGAGAAATAATAATGAAACTAGAGTTCAGTGAACTCGCAACATAGAGGCCTAGTGTACCTAGGGTGGTTTAAACACTTCAGAATTAAACTCTTTAAAACAAGACCACTGCAGTTTGTTATGATCTTTTGATGAAAGCATCAGTCGACTTTCTTGACAGTGGCAAGCCGCGATAGATTTTTTTTACAGTTTTGGACATTTTTTAAAAATCAAATATGGAAATAACTTTTGTATTGTATCGTGAAATTGTGTGTAAGATGTGCTTTGTTCAGTATTAAATTTTAAAACTGTGTTTTGTTTTTAAATTTTGTAATACACTTTCAGATACAGTACTAGTCATCCAGGTTTTCCTATGACACATGGTGATGATGTATAGATGTTATATAGATGTTATATTAAATGGAGTATACATTTATTCCGCATAGTTTCAGAACATAAAATCAACATTGTTATCTAAACTCTAATGACAATAAAACTCTAAAACTAGAAACTAGAAAGCAGCAGCAGCTCAATAAAAGTTGTCTAGTATGAAAAATACTTAATTTTACAGTCAATATATCTATATTATAATGTTTCTAAGACATTGTATTTTCGCCAAAACCTCAATCCTATTGTCAACCACATTGTCAAATAATAATTCGTGGTTATTGCAAAATCAGTAGAGTTTTTGCGAAAATTAAATTTATCAGATTATCGTTAGCCATTTGTATCGTAAAAGTAATAAAATAAATAATAATAAATGCGCTAGGCAACCACACCAATCACCTGGTCATAAAGTAAGGTTTCCCCTTGTTCTATGAGTACCAGACGACGGATACTAACTGGGAGCGTCATCCCAGCACACCCAAACCAAGTCTATTTAAAAAAGTTCGTTTTCGAAATTGACTTGACTGGGAATCGAACCCGGGACCTTTGGCGCTTTGGCCGCCTACCTTAGCCCCTGCGCCACCGTGGTCGTCTAGGTGCTATAGACTTAAAAAATAGTAATTCCAGATGTAAAAAGGACGACACCAATCCCAAAGAGTATCTTGGTCTATTTTTTTGTGGTTTTTATGTAATTTTGCGAAAATTCAATTTTTCAAATACATACATAATTATATTAATAATAATAAATAATAATTTATTTAGAAAACTTATTGTAAAATCTAAAAAAAAACAAATGCATCTTAAAATTATTCCATCCCGTGTTATAGGATAAGCAAACGCTCTCTCTCTCTCAACTATGGTTCCTAAGATACATTTCCTTAACTTAGTGAAATAGACATGTAGGACCCACACTGACCGAAAATGGCTGGGAATAGGTATCAAAAGGTTCTTTAGCAAGAAGAATAAGCATGTTAGAGAAAAGAGAAAGCATGAGGCCAATGTAGGTAAGGTAAAAAACTAAATAAAATAATAATAATAAAAATAGGAGTGAGACTAAGACTAATGGACAAAACTTCGGATACTGCTACATATTTGGTTACTGTAAGGAGTTCTTCGGTTTCACAACATGATTTCTGCTGTAACCATGCTGTAAGCACAGTTATACAATCAAATTTATTGAGAGGATACATATTTAATTCCTTATTAATTTTATTATACTTAAATGGAGCGATAAATTCAAAATATTTTTTAATGAAACTAGTCTTCGGTTTCAAACTAGAGTTTACTACATTTTCCTTTCGACGTTTTTTCTCTACTTTTTCCATGTCAAAAACCAGCATCTGATGCTTTTTTTTAATTGTGTTAAGTATTAATAGTTGGCGAACTGTCAGAACTTGGCAATCCGGATACAGCAATATGGTCTACCATAATGCTGTATCGGGATTAATTAATTTAAGACTACTAGAGTAGTCTAGTGGCTTAAAAGTACTAACTTAAAAGTACTAACACCTCCCCAGCATGAGATATTCCTTAAATGCTGTATATTTAATGCGAGTACGTTTTGTACATTAACAATCTTATTTTGTTTTCCTAGATAAATAACATAATCGTCTTATCATCAGTAAGTTTTTTGTTATCTGACAACTGAATTTGTAAATTCCATTTTTGATAACAACTTTTGTATTTCACTTTTATCGTACGGCGTCATACTATTCACTTATTCACATGACTGTAAGCGATAAGATCCTTATTTGTATTTTAATAAAACAGAAGATAATCGTTTCTATAAAATATAATGTAAATATATAAATAAGTAGGTTAGTGTTTGCCTGCAGGTGGTAAAACAAAAGAGTGAACATAAATTGTGCAATTCTTGTTTTGTGTATATGAAAAAAAAATGTCTTCAGGGCAAAAAGTTTTGCACAGATTCACTGTGAAAACCAAAAAAGGTGAATTAATAAAACTAAGAATTCAGGAGATGCCAACAGATTTGAAAGAAGAGGTCGTTGACTTATTCGCGCGACATTTTGCACCAGAAGAAACTTTCCATAAAATCGCAGGTAAGAATAACTGCTAGCCATTCCGCCGGTGATGCTGTGGTAGGTCTTCTGTTCCCATGGCATCACCATCAAGGCGATGAGGTCCACCGGGGGGTTTTAGTGGGTATTCTTGCCCGTATATGGGCAGGGAGTCCCACATACGCCGTCACCTCCCTCGGGTGACGGTACGGTGCGTCAATGCATTTCCCCCCGTTCAAAAAAAAATAGTAATCAATATAAACGTCAATAGTCGTTCGAAAATGTGGAAAAATATGGAGTAATACCAACCTACGCGGACGTAACCGCGGTGGAGCACTAGCTTGAAAATATATAGTGTTATAATATTCGACTTCTATAAGCTCCTTTGATTATTTACATTATTTTAGTTGGCGTAATCTCGAATTGCTTAGTTACCATGAACTGGGATGGTATTAGTTCAAAATACGATTTGCAGTTTAGTGGTTTTAATTACTGCCGATTTATTATAATACTTACCGACCCGACTGATTTCGGCCAAAGCGACCAATATCATTGACAAATTAGACAAGACTTGGTTTATTTCATAGTAGACGAAGGTTTGCGCAAGACAGAAGTGCACCCTCGCTTCCTTCGCTCATAAACCCGCTGGGAAAGCAAACCGACACTTCATTATTTACATGATAGCAGGATGGTTCATTTTTTATTATGTGTAAGATTTTAAAGATGATTTATTTGAAAATTCTCTATCCAAACCGGAAACACACAAAGATTTAAGAGAGATAGGGCATAGCGATTTATCGCTTGAACTGGAGCAGCCCGACTGCCGAATAACAATCACTTCTGTGTTGTTGTATTCCTGCGTGTGAGTAAGGTTTCCGGAGCTCCTGGGGGGTGCTACAATAGTAGCAGGGGTCAAGCCTTCAAGGTAAGGGCGACAAGTCCAGTAACAGATTTATTATACTGTATTTGTCGCCCTTAAGTTACCACTTAACATCAGGTGGGATGAGGTCAATCTTGAAGTGTAATATGAAAAAAAAAAGGTGGTGGCCATGCAAGAATTTAAACTAACACACGGCCTTTTGGTCACAAGTCTAGACAAACTACCTTTGAATTTAGTTGCTATAATACAAGACGTTTTCAAATATTTTTTTACGAAAAGTTTATTTTGTTTTATTTTTCATAGACAAGTTCTTTTTCTTCTTTTTTTTTATCTTGCCTGTTTGTTCACATGCATGGAATGAAGGAGTTTATAGGCTTGGAAAATGTATGTAATATTATTTGATTTCACTGTTTCTTTTTCTTTGTTATTTTCTTATTATTTCCTTCTCTGTATTCACTATACTACTGTAGCCACTCGCTTGCGTGGAGAAATAGCAAGAGCCCCTTAGTTTTAGTTTTTTAGTTTAAGTTTTTTTTCAAAGCAGGTAGGTTCGACCAGAATACCAGCGTTGTTGCGGTGTTAGAAATAATGTCGTAGCAGCATTTGCTGAGGTGGAACCTAATTGACCACATTATGTTCTGTGTGTGTGTATTTCTGTATTTTTATTTTTGTGTGTCAATAAGCACTTTACTATTCTATTCTATTCTATTCTAAAGTGATCTCACCTTTATTACTCTCATTTATCTTTTTTAAATAATATTAAAGTAGTTTTGCCAAAAATCTAAGCAAATACTGTGACTTTACATTCAGACGAACATTTCAGCATCGTACTTTTTTTATGACATATTGTGATATTGCACTGGATTTCAAGTAAATTTTCTATCCAAAAATTTTTAATCTTTTTTCAGGGGTAACCAATAATGAAGAAGCCTTAGAAGAATATAAAAATCTGAATGAATACTTAATGAAAGAAAGTAGTGTCGCAATCTGTTGCGCAGACGACGATTCGATAAAAGTTATTGGTGCTGGTATAATGACGCTCAAAAACATACATGTCCCAAGGAAGAAGTTCGATTTTAAGGTAAGTTAAATACTATATATGAAATAATAAGAACATATTTGTATTATCTACTAGCTTTTATTTGCTACTTCCTAGGACCACATTTTGGTCTCCATGAAACCTTCCAAAAAGACATTTTGAAATACGGTTTCTAAATTGGTCGAGCCTTTCTCGAGTTTAGCCTTCAATATGTTTATAGATTTGCGCATTAAGACGGTCAAAAGGGTACAAAAATACTTTTCTGTACTTTAAAATTGTATGCCAATGTGGGAAAGAGAGGACGTTTTTTTGGATCCACGAATATGCTATACAGCCACCACTACCTACTCTGTCTAATTTTCTGTAATTGAATTTCAACCTAATTTTGAATGCATTAAGTTGGTTTGTGATTTGGTGACGGATTTGGTTAAGACCATGTGTTGCTGACTATATGTATAAGGATATTTTTTATTGACTGACTGAACTATTGAGCGAATTGCACAACTTTACTGTCACTACAGAGTATAAAACGAATTCGCTTACCTCTGTCTGTACCTTTGTTTGCTTAGATTTTAAAAACTACGTAAGTTAATTTAATGCGGAGCTTTTAATAGATAAAATAAGTTAAGATTAAGGTTTACATAACGCGTCAGAATTAATGCCTGATACCTACATGATGACATTAGTTACAACTAGCGTCATCTGGTTTCGAGTGGCGTAACTGATAGTCGCTAGCGCCATCTATTATTTCTCTTATCACGAACTCGAAGCTTGTTACAGTACATATAATATAGCACAATATAGCCAGAAATATGATTAGTATCTACATTGTCCTTAACAGATGAATACAAAAGAATTGCAGCGGTTCATCCAAATTATGATGCCCATGCTTCGGCTTTATGACGCGATGAAGCAGTTCAATCTGGACACATTCTACGACGACTTTGGTGTTGTGGTGCACTCTGATTACAGGGGGCTGGGAATAGCTGAGAAGTTATTCCACGCTAGGTAAGCATTATCTACTTTTAGTCCAAAGTTGAACCCGGATACTCTTGACGTCACCACTAAAGGTAAAAAGGTCAACCAGGGAATTTTAGTGGGTAGGTCCCGCCCTTTTCAAGGCATTTTTAAGGTATATATTAGGTATATGTTTAATTAAAAAAGGATACTACAGACTTAATGAGTATTTAAACGACAAATATGGAGATGATTGTCTGTCTGTAACTAGGTACCATTTTTTTATATAGGCGTTTGCATGTTCTTCCGGGGCGAATATTAATCGAATTAAACACAAACTTACTTAGTATGTACTTGTATACGCGTGATTAGGTTGGGGGAGCTACAGTTCCTACCTACAATCTCAAGCACATCACACTACATACTTTGATAGATAGATACATAGATAGGGTACACATTATTGCACAGAAAATTTATAGAAATTGTACTTTGGTCTTCGTACATCGCTTATCTCGTCGGCATAAGTACTAAAATGGAACTGCAAGTATTTACCTTGATGTGCTGTTCACAGTACAACTCAAAGTGGCCTACAATGTTGCAAATTCACATCACGTGATTAACGAGCCTTAAATAGATTTTCCTTGAGAGAACAACAAACATACGTGCGAACAAAGTTTCCTGTTTATATATTTTTATATATTCCGACGCTATTGGATCGTAATTTAATTGTATTAGTATAGACATTACTCAAACCCCGTCGCAAAAACGCCCAGCTGTTCTAAGTTTGGCGTGTCTGTCTGTCTGTCTGCCTGTCTGTATGAGTATGTGTCTGTCCCGAACGGGGAAACCAAATTGATTTGGCTTTGTATGCCACATTTACCTCCACTGTCGACTTGTCCTCAGACGGCTGGTGTGTAAAGAAGAAGGTGTCCAAATGACTGGAGCGTGGATGACTGGGTTCGGTTCCCAGAAAGCAGCAGAGCGCGATGGCTGGGAAACAGTCTTCGAGATCTCTAACGAAGAGTACGGGAAGTTGGTAGACATCACATTTGACGCGGCTCCACCTACTTTCAAGTACATGGTCGCCAAACCATTATAGACCGAAGCTGTAGGCTGCAGTAGGTACTTTTTAACAAGCTAATGTTGACAACTGAAACTCAGTAGAACTATCTGCCAGATGAGAATGCAGACGATTTAAAAATCTAGATTTTAAACCAATTTAAAGGAAGCTAAATTAATGAATTATAAGGCAATGAAAGAGAAAATTCTGTTGAACCTTTTTCTTACACTGATCCTACATATTTGTTTCAGTCAAAACTAACATATATTTTTGTATATATATTTTATATTTGATATATTCATGACTTTTTGTTTGTTAATCACGTTGTGTTAATATGAATAAAGCTTTAAAATAATATTTTTTTACAAACCCATTACATTAATTAAACGTGCTAAGAGTGTTCTTGGCTCTATTACTTAGATGTATAAATGTAAGTAGGTATATTAGTCTTTCACGCAAAAACTAATAAATTAATTTGGATGAAAATTGGTAGCAAAATTGACGAGCTATTTGATTAATATCCATTAATTTATATCCCGATAATGCGAATGAAGTCGCGGCAACAGCTAGTATGGATACAAAAAAACTAACAACTACACATGCATCGACCTAAGCCCAAAACCCAAATGAGGTTTCCATAACTTGTGTTAAACTTCATTAGCAATAAAAGTAACGGTATTTTGTACCAAAATGCTATTTGAAACTCCAACAACAAACAAGCAAGCTATAACGGTTGCAACGTTTTTCAAGTTTTATTTCCTCATTAATTCCTAATTTACCTATTACATGTTATGTTCTTGTTGATGAAATAACCGTATAAATTGTGTTAAAAACCAATCCTTCACCTTCAGGGTCCCTTGCGAATATGCCTTAGGAGTACGATGATGGTACCTAGTTTACTGTAAAATGTTGACGTCTGTCCAGTTTGGCAACCGAAGCAACTTGTCCTTCCAAAGATTCGGGTATGGCCAAATCTCAATTGTGTGTGTCTATTTAAATAAAACGTAAATATACTACACAACAATAATATCCCATAAAAAACAATATTTGTCAAAAATTCCAAGTCTCGCAACTCAGTTATTGATTCTACCGTAAAAAGTTATGAGGTCCATATAATACCAAGTCGGTTACTTTTAAATACTCAGTCCCTAGTTAGGGGTCCTTCTGTCCTAAGTTGTTACGTAATTGTCTAATCTAACAATATCCTATTGTGACCATACCAATATTAAAAATCTTTAACGTTTTAAATAAATAAATTGACTGGGCAATCGCACTAAACAATCTTATTAATAAGTATTTGTTGTAATTGTGAAAAATATTGCGTTTACATGCGATTGCCAAGTCAATTTATTTATTTAAAACGTTAAAGATGTTTAATACTCTATGTGTTTTCCTCGGAGGCTTTGATGTTACAATTTTTGACAGAATTGGATGGTAAATGCTTCTTAGTCTATTGTTTTCACAAATTGACGATTCCTGAACTTTAATATTTGCAAAGTCGACATTAATTAGATGCCAATTGCCCAGAATTTTAACTCTCGAAAGTGCCACGCAGAACCGATATCCATCAGCGTATTATTTAAAATGAGGCCCCAGATAATACAATGTTCCCAACTTCTCTTCCCTCTTAAATTTTGAAAGAATAAGTAAAATGGGGTAGCTTTTAGAGGTAAAGCTAGCTAGCTTGAAATATGTGCGTGTGACTTTGAGGAACACAAGGATTTAGTGAACACTCCCAAAGCATTGTGAAAGATGGAATCAGATTTTGTGAAAGTCAATCGAGTTATACAGGCCTAGCATACGCAATACGTCAAACTTATCGCATGAGACGACAAAAGTTTTGATACTGTTGATTGGCTAATAGCACACAGCACTCGTAGTTTCAGCCAATCAGCAGTTGAAACACTGACTTCAATCGATTTTGACGTTTGTTAAGAGCGCGATAAAATTTTGTCGCGCTGCGTATGCTAGGCCTGTAAGACTCACATAGAGGATTGAGGGCTCACCAGTTCCGGATAAACTAAGGACACTACAGAAAAAGTCTTTACGCCAAAATCTAAGCCATCTCCAAACAAAATTTGTAGAAACAAGATATTATCGCTATGTTTACACGCATATATTCAAATATTTCCACAGTTTTTAAGGCATTTATTTACATATGCTCGTATATTTTTTTTAACTAAATTAAAATAGATTTTTTTTAGAAAGATTTACTTGAAATAAATACATTTATATTTTAATTTTTATTTATTAAAATAAAATGTGTGTTCTGTACATACAGACAGTACCCATTTCATAGAGACCTATGAAATGGGTACTGTCTAGTAGATTAAGAGATTTGATGCAATAGATGAAATAAGGGATTACTAAACTTGGATTTACAGAGAAAAGTACTGGTTTGAGACGTTGACTAGCAGTATTATTGCCCGTTACAATAAATAAGTGCAGATTTCATTATAAAACCTGTAATATGTAAAGTAGGATCCAATATTTTTATTATACTAAGAAAAAATAAATCAAACTCAATTGCTAGCCGTGACATATTTATTTACTTACTAAAGAACAAAGTCAGTTAAAACAACAATAAGGTTAAGTGTATACTTAGCACAAATAATTTTTTGGCATACAAGTAATTACTTGTGTATGTAACTATTCCATAAGATGAGAGGTTTATGGAACATTTATTTATATAACCTACAAGCGGTCCCGGCGAACTTTGTATCGCCTTAGAGGATTTTCCCGCTTTTCAGTTGAATTTTTGCCTGAATTTTCTTTGCTATAAACCTCACAGAGCCCGAGACCTTTCTAACGAATGCAAAACCGTCGTGAAATCGGTTCGTGCGTTCTGGAGTTATAGCGTCAGGAAGGAAAACCCGACTTATTTTTATATAGTACATATTAAAAATAATTTTCAAAATGTTAAATGCGTAGCATTTTAATTAAATTTCTGACTTTGGCATTTGATTTGTTTTATTTTCTGAAACACTTTTTGGTGAGTTTGGGCCACTTGTTCATTGTACTTGTTAATTTTAAATTTAAAAGTGTTTTAGAGCAAGCTGACCTTGTAGGAGATTATTAGCCTTAACACACTAACGGCCTGCGAACGATTTCAATTAGCATTGCGCAAAGGAACAATAACCGGCCAAGTGCGTGCTAGAATCGCGCACGATGGATTCCGTACCATTATTAATAAAAACAAAAAAATCTAGTCCATTGTATAAGAGCCCATTATATTTCTTATTTTAATTCAATTGTTCGTAAGTAAATATTCTGTAAATATTTCAAACCTCTACCAGTCAAGTCACCATTGTCAATACCATAGTTAAGTTTGTTGTATGGTATATAGATGACTTAAATATATATCTTATGCTGGTAACAAACCAGTATTTAATGTAATACCAGAATAAGAAATACTTTGAATTAACTGCCTAACTGTCACGGTTTATGAGATACAGCCTGGTATCTCCTGGTGTAAGGAACACATGCATGTCGCATGTGTTCCTTCCTAGCCACCCGAGCTAGAATTATAAAACTAATGGCAATGCTTCAGTTGGTCAATGTCAACCTTAAGAATTTATTAAAAGAATTCATTATACCTCAACAGTATTGGTAGAAATTCAGACTATTAGGTCAGGTTTTCCGTTTTTTAACGTTCGAAATACATAAAAAATATACTGATCTAATATAATTCCAATGTAAGTACTTCCCGATTCATGGATCAAATTCAAGGAATTCTTAATAAAACGAAGAAATTCAGCTTGAAAGTTCTGACTTCCTAGCTAGGCCTATATTTATTATGTATTTTGAAAATTAAACAGCCTAGAGCCCAGCTAGGAAAATAAGACTTTTAATAGTAATTTCTGCCAAAACTATTGTGGTACAATAAATTTAGTTAATAGTCTTAGCAGTAAGGCACGGAATCCAACAAATATGAAAATCACCTACCACATTTTCGTGGCATTTCTTAAAACAGCTGTTAATGTGTTAAGGCTCTTAATGGGAAGATACTCACCACGCAAATGCAATAACTACAGCGTCATCAGAACTCTTAATTTGATATCATTGTTAAACTAATTGTTATACTATAAGTGGCCTATTCAGCCTATCACAGTCTGCACGCTAGTACGATTTAAGGGGGCGTTCTAAATTACGTGACATGTTTAAGGGGAGGAGGGGTTGATTCAAATCTCGTCTAATCTTACGTTAATAAATAAATATTGGACAACATCACATACATTGCTGTGCTCGGCTACGGAGGTCGTCGAGAGGGTCTCGGTAAATAAAATCACGATATCTCACTACGGGAGGAGGATAAAAAAACACCTCACGTAATTTATGGATGTCCCCTAAGCATTAAAATAATTTATAATGATATCAAAATCTTAGTATATGCGAATGGACCATTCAGCGGTCAAAAATTTGCGATTCGATAATTTATATTATTTGGTAACCTCATCAATACACAACAACATGCACTGTTTCCTGTTAAACACATTTATATTTTGTAGTTGAGATAAATATATTGTAATCTTTATGTATACCTGTATAATGATAAGGATAATGACTGGCTTGTTAAATGAGATAAATGTTAAAGAGAGTGCTTGTCAACAAAACACAATTCGTTCGTACATTTTCTATGAAAAGGGCAATTTATGACGTCTTGATTTTACTAATCAACACAAAGACTATAGATTAGGTACATTTTTACATCGCATATTACAGATTGTTTACAAAAAAAAACAAATTGGCAAATATTACCTAAATATTAACATTGATACCATAAAATAATTTATGAATTTTTTCAACATCAACCACATTTTTATAAGCAGGCCATCCGGCACCTCTGCCTCAGACGAAAACCGAAGACTTATGCCCAATTCCAATATTTTACGATTCGTAATGTGTCAAAAATGGCTATCCGTTTTTCTCCCACCGACTACAAGTCGTTAATTCTAATTTCAAATTTACTTTCCATATCAGCTGTCATCAGTCGTCACTTGTTCTTTTTAGCTTACGCCTCGTATTATTTATTACTATCCGTACCGAGAACGGATCGTTCTTCAAATAATGGAACCGGTCATTAGAGATTATTTCTTTAAATTCTGAAATACCTATACATTTTATATAACATTATATTAAATTCGCTTGTGCAAGGCAGATATTTATAATATCATAACTTCGATTACAACTCCACGATACAAATTTAACAATACAAGTAAGCTAAAAGGCAAGATTCGGATTAACTTGTTCCGATAACGTTATTTTAAAAGGCAAAAAATACTAGCAACTTTCAATATCATACCTAACTACATATACTTATTGATCAACTTTTTTTTCGAAAATATATACGTTCGCATATAGAAATGCACTTTTGAGATCGGTTTATAAAAATAAAAACAATCTTTATTTAGACTTCTGTCGAATCATTAAACATAATTTTTAGCACCAGAAGTTTTACAAGAGCTATATCAGACGTCCGTAGGCCTTATAATGGGAACAAGACCTATTTTAATTATAGCCAGGACCAACGGCTAAGAGGGACCCCACACTAGCGTCTTTCGAGCGTCAGCGTCTTGCCGCGCCGACGTTGTTTGGGTGTTGCGTCGACGCGGCGCCCGCTCAGCGTCGACGCGGCGACCGCTCAGCGTCGACGTGGCGCCCGCCCAGCGTCGGCGCGGCGTTTGAGCGGCGCTTGCGCTGGGCGTCCTCTGCACATCGCGTTCGAGCGTCGCGCCGCGCTGACGTCATGTACAGTTATTTCGAAAATGGAAATGTAAGATTTGAATAACGCACAATATAATGTTTTATATTGCAGTGATAATTTAATGCTTTCAACTTGTAAAGGAAAAATATATTTTACCTATTTGACACATGGCACGATAAGGCAACTTTAGCATTTATTTTCTCGAAAACTAAAAGTACTTAATTGAAAATGGGTTTCTTCGGCAATATGAGCTAGTATTTTAAGCTACATCCATATTTGCTATCAGCTAAAAAGTCTTCTACCTACTGATTCTAAAATACGGGCGGGCCGAAACAATTGAGTTGATCATTGTACTGTTGTCAAAATAAACGCTGCGGCAGGCGTCGGGCCGGCGCGGCGCCTGTGGAGCGCAGTCCTGGCGTTCGTCATTTCGACCACGCCGCTGCGCAAGCGTTGCGTCGGCGCCGCGTCGACGTTGCGTCGACGTCGCGTCGGCGTTGCGTCGACGTCGCGTCGGCGTTGCGTGGGCGTCGACGCTCAAAGAACGCTAGTGTGGGGTTACGCTAAAGGTCATGGCACACTGTAACGGCACAGCAACAGTATCGCCCCAACCCAGCAATTGGCAACTTGACAGTTTTTGAAAAAGTATTGTAAAATGTGCGCCCGTTCACTTTATATCCCAAGCAATTCCATTTATCTGGAAATAATCTAAATAACCAGAGAAAAATAAGATTTTGTGTAACACATTTAAAAAGCGCGCGAAAACGCCAAGTCACATCACTGTTGCAATTATGACGTCAACGTTCTAGACAAGGAACCGATATGCATAGGAACGACTTAATTTAGATAAACGGAAAATGTTTAAATAAATTATTAATACGATTAGAGACACAATTATTCAATTTAATCGGTAAAATAATCATTGTTTCGCCACATTAAAATAAATAATTTTCGCCGACAGCTGTCATTTCCGAATTGCAATGGTGGTTTTCGTTTCGGTTCTTTTGTTCCACAGATAATAAAAGTAAAATTTATTTTGCAAAAATAAACTACTAACTATGCTTTTAATTAAAAAGTAAAACTGTAAAATGATTACTTAACTAATAAGCTAACATATCTAACACTTTTCATATTTAATTGTTAACACTGTCAAGTAGCCAATGAACTTTCCATTAAAATTAGAACATTGTGAGTCGTACAATATATTTTGCAATATTACAGCTCGCGTCCTTACAGCGCGCTGACTGAGTGCTTACGCACCGACTCAGCAAGTCAAAGGCATGTTCAATCACATATGTCTCAATTATTCCTCTTTCTGAAAATATTACTCGCGTGATTTAAACACACGAAAATATAAATGTATTGGACGACGTTGGACACTTTGCTCTGTTTTTGTAATAAGTAGCTAAAGCATTTGTGTTAAAGAAATCGGAAACAACGGTAGCGCCACAACTCCCAGACCTGAGACAATATAGAAAAGTTGATTTTCCTTATTGACCCGACTGGGAATCGAACCCAGGATGGCATGACCTTAGAAATGTCATTTCCAAAAGACGAAATTCAAATATATGTATATTCTACATTTTTTTCTGTGTATATATAGTTAGCATATACATATAGTCTAATATATAGTTTAGTGAGATTATTAAATTAAAATTGAGGAAAAGATTTTTTAAAATGCGGTATTTCGTGGTCTCGATTTTACAGAGCCTAACTACATAGACATTATAATCGACACAGTTAAAATACACATAACGATCAGCATACACCGGGAGGGTCCCACCACTCCCTGAAGTTCCGTATCGTTGTTTCGGTTTTCATGAGATTTTCGTCGTTTAACATCTCACAGAAGTGGCAGTAGTCGTTGTTCTCTGGTTCTTGTCTCCTGGAATGGTAGGAGTAGTGGTTCTTCCACTTGAAGTACTTGATGTACTGGTCAGGGTCCTGGATGAGTTTATGCATTGAAGCCGCGAGCAGTTTCGGCCCCAGCTCTCTTGCATTCAAATATATCCCATCCGGCATGAATCTGAAACACAAATTTCAACTGTTGTGACGAGACAAGAACAGGGTTAAATTATAACATGGTAATCAGTTACTTATAAAATGCCACAATATATATTTTTTGAGGCACATAAATAATGAGCAATGGTCAACCCTGTATGGGTCACATTTCGATTATAATTAGAATGTATACTAGTTATAAAAACTTATTTATTCAAAAAATCCTAAATTTCCAAAAATACTTTCTGTCAACCTATCGTTCCCAGGAAAAATTCGAGAAAATTCTTTACGGTCGTGGGACTCTAGGAGTAGGCCTGTACAAATTGAACTCTCAGGTTTAGACTTCATGGCCTCAAGTGGTGATATTGTGGAAGAAAAAAGTAATGAAAACTGGATGCGGCATTGAATAAATTCCATTTATTTGTAACTACGAGTACCTACACCGTTTTAATGAGATTTCTCTGAGCACATTATTTACTTTACTCATCAAAGTTCTTCCAACTAAATGATAACCAATTAACTGTTCTACCAAAACCCAAGCGGGTAATGCGTTTAATGACCGGTTGCGTTCAGACCACATCAACTACATATCTCTGATCCTGTTTTTTTTTTCGAGGGGGAAATACCTATCGCACCGTCACTGAATAATGATATGAAATGAAATGAAATGAAAATGAAAAATGTTTTATTCAATAAACAGGTACAGTACATATTACCTATATAAATGTTTCTTTCTAAACTACTTAGTAAGTACACAGTTTATTGCATTTAATGTCGGAAGAGGTATACTTGTAGCACCCACACTAGACAGAGTCTGTATCGCAGGTGCTAAAAAGAGTTAACATTCCTGTTTAAAGCCTCGGAAGTTATATTTGAATGTTTCTTTTACATCAGTATTAATTAACATATAACAACTCATTTTGTGTTTCATAAGTAGGACTTACTAAAAAATAAAACTAGTAATAATAATTTAAATGAGCTTAATATGGAAGGTTGCACGGAGATATTCTTATATATTAAAATATAGTTACAGAATGTATGAGTGTTATAAATACATAATTATAAACTTATTATATATCAATATATGTAACATAATATCTTATATATATTATACATATATGGTTCTAATATATAATTAATAATAATAAATCTTTATTTGTTCTCTTACATAGTAGGTTGGTACAAAAATTATGCTTAGTCTATTGTTATTCAAACTATGTGAGCGACTGGTGTCTGTACTAGGAGACCTGTATGACAGATTAACAGCCTCTACTACACCGGACCGGTGGAGATAAAACAGGTAAGCTTACAACTATAGGTGTGAACATAAATGTGAGTGCGTCACAAGTGGAGGTATGTGTCTGCGTGTGTGTGTGCGTGTGTGTGTGTTTGAGTGTGTGTGCGTGTACGTGCTAGAATTTTAAGAGACCACATTTAAAATACTCTCCGTCTTGTCGTAATCAAGAGATTTCAACCATGTCGTGACTGATTTTTTACAATTGAATCTCGTCGTCGGATATAATATGTTGATTATTTTATTGTAAAGATAAACCCCTAGAAACATATAAAACCATTTAGCAAACTGTGTTGAAGAAGTGTTTTCAAGCCTACAAATTTTGTGTTTAAGACGCTTATTGCTTAAGTTTTCAGGGTTATATGTATAGAAGAGAGGAGTGTTTTTTTTAATATGATATTCAAAATAAAAAGTTGCCTTATATGAAGAACACCAAACATTGTAAAAACGTCTTTAGTCGGAAATAAATATGGTAAAAAGAGACCCACTTTTATTACTGCCCTCTGGGCTCATTCAAGTTTTATCAATCTAGTCTTGCAAGTACCCCCCCCCCCCCCCAAACCGTTATACAGTAGCTTAGTATCGACTGACAAAGGGCGAGATACACCATTTTAATAATGTTAAAATCGGAAACGTGGCGTATATTTTTAAAAATATCAATATATATCAACTTACGAACTCTCGACGAAAGAAGATCTACGAGTATATGCAAGTTAAAACTAAGTGAGCTATCAATTACAACAAATACTTAATGTTAGTCGCTAAAGTTAATGGTAAAATTATCATGTATAGGTTTTGCGTTTAATAGAGAGTGATGTGTCGGGCTCGTACCGTGGTGCCCCCTCGGTGGCCAACGCTGTGCAGATTTGGGAGAATCGGGCTTCCATGCGGAATCTACGCGGGCTCCCCCATAGCGCCTCCTCCCCTCGCGTGGGAGCGTGCCAGGCTACCTGACACGCCCCACCCCTCTGAACCGAGGCAACGGACGCCAGGCTAAGCGTCTTGCCGCGCCGACGTTGTTTGGGCGTTGCGTCGACGCGGCGCCCGCTCAGCGTCGACGCGGCGCCCGCTCAGCGTCGACGCGGCGCCCGCCCAGCGTCGGCGCGGCGTTTGAGCGGCGCTTGCGCTGGGCGTCCTCTGCACATCGCGTTCGAGCGTCGCGCCGCGCTGACGTCATGTACAGTTATTTCGAAAATGGAAATGTAAGATTTGAATAACGCACAATATAATGTTTTATATTGCAGTGATAAATTAATGCTTTCAACTTGTAAAGGAAAAAATATATTTTTACCTATTTGACACATGGCACGAAAAGGCAACTTTAGCATTTATTTTCTCGAAAACAAAAAGTACTTAATTGAAAATGGGTTTCTTCGGCAATATGAGCTAGTATTTTAAGCTACATCCATATTTGCTATCAGCTAAAAAGTCTTCTACCTACTGATTCTAAAACACGGGCGGGCCGAAACAATTGAGTTGATCATTGTACTGTTGTCAAAATAAACGCTGCGGCAGGCGTCGGGCCGGCGCGGCGCCTGTGGAGCGCAGTCCTGGCGTTCGTCATTTCGACCGCGCCGCTGCGCAGGCGTTGCGTCGGCGCCGCGTCGACGTTGCGTCGACGTCGCGTCGGCGTTGCGTCGACGTCGCGTCGGCGTTGCGTGGGCGTCGACGCTCAAAGAACGCTAGTGTGGGGTTACGCTTAGAGGGACCCCACACTAGCGTCTTTCGAGCGTCAGCGTCTTGCCGCGCCGACGTTGTTTGGGCGTTGCGTCGACGCGGCGCCCGCTCAGCGACGACGCGGCGCCCGCTCAGCGTCAACGCGGCGCCCGCCCAGTGTCGGCGCGGCGTTTGAGCGGCGCTTGCGCTGGGCGTCCTCTGCACATCGCGTTCGAGCTTCGCGCCGCGCTGACGTCATGTAGGTACAGTTATTTCGAAAATGGAAATGTAAGATTTGAATAACGCACAATATAATGTTTTATATTGCAGTGATAAATTAATGCTTTCAACTTGTAAAGGAAAAAATATATTTTACCTATTTGACACATGGCACGAAAAGGCAACTTTAGCATTTATTTTCTCGAAAACTAAAAGTACTTAATTGAAAATGGGTTTCTTCGGCAATATGAGCTAGTATTTTAAGCTACATCCATATTTGCTAAAAAGTCTTCTACCTACTGATTCTAAAACACGGGCGGGCCGAAACAATTGAGTTGATCATTGTACTGTTGTCAAAATAAACGCTGCGGCAGGCGTCGGGCCGGCGCGGCGCCTGTGGAGCGCAGTCCTGGCGTTCGTCATTTCGACAGCGCCGCTGCGCAGGCGTTGCGTCGGCGTTGCGTGGGCGTCGAAGAACGCTAGTGTGGGGTTACGCTTACCCCTCGCCTAGCGTTTCTGGAAATCGACTCCCCCCCCCCCCCCCCATGCATCCACTGCTCCTCTTCAAGAAGAGTGAAGTGACGCTTCTTGTGCAGAAACACAGGCACACAGGGAGGTATTCCGACCCAGACCACATTGCTCTGATTCTGTGGTAAGTAGCTTAAACCCTTGTGTTACAGAAATGAAAAACAACGATGCTAATCCTTTTTAAATTCTTTTTTCTATTGAAAATAATCAGGATCGGGTGTGAAGAAAATCTTGAATATGTTATTTGGAAAATACCAGTCCGTCTAAAGTCACGATGGCCTAGAATATGACAGGGTTGCCGGTCATACCGTGTAAATAGTATTAAAATAATATTTAGCTCCGTTTGGGGCCTAGTCAAGTGACAGTCATCGATCTTTGATATATTTTCGACACGATAATTTTAAATGAATGGACATTTCAAACTCACATGACTTCGAATTTCCGACAGACCTAAACAATTTTTTTAACAGTTAAATAAATGTTGGGTTTTTCATAATCCTTCTTTTTTTCAGCTTCGCTCCTAAGTTAGTAGTTTTGTTCACAATCAGTTGTCAGCCCTAAATTGGAGGAACTCGGCCGCCGACGCGCCGATTTGGCGCCAGAGCACCTCGCAAAAAAGTTTGCCTCACAACCGAATGTTCAGTTGATTTCAATTGCTTGTAATACGAAAAGTGCTGCAAATATACCAAACTCTTTACGCATTTCCATACGTCCATTACCAGGGTAATTTTGGAAGAAAAGAAAGCTATATACATGGCTCCTGAGCCAGGAGGATCACAGACAGCCCTGACCGTGACCATGACCGTGAGATTTGATATGAATCAAAAACGGCAAACATCTTACACGTGTATTACCAACAGACTTAAGGTCGCGTCACAATATAGAAATTATACAGTATCTTAACCGAAGCGTTTTTTCGAGATTGTTGCTGATAAATAATTGAATGCTTAAATTTCTGCTACAAAAGAATAAATACTTACAAATAACCTAATCATTGATCTACAGAAGCAAAAGTATGTTTGCTACTTTTGCTTCTGTATGTCTTTTAGTTATATACATATTATGCAAATATTTTACTTTGTCAATCTCGATATAATCAGTATGTCGCCAATCATTTATATTTAGGTTCCTGTAGATACTATCGTATTCCTGAAGTCTGCATTGACTCGGGCGCTATCAGTGCCTAGGTATGATTCGGTAGAGCGCTATGATCGGCGTATACAAAATATAAAACAAGTCATGCTACTGTGTAGTTCTAGGTTTACACACATATAATTTAGGCAATGTAATAACTATTTACATTATAAATTAGGAATATAAAAAAGTTATCGTCTATTCCGCAAAGTGCGGAATGATTTATTGTTAAATTATAACCATAAAGAACTCTGTCTGTTCCACTTATCAAGCTTTTTAGGAAAATGTGTTATCCATCACTTTATAGAGGATTTTATATATTACACTTCAAGATTGACCTCATCCCACCTGATGTTAAGGCCAGCTTAAGGGCGACAAGTACAGCATAATAAATACTGAACTTGTCGCCCTAACCTTGAAGGTTTGCACAACAACACAAAACTAATTGTTATTTGGCTGCGATCCTCTTACTTCTTCTTCTGTAAGGAGCAGGTATTTCACCAGTCGGGCTGTTCCAGTACAAACGATAAATCGCTATGCCCTACCTCTCTTAAAAAATTCTTTACTCTACGGTATCGAATGAAACTCAGTAGATTCGTTAAAGTAGCAGTATCTAACTTTTAGCTATGTGTAGTTCATTTTAGAACAAGTCATATAGTTTTATTTTGATGAGTTAAAAAACATCGGCTTCAAAGACTAAGGCACATTAAATGATTGAACTTTAACTCTTATTTCACATTCTAGATTTTTGATGGAATTGTTAATTACTTTTATTTTAAACATATATCGGAAATTTAACTATTTAGTTTTTATCTTCAGTGATATGGACATTACATTCTCAGTTTACGTATTAACAAATAATCACCTTGTATAATTGGCTCCACCATAAACAACAGGCACGGCGTCATTCTTCAACGCTCGCAACAACTTCTCCGTCACATAATCTTCACTAAACGAGTTTTCGAACGACAAATAAAAGTAATACTTGTCAGCAACCATTTTATCACAATCTTTATCACGACTACGTTCACAACTCATCGTCCCACAGCGTCCGAAAATGTCCAAATCTAAACCGTACTCAGCAAGTTCAGTCTTAAGTTGCTTCGCAAATGTAAATCGACCTGACTTGTCGTTGCAGTTCGATACGAACCAAGCAGCCGCTTTGCTTTTCGACTTCAATTTCCTTTTGAAGTCTTCGCTCACCGTATCCATATCTTCCAACTTCAGCCAATGCATTGTTTTGTTAGGACCAATCACAGCATTATTTTTATCCTTGATAAGTATGTATCCCCAAGTCGCATCAGAATCAATTTTATACGTCCACGTCCAATTGAACATACCGTCGAATCTGTTGGAGCAGATTGGATAATAATGAGACGATTCCATTGATCCGAAAACGTACTTTTGCCGCGGCGATCTTACCGTCGGAAAATTTTTGTTGGGAATCGGCACGTAAACCAACTCTGGTCCATGGAAAAGTATGACGTCATACTTAGATAAATCACTCAGCAAAGACCTGTTAGCAGTGACTACACAATTGGTGAACGCACAGTGTCTGTTAATAAATCCATTCCTGCCTTTTCCCATGAAGGCGAATGGCTCACGATCCGGCCGAGTCCACTGCAGTATGAACTTGAATTTAGCTGGATTATTAAATACTTCGGATATATTAAACTCTTCTTTGCCGTTATCACTGTCATAATGTCTGCTAGTGGAAAAGCCTCCAACAAAATACACAATTAACAAAATAAGACCACCGAGCACACATAATAAAAGAAATGATTTGATAACAGTCCGCGAATTAAAACGTGTGTCCGATGATGACTGCGAACACATTATAGGGGTCAACGCTGATTGTTTGCAGAATTAGTACACAATATGATATCCTAGGCGGTCTGTTAAACAGGAGGTCGAATCTTATATCAACTCAAAATCAGACTATCTCCACGAAAAGTGATGTCATCGGAGGCGCCACCTGAACTTCACCGTCTGCATCGAGTCCCGGGGCGAGTATTCCTTATTCACTCACGTTACGGCGAAATAACCTAGTTTCAAAGAACGCAAATAGCCGGTTTACTGATAACTAACAATTACGGTGTATAGCCTGATTAGCCAAAGTCTTGGTAGAAGAAATTCAGTTTTAACGCGGACTGTTTATCGATTTTGTACACGAAACAACGACGGGACTAAACGAAAAGCGGTTCGCACTCCGCACGCGAGCCTCGAACTGTCAAAATGCGAGAATAGTGTTGCGCAGCTCGATGCGAGTAGGAGGAAGACGCTCGTACTTGTATACCACCGTAGTAACAACGTAACCATGTATTTTTAGTGTACTGGCATTATGTTAAACGAAGCGAGTAAGAGTGCTGTTAACTCGAATTGCCTTTTCGATTCAAGATATACTAGCTATAGCCCGCAACTTCGCCCGCCTTATTTCTGAATAAAAAGTACCCTATATGTGAATCTAGTATGTCATCCTCACCTCTCTTCGTACCAAATTTTAAATATTATGTTTTTGCATGAAATAGTAACAGCTATCCAAACATTCATACTCACAAACTTTTACATTTATGTGTATAATATAAGTAGGATTCATCATAAACTAGTGGTCCGCCCCGGCTTTGCACGGGTACATAGATTATTTCACTCCTCAGGTAACATTACTGTAGTTGAAATTGGAAAAGAAACATGGAAATCACACCGCTAGAAAAGGCTCTTTATTTGTATATTGGTAGATATTAATCCTTATTCAAACTTAATATTACAGAATAAAATACAAAAAGAAACACTTTACTAAGGAAGGAAGGAGGTTACTAAGGAATCCCTTACTCTTCTTGACTCTTTCGATTTTCGATTTCGATTCGATGAGGCTGTGCCTCCCGTATTAAATTCAAAATTAAATCTCTTTACAGAACTATCTGACCGTCTTCTATATCTGAATCCTCACATAGCTCTCCATATTTTGTGTTTTTGTCTACAGGTATACTCCAAAATTCACTTACATTATGCGTTGTTCACCTGTTTGGAAATTCTCATTTGAACTTTTTATTAGACCTTTCATTCAAATCAATAGTTTCCAAAATTCTAAATTCTAGTTTTGATGATCACTAATGGACTCAGGCCATACTCCCAATCAAGGTCGGTGGGCTGGGCATCCGTTCTATTTCGAGTGTGGCCCTTCCTGCTTTCCTGTCCTCTGCTTTTGGCTCGCTGCCTCTGATCAGTAACATTTTAAGTATCGAATGTCAATTTGCTGATACAGAGGTGACGAGTCTGTCAGAGGCGGTGACGGCATGGATTACAGCCAATCCGTCTATAGATGCCCCCATCGAAAAAAAGATTCAGAGGCTTTGGGATCTTCCATTCATTAAAGCCACACAGTCTCATCTTTTGATGAATGCCGAGGATGATGCTGATCGTGCTCTACTCCTCGCGGTGTTCGAAAAAGAATCAGGGTATTGGCTTCATGCTCTTCCATCACCTCACATAGGAACTTTGTTAGATGCCAATACCCTTTGGTAAGATGTTGTTTGGAGGTTGGGGACAAAAATTTGCCATCCACACTTCGCCCACAATGGCAGATGTTTGGGCGTCACGGACTATCATGTATCACCGGATGGCGCAACGCTAGTGCCCTGGAAGATGGGTCGTATCTTCGTGTGGGACGCAACTTGCATCGATACCTTGGCTGTGTCCCACATTCAGGGCACTGCGCAAAGGGCTGGCGCGGCAGCAGACCAGGCTCAACTCCTCAAGCGCCGCAAATATTCATCTCTTCTCAGAGACAATGAATTTGCGGCGTTTGCAGTTGAAACTATGGGTCCGTGGAGCTCCGATGCCAAAAATTTGTACGGTTTTTTGGCAAAAAAGCTGGTCTATACTTCGGGCGACCCCAGGGCTGGCACTTACCTCGCACAGCGTATTTCGTTGGCTATTCAGCGAGGTAATGCTGCCAGCGTCTTGGGATCGATCCTACAAGGCCCAATTTTAGAAGATTTTTATTTTTTGTAATGTTTTAGTATTTATTGAAATAAAAAATCTAACACGGTTTTTGCAATAAATGATTTTGAATTTGAATTTGAATAGCAGTTGGGTTTAGCTGTTAGGAAACAGAAGAAACACTTATTTTTGCGTAACTATAACAGTTAATAGTCGATACCAAAGTCTTAACTTAAGACTTTGGTATCGCGATTTGTAAATACATAGTTTTAACAGGAAAACAACTGTTTATTACCAACCACTTAATTACAATAACTAAAACGTTGCTAAGTAAACATTCTTTGAGATGACTCCTCATAGCGATTCTTTTAATGGAACTACTGAAGCTGTAACAATTTAGGAACACAACAGCACCGAAGTGATTGTTATTTGGCTGCGGTCTTCTGTAAGGTGGAGGTATTTCACCAGTCGTGCTGCTCCAGTTCGAGTCGATAAATCGCTATGCCCTACCTTTCTAAACGATGCTTACATTGAATACTCACCAGTCGTGTGAAATGGGAGAACTTCACTCCGTCGCCATGCACGAATGTTCTTATACCAGCTACACTTATGTCGGAAGGTTCATGGCTTCTTTTTAAAGTTAGTGGTATCTGAAATATTTCCTTCTAACGTGTCAGTTAAACATAAATTCAAAAGGAGCAAAGTACGTAATTGGTGGCATAAAACAGTAATAATTTTATCGTGAATGCTGCTTAAATGTTTCGTTTTCTAAATTATCATCTTCAATTTACAAATATATTCTAACATGTTTTGAAAGTATTGAAAATATGTTCCAGTATTTTGTATCTATATTAGTTTTTATATGCGAACAACACTCTCGTGGTAAAACCGTACACAAATAAATTGTTCACTCGTATTTTAATGCAATATTATCACGAATTTGTTAAAATTAATATTCTATAAGGAAACATTGTTACAAATTACAAATTCACTATGTTACTCAATTTACTTCATTTTCAGTAGGTATTAACGCAATGTCGTAGATATTTTCAGAATGGTCTTAGTCATCCGGGGGTGTAAATTTAAAGCAAATAAAAGATTTTTCAAACCGGTTCAGTAGTTTCGGAGCCTCCTTCTCTTTCAAACATTAGTCTCTTACAAAAAACAGACAATATTCTATGCTTTGGGACAGAAACATGCGAGTGGCACCAACTTCATTTTAACGATTAGCAGTACTGAGTTGCAATTTAGCAATTTCACATAAGTGTCAAAAATCAAACAATCAGTAATGTTATAATTAGTTGGTGGAAATTACACATAGAAGCAAATGTCGAAGGTCAGATTAGGTATGGAAACCTGCGTTAAATTTTTTACAGATGCACTGCCGTGACCTAAAAGATGGCACCAGTAAAACAAGGCATCGAAAATCATTATGGTTTGTTTCGCTCTCACTTTGAGTAAGCCTATATTATATGACACGTTCGTTAGATTTTTTTAGAGTTTATATACCTACTGCCAAACTAAGAGTGGAGTGATGGAGGAAAGCAAAAACCTGATGGTCGTGGGTTCAAATTCCGCCGGAACTCACTACTAATTTTACTGTTTGTAAACTTTTATGTATGTTATGTAAGTCTATAATACATATACCTAAGTGACATAATCAGTTGTTCTTTCTCATAAAACCAATTCATTTGTTTAAGCGATATCTTTAGCGAAATGGTGACGAATTTACTAACCTTGACATCACTATATTGTGTTCCGACAGACTTCACGAACATAATTGAAATGAACTTCAGCTGGACAGCTAGAGATAAACGGCAGAAACGACGCATTTGACTTCTTTGCATTGCTCAACGGTGGAAGATTTTGGTCTTTGTACGAACCCTATGTCCGTGGCATAAGAACGAATATCGAGCTGTATTTATTATATACCGTTGACCGTACATTCGCTTGACCTGCCACGCCTGTGTCCCTAACATGAACAAAAACGGTAATAGTTTCACGTGCTATTTTTATGTGGAGAGGCTGCGGCACTCCTTCGATTTCATTTAATTTTATTTACTACTAGCTGTGTCCGCGACTTGGTTCGCGTGAAGAACATCCTTTCATGGTCTTTTTTACCCCTATCTCCCTATTCTCCTAATATTCGAAACAAAAAGTAGTCTTTATTTTAATACAGCTATATTTGTGCCAACTTTCATGTCTCAAACTTAAAAAATAAAAATTTTCCCATCTAAACTTTCAAAGGTGGCATTAACCCCCCCCCCCCCCCCCCCTTACTTTCTAACAAAAAGTAGCCTATGTCCGTTCTTGAGGTTCGACGTATATGCCAAATTTCATCAAAATTGGTTGAGAGGTTTAAGCGGGAAAGCGTAACAGACAGACAGAGTTACTTTCGCATTTATAATATTAGTTGGGATTTGGTTTGTGCTCAATGTAGTGGACGTGGGTACTCTAAGAATGCGGTGGTGAAGCTGATAGCATGTCGTCTCTTAATCTACTTACTAGCTCTTAATTAACGTTATTTAGATATAAAAAATATACTGTATCATTGTAGTATTGTGTCTGTCCAGCTACGCTCTTTTTACGTGAAATGATAACAAACATCTTTACATACTTTCTTTCTTTTTTAATTAGCAAATAAAAATTTAAATATTTTAAAATACCTATCAAATGTAAGCATTCCACTTTGGCTATACCTACTCTTGTGTTGACAATTTACCAATAGACAATAATATCTACACATGTGAATAAAACGAATTTGAATTTATTATTTGTAGCTTCCAGACTTCATAAATATTTATATTGAGTCCCCGACACCCGCCACTACGACTGGCCTTCGGTACCACAACTCCAGTTTTAAATTCATTTATTTTGATAGCAACGTAGCTATTCACTTCATCTTTGAATTGGGCGATAGAATAGTTGAAATTGGACCTTCCTTAGTTATACCTACCTGGTTAGTTATTACTATTAATAGGTATTACAAAAGCGAAAGTTTGAAAAAATGTACAGATCTGGATATGTTTGTCACTTTTTTACGCAAAAATTACTGAACGGATATGGATGAAATTTTGTGGAAAGACAGTTAGTATACTAATTAACATTTGGGATACTTTTTATCCCGAAACTAGTCGGCCTCAGCTTCACACGTGTATAGTACTTTTTGCCACAATCTCCACTGATTTTTCGCTCTTATTGTTCGGACAGTGATGTTATACATATTAAACCTACTTCGATAAATTGACTATCCAACATAAAAATAATGTTTCAATTCGGACCAGTTGATCCCGAGATCAATGCGTTCATACACTAAAATCGGTTTTAAAATATTAGTAGCGATATAAGGCGTATGAGTGGGTACCTACATCGCTTGTCCTTAAAAAGTCTGCCCCCTTATTTTTAAACGTCGAAATCAATTACAATACGGAAACACTATGTTGTGTCTCTCTCCAATGGTTTAATGTAAGAAAGAGATAGACATAGTTTTACCCCACAGGTCACCGAGCTAGTCTCCAACACGCGCAAACCGCTATCCTAGTTTTTTAAAAACCTAGTATTGGTTTTAATAAATAGCATCGGGCTCGGTACGGTATTTGCCAATGAAAATTTACGTATAATTAGTACTTTTGTGCACTTTAACAACATTGATATCTTACGATCAGGTGATTCAAGTTTGCAAGATCCTAACTAATCTGCAATAAAAAAGTAAATGTATAGATACTTATAATAAATCTGTAGAGTGGTCAATTCTGTACATTAAATATATTTCCAAAATAACTATCAGGGGGTAATTAGTGATCGACACTGATGCCGAAAATTCAATTAGTAAAATGTATGTCTGTCTGTCTGTCTGTCCAAAAACTACTCGATTTTATTATCTTTATAGTACTTTACGCCGTACTAGCGAACTTTAAACATTAGAAACAGAAAATTTGTATCTCCCCTTGCGGTGCGGGAATCACGAAAGAGCAGCACGCGCGATACGTGAAGGTCGTGTGCTCAGATATTTTTGAAGTTATGAATGTTCAGATATTAATGGTAACTTGTGGTGTATGGAACTTTATGATATTTTAGCTGTTCAGAAGTATTTGGTCACTTTGTCCGCTCCGATATATCTGACGGCGACTGTACATCTTCTTCAAAAAAAAATAAATGAAAATAAAATAAATATTCATTTAGTATGTATATCTGTTGTTTGTTTCGGCTTTCTAAAATGGCTGGACCGATTTTGATAGAGCTTTTATTGGCAGGTAGCTGATGTTATTAGGAATAATTTAGGCCACTTTTATTTAAGAAAAAATACATTCAAAATCATGTAGAACACGCGAACGAAGTTGCCGGCACAGCTAGTAATAAATTATTTAAAAAAATCTTGAACAACATCACATACACTGCTCGGATTTTGTAAGTAGCTTAAGTACTTGTGTCACTGATATCAGAAACAACTGTACCACAACACCCAGACCCGAGATAATATAGAAAAGTTAATTTTATTATTTTAATAGTACTTTACGCCGTACTAGCGAACTTTAAATATTAGAAACAGAAAATGTTTATCTCCCCTTGCGGTGCGGGAATCGAACCCACGACCTTCACGTATCGCGCGTGCTGCTCTTACCAACTGAGCTAACCGCAAGTTATCTGTTGCGGATTGTCTTAGATTAACCTAATTAAGTAATTTGTTCAGTTTTTTCTTTACTTTTGTGTAATTTAAAAACTTATGGAAATATTTTGCAGTTTATATAACATTGTTTATATATGGAAACTTTGTTTGTCTGTATTGCCTATACTGTTATAAGAGCTGTATGTTTCCTTACAATCAATAAAAAAAAAATTATAGGTGACACTTTCATTCTAAACGGGCCTTAACGTCATAATTTTGTAAATTGCTTTGTTTAAATAGGATTCAACATCATAATAATGTTGCTAGCGAATTCGTTCACGTTATTTCAGGATAAAAGTATTTTAGATGATGTCATGGAAGAATGTTGAACCTCCATACAAAGTTTCGCATTTTTAATATTAACGGGATGCACAATAAAAGAAACGAATATCAAGAAGTGATTTATTTCAACACTTATTCCTGTAAACAGCATATTTTAAAAAAAATCAACAAAATTATCTCATAAAATTTACTTTGGCATACCAACACTCGATACAGATCAAAGTTTGTTCGGAGGATACAGCTTTAAAATTACTCTTATACTTATCAAAAAAATATACTTTCATACCTAGTACAGTGACGTGCACTAATATGTACACAGTCTAATTCTTAAGTAAATATTACGGTTAGGACATAAGAGCACTAGTGATTACATTATATTGCTCGTGGGTGTACTAGGTATGATTTGTAGTAGCTATGTGTAAATTCCATCACACCATTTACATTCAATCTGTGTGTACCATACACATAATTTTATATATCATGTACAGACGGCATCAAATATTGGAGAAGACAAAGCGACCAAATACTTCTGAACAGTTAAAAATGTCAATAAGTTCCATACTTACACTACAAGTGAACACTTACAACGTCAATATGTGTCACGCACGTCATGCGTCTCATTTGTCTACCTGTATAGATCAGTTCGTTCGTGTCAGAGTTCAGATATTATTGGTTAGTTGTGTGTATAGAAATTATTGACTAGCATCTGCTCAGATATTACTCAAGTAATGAATACTCAGATAATGGTAACCTGTAGTGTATGGAACTTATTGACTTTTTTAACTGTTCAGAAGTATTTGGCCACTTTGTCTGCTTTAACATATCTGACGGCGGCTGTACAATAAATATTGGACAACAACATCACATACATTGCTCTGATTCTGTGGTAAGTAGCTAAAGCACTTGTGTTACAGAAAGCAGAACAAACGACGGTACCACAACACCCAGACCCGAGACAATATAGAAAAGTTCGTTTCCCATATTGACCCGACCGGGGATTGCACCCGGAACCTCAGAGATGGCGCGACACCAAATTCCGGCACGCTTGCCTCTCGGCTACGGAGGTCGTCCAATATATACAATGAAATAGGAACGTAGCTAAATTAGTAACTTACTAACTTACTAAGTAACTTAAATAGTCTAATGGTGATTTTGCTCCTGTATAGTAAGGAGATCATTATTCTAATATCACAAGTTCGATCTTATTTCCGCTATACACGATTTAGTATATCTAATGCAAGCTTAAAGACGAGTTTACAACTCGGATAATCATTCATCTATTAAATATTGTTTCTAACCGCAAAAAATACTAGCCAAATTGTAAAACTTACCTAACCAATCTAATAATTTTAATCTCGTTTTATAGTGATAGTGGTAAAACATAGGAATAATCTTATATGTTTATCTTACTGTTAATCATTTTAAAAATTATGAAATCAGCACCTTAATATAAGCTACTGTTAAAAACTTTAGCAATCGTTTACTATGATTAAAGGTTTAGAATAGATCTAATTTTGTTGTTGAGTGTACCTTCTTATTCTATGTTTCATTTTGTACTTATAGCACCACACTAAAGATTCATTTATAATTAAATGATAAGTACAATTGGCTTGAAAAAAATCTACTCAAAATACAACTGGTACACGGTTATACATATAACATTGAACACTCTACCGGCAGGTCCTAGAAAATAAATGCAATTTCAGCATGCCGCGTGTGGTAAGGGCAGCCGCACCAAAAAGTAATTTTATCACATCACTAGGACTTGTCCTTGTATTATCTTTGAAGAAACAGAAAATTTTAATCTCCGCTTCCAGACACGAACCCATGACATTATCAGTTTCTTTAGCATTTCGTTATAAAGATAAAGTAAGTCAACATAATGCTTTAAAAATAATATGTAATGTATATCAGTCGCATCACCTCAATTTTAATTATCACTGGCAGTACAAGACATTCTTTTTATTCATATGACTGACTTTTTTCACAAAAACACTTAATTCTAAGAGTTAACAACTGGCAAACGGCGAACGTTGGCTATTCACTAAGTTTAATTAGGTTTTGGCTTGTTGAAATAAATACCGACTGGTGAAATACCTCCACCTTACAGAAGACCGCAGCCAAATAACAATCACTTCTGTGTTGTTGTGTTTCTGCGTGTGAGTAAGGTTTCCAGGGCTCCTGGGGGGTGCTGCGTTAGTAGCAGGGGTCAAGCCTTCAAGGTAAGGGCGATAAGTCCAGTAACAGAATTATTATGCTGTACTTATCACCCTTAAGCTAGGACCTCATTACCACTTAACATCAGGTGGGATGAGGTCAATCTTGAAGGGGAAAAAAAACCTGACTATGCCATTGGCGATAACAAAAACATAGTGCCTCAATACCAACAATGGTAATTGCGCAGCTCTAGCAATAACCAAACAATACGGGCATTAGCTCTTATGTTTCAATTCAGGAATAATCGCTCTCCGTTGCCTGCTCCTACACTACTCGCGAAGTTGAACGAAGTTAGACGAATACGATAGTGTAGAGAGGCACTTCGGCTCGCCTCGTGCTCGCCTCGTCAAACTTTGCCTCGCCTCGGGCGAACTTCGTCGAGTAACTTCGCGAGTAGTGTGGAGGAGGCACGTGACTTCATAACAAACAATTTCAGGGTCGCAGGCAAACTTCCCGGCATAAATGTGTTAACATAAAAAATAATTTAACTTCAAAAGTTCTTTTAAGACCCGCTTAAAAAATCTTTATAAGCCAAAAGATTTTGACCAACTTTAATTCAAAGAACTATTCAAAATATATATTGAAAATAACACATTAAAATTTCTAAAGTACAAACAAAACTTTAGCACCATTAAATTTTACTTAGTGTAACGCGACCTTACACTAACGTTCGGACCTAAGCGCTCAGTCGGTTTTAAATTTACCGGGACTCACTCTCGCGCCACTGACTTCCGCCAACACCGTCCGCCCGCGATCGTTCGGGTTTTAAATGTGTGCGCTTCCGCCCACTAGTCTGCCTGTGACCGCGACGCGCGAACTTACTTAGTGAACCGAAATTGTTGTTTTTATTAGTTTTACCGTTTGTTACCTGTTTACCTGTTTCTACAATATACCTGTTTAGTTTCAACCGTGCCTAGAACTCATTTTTCGCCCAAATAGTAACCCTGAGAACATCTTTTTTCATCAATCTCCATACCTACCTATCACAGTGACGCCCAACTTGCGGGGCACGGTTTAAAAAGTTAAAATCAGTGAATGTGGACGTTTAAAGTAACAGTGCAACGTTCGACATTGTGGAAAACCATTGTGGAAACACAATAGAAACAATATTTCGCGAGAAAGTGCCGTGCAAACACTCGAAAACCGATTTGAAGAGCACATTTTTGGGCGAGTCCATTTTTACGCACGTGCGCGCCGCCGAGTGACAAACTTTTTTTCCGGTCGTCTTCGAGTTTGTGACTACAACCATCCGCATACCTGCAACACCGTGTTGTTCGAGCGAGGATAGTGAGCTGACCTATCATCATCATGCCGCCGAAACGCAACGCCGGAGCAGTGAAAGATGTCGGATTGGAGTGCGACTCTGACGCCGAGACAGAGAGGGCAACATCACCTACCATCCGTATGTCTGAGCAGATGCTCCATACGCTAGTCTCCAACATCACCAGGAGTCAGGCTGAAGCCAATAATAAGCTCATTGAGCAACTCCTGAGCCAGACTTCGCATTCACACGCATCACCGAGAGTCGATACGCCGAGTCAGTGGCAAAAGGCGGGAAACTTCGCCAAGTGCACGGCGCGGTACGACGGCAAATCAAAGGACGCCGACGAGCTGGAGGCCTTCATCGACGCCATCGAGGTGTTCCGCGATTGCACCAACGTGAGCGAAGAGCACGCGCTGCGCGGCCTGCCCATGCTGCTGGTCGGCGACGCCGCCGTCTGGTGGCAAGGCGCGAAGTCATCCGTCGCGTCCTGGGCCGAAGCCCTGCAGCGTCTACGTGGGATGTTCGGCGTGCCGCGACCCGCGTACAAAATTTTCCGGGACATTTTCGCGAACGAACAGTGCAACGATAGGGCCGACGTGTTCGTATGCAAAGTGCGCGCGTTGTTATCGAAATTACCTTACGTTGTTCCCGAGGTCATGCAAGTGGACATTATTTACGGCTTACTGGATCGCAGAGTGAAGAAGCGTGTGCCGCGCGATACTGTAGACGGGCTGGACCAGTTAATTTCCAAAGTCAGGTTGGTAGAGGAGTCGTTGGCAGAGGTGAGTTCCCATTTCCCTACTGATAAGATAAGCCCCGTTAACCCTTTGACTGCGGAGGCTCGAAACTTAGGTCCGAGCGTTAACCCTTTCCGCGCTAGTGTTCCCGCGCGTTTGGTCAAAGGAGAAGTGATCTCTCCTAAATCACACAGTGCGTGCGTTTCAGATGTGAATGGTGGCGAAAATAGCGCGCCAAAGCGGGCGCGACCAAAGTGTGCATATTGCAAACTTTTTGGGCATTCTATTGATAACTGTCGGAAAAAACCCAGTAGAACCGAAGAAAAAGCACGTGAATCGAGCAGTAATTCTGCACAATTGCGTTGCTACGGATGTGGTCAGCCGGGTGTCGTACGGTCGAGATGTAGCAACTGTAAAGGTGAGCCAAGTCCGATTGTTAGTAAAACCGATTTTTGTACTGCCCAGGTTAGCGAGACTGACGATCCGCGGCCGATGGTAGAGATCCAGATCGTGGACCGAAGTGGCGTGGCTATCTTGGACACCGGGGCTACGCACTCCATCGCAGGCCCCCTGTTGCATGATCTGCTCGTCAAAGAAGGCATAGAGTTCAGAGAGTCATTTCGGAGCGTAGGACTTGCTGATGGATCACAACAAGTACGTCGAACGCTCGAGTGCGACATCGATGTCGTTTTCTATGGACGTAGGATACCTACCACGTTCATGGTATTTCCGAACGCGCAGACGAGGACGCTATTAGGGCGGGATTTTATTGCTCAAGCTAGTATCCTGCTGGACTTACCGCAGAGTAGCTGGTGCTTCAACGACGAGCCCCACCAGTGGCATCCGTTCGTCACCAGCTTCGAGTTACCCACCACTAGAAAAATTAACATGATGGACGTAGAGACGGCAAGTCTATCTCTTCGGGACGACGAAGGTACTAAACTAACTGCAGACCAGAGGGTACAGTTAAACGCATTCCTGGTACGAAGGGCTGACCGCTTCGCGAAGAAAGGCGCCCCCACAGAGTTTATCACCCATCATCTTAAAGTAGATGCACGTCAAGAACCCATCGCCTCGCCGCCTTACCGCATGTCCCCTGGTAAGAAGGAATTATTAGAAAAGGAGATCCAGAAACTGCTAGATGCTGATGTGATAGAGGAATGTGACTCTCCCTGGGCGGCAAACGTAGTTCTCGTGACGAAGAAAGACGGAGGGGTCCGGCTATGTGTCGACTACAGGAAGTTGAACGCCGTGACCGAACCCGATCGCTACCCACTACCGAGAATAGAAGACGTTCTCCACGCAGCCAAGACCACCAGCTACATGACTACATGCGATCTCAGATCCGGCTACTTTCAAGTGTCTGTGGAGCCCGACGATCGAGACAAGACAGCCTTTGTTAGCCCACTCGGATGTTTCCGCTTCAAGAGGATGCCAATGGGCCTACGGAACTCTGGAGCCACTTTCCAACGCCTTATGGACCGATTCAGATCCGGTAAGGACCTAGCAAACGTCTGCATACTAAGTTACCTCGATGATCTCATAATTCTGTCAGAAACTTTCGACGGCCACTTAAAAGACCTAAACGCCGTATTCGATAGGCTGGTCATGTACAACTTACGCGTGAATCGCGAGAAAAGTTGTTTTGCAAGAGAGTCAGTGAAATTTTTAGGACATGTGATTGTACCGGGTGGAGTAAAAGTAGACCCCGGTAAAACAGAAGCGATTGCCAACATGTCACCCCCGATAAACATCAAACAGGTGAAGACCTTTCTTCAGACGTCCAGCTGGTTTCGGCGATTCATCCCTAAATACGCTGACATAGCCAGACCTTTGACGAACCTCCTCAAGAAAGACAGTAAGTGGATATGGGACACTGAGCAGCAAATCGCCTTTGATCATATTAAACAACTGCTCATTACCGCTCCTATATTGCGTCAAGCCGATGAAACGAAGCCGTTTACTCTCAGGACTGACAGCAGCGGATACTGTCTGGGAGCAGTGCTAATGCAGGGGGAGGGACCCGAAGAAAGACCAGTGGAGTATGCGAGTCGCTTGTTGAATAACGCAGAAAAAAACTATAATACTACGGAGAGAGAAGCCTTAGCTGTGGTGTGGGCCGTAACAAAGTTCCGTGGATATATTGAAGGATCAGAGGTTGTGATAAAGAGTGACCACCAACCTCTGCGATGGCTTATGACCGTTAAGTCGCCTAGTGGTCGCTTAGCGAGGTGGGCCCTCACTCTGCAGGAATATAATCTACGTATTGAGTACACGCCTGGCAGATCGAACGTCATTGCCGACACCTTGTCGCGTCCACCAGGCGACGACGAATCAGCATGCGAACTAAGGTACGCCGAAGTGGACTTCCCGTCGAGAAGTCCTGGAGACGTTCGTGAGAACCAACTTAAGGATCCTGAACTACGTAAGGTCATAGAAGACCTTGAATCTAGCGACGATCCGTTCAGGGGGAGAGGATGGTCCGATAGAGGGTACATGATATCCGATGGTGTTTTATATAGATATGGTCCAGAGGAGTGCGACGAGGAGACTGCGTGTCTGGTTGTACCGGAACACGAGCGCGAGAAAATTCTGTCAGAATACCATGACGCGCCGACAGCCGGCCACTTAGGAGTGGAACGCACAATAGACCGACTTAGGTCTAAATACTTTTGGCCTGGGATGCGTCAATACGTAGTCGGTTACCTCAAAAGGTGCGTAGACTGTCAAAGATATAAGGCTGATAATAGGAAACCGGCAGGATTATTACAGACTCCGGCCACAAACCGCCGCTTCGAGGTTGTTGCGGTAGATCTTTTCGGACCCTTACCAGAGACTGCTGACGGGCATAAATGGATCCTGATACTGGAAGATACTTGTTCCCGTTGGGTAGAATTATTTCCTTTGCGAAACGCTACCAGCGCGGATTGTGCTAAAACTTTGATTTCAGAAGTATTCTTGCGGTATGGAGTACCAAGACGAATCATTAGCGACAACGGTGTGCAGTTCATTAGTGAAATAATGCAACAGGTATGTCATTCTTTTGGCATTACACAGTCACTCTCTCCCGTATACCATCCACAAGCGAACCCAGTGGAAAGGAAAAATCGGGATCTTAAACCGCAGTTAGCCATACTAGTAGGAAAAGACCATACTACCTGGGATAAACATTTACCTGCAGTACGTTTTGCTATGAACTCCGCAATCACCAGTAGCACGGGACGTTCGCCAGCTTTTCTCACGTTTGGACGTGAGATGCGCGCTCCCGCTGATGCGTTCGCGGACATGCGCGCCATAGTAGAGAATGACAATGTGATCACTAGCCTTACCCCTTACCTTCAGCGGATGTCAGCCGTACTGCTGGAAGCCAGAGAAATACACGAAAAGGTTCAAGCCAACCAGAAACGCTATGCCGACGAAGGTCGTCGCCCCGCGCCTGATTACGCTACCGGGGACCTCGTGCTCCTGAAAACGCAGGGGAGTAACGATACGACTCCCGGCCAAACGCCTAAATTTATACCTCGCCGAGACGGACCATACCGAATCAAGGAAGCCGTGAGCTCGACGACTTATATGCTCGAGAGGCTGAGCAATGGGGAAGTCCTGGGTAAGTATCACGTCTCCCAGCTGACCCCGTTCGTAGGAGATGCTCCACCACCACCAGTCAACGAGAAACGCAAGCGTGGTAGACCTAAACGATTTCTTGACAACTGACCAAGACGCGAGGCCGCTATGTCTAGGTCAGAGGGGGAGGTTGTAACGCGACCTTACACTAACGTTCGGACCTAAGCGCTCAGTCGGTTTTAAATTTACCGGGACTCACTCTCGCGCCACTGACTTCCGCCAACACCGTCCGCCCGCGATCGTTCGGGTTTTAAATGTGTGCGCTTCCGCCCACTAGTCTGCCTGTGACCGCGACGCGCGAACTTACTTAGTGAACCGAAATTGTTGTTTTTATTAGTTTTACCGTTTGTTACCTGTTTACCTGTTTCTACAATATACCTGTTTAGTTTCAACCGTGCCTAGAACTCATTTTTCGCCCAAATAGTAACCCTGAGAACATCTTTTTCATCAATCTCCATACCTACCTATCACATTAGTTGAATTTTAGTTTAAGGACAGAAGTCATATTTTCATCAATTCTTACGAAAGAATTTGAGCATTCATTAAAAATTACTTTTGGACTGATTTTTCATTCCTCAAATAGAAATTAACAAGCAAATATTATTATAAAATAAGTCATATTGCCCGTTATTCTACTTTCACTTCCTTACTGACTGACTCCTCTGACAATTGAGAAATCGGACGTTTAATTTGATAAAATCAATTCCTATTCTAAACATTTTTCATCAGAACAATTCTGAAGAATTTGCACAGATTCAACAAGGACGGGTCTTTCCGCGTCCTTATTTTACAAGTTCTTATTCGAATCGGCATTTTTAATCACCATTTCGTTAACAAATACCGGACACTGATATAAATAAATACACATAACGATCAGCATACACCGGGGGGGTCCCACCACTCCCTGAAGTTCCGTATCGTTGTTTCGGTTTTCATAAGATTATCGTCGTTTAGCATCTCACAGAAGTTGCAGTAGTCGTTGTTCTCTGGTTCCTCTTCCCTTGAATGGTAGGAGTAGTGGTTCTTCCACTTGAAGTACTTGATGTACTGGTCCGGCTCCTGGATGAGTTTATGCATGGAAGCCGCAAGCAGTTTCGGCCCCAGCTCTCTTGCATTCAAATATATCCCATCCGGCATGAATCTGGAAAACAAATTTCGACTTTAAAACAACGAGGCGCCAACTCTTTATCCTTTTTGTATTGTTACAATTCAAACACCTTGATTGTAACATGGTTACATTTCTTGGATATATTCAATGTCTGCCTTGTGTAGAGGTCTCGTTACGCATGAAATATGATTAATCAATCAAATCAAATATTTATTTATGCAAGGTTAGATAACACTTTTGATTCGTCATTTCATACAATGTGACTCTACTTCCACTTCGGAACCTATTTCTACTGATAAGATACTGGTAAGAAACTTAGTAAAATCTACTGGTCAATGATTACTCTGCCAGATACTGATAATCTGCTAAGCCTGCACAAAGCCGTTCACTTGAGTGAAAAGAGTAATAATACATTCAGTTTATTGCGAGTAAAAGATATGTATCATTCATCTGGTTCAATAAGAACTAAAGAGGGATTTTGATTGAAAGAATTTAATTCCTTAGGTTTGATATGTATCAGTTACTAGCGGCCGCCGGCGACTTCGTCCGCGTGGATTTCGGTTTCCATACAAACTTTCACCCCCCTTTTCACATTTTCCATTATTTCTTCGCTCCTAATAGTTGCAGCGTGTCTATTCAACACAAAAATATTTTTTCAATTCGAACCAGTCGTTCCTGAGATTAACGCGTTCAAACAAACAAACAAACAAACTCTTCAGCTTTATAACATTAGTATAGATACATATTATGATAACTTCGGAATAAGCGGACTGGGTCAAAAATCCCAGATAGTTTATGCTTTCGTTAATAGCTATAAAAATATTATTAGACATGTTTTTTTTCATTTGCAGAAATAGGTTTCTTATACTTTTATGCATAAAACTACTACACTACTTAGTAGGTTAATCCCTACTAATATTATAAATGCGAAAGTAACTCTGTCTGTCTGTCTGTCTGTCTGTCAGTTACGCTTTCCTGCTTAAACCTCTCAACCGATTTTGATGAAATTTGGGATAGGTATACGTTGAATCTCAAGAACGGACATAGGCTACTTTTTATTAGAAAATAAGGGGAGGATGGGGGTAATACCACCTTTGAAAGTTTATATGGAAAAATGTTAAATTTTGAAGTTAGAGATATGAAATTTGGCAAAAATTTAGCTCGAAACTTGGATTAAAATATAGACTTCTTTTTGTTTCGAATATTAGGGGAGAAAGGGGTAAAACCGACCATGAAAAGATGTAGTCCACGCGAACGAAGTCGCGGGCACAGCTAGTACTGTATATATTTACAAATATAATATTTATATCTTAAAATACTTTATTAAACGATGCTCGATATGTCACTGATGGGTAAAAATATACCCACTAGTGATGTCAAACAACAATTCAGTTCAATGTATCGCTGTTATTGTTAAAGTAAAAAATGGAAAAATACTAGTCTCATATTTTTCTCCTATATTAATCTAAAACATGGTCCAGAACCAATATTAGGTAATATTAAGTAAACCAATAAATGGTCATATTGGTTCTGGTCCGTTTTAATAATTACTTGAATTTTTTTATTTTACGGCATTGAAATCAAAATAAAGAACATTGTATACTAAAAATTACGAGTAGATTTAACACAGGAAATTTATTTTCCTTCATGCTTTTCACAGTATCCGGCCGCTGTATTTCGTGTCGCCAAGTATAGAGTACTGAACTAATCTCAGAAAGAGTGAACGAAAGATTCAGATGGACTAGTTAGATGAAGTACAGTCAGCATCATTAGTTTGTATACACCTCAGCAGTGGCGTGCGTTTCATAAAGACAGAAAGACACTGCCTACCCTAGGTCTGATAATAGATCCAATATTATTTTATCAATAAACAAAATAACATAAAAACTTAAATCATAAATTAGCTAGACCGATCTATTGCCGGTGGTATCATTAAGATAAGATCGACATGTAATTTGATTATTTAGCATCACCGATTCGCGCTGCACTAGCGCCGCCTCGCCCTTGCGTGCCCTTGCCACGGCAAAGACACAAACTATGAATCTCTAAAATTTTGTATGTGTGCTCTCGTGGTAAGTCGCGGTCACGCGGATTTAATGTATGTGCGTTCCTGTAGCTACGTGGGCTTTGCTGACACACAATGACAAAAATCACGCACACAACTGCATAAAAAGCCAGTGTCTTTTTGTAGATTCCTTATATAATATAAGAGTCGTAATTTTTCGTGTTACCTATATATATTATAGGTAACACGAAAAATTACGACTCTTACCGAACATTTCCGAATGAAAGTTTGATAAGTAATGCAAATATTTTAGAAAGTAACATTGTTTCATTGAGATTTATACATTTTGGTGGCAATATTTTTTTGTCGTATTATATTTCTCTTTTTTACTACTAATTTCAATAGCCAATAGTTGCCATATTGTTTGATGTGTGTTGTGTTTGTGACTACGCTTTTAGATATTTAGGATTTATCGTTGTTAATAGAGTGAAAAATTGATAATATTGTCTGTGAAAGATGTTTAGATGGTGTGTGTATTGAAAAAATAAAAAATGATACTTACACCACCATCTTTTCACTGCTTTCATTTAAATTTTGCAAATCACACAAACATTACAAAACATCAAGCAAACGCGCCGAAAGGCCACTTCGGATATCCGTAAATTGATATGTCTATAAAATCAGTCAATCTATGGATATTGAGCTAGTATTTGGCAATTACCTACATTATCAGTCGACAAGACGATCAACCAAAACCAAAGTGTTTTTGCTGAGTGAAATTTTCTGCCTACCCTGTCTTAAAACTGTGTGCACGCCACTGCACCTCAGTACCAGTTGTTTGAAGTAGTGTTGTAAAAAATGAGCGCTGAGCGTCGAGCGTTAAGCGCTGAGTCGACGCTTTGGAGCGTTTTAGACTCGAGCGTTTAAGGCTTGCTAGCGTTGAGAGCTTATGTATGTTGATACAGCGTGGTGACGGACAGACAGCAAAGTCTTAGTAATGGGGTCCCGTTTTTACCCTTTGAGTACGGAACCCTAAAAAACATAAAGTCAAAGTCACGGTTGTGGTTTCACGGTTGTATCTCAAGAACCGTTATAGCTAGAGAGATTAAATTTTAAGAGATTATGTATAATTTTTTTGTCGCTTTAACAACAAATACTAAAATCAAAATTAAATTATTATTTAAGGGTGACTCCAATACAAAAAACGTGATTTATTTTGCTGTTTTCGCTCGATGTTAAATAACAGCAACAGGCAGACGACACTTGAAATATCCACATGCTATATTATACTTTACGGAACCCCTCGTGAGCGAGTCCAACTCGCACTTGGCCGTTTTTATTTAAATAACTAGAGGCCCATGGCGGCTTCGCAGGCGTACTAAACTCAAACTTTTATTTTTTTTTCTTTAAATTACAGACGAGGTAACGTCTCAAAGCCAATTTTACACGAATTATTTTATGCCACTTTTGACCCCCTTTTTACGAACCCAGAAAAATACAAACATGTCAAATTTGACTTGTAGTGTTGCCAGGTGTCCGATGTCGCGATTTGCGCGAGACGTCCTGATTTTCAGGGTTCCGGGGACGCGTCGCGATAAAATATGATCGGGATGCTAAATGTCCTGAGATTATTTTTTAATTTCTACTTGTCCATCAAGTCTGATAACTTGTTGTGTAACATTAAGTATATATTTAATTAAGGTCATTCATATAATACTTTTATTTGCACTAGCAGTTTTAAACGCAATAATTGAAAGCCAGACTTAAAAACCCCAAGTTTTTTGTTAACTGTCCTTATCTACAACACTTAATCCCGGTTTTTTAAAAATCGGTCATGACAACAGTACTTGTAGGTTTACTGAAATTTGAGAGATTCCACGAATTTAATGCACACATCAAATGTCCAAAATCGACGAATATACACATCAAAATTCAAAGCCAGTTCAAGATGTTAAATTTTGGCAATAAATACTTGTAAAGAGGGAAAGTCATCAACTGGTAAACTTTGTATCATTTAAATACGATACATACAAATTTAAATAAAATTATGCCATCAACCTAAAGGTGACAATAACTCAAATGGGAAAGAGAACGATCTCCAAATCAAAATTTCTTATTTTTCCCAGGATTCTTATCCTATATTTGAGGTCCACCACTTAGGCATACATCAAATGATTGAACTTGAACACTTATTTTACATGTTTTTGATGGAATTGATAATTACGTTTATTTTGTACATAGATCGGAAATTTAATTAATTTGTATTTTGTAACTAGTTTGTTTCGTCTTCAGTGATGTGGACATGACTTTCTCAATTTACGTATTAAATAGAGATAAGTTAGCTTATGGCTCATTGTGAACAAAAAATCACCTCGTATAATTGGCTCCACCATAAACAACAGGCACGGCGTCATTCTTCAACGCTCGTAACAACTTCTCCGTCACATAATCTTCACTGAAAGAGTTTTCGAACGACAAGTAAAAGTAATACTTGTCAGCAACCATTTTATCACAATCTTCATCACGGCTACGTTCACAACTCATCGTCCCACAGCGTCCAAATATGTCCAAATCTAAACCATACTCAGCAAGTTCAGTCTTAAGTTGCTTCGCAAATGTAAATCGACCTGACTTGTCGTTGCAGTTCGATACGAACCAAGCGGCCGCTTTGCTTTTCGACTTCAATTTCCTTTTGAAGTCTTCGCTCACCGGATCCATATCTTCCAACTTCAACCAATGCATCGTTCTGTTTGGACCAATCACGACGTTATTTTTATCTTTGATAAGTATGTATCCCCAAGACGCATCGGAATCCGTTTTAAATGTCCACGTCCAATTGAAAACGCCGTCCAATCTGTTGGAGCAGATTGGATAATAATGAGGCGATTCCATTGATCCGAAAACGTACTTTTGGCGGGGCGATCTTACTCTCGGAAATTCCTTGTTGGGCACTGGCACGTAAACCAACTCTGGGCCATGGAATAGTATGACGTCATACTCAGATAGGTCGCTCAGTAAATTCCTGTTAGCGGTGACTATACAATTGGTGAACTTGCAGTGTCTGTCAATAAATCCTTGTCGGCCTTTCCCCATCAAAGCGAATGGTTGAAGATCCGGCCGAGTCCACTGCAGTATGATTTTGATTCTGACTGAACTGTTTAATAATTCGGATATGTTAAAGTCTGCTTCGACGTAACCATTTTCACCGTAATAATAATAACTGTTAGTTGAATAGCCTCGAACAAAATACACGATCAACAATATCATGCCACTGAGCACACAGAACAAAAAAAATGTTTTGTATAAAGTTCGCGTTTTTGAGCGCGTTGACGACGATGACTGCGAACACATTGTAACTAGGTATGCAAAATTATTGGCGAGCTAGAGCACGCGGTATGAAATGTTATAAAAAAGTCAAATCATAAGTAAACACAAAATTAGACTATTCTCAAGGCTATGTGATGTCATTGAAGGCGCCGTCTGAATTTCACCGTCTGCCTCTGCTCAGACTTCTGAACGTATATTGCATGTTTGCTCACTGTATGGGCGAAATAACCTTTTTTTCGTCAAACTACGGGACACCGTTAAAAGAGGTTCACTTCACTGTTAACTAAGTCAGTTCAAGTTGAATGTAACAATTGAATAGCCTGGATAGATAAAACTGTACACATTAAGCGGGAATTCTGTTTAAACGCGAACTATTTATCGATTTTTTACACGAAACACCGGCAGGAATAAACGTTATAACCGTTCGCGCTCCGCACGCGAGCCACTAGCTGTCAAATTTACTATAGTGTTGCGCGGTTCACTCGAGTCTGGGTAGGGTGGGGGTACTCGTCTACTGGTTGTCTTGTCTCGCCGCATCGACTAGCGTAGCGTCCACCACAAACGTAAAAACCGGCAAGCGCGAGTCGGACTCGCGCGTACCATTATCTTTTTAACATTAAACACAATTATTTATTTTTGGAGTAAATATACATCTAAATGCTTTCTTCACTGTATGTATTGGATAATAATTGTTAACATTCTAAAACCACTCTTATGCGTCGGTAATTAGCAGGAGCCGGGGCTCTTGCTAGTTTCCCAGGCAGTTGGTTTCCACCAGAACCAGCGCTGCTGCGGTGTTATACATGCCGTAGCAGCATTTGCTGATGTAGACCCAAGTTGGCCTCACACGATACATTATGTTTTATGTAGACTGTCTAATATAGTGTGTGTTCGGTAATTGTGTGATCGTCAATTAATTAATTTTATTTCTTTCTTTCTTTAAATATTCTGTGAATATTTCAAGCGTCTACCTATTGCTGTTAATTAACATAACAAAACGGCGATAAATCACGTTTGTTGTCCCATACCTACCCCCCTTAAATAATTATTTGATGTGTTTTTAGTATTTTTTGTTATGGCGGCAACAGTAATACATAATCTGTGAAAATTTCAACTCCCTAGCTATCATGGTTCCTAAGATACAGCCTGGGGACAGACTGACGGACGGATGGGACAGACAGATAGACAGACAGCTAAGTCTTAGTATCAGGGTCCCGTTTTTACCCTTTAGGTTCGGAACCCTAAAAATCACAAAAACTGGGTTCCCAATTAAAAAAAAACAAAAAGGTTTTCTCCTAAATGTACGGGAGAATAAAGTGAGGAATGAAAATTTTATCTTAATCTTAGTTAGTGACAATAATTATGCTTCGGTCAGAACTTAGAAGGGATCTAATTAGGGTTGCCAACCGTACTCTAAAATAGAGTATTGTCCTCTATATCATGTTGGCGTACTCTATAATCTATAACACTAATAAAGTACGCTAAATACTCTTTTTTACAATTCCTTTAAAAACAATGAAAAATTATTATGTGCCGCAAAAAGTACAAAAAATACCTTTTTAAAAGTAAAAAATAAATGATACTCTTTTTTGTAAGTCCGTACTCTTTATTTACCTCCTTCAAAATCAGATATACTTTATTTCTGCTAAAAAAAGTTCGCAACCCTAGATCTAATACCGGGCCGCGGAATGTGAGAAATGCCCAGTTCCAATAATGTTTGAGAACTGAGCCGTTATAGTCAAGTCAAGTCAAGTCAATATTTTTTTATTCACGTAGATTACATTAGTAATACTTATGAATAGTCTCTATATAAAGCAAATGAAGCTACCTCCGGTTCGGAACCTATAACTAAAGAGAAGATACCGGCAAGAAACTCAGTAGTTTTTTTTACAAATGAAAGCTACACTTATTACTAATTTTGCACTAAGACACACAGTTAGTTTGTCAATTGTAAAATAAAAATTTTAAATCAATTATTAAAATAATAATAATAATAAAGCAAAGGTATTTGTAAATTAAATTAACTGTATGACTCACATGCGTCATCGAGGCCCAATTCTGACATTGATTGAGAAAATGCGTTACACATATATTTGTAAAATAATATAAAACACGTAGGTACAGGCGAGCACACTAGTCACTGATCCACACGTTCCTGTCATTCAAATACTCTTCCACTTTGTAGTAGCCTTTTTTCATAGTTACGGATAGTAGTAAACTATACGAGGTGTAAGCTAAAACGACAGACAGACTAATGATATGGAAAGTAGGTACTTGAAATTTTTAAACGACTCGTAGTCGATTGGAGAAAAACGGGTAGTCACGAGGCTTTAAGCTAGGACTTCGTTACCACTTAACATCAGGTGTGATGAGGTCAATCTTGTTTATTTTTATATATTTAAAAACTTTATTGCACAAAAAAAAGTACAACAGGTGGACTTAATGCTATGGGCATTCTCTACCAGTCAACCTTTGGGTCATGCGGAGAGTTAGTTTATGGGTTTAGAGTAATCTTGAAGTGCAATATAAAAAAAAAAGTAATTTTTGACATATTACGAATCGTAAAATACCGGAACCGACCGGGCATTAATCTTTAGCATCCTTTGGATTGGCGTTGTCAGGTTGCTAATGTTTCGCCACGTAGTTTTATTGTGTACGAACGTTCAACAATACTTCAATAATCGAAGATCGATTTTAGTACTTATGCGCAAGACATAAGGTTGGTGTATAGTTCAAAGTGTTTAGCAAAACGTACATCAAAAGCATATCAGACAACACACGTTTGACTTTCGCCCTTATCTCGTAAGCATAAGAACTAATATCGAACTGTAAGTATTTACTTTGACGTACTAACAACTATGTACATGAGTTTTGACATAATATTAAAGTGGTTTAAGCATAGATTAATAAGGTAAATAGGTAAATTCTCCCCCTGTGTATAATCACATTTAATGTATACAGCGGAAACCGCTATCTCTAAGGGTCTTATCTCTAAACGTTATTTTTTTCATAAAGACAGATAGTGATTTATGACCAATATTAAACAGCAGATATGAGTAATAGCTTAAAAGTATTGTATCACAACCAATATCACAACTTAATATATATAATAAATAATAGTTTAAAAAACTAAAAAAAACACGCTTTTATAGCAAACCGGACTGAAAATAATTTTTAATAATAAAGAGTTTATATTACAGTAGCAAAAGGTAAAACAATCAATCATAATTAATTACTTTAAAATAAAATTATAATTACGTTTAAGTTATAAACAGAAGCATTTAAATTAGAGTGAAAGCCGTGGGGTGACTGTCTATGAAAGGAGAGTTATTGGAATGTTGTGAACTGCACCCAGGCCCACCGCTAGCTGTTTTCGCGCCCGCGTGCAATCCCGATTATGCCGCCCTACGACTACATACTCTACGTTTTGTCAAAAAAAATATGTTTAATGTTTTCTCATTGCGGTGGGGCAAAATAAAAACAACTTTACTTGAAAAGGATCTTTCACTAGATGTGACTGAAACTGGTAATGTAAATAATATTCTTAGTGCTATTATTGCTGTGTTCGGAAATTTTGAAATTACATAAGTCATTGGTAAAAATATATTGGAATAGGGGTTGTGGATCATTGGACTGGTTTTATTTATACCCAGGGGTAGGTATTATGACAATTACTTCAATTAGATACGTGATGAGTCGCTCAATTTGCCGCCCCCCCAGCGTGCCGCCCGTGTGCGGTGCACGCTTTGCACGCCCGCTTACGGCGGCCCTGACTGCACCCCACGCTCTTCACTCTAATTTAAATGAGCTAAATGAGAAAAACAAGGATAATGGATTTTTTTTATCGAATTATTGTATTGTCATCGATCCTTGAGACGTATGCAAAGTTCCAAGTTGATTAGGTGTTTAGAAACCGTTGAAAATCGTGCTCAAAGATTTTGTTACATACATCCCGAGTTAATAAAAAGCGTGTTAAAAATTAATCCCGTTTGGAACAATTTCTGGTTGGTGATAGGTACTATGTACCTAGATAAATAAATAAATGATGAACATCAACGTATTCATTGCCCTAATTATGAGGTAAGTAACTATAGCACTTGCGTTGCAGAAAACACATACAACGACGGTACCACAACACCCAGACTAGATCCAAAATATAAAAGTTCGCTTTACTTGTTGACCCGACCTGGAATCGCACTCTGGGCATCAAAGATGAAATACCGTTCCTTAATTTACTTTCTACACCAGCTGTTTAATTTAATTAAAAACTTTATTGCACAAAATAAAAAGTACAAAAGGCGGACTTAATGCTAGAAGCATTCTCTACCAGTCAACCGTTGGGTCATGCAGATAGTTCGTTTATGGGTGCGGTAACAGTGAAAATGTGAGTATAGATTACAACAAAAAAAAAAATTATTAATAGCAACAAAACTGTTATCAGTCGTCTGTCGGTCATTTTTAGTTTACGCCTCGTATAATTTATAACTATCCGTAACTAGAACAGATCGTTTATCAAATATTGGAACCGGGTATTAGACCGCGACGCAACGGTAAAAAGTTATTATTAGCCTTTTTGTTATGCAACTAAGGTTAATAATTGATTGAAATAGTGTCCGATTAACTCAGCTACTATGTATTAATCGGTAATAAGGAAATGAAAAAAAAAATCGTAACATAGACAGGCAACGTGTCGTAACAGCGGCATTCGAGGATACCTACGTAGGATAGTGTTGCCGTCGATTCGATTGTAAATCGATTATAATCGATTATTCCATAAGAGGCCTATATAATCTAATAATCGATATGACAATCGATAGTATCGATACTATCGATATAATCGATTATATCGATACCTATTTTTATTAGATATAATCGACTATAATCGATTAATCGATTATAATCTAAGTCAAATACAATATAATCGATTATATCGATATCAAGTTTAAAGCAATACTATCGATGTAATCGATTATTTCACTCGATGATCGATTAATCGATTATAATCGATTATATCTAATAAAAATAGGTATCGATATAATCGATTATATCGATAGTATCGATACTATCGATTGTCATATCGATTATTAGATTATTTGAGGGGGGGATAATCGATTAATCGATAATCGATTATCCGGCAACACTAACGTAGGAGGCCCGATTAAATAGCATGAATGCAAAACGTGCTGCGGGGAATCAAAACATATACCTACCTACTTCTACGCCACACGAACATGATATTGAAATACTGTGGTCATCTGCGCGCGGTTGCATGTCACAGTAACAATTGACGTTCGATAATCGCTCTTATTGCCAATGATATAAGAACGGTACGAAGTCCAAAGTCTGTACAGTCAGACGTGTTTCCTCATATAAATTTAGAGCTAAATAGTACAATGGTATGATTATGGAGTTCTTTGTTTAACTGAAACGTTGTTTGTTATTTCGTACCAGCTGTGCATGCGACTTCGTTCGCGTGGACTACAGGCTTTCGTATCTTTTTATAAAATTAAATTATTTTTCTAAAATAAGAGTAGCCTTAGTTAGGTACTCCTTATTACGTCAGGTACCCAGTAAAAATCGGTCCAGCCATTTCAGATTAGCCGGAATAAACAGACAGACAGACAGACGAACATTGTAAAAAAATTTTTGGTATATTTACCGTGTAGGTAGGTATATGATATGCATGTAGTAAAAAGCGGTTATTTTAATATTACAAACTATTTTATTTATTACTAGCGACCCGCCCCGACTTCGCACGGATGGAATGTAAATACTTAGAAATAGGCTTTTCTTTTTTAAATTAAAACCTTCCTCTTGAATCACTATCTATTTTAAAAAACCGCATCAAAATCCGTTGCGTAGTTTAAAAGATTTAGGCGTACATAGGGATATAGGGACAGACATTAAAAATTGCCATCCGTTGTCGGATCCGACATATTTCGTTTATGGGAGTAGGCCCCCTGCATCGCATGCTGGCTAGCTGAGCGCGGTGAGCGGCAACCACGCGACTTTTTTCTAATACTTGCATTTTTAAACTCGTAATATCTTCCGAATGAAATGTCCGAATTGAATAATTCAAAAAGTTATATAAAGGTATTGAAGCCGTCTTGAATAAAAAGTGAGTAAGTAATTTTGATAAGGATTAATACCAAGGTACAAATAAAGAGCCTTTCCAAGCGGCGGCATATTAATTAAATTTTTAGAATAAAAAACCGCTTACTGTGTCATAATATGTTGTCGCGGCATTTTTTGCAGATAATGATAAGGTCTGCAAAGTCGTAGTACATGATTTTGTTCTATCATCAATGGTTTTTCAGCGCACGCAATGTAAGGAATTTTTCAGGTCTTTTTTTACACCTTTGGTTACATTATTAGAGTTTTAGTAAGAATCCCTAGTTTTTTTTTTAAATATTTTGTCACCCGAGGATAGTGTAGCATCCCAACGGTGAAAGAATTTTTGAAATCGCTCTAGTAGTTTCGGAGCCTATTCATTACAAACAAAGAAACAAACAAATCTTTCCTCTTTATAGTATTAGTAAGTAAAGTATAGATTTAGGTATAGGTAGGTAGTACGAGTAGATTAGCGGCGCAACGCGATACGCGGTTTCGATCAACAGCACGCACAAGGTACATAAGCACTAGCAGTTCAATATTAGTTCTTATGCGCACTATACAAACTCCAAAGTTCTATTGATGGTCGTAAGATCCCGGCGAATTTCAAATGTTTTTTCCCACAAACCTTATCCTGACAAAAACGAACATAACAAAAAATTTACAAATAAATGAATGGGTTCTATTTGATAAAGCATTAAAAAAAAATACTAACCTAAGCTAAATATTACGTTGGCAACAAATTAAATAAGTGAGCCACTTGGCTTGAACAACTTGTGTTTGTCAGTATTTCTGCCGCCCAAATGAATAAAAAGGTGCCTGTGAAATTATTTCTCAAAAATAATTGTCGAATTTGGTGTAGTCATTCTGAGTTCGCGCTCACATACCTACCTTTTTGCGATTGGAAACTGTGATTGCGTGAAAGGATAACAAATATAACGATATACAGGGCCGGCGTTAGGGTGGCGTGCGGTTGGGCAACAGCCCGGGGCGCTCGGACTTGACGGGCGCTAGAAAGCTACCCTGAGGGAACCTGGGTACCTCAGGGTAGCTTTCTAGCGCCCGTAATACATCTGGATGTATTCCCCTAAATCGATGTATTGGTTTACGCTTTTACAGGGGCGCTGGCGGAAATTCGTCCAGGGTGACAGTAATGCTAGAACCGGCACTGACGATATACGAATAAATAGTAATACGTAGTGATAAAATAGTATGGAGATTGTACTAGTATCGCAGCAGTGAGCAGTCAACTGAAACTTTTGTTTTGTGCGGGGGGAAATGCATTTACGCACCGTACCGTCATCGGGCGTGTGTAGAACTCCCTACATTCACAAGGCAAGAATACTCAATCTGGCGTAACATGTGCCACGCGAGTAAATTTTATCGCGCTGTTAAGAAATCTCAAAACCAATGCGTCACTGCTGATTGACTGAAAATACGAGCACGTTGTTCTATCACTCAATCAACGGTTGAGAAACTTTTGTATCTCATGTGAGACATTTTACGTATCGCGCATGCTAGGCCTAAAGAAAACGCCCCAGTTGATCTCATCGCCTTGAAAGTGATGCCTTGGGAAGAATAGAAGACCTACCACAGCATCTCTCGCGAATTTCACTCTAGCAGGCCTAGCATACGCAACGCGACTAAATTTTATCGCGCTCTTAACAAACGTCAAAATCGATTGAAGTCAGTGCGTCAGCTGCTGATTGGCTGAAAATACGAGTGCGGTGTGCTATTAACCAATCAACAGTATCGAAACTTTTATCGTCACATGCGAGAAACTATTATTGCGCATGCTAGGCCTATTCGTATATCTTCCTACCACTTTGACATTACGATTACCGTTTTTTTTCGCAGGGTACGAACCTATTTGGATCATGGTCCTGGCCATTACAGCCTTCCAAAGAATGAAATGATCATACTTATCGTTATGTTAGTTTTACCCATAATCTGCGTTTGCAGGCGTTTAGATTTTTGATTTAACAAAGTTTACTTTGGCGCTTGTCTGGCGGCAAAGGCAGACGATGCGTCAGTGTTGTTATGTGGGATTACCTAACTGTAGGTATAATGTTCGCTTATATCTACAAACAGTGCGCGTATCAGTAATAGAGCACTGGGAGTTTTTGCCGCTAGAGGCCGACCGTAAATTTAATGCTTGCTGACGTTTCAAACTCAAATGTTGGGTCACTATCTAAATAAACACTTTTGATACAAAATTTACAAGTTCAACTACGACTTAATCTCACTAATCACTCCAAGGAACACTCAAACATAATTAATTACCCTCTTAAATAAAGCTTATCATTTTTACGACCCACCCTTATAGGCAACATTAGTTTAGAACACTTGAAACTTTTGTTTTCACTCGAATAGTGCTTGGCCAAGATTCCGTACCGCTAAGTGTCTCAAGTTTTAAACGATGCATGAATGTATCAATGTAAGTACTTATATTTGTTACTCTCTCACCCAAACACTACTTTGGATTTGGGTAAAATAGTTTGAATAGTAAGAAGAGAAATGAAATACTACTTAGATTAAAATTAGGACACTTTTTGTCTCGAAACAGTTAGTCTAATATAAAAAAATAATTTAAATTATGCGTTAGTTACTGCTCAATTGGCCCGCGACCCTAAACCGTGACCACTGTTCGTGAATAAAAAATAAATAAAAATAAAATTACTACAACTAATGTCGATTATTTTTTCGCTCATCTTTGCAGACTATATCTGGGGTCATAGACATTTTGTGTGTGATTAGTATATATGGCCTAACAGCCAGATATATAGGTATATATCTGGCTGTTAGGCCATATATACTAATATAGAAAGATAAAGTTTTGTTTTGTTCACAAATACGAGGAATTGTTATTACATCCACACAAACCTAAAAAATTCTACGATTAATTACAGAGGGTAAAAAGGGGACTATATTACTCACACTTCGCTTTCCGTTTGTCTGTCCATCCGTCTGTCTATCACTAGGCTGTATCTCAAGAACCGTGATAGCTAGAGAGTTGGAAATTTCACAGATTATGTATTTGTGTTGCGGCTTTATCAACAAAAACTAAAAACAAAATAAATTATTATTTAAGTGGCGCACAACACACAACATACGTAATCTGTTTTCCTGTTTTTGCTCGATATTAATTAAAACTGTTGTTTGTTGCTTGCAATGTTCACAGAATATTAATTTGTATATTTACTTCAGAAGTAAATACATAATTTTTTTTTTTTAATATTTCTCTTCAAGATTGACCTCATCCCACCTGATGTTAAGTGGTAATGAGGTCCTAGCTTAAGGGTGACAAGTACAGCATAATAAATCTGTAACTGGACTTATCGCCCTTACCTTAAAGGCTTGACCCCTGCTACTAATGTAGCACCCCTCAGGAGCTCTGGAAACCTTACTCACACGCAGGAACACAACAACACAGAAGTGATTGTTATTTGGCTGCGGTCTTCTGTTAGGTGGAGGTATTTCATCAGTCGGGCTGCTCCAGTTCGAAAATAAAATAAATTTTCAAGGGTTTTTTTTTTAATTTTCCCATACAATAAACATGATTTTTTTGCCGTTTTTTGGTCCGATGTTTGTTAAAATAGTCTCAAAGTCCAGGACAGGGGAAACTAAAAAAAGGTTACAATGTTGTGTGTCATGTTGAATAGATACTGGGACGGAACCCTGCGTGCGAGAGTCCGAATCACACTTGGCCGGTTTTTTTATTTTAGACAACAACTATACCAAATATCATCTAATAGGCCTAGCATGCGCAATGGGAACCCATCACTTTATCGCAATTTTGTTCGACGATTTTCATTTTCTATAAAACCATTCGCAGATGTTTCTAAACGATATTCAACATAATATAGAATGAAATTCGGTATCAAAAAATGATGTGTCTTGATAGATACCCATGCGCAATACGTCAAATTTATCGCATATGACGACAAAAGTTTCTGTACCGTTGATTAGGTGGTAATACACCATACTCGTAATTTCAGCCAATCAGCAGTTGACGCATCGATTTTGACATTTCTTAAGAGTGCGAGAAAATTTACTCACGTTGAGCATGCTAGGCCTGTAAATCCGTTCACCTGCCCTGACATTTTTTAACTACAAATATTCTCATAATTTTAATTAGGTATACTAAAGTGACAGCTATCGGCGCGATTTAATTTTTTAATGTTGCCAACTGCAGAGCAGTGTTGTGATGCGAATAATTTTACCGATTAAATTGAACTATCGTGCCCTCAAGGTTCACTAAGACATTAAAAAAATCGTTTAATTCGCAATAAAACGTGATTGCATCGATGTTTCTGATTTCTGTAACACACGTGCCTTAGCTACTTGTAACAGAATTAGAGCAAATATGTGAAGTTGTCCAATATTTATACGTATATAAGTATTCGTTATAAAAAAATAATTCTCGATTACAGGTAGGTAATACAGCAAAAATATCAAAACCGCACTGATTGAACACAAATAACAATATTTTGAACCAAATCAGAAACTGAAATTATTTAGTTTAAAACTAAATTTTGAGTCGTATTTATGTTTTCTTATCAAGTTGTTTTTTATCAACACAACACTGTTCTAGTGTTTTTCAATTACGATTACGAATGTGCGTAATTGAAAAATTAATTGAATGATGAATACGTAAGGGTACAACACTATTTGTCGTTTTCCGTAAAGTGGTATTATTTCTGATGTCACGTTAGTACATCCTATAAAAAATCAGAGTACCTATAACTTGGTGCTTCCAGAGAATTCGCTTTATTTCCTTTTCAAAACTACTCGTAACTTATCCTGACGGATCCTGTGTAGGTATGACAATTCAATATCTAGCTTATCAATTTACGAATTCACATTCAAATTTGTTCGGTAGTTTTGTCGTAAAAGTGTAACAAACATCCACACAATGCCACTATTTTTCAAAAATATTTTTTAATAAACTTTAAAATCAATGAAAATACCATGTTGTTTAATTGAAAATATTATAAATAATATCCTTTACAAAACCTTATTAGATGCCTACAAATTGTTTTGGGTACGTTATCTGTCAATATACTTACTTACCTCGCTTAAATCTAAAATCTTAATTAAGTATGTATAACTTTTTATCGAAATTAATTTGATTACCTCGTATAATTGGCACCACCAAAAACAACAGGCACGGCGTCATTATTTAAAGCTCTCAACAGTTTCTCCGTAACATAATCTTCGCTGAAAGAGTTTTCGAACGCCAAATAAAAGTAATAAGTCTCTGCAATCATTCCATCGCAACCACTGCTGCATGTCATAGTCCCACATCGCCCAAAGATATCCAAAACCAGACCGTAAACTTTCAACTCGTACTTTAATTCCATCGCAAAAGCAAAACGTCCGGATTTATCGTCGCAATTCGAGACGAACCACGCCGCAGCTTTGCTTTTCGACATCAGTTTTTGCTTGTAATCCGCACCAACCGGATCCATGTCTTGCACACTTAACCAATGCATGATCCTTTTTGGACCAATCACAACGTTGTTGATGTCCTTGACGAGCAGGTATCCCCACCTCGCGTCCGAATCCAGTCTATACGTCCAAGACAAATTGAAAAAATTGTCTAGACGTCCAGAGCATATTGGATAATTGTGAGCAGATTCCATTGACGCAAAAATGTATTTCTGGCGCGGAGTCCTTATCGAGGGTAAATCTTTATTGAGTATTGGCGCAGACACTATCACGGACCCATCGAAAATAATGACATCGAACTTCGTAATATCCTGAAGTAAATCTCTCCGTGATGTTACCACGCAATTGGTGAATTCGCACTGTCTATCAACAAAACCTTTTCTGCCTACTCCCATGAAGACGAACGGCTGTATATCAGCTCGTGTCCACTGCAAAATGTATTTCAAACTATTCACGTTTCCATTAAAATTGTCTAAATAATCAGTTTCACTTTTGAACCACTGTTTTATTGAGTCGTGTATGAGACCGTACGCGAATATAATTAATCCGCCAAATATGCAAAAAACAATGAACTTTTTGGTAGTCATCGGATTGTTCTTAATTATTTAACGATTTTATCATTATTACGGAACGTCTGCGGCGGGTGAATTCGTCAGGCGACTGACGTTAAAATAGTGGTGAAGATAAAGCTACACGCTCAATACGTAGAGTTATCCCGGAATATTATATTCCCATATTATTATAACAATGAAGGCTTTCGCGTTCGAAAAATCCACCAGATGGCGGTCTACTGTTTTGTTATTGGTCATGGTTTACATGACATTGACAAAGAAAGGGTCCAACTGTTGATTGATTGGTAATTTAAATGTCATGGTGTCTGTCAATGTCATGTAAACCATGAATAATCACAAAACAGTAGGACCTCCAATGAGAAAAGAAATATCTTTGGTCTAAGAGGACCACATTGCATATCAGAATTTGATGAGGAATATTAACTGTTTTCGAACAGTCGTTTTCCTGTGCTGGTTATTTTCATAGAAAATAAATAATTTTACACAAAAAGGCCTTAGGTTGTGGGTGATATGAGCCAGGCTTCGGTAAAAGATGATACAAATAATAAAACCGGCCAAGTGCGAGACGGACTCGCCTATGAAGGGTTCCGCAGCAGCAAGTAACATAAATAGAGCTTTACGATTAAAGAAAACGACCTACTAGATCTTGTTCAAAGTATTTTTTGTTGGAAGTTTGCTTGTTAAAATACTACATATATTTTTTTTAATTTAATCATTCTCCTGTTTTAAAAGTTACAGGGGGGGAACACACATTTTATCACTTTGAAAATGTCTCTCACGCAAACTATTTAATTTTGAAAAATAATGTAGGTCTGTACTAGCCTCAATATCATTTTTGTTTGATTTGATGAAAAAAATATTTCGAGTTTTAGTTTTAAGTATGTTTTTATTTTTGTAAAAAATCTTAATGCAGTTCAAGAATACATCTATACCAAGCTTCTACAGTATAGGTCTTATAATTTCGGAAAAAGTGCCTGTGACATACGGTCGGACAGACAGGCAGACAGATAGACAGACAAGACGAATCCATAAGGGTTAAAAAAGGGGTTTTTGCCATTTGGCTACGGAACCCTTAAAATGAATCACGAAAATGTAGAGACAAAAGCTTTGAACCGCTCTTAATGTCGTGCGCATAAGATCCAAAATCGAACGGTGTTTACCTTGACCTTCTGTTGACCGTTGACCGTATTAATGGTTCTCAATTTTCTATACCTACTTGTTTGCAATTTGACAGATGTTAAAGGACGCCTCATTTATGCCAAGTGGCTTACATCAGGTGATGATATGATAATAGGTAATATGATCTCGGGATTCGAATAGGTACCTAGGTCGTGCAAACTATGTTTCCGACATAGCTGGGCATTAACTCGTTAATCCGTTAATTAACGAAGTTAACATTTTGAGTAACGGATTAACTTTTAAGTTAACTTTAAAAACTGTTAACGGACTCATTAACTTCCGTTAATAAAACCAGAAGTCCGTTAATCGTTAATCCAATGCCTAATTATCACCGCGAGTGCCATGCGAGAAAGCTGTGAATAGATTCAAGTCAAGTCAGTTCATTATTTATGTAGGTTACAAGTAAGACTTGTGCATCGTCAAAACCAAAATTAAAGCTACAGCCGGTTTGGAACCTAATTCTACCGAGAAGAATCCGACAAGAAACTCAGTAGTTATCCTAATCTTTACAAAATTTCGAGCTAGAGAACTTAAAACTATGGTGTGTAAGCGAGCAGACAATCATGACCATATATGTTATCGTTTAAATATTAATAAAATTTGTAGTATCCTTTTGGCATTAAACATGATTTAATATGGAGTTTAAATTTATGCATGGGTAAGTCAATAATACATTGCGGTAACTTGTTGAATATTTTTATACTTAATCTCACGAATGTTCTACTGGTTTTACGAAGCCAATGGTTTGAAATAGCGAGCGTATGTTTATTTCTTGTATTGAAACTATGTATATCGTATTTCAAACTTGCTGTCCCTAAACGTAGACTTCATAAGATTGGTAATTCATTTGTTGGTTTAAGTATAACTTTTTTTAATAAATTACCTCAAGTTATTGTTGATTTACCTTTGAACAAATTTAAGCTACTTGTTAAAGGTTGTCTTTTAAAAAAAGGGTACTACAGAGTAGAAGACTATATTAATGACAAAGAGGTGTGGACCACTAACTAGTCTGTTCGCCTTCACATGAAAATCTCACTAATTATATTAACTTACGTATTTCTATTTATACAAACTCAGCAAGAGGTACCTATTTCTTTTCGTTGACAGATGCTCGCAGGTTGGCAAGGTTCTTATTAAGCACAATGTGCATTAGGACCTACAGTTTGTTTAATTTAAATATATATATTTTAAAAAAATTCTTATTACTTTGAATCAATTAATTATTTTTTACAATTTGCTACATTATTTTATGTAATTACTACACTGTATGTCTTAGTGCAAAACTAGTTATAAGTTCAGCTATATTTGTAATATGAACGACAGAGTTTCTTGCCGGGATCTTCTCTGTGGGTTATAGGTTCCGAACCGGAGGTAACGTCATTTGCATTATACATATAGACGTTTCATAAATATTACTGGTGTAATTTACATGAATAAAAGAATTTTGAATTTGAATTTGAACTTATAGAACAAATGATTTTTTTACGTACATACATAATGCAGATAAAGATGAATTGGGCGGCTACGGTAAAAATATTAATGTCTTTAAATAATTATTTAAGTGAATCACACGATCTAAGGCTGTACCTATATAGATCGAATAGCTCTCTTCTGTATAAATACAAATATGGTTTGTATGTCAGAAGCTGAGCCCAACAGCAATAGACCGTATGAAAATAGCCATTCATTTTGTTCATTTGATTTCAACATGTCAATAATTACTCAGAGCCGGTGTTTAGTTACTGACGAGCGCTGTATTTGTTTTAAAAGGAGCATTCAAGTATTACGTAACGCAAATTTTTAAGATTTTTGACCCCAAATGTAATGCATCGTAACGTTTTTCTGTACTCCCCGTACAATCGAGGGATTCCCCGGAAACCGTAGGGAAACAAAACTTTTCCAAATGGGAGTTTCATATCTAAAAGTTTTATTAGACCGCATCGTAACGTCGTTTTACATAGATATGCGTTACTTAACGCTAATATTAATATTTGAACGCTCCCTAAATGACTGTCAGTGAACATTTGCGTGTGCATAATGAAGTGTGTAGGTGATATTAGATAAATTAAAAAAGTTTAATTTGCAGTGCAGTAATAAAGACCCTATCATGGAAGACATGGAATCGGATTCCAGGTCCTTGTGAAAAACCATGACCATTTATCCAACCATTTTGATTACCGATTAACGGATTAACGATTAACGTTAACTTGCGTTAATTCTTCAGAAATATAACGCTTTAACGTTTAACGAAGCTAACTTTTTTATTAGCGGATTAACGATTAACGAAGTTAACTGTTTGATTAACGGTGCCCAGCTATGGTTTCCGATTTAAAAAAGTCAAAAGCGGCTTAGTAACAAACTTACGTAAAACCTTTCCAAAACCAAAATAAAATAGTTCAACACACTAACAGGCCTAGCATGCGCAATACGTCAAATTTCTCGCATGGGACGACAAAAGTTTCAATACTGTTTATTGGCTAATAGCACACCGCACTCGTATTTTCAGCCAATCAGCAGCTGACGCACTGACTTCAATCGATTTTAACATTTTTGTTAAGAGCGCGATAAAATTTAGTCGCGTGGCGCATGCTAGGCCTGTAAGGCAAACGATTTACAAGAGTAAGGGCCTGTTTCACCACTTGCTGATAAAGTGCCAGATAGCCTATCCGTAACTTATCTGCCAGATAAATTACAAATTTTGGTTTCACAGGTCTCGAATAGCATTATCTGGCAGATAAAGTACCGGATAACTTATCAGCCGCTTCAAGTGGCTGATATAGATTTTAACTGACAGATAAAAAAGGTTTCAAGTGAAAAGACGAAAATAATTTTGTGTTTTGAACATTATTACGTGCTTTGCGTTGATTGCAGTCACAAGTTCCTATCACATAAACTTTAACAAGGATTTATTTGAATTTTTAGAAAACGAATTTGATGACTTTTTCGGTCGTATTACGCGACCCCGTAGGAATCGAATAATTAACACAAGACCAAATTATTTTGAAACGCTTGAAGATTAAGATTTTAGGAATCGCTTTCGGCTTACAAAATGGGCTGTTAACACAGTCTTTTAACAAATGCACTCTACTAAATTACAAAATGAAACAATAGCAAATTAAAATTTGTATATTAATCAAATCTTTTTATTCATATAGATTACATGAGTTAACACTTATGAATTGTATCTATACAAATCAAATTAAGCTACCTCCGTTTCGGAAGTAGTTTTTTTACAAATAAAAAGCTAAACTTATTACTAATTTCGCACCAAGATACACAGTTTAGTTGTCAGGTAAAAAAGTATATCATCAAATAAGTAAAAACATTGTAAATGAAATTAATTGTAGGATTTAATTTGTGACATTTTAATTACATAATTTTATACATTTTGGCACAACATGTGTCCAATGTTGGCCCAAAGTTAATCTGATTAACGATTAAAAATTAATGATTAAAAATCATAATAAAAAAAATGATTAAGATTAATTAATCATAATCAAATTTAAAATGATTAGGATTATCAATCATAATCATTAATCGTTAATTTGATTGTTTGATTAACTATTTATTAACTACTTATTTATATATTTAATTTACTGGAAGACACTAACAGCTTGATACGCAAAATATTTATGCATCAAAGTTGTTATTGACTCTCGACGTAAAGAAACCATAATATTGCCAAATAAAATGTATAATATAAATAAATCAACTAATTCAAAATGTAAACATTCCCTATTTCAATTTCTACTAGTTTATTTACTGCGTAAACACTGAGGGATGGTGCTGAGGTACTTTGCGTTAGCCTAGCTTCTATCTCTCTCTCTCTCTCTCTCTTTTATTGCACTAAACTACTCACACGCACGCGGGCGGGCGGCGGGTTCAATCAGTCACGTTCGAACAATATCTGCCGACACACGCTCGCTCGTACTCGTTTGGCGATATATATTTTTTTAATTTTGCAATATTTGTGATATTGTTTCACTCAGTGATTAACTTAAAAACAAACATGAATTCTGATGATGACTTTATTGACTCTAATACTAGTGGTGTTTTAAATAATACATCGGTGTCGTTAAACATTTCCGGGAATTCAACAGTGGTATTGCAATCGGAATCGGATCTTTCTTCTTCTGCTTTATTTGACGGTACTTATTATAAGCTTTTACTAGACAAGTGCACAGACAAGAACACAGCAGCCGTTTGTATGAAGTGTTCGGACCAGCAAAGTAGAGAAGTTAAGGGCTATGGTAAAACGACATCAAATTTTTTGGGACGCTTAAAACGCAAACATGGCGCTGACACGGAAAAGGAATGTAGAAAATATATGAAAGCCAATAAGAAAAATAAAAATAATACAGTTCGGACTAATTGGACTTCAAGGCAAACTCCAGAAACACCTGTAACTCAGTCATAAGGAAGGAAATATCAGAAATCCCAGAGCTTTTAACAGTCAACAATGAAACCGATAACACAGTTAACACACACCACAAAGAAGACGAGTTTTTTGATTTCAATTCCGACTCTGGCAGTGAAACGGATTTAGTTGATGCTAAAAAGAGAGCAGATATGATCATTTCAAATTTTTTTGCCGAGGGAAGGCAAGAACGAGAACTTCTACTAAGTTATCCTGTAATAGGCAAAGCGTTTATTAAGTACAATACACCAATGCCGTCCTCTGGCTCGGTAGAAAGAATGTTTTCTTTTGCGACTATGCTATATAAGCCTAGATCACACAGATTACACTGGTCAACAAAAAAACATTTTTCGCGTGTAACATGACAACTTTTGTCTAGTTACGTTTAGGATAACGATAAAGATACTAGAAATAAAATTGCAATGGTTCAAATACGAATAGTTTTTTTGTGATACCGTTTTATAGCATTTTTGAAATTTGGAATTTTCACAAACAAAAAGAAGTTATTTCGACTTATTGCTACATGAATAAAAGTTTACTTTTATGATTTTCGTCTGTATTTTGCTTCAAGGACGTCTCGTTTTAATGTCCAACAGCAATCCGCTAGCATACGTGGGCTCCAGTTGCCCTGATATCGTTTTTTTATGGTAGAGATGACTTGATGGAATCTTTCCCCGTGTTCATGGCTGACGACGCCCAAATTTTCAGGAAAGAAATCTAAATGAGAATGGAGAAAATGTATTTTCAATGACATATTATAGCCCAAACCCTTATATGTAGATAAAAGCTACGCGATAATTCGTTTATAGTCACTTGATCGGTGATTTTCTTGAAAATTTAAAGTTCCTTTCATGTAAGATTCCCAAGCTGATTTGTCTAAATTAATAAGCTTTTCTTTTAATACATCATCTTTGATTAATTGCCTGATTTATTTGGAGCCAACAAATATACCCTTTTTCTCTCTTGAGGAAGTTTCTTGAAAGTCAGGATCCAATGTCTCTTATTCGACTTGTGGCGTAAGGGACAGTTCGCTAGTTTGAGGTGGTTCTGGTACCGGTAGATCTTCACTATTAGGGATTGGTCGTTTAGCTGATCAGGATACTTGATTTTACTTTCTGTTTTAATTGTAATACCTTTTGTATCAGTAAGATAAAAATAACAATCAGATGAGTGGTTTGTTGGTTCCGTTCAAATCATAGGGATTGCAAAAGGCATAAATCGGGATCTTTTCGCTCATCCAGTGAGAAAACCCACTCATGTAACACAACAGAAGTGTAGAACCCACGTTTTGTCTCGTTGACCGATGACAAAACCAAATTACTGTTCATATAACTTAGTTACTAATGGTGTCAAATTCCTTCGCTGAGTTTTGAAAGTAATGTCACCACAAATTTTATGTAACAAAACATGTCAGGATCATTTTTACACTTTCTTGACATTATTGAAGAATCACTTCACTAAAACAGAACAAACCATTATGCTCTTCAAATAAACGAATTCGTTGAATGCGAAAGTAAAACAAAAACGGTTAATTGTTAATTTTATGGGTAGTAGCTGTAACACGAAAACTAGATCTGATGGAATCAAAATAAATATGGTTATAAAATGAGGATAGGTAGGTAATTTAAAATTAGCCAGCACCTTTCTTGTTACAAAATTTTGTTGACCAGTGTTATCTGACGACTTTTTTGAAAAAAGAGTAGTTATGAAATGTAATTTGAACAAACAAGAGATTAGTAAAGATTAGTTAAGTGAAATTATTCTTCAAAATTAGAATTCCTGTATTTGAGCGTTAGAAATGATTTTTTTGTTCTTTGAATGATTAATAAAAATATTATAAGAAATCTGTGTCTTTATTTAACATCATTTCTTTACCGTAGAATTAATTACATTGATGGATGTATTAGGTTTATAATCAAGTTAATCAATTAATGATTAATAATTAAAGGCAATAATCATGATTAAGATTACTTTTTTAATTATGATTAATTTAATCATGATTAATGTAATCTGATTAAAATCAATCAAATTAATTAATTGATTTATTTATTTATTTATTTATTTATTTATAAGGTACAGCAACAAAACACAAATTAAACAAAACAATTACAATAAACGTTAAAGATAGCATTAAATTTGAGTTCCAATGATAGCTGCACACAACATTAGAATACAACATTTTGAAAAATCGCTAGGTACGTATCCGTTTAGTAAAAAGAAGCATATTTTTGTGTCACTTGTAACATAATAGTAAACTGACATTATCGGAACATTTAATACATTTTAGGAATGATTTTAGATTCTGGTGAAATATATCTACATCCTTACATACAAGATTGTATTTGATACACATACGTAACAGGGGGCTATTTTGCGAAACTTTGTTTCTTGTTAAGGGTATACAAAATAAATGCTGTCTACGGTCTGACTTCGATGACAATCTCAATGAAACATGGCATAACAGATCGGAATCCAAATTCGAATTGACGATTTTATGTAATAATGCAAAATCACTAAGTTGCCGTCTCATGAGGAGGGAATCCAGATTAAACCTCTTCAATTTATCGCTGTACGTAGTTAACTTCTTACTTATGCCTAGTTTATAACTGAGGCCACGAACAAAGCGCTTTTGAATTGATTCAAGTCTATTTTTGTGATTATCATAACGAGGAGACCATATTGTACAGCAGTATTCAAGGTTGCTTCTCACGAGAGAAGTATACAGAATTAGAATGCTTTTACTTCTTTTAAATGGTTTCGTTACTCTATTCACAAAACCCATTGTCCTTCTTGCTCGTAAGATGATTGTATCAATATGTGTTCTAAAAGAGAGTTTAGAGTCAAACCAGACACCCAGGTCACGTATTACGCTTACATGTTCTAACGGGACTTCATGAATTTTATAAGGGAAAGTTAAAATATTTCTTTTTTTAGTAAATTTAATGACTTTGCATTTTGTTATATTCAAGGACATATTATTACTAACGCACCAATCAGTAAGGGTATTAATATCGGCCTGGAGTGCCATGCAGTCCTCTAGTGATGATATTTTTCTAAACAGTTTTATGTCATCTGCAAATGCCAGACACTCACTACTGAATGCGTCCAACAAATCATTTATAAAAATTGAAAAAAGCAGTGGGCCTAAATTGGATCCTTGAGGAACGCCAGATCCAGCTATAAATGGAGTCGATTCATAACCGCAAACAGTCACAAGTTGTGAGCGATTTTGCAGATATGAATGTAACCAGCGTAAAAGAGAACCATGAATACCCAGGTGTTCCGCCTTGGTACAAAGGATTGCATGGTCAACTCGATCAAATGCTTTTGCAAAATCTGTGTATACAGCATCAACCTGCCCTGACCGATCAAATGCTGCACTCAAGTAATGTGTGTAACTGAGCAGATTAGTGACCGTGGACCGAGACTTCATGAATCCGTGCTGCCGAGAACTAACAACTAATTTGAAATGCGCATAGATATGTTTATATACTAAGCTTTCAAAAATCTTTGCAAAGCAACTTAGAATGCTAATAGGCCTATAATTAGATACATTTCTTTTATCGCCTGATTTATGTACTGGTATAATTTTTGAAATTTTCCACAATTCAGGGAATCTACCACTACTTAGAGATTTATTAAAAATTATTCCTAAAGGTCTTACAAGGGCTTCTGAACATCGAAGGGCAAATATGGGAGGTATTCCGTCAGGGCCCGCTCCTTTACCTATGTCTAAAGACTTAAGGCTAGATTTGATATCTTTATTACAAATATGAATCGAGGCGAGAGTAATGTTCGGTTGTATGAAACCCGGAGTATATTGGACCGATTGTGAAGAATTACCGTAAATTGACGAGAAAAATCTTGAAAACATATTAGCAATATCTTTTCCACCCTCAGCAGCAAGAGTTTCATCGAACATTTTATCAGGATAACTATTACTGATCTTTTTGGACTTCGTATATCTCCAAAATGATTTAATATTATTTTCAAGGTTATCCTCTATACGACTAATATATAATGTGAAACAGTTATCTAATTCAGTTTTACATCTCATTCTAAGCATTTTAAAAGCGTCAAAATCACGTGGATTTTTATATTTCTTATATTTGTTGTGGTAACGGTCTTTTTCCTTAAACATTTTGATTAAAGTTGGACTAAACCAAGTAGGGTATTTAGTATTCTTAGTTTTGCCTTTTGGAGTGTATTTTTCTATTATTTCCCATAAAATATTATAAAAGTTATGTACAAAATCGTTACAGGACATATTTTCGAATTGCTCCCAGTTAACCTCCAACAGTTTTGATAAACAAGCATCATAATTAGTCTTATGAAATAAAAATCTTGGTGTACCAGTCTCCCTTATAGCACGTATTTTGTCTTCTTTTATTACTATTTCTAGTGGCGGATGATGTTCATCTATTTTACTTATACCTATTGTTTTGCTAACAGAACATAATAAGCTAGGGCTTACTAGTACAAGATCTAGCATTTTTTTATTGTGGTTAACAATGCTGTTTAATTGCACCATATCAGTGCTGACCATAAATTCCTTCAGCGATACTGATTTCTCATCATTGAGATGTTGTGATAGGCCATTTGAGTTACCGCACCAATCAATGTCACTCAAGTTAAAATCTCCTAATATTAGATGTTTATCATCAGTAGTTAATGTTCTTATTCTTTCGCAGTTGTCTAGGAATTCCAAATAATCTTCGCGCGTTAAGTAAGAAGGAAGATAAGTGATACAGACATTCAACCAACAACGACGTAGCTTAATGCGGACCCAAAGGTCTTCAATTGTCGTTTGCCAATCAGGTTTAAATTCCGATAATATAGATTTTTTGATAGCAACTAGTGTCCCGCCACCATGACCCTTTTTATATTTAATCATGAACTCCTTAGGTCGATCCCTTCGGTAAACTATGTAGCGTTCATCAACGAACTCAGCACAGTTAATATTATCATCGAGCCACGTTTCACAGAGACATATCAAATCGAAATTATTAGCAAGTATTGATTTATATAAGTCAATAGTTTTTGTTTTAATTCCGCGTACATTCTGGTAATATATGGTTAAAGTATTTACAGACTCGTATTTTACAAAAGTAAGATGGAATGTTATTGTTCGCTATATTGAGAAGGAAGAGGAAAAACAAATATATACATATATATATATATATAATTAGATTAATGGAGAGATAAAAGCGTCTGCTCATTTTTGATATGGATGAAGCGCGAAGTCTCATCTTTTCGCATAAATATGTGGCCATTCCTAACCCACACAAATTTGTATTCGAGTTCTCGAGCTCTTGTGCGAGATGCGGCATGCAACGCCTTGTTTGTTGGCGACAAGTGTTCACAGACGTAAACAGGCGACTTATTACCCGGCATTCCAAGATGTGAAGAATTGAGCTTGTCATCTTGATGCGTCTTGTTAAATCTTGAAACAGCAGAGTAGAACTCATCACGGAAGCGGTTGCTTCTTAGCTTAACGATGATTGCTCGGGGTCTGTTTCCTGTTTTGTTCACGGCCGCCACTCTTGTGCAGTTTAATATATCATTATCATTCAATTTGAATGTCACAACTTGAGCTATATGTTTAACAATGGTAATAACGTTTTCCGTCTTACTTTCTGGCACACCTTGAATCTCAATATTAGAATCCCTCATATATTGTTCCATAATATTAAATCGGTCGGTGAGATTGCTGACAGTTTCATGAAGTTGCACATTTTCCATTTTCAAATCCTTATTCTCCTTTGAGATGACCTGCATACTTTTGTTTATGTCATCATATTGACTGCTCATGAAGTCAACAGAATTTTGCAGTACACTCAGCTGATTTTTTATTGGGTCCAAATAAGACTTAAATAATTGTTTTATCAAAGTCGGTAATTCGGAGCGCAGGGCGGCATTAATCTCTTTTTTGATGATCACTGATATGGATTCAATGTTAGTGGGACTACTGTCAACCCTGATATCACCAATATCGCTCAATTCGCTATCGTGTCTTTTTTTAGTAAGCCTCGTTGCTCGCAAAGTCACATTTGCATCAAAGGGAGAGAGATTTTCTGAGGGAAAGTTCAGTGCTGAAGGTTTAGACTCGGAGTTAGGTGAGAGTATGCTACGGTTAGTGACTGAGATCGAGCGATCATGAACAGGAGTGTTCGTATTGTCCTTTTTAGGCTTCTTAGTCTGACATTCGGGGCAACTCCAGTTTGATCTAGCAGTTGGACTCATACTATTAAATTGCTTAGCCGTTAAACTGGAGCAAAGCAAGTCGTACTCTCCCTTACATAACGGACATTTCATGAATTCTTTCGTTTTTATAAGTCCACAGCATCCCTTGCATGTTTTATTTTTATTTTTTAACATCGACATTCTTGAGCCCAACCAGGTGTCAATCCAATATCAACAATGTTAAGCAATTTGTTCAATGTTTTCGTTGATTCTGGAGCCAGAAAATAAAGTTCTCAAAACACCGTCACACTTCAAAATAAGGTTGTTGTACTGATTAATCAATTAATACCTTAATAATAGTCCAGTAAGGCCGACAATCTTCCAGCAATCAGTCCTAGTTATAATGACCGATAACACAATACAATCGCACAAACCACTCGTACGAGACACCGATAGTCACTGTTAACGCTCGTATGCAATGGGTCTTCTTAATTGGTCAGTTAAAAGTTAGTGACCAGCGACACTAGACACGGTCACCACACATAAACTTCGTAAGACAGGGATCTTGTTCACTGGTTATGCGCAGGAGTACGGTATGGACACGACTACTCTCAAGGACGTACGACGACGAAATGATGAATGATTATAAAATTAATTGATTAATGCCAACACTGCATGTGTCAGTGTGCCCTTAATCTGACATTTATTGAGAAAGTACAACAAAACTTTTCATAATAATATGAAAACTTATGACTCTACTGTTTTATGTAGATTATGAGGGCACTAGAATGACAAGTGTTAAGATTCAAGTAGAGGGTTACAAAACTAGTGGCTTATAGGAAATGTGAAACACTCATTGTTTCATGTGTGTTCATGTTTTCCCTAATTGTTTTTTTAATAATTTAATTTTTAGGTGAAGGCTTTGTTTATCTAATTCATAGATAATGCCCTTATGTTCTAATTCTATCTCTAAACACTTTCTCTGAATTTGTTTTAGTTCCAGCTCCTCTGTAATAAGTTTATTTAGAATTTTGGCTTCCAGTTCCAGTTTTTCTTCACATAACGTGCCAAACAGCCTTTTTTCCTTTGGTTTACCTACAACATAGAAAGTACTTATTTTTAGAACAGAATATAACATAAATATTTAAAAATGTTAATTAAAAATCTACATGTTTTTAGACATTTTTTACTAAAAACTAGATGCTTATTACTTTAAAGGGCTGTCAGATTCCACTCTTTCCGTTAGCTTACAGGCTTATCAGATTCATCTTAAAATATAAAAGTACTTCTTTATGTATTATTTTTTTAAGGATTTATCTACTTGATGTGAATATTAAATATAAATGTAATATTATAGTAATAACTCATTTTAGCTGGGCATGTTGGTTGTTAGTAAGTTTCATACACTTATCCATATTAACTTATTATTATTATTATTATTTTTTGTTTTTTTTTTGAGTCAAAATACTTTACTTAATTTTATATTTGATAAGCATGTTTATTTGTATATATATATATAAATATATATTATGTTATATATCTATGAGTTTATGTATGTTTATAATGCTATACTATGAATATAATTCAAGAAATAAAACTTTATTAATGTTGCACGGCCGTACCCATTTCTTGCCATCTACTATTTCCTCTACCTTAAGGTTGTCTGGAAGAGATCGCTTTCTAGCGATAAGACCGCCTAAATTGTACTATAATCAATCTGTAAAACCTATTTCTGTAAAGTTTTTGTGCAATAAAGTATATCTATCTATCTATCTATCTATCTCAGTTCCGACAGGACTCGAACCTGCATCCTCCGCCGCTGGGCTAACTCAACTATTATTTTTCTAGTATAACATTAGCTCCGAGGTGAAGTACCTACCTGAATATGAAATTAGTTGGTTGTTAGTCTTCAAATATGACATGAAACAATTAATATCAATGTGGAACTTACTTGGTAAAACGAAATCCGCCATCAAACTGTCTTTCTTTTCCCTCGACAGAAAGAGAAATCATAGATTTGACTTTATCCTGACACAGACGTAAACGGTGGAACTGTGCTGGTTCCTCCACCAGTTTTGTAATGCTCAGCTCGAATCATAGCACTCTGCTTTCTAGTTTCCCTAATTATTGCTTCATATTTCAGCTTAAGTGTTTGTGGTCGCGAAACACTGAGCCAGATGAATTTAGAATGCATTTTGGATATCCTGCAAGCTTTTTCTTTTTCTTTCCAAGAGGCACTGTTTTTATTTTCAATGATACTTATTCGTATCTATTAATCATATCGGAAGGTTTGTTTCTTCTGCAGATAAATTACTACTCCTTTCACGCTTCTGTTTTTCCATTTTGTATAATAAACCACGTTAAAAGAACAAGAAAATGTAAAACAAAACCCTTTCGAAATCTACACTTTTAGCACAACAACAAATCGCAAAACAAATGACGTTTGCGTTTCGTTTCTATTAACACATTTGGAATGCAAACGTAATTATATGAAATTTTATTTATTTTCATACTGTAATGACAAAATTATACTTTAAAATATAAGACAAACTTGACATTAATAATTTGGAATAAAAACCGTTTGAATTAACACTTTTTAAAATTTGTTTTTACATGATGATAATATACTTGTGAGTAACGGAACGCAAAAGAGTGACGTTTGGATTCGTCATCTTTTATCTGGCGGATATATTTGACTGTCAGATAAAATATCCGACAGTTAGATGGTGAAACAGAAAAAAGTTATCAGAAGCCTTTATCTGGCAGATAGCGCTATCTGTCTGATAACTATCTGAAGCTTTATCTGTAACCGGTGAAACAGGCCCTAAGTTTACTAGGCGTATACAAGAGTATACGCCTAGTAAAGTGTCAACGGCATTATGTAGATTACGTTTTATTGCTATTAATAAAGTTCCAGGCTTTATCAAGATGTGATATCATTAAAGGAAACTTTTATGTCTTGAACCTCATTATGTATCACTATTGGGGACGGGGGTTAAAAGTGCCCAGAAAAAAATGACTTGATTATTGAACGACCCCGGGCAAGTTATTGTAGAAGATTAACCAGTTGGAAGAGCAGCACGCGTGTGATTCGTGATTTCGCTTATTAAATAAGCGGTCCCGGCGAACTTCGTTTCGCCTTAGAGAATTTTTCCCGCTTTTCTGTTGAATTTTTTCAAATTTTATCAAGGATCCCCAATTTGTAGCCTATGTCAAATTGGAAGAATGTAGCATTCTATTGGTGAAATAATTTTTTAAATCGGCCCAGAACTTTTTGAGCCTATTCATTACAAACATACAAACATTCAAAAATAGGTATAAATCTTTCCTCTTTATAATATTAGTGTAGATTAGGTATTTTCTCTGTTTCTTTAAAGCATTTAAAGTGCCAGTGCGACGTGATACACTATAAATAATTGAAAACATTTCTAAATGATGACCTCCGTAGCTGACTGGCGAGCGGACCAGACTGGACACAGGATTCGACGCCCGATTGGGTCAATATGAGAAATTAACTTTTCTATATTCTCGAGTCTGGGTGTTGTGGTTCCTGGTCGATCGAGTTTTGTTACAATGCAGAGGACGCTCGTGACTTCGTGCACGTGAAGTTACGAGTAGTTTGTTTTAACGCTAAAACGGGGTTGATTACTAAAAATAATATCTATTATTAATACACCTCCATACCATCCATAGAAATAACATTTAAAATTTTCAAGTCTCTAATTTCAAAATAAAAGCTTTTATACATACTTTTGACCCCCGTTGTATCCACTCAGAAATCGGTGAGGATGTCAACAATTTCTATTAGGAACCTGCCAAATTTTTAGTTTGTAGGTGTTATAGTTTCTGGAATTTCGTGACTAATAATCTGAATGTGTGAGTGAGAGCCCGGGTTTGTCATCATCAACCTTCATTTGGCAAGCTATAGCAAGTTCAATCCACTAACACGCGACCCACTAGGATCTTGGGTCCATGAAGCTGGAGGCTTTTAGCCAAACCTCTGTTACCCTGTGACGCTCTGTCTTTTGATCTACCTAATGTGCATGTGCACCCGTTACTAATTAATATGTGATATAAGGATAGGCGTTTCGTGGATTTACCTATCTAAAGGTGATTAAACCTTTTAACATTATTGTAACTCTGACTTACTTTCCGAGATGTACCTTCACCGTAAATAAATAAATAAAATAAATAAATGCGCCAGACAATCACACCAATCACCTGGTCTCAAACTAAGGTTTTCCCTTGTACTATGAGTACCAGACGACAGATACTAACTGGGGGCGTCATCCCAGCACACCCCGACTCAAGTCAATTTAGAAAAGTTAGTTTTTCCAAATTTACCCGACCGGGAATCGAACCCGGGACCTTTCGCGCTTTGGCCGCCTACTTTAGCCACTGCGCCACCGAGGTCGTCGTTGGGATATTAATTTGGCTGAGGGTACTTTTACTATCAATATATATAAAAATGAATCCCTATTTCCCTTGGTCACGCCATCACGCGTGAACGGCTGGACCCATTATCTTTTAGTTTTTTTTGTGTTCGTCAGGAGAAGGTTCGTATGAATGAAAAAATAAAAAGTAGGTGCATATTTAAATAGTCGTCATTATAATAGGACGACGTCTCTCAGGTCAGCTATTTATAAGAGAGAAGAAAAAATTTACAAAAATATTTTCACTTTATACCTATGACCAGAGACGAGAAAAATAAGCTAATATATTTTAACTAGCTGTGCTCGCGACTTCGTTCGCGTGGACTACATCCTGTCATGGTCGGTTTTACCCCCTTCTCCCCTAATATTCGAAACAAAAAGTAGTCTATATTTTAAACCAAGTTTCGAGCTATATTTTTGCCAAATTTCATATCTCTAACTTCAAAATTAAACATTTTTCCATTTAAACTTTCAAAGGTGGTATTACCCCCATCCCCCCTTATTTTCTAATAAAAAGTAGCCTATGTCCGTTCTTGAGATTCAACGTATACCTATACCAAATTTCATCAAAATCCGTTCAGCCGTTTAGGCGTGAAAGAGTAACAGAAGGACGGACAGACAGACATACAGAAAATAACGACAGAGTTACTTTCGCATTTATAATATTAGTATGGATTAGGTGTATGGACGCGCGGACGGTAAGTACACAGCATGCCACATAAAACACGTGGAGTTATTTATTTAGTTTTTATTGCACTTTTAAAAACGATACCAATGACAGACTTATTGCTTAGTGACATTCTTTCACAGTTCTGACAGTCAAAAATAACAACAATGACACAATTTCCTAAGAGCTTATAAAATTTTAATTTGTTACAAAAATAATTAAATAAATAAACGCATTTATACACTCATACAATACGTAAAGGCATTTATCTTAAAATTTATTGACAAATAGGTACTCAAATACATAAATATTTATATATTACTTTGGCATAATACTTAGGTGATGTTATGTCTCGCGAACTTATAATAATTTACAAGTTGTATGTGGTCCTAACCTAACTTGAATTTTTTCAACTGAATAACAAATTAACATGTTCATGATACTAAAATAACTAATGTACGATTAAGTAAGTAAATAATTATTACGTGATATAAAACTACATTATTATTACACACACATATTTAATTATTACATCGTATTTCTAAACTTAACTTACATTCAAACTCAACATTCCGTTTTAAAATATTTAACAATGGTAGTTATGCTACATATTATATTGCGTTTTCTATTATTTACAGGTCCAATAAACAAAGTTTCTTCACAATAATACAGTGAAATTCAGTTACTTATTTACAAAACGAAATGTGATTGCACAAAATCGTTGTTTGTACTAACTCGCTTGATGAAATTTAATAGATTCAATTATAGGTATGACAGTTTTTGAAAAAGTATTGTAAAATGTGCGCCCGTTCATTTTATATCCCAAGCAATTCGATTTATCTGGAAATAATCTAAATAACCAGAGAAAAATAAGATTTTGTGTAACACATTTAAAAAGCGCGCGAAAACGCCAAGTCACGTCACTGTTGCAATTATGACGTCAACGTCCTAGACAACGAACCGATACGCATAGGAACGACTTAATTTAGATAAACGGAAAATGTTTTAATAAATTCTTAATACGATTAGAGACACAATAATTCAATTTATTCGGTAAAATAATCATTGTTTCGCCACATTAAAATAAATAATTTTCGCCGACAGCTGTCATTTCCGAATTGCAATGGTGGTTTCCGTTTCGGTTCTTTTGTTCCACAGATAAATAAAGTAAAATTTATTTTGCAAAAATAAAATACTAACTATGCTTTTAATTAAAAAGTAAAGATGTAAAATGATTACTTAACTAATAAGCTAACATATCTAACACTTTTCATATTTTATTGTTAGCACTGTCAAGTAGCCAATTAGGTCCAGTAATTTCAGACATTACCTTGCCTGCAGAAGCAAGTGCCTGACTGGACCAATTTATCTAGTCAAAACTTCTTTGAAATATGGGGTCAAGATCTCGGATCCCTAATGCCCAGTTCTAATATTTTACGATTCCTAATGTGTCATAAATGACTATCCGTTTTCTAGTCTTTGATGGAGTAATAAAGTAATTAAAAGGTAATGAGCTCAAATTAATTTTATTACAATTATAGGTGGTAGCATAACAAATATACTTACTACAACTATAACTGAAGTTGTTTGTCAGAAAGATCAGAGTACAAGGCCGCGATCGCCATACAACGTCAATCGAACATTTACAGTTAACACAGTATACTGTCTCTGATTTTTTCAAGAACATTTATATTTTCTTTTTAATTTGGACCTAAAAGTTTATTTTAGCGTGTTTTTTAGGGTTCCGTACCTCAAAAAGAAAAAACGGAACCCTTATAGGATCACTTTGTTGACCGTCTGTCGGTCCGTCCGTCTGTCAAGACCCTTTTTCTCAGGAACGCGTGGAGGTATGAAGCTGAAATTTATATCAATTACTCAGGTCTACTGTCCCTTGAAGCTGTAAAAAAATCAAACTTCTAAGCCAACGCAATCAAAAGATACAGCCGTTTATGCCGCAAATTTTCGACACTTGCAAGGGAATCAAAACCTACAGGGTGCTTCCCGTGAACTCAGAATCTTGAAATTTGGTACGAAGCAACGTCTTATAGCATAGATAAAGGAAAAATTACGAAAACCATAAATTTTTAGTTACATCACATAATATATATATTTTTTAATAATTTTAAACTTACTACCCATTTCCTCATAAACGCGTAGAGGTATTAAATTGAAATTCATACCAAATACTCAGGTCTATAATACCTTTAAGCTGTAACAAAATCAAACTTCTATGTCAACGCAATCAAAAGAAACAGCAATTTAAGCTGCATATTTTGAAACTCGCAAGTACTCGCAAGGGAATCAAAACCTAAAGGGTACTTCCAGTCGACCTAGAATCTTGAAATTTGGCATGAAGCAACGTTTTATAGCACACATAAAGGAAAAATTCCGAAAACCTTAAATTTTTAGTTACATTACAAAATATTTATGCTCCTCCATCTTTCCCCATTGTAATGTTATGAATTTCATTTTGCAATAAAAATACCATAGTTATGACTCGATTGTCGTAATGAACGAACTTTGTAAACCTTGCAGGTTTGTACGGAACCCTCGGTGCGCGAGTCCGACTCGCACTTGGCCGGTTTTTTTACTTTTTTGTACGGTAACAATAAGACAGGTAACTAAAAAGCATGTTTGGTTCATCAGTTATAGCTCCAAAAGATGTAGATATTAGGTACATTTTTTATCATGGAAACAAAATTGTATCTACTAAGAAACATTGCGTTAAAATGTATCATGATCACACTTCTTCGTACAGTATTTACCAAATAGGAGTTCTACTCCAAAAAACAAAATATGTCAGATCCGATGGCACATAGCAATTTTTAATATCATAACCGTAACCAATGAGCGTTTTTTTTTTAAAATGCACTTCAAGATATACCTAATCCCACCTGATGTTAAGTGGTAATAAGGTCCTAGCAGTAGGTACAGCATAGTAAATCTATTACTGAACTTGTCACTCTTACCTTGATGGCTTGACACCTACTACTAATGTAGCACCCCCCAGGAGCTCTGGAAATCTTATTCACACGCAGGAACACAACAACAACGAAGTGATTGTTATTTGATCACGCCTACGTATCGCCATCTGGTGGATTTTTCGAACGCGAAAACCCACATTCACCTCGAACGCTAATTAAGCGTTTTAGAAAAACATGCATTATTTATTCAAATCAAAAACCTCTTTTTAATTCCCGAACGTTCGTTTTTTTTTGGGACTACACACCTAGAGACGTAAAAACATCCACTGAATTTTTACTCAACTTTGATGGATAGAATCATCATCAATTTTGATTTATTTGTTTATCCAAATATTATGTTTCATTGTATATTTAAAATTTTAACGGACTAAATAGAATCATTGTTTTTTCCCCCTATTTTGGCTTATAATAATTATCATTACACTAACACTGTCTTGGGCTATCCCACCAGTCTCTGAAGTTCTGTTTGATGGTAGTTTTCTTCAATTCCTCCTCGTTGTTCAGCAGTTCACACATCTTGCAATACTCGTTCGTCTCTGGCAGATCATGTTTGCTCCGATATGAATAATGCTTCTTATATCTGAAGTAGTTGGCGTAAGCTTCAGGATTTTTGATTAGCTCGTCCATTTTGGCTGCTAGCTTCTCAGGGCCGAGCTCTCTGGCGTTCAGGTAGATTCCGTCGGGCATGAATCTGGAAATTGCGTGAACAGTTATGAGAAGATTGGATTTGCTATTTAAGAGACTCAGGGAAAAACAATTGTTAAAACAAAATTAAAAACACATATAATGAGCATTTTAATCAAATATTAATTTGCGAATAGGTAGGTGTACATAATTATCTACTGTATAAATAAAACCGTTTATAATAAACTTATTATAAACGGTTTGATTTATATTCCTTTCTTCCTGACGCTATAACTCCAGAACGCACGAACCGATTTCCACGGTTTTGCATTCGTTGGAAAGTTCTCGGGCTCCGTGAGGTTTATAGCAAAGAAAATTCAGAAAAAATTTCAACAGAAAAGCCGGAAAATCCTCTAAGGCGAAACGAAGTTCGCAGGGACCGCTAGTGTTATAGATAAAAGTGGAGCAGGGCCAGTTTCAGCCAGAAAGGCAACATACGTCCATATTATAGTCTTACAAACTTTTGCTTAAAATATTATGACAAGATTTCATCAGGATCACTTATTGATCAAACGTCCTACTCAAACTTTTTAAAGGTGCCAATGATGTGGAAAACTAATAGTTATTATTGACAGATGATAATCGTAACGAACGTCCGACCTTGGCGATGTAGATTCAAGTGTAGATAACAAATACATTTCTAATATAAGCGATCCAAAATAGGTCTCATAAGTATTTTGTATCAAACTGGTACCATAATTTAAGATCGTTAAAGGCTCTTTTATTGTTGTGACGGTGGAAATGCTTTTATATACCGTACAGTCACCCGAGAGAGGTGACGGCGTGTGTGGGACTCCCTACCCTAAAAAGGATAGAACTACCCACCCAACTCACTCCCCGGTTGAACCTCATTGACTTGTGGTGGTGTTATGGGAAATCGGATCAACATGATCAACCACAGGGCTCTGCGGGGATGAGTCTTAAACTTCAGTTTGTTGACTGTCTATGTGGACAAGTTGCATGACACTCGATTCGCGCAAATGTATGCATTCAAATCCATTAATTGTAAATAAAACCGCATAAATATGACCGAGCATACCTTTCCTTCTCTAATCCACAAGTCAATTGAATTATACTGGCTTGGCCTCTGACGCTGAAGGGGTCTAGTCTAGAGATTCTTTCTCCCCCTAAACGAGCACTGAGCAGCAAAAACTACTTGACCCTTTATTGTTAAGCGTAACTCCCGGGAAAACAATGTCCATCAAAGGTAGACCGAGAGTTTAATTGTTGACAATTGAAAACGTAAAATACGAATGATATTGAGAGGAGAGTTTTACCCTGCCTCGATAAAAGATTCGGAGCTGTTCCTTCCACTGCCAGCCAGCGAATCTTTTGATTACGAAATTTGGAAATTACTTATGCGTGCTCTTACATATAACAATACATGGGCATACATTACATACATACATTTGTGACTCAATTTTAACCGATTTTATTATTTTTCTAGTACTTTACGCCGTACTATTTGAACGATGGACAACCCAATTTCCGTTTAATGAGTTGGCTTAATCAATCGCCTTGTGTGAATCAAGTTAAAATGTGTAACCAGGACAAAGACTTTAGCCTTAATTTAGGTACAAGGACAAATAAGTTCTTATCTCTAAGTCTATGTTATGGATCAATAGCATAAATTAACATTAGAATTGTTTTTTTAACCAAATAAGGTGATAAATACAAAGAATAAAAAGTTATTCCTAACAAAAAAATATCTTCTGCAAAACCTCTTTTTCGGGAGTTTGGTGATATCTAGATTTTTTCTAAATAAATAAATTATGCCATGTGTACAGCCAATTAGCTGGACGCATTGTACTTCCCGTAATCTTCAGAGTACCTACTACTTTAAGAAGTTCTACAGCTAGAAAAATGTAGGTTCCAAAATCGCGGCTACTTTTTCAGCGACTACAGGGGCCGTTGGGCAATGAAGTATTGAATAATTTGTTCTTTAAGCAATTACAGAATATACATCGTTTTGTGATTATTTTTTGTAGAATATTAGACAAAAAGTATTAGCTCTAGAACGTATAGTACCTAATAGCGATTTTGTAAGCTCACAGAAGAACATACACGCAAACAGTCAAAATTATTGTTAAGCACATTTCGCATCAGGATCTGCAGTTCATTTATGAATCCAAGATCATAATTATGTCTTGGTCAAAATTTGTCGTAAGGTTAGCTTTATGTGTATCAATAGCTACTGAGTTTCGTGCCAAGATCTTCTCGGTATTATGGGTATTGAAACGGTGCTTCCGCTTTTTTTGAATTATACTCACATGAACGATTTATAAATATTACCTTCTGATGCATACCTATACATACCTATTAGTGATCAAGATGCCTTATGATATACAACTAGTTACAGAGAAATACTTTACGCCTACTAATGTTGCTACTGACTGTAATAAAATTGTGGATTCGTGTGTATAGATATGATAAAGGGTGTTTGTTTTGACCAGTACCTGTTCAGGGGGCATTGACCAGTGAATTAGATTATGATCATCACGTTAACTGTGCTACTATTGTCTGCTTCTCGTATGACGACCCTGTTACTAGTTCACATCAATTACTACTTCCACTTTATTTTAATTCAATGTCTAGACCAACACAAATCTTATCTTATTCCTTTAACCACTACTCGAATTGTAAGCCACTTTGACTGGAACACTACTTGGCACAAAAAAAAAACAACTCGTTCATTGAATACAAAACCTAACTTTACAACTTTAGATAACAAAAACCCCATATTACCTTGTATAATTAGCCCCACCATAAACGACTGGCACGACGTCTATTTTTAATGCCTGCAATAATTTTTCAGTCGCATAATCCTCACTAAAGGAATTCTCGAAGGACATGTAGAAATAATATGACTTGTCAACCATTTTCATACACTCATCGTGCTTATCTCTTGAACAAGTTTTCGTTCCACACGCTCCAAATATGTCGAGTTCGAGATTACGCTTCTTCAATTCAGTCTGCAATTCCCTGGCAAATCTCAACCTACCAGATTTGTCATAACAGTTGGAAACGAACCACGCTCCAGCTATCGTCTTCTGTTTTAACTTTTCCTTTAACTCGTCACTAACTGGATCCATGTCTTCAAGCTTTATCCAATGCATGATTTTATTCGGGCCAATTATGTTGTCTTGCATATCTCTAATGAGCATATATCCCCATCGCACTTCGGAATCAAGTCGGAATGTCCAGGTCCAATTGAAAAACCCGTCTAATCTATTTGAACAAACTGGATAGTAATGCGAAGACTCAATGGTTCCAAAAACATATTTTTGGTGGGGTGACCTCTTCTTCGGCAAAAAACTATCAGGTCTATTCACCACTTCCGGACCAGCAAACGCTACAACGTCGAATTTCGTAATGTCACCGAGAAAATCTCTATCACCTGTTACTATACAGTTTGTATGAGCACATCTATTACTTTTAAAGCCTTCATTGCCCTTACCCATATACACAAATGGTACACCTTTAGGATTTGTATACTGTAAAATATAAAAATAGTTTGGTTTAGCATTCTCTAAAATTTTATTCACTAGTTTATCTGGATCTTTATCCCATCCGTTAGAGCTAATCACTTCTCGCACATCCTGATTCACTGTATTGATAGAATACGAATAATTTTGATATCTCGTTAAAATGATCACAAACAAAATTATTGTTACAAGTGAGATAAAAAAAAATACTCTTGGCATAAACAGCGCGCGCATTTTTTTTTCCACACAAGTCCAATACGTGCTGAATACTGCGCGGGCGCTTAGGAACTGAAAAATAGTATACTTGTCGAACGATACGTTCGATGCTACAATATTGATTCATAACTTTTAGTACACGATCTGAACTAAATAAAGTCTGTCCTACAATAAAGATTTTATTCTATTCAAACAACAGTAACGCGTACGGAAGAGATGCTCGATCAAGAAGTTGTTATCAAATGCATTCCCTAATTATTGAACAATACAACAAAATAAATAATATATGAGTATGGACTTGTTTTGTAGTACATATACCTACTCGTACTACCTTCTTTCAACTTTTTGATGAATATATTTAATCGATAAACATATATGGACATGATACTAAGTTTCGTGCCGGATTCTTCTCGGTAGAATTAGGTTACGAATAGTGATTGCAATCCGGCGTAATTTTCAGTCCGGCCGGATACGACCGGATTCCCATCAATCCGGCCGGATCCAACCGGATCCGGTCGGATTGCTTAAATCAAGATGATTTTCGCTTTTTAGTACAAAATAAGTGAGTTAATCAAGTGTCACTGCACTTATATACACGTAGTTTATAAAAAAATAATCACAAATGTATAAAATCGACTTTACTTCCTAACCAATGTTAATAGAAATAGACAACAAGAAAACAATTAAAATTTAGTAGTGTAGGTAACCAGTTATAATTTTACGACGTAATGAGTAGCTCAGTCTTTCTACATTTCACTTTCACAGATAGATCAATTGATAAGTATAAATATTAACTATCAAGTAACTATAATATCTAATAGATACAATTAACCTTTCGTAAGTAACTGAAATAAGATCAAAATCATTATTAAAGTATTTGAAAATGCTAACAATAGTCTTATAGCTATTTATGAATATGACAGATACCATCATGATTTGATGAATCTGTCGAACGATGGAATGAACGACTCGCACGCAGGAACACTACGCACAACGCATTTAAAATACTTACTCATGCAACAGCTATATTATTTTCCCAAAAACTGCTAGCACCGGATCCGGTCTTCGGATCCGGTATATTGGTACCGGGTCCAGTAACCATTAAATGATGCCGGATCCGCCGGATTACCGGATTCGTTTTTCCGGATTGCAATCCCTAGTTACGAACCGGCTGTAGCTTCAATTTTGGTTTGTGTTCATTTTGACGATGCATAAGCGTTACTTGTAACCTACGTGAATATTTAAACATGAATGCGGTTAAAATTATAAAAAAATATTTTCCCTTCAAACTTTTTATCAACTTATTCATAACGTGATTACGCAATTCTTTTTTTGGTTTGAAATTTTTTTATTCATCGCATCTCAGGTCATTTCCAGTTTGCACCAATGTTTATCATATGAATATTTATTCTGGATAGGGAGACCCAACGGATAGGAATAAGCTTTGCGCGAGAATCACCAGGGTCATCAAATTGGCAAACGGACAAGAAAGGCAAACCTTGATAACGATCCTTGAAAAGATAATCACATCTATGTTGTGACTAGCTCCATACAGTTTTTCAATGACCCGATTGAGAGAGTTACGGAAAATGTAAAATTGTATACCTACTACTACTCGAGTACAGGGTTGAGCGTATGCGAGTCCAAGGTTCCATATTATTATACATGTGTAGTACCTATTATTCAAAGCAAATATTCTACACTAGTTTGAAAAATAAAACCCACTTTGGTAAGGACATTGTAGAATCAAATCCGTATAACACGTTAAACTCTACACTATCAACGAACTAGAGGTCTCTCTACTCCTAAAAACGAAACGAACAAACGGAAGGTTTCGTTTTCGAAGATTAATTAACTGTTTGTTTTTCTTAAACGCTTACTTCGCATACGTCATCGAATCCTATATCTATAGGCAGGCCCACCGCTAGCAGTTTTCTCGCCCGCGTGCAATACCGATTATGCCGCCCTACGACTACTTACTCTACGTTTTGTCAAAAAAAACAATGATTTACGTTTTCTCATTGTGGTGTGGAACATTGTTGATCATAAATAACATAAATAGTTTTGTTTTGTGTTCGGAAATGTTGAAATTAAGTTAATGGTAATTGGTAAAAGATATTGGAATAGGGTTTGTGGATCATTGGACTGGTTTACCCCAGGGGTAGGTATTATGACAATGAGTTCAATTAGATACGTGATTAGTCGCTCGATTTGCCGCCCCCTAAGCGTGCCGCCCGTGTGCGGTGCACGCTTTGCACGCCCGCTTACGGCGGCCCTGTCTATAGGTATGTATTTCGTTTTTTGGGGATAAACCTCTAGGTCTTATTTCCTTTCTCAAACGCCTTACGCCAAATATAATAAATCGAATAATTAAACTTTAAAATGCCTCACATATATGAAAGTAGCTAACACTTAACTGCTGGACTAATCAAAATTAGCAAACATATCTACCAAAAACAGCCGCAAGGAAACTCAGTCAAATGAAAAAAACGTATTGAGATCGGATCGGTCCATTTGTGAGTTTCCACGCCATAGGCGGATACAAACATACACACCCACTCTTTCTCTCTCTCACACACACACACACGCACATTAATACAGAATCTGCGCAATATATGTGCTGTGGTCAAATAATTATTTCTTTTGTTATTCTATTTATGGGTATGTAAAGGAAAATTCAAATCATCTACGGTCGTGAGTTTTATATAACGCGATTGATTCTCTTCCAAGTTTCCTGTAAATAACAGCTAATTTAACTTTGCAACTCTTTAGATCAAATTTTGTAAACCAATCAACCGTCATCATACTACGAGTATTTAATCATTTATTTTAATTAACAGGCATTCGGTATGGGTACTCGGTAAACGGGAAAAAATAACTCTAAAAGTTTTCCCGTTAACCGAGTACCCATACCTATCATCGTAGCAAAATCACGATTGTACGTGCTCACATTATACATTGCACATGTACAATTATGATATTGAGTACTCTTGATATCTATAGATAAGATAGACTAGCTCTTAGTCTTCTTCGAGTGCTAAACATGCATAGTTTTCTAATATCTCTTTTTATACCTTGTCACAACATTTTCAACACAAATGCTATCATTCGTGCACCTCCACGCTGAATATATTATTAATACTATATTATAGACAAAAGCACGTTAGACTTTACACTTTGGACTTTGCGCCGCCCTTATTTCATGCACTTAAGAACCAATATCGAACGGCAAATGTTGACCCTGATGTGCTGTCGTACTTATTGATGTCGAAATATTAATTAATCTGCCCAATGCAATAGAGCGATTTCTCAAAATCTCTACAAACTAGTGTTGCCGGATAATCGATTAATCGATTATATTTAATAAAGATAATCGATTATATCGATATTATTGATTGTCATATCGATTGTTAGATTATTTGGGCCCCTTTTGCATAATCGATACACAATCGAATCGAAGGCAACACAACTACGAACATACGAAAGGTCCACGACAATAATTTAAATGTCCTTTATTTTTTTAAAACTGTTTACAACTCTTACTTAGTATATGGAAGATAATAAATTTTAATGAATACCTGTGTCTTTCAGCGTTCTAGATTGTAAAATACCAGAAACGTATTTATTTCAGGACTGGAAGCGATATTAACGACATTACTAGCTGCATATACCTCCGTAGCCGAGAGGCGAGCGGGCCTGACTTTGGCGAGCGCCATCTCTGAGGTTCCGGGTTCGATCCCCGGTCGGGTCAATATGGGAAACGAACTTTTCCATATTGTCTCGGGTCTGGGTGTTGTGGTACCGTCGTTGTATATGATTTCTGTAACACAAGTGCTTAAGCTACTTACCACAGAATCAGAGCAATGTATGTGATGTTGTCCAATAATCCAACTTATAATCCAACTTAATCCAACTTATATACCAAGAGACAGAATGACGTTGCTCACCTTTATGTATTTTTTGACAGTGGACCATTCAAATATTATTATTGTTATTATTTACTCAATACTCAATCTTTTATTGCTGCTATAATGTAGATACAGTACAGAACATTTAAGAACCTTCTTTAACGTCCTATTTACCTACAAACTAAGTATTATAAAACAAGTTGATATGCGCAAATTGTTGTAGCAGCATCTTATTTTCTCAATGAAATAAGTCTTGTATTGGTGATTTTATCTATTCAGTCAAGCCGTCTCCCTATCGCAGATAATAATATGTATATCTTCTATCTAGTTCATTCGGGTAAACATTTCGTTAATATATATTTGTTCTAATAGATTTCAGTTGCACTATTGATTTCGTTCTTGATAAAATGTTTCGTGAATAGTTACCTACCTTGTATAATTTGCTTCACCATAAACCACTGGAACTACATCGACTTGTAATGCCTGCAACAATTTCTCCGTCACATAATCTTCACTCAGCGAGTTCTCAAACGACAAGTAGAAATAATATGTTTTATCGACTATTTTCATACACTCATCATGTTTGTGCTTTGGACAAGATTTTTTGCCGCACAAACCGTATATGTCGAGTTCGTGTCCAAATCTTAAGAGCTCATCTTCAAGTTCATATGCGAAAGTCAGTCTTCCTGACTGGTCGATACAGTTGCTAACAAACCAAGCCGCTGCTATCGTCTTATTTTCTAACTTCGCTTTTAACTCGTCACTCACTGGATCCATTTCCTCCGTCTTCATCCAATGCATAATTTTATTTGGTCCAACTATATTATTTTGCGAATCCCATACGTCCATATATCCCCATCGCACTTCTGAGTCTAATCTGTACGTCCAGGTCCAATTGAAGAAACCGTCAAATCGGTTCGAGCAGACAGGGTAATAGCTAGACGACTCTATGCTTGCGAAAACATATTTTTGATGCAGAGACCTCACCTTAGGAAATTCGTAGTCATACATGTTCATAATTTCTGGTCCAGCGAAGATGATTACATCAAATAGAGTTATGTCACCGAAAAACTGTCTGTCACTTGTAACTGCACAATTTGTGAAAGGACAATTTCTGTTAATAAAACCATGCTGTCCAACGCCCATGCTATTGAATGGAACATTATTAGGATTGGTGTACTGCAAAATGTACTTCCTTTCATTTTGTATATTTACTGCTTCTGCTTTTTGTACTATTTGTCTTTCCTTCGGATTATAAAAACGTATTCTTTGTGACAAAAACAACATTAAAAGAATCGTGAGGAGGGAAGCCACAAGAATGATCCGTGCTCCTAACAAGGAGTTCATTTTATTTTTGTTAATTCAAATCTAAACCTCTAAAAATATTTTTTTATAAGTTTTTGTTTCACTTTCGTTGAAATAATTTAAAAAATTCGCGTGCAAACATATCCTTAACGCTACAAAACAGTCACTGCGGTACATTATTCGCAGTTGCCATAAAGTGGTATAATAAAATAGGACCTAGTTGCAATATCTTAATTGAAAATTACGTATTCCATTACATGGTACCTTTCATATTATTGCTGGTTAAGGAATTGCTAAACTTAAGCATTCAATTATAGTTTTCAGTAATAACAACAAGTGACATTTTGAAATTGTTCATCATCTTAGGTTAGGCCTTGCCCTTGAATAACGCAAAGATATATATATTTTATTGTAACATTGAGTTCACTCTCCAAAATAAAACAAACAAATTTAACTATGCCTAAGCTAGCTAAGTAGAGTATTATGCTTTTTATGCCATTATTGATATAGCACGAGGCCTATTTCATAGTGGTATTAATAGATTATGAGATCCCATCTCATCAACAACCACAAACCAAGTGTTTGTGGTTGTAGTCAAAGGCGTCATGTTGTCTTATTGCCAAACGACTCCATCACATAACATGACCCCTGCTTAATGCTGCATTAACTCTCAAAATTAGACGATTCTATACTTCACTTCACTCATCAAAAGAAAACTATATGACTTGGTCCAACGTGTTCTACACATAGCTATAAGTTAGATAGGTACTGCTACTGTAACTAATCTGCTGAGTTTCTTACCGGTGTCTTCTCGGTAGATATAGATTCCGAACCGGGAGTAGAATTACTTTGCATTGTATTCAATGAAGATTCAAAAGTGTTACATGTAACCTACTTGAATAAAGAAATATTTGAGTTTCAGAGTTTGAGTTTATAAATAACTAGGTGACCCGGCGAACTTTGTTCCGCCTTAGAGGCAATAAATGACTTTAAAAAAAGCAAAAAGAAATTAATCTAAAAGTATCCTATGTCCTTCTCCTGGTTCTAAACTACCTCCCCACCAATTTTCAGCAAAAGTTTGTTCCGCCGTTCTTAAGTTATAAATAGTGTAATTAACACGACTTTCTTTTATATACATATATAGACTATCGAGCCCGACAGACTTAGTCCTGTCAAAAAGATTTGAAATTTTGGTTGGGCAACGTTTGTACTGGAAAAAAGGGCTGTCTTTAGAGATTTCCCGGTAATTATCATTGGATTTCAAGAACGTTTAAAAAAAAGAGTTATCAAAATTAGTCCAAGCGTTGTCGAGTTATGCGCTTACGAAGACATTTTGCTAATCATTTCTATATAATAAATTAATATCCTTAAATGTTTACTATCCTTAATATTTTAAATATTCACTTTTTACCACATTTTCTACTAATTATTCGCTACTATTGGTCGCAGCGTGATGTTACATAAATCAAAACCCTTCCTCGATAAATGGACAATTCAACGCACAATTTCTTCCACTCGAATCAGTTGTTCTTTACATTAGCGTGTGCAAAGAAAAAAACACCTCGGCTTTATAATATTAATACAGATTACCTAATTGATGTCCTTAATAGTTAATTTCATTCCAGTGCGACAGAGAATAACAAAACTCCCCTGCAAAGTGCGTTCGCTTTGATAACACCATCTCCTCACTCTTTATTGTGGTCTGCATCCGAGCATCTGATATAGAAAGGTCTTTGAGGTCGGTCTATGGTGACAAGCGGATTATTTACGGCAAGGCAGACGGACGATGCTACTAAAGAAAATGTATGTTTTGGCCGTTCGTAGAGGAGGGACCGTGCGGATATTTGCGGTCGCAGATAACGAATGTATCGTTCGTTGTAAAGTTTATCTTGTTTTACAAATATAACTGCAAGGTCTGAAGAACCGCTAAGTTTACATAAATGTTTATTGTATAATTGTTTCGCTGAACCTTTGACGGCGTGCACATGCTGATTAATAGAATCATCACTTCGAAAATATTTATATTTTACCAATTTCAATCTCACAGTGAATTACACTGCCCTCCGTTTCAATTTTTATCCCAAACGGGCAATGTCTTATCGTAATTCGACCAATTACGCAGGGCATTTTGAGGCTTGTTGACATCCTTTCATAATAGTGGATTATAGCGAATAAGGCCTTCAGTTAAATAATCTGAAAACCAAATAGTAGGTCTAAATCATATAAATCAGGATATATTTTTATTCGGTTCAAAACATGTAAAAGTTGTAAATACTGTTCCTGAAAAAGGAAAACACTTATAAAATAGAAACTTTCAAAACAGTATCGCTAGACTTTACACAAGGATCATTTTAGTCTTGTGCATATATTTTCATTAAAATGACGGTATAAAATAAAAGAAAAGAAGGTATACTTTACCTACATTCACAAGTTTTCATTACAAATATTCGCATTTTTAATCAAAAATAAATATGTAATAAAACATAAGATATCAAATTGCGGAAAATAGGCTGAGATAACTTATTTTGACTAATAATGATGAACAACAAAGGTCGCTATGCAAACAGAATGAATGGCGCACTAAAAACTATAGCAGTTTTGACACTTAAACTTTTTTTAAATGTTTAAAATGGAACGAACAATTCTTAAATTTGAAATTACAACGTCATTGCTCGAGTTATACAGTCAAATGAATATTAAATATAACTTACTATCTTTTGAAGCTGCGAATTAAAAGGTGAGGTTTTATAAGCGAACTAAAGAACAATCATTTTGTATCCGGTCTGTTATCCGAAAACGTGCCCTCTCTAAATTGGTCTGGCTAGTAATTAAAAGGGTCAGGATTGGATTAATTATACAAAGGAGCTACTTAACATTTGAAAATAACAATATTCTTTTTATCCCGAATTAAAGGACTAAGAGATTAGAACGTCAAACAATTCGTATCGTTCGTTCGTTAACCTCAGCATACGAGTAGTTAGGTACAACTACCATTGTTCCACCCATGGAGGTAAAGTAAAAATGGCACATATGTTAGGTATAACGTCACGGTAAACGAAATTCCTATATTAGTCCTTATGCCCACGATATAAGAGTACACACGATACAGTCCTGTTCGTCTGTCCGTATATTCATACGAGCACTACATTAATGTAGCCATTATTTCAGTTATTGTGGTCGGTATCAATTTTCGGGCAATTGAACATACAAAATTGATAAACAATACAATTGAAATGTAAAAAATATTGAAACGGCCTTCAAACATACGATTTAAAAACAGGTTCTATTTAATTGAGTATTATAAAAATACTAACCTAACCTATATCATTGGTGGCCATATATTTTTTAAGCGAGTCAGTTGAGCTTGGGCGACTTATGGCTCAAGTCAGTATTTCGTCGCCCAAATTAATAAAGGTAGGTGTGAAATGATTGCTCTAAAAAATTATACGCATAATACTTATGTCTCTCATAATACTTATGCATAATACTTATACTCAATTTCATTCCTCGTACAAACACTACTGAACGTAACCTACCTCAAATTTGTTTTACATTAATTATCATTTTTAAATATAGATTTATTATAGCACTTAAGTTATCGCAAATAATGTGCTGATTTCATCCGTTTCGAATTTCCCAGATATGCTGATAAGTTTATATGTCGAGATGACAATGTTATTGCATGTGCGTGCACTGTGCAGGGTTATGTTACCAAAGAGTAGACGTCCTTAAAAGTAAATAAAAATCGAGCAATGGGTCAGATTGAAAGGTCAGTTAGTGAAAGATTCCATGTTCAATCTGGGAATGATATTGCTATGGCTTTTATAGTTTTAATATATTCCCATGCCGCTATCAATGGGTGATGAGTGGCGCGGAGGGGTGTCAGTGGGTATTCCCCGCCCTTCTTAGAGCGGGAGAGCCCCACTAAGGTATCAGATGATTTGTATGGACTTGATATCAAAATGTTCTATTAACTTAATATGATATAGCACGTGCCACCTAATAATTAAAAGTCCTTGTAAGATTCATTATTGACGGGCATGTTTAAAAAGACGATACTTTTAATTATATTGCACGACCATCAGCTCCTACTATATTATGACTTTGGCACCGCCTTAATGCCGTGCGAATAAGAACTAATATCTAACTGCAGTGTTTACCTTGACGTGCTGTCGACCATACATCAAAGGTCACCTACTAAAACAACCTAGATATTTTTAAACGCCACACACTCCTTCGCTCTGACAAATTAAACAAACATAAAAAAATCACGTTAGGTTTCGAAAAAATGTACGGCACGTCACGCCGAAAGCTGAACGCAAAAAGCAATCCAATCAAAAGCCTTACACTCGGTTAACATGCAAACGTGTACAAATAGGGCGGGCATCGACAGCCGAAGCTCGGCAAAGTCGGCAAATAACGAGATCCGGCCGTGTCTAAACAAATCCGACCGAGCTTACGTTAGGAACGAATGTGTCGCTTTTTTGTCCGCCATCTTGTGTCGTAGGATGATATTATAACTTAAATTTGCACCTACTTTGCCAAGACGCGGATAGTTCAATATCAATATTGTATCTATAGTAGTTAGTTCAATGCTAAACATAGGCCCCCCCAAAAGAGCGCCATCGCACCCCCTCCTGAGCATGACGTTTCAAACATCTGCCTGCAATCGTTCTTATTGCGTTTACCGGCTTTTATATACATGTCGCAGTCATCTGGTTTAATCAGCTATTTGATTGGATCACTAGCGCGTTCATTGAATGACGGCGTTTAATTGAATGACTAAAGGACAACTCGTCAAATTGTTTAATATAACGTTCAACTTCTTGACTGAACGTCATTTAGCATAGTCGTTGAATGGGATATAGCTGACAGACATGACATAACACACCTTAATAAGATTTTTTAATATGTTTTAACAATTTTAAGTCTTAACACAATTAGGCTAAAAAAATATTTTTTTACGAATAAGTCACTTTATATCTCAACTAGCTTTTGCCCGCGACTTCGTCCGCGTGGCGTGTTATTGTGTCATTTCAGTATTTTTCTCGGTGTGTGTCGAATGTAAATAATAATGAATGTTACATTCAAAAATTTTAAAAAGTTTTTTTTTTTTGAGAAAATACATTAAAAAACAACATAACAATTATTCTGAATCTGGCGCTAGTGCAGTATTTTTTCATGAAAAAGATGTTTCCCATTCCCATGAAGCTGTACATTTGCTAAGATACCCATATACTAAAAAATTTCAAGCCTCTAACTCGCGGTACAAAAGTTTTTCCCGCTATTCCCGTTCCCATGGGAATTTTGGAAAATCCAATCATGACTTAACTTTGCATTCACTAAGGTATATGCATGTCAAATTTCAATCATCTAACTTACGCGGTTTAGATTTTTTCATACAAAAGTTTTTTCCCGCTAACTCCCGTTCCCGTGGGAATTTCTCAAAATACAGCCATAACTAAACTTTATATTTACTAAGGTACCTGCATGCCAAATTTCAAGCGTCTAACTTAAGCGGTTTAGATTTTTCATACAAAAGGATTTTCCCGCTAATTCCCGTTCCCGTGGGAATTTCGGGAATTCCTTTCTTAGTGCACCCCTACGGTACCTAAGCTACGTCCCTTCCAAATTTCAAGTGCCTACGTTTAGCCGTTTGGGCTGTGCGTTGATATGTCAGTCAGTCAGTCAGTCAGTTTCTCCTTTTATATATATAGATTTCACTCTAAAAATTATCAACACAGTGCTATTCGATTATATCTGTACCAGCTGTTTGACGCCATCTTTGTTTTGATGAGCACTAACGCCGCAGTGGAAAAAAATGAACTAAATTACAATCACCTGACTGATTACGTCCGCTATGTTCAAAGGGCTATGTTACAATCCGCTAACTTGTTGGACGTTCAGTGAGTCTTATTCATTCAACGTTCGGCCTAGTCATTCAATTAAACGTCGTCATTTAATAAACACGCTAGTGATTCAATCAAATAGCTGTTTCAACCAGATGACTGCGACATACATATATTTTCCGCGGCCGGTGGGTGTCAAGACTCCATCTGGTAGTCGTTTGAAGAGCTAGAGTGAGAGTCTTTATTTTTTTTAATTTCCGGAGACGCCAAACGTAGGGTAAACGTGTCAGGTGGCCTGGCACGGTCCAGCCGCGCATGTTTTGCTGTGCGTGCTTAGCGGTAGGTGCTGTGGGGGAGGGCCTGTGTAGAGCCCGCAAGGGAACCCGACTTTCCTCTCTCTGTTTCCCGCAGAGAGTGACAGCGCGATAGGCATTTCCCTCTTAACTTACGAGTAACTTTGTGTTAATGTAATGACAATAATAATATAATGTAATCTAATTGAATATTGATTACGCCAAAGGTTGAAGGAAATGTAAGTTTTTCGAGAATCTTAAAATATATTTTAACCTTATAAGTCAAGTAAATTATGCGGGGCGACTATCATTAATCTTTTTAAATCCAGATTTTCATTTTGTCCCTGAAAATTAGCCTTTCAAAACTTAGACGCAATATTTTCTCAGGCACCAGTGAAACCTAAACAAAATTCAATGTAGTTAGTAGTTCGTAATAGAAGGTCCCTTTAGGGCGGGGATTTACCTTTTTCACCAAATCCTGTTTTCGGTCGAACCAGCACAAACGAATTGGGTGTATATTTTTTTCCGTTTGATAACGGTTGAGGGTCTAAGATAGCATTATCCTTGTAAAATTGTTTCGTATAATGCTATAGTCACGCGGAAATGAGGTCAGATATAAATATTACGTTGCCTGTAGGTAAAGAAACTAGGATTCTGTCATAACCTACTTGGTATATAACTGGGGATGTGAATGTTATATCTTTAAACGAGAGCAATTCTTGTATTTTAATAATCCGAATCTCGGGAACGGCGTCAACGATTGACATTAAATTTGGTATGTAGGACATTTTGGGAACGAAAAATCGATCAGGCTTAGTTTCATTATTAGAAAATGTCGATTTCTTCGTCCTTTCATAAAATAAAACAAACTACAGCAAAGCTTAATACACGAAACTAAATTTAGGACTCTATCAAAGATATCATCAGAATAGCTCTGATGGAAGAACTAGAATGGGCCGGTGCCGAAGTATAGCGAATCTGGAATACTCTGGCAATAATTTTTGCCCTTTTTTTCAGGAAAGCTATTATTAGGAACCCTCCATCAAGGCATTCCATTGGTTTACATACCAATATTTTATCGTATTAATATATAGTTTTTTTTTCTGAGTTACAAAAGAGCAGTTCGATTAATATTATGATAACCTCTTTTTATTAGATATATCCTATATAATAGAGATACGGAGCTTGGCAAAAACATAGCTCAAAAGTTGGATTAAAATATGGACTTCTTTTGGTTCGATTTATTAGGGAACATAGGAGTAACCGACCATGAAAGTATGTAGTGTATGCGAACGCAAGCACAGCTAGTATGAACATAGTTTAAAAAGAACTTTATAACGTGTCCGTTAAATGAGCAACTGACTATATTTGATGGGTTTAATATGCTAACTGTATTAGGTAAATACAAATAAGATACGGCATAGTAAAACGGTCTCAATGACAATGTCGCTAGATTTATATTGACCGTTTGGGACATAAGGGTGGCTAAATAGTGATGGATGGAAAGACGGATAGCTATACCCGCGGGACCGCGAGGAGTCGAGATTGATGTCCATCCGCCACGGTAACGAGTATTTCGTCACACGTTTTTGTGTTCTAGACTACATAAAATATTGTTCTTCCTCCAACTTCACAAATAAATAATAAATAAATAATAGAAAACCACACCAATCAAAGATTCCTCTTGTAATGTGAGCACCAGACTACGGATAGTAACTGAAGGCGTTATCCCAGCACACCCAGACCTAAGTCAATTTAGAAAAGTTCGTTTCCAACTTCACCTGACCGGGATCGCTGTGGCCGCCTACCTTACCCACTGCATCATATAAATTTAAAAAACACACATTTTTTTTTGTAGCGCAATATATTGGTTCCTCCCAGCCTGATGGTAAGCAAGAGAGGAACCCACATCGCGATGACAACGGATTTGAAATCAAAATATCCTATCCGTTAGCATCGCCATACTGGCCCGCAAGATGTTTCTTCACGCTTCTTTTGAGGGAATCCATGTCAAAGGAAGAAGGAACATAGAGAGTATGCAATAGTATGCATGCTTTTTAATTTATTCCTAAAGTCGTTTCACATCTAAAAACCAGTAGGGAAACAAATTTTCTTTTACTAGTAATTACGCAAACACGTTTGTCATCAGACGTCTCTGCCACAACCGAAACCAAAGGAACTTCGTAAGATATAATATCATTTACCTATTTATAAAACTCTAATATGCCGACGCAGAACATTATGTGCAACTATTTCAAAGCCACTATGACAGCTGCGTGATCGATGGGAATACCCAAGGGACTTCGTAGACCCAAGGGCCTTTAGTCCTTATTCTGGGGCTGATATTGAAGAGAGACAGATGGTTAGAGATCATTTGACCATATAATCTGTGCTTAGGAATCAAAAAGGCTAAAAGCTGCCTACTGATTGTTTTGACAATCAGCTGTTTTTGAACTCTAAGGTGACGAGACCTACACCCAAAACGAAATTAACAAACGGGTCGTTTTTGAAGAATAATCGAAAATTCGGGAGTTGAGACGTGGTTTTTTATTTGCTCAAATAATATCTTTGTTTTTTTTAAAGCGTTTTCTTTGCACTCGAAGTAAATTGGTTACGAATATGAGAATTAATAACTGCCATCCGTCATATTTCAATTTCAGTAAAAAGCCTCCAGCATCGACTACTAACTAATGTTGAATACTAACCAACGATTAACTTCTCAATTGGTGGTAAACAATCTAGAAGTCTGCTAAATTCCGGTTCCAAAATTTTTAAAAACATCCGTTCTAGTAACATAAGCTAAAAACGACCGACGGCCGACTGATGACAGCTTAAATGGAAAGTAAATTTGAAATTAGAATTAACGACTCGTAATCGGATGGAGAAAAACGGATATTCATTTTTGATCCATTACGTACCGTAAAATATTGGTAGCGGGCATAAGCCAATAATAGTAGCCTATTCAAGTACGACTTGAAGGCACCACGTTTAATCGACCATTCAGACTTTAGAACAAATTAAGTAGGTACCTATGGAGAATAGCTAAATTACCTAAGCATTTTATGTACTGAAGTACTATGCAATACTGTATATTTAATTATTTTAAAGATTTTCATATCCTTTCGCAGTTTCAAATTTTAACCCACGACCTAGGTACCGCGAGTGATGCTCTTCCAACTGAGCTACCTGTCAAGCTTTCAGTTGGTGCCCTCTGACGTATGAATATTAAGATAGAATTATGTCTACCATAAATTTATTTGTGCCCTAAATCTGAATCCAATCAACGCAACACCGGATGCCGAAACTTTATACGTCCAATCGTAGAGTCGACAAACACCATAAATTCCGAATCCTGCCCGGCCGGGCTAGATAAAAACATAATAAAAGTCGATTTTCTATCGGCAACAATGAAATAAATCAAAATGGGGATAGCGACGATCCATCACCGCCCGCTGACGCGTGGTCGCGGGGAATATGGCCGGTTTATTACGGATTATGGAAAACGAACCGAGGCGATAAGTTACGGGCCCGCTATGAAATTGTTTAGCCGGTACCCACTTGAACTACGAGTATATTTACGCTCGATTCCAATATTTGAAAAACGATCCGTTCTAGTTACGAATAGTTATAAATTATACGAGGCGTAAGCTATAAACGACTGACAGACGACTGTTGCGGCTCATATGGAAAGTAAATTATGGAACGGTATTAACGACTCGTAGTCGGTTAGAGAAAAATGGATGGTCATTTTAACATATTACGAATCGTAAAATATTGGAACCGGGTATAAGACGTTAAACCGCTTGAAGATATGTTTTTGTATCAGCCTTCGTTAATGCCCTAAATTATGTTGACGACGACCTCCGTAGCCTAGAGGCGCGCGTGCCGGACTTTGGCGTCGCGCCATCTCTGAGGTTCCGGGTTCGATCCCCGGTCGGGTCAATATGGGAAACGAACTTTTCTATATTGTCTGTGGTCTGGGTGTTGTGGTACCGTCGTTGTTTCTGATTTCTGTAACACAAGTGCTTTAGCTACTAACCACAGAATCAGAGCAATGTATGTGATGTTGTCCAATATTTATTTATTTATTATTTATTTATGTTGGGGTGAGGCCATTATCAAAATCTAGTCATCCTTACAAGGATGGATAGTCATTTTTGTAATATTCAGATAGAACAGTAGAAATGACTTAACGTGTGTTTAAATTTAGTTTAATTGTTTCATGAGATAAAACGCCTCTAAATTGCTAGCGTTTGTTGGTGAATATGACGTCAAGCGACAGGTTAGGTTTAATTTTATTTTTAACACTGTATAGTTTCACGTTTTGTTGAAAAGAACAATGACCGATGTCTTGCTCACTAGTAGATAAAAAAGAAATCATATTAAATAGTTAATCCACAATTTCTTTCGTGCAAATAAACTTTTAAGTCTTTATACACGGACGAAAAAATATTTACATAATACGAAATTGATGCTTTCGGAACTCTTCGATCGATAATATTTGCTGGAGCATAAAGTGTAACATTCTTAAATATTCTCTTTTCTTCAAAAACTTCTTCTGATATATTCTGACAGTTATATGATAGAAATTGCAAAACGTCAGAGGGCTCAAATGATTTTGCTCTGTCATAATATGCGCCTCTGTATTTGATGAAAATTTAACAAAACATAACATACTATGCGCCCCGTTTTCGTATACAAGAAATACTCACAATATTTTAAAAATGTAAAAAGGATTGTTTGGTAAGTTTTTGCCCAAATAAATCTTAAATCGTATCGTAGCTCAATTCGTATAGATAATGACATGTACCTAGACGTCATAATGATGTAGGTACCTACAGATGCAAATATATCTGGTAATTGTGGGTGAACCTTGAATTACCTTTACAAAATTTACTTTTTCAGAGTTAAAACACACTTTTATTTAATTGATTATATAGTTTTTACAATTGACAAACTAACCGTGTATAAAATTAGTAATAAGTTAGCTTGTTTTCGTGAAAAAAACTACTGAGTTTCTTAAGGTATCTTCTCAATGGTTATAGGTTCCAAACCGGAGGTTGCAACATTTGTTTTATATATAGTTTACATAAGTATCACTCATGAATAGTCTTTAAGATGAAAAAGATCTGACGATTGACCCATTTTGAATCACAACATAGTCATAGTTATTACGATAGTTACTTTTAGAATATATTACTCTAATAACATGTTGGACAACATCACAAATTATTATCAAAAACCATTCAATTTAATTCCTTCACGTCAGTGTGAATTTCATAATCTTCAAAGCAGCAATTAGAACACAAAATCGACTGCAATTATTATTATAACTGACATTTTGTGTAAATATAATTTTGTTATATTTATAAATTTTTGAAACGGGGCCGACAAGGGCACTGCAAAATGCAATTGTGCAAGTCGAAATCTAACTATATAAATTATATTTTATAATTGACAAATGCTGGTCTGGTCAAAACTACGACATTTATTAGAAGCATTTGGTTATCAAGCATTGTTTTTGTAATTCTTCTCAGTTCGGATTTCTTCTATTCAGTAGCATTCAGGAATCTTCATAAATTCTTCTTAATTTTTACACACTTGCCAAAAGGACAAGATTTGACAAGTTTCCACCTAATTGTCTTAGAGGTCGTAAATTTTGAAATCGTACAATGATTAAAACATAATTAAGGGATTTTATGCAAACGAACAATACTTTAAAATACACATGATACATTTCAATTAAAGTGAGAATGTTTCGAAATGAGGTTAGTTAAAGCAAGTCGGTTAAAGTGAGATTTTTTAAACAATTTAAATAACATTATTCCCACGTCACTCCTCCTGCGTCACTCTTATCTTGTTTGTGGTAAACTTTATCATCGATATCTCAAAACAAACTGGGTATAAAATGTGAGCTGCCCTTTTAACAGGAACTTACACTAAAGTATAAAGTAAACATTAGTCAATAAGTATTATAATCTATGTTGCTAGTAAACTCAATACTTAAAGCCGCGTTTTCATTACACATTTGGCAAGCGACGTGTTGTAATATGTTTCATGACATACTGATAAATATTGATGCTAAACTAACAATAATTTCTAAACAGTGAACGAAAAAAACATAGAAGCATTCCTAACGCTTGAAAACGACACCACGAAAAGAAAGGCACAGTGAGCGTGGTTTAAAAAAGTGAGCTAATAATGTTACAATTACCATTTACAAGGACAAAGTGAGTCACAGGCGCGGACCAATCACAGCTCTTGTTCCATCCCATTCAATGAAATGACGTAACTAACGAATTGTCTATAACGCTTGAAAACGGCACCACGAAAAGAAAGGCATGTTGAGCGTGGTTTAAAAAAGTGAGCTAATAACGTTACAATTACCATTTACAAGGACAAAGTCAGTCACAGGCGCGAACCAATCACAGCTCTTGAGCTGGAACAAGTCCATCCCATTCAATGAAATGACGTAACTAACGAATTGTCTATAACGCTTGAAAACGGCACCACGAAAAGAAAGGCACAGTGAGCGTGGTTTAAAAAAGTGAGCTAATAACGTTACAATTACCATTTACAAGGACAAAGTGAGTCACAGGCGCGGACCAATCACAGCTCTTGTTCCATCCCATTCAATGAAATGACGTAACTAACGAATTGTCTATTTGTCGACCTAAACACATAAGATTTTTTCAAGTGTCGATACTTTATTACTATATAACGTACCTACCTATTGCTTGTGAACTTTACATTTGCGTGTCTTTTGGTGTCAATAATAAATAATAAATAAATAAATAAATAAATTGGACAACATCACATACATTGCTCTGATTCTGTGGTAAGTAGCTTAAGCACTTGTGTTACAGAAATCAGAAACAACGAAGGTACCACAACACCCAGACCCGAGACAATATGGAAAAGTTCGTTTCCCATATTGACCCGACCGGGGATCGAACCCGGAACCTCAGAGATGGCGCTCGCCAAAGTCAGGCCCGCTCGCCTCTCGGCTACGGAGGTCGTCAAACTACAATATTCGAATGTTAACTACATTCGAATATTCGTATGACGGGAATTCTTTACTGTTTTTTTCATTCACTGTTTCTAAACTATACAAGGCTACGCTTCATATGCCAAACTCGCGCACTGGTGTTCAACGATGCCATACCTACATGTTGAACGCCACTTGTCGTGCGTCCATTGTTGCCTAGTGGAAACGAGGCTTCAATTGCTTATTATAAACTAGCTGTGCCCGCGACTTCGTTCACGTGGACTACATCCTTTCGTGGTCGGTTTTACCACTATCTCCCCTAATATTCTAAACAAAAAGTAGTCCATATTTTAAACCAAGTTTTGAGCTGTATTTATGCCTAAATTTCATATCTCTAACTTAAAAAATAAACATTTTCCCATATAAACTTTCAAAGGTGGTATTACCCCCATTTCCCCCCCCCCCCCCCCTTTTTTTCTAACAAAAAGTAGCCTATGTCCGTTCTTTAGGTTCAACGTATACCTATACCAAATTTAATCAAAATCGGTTGAGAGGTTTAAGCGGGAAAGCGTAACATACGGACAGAGTTACTTTCGCATTTATATTATTAGTAGGGATTATGGTTACAGATGTATACATTATAGTTAGCTACGTATGGACCCTATATGGCATAAAAATAATTTAGATAGTTAATTTAAAAAACGTTATTTATGGATTTAACATAAACATTTCATACGGTATTTTATGCAGACCTAAACTTTCATATAAGTATGTTAATTAAGTATTTTCCTGCGACTTCGTTCACGTTATATAATAATTAGATTTCACAGGCACTTTTTTAGTCATTTGGGCGACAGAAATACTGACTGAGCCACAAGTCGCCCAAGCCCAAGTGGCGCACTTATTAAATTTGTAGCCAACCCATTTTTAGGTTAAGTTAACTAAATACTGATCATAACTTAAATAGAAGCATTCACATAGTTACTTACTGTACCTGTCCCTCGAATAAATCAGGCCTGGTAATGGAAAAGGGCTAATGGTCTTACGCTAACTTGAATTTACTTCAACGGTTCTTAAGTCTTAACCCTGTGTAAGTTCGTTGGTTAATCTAGTACGTGGGTCGTTTGGGCCCCAATTTGTCTTATATGTGCAAATAGTGTACCTAATGGATGAAACTTATGAAACACTAGGTCACGCGTGTGACTTCGTCCGCTTGTTTGGATCCATGTTTCGTCACCCCAAAAGGTGATTACTATAATACGATATCAATACTGTATAGTAACGGATATTATATGTAGGTATATAAACACGCCCATAAAAATAAGGACCTGTAGCTGAGAGACGAGCAAAGCAAAGTTCGGCAACATTGTTTGATAAATTTTTAAACGAAGTTTTTTTTATAGTATATGACCCAGAAAACCAGACAAAAAGAAAATCAAAGAAGAGATTGTTGGTACAACTTTCGCCAAAACAGCTAGTTTTTAAGATAAAAAAGGGCTTGTAAATGTTAACGCGATAGTCAGTTCGATATTAGCTTAATGGATTTGAAGATGATTTTAAAAGTTTAATTAGGCATTCATACATTCATAGTTTTTTTTTTCATAGTCTGAGGCGCCTTGACAAAACAAAGGTTGGGAAACCCTGGCCTTGACACACATATAGACAAACAAGCACGTGAAACTTACTAGGTACACGCCTTCGTTTTAACGTTGGGTTCGAAAACGGACACAACACGTCAAATAAGAAGTTTAATTTCAGTGTCTTTTTTTAGGTACATTTACTATACATTTTAAGCGAAAAAAAAACTACAAATGTGTACGAACTCGGCACGCCTAGTAAACAGTCTGGAGTGTTACATGGACGATCTGGTCGACTGCTTCGAGGATTTCGTTAAGAAGTCACTCCTCATCATCTCGGTAGCAGTCGGCGCTTTAATTGTTATGCTGGGTTATGCGCTGAAGATTGTAACTGAAAGAGCGCAGCCAAGATTGCTGGGAGAAAATACTCGAAGTGAGTGTGAGTAGTGTAGGTATAGTTTTAGTGTTTACAACCATATTGTGTGTCAAAGACGACCTCCGTTGCAGAGAGGCGAGCGGGTCGGACTATGGCGTTGCGCCATCTCTGAGATCCCGGGTTGGATCCCCGAATCAATATGGGATACGAACTTTTTATATTATCTCGGGTCTGGTTGTTGTGGTACCGCCGTTGTGTCTAACACAAGTGCGTTAGCTACTTACTATAGAATCAGAGCAATGAACGTACATATGTGATGTTGATGATGTTATTTATTTAAATTTTATTTCACGTGTTAAAAAATGGCTAATGCCATTTTCCACCAGTCCACCTCATAGGTTAGATTTCAAACATTTGGTTTAAGGCCGAAAATATCGAAAGTAAATGAAAAATAACTTTTTTTAATTGGTTTTGAATGTGCTTAACGCCTCACCAAAAAAAAATAACAATACATTTTAGCTGAAAGTTTTAACATAGAAGTGAATTAAAAAAAAATAAATAAATAATGTACATTACCATGCAAACTTCAACCGAAAATTGGTTTGAACAAGATCTAGTAAACAGTTTTTAAAACGCCACTAATCGTAAACTGCAATTTATCTTTAATTCATTCAACTACAATACAAACTCTTATGTCAGGGGGTCTACCCTCAACAACGAAATGAACAAACGAAAGGTTTCGTTTTTGAAGATTTATCAAAAGTTCGGAAGGATAGACGTGGTTTTTGGTTTGCATAAATAGTATTGTATTTTATGAAAAAGCTTGATTTGCAAGTGTGAATTAGATGTGACTATGAGAATTAAAAATTGCTCTCCGTTTTCGGATCCGACATATTTCGTTTTTGGGAGTAGACCCTCAGGTACCTACTTGCTACTAAGGAAGCCTTAATTGGCGAGTCCTAATCGCACTTAGCCGGCTTTTAACTATTTGATTATTATCAGGGCTTAACAGAGCAGACGGAACGGTTAGTCGTGCTGAAAATTTGGACGTCTCTCCGAGGGCCAGCGTTACCAACCTGGACGTGGGCCAGGATTCCAAAGGCGGTGCACAACCCCAGAAGCCAAGGGACAGCGTCACGATGCCTTGCTTCAGGAAAGACTGCGTGAAGTCAGCCGGCGCCAACACTGGGCCTCTGTCAAGCGTACCCAGCTTCGATGAAAAGGTTCTCAGGAATATTGGATTGTCTAGCTGCTCAAAAGTAAGATAAGTATCTTCGTAGTTGTGTTATTTTATTCATATAAATAAATAAATATTGGGGAGAGGGGTCAACCAGCATACTCAAAGACAATTTAAAAAAAATGTTCCTTTCCCGTTCGCTTAGGTTCTTTTTCCATTATAACTTTCGATATTTTCAGCTCAAATCTCCAGAGATATCTCCATAGATTAACAATTAGTCAACCCCATGATTGACTAGTGGTAAATTCCACTAGGCGTTAAGTCCGCCTTTTATGCTTTTTAAATGCGTGCAATAAATTTAAACAAGTAGATTATATTATCGACATCACAAACATTGCCCTGATTCTATGGTAAATAGTTACAGAAGACAGAAACGACGTAGCAATAGACAATATAGAACAGTTTGGTTTCCATATTTTCCAGACCAGGAATCGAACCAGGAATCTCAGAGATGGCGCGAAGCTAAAGTGTGGTCCATCTCAGAGATCCCGGGTTCGATTCCCGGTCTGGATTTAATATCAAACTGTAAGTGTTTACTTTGACGTGCTGTTGGACTGCTGAATATATCAGTCTATTTAATTTTTATTGTTCCATTTACAGAAGGTCTCCATTTTTGAAATCAAGTCACATTAAAACATAGTACATATACAGGCTTAATCACCACGCTGAAATGCGGGTTGTTGATTACAAACCCGAGCTATGTTCGAATAATGCGAAACTACTCGAACCGGGAGTCAAATCCAGGACACCGGACCATCAATCAATATGTGTATATTAATTCCCGGTTCCAATATTTGAAAAACGAATCATTGTAGTTACGTATAGTAATAAATTACACGAGGCTTAAGCTAAAAACGACCGACAGACGACTAATGACAGCTGATATATTGACGACCTCCGTAGCCGAGAGGCGAGCGTGCCGGACTTTGGCGTCGCGCCATCTCTGAGGTTCCGGGTTCGATCCCCGGTCGGGTCAATATGGAACGAACTTTTCTGTATTGTCTCGGGTCTGGGTGTTGTGGTACCGTCGTTGTTTCTGATTTCTGTAACACAAGTGCTTTAGCTACTTACCACAGAATCAAAGCAATGTATGCGATGTTGTCCAATATTTATTTATTTATTATTATTTATATGGAAAGTAAATTTGAAATTAGAATTAACGACTCGTAGGGAAACGGATAGTCATTTTTGACACATTACGAATCTAAGTAAAATATTGGAACCGGGCATTATAGGAAAATACCGATAGGTAATAGGTTGAAAAGAAAGAAAGAAAAAAAAATACATTTTTTGACATCACAAAATTTACAAACAACGCAAGACAATTACCTATAACAGATATTACCTATACACTTAAATACTTTGTGAGGCCAATTTGGGTTCCACCTCAGCCAGTGGCGTGCATACAGTTTTATGACAGGGTAGGCAGAAAAAACCAAAACACTTTGGTTTTGGTTCGTCGTCTTGTCGATTGATAATGTAGGTAATTGCCAAATGCTAGCTCAATATCCATAGATTGACTGATTTTATAGAGATATCAATTTACGGATATTCGAAGTGGCCTTTCGGTGCGTTTGTTTGATGTTTTGTAATGATTGTGTGATTTGCAAAATTTAAATGAAAGCAGTTTAAAGATGGTGGTATGAGTATCATTTTTAGGGTTCCGTACCTCAAAAAGAAAAAACGGAACCCTTATAGGATCACTTTGTTGTCCGTCTGTCCGTCCGTCTGTCAAGACCCTTTTTCTCAGGAACGCGTGGAGGTATGAAGCTGAAATTTATATCAATTACTCAGGTCTACTGTCCCTTGAAGCTGTGAAAAAATCAAACTTCTAAGCCAACGCAATCAAAAGATACAGCCGTTTATGCCGCAAATTTTCGACACTTGCAAGGGAATCAAAACCTACAGGGTGCTTCCCGTAAACTCAGAATCTTGAAATTTGGTACGAAGCAACGTCTTATAGCATAGATAAAGGAAAAATTACGAAAACCATAAATTTTTAGTTACATCACATAATATATATATTTTTAATAATTTTAAACTTACTACCCATTTCCTCATAAACGCGTAGAGGTATTAAATTGAAATTCATACCAAATACTCAGGTCTATAATACCTTTAAGCTGTAACAAAATCAAACTTCTATGTCAACGCAATCAAAAGAAACAGCAATTTAAGCTGCATATTTTGAAACTCGCAAGTACTCGCAAGGGAATCAAAACCTAAAGGGTACTTCCAGTCGACCTAGAATCTTGAAATTTGGCATGAAGCAACGTTTTATAGCACACATAAAGGAAAAATTCCGAAAACCTTAAATTTTTAGTTACATTACAAAATATTTATGCTCCTCCATCTTTCCCCATTGTAATGTTATGAATTTCATTTTGCAATAAAAATACCATAGTTATGACTCGATTGTCGTAATGAACGAACTTTGTAAACCTTGCAGGTTTGTACGGAACCCTCGGTGCGCGAGTCCGACTCGCACTTGGCCGGTTTTTTATTTTCTCTATACACACACCATCTAACCACCTTTACAGACAATATTATCAATTATTCACTCTATTAACAACGATAAATCATAAATATCTGATAGCGTAGTCACAAACACAACACACATCAAACAATATGACTATTGAAATTACTTAGTAGTAAAAAAAGAGAAATATAATACGACAAAAAAATTATGGCCATCAAAATGTATAAAATTCAATGAAACAATGTTACTTCCTAAAATATTTGCATTGGTTAACAAACTTTCTTTCGGAAATGTTCGGTACGAGTCGTAATTTTTCGTGTTATTTATAAAGAATAACTACAAAAAGACACTGGCTTCTCATGCAGTTGTGTGCGTGATTTTTGTCATTGTGTTTGTTGCAAAGCCCACGTAGCTACAGGAACGCACACACATTAAATCCGCATGACCGCGACTTACCACGAGAGCGCACATACACAATTTTAGAGATTCGTAGTTTGTGTCTTTGCCGTGGCAAAAGGGCACGCAAGGGCGAGGCGGCGCTAGTGCAGCGCCGATTGATGCTAAATTATCAAATTACATGCCGATCTTACCTTAATGATACCACCGGCAATCGATAGGTGGAGCTAATGTATGATTTAAGTTTTTATGTTATTTTGTTTATTGATAAAATAATATTGGATCTATTATCAGACCTAGGGTAGGCAGTGTCTTTCTGTCTTTATGGAACGCACGCCACTGACCTCAGCAAATGCCGCTACGACATTTTTACCGCCACAGCAGCGCTGGTATTCTGGTGGAACCCCCTGCTTGGAAAATTAGCAAGTGCTCTTGCTAGTTCCCCACGCAATCGAGTGGCACTAATGATTTTATTCTTAAATGATTAGGTTGCGTTTATCCTATCCTTGAAAACAGCATACCAGAATAATCAAAGTCACGTAGAATACTTGAAAACCTAAAGTGATGAGTAAGGCTGGTTCAAAAATGCCATTGTTTAACGATATGACACTATTAGACATTAGTATCCTTTAATCAAACATTTTGTTTTATGTATGTACGGTTGCGACCGAGAAAATGGCACGGGTAATGGCCACAAAACAAGGCTTAGCGCACGGCCGCAAAGTGGAAGAAGGCTTTATTTTAGTTTGGCCGCGTGCGTGACATAATGACAAAAACGTGTTTTTCCTCAGTCGCCTAAGATAAAAGTTAGATGATGTTATATGCCATTTTAGGCCTTGCTTGCAATGCTTGTGTTGCAACTATGTACGTCATAACGCGGGAGACAATAATTTGTATTTTGCATGGAAATTTTGGTCTACAAAATCTTTGAACAAAATAATAGACGTTCTTAAAAAATGTCGTGAACGATTTGCTACAAATTTCAAAGATAAAAAAATTGTAATTTTTAAAATTTGAAACGAGAACTACCTGCTTCTATAACATTCCTGCTAATAATAGAATAACTGACAACTATTTATTCAGCAGTATTTTATCCGTTATTATACCTTTTCGTCTGAGTATTTGACAAGCGTTTAGCCGAGTGTTAAATGATAAAGTGGACGTCTATTAGGTTAGAAATTAAAATAACCTCTTAAAACGGGTTATTCTGAAAACTATAATAGGTATTTTTAAATGTGTAGGTTTTACTGTATATATGTATATAAGTATATCGCCAGATTTTATGTGATTCTTAAAAAATAAATATGATTTATTTTCAGAGTTGTATGCAAAGTAAACGGTCTATCATGCGAAACAGTTCAGCATCTAGGTAAGTGAAAGTGAACATAAGTATAGCCAGCATCATTAGTTCGTATACACTTCGGTACTTTGTCATACCAAATATCCGCGTAACTAAGCAAGTTAGATAGACAGTAACTTAATGTGACAAAGTACAGAGTTGCTCACGAACTAAAGCTACTGACTGTACATGTACGATCATTTGACCACAATATCATAGGAACGTCACTTTCAGATGAAACTGTCGGTAGTTCGACAACACTCTTAATCACCAAGCAACCCTAATACGACACAAATGTCGTATTTAGTGGTTTATATACACAATTATATTTATAAAAAAATATTACCAATAATCACGGTCGGTACTTACTAGTTTCGAAATTGAGAACTTTGGTCGACTCAGGAGTCGAACACAGAACCACCAGATCATAACTCGTTCATTAAACCACTAGATCATCGAAGCTTATTAATCACTGCTATTTTCAACCAATAATTAAAGATTTATTGTTACAGGCTTGCCGTCGCCAGCTTGCCAACTTGCATCCCAAATCGTAAGAATTAATATTATACATACAGTCATTCCTTTCTTCCGTAGGGGTACGCAGAGATCATTATATCCTTCCGTTTAACACAATTTCGGGTATAATTTTAATCAATTATGAAATTGACAATACTATCGATTAAATCGATACTGAAATCAAGTCAATACTTTATCGATTATTTATGACAATTGATTAATCTGCAATTATTTCGAGATGTAATCGTTTTTCATATTATGTCTTCTTAGACATCTTTTTAGGACACAACTAAAATTATTTCTCTCCTTATTTTAATAACAAAACCGAATAGTAAAGTTGGTTAATTTAACTGTAGCATACCAGCGATACTGTCTTAGCCAATAGGTCAATTATATCGATTTGATCGATATAACCGTTACATCGATAGTAATGCTCTAAAACATAAACGATCGATTAAATCGATACCGGATTCAAGTCGATGCTATATCGATTAAATTGTATGACTATTCATTTGCAACACTATACAGAATATTCCCAGCCAAATTACCACAAAAATTAAATTAAAACATTTTTCTAAATAATACCTGTATCAACCTCCCACGTTTATAGATAAGACATATGCACAGATAAGACATATATGTATACAGATTAGTCATATATTAGTAGATAAGACAAGTAGTAGGTATATTAGGCTACGGCCGCACTACGGTTTTTCCCCGTAAACGGTAAACCGCGAAACCGCCCGAAACGCACACACTACGGTTAAATAAAAAACCGCAACGCCACCATGAGTTCTATGGACTAGAAATTGTGGCGCGGTTTTTTCCGCTAAACATTCTGCAGTGCAGTATCTTCCATTAGTTTCTATAAGTCACAAAATCGGGCGGTTAACATCCGCGGAGTTTAGCCGTAGTGCGGCCTAAGCCTAAGCTAGAATTATACATATTATAATAATAAATTAGACATCTAACTATCGTCTTATTTCACCATATCTCATACGCTTTATTATAATTTTCATCCCTACTATCCCTACTAATATTATAAATGCGAAAGTAACTCTGTCTGTCTGTCTGTCTGTTACGCTTTCCCGCTTAAACCTCTCAACCGATTTTGATGAAATTTGGCATAGGTATACGTTGAAACTCAAGAACGGACATAGGCTACTTTTTGTTAGAAAGTAGGGGGGGGGGGGAGTAATGCCCCCTTTGAAAGTTTATATGGGAAAATGTTTATTTTTTAATTTAGAGATATGAAAGTTGGCACAAATATAGCTCTATTAAAATATAGACTACTTTTTGTTTCGAATATTAGGGGAGATAGGGGAAAAACCGACAATGAAAGGATGTAGTCCACGCGAACGAAGTCGCGGGCACAGCTAGTAGGTTATAATACCATTAAACCAGTTATAATACCAAAAAATAACAATAAAGCGAATTGACCTTGCTTTTCCTTTCATTAACCTCCAATCGAATTAATGATTTTTTTATTATCCACCAGATCATCTTTCAACTCCTCGACCATGTTCAAAGTTTGTTAGGAGCCGGAATTCCTGCTGTTCAATGTGTTGCGCTGACGATGATCGGCGATGATGAAGGAATACAGAAATGTCTATTGAAACCTCCATCACTTAGAAAAGGGTAAGACAATGAACAAATCTTTTCTAATATTACAAATACGTATTAACTCTTGTCTGTTCGCATTTACGAAAAAACTACTAAACAAATATATGTAAATGAAATTTGGTAAAAGTCTTGAACCTAAGAAAGGATATCCATACTGGTATTTTATATGCGAACGTAACTCAGTCTGCCTGTCTGTTTGTTTTTCTGTCCGGCTTTCACGCCTAAGCCACTGAATCGATTTAGATGAAATTTGGTAGATATAGGTAGGTATACGTTGAACCTCTAGAACCGACATAGACTACTTTTTGTTTTGAAAATAAGGGGGGATGGGGGTACTATCGCCCTTTAAAGTTTTTATGGGAAAATGCTGGACAGACAAACAGACAGACAGAGTTACTTTCGCATTTAAAATATTAATAATAGTATGGATATTTACTAATAGTCCTAATTCCATATTTCCAGGTACGAAGAGAAAATTAAAACGAAACCGGAACAAATCAACGTCAAATTTACACACTAATTTTGTCTTAAGATTGCAAAAACCTATGAATTGGATGAGTATTACCGAATTGCTCATAAAACATCTTCAAATAGATTTCTGTCTAGATATTTCGCGAAGTATCCCAACGATTTAGTAAATGTTTCTTTAATTTAGGTATTAGGTACTTAGAAACGTAGTAACAAAAATAAAATTAAGTAGTCTTTGGCGCGCATAGCATGTTATTTTTAATTTGAATGTAATGTTTTGCAACGAACGTAAAATTTTAGTAAGGTGTGTCGGTGCTGTAAAGTGCATTTTATATTAAACTTTGAAATTAAGTTTTGGCTTTTTTTAATGTTAGTCGTTATCTTAACTTTAGCACTAAGTTGGTGGAAGCTCAAAACACAATAAATAAATAATTTAATATAAATATTTGCATACATACCTCTAGGAAGAAACGGTAGCCGTAAATGGTGATATATGCACTTTATTTGTATATTGTGTTTGTTAAAAAATTATATAGGAAATCAATAATGAATTATTAACAATAATTAAAAATGCCCCCACCGATTGCGGCAAAGGCCAATATCATTGAGACTTACCAATTATGCAGGACTTAAATAAATAAATTAAGTGTTTTATATTATATTATAATTATATTATAATTAAATATTATAATAAACACTATAATATAATTAAATATTATAATATACACTTAATTAAATAAAAAAAACTTGGTTTTTAATAACCGAACGTTTGTGCAACACTCAAGTACACTCTCTTCCAATACGATCAAAAAAATTTAAGAAACGACGACGAAAATTAATCTCAATCACTGGACTGACTATTTACGTGCTAAAAATGGGATTAATCTCAAAATGTCCTATTCAAACTGGCAACAACATACAAAGATGTTGCCCACGCGGAAATCGAACCCACGATCTGCATTTATGAGCCTAAGCTAGTTACCACTAGAACACAGAGACCACAATAGTAATATATACGAGTATATTAGTATTGTGAGCAAAGCTACTAGTAACTACTTACTTATAATATACGAATATAAGTAGTTACTACTCTTGCCTGCGCCTTCGTTCGTATTATTTGAGTATAAAAAGTGTGTACTATACATATATTAATAACGTATATAAGCTATCTTTTCATCTCATCAAATTTCGTCGAAATCCATCAAGTAGTTTTAGTGTCAAAGAAAAACAAACATACATTCTTACGAACTTTCGCATTTTAAATAGCAGGACATGAATATGCAAAAACTACTGAATGGATTTCTGTGAAATTTGCAAGGAAGAGAGATAAGATAGGTACTAGATTTAACATATTTCTTTACACCTATCTCAAAATAACGTTCAACAAAATTCCTAGGAATTACTTTAGATTCCAAACTGCAATGGAATCCTCATATCGTTGCCTTGGCAGGAAGACTTAGTTCGGCTGCATATGCTGTAAGGAAAATAAGAAACCTAACTGATGTAGATACGGCAAGATTAGTTTATTTTAGTTATTTCCATAGTGTTATGTCATATGGTCTATTGTTATGGGGCTCTGCAGCAGATATCCAGACAATTTTTATACTGCAAAAAAGAGCCAAACGCTTTATTTACGACCTTAGACCACGTGACTCACTGAGGGAATTTTTTAAAGAAATTAATATTTTAACAATAGCGTCTCAGTACATTTTCGACTGTATTTTGTATGTACGAAAAAACTATACGCTTCTTCCTAAAAAATCAGATACCCATACATTTAATACAAGAAATAAACAAAAGCTTGCCGTCCCAAAACTCAGACTTCATAAAAGTAGTAATTCCTTCATGGGGATAAATATAATAATATTTAATAAGTTACCACAAAGCATTATTGACTTGCCCATGCATAGATTTAAGACTCAAATTAAAACATGGCTTATCAAAAAGGCTTATTACACTGTACAAGATTTTTTTAATGATAAAAATATGTGGAATTGTTAAAATGTCCATCTGCACCTAGATAATTTATATTATTAATTCAAATATTTTAATGTCCATTTGTGATGTTTGTCATTTATTTTAAAACAGGATATCTGTTGAGTTTGTTGCGGCGCTTCTTCTCAACAGAACCAACGTCGAGGCGCTGGTAGGAAAAAATAATTGACGTGCAAAAGAATTTATTGTAAATCCACTTGCAGAAATAAAAAAAAAAAAACCGTTTTTTTTTCTAGTATGATAGTGCAATGCTTGCTATTTAACTACAAGACGTTACATAGATATAGAAGAATGCAGTATTCAACTGAACGGCTCTTTTCATTACAGAACTCAATAGCTAAGCAAACTTCAAACAAAGGTTGGAAACAAATGCCTACCCTTCAAACACAGCAAAGAAATTCTTTTACAAATTCCTGTACACTGGAACGGGGGCCATTCTGTAAATGGCACGGCCATCACTACATTCTTTGTTTCGTCCCTGCCTAAAAACGATTTTCGTAGTTTATTTTTCGGAACATTCTAAAAGTGTTTTTAAAAAAACCTGAGTTAAAAGGTTTATGGGACACAACTATATTTTCTGGAAGGTGCAATCTGGAGGTCTTCTCCCAAAAATGAAATATGACGGTCCGACGACAAAAATGTCTGATAAAAATGTTTAATACTCATAATTGTTCATCTTCACTCAAAGAAACAATTTGGTGCAGAACTTATTCCATTTAGGAAGCGAGATAACCCTTTGTGCGAATTAGTGTGGTAAAGAAGCACCTCAGTGCATCTCAATGCATCAGAAAAAGTATTTTAGTCAATTATTTACTAAAAAGTAACTATTCAAAACTTAAATTCCGTTTTTGGGTCTTTACCTGGCGTCAGAAATAAGTTTGGTTGGTCTATGGAACGATTGTATCAAATTTGACAAATGTTTTGAGCTTTTCAGTCAAAACGGTAAAGTTTTTAAAAATCCCTAAAAAGTTACAAAAAAATATTAGGACACAGAATAAAAGTAATAATGTAGGCTTTCAAATCGAAATACATTGCAGCAATGATGGCGAGGCGGCAATATACAGGTGAATTAAACAAGTATATATCTTAATAGCTAAAGTCGTATAAAGTATCAGGTCAATAATTCGAATTCCAAATCTGTTTCTCATGTAAGTTTCCTCAATTTAATGTACTTAGGGCTTTTATATATCAACCGAATGTGATACCACCGTTTTCCGATTATATAGCCACAGAGAAGATAAATGTGAGTAACTTAGGTACGATGACCAGCATCAAGGAAAACATTTTAAGTTCAATTTGGTTTAGAATTGCACTACATAAGTGTGGTACAAAGTCGAAAGTATTAAAGTCTACCGTGCTTTCGACCGTCGATCGTTCGTTCGTTTCGACCGACACCTGATGTTAAGTGGTAATGAGATCCTAGAATAAGGGTGACAAGTACAGGATAATAAATCTGTTACTGGACTTGTCGCCCTTACCTTGAAGGCTTGACCCCTACCACTAATGTAGCACCCCCCAAAAGCTCTGGAAACCTTACTTACACGCAGGAACACAACAACACAAAAGTGATTGTTATTTGGCTGCGGTCTTCTGTAAGGTGGAGGTATTTCACCAGTCGGGCTGCTCCAGTACGAGCGATAAATCGCTATGCCCTATCTCTCTTAAATTAAATCATCGTGCAGATTTCACAATACTTAGTACGTAAAGTGAGAAACAACGTTTTAGAGGAAAACCAGGTCCATGTTATTAACAAATGTCACTTATTCTCAAATAGGCAAAATTAAAAGGATGGAGTGACAATGTGGCAAACATGTTAAAAGGTACAAAAATCTAGCTTTCAATGAGGAATCTAACATTCAGGGGACTCCCAACCCAATATGGTAGTGTGGATGTGTCCGTTCTCGTAGATTAATGAGTTTGCCACCTTTGCTTTATTATTCGTCATTATAAAAACAGGTTATACTATTACTACACTAAATTTTGGGAAAGTTTTTTTTTTACAGAAGGACGTTAAAAATTGCTACTTTTACCGACTTTATGTAATCTTATTCGCTATCTATTGTTAATCTTAAATGGGGACATATTTTACAAAGGAACGCAATTTCATCCCTCTATTTGCTGTCTGATTTCGACAATCTCTAAAGTAAATGAATATCCGTTCCTTTCAAAGTATTACCCGGAATTTGGTGAAATTATTAGATAAATTATAAGATAAATTATAAGATATTCAAGAAGTTGAGTTTCTTCCAGAGACAAAGACATGAGTACAATAAACGATTGTAATATTTTTTTTAACTTTATATGTGGGGTGTATTAACGCGATTTAGTTTTTCCCGATAGAGCTACTATCAGATTTTTTACCGTAGTTTACACCTATTTAGATTGGAAATTTTCATTCAAATCGCCAAAACACAGCCTGACATAAGAATCTTAATAAAACAGAAAAAGCCGATTCTGTGGCATAAATTCAATTAAACTAAACTTTTTGTGTTGTTAGATTCAGGTTTTACGTTGGACTCAACCAAAATGTAAAAAAAATCTAGTGGTGTCTCATTTCAACGTATTTCTAGCGGCTATTCCGTTGTCGCACGCGGCTGACAGCGCAGCACAGCAGCAATTCGCCAGTGCCGAATTTTCACTTGTGGAGACCGGCTTGCTGATGGTGTGAGGGCACCTCAGTCGGCACTGCACTCACGGTCTCCACAGTGGTCCAGTTGGATCACTACCCCCTTGACCACCCTGGAGGGAACAGACGGGGCCGCGCAAGTGACCATTCCGCCGGTGGTGTCATGTTTGGTCAGGTTAATCCGATTTCCCACAACACCGCCACTCAGGCGATGAGGTCCAACCCAGTGGTTTTAGTGGGTAGTCTCACCCTTTTTAGAGCATGGAGTCCCACACACGCCGTCACCTCCTTCGGGCGACGGTACGATGCAACAATGCATTTTCCTCCGTCAAAAAAAAGTTTACACCGTTGTTGAAGGGCTACAATAGCTAAAATAACTAACTTATTTAAAGCAGGCGTGTATACTCGCCTCCACCACCGGCCATTGCCGGCAGGCAGCCACGCCAGCACCACCCGGGACTTACGATACATAGTTAGCGTGGTCTCCCGTTATATCTGGGCGGCCTACAACATGATGAACGGGAACTACCTCGCCCTGGCAACAGTCTTCGCCGTCGTGCTGCTCAGTTTCCTTATACCAGACATATCGCAGAAGATCCACGCGACCAGCGAACTGAAGAACATGAAGAAGGTGGTGAATCGGATGACGGTAGGTGTCATATTTTTTTGCTCTATATTTTGGCATGATAATAGACGACACAAGAACCAGAATCATAAAGGGCACAATGGTATGTTTCTGAGAAAATGAAATGAAAGCTTTTTATAATCATATTTTAGTTATATGTACAGTCACAAGCAACATTTGAGCTCTTATGACGTCATTGTAATGTATACCTACTTAAGAATGAGATTGGATGCATATTTGTACCTACACGTGACTATACGTCTAATGAGTTCAAAAATAACAATTTGTATGAGTACTCATTATTTATTCAAACTAATTTTCTTAGTTTTCCCCAAAAGATATTGTGATTTCTCAAAGAAAGAAATACTGGGAAGCACTGATCAGTATGGCCTGAAAGTATAATGAGTTTTCTGTGCTATTGTGTAAAAGGTTTTTTTCGTGCCAAATTCATATGTCAATCAATCTGCCTACCTATTCACAAAACGTCGGAATCAGATTCGAATTCTTAAACTATGTTTTGTAATTTCTTCTTGATATTTATTACTGAACAGATAATATAGACTATTCGAATCGAAATCGAATTTAACGTTTATGAATCAGCCCCTGGTCCCCCCGGCCACCGACAATTATTTTGACAGAAATACCTATACCTGAAGAAATATATCTTAAGTTAACTTCTCTCAAATTCCAGCTTGCTGTTGCAAGGTAATCTGTTAAAGGGCTTAGCAAAAGCATTGTAAAATTGTAAAAATACAACAGAATTTGCATTTCATACCGGTATTACAAAGGTAATGCTAAGCCGGCTTAACTTGTTGCATGGCGTCTGGAACCTCGACTGTGAAATGTTTCACTTATTTACTACTTTTTATGTACATAATAGTAGTTGTATGATGAACACGACAGTGCTCAATTATGCTAGGTTTTGCGGTTCCTAAAACATAATAAGCCACTTATCTCGTCATCGGGTCGATATAATAGTATGTTGTCTAACAATTACTTGCATTTTATTTAAATGATGTACTAGTCGTTCACATTCAATAATCTTCAGGTATTATAACTTAGGATATGAAGGTTTTGGTATAGGTCGTTTTAAACTCTTCTGTTGTTATGAAAATAATAAATATTGGAAAACATCACATACATTGCTCTGATTCTGTGTTAAGTGGCTAAAGCACTTGTATTACAGAAAACAAAAGGAACGACGGTACCACAACACCCAACCCTAAAACAATATAGACGAGTTGGTTATCTATATTGACCCAACCGGAAATCGAACTCGGGGCCCCAGAAATGGCGTGACGCCATATTATTAAGGATTAAAGATTAGCCACAATGTACGCAAGTACAACGAATTAAGAATATAAATATCGCATAAATAAGCATGTTCTTGATTAAAAGATGTCTGATATTCCAGTGGAGCTTTCAGTACACTTATCGTTTTGCTGTCGTCGTCGTTTCTTCTTGTCCGTTCTGATTTAAGCATTTCGTTCTCTCAACAGACAGAAGTGGGCCGTGCTGAGGTGGCGTGTCTGACTGCAGCTGACGAGATCTGCTATCTCCACTGTTCCATGATTGATGGCGCCACGGAAACTGTTAGTGTTAGGTCATTATTTCTAACAATTTTAATAATGCTTTGAAAAAGTGGTAAACAAGGTTATGATGGTCCTAAGACCGCAGGCTTTTTTTTTATTTTCTGGGTAGAAATTATTTTGTAAATCGTACCGCCACTGGAGTTAAGGCGTGTGTGGGACTCATCTGTTATATAACAAGGGCAGAGACTTCCTACTATTCCCCGATCGGACCTTATCGCCTTAAGGGTGATGCTGTGGGAAACTCGGCTAAGGCATAACCACCACAGCACCACGATAGGAAAGTGCACGGCAAGCAATAGGCTATCATGCAAAATACGTTAATTTTTCATTTCTTACATGATATGACAAAAATGTCGGGACGGTTAATTGGCTGATAAGATTCCACAGTTATGTTTTTAGCCAGTCAGCCGTTGAAAAGCAGAATTTTGTCTGAAACAGCTGGAAAAATCGCATCTTAATTTCGCCTACTAAGTATTTACTTAACACGAACTTAACAGGTGCATAATCGAGTAGTTTTTCATATTATTTCCAAAGAATTAACACACAATTCATTAACCGAAGTGAATTTCCATACATTATTTGTTTTATAAGTGTAAGTTAAAAAAATAAGTAAGCAAAAATCTACATTATAAAAACAAATACTAACTGATCAATCACCAGCACTATTATGCTCAGTGACCGAAACTTCAAAGATTTAACAGTATGATTCCTTGCCATTTAATCAGGATTAAGTTCCTTGCTTGAACGTCACACGCCGTATCATTTGAATTCTATTCTCCAAAGTTCTGGGCTAAAATACCGCTCATTATCTTCCCGTATTAGACCTCCAACTATTCAGATATTGTTGATGGAATCCTGAGATAGTGCGTGATGTACGGTGGTAAATTCGGGCGGATTTAAACCAAAACAATTTCACGGAGCATTCTCTATAAAATTTTGACTATCTAAACTAATATTATTAAGCTTAAGAGTTTGTTTAAACCCCCTAACCTAAGGAACTACAGGTTCGAATTAAAAAAAAATATATGTTGGATAGTCCATTTATGGGTTCCACCAGAACACCATCGCTGTTGCGGTGTAAATAATGCCGCAACAGCATTTGCTGAGGTGGAACCTAATTGACCACATTATGTTTCTGTGTGTGTGTATTTCTGTTTTTTTTTCAAACATATTTCTATTCTATTCTATTCTATTATCGAAGAAGGCTTTAGGCTATAACATCACGCTGCAACCAATAGGACTGGAGAATCAGTATAAAAAGTGGAAAAAACAGGAATGGCGAAACGCGATGAGCCGCTAATCAGAAATAATCATTCGACCCTAATGGAATAGACAGGCCAAAGTCGGTTGAGATAATATAAGACCCTAAGTTAAACGAGTGAGGCAAGATTTCGACCGAATCAACGCTATGCAGCTATGAAATCTGCAATAACGTACCTCTACTTATCTCTACTTATCATAAACTGTAAGACTTACATTTTTAAAAGTTTTATTGAAAGCATATGATGCATTCATAACCATGAATCATTGCTAATTAATATTTAATATAAAAATGAATCGTAAAATGTGTTGCTAAGCGCATAACTCGACAACGCCTGGATTAATTTTGCCAATCCTTTTACTTTAATGTTCATAGAAGGTTTTTACGGCGAGAAAAATTCGAATAATTACCGAGACAGTCCTTTGATTTTTCCAACACAAACTAAAATGTATCGTCAATTTAAACTTTATTGAATAGAAAACTTACAACTGCACAAAATTATTAAAATACATCGACTATAAAATAGGTGGGACTGCCACATTCCTCATCTTTTTGATAGAAGGAAATCTGTCTGGTTGGCTAGTAATAAATAATTTTTCAAATACAGCAGTCAAGAGACGTACCACACCTGCCAGTCCGCTCCAGCTTCAACATTAGACCCACGATGTCAGAGCCGGTGCAAATCGAGAGGAAGTTCAGCTTCTTCAAACGAATATTCATGCCCAACAGAAACACATCCCACAAGGTAAAGACTTTAATGGTAATTATTGCAGAGCGAACTAAGTTCGCACGCAATAAAATCACGTGACTGGCTTCGCCCAGTGCGGGAATCACTTTCGTTTTATCGTTGTAAAACTCAGTTTTTTGTAAATAAACGCATTTTTGATATAATGGAAAAGAAAAAGCTAAGCTTCGATTTGAGATTATCTTATATTTACATACAAATGATAAGGACCAAATAAATATCTAGGTCCGCCCATGAGCGCTTGTGGCTAATTTGTGTGTGGATAAAGATTAATCGGCTCCTACCTACATAAGTCAATCATGAAAATCCCGGCAACGCGCAGTATCTCAGTGTTCTTTTTGACCAAAGACCGTCTATCGAGACTTAGTACCTAACTATTTGTATTGTTTTGAATGCAATTAAAATATACTAAATTAAGAGTGAAATCACATTTTAGATCTTTAATATACCATCTCTTTCTTCTTTTTTCAGGAAATCGCAATCATGTCCTACGTTTACACAGACTCATTTGATGCTCAAAAAGCGATAAACTTCACCGACAACAGCTTACTAGAAACGGAAGATGCCTTTACACCAAATGAATAGCACCACATGTGATTCATACTAGTTACATCAAACATTGAATATTCAACGAAATTATAAGTGCCAATGATATTGAAACTCAAATCTGACGATTGGAACCGAATTCTACCTATAAAATTTTATTTTTTTACTCTACTACTTTTTTTGTTTACTTTTAAAAAGTTTCAGATCTTTCGCTCACTTAAAAATACAATTGAACCTTATGATCAATCTCAGAAATTAAAATTAGAATATATAACTTTTCTATTCCATAATTAATGAACCGAATTTTGCTTTTCTTTTAAAATTGTAACGATTTTTTAAATCTTTGATAAATACCTATCCTATGTGTAGTAAAATATCACTCGGTTATCTTTTCTTCTTTTCCGATTATCAAAAGAACAATTATTGTATGTATATAAAAAGTATCCAACACCATTCATGTTCTGATTTACAGGGATATATTTAAACGCAAACTTAAAACGGGTACTATATAGATCTCATTTAATACGTGTCATTTTTAAAAATAAAAGGTTTTCACGCAAAAAAATGTGTTTTATTTCTAACATTGTTTTAATGATTATTTAGATTTGCAAAGCTATCAAAAATAAGTCCTCAAGACGTGTTAAGATTTAAAAAAAAAAATATTATGTCAGTTTTTACATTTTGGTCATGGACTTAGAATAATAAATTGAGTCCATGCATTTTAGTAGTTCATACGATCTACCTGTCTACTGTCTTAAAAGGAACACTGATACGAAATAGGCCGTAGCAGTTCTCTTAACTTACCTAAAGCTCTTTCCTTGTGGATCTATATTGAGATACTGATACTATTAATGGGTTCAATAATTCAGTTGAACTTAGAAAGAAAAAAAATCATTTATCTATGGTTGTTTATACATATGTTTTTAAAAATATAATTTTAAATTTCCCTTAAACAAGTTAAAGAAAGGAAAAGGAAAAAACAGATATTTCCAAAACGCCAAAAAAATTTAACTTTTTCACACAGACTTCTAATAATATGTCTGCGCCATAGACATACCATGGACTTAATTATATTAAGTCCATGTGTTTATAATACTAAGTCCATGGTCTGTGCTTTTTCATCAAAATAATTTAATACGTCATATCTAGTGTCAAAATTCGATATAAAGGCAAAATGATTTAGAAAAAATACTTTTAAAAATGAAGATTCAACTTTTAATATATAAAATCAAAATCAGTGACTAAAAACGCACGTTATACTCAACCACCATGCCTCGTTCCAGAACTTTAAAAGGAATAATTCTAGACGTGGTCGTGTTTGTAGGCACGTTTGCATTGTTGGGACATTTATCGATCAACTTTTGGGAACGCTTCGTTATACAGTCTGAATTGTCTAACATGAAAACCAGCTTGCACTCACTCAAGGTAAGAAGCTAGGCCCGCTAACCAATAACGGGGGACCATTTAATAAAACCACGATGGCCTAGTGGTTTAAGTCATGATATCTGCAGTCCAACATAAAATGGGCTGATATTTAACTTTTTAGTCAAAGAAGGCCCATTTACCTACAGTTACACAAAGCCAAATATTAGCAGGACAACTTAGGTACTTCCTAATAATATTGAGATGTAAATGTAACTTTTACAAATTTCCAGGAAACTATTAATAGAATCGGATATGCTTACGATAATCTACACCGCGAATTGGTCGGATTAGCTGCGATCGCAGAAAACAAAACATCAGACAAACAACATTCTGAAGCACCACGTAAGAAGATAAATCCATTAGATCGATCACTCCATCATATCAAAGTTCAAGCAATGACAAAAGCCAAGAACCACACAACACTCACTTACCCGAGCCAGCGTAATAAGACCGTACAACATTTTATGCAGGACATTAGGAATAACAAAACCACACAAAATTTCGTATTAGAGAACACGAAAAGTGTTCCACCTGCTAAAAATATGTCTACCATCACCAGGTATCCTCCAAAATCCACGGGAGTGGGTGTATGCGAAAGATATCGATATGAATGTCCAAGCCAAGAGTGCTGTAAATACAGATCATGTACGAACGTGCATAAATGTTACGATTACGATTGTTGCAACCCCTCTAATAACCGGAAATTTTGAAATGTCATTGACCTCAATTTTCATTGTTTTCAGATTGTGTATCGGAATAAAAGGGTGTACCTAATAAATAAAACCGTCGTTTTTCACATTCTGTTTTTATTGTTTTGCTAGTCAGTAAATCAAAACGTTCCAAAGCACTCGTTCCTGTAATTTTCTGCGCGACGGCCTTCTAGTCATTCTTGAGTAACCACTTCTACAATCGGTTTGGAAATCGGTGGTCCACAACACATTCTGCTGCTGCTATTTCCAGCTGGCATATCAAATTTTTTATCCAGATACACGTCGACGTTTGGCAGAGATAAATGACTTTTATCCCACCCAAGATTGCTTTTTTCCATGGTGTTAGCCAACGCTTCCAAAATATCAATCTGGCCTTCAAGTTTGGGCAGGTCTTGCGAGAATCTTGATATCTTCATTTCCAAATCATAGTAACTGTCCTTGATGAGGGACAAGTTTTTCTGCAACATAAAACAATTAAATGAATCTTCCCAATATTATTGTTTCTTTTTCTTCATGTTGTTACTGCGCTTTAACATCATACTCGATGAAAAGCTAGGTTCGAGGCTTTTCAAATTACAAAGGAGGTTTTGGCTGTTACGTGGCGGGGTTGTGATCCCTTCATTTTGTACGTTCGATTCAGCCGCTTGATAGATTAAAAAGAACTCCCATACAATCCAAACTAAATAGTAGGCAATCATAAGAGTAAAAATTATAAAATTTACCGCGATGTCATCGATGCTTTTGGTAATGTTGTCTACGTCAAACTTGTTCTTACAGTTATTGCAGTGGTATTCCAACATTAGGTAGATTAGTGCAAGAAGGCTGGTCATGATGAATAAACTGTACAGTCCGCTAAAGAAAGACCAGGATTTGGGAGCCGGAGGCGTACATGAATTAGCGTGTGACATATTATTAGACCTGTTGGTATGAGAGTGGCCTCGCCCCCTTCGGCTTCGTCTACCACGATCCATTTCTACTTAGCTTCTTTTTTTTTTCTTTCTCATAAACTTGAAGTCTACAAAACCACTCCCACGTCCAATTTTGAGTTAAAACTTTTACATTTCTTGACTATTTTTTGTATTTTTTAACTCTTAATTTTTTTTATAGGCTCCATGTTTGATTACATCTGACGTCTAGCAGAGTTTTAACCATCTTTGTCAAAGGTCTGAGGTTGACATAAACTTAGTTACTTACAAAGAGTTTTTAACAAACTTACATGCCAGCTGTACCTAGGCTTTATAAAGACTTTATCTCTTTCTTATTTGGTAATAAACATTTGGATTTATAGTTATATTCATTTTAATTATTGAAAAAATTAAAAAAAATAGACCAAAAACACGTGAGACTGTAGGACTCAGCGCCTTTAATGAGTTCGTATCAGAAAAAAAAAGATAAAAAACACAATTAAAGTCTTTGCAAAAATATAATATTAGAATAAATTAAATAAAAAATTAAGTTAAGAGGTTTAACACTTTACCCGACAAAACTATAAATAGATATGACTTAGATAAGGATTTACAAATAAAATTGTAGTGTTGATTAATCTTATGAAAATAAATAATTTCACATCGCCCCATATTAGTAGTACAACATTTCACCTATGTACAAAGCCGGGGCTTAATCCGTTGGATTATGTAATTTTCTTTAACATGGCATAGAGCGCCATCTACCAGCGAGGCGTATAATGAAAAACCAAAATGTACTAGGTACGCCACGACTACTCCAGGAACTAAGTTTGACAATACAGCCTTAGACTACAATAAAGTTTGCGTGAACTATAATAGATGGCATTAGCCGCCTTATTTTTAAGGATGTATGAAAATAGTTTTTTGCGTGTTAAATGTTTTTATGTACTTAGTTAATCCATACAATTACAGTTTTGTTCTGGACACATTATTTTCTTTGCATTTGTTGTTGCTGAATAATTGTTAAATAACATAAGTCTTTATTAAGAAAATAAAAATACTCAGTTAGGTATCAATTTCGTTATAAGTTGCCCGAATTTTTATTTCTAGAAACCAATTTATTAAATGAATAGACTCGTAGGTAGGTACATTTTTTAAATATGTATGTTGATAACTTACGAAAGATACGATTGTTTTGAAATAGAGCATTATTTTTAAACAAAATTTACGACTTTGTTCGATTTTCGAATTTGCTTTTACCCATGAAAGAACATGCTAATTTATGGAATGCGTAGCTACAAAGGCTATAGCGATAAGTTGTGAAGTTTAGCAAAGAAACAGGTTGGTAGAATCTATTGCAGATAAATAGGTAACACACAGTATCTATAGAATAAAAGCTCAGTTTTTTTCCAATCAATGCTTCATCATGTCTGTGGTATGGTCAGTACCAAAAGTTCTTGGAAGTTATTCGTTGTAGGTATTCGGTTGGACCCAATCACCTTTCCATGCCCGGCGCGTTGCCGCCGTTTTGTCGAGACGTTGAAGAGAGATGGCCTTCCATCTCTCTCCGTCACACTCATTGTATTCCATACTTGGTTTTCGTTTTACATTTCGAGCCTTTAGGGACGATCTTTGTCGACGTTGTGGGTCTATCGACAAATACATAGAGCCTTCGACAATTCGCGAAAGATTTTTCCGATGTGATAATACACCTTTGTTGACAATATTATTGATAATACACTTAACTCAGATCCTACGATTAGGTCTACATATCTATATGACACCAAGTTAAACGAATTATAAGTTACGTACTAACAATACTTGCCTATTTATTCAAATAAGCAAATTTATTGCACGTAGGTACCTCACTAAACTTAACTAACTTATTCAGTTCATTTATTATTAAAGATATTATTATAGGTCCTAGGTATATCTGTCATTTAACAATAGTGTTCGGAACTGTAAAATATCAGTACTTTAAAATAAAACTGGTAAAATGAGGTCAACTACGTAATGGTCATTATTACATTAGTGAAATAATGAGTCATCATTTAATTTGGAAATGGTACTTCTACGAAATTATAAAATGACGTCTTAATTAACTGACAGGCTTCATAAGTTTTAGCCTTAGTTAGGCCATTAGCCAAAAATAAGAGAGCCATGAACAGGTGCAATGAACATTATAACAAAAAATTGAAAATACTGTGTTTCTGTCCGACAACTTTATGCGCTAAAACGAAGAAACTCAAGTTTTAAAATTAAGTACCTATCTAAGTTGAGTCAAAGTGAATAAAAACGATGGGTAGGTTAATCAGAGGCTGAAGCAAGTAATTATTATTACATCGATAGCAGACAGGCCTTCGCCCCTCCCGAGACACGAACCAGGCGGGCGCGCGGCCGCATGATGTCATTCATCAGCTCACACTCACACACACAGCCCGCTCGCACCACCGCGCTGTTTACATTCTGAACGCAGTGACTTCACGGCAACAACCCGTGTCTGTGATTTATTTATTTAACTTATATTAGATAGTTGTTATAGTTAGTTCAAACATGGCCAACAACAGGGCTGCTAAATCTGGATTCGCCGCCGAAGCTCAGAGAAAGGTAAGTGCACTTTATCTGCACATAATTTTTCGTATTCTGCCGGGTTATATCCACCTATGTCGCGTAGTTCCGTCTGCGGGCGGTCGCGCTCTCCGTCCTAGTTCTCCGTAAATAGGTCGCGTTGCTTATTGATTTGGGATGCTGAGGTCCAGAATTATGTTACAAGGACTCAGCCATGACCTACATCTGGGCACATGTTTGCTTGCGACATGGGCGCCAGATGTTCATTAAAACATTGTGGACTGAATGTGCCGAGCTGTTTGTGAATATTAGACACGTACATGTACCTAAGATGCCAACGAGTCGTTTCTTCGAAGCAGTTAGGCTGGTATTATAAATGCGCGTTTAGGATTAGTTAGCCTTTGGGAAAATTAACATGGTTCTTATAAGACCTCAATGCAATGTTAATGTTAGATCCAGATTCCACCATATAGGTACCTAGGTACATTAATTATCGTGGATTAGATTCGAAATTTAATAACAGGATTATGAAGTAACTGAATCTTGCATATCTTCACCAAAAATAATACATTTCTTAAGAAAAATAAACCAAATGGATTTTTTTATTAGGTTAAGTAGTCTTTACTAAGCCATCAACATTGTGTCTGTTTAGCTACTTAAGTTTAAAATTCCTGTCAGGTTAATTGCCAACACTATTTGTATTAATGACTAATAGGTAATTGACGGTATCCAAGTTTTGAAATAGATACCTAACTTAAACTTAGTTTGAAATTACAATATTTTATCAATACTTAGCTGAAACGTTATTATTACCTACCTATTTTGTAAAAATGTTCGCGTAACTAGCACGGACTCGTCTTATATTATTTACTAGCTGTTGCCCGCGACTTCGCCCGCGTTATTTCGGGATAAAAAGTATCCTATATGTTAATCTAGTATGTCATCTGTCTTCCTACCAAATTGTATCCAAATCCGTTCTGTAGTTTTTGCGTGAAAGAGTAACAAACATCCATACATCCATACTTACAAACTTTCGCCTTTATAATAGTAGTAGGATGATGTAAAGGTATAGACAATACTTCATAATAACGATAGGCGAATGAATATCTTACTGGAAACATCTTTACAATTTTCTGATAACCTTTGCCTAGCATTATCCATAACTCTAATAAGACACATTACATACCTACTTACCTTCTTATAGGTATCATCTTTTTAACACCACGAGTTCAAAAACCCAATTCCAAAATGACTTTGTAGGTACATATCTACAAAGGTACCTAGAGGTGGTCTTATTACCGAATAAACTGGTTTCTTGCCAATAACTGATACCATGGAAACAATGACCTGCTTAATTTAGAAATGAAAGGAAAACCTTCAAGAGAATAAAAGTTATTTTTGCATAATGTGGTAAATGTGATAATGTAAATAAGTAAGTACGTACCTACTTAGTACGTAAACTCTAAATGTACATTTCGAAATAATGGAGTTAAGTAGTGTTCCAATTACTTAGGTACTGGAGGTCTACTCTCTAAAACGAAATATGTCGGATCTGACAACGGATAGCAATTTATAATTCTCATAGTCGCAACCAATTCACTTCGAATGCGACTAAAGCGTTTAATAAAAATAAAATATTATTTATGCAAATCATTATCCACGCTTTAACTTCCGAACTTTTGATAAATCTTCAAAAACAAATCCTTTCGTATGTTCGTTTCGTTTTTGAGAGTAGACCCCCTAGTTCCAATTTTTCTTAAAACGAATTACTTAATTACACATTACGAGTGACATATAAATAAGATATTTAGTAGTCTTGTCCTCTATACGAGAAGAAAAACATCGCATGAAACAAAATTACGGGTGACGTACTACGTTTATGTCACGCTTATTAATAATCGCTGGGTAGAGCGCCACTTGTATTTGCATTAATATACTTAATACCTAATTAAATTAAGGTTAATAATAAACTAACTTTATTTTCCGTTCAACATTTCGGAGAATAAGTTACTCATCTGACTTAAATGACTAACTTGTAAGAAAATATATTTCAAGTGACTTTTACCTATAACATCGCGAGAAGTGGCTTTCATATTATGCCCTTCTAGTATCTGTACTGTCTAGCTACCAAATTTTATTTAAATATCTGCAGTATTTTTACGTGAAAAAGAAACACCCATACAAACAGACATCCAAACTTTCAAACTTATAATATTAGTATGATTGTTATTTAACTTTTTTTTCGAATGAAATAAGCAATAAAAAAGAGGTACCTACCTGTTTTTTTCCCAAATGAATATCGATATTTATTCTGAACGAGGCACGGCACTATTTAAATAAAATTCAATATTTTGAAAATTATTACGTTTACCACAAAACATTTTTAAATGTTTTGTATTACATAACGAAATTAAAAGCGTTTGTTACACGATACCCATAAACAAATCATTCAGTAAAAAACATCGTTAGTTTTAATTGAAGAAGCCCATAAATAACTAAACGGTGTGTTTTAGATTAATGTTATCATAAATTATTTGTTGATATTCCAAGTTGATTTGCGAATGCATTTAAAATGACAAGGTTTCTCTTTTACAAACAGTCAACGTAACTTTTCTGCATAATTTATTTCCTTTTAGAAGCAAGGTCGCGGAGATGCGTCATTTCTTCTTAGCGATGGTCAGAGTACTTTGCTTCATAATAAGTATAACTTCCTTTACATGTGCTCTTCAATTTAAAAAGTAAATTATATCGATTTACATACGTAGGTACACATACCATAACTTATTATTAATTAGTACTTAACTTGCTCTTCTTCTTAATTTTATACTAATGACTAATAAAAATTAGGAATATGAAATTTTAATTAGGTATTCCTTATTACATCATCAGCTAGATTGAATTTGTTTATGCCGGGTACAAATATTTGAAAAACGATCCGCTTTATTTACAAATAGTAATAAATTATAGGTACGAGGCGTTATGTGTGAGTGATTTGGGAAGTAAATTTGAAATTAGAATTAACGACTCGTAATCGGTTGGAGAAAAATGGATAGTTATTTTTGAACATTAAGAATCGTAAAATATTGAAATCGGGCATAAGAGATTTGCCGGAACAGACAGAAAAAGAATGCAACAATTTTTTCTTAAAATACGAATAGTATTCAAACCAGAATCGGTTTAGATTAAAATTTTACTAAAGGAGATTGTTCTTAATAAAATGAAAATAGAATAAATTTAAAATTCATTTGCAGCGCTTAAAATTTAGTCATCTTGAGAGGAAGCACTGCAACAAAAAGTTGTATGACGCAACTGCTTACTTAGATGCTGACGTCACTTACACGTCGGAGACGTATTGTCTATGGTCCCAGATCTCTGGATACGAAATATAGAATGTTTAAAGAACTTCCACATGACTTTGTGACGTGATAGATTAAATAAAATATTATACATACAGACGAATTGAGAACCTCCTCCTTTTTTTGAAGTCGATTAAAAATTCGTGGAAAAGTATGACTTTAAACAGTTAATAGAGAAATAATAATTAATAAAACAGATAACTTACAACCATGCACCACCGATACGGACTTGTAGTAATAATATCATTCCGACCTATTTCGGCTAAGGCGCTCAATCTCATTGAGAACAACCAGTTACGCTGGATTTGGTTTAAAGTGCCCAAACGTTTTCGTAGGTACCTCATAAGTGCACTAACTCTTCCTTTACTCTCATAATCCAATGGGAGGGCAGACTGACACGACGGAAAAAGATAAGCCTTACTCCCAAAAAGGCCTAGCATGCGCAAAATGTCAAATTTATCACACGACAATAGTTTCTGTTCCGTTGATTGGCTAATACTTAGCACACTGCACTCGTATTTTTAGCCAATCAGCAGCTGACGCACTGACTTCAATCGATTTTTATGCCTAGCATGCGCAATACGTCAAATTTATCGCATGAGACGACAAAAGTTGCGATACCGTTGATTGGCTAATAGCACACCACACTCGTATTTTAAGCCACTCAGCAGCTGACGCACTGTCTTCAATAAACTTTGATGTTTGTTAAGAGCGCGATACAATTTAGTCGCGTTGCACATGCTAGGCCTGTTTGACGTTTGTTAAGAGCGCGATACAATTTAGTCGCGTTGCACATGCTAGGCCTGTTTGACGTTTGTTAAGAGCGCGATACAATTTAGTCGCGTTGCACATGCTAGGCCTGTTTGACGTTTGTTAAGAGCGCGATACAATTTAGTCGCGTTGCACATGCTAGGCCTGTTTGACGTTTGTTAAGAGCGCGATACAATTTAGTCGCGTTGCACATGCTAGGCCTGTTTGACGTTTGTTAAGAGCGCGATACAATTTAGTCGCGTTGCACATGCTAGGCCTGTTTGACGTTTGTTAAGAGCGCGATACAATTTAGTCGCGTTCCACATGCTAGGCCTGTTTGACGTTTGTTAAGAGCGCGATACAATTTAGTCGCGTTGCACATGCTAGGCCTGTTTGACGTTTGTTAAGAGCGCGATACAATTTAGTCGCGTTGCACATGCTAGGCCTGTTTGACGTTTGTTAAGAGCGCGATACAATTTAGTCGCGTTGCACATGCTAGGCCTGTTTGACGTTTGTTAAGAGCGCGATACAATTTAGTCGCGTTGCACATGCTAGGCCTGTTTGACGTTTGTTAAGAGCGCGATACAATTTAGTCGCGTTGCACATGCTAGGCCTGTTTGACGTTTGTTAAGAGCGCGATACAATTTAGTCGCGTTGCACATGCTAGGCCTGTTTGACGTTTGTTAAGAGCGCGATACAATTTAGTCGCGTTGCACATGCTAGGGCTGTAGGCCTGAAAGACGAAATAGGTATGTCGTATTCGACGACAAATAGCAATTTTGAATTCTCTTATGAGTAAGTGTAACCAATTCACTTCGAATGCTATTTGAGCGATTTCAAACATGAAATAGTAGTAGGTGGTATTTCTGCAAATCAAAAACCACGTTTTAATTCAAAACTTTTGATAAATCTTCAAAAACAGATGCTTTCGTTTCGTTTTTGAGAGTTCACATCCAGGCCATAAGAACCATATTTGGTTCATATTTTCTTATCAGAAAATTTAGGTGATCAACCTGCAAATATCCTGGAAACAGCATATAAAGATGTTGTACCAGCGGGATTCGAACCCACGACCTCCGGATTACGAGATTTGTTACCTCTAGACCACAGGCAGTTAGATGGGGACTATTTTCTAGGCAAAGCATACATTTGCTTAACAAATCTGTGAAACAACCTGTATTACCTAGCACTGACGCAAAAAATGTTTCTCAAGTTGGTACCCCTGTTCATCGAAGCTTGCAAGCGAATAAAAACATAATAAATATATTTGCACAGTCAGTGGTAAGAGTGCTTTGGTAAAAGAAGTTTAAACAACCTTTATCTCATAAGAGTAAGGCTTTCGACCATTTCAAATGCGTTTCAACCGATTGTACAGGTCACTGACCCGATTACGCTCTGTCAACCAAGCCTACAATGTGTGGTAAAGCCTTATTATTTTAAAGATTCTATTTTTAAAATACCGTAATCGTTAACACCATACATAAAATGTCTCGAAATATGCGACTTTTCGGTTGTAAACTTCAGTATGCGATACATTTAGAAATCGATACTTATTTCTTTTTAATGTTTCGATCAAGTTCCCCTAATAAGGGAGGGAGATTAACTTTTTATTTGTCATAAACGCAACGGCACATTAAAATGGGATTACTCGTATGATATATTTAACTTCATTGCTTTGTTTCCTGGATGTTCCTATAGTGTTTCATATTTTATTACTAAATCTGCCTACCTGTGAGACAGTTTTGAAGAAGCTAATGTTCATTTTATATACCTATAGATTAATAATAAATAGTTTTGAAGAAGTAGATTTCCAAATTCTTCTCGGTAGAATTATGTTATAAAAACCGCGCGACAGTAGCTTCAGTTTCAAAAATTATTTATTCATTTCAATAAATTGATTTATTTCTACTACCTATTGCGATCGTCATTTCGGTATCCTATGGCAATCTCTTCCTAATAAATTTTACCAAATCAGGTAAGTCTACTCCAAAAAACGAAATATTTCGGTCGGATCGACGACGACGTATAGCATTTTTTAACACGCTTTAATTAGCTTCACTTGTAACTATGTAAGAAAATCATGGAATCCTTATTTGACCCACTTCCCGGTCTTTGATTAGAATGAAATTTTGTTAATACTCAAAATCGCAACCAACTCACTCTAAATAGGAATAAAGAATTATCAAAAAACAAAATATTATTAATACAAATCAAAAACCACGTTTTAATTCGCAAACTTTTCGTTTGTTGGTTTTGTTTCTGGAAGAAGACCCCCCGTTCAGTAGTTTTTGCGTAAAAGAGTAACACGTTCGTCTATACTTTCATACAAACTTTACGTTTATTATATAAGTAAGATTAAATAAACATTAAATAAACAGTTAGGTAACTCGTATACGGCAGGACACCTTTCTTCCCAAAAGCGGTCTCAATTGGGTCAAGGGGAATGTTTAAGGCCGGAGCCAACCGGTTCTCTGGCCAGCCACAGCAGGTGATGGGCCGAAGATTCAAAAGAAAACTTTCCAGTTACGCCACCAAAACCGATCAACTGTTTATTATGCACACGTAGAGGATATTTCTCTCATTGACGTGTGATTACGCGAGTGCCTTTTTAAATTGGGACGTTGATACCGTTCGCAAATAATTTTAAAGTACATATAAATGGCGTAAAAAAGAATTTATTTTACACATATATTTTAAATAAATATAAAAAAATCATCTCCGAACTTCAGGCACAAACCCACGACCTTCACGTATCGCGCATGCTGCTCTTGTAACTAAGCTAACCGCCAGTTATTGTAGGCCAAGAATTTTTTCTGTGGTATCAACCTGTTAGTCTTCGGTCATATTTAAAGTTAACTAGTACGGTGTAAAGCATTACAAAAATTATTGTATTAGGTTTTAAGTGTGGAGGTAAGGGAATGGAGAAACTCAGGTTAGGGAAAAATAATATTATTATAAATGGAAATGAAAAGGAAAAAACACTGCGATAGTACAAGATAAAAGATAAAGAGCGTGAAGTCAAGGTGATAGAAAACAAAAGCGTAAAAATAATAATGTAAGGTTCTCATTAAAGATACCGTAACATAATTGTTATAACTTTTACTAGATATTTTTCCCAAAAACATTTGCCCCTGGTGATATCGAACGCGCGACCTGTAGTTTCGAAGCCAGGGCTTCTCGGTCTCTGACTACTCGACCAATTGGCCAGTCAAAGCACTTCCAACTTTATTTTCTTATAAATAAATGTTATATTTATTAAATCAAACGATTAGTCGCTCAAGAATTGTATAAGTACAAAACGAAAACAAATCAAAAGAGCGTAACTATATTTTAGTAAGTAAGGAAGAATAACTGAAATATTAGTTTTGTGGAAGCTTAATTTTTGTGCCGCGTATAGATAATTGGATAAATACTAATCTATTTTAAATCTGTTTACGTCACACTTATTTCTAATTATAGAAGACATGACAAGACTTATGTGTGAAAATGAAAATTTATAAATACTCAAATACAATTAAATCATTATGGGTACCTACTACAATTCGTTTGATGAAAATACTGACACCCTTCCATACTTGATAACCCTTCTACAAATGTAGCACCCCCCAGGAGCTCTGGAAACCTAACTCACACGCAGAAACACAACAACAGCGAAGTGATTGTTATTTGGCTGCAGTCTTAAATGTTTAAAAGAAAGTCTTAAAGTAAATAATACTGCCTAGTTTTTAATTACATTATTCTTCAAACGTCTATGCTTGATTTCTTTTAATAAGAACGTGCAGGCATGCGCTGTATCACCAAGTCGACCAATATTTGTGCAACTAATACTCATACTTATCAACTGCATATGCTAACAGTTTTGTTTCTTGTTATTTCGTTTTATTAGTTAAGCAACTATTACGTGGAAAGTTTTATTAATTTCCGCAGAAAGTTGACGTATCTATTTCCTGTTCTTACTTTTAGGGTTTCCCCTTCTGGAGATTTACTAAAATTTGGCCATGAACGTGTAATTCTGTAATAAGCTAAATTTAGATTTAAATTTCTGTTTGTAATATTAAAATAACGGCTTTTTACTTATTGCAATTTTATCTACCTACCTATATGTCGATTTAAATGGAACTTTAACTAGCAGATACTTGTTGTAATACGAAGTAAAAAAAGACTACTTTTATTAAGGACTTAGTCTGTACTAGCTATAAATATAGCCTATGTTTCTCAACGTAGCTTTCCAATGGTGAAATAATTATTGAAACCGGCATAGTAATTTTTGAGTATATTCATTGCTACCATACAAAAATACAAATCTTTGAAATAGAAGTGTGTTATAACAATGCCTTTTTTTGTTAATTTCACGCGAGCAACCTTGCTAAATCCCCGTACCAAATTTTTTGAATAGTTAAACTCTTCGTAAAGTAAATTTTTCATTAATGGGGACTACCGCGCGTGAAAAATCCGCTAGATGTCACTACGTGTGTGTGAGGTCCAACTGCTACACGATTGGTTACTTTTGACATGACATTGACAGATGTGTCACCATGACATGTTAATCACCAATCACGAAGCAGTTGGCCCTCACGCCCCCGTAGTGTCATCTAGCGAATTTTTCACGCGTGGTAGCCCCCATTGTATGAAATCAATGACGTCATTTAATCTTAAATATGTCCCAATATTTCATCAATTCTTAAAATCAATTCCTGTTTCTTGGAAGTCTTTATGAATGGTGTAGTTCAGTGTTTTTCAACCTGTGGGTCGCGACCCCCTAGGGGGTCGCGAAGCTTCTGTAGGGGGGTCGCCAGAGGTCAAGAGAACTAGGTACTTTAGTAAAAAAAAACAATAAAGATTATTAATATTTATTTATTTATTAAGTAAGAGAAACAAAAAATAAAATCCTAAGACCCATGTTAATTAATGCGAAGGTTGTGCTTGTTTTTTATTAATTAATTTATCCCATCGTGGATCTGTATTTGCGACACATAGAATTAAATAGTTTTCCAAATTTAAGCGATTTCTTTGCTTACTCTTTATCTGGGCCATCGATGAAAATGTCAACTCGCATAAGTACGAGGTGGCAAATGGAATCAAACACTTCAAAGCCTCAGTTGTCAATTCCGGGTATTCTGTTTTTCTCCTTAACCAAAAGGTATCCAAATTAGAAGAGTTGAATTCCAAGTGCAACATCCCATCGGCAGATAATTCTAGCAGTTTCTCTTTGAGCTTATTTGGTAAATTAGCCTCATTTATAGCTGCATTTAAAAACGGATTTAAGATCCACCTCTGTCCAGTGTTCTCTGATATTTCCATGGACCTAATGTTATTAAGTCCATGGATAGCTCTTGCACTGAGAAGTAATGACACAATTCTTCTTTCAATTTATTTAACAACTCTTTCATACCAGGTACATATGTCTTGATGTTTATCTCACATCCGACTTCTTCAGTAAAAGATTGTGTCGACGAAAATGAATCGAAGTTATTTTGTAAAGCCATGTATTTTGTCTTTTGCAGTGATGACATTTTCATTTCGCCCTTGAAGACTTTTATTCAAGATATTTAAATGCTTAAATAAGTCAGAAAGAAAAGCTAATTTCAAAAGAAATTCCGGGGCGCAAATGAATTCAGAGTATTCTGGCTTGGATATATCAAAAGTTCAGCACGAAGTTCCATAACTCTTGCCAGTACTTTACCTTTTGACAACCACCTAACCTCTGTATGGTAGAGTGAATTTTGGTGGAGTGCCCCCATATCTTCACAAATAATCCGAAACAATCGTGACTGCAACGCTTTTCCTTTAATAGAATTTACAATCTTTATAATAATATTTAGAACTTGGCTGTATTTCTGTGGCAAGACTTTGGCCGCAAGAGCTTGGCGAAAACAATGCACCCAACAAGCGTTTGGCATCTGTTCTTTCAGCCCAGCAATCAATTGCAAAGATACAAAAGTGCTTTCCTTTATTTTTTCTATGACTTGATCACGAACGTCAGAGGCCATATCGCTTATTGGAACGAATATTTGTAACGCTGTAACATACACATACATATATGATAAAAAAGCGAAGGGTCGGGGGGTCGCGAAATATTTTTTCATACCAAGGGGGTCGCATCATGAAAAAGGTTGAAAAACACTGGTGTAGTTATTAACCAAATTGCGATCACCACTAACCTACTTTCTTCACTATACGAAATCGCTTCCTTCTGCCTGTCCCATTATTTGCTAATTTTAATTATTAATTTTAATGCAGTTTTTTAAATACCTAGATAAAGTTATTAAGATGATGTTTTACCTACGTGTGTAGCATATACTACCTATATATTATAGTACAGAAAAGCCGAAAAATTCATTACTATCTATCTACTACATTTCATCCGTAACCGGGTAGGTCGCTAGTTGCTAATAAAATGCCTATATCGCGGTATTATTTATAATACCAGCCACTTTACCTTATTGAGCAAATGGTTCCACAGACTACAACCAATTAATTAACGATTTAAGGCTTAATTCGGATTACTCAACTCCGTCTACGCCATGTGTGCAGAACAAACAGGTAAGAACAGATGTTCGATTACCAGCAAGTTAACCACACACAGCTTAAAAAACAACAGCATGGAAAACCAACTGCGAAAAAAAACTACTCTTATTTAAAAGCGATATTTAATAAGATATGGGTACACATGTTAGTTATAGATGTAAGGATTCAAAGACTTATCTTAATGGACCTTTTCACGGACATTCATGTATTACCATGAGAAAGAAATTGTTGTTACTCCCTCCAGCCTTTTAACTACCATCATAAGACCACGTAAAATTGCAAAATATTAAAAAAAACATTGCTTCGTTGCGCTGATAGATAAACAAACAAATAAAACCAATCGCCGTTTTCAGTACACTACTAAAAGGAGGTAGGTAAACATAATACTGAAAACGGGATAAGTATTCAGTAGAAAACCTTCGAAAGTTAGACCATAAAAGAAGTCCTACCCTTTTCTAATATTAAGAGGAATTTTAAGGTACTTATGACGTCATAATCACATGTTTGTGTTATAATTTTATGTGTTAAAATTTTACGTACTTCCACTAGTACTTTTAATTTAGCTACTAAGTACATCATTTAGTATGAGTACTATTTATTTTAGCGCCCAGGGATGTAATGGTAATGTTGTAAATTAAACAGTACCTACCTATTATACAAATGAATATGCATACTAACACAATGTAAGTTAGTAAATTGTTGTTTACATATTTGATTACAAAATTGTGTCTTCTATTATTTGCTACTCTAACTGATGGATCAAACAGCATTTTTCTTTAACTATCCATTCCGTGACTATACCTAAAAATTCTTATATCTCCATGGTAAATATACTTTTTCTTAATATTTAGAAAACAAAACAAGTTATATAATTCGTATTAATATAAAACATCCACAAATAGATCGGGCTTAACTTTATAGAGAACTAGCTGTGCCCGCGACTTCGTTCGCGTGGACTAGTACCCCTATCTCCCCTAATATTCGAAACAAAAAGTAGTCTATATTTTAACAGAGCTATATTTGTGCCAACTTTCATATCTCTAACTTAACTTCTTAAACATTTTCCCATATAACTTAAATTAAACATTTTCCCATATAAACTTTCAAAGGTGGCATTACCCCCCCCCCCCCCTCCCCCCACTTTCTAACAAAAACTAGCGTATGTCCGTTCTTGAGGTTCAACGTATACCTATGCCAAATTTCATCAAAATCGGTTGAAGGGTTTAAGCGGGAAAGCGTAACAGACAGACAGACAGAGTTACTTTCGCATTTATAATATTAGTAGGGATATTATTTTGTAAAAACCATCTCATTTCAAACGATTACTAAGTCCATATGCATAGATCTATATGTGTATATATCTGGGATACAAGCGACACATAACAGACCCATCACTGTTCTTCATTACACTGCGGTACAGAGTTCACTTTATTATACTAATTCTCAAGACGGTGACTCACGCGCACCTCAGTTCAGTTACAACACAAACCACACCTTATTTGGTGCGGCCTTTACGCAGAATATTTATATGGCGTAAATAGGGGTCACTTTCAAAACCCGGCCATATGTTCGTGATTGACGAGTGACCAAAATTTCTCTTTGAATTTTTGCAGAAAATTATTTCTAGAGCTCGTTTCACGTGTTAATGTTTGTGCAATTTTAGTGTCTGCAATAAAATTTGTTGATACTGGTTTAAGTCTTCATTATAGCTGCTTTCAAATGGCCTGACATAGATTGATTTTAGCTTAGACGTTAAATTTTTAATGCTAAACATCAAAATCAACTACCAATCTATTATTTGTTTGTAGAGTCCTAATTTAACCAAAACCAATATCAGCCCATCTCCCCACTAGATGGAGCCTAAATGGAACGGCGCAAAATTCAATCAATTAGTTGAATTATGGCCGAAATCCACGAATAAGCTTTATAAGTAGAAGACGGTAAAATATATGCAACTAAAGTAAGCACATAAATTACTCAACAACACTAAACCAATTAAAAGTCATCTTCACTATTTGATCACATCACTCGCCTAGTACATTTTATATATGTTTGGTTGCAGCAGAGGATGCAAAAAAAGAGATTTTATTTAAGACAATTTAATTAAAATATAATTACAGAGTTTAAAATTAAAGTAAGTGAATCTAGACCGAAGTAAGGTTTTAGAAAATATCCATAACACTGCTATAATATTTCCTGCTTCAGCAAAACAACTCTGTGTGGCCTAGAAGAAATTCAACCCGGGTACTAATGTTATTGTTGTAATGCCCCTTTGTTCTAACATTGCATCTGCTAACGCACGTTTAGCTGTATATATGTCTGTTATATGTATTCACATCACTTTGGCATGTTAGTCAGTCGATTTTATCTTATTTACAGATCAAATTGCATTTGTATTATTCACCGCGTTCTTTCCGCTTCGCTACTAAAAACTCTTCGAAGTTTTTTGCTTATATTTAAAACCGAAGACAGCTAACGAATTGATAGACCTTCCTTTTGTAAAATGTAGAACGACTTAAGGGATACCATTTGTAAATTTTGTTACTTGCTACTACTTATTCAAACCATAAAAGTACATGAAGAGATCCATTTAAAAGATAGAACAAATTAAGATGATAATTTTGAAGATAAATTATATCTTCATGTTGTGACGGTTTTGTGCATTGTATATTGTGATTGCATACCGCGCTAGATTTTCCACAACAAACCATTATTTGTGAAGCCCAAGAACCAACTTTACTTCCAGACAGAAATAGGATACGGCCATTAAATCTACACATTTATGGTACCTATTTATCTGAACTTCTGCAGGGAAAGACTTATCTAATCCCATTAACAGTGCTCTTGATAGCTCCTTTTCGGGCGTGCAGCGCTGATTTTATCCCCTTGTGAGTTCTTCATTAAAACGATTTCCTTCGTTGGTCCTTTTTCATACAATCAGATTACTGTAGCTTCCCTTTTATGTGGTTTTATAGCCATATTCTAGGCGTTGTTATGCTTTAAATTAGTACACGATGTTAATTTAACGTCCCTATAAAATGCATCTTTTATATTTTACTAGCTGTTGCCTACGACTTCACCCGCGTTATTTTGGGATAAAAAGTATCCTTTATGTTAATCTAGTATGTCAACTCTCTTCCTACCAAATTTTATCGAAATCCGTACAGTAGTTTTTGTCTGAAAGAGTAACAAACATCCAAACTTCCTTAGTCACAAAACTTTCACATTTATAATACTAGCTGTGCCCGCGACTTCGTTCGCGTGGACTACATCCTTTCATGGTTTTACCCCTATCTCCCCTAATATTCGAAACAAAAAGTAGTCTATATTTTAATAGAGCTATATTTGTGCCAACTTTCATATCTCTAACTTAAAAAAATAAACATTTTCCCATATAAACTATCAAAGGTGGCATTACCGCCACCCCCTTACTTTCTAACAAAAAGTAGCTTATGTCCGGTCTTGAGGTTCAACGTATACCTATGCCAAATTTCATCAAAATCGGTTGAGAGGTTTAAGCAGGAAAGCGTAACAGACAGACAGAGTTACTTTCGCATTAATGATATTATTAGGGACTAGCTGTCCCGGCGAACTTCGTAACGCCTATTTTTTTAGTTTCTAACCTTTTAAACCTTCCCTGGACCTCCACAATTATTTCAGAACCAAGATTAGCCAAATCGGTCTAGCTGTTCTCGAGTTTTAGCGAGACTAACGAACAGCGATTCATTTTTATATATAAGAAGATTAGTATGATTGAACATCTAGAGATTTCTACCTAAACGGAATTTAGTATTGCATAGATGAAGGCTATTCATTAAAAAATCTGGATCGGAATATTTCTGATGCCTACCATCATTATGTTAATTACCAAAATTTTGCTCGATTGTGATAATACGATAGAATCACGGTAATCGCCGTTTTTTAGTTTCATTGTATGATCTTTTAGCCCTAGAACCGTACCATATTAGAATTACAGCAGCAACACAAACAGCTGTACCCCAGGGTTCGGTTCTAGGGTTAAGCGAGCATTCATAATTTTCTTCTTACCTTAGTAGACTTACAAATACGTAAAAATAAATTATAGTGTAGCTAATACAACTGGCAATAACATCTCCGAAGTCAAAGTCCGGTCTACCGACGTGCATATGAAACGCCTAGTGAATTAAGTTTTATGAGCCGTGTCAACGGAGCTAGAGTCTGAAGATTTTCCATAATTGCCTCATTGTGAAACGTACAGCATTAAAGATGTTAAGTGCCTAAACCGAGTCCCTAGAACCATTCCAATTAAGACGGACAACAGAGAATAGTGACTTTACCGTCTTTTACACGACGAAAACTTTTTAACACGCTTTTATTAGCTTGGGTTGTATGTATGTAACGGAATCTTTGAATCTTAATTTGACCCACTTCCCGGTCTTTGATTAAGATGAAATTTTGCACACGCTCTGAGTTCTGATGACAATACATGACTAGCTAAGAAACGTTATTACAAATCCAATATGGTGGCCTCCCCAAGATGGCGAACTGACTGTTTGAAATGCACTTCCATGATATGGGTATCAAAAGAAAGGGTTTGCTGTCAGGAATACGAAAAAAATAGTCACGTGATTCAAATCCAATATGGCGGGCGTCCAAGATAACGGACAGGCTATTTGAAATGCTCCCCTATGATATGGGTATTAAATGAAAGGGTTTGCTGAATGGGATACGAAAAAGAATTATATAATTATTGATACATGAGAAAACTAAAAAGTAGAAAATAAAAATAATAGTTTAAAAAACTAATTTTGTATCTTAGCCTACGTTTATTTTACTTCTTGTGCTATTTAGTTTGGTCCCTTTATTAGGGGGAGTATTGTACTAGATACGTAGGTAGGTTAAGAGAGGTAGGGCATAGCGATTTATCGCTCGAACTGGGGCAGCCTGACTGGTGAAATACCTCCACCTTGTAGGAGACCGCAGCCAAATAACAATCACTTTTGTGTTGTTGTGTTCCTGCGTGTCAGTAAGGTTTCCAGAGCTCCTGTAAGGTGCTACATTAGTAGCAGGGGTCAAGCCTTCAAAGTAAGGGCGACAAGTCCAGTAACGGATTTATTATGCAGTACTTGTCACCCTTAAGCTAGGACCTCATTACCACTTAACATCAGGTGGGATGAGGACAATCTTGAAGTGCAATATAAAAAAAAAGGAAAAGGCCATTTCCATGTTATTTTCTTTCTTGTGTTTCTTTTAGTCTTTGTATTTGTGGTGTATAAATGTCTTTTATTTCTTTCTTTCGTTCACTTACGAACTCTGAGCCTGTATGAGTTGCCTGGCTTGATGACTCAATACTTAGCACTGCTGTCTGAACTAAAGGTTTGATGCCTAAACAATCAAATGTTAATGTTAAGATCTTTTATGTTTGTTTGACTGGGTCTTTATAAATTTTAATATAAGTTTATCTTGCGGTATCTCCGCGGTGGTACCGTTCATTTTGGTTTCCGTAACACAAGTGCTAAAGCTACTTACTTTGGGAATAGATCAACGTACGTGACGTATTCTGAAATGTATTTATTCATGTATTCGTCAACTCGACCAAGAAAGATGAACGAAGCATCTTGCTTAAAATCTAAGCCTTACCTACTCCTTTGGCAAACACTTCAGATGTTGGGAGAGTTCTTTAACCATCCGATGATTTAAGATAAAATGTTTTCATCAGTTTATACCAGCCAGTTATATTATGGTAAGATAAAAGCAATTCGAAAGCTCTCACACGTTCTTCCAACACGCGTATTAAACCGCCTTTTGCAAATCGATTATTCTCTGCATTACATTGACCGGAGAAACAACCTCGCTGGTGACCCCATTCTTGCTTCCTTACAAGTCGTTGGAACCATTGCCGGTGATTCCTTGCAAGGCTACCCGCTTTTTATTCATTTACCTCGATGCAAAATGCACGATAGCACAGCGGAATTATATTTGACGCCGCTTAATCCAGTCCTGTGGTAGTTTTACCTAGAACATAATTATTAGGGAAGCTTTCTTAATATATCCATTCTTTCATCCCCTTTTCGTAAAGCGAATACCACAATCCGTACGTTATCTGTACCTCCTACCTATCTACTATCAAACATGATGCATACATATGGGACCTAATTTACATACTTGAATATAACAATCTGTGAATACCTACCACAGGTATAAGATACGTATGCAATAAACATTTCCACTTACTTTTCCATTTTAATTTTGTCATCAACTGTTTTAAGAAGGTTTATGCATTTTAATGATGTGGGTCTATGTAATTATTCGTTCCCAATCAAAACTCCACGAATCGACGAATTTGGACCACAAATATCTGGAACACTTATACTTTATTTTCCTAAAACGGAACGCAATAGCTTAACAAAATAACGAGACGGCTCTGACGCAACGATCCTCTGAAACCGTTGACATTGAATCATAGTTATTTATGGCTACAGCCGTTTTTGTTGTCGGGCCGTGTATGGGCTTGACCGAGCAAAGATTAGCAGTGAACGCATGCTTTAATATCATTACCGGGGCATTGATATCCGTAATACCATCCATCATGACCTCCTTAAACATATGGTGCCAATCAAACCATAACTTCTTTATATGAGATTTTAGCGGCGGCGTTTCTCTTGAATTTAAATAAACTAAATTTAGCTTTAATGGTTTTGACATGTGTAAGTCTTTGAACGACTTTACAAAAAAAAAAAGTAAAGTGCAGTCTTTGTTTGCTAATGTCACCCTTCAGGGCAAAGGCTTATAGAAATCGAGTCATCGTTACAAATGGATACTGACCTAATCACCACGCTTGGCAAATGCGGGTTTGATTTTACAAAACAAAGCTTAAAACAATATGTTTCAGATTTTTCCAACATTGTTCTGCAATGAGAACAGTTTTTGGAAATTTAACCCAAAACCCCCCGTCCGGGTTCATAGTTTCTACTGTACTGGATCATTGAGAGTTGTTGCCATAATCCATAATAAATCAATTTAATCAACAAATAGTTAGGTAACCTTTTATTTTAATTACAATGGTATTTTTATTTTTGTAACTGAAGATAAAAGTGGAATAATTTCGTAACCGATCAGACTACACTTCGGACCTATTATCGCTCTTATTTCGTCGTATTAAGAACTAATATTGCACTGCGATCGTATATCGTCATGTCCATACAAAACTAAATTAGGTACGTATGTTATCGGGATTAATTCACCCGACGACCTTCTGTATTAGTTTGATAGAAATGTAATGAGCGAACATTGATAACACCATTTCGTCTGGTAAGCGCTGCAGTTGTAGTAACTAATTAGTACCAAACTAAGTTTGAAAGTAGGTATACCTATATAATGTAGGTTTATATAAATTTTAAGACGTTCGCGTTCCATTTTAAACATTTAAAATAAGTCAGCCAGCTCGTGACCACGGTTGGTGCAACCTAACCGAATCGTCGGGCAGTAAGTAATTCGTATTAACTACTAAATAAAAATGGTATCGCGTTTTGACCCGTTAAAATATTTTAATGTAGGTTTATTATTATAAAATTAACAACGCTTCTTAAAAATTAAATAATAGGCCTCGCAAACCACTTTTAAGTGGTTGTCTGCAAGTGCGAAACTCACGCTACAACTAACATCCAAAGGTATTTAATTATGCAAACGTAGTGTCAAAACATAACATTTATGATACCATTTTACTAGTAATACATAGTTGTTTTTACTATCCGAAGTCGACAACAGATCTGAAACTTAGTATTTTACATTTCATTAAAAAGTTCAGAATCCTTATCATGAATATTTTATTTTGACATAGGTAGGTATCTTTGTCTGTAGCCTTATGTAACATACTTTCCATTACTTAATTGAAATATTCAAATAAGATTCAGGTAGGTTATTTATTTTGGCCTGTATACGCACCAAGATATTACATAGGTGTATGAAAATAGGTATATGAAAATCGTCAATTTCTAACTAGCCGTTGCCCGCGTCTCCACCCGCGTTATTCCGGTATAAAATTATCCTACCTATATTACCAATCTCATTCCTCTTTCTACCAAATTTCATCTAAATCCATTATATAAATTTTGCGTTAAAGAGTTACCAACACACATCCAAACAGGCAAACGTGTTCTTTATAATATTAGTAGAATTAAACCAATTACTTTTTCTTGTTAATAACTACACATCCAAATAAACTTAGCAGGTGTAAGGTAAAGAGCATTCGATATTCGATCTTAAGCCGACGGCGTAAAGTCTAAAATTTTAAGGCTGATGTACGTGTGATCGTACCCTTAAGATTTCCAACAGGACATAGTAACAAAATTCACTTCCTTTGCCTTTGCACACAAATTAGTTAACGCAACGGAATGACAATGAAAGGAACGGGCAGTAGTGATCGGGCCGATATTCATATCAGCCTGACCATCTCATGCATCGGCTCTCAAAGATTAGTTTTGGGACCCCTTTTGTAGGTTTATTTTGTTTAAGAGTCATCGAGATACTCGACAGTTATTTGGCCCGTCCGCTTATCTCAGTACTAATTAGTTATTAGAACTAGAAAACTGTAATATAGCTTAGATTTTTTGTTGTCCTGTCTTAAAGACGATTATTTCATTCGAATTGGTTTTCACTCACGACGAAAATAGTAAGTATTCTTATATTTTGTAATTTAACGCGCAAATTTTTAATTTTTTCTCTCATAATAACCTTTACCTGACAAAAACAAACACAACAAAAAGAAGTAAAATTGGTCCAGCCTTTTACGCGCAATGGCGTGACCAAGGGAATATATATAGATAGATACGTATCTCGAGCATCTACCAATGGTACTAAAATATACATGAAAAATCACTGCAGGACGAAATCAAATCATCGCTTCAAAAGAGTACGTAGCTTAACCGCTACGTTTCCCAAACGCGGATTGGACAACACAAATCTGAGCTCTGTACAAAAAAGTCGTAACACGTTTTGCTCAACCCAGAACTCAAACCAAAGACACTGATATTTGAATTCAGTATTTCAGTACCACTAGATCGTCGTTCTTCCTGTATCCTTAAACAGGAGCATCACAATCTGAAAACAAACAAAACAGTTAGTAAAACATTAAACAATAACAGTAAAACAAGTTTTTCGCTTTACATAAACCACTAGTTCGTTGATATAACTTTGAATGACCTAATTGAAATAATATTTACTTGAAAATAGTCAGTTACGTCTTACAAGGAAAAGTAATTAAACAAACTCAAATACACTTGGCAGGTGCACCTTAAAGAGTTCCAACAGGACATTGGTTACAAAATTCACTTCCTTTGCCTTCGCACACAAATTAGATAACACAACGGAATGACAATGAAAAGAACGGGCCGATATTCATATCAGCCTGACCATCTATTGCATCGGCTCTCAAAGATTAGTTTTGAGACCCCCTTTGAAGGTTTTATCTATTTATGAGTCACCAAGATAATCGATAGATTAGTTTGGCCCTTGCGCTTATTCGAGACCAAGCGCTGAAATAAGTTTATTTAAACTAGAAAGCCATAATATCATCAGATTTTTTTTACTTATTACGTAAAGCAACAAATGGTACCAAAATATGTATAAAATCAATGTAGGGTGTGGTATTTATGTGAATCAATATACGTGCACGCCATAGTTGGGTGACGTAAGCTACACATAGGTTAAAATAAAAAATCATCACAAATAAGTACTAGCTCAATCACCAAGCTTGCCAAATGCAGAAAACCATAATATATTACGGTTATTGTTGACAAATTGCTTTATTTCCTATGTGGGCTCTTGGATCCGAAACCCGGTCCCTAATACCTTCCAATTCTTATTATTATTGATGCTTAACTTACAACTTTATAACTAAGCATGTACATACTGTGACGTAAATATTTTATATGACAAAAACAAAATTATATAAATTCATTTTTAATATAGGTAACAGTTTGAGAAGCACTGATCAATAAATTTATCAATTCGTTGAACTGCGGTTATGTAGTCATTGGTGGTGTGTTTTTTAATAGTTAGGTATGCAATACGTTCGATTCGATTGCCGGTTTGATAATGAAAGTTTTTACACCTAAATATAGATATAAATATAATTGGTGTACAGTCAAGAACACGTTAGACTACACTTTGGTTTTTGTGCGGTTCTTATGTGACGACATAAGAACCGCACAAAGACTAGTGCTTAAGCTTAGTGCTTAAGCTGACGAGCTTAAGCACTAATATCGAACTGAAAGTGTCTATTACTTGATGTATCTACTTTACACACCGTACATTCATAAGTTACAATGTAGCTGTGTTCTTAATTTCCATCAATACTTTGTGTTTTACATAGACGCTTCCTGCTGTCTCTATGTATAATACATCCATACTAATAATATAAATGCAAAAGTAACTCTGTCTGTCTGATCGGCTTTCACGCCTAAACCACTGAACCAATTTTGACGAAATTTGATATTTAAAATTAGGTATAGGTATACGTTGAACCTCTACAACGGACATTGGCTACTTTTTATTTTGAAAATAAGGGGGGATTGGGGCAATACCGCCCTTGAAAGTTGATATGGTAAAAAGTTTTTTTTTAAGTTAGAGATATGAAATTTTTCACCAATATTAGACTTCTTTTTTGTTTCAAGTATTAGGGGAAATAGGGGTAAAACGACCATCTATGTTTATTGCTAGAAAAGATAAAAAAATCAATCACTAAGTGATATTTGCTTTTGGCTTTGTTATTAATGGTGACATTTAATTAAAATTCAAATGATAAGGACATACTCATTAGTATTTATTATGCATTTGAATTTCATAAATCAAACTTTGATTTTCAATGCAAACGGTAAAATAATAATATAGATTTATCCTCGAACGATTTTAATAATCACGATAGCTAACTATCTATTTTGTTTGCATTCAGATTCTAGTTACTGCACTTATTGCTTACAATTGTATTTAAGGAAACTTTTCTTGAAACTTAAGTCGGGTCTGGGTGTGGTGGTACCGTCGTTGTTTCTTATTTCTGTAACACAAGTGCTTTAGCTACTTACCACAGAATTAGAGCAATGTATGTGATGTTGTCCAATATTTATTTATTTATTATTTATTAGTATTTTAATGAGCTTTTGAAAAAAGGCCGTATTAAATTAAAATTTGATAAAGGAAGTTAATTGAATAGATTACGAGGTGGGAAAAATAGACAATTGTAGCAACTCCGCGGAAATACTTTTGTTATACAAAACTCACAACGTAAAACTACTCAACTGCTGTTTTTGTTCGTCCTAAGGGCAGTTCTAAGAATTGCAAAATAAATGTAGTGTGTCCACACATACTACATTAATTTTGAAATTTACATTACCTATTTATATTACCACTAATGGACAGACTACATATATACCTAACTACATATAAATATAAAAAAAGTTAACAGGTCGAAAAGACGACATCATTTTTAGTATGTAGTTAATACGAACTTATTACTACCCGACGTTTCGGTTGTATTGCATCAACCGTGGTCACGAGCTGACTAAGCTCAGAGAGCCGTTAACTTATTAAAAATGTTTCAAATGGAACGCGAAAGTCTTAAATTATATACATATTTATAGCTGACATAGCTTGTTTAACCGATTGCTGATGAAGCAGAAAGGTTCTAGAATGTCTACGTACGTAATACAAAGGCGAGAAAGATTTGGGGGAGGCCCACGTCCGGGACAGGATATCCTACTAGAAATGATGATGATGTTGAAGGGTACTATGAGATCATTAATTGCTATAACTCTCCTTATCCGCAAGAGTCAGAAAACCAGACACAATAGAACATCAATTGTGTCTGCCTTTTAAAAGGACATTCGGCCTCACGGGGTAAACTCCAAATAATTTAAAAACATGAGGCCTATTACCAAAAACGAAACATGTACGGAGACGAAGCAATTTTTAATTCTCATAATCGTAAACAACTCACTTCGAAAGCGAAATAAAACAAATATTATTCATCAAGACAAAAAAATATATACGGTCAAATTGAGAACCTCCTTTTGTTTTTGAAGTCGGTTAAAAACCACATTTTATCACGACTTTTCAATTAACATTCAATACGAAACCTTTCATTTGTTCGTTTCGTTTTTATTAGTAGGCCTGGAAAATAACGACGATGAGTTTTAACTGAGTAATTTATCCCAACAAATTCAAATATCCAAATCACTGATTCACTAATGCCCGAACATTCAAGAACAGTATTTGATATTTTTTGCGGCATCGTTCGTCGAGCAATCTGACTCACACACTGGCATCCTTATTGCGTCACCCCTCTTAGTTCCTTAGCTTACAACAGATATTTAGTTATGTCACTCGCAAAACATTGATCCGAATACCAACGTGTTAATCATCACAAATCGTGGTGTTAACGTCATTTTATTCATGTTAAATTTATCATGAAAACGAGCGTCATTTCAGGTAAACTACGTGACTATTTGAAAACAAATAAACTGATTCAGTTTTATGCGAAATCGAACATAAAATGAACTCTCTCTATTAACTAACTAAATAAAAAAACTATTAAAATAAATATTAAAAGAACAAAGATGGTCCTGGTAAGGCATTTTAAAATGCTGGATGCATTACCTCACTAAATATGGCGATTGATTGAGAGACGCTGGGCGAGGTAACAGCCATCTTTTAGGTCCCCCCCAAAAGCTGGAGAGTTGACAAGTCTTTTAGAAGTCTTTAAATAAGGACCAATGCGTCGTGAACCCACATGCTATTATTCGGTTTCTGTTTCTGCATCAGTCCTTCATAGCTGAAATACTAAACTGGTTTTCAATGTTGTTAGTTTAATTAATAAAAAAAAAATAGGGTAGTCTAATTTATTACAAAACACAACAGAATTGTTTTATTTTTTTTAATTAAAAATATCACACAAGTTTTTTTTATTTTAATTAAAAATATTAAACTCGAAATTATTCTCTGTTACAGTAAGATGATTAGGTATGTATCTAATCACTACAGCTCGCTGAAGCTAATATTGAAAGAGATATTAAAATTCTAGACTAGACTAAAATCACAGATCTTTAGATCCAAGAATGTATTCGACCTAATTTTATTAAACAAAACTAGTTTATCTAGAAATTTGTACTCGTTAATATGCTAGTGTTTATTTGTGTAAGCATATCTACTAGTTTTATCCGGAGCATAGGCAAACAGAATGAAGTGATACATTTTATAATTTCAATGGCATGCGTGCCCGTTTTCATAGCCTTTATAACTCTGGGGAAGTGACAATACAATGTGAGTTGACTACTTACCTACTTACTATGACTGATATAGACGCATGACATACTATGAGTGTCACATGTGGGCTGCACTGATAATGAATCGCGTCGGTAAATTAATGAGTTTCAAACATTGTAGATATCTGGCTGAAAAAATGTAAACTAATAGCACATTATAATATAGCTAATAGTTCGCCATTAACTATCATAATAGTTAAATCTATTCACCTGTAACACATTGCAAGGTTTTGTTTATAAACTTTGTATGCACAGTCTATAACAGCACGTCAGACACTGGAATAATTTTTCCCCTTATATCGTGGCCATAAGAATTGAAATTGTACTGACTGCATGTGATTACCTTAATATGCTTTTGCCGGACTTGCCAATGGTTCAGAACGGAATATGGATACTTTATTTTACCGATTGTAATTTTTAGCCCATCACCCCCACACAGTATAAAATAAAGCCGCATCTCTCAGTCTGCCTCTGTGTATGCTTAGATCTTTGAAACTGTGCAATGGATTTTGGTCTAGTTTTTTAAAAGACGTATTGATTTAAGATGAAGGTTTATGTGTATAATTATACATTTTAGTACAGAAAAATCTAACATTGTTCACCGGGTTGCTAGTTTCAAACAATCTTGTAATTGTTGACCAGAACTTTCCCTGATATTCCAACTAATGAATGAGGTGCAAACTGGTTTTAGACCAGAGGTGTCACACTCGCCTTCGTGTTCTCTCAGACAACAGAACCTGGAGTTGGTACCTACAGTGTGTCAAAACATTTTCACTTAAAAAAAGGCTGCTCATTAAATAAACTTGTCAGAACTCAGTTGCATCGCGTCCTTTTTTCGCAAATGAGAACGACCTAATGGGAATCCCGTTTTTGACATAATCCTACACTAATATGTATAATAATGCACGTCATTAATATTTCCAATACCATACTAAAGTGATTTTGCAACTATGTTTTTATAGGGGTAAAGCCTTCCGCTCCCCTGCAAGCTCGGTGAAAATGAAAAGGCCATCTGGGGCCATCACCTAAAGTCAGTTAGGAAGAAAAACTATGTTTTTTACTAATGTGCGTTATTTAATTCCAGATCAACAGCAAATACAGCGAGGAGCTGGCCCAGGAATGCCTGGAGTGGGTGCGCACCATCACCGGGGAGCCTGAGAATGTGTCCGGAGATATGGATAACTTCTACGAGGTTCTCAAAGACGGCACTTTGCTCTGCAAGTAAGTTTCTAGTGCATCCCCATACCGTTACGAACGACTAAGCTCTCGTTTAAGGAGACGTGGGGCGTAAAGCAGCGCGAACTGCGGGGAGTCAGGCGGACCAAGGGGCATCAAATATTCTCTATTTATGGACACGGTCAAAGTCATAAAGGTCAGAAACAAACGACCGCCGCCCCTCGTATCTTTGAACATGACCTTAGTAATTGCCAAAAAAGCAATGCAGCTGCAAGTATTCTGGCGTTAATAAGAAAAGATAAATACTGACTGACACACAAGTCGCCCAAGCCCACTTATTACATTTGGGGCCAACCTATTATTTAGGTTAGGTTAGTATAAAGAAGGTTAGGAATAAATTGAACCCATAAGAAAATATTATGGCGATCGGGATCATTGTGAAAACTGCATCATATGGATTCTATTGATTCTAGCAGTAGGGCACACTAGGATGGGCATTGAAGGTGCTTGTTTGTAATTAGCTCAAGAGGAAGAGCCCAGTCACAAAATATTCAGTTCCCACAGTCCACTGAGTTTAAGTGGGTAGTTTTGCTCTTGGTCATCTACCTTTGGATGATGGTACGTAGCGTCATAGATTTCCTCATTGCACAAAAAAGGGCGATGACTATCGTAAAACGTATGACTAACGTATCGATTTCACATGTCTTTTGGCCACAACTTCAACGATCTCCTATCGCTCTTTCCAGGTTGGTAAACAACATCCAGCCTGCCATGGTGAAGAAGATCAACGAGTCCAAGATGGCGTTCAAGTGTATGGAGAACATCAACGCTTTCCTCGAGGCGGCGAAGAACTTGGGAGTGCCAGCGCAGGAGACATTCCAGACGGTTGATCTCTGGGAGAGACAAAACCTGAACTCCGTCGTGATCTGTCTCCAGTCTCTTGGTAGAAAGGTAAGTTTTTTATGTTTAATGTAAGTTTCTTTTTAGGTAAAACTTAAGTAGATTTTCAACCTACTAATGCCTGGTTCTAATATTTTAAAAACGATCCGTTCTAGTTACTGATAGTAATAAATTGTACGAGGCGTAAGTACTGACAGACGACTGATGTCAGCAGGTATGGAAAGTAAATTATGGAACGGTATTATTGACTCGTAGTCCGAACCGGAGGTAGCTTCATTTGCTTTATATAGAGACTATTCATAAGTATTACCTACTAATGTAATATATGTGAATAAAAAAAGATTGACTTTGACTTTGAGTCGGTTGGAGAAAAACGGATAGTAATTTTTAACACATTACATTTAACATCGAATAAAGCATATACAGACTTAGATTTTCGATACAATTAAAGATCTAACTATTGGAAAGACAACAAAACCTCTTCCTTATACAATCCAACTGGTAGATATCCTAATGCATGATCTCATCACTTCTTATTTCTTCCAGGCGGGCAATTACGGCAAGCCGACCATAGGCCCGAAAGAGGCCGAGAAGAACGTCAGAAACTTCACAGAGGAGCAACTGAGGGCTGGTCAGGGCGTAATCTCCCTCCAGTACGGGTCGAACAAGGGAGCCAACCAGAGTGGCATCAACTTCGGCAACACGCGGCACATGTAATCTGACTCTTATTGTAATAGCAATAAAAGTCATTTGAGACTTGAGAGGTGCACAATTTGACTAGATTCTCTAGAAATGCTGGCGTTGATCCAGTACCCATTGTTGTGACTATGACTTGATTCCATCATTGGGGGTCTTGCTCTTCAGTGGTGCATTGTACAAGAATGGTGGCGTTGTCAATTGTTACCTTTGTCATTGATAATTATCAATGTTGAAGATCTTCAACACAAGCATATAGGTTGGTATGTAAATTTGCCAAGTGGTAACGAAATGCGCAAAAACGAAAATGATTATAAAGAGCGACCAGTAGACCAGAGTTAGCTTCCATCTATCGAGCCACATGTCCAGGAAATCTGTCAAATTGTGTGAAGTGACTTGCGTTTGTAAAACGATAAAAGATAACGTGACATTTAAATGCTGTTAATAGAAAGTGCCATTCTAAGCAAAATATTTAATGTTGGGTATGAAATGCTTGTTACTCGTACGTTCTAAAATACGTAGCATTAAAAATAATCTGCGCTCTCTTGATTGAAGTCAGGGTAATAAAAGTCACTAGCAGAATAAAATATTATTTTCACATTTATTTGTTTTTTAACGAAGTTTCTCCTTTTAACCCTTTCGTTTATTCGAGTGTTTTTTTTATATGATTTACATTCGATTGAAATTTAAAGTTATTGATTTACGATGGTAGCTAATCGTTTATGTAATGGAAAAATATTTTGTATAATTAATTTTAAACTGTTTTTGCTTAGAATTGCACTGTTACAAATAGATTTAATGATTGGATGTTAGAAACAATAGAATTTATTCAATATTAAAATTAAATTATTCACGTTGATCGATCATCTTAATCACTATAGTAAAATTCAGTACTTACTTTGTCTCGACTTATGCGTAGAAGACTTAGTTCAAAGGACCATTTTTATTAAACACGGGATTCTATAGACTTGAATCTCAAAGTGTCAAAATTATTTTTGTAAAAGTATAGTCTCAGTCATTATTTCCTAATATCTTAGCATTTAGTTTTGTATAAATTTATAAAGACCATTCCGGTGTCATTCCGTTTTTTGGAATTTTATTTTTTTTGTGCCGTTTTTTAATGTTGATAAATGACAGAAGTGGTTTTGTTTTACTTATTTATGTTTTTAAGTATAAGTCAGGTAGTCTTACGTACCTATTCCACGACTATTTTTGTAATCTTAGAATTGAATTTAGAATTCGTCTTGCTTTTAATGTGCCAATAATAATTCACTCGACACCATTTTTTAAATTTCACTTTGACTTTCGACTAAACAGTACAACTGATAATAAATTTTATAAGAATTCCTATTTATATGTGTGTGATTATTTACACTCTCGTGTAAACTATTATTATTGTGCCTTGAAGCTCCATGGGGGCTTTGAAACTTAAAAATGGCTAACATATTGAATTGGCTTCCTTATTCCATTTATTTAATAACATCGGTATTAAACTAATCATTCCAGAATTTGTAGTTATATTAGTACACACTGTGATTAATGATTTTATCATATACCTATGTATGTACATCTATATTTTCTTATTATAGTTATGTACTTGACGCGTAATATTAAGAATGTAAGTTTCATGAAGTAAGTACTTCTTACTTTATGGAAGTACGTAGAATAAATAAATAAGTAAAAAATGAAGAAATAGTTTTTTTAGTCCTTTCACTTATTTACCTACCTACCTAATTATAAAAATGTCGAGCAAGCATTAATAAATTATACTTACGTGCTTTGATCATTCATAGCGGCTCCTAATCTGTGTCAAATAACAATTAAATGAGGGTATTTTGTAGACTAAGAAGTATTTGAAAAACAAGCAGGTAATTTTTTGAGTTCCGTAGCCAAATGACGAAAATGGAACCCTTATGAATTCGTCATGTCCATCAGCCTGTCTGTCTGTCCGTCCGTTTGTCACAGACACTTTTTCTCCAAAACTATAAGACCTATACTGTTGAAACTTGGGTTGTATTTGTATTTTGTGACCCGAATTAAGATTATTCACATTGGGATTTGTCACAATTTTAGGCGCTGAAACTTTTTTTTTTCTTCAAACCAATTCTTGAGGGGTATCTTATCTATGGATAGGGCTTCAAAATGAATTTGTGGTTTCAAAAAATTTTTTTTTTATTTAATAGGTAGGTACTTCGTGCGAGCCGAAGATCAAATCCGTTTTTTTTAGTATTCCCTGTACACGATGATTTCTAAAAATAAAACTTGGATTTTGGCTTTATATTATATACTTAGATTAAAAAAAACTGAATCAATCCTACATCACTACCTATATAAAATTGACTACCTGTATATAATATTAAATTGAGTCGCTTTTTCTGTATGTCCCTATTTTTTTTTTCTATCTTCAGAATGAAATATTGCAAAGTCAAGTTAAAACATAAGAGAACATAATAATTTAAAAAAGCATGTACTATAAAATATGTTTACGTACTTATTTCTTTGCATCCCTGACTTTTTAAAGCTGCTTCATAAACGAATACTACTAGCGCCATCTCATCGTGTTTATTCGATTTACATTGCAATAAACTAGCATGTGATGTAGTACCTAGTTAGAGTGAAAAAAAGCAAAAGTAGAAAGCATGTTCATTTGATGAGAGGCTCTCATTCAACAGGTTTTTCATTTGTATACTAATGGAGGGCGTTATTTTAGTAATTGTTACATAACAAGGCATTTTTTAGGGTTTTTTTTAAGTAAAGTGGTATTAATAATTAAAAAGTGGGAAATGGAGGTGTCTGAAAAATCCTTCGAATATTTTTATTGGTAGCTTTCTTGTCTTGACTATTTTGTACAATAAAAGAGTGTTGGAAGCTTAAACACTTTACTTAATCTTACTGTTAATTGAAAATTAAAATAATCTTTGGCACTTTATACCTATGTAGGTACCTACTTTGTTTTTTCTCACTAAATAGTTTCTTTGTCAATATTAATTTAATAGGTACCCAACAGTGTTCTTCTTGGAGACAAGATTAGCTGCGTAATTTGAACTCAACATGATAACCTTGTTGGACACATCCTAGTCACGTGATATGTGCACTTAGACACCCCCAGCAGGGTCTTATCATAGCCGGACAGAGTTAACTTAATGATGTCTTTCTATCAAGAACTAAATTAGGCTTTATGTTTTCTTAAAACTTGTATAGGGATTGCAATTTAGATAAGCAATTTCGATTATGCTTTTGAAATCTCTCTAATAATCTTTTTGTTATGCTGTAACCATTAGGAAAGTTATTTTGGCCAAAAATTCATTCTTGCATAATAATTTTCTACTAGGTATAATCATTCATTACAAAAACTATGAATGTATTATCTAAGCCAGCCAAAACGGTAGGTATTTTTTGTCGTCATCTCATGTGATAAATTTTACGAATTCGTAAAACTTACTTTCATCGAGCAACAAACTTTAGATCAGCATGCGAAGGACCGTTTTGATTGGAAGATATCAACTAGAAAGGGCGGCACGGACGCTGGTTATTGGTTAAAATTTCATCGCTTCACATGACATTGAAATGTCAACATGACGTAATATTTGCAAAATCCATGTGTTTTGATAACATTGGAATTTGGAATACAAGTGCATTTATCTACTTATTGTTGAATTTGAAACAGATTTAGCAATGTAAATTCAGTAGAAACCTTTTCCGAATTCAATAGATGTGTGTCGAATGTAAAAATACCGCTTCTAATGGAGGAGGCGGTATCATGTTTGCGGAAAGAAAAATAGACGTCTAGGAAGGAATTATTTGTTGTTTTATGTAATGTCGCAACTGGATGCGTATGCGAACGGTTGGGCGATCGACACCACCCCGCCTCCTGACCTCAAGCGTCCCGATAACGACGTAAGTGGCCCCCTGCGAAGTTGTTTGTCGTTGGTTATCTACGTCCTCTGTGTTGACCCCAGAATAAACCGACGTTTATTCCTGTCTTATCATGAGCCTCCTGCAACTCTTCATGTGGTGTCATCACTGCGATTCAGTGTAGGAATATTCCCAGTATATTTGGTGAGTATTATATCTTTTGCTTCATGCAGTGAGTGGTGGTTCCAACTTGAGGTAGAAACTTAACTTCATGGAAGGACAGTTTAAGGTAAAAAACTAGGTTATGTGATACTTTGACTAAATAAATTTTTTTTCACAAAAGTCATATTTTTGCACAATAAAACAAATAGGAGTTGATACACAAAGAAGAGAAATTTTAATCTTAAATGAACCACAAATACAAAACTTATAAATAATAAAAAAAAGTCATATTTTTCAAGCAACCCCATATGAGATGTATCAATTTAAGTAGATGGATATTAAAATTAAATGTTATCTGCCATTAATGAGTACAAGCTAATCAATCATTATGCTTTTATCTACTCATTTTACAAAGTAGTTTGAGCTGAGTCTTTTATTCAGGAATAAACATTGTTTTTTTTTATAATTCTGGACTTCTTAGATGAATCAACCTTCAACCTTCACTTTATTTATTAGTTCAATTCAGTCTTTTCATATTTTTCAGGTATAATAGTACATTTGTATGTGTTATTTTTAAAAGTAGAGTTTTAATAAAGTACCTATGTAGTAGGTAAGTATTATTTAAACTGTAAATTAAGCTTTTCTTTTATTTATTTTTTGTAATACTGTAAGAATTTCCAATGGTCTCATGAAGGAAATTAAATTAACATTAGTAATGGATGTGTTGTGTCTAAACCAGTTTTTTGAATAATTGCGATTAGTATATCTTTGGTACTACATATCAATAAAGCAAATACTTTGTTCATTTTGATTAAGTTTTCCCAATGTCTAATGAAGTATTAGAAATTCTTTTAAAAATAATACCTATTTCATTTTAAAGAATAAAGGTTACTTAAATATGGTATGAGATCAATACACTTTAACAATGTGATATAGTTCAACATTATTACAAAGTCTTAGTAATATTAAAATAGAGACTTAAAGGAATTTTAGTATTTATGGTTGTGAAAAAAAGATTTTCCCTAAATTCATATAAAAATAAAATTTTTTAGTAAGTCTTGTTAATTGGCTTATATTGATGGAACTAAAAAAATTTTTATTACTGAATAATAATCAGAATTGCCATTTGAAATAGCTCAGCATCAGCAGACGTTTATCTTCAACTTAAATATGTAGAATACAAAAACCTACATATGTTTGTATACGGAATTTAGGTCACATATTTATTATTATTATTATTATTAACAATCACACTATCTTTCATAAGCCATGCTATTAATCATTTATGTAGTTTGATTACGTACATTATCATTTAATGTTTGACTTGAACGATAATATTTTGAACAATAGACAATAATATTATTTTAATACATGTTTTAAATGTAAACGTCACTTATTAATATATTTTAATAACAACAATAAGTAATCAACATATTACACACAAAAAATTGTGACTTTATTTCAATTTTATCTGTATATATAGTAAAATGTTTTTATATGGTAAAGCAAGATTGCAAACTAATTTTTATATCCGCACAAATTTATCTTAAAAATAAGGGGTTAAACTACTGAATTGTTTACTATAAATGTAGAAACTTCTAGAAAAAAGAGTGTTATTGTATTGAACCGACTATCAACTTACTACAATTTTTATATTCCAATATAACTGTTTACAATTGGTTTGTGCCTACAAGTCGACACAGGTTAAAAGATAAAAACATGTTGATTAAATACTCAAAAAATAATAACAAAATTTGGCTAGAGAATCAATCATTCTCTCTCTCTTTGGTCGGTCCCTCATATCTGAGGATCGTGGTCAGCATGTTGGTTGCATCTGGAACGGACGATCTGCCTCCACTGGTTTCTATCCAGTGCGTCTCTCACAACCGTATACAATTTGGACGACGACGTTCCTTTTATTTGATCGGTCCATCTAGTTGGTGAGCGACCGCGCGATCTTTTGCCTTCGGTGTTCCCAACAACAATCAAATTTTCCAAATTGTCGTCGCCTCTGCGCACGGTATGGCCGAAATACGATAGGATGCGTTGTTGGCATATAGTGGACAAGCGAGTTTTTATATGAAGCTGGCTCAGGATCGTTGCGTTGGTACGTTTCGCGGTCCAGGGTACTCTCAGCAGTCGCCTCCAGCACCACATCTCAAATGCATCAATCCGCTGTCTTTCTCGGGCTAAAATTGTCCACGTTTCAACGCCATATAGGAAGATAGGAAATACAAGGGCTCGTATCAGTCTGATCTTGGTTTTGATGCTGATTCCTCTTTTTTTCCAAATGTTGTTCAGTCGGGTCATAGCATCTTTAGCCATACCGATTCTCCTTTTTATCTCGGGAACGCAGCTGCCATTATTGTTGATTTGAGAGCCCAAATATATGTAGTGGTCGACGTTATCGATACCAGGAATGTTACCGTTGACATTTGTAAGCTTTCCGGCTCGGTCCACTATCATCATTTTACTTTTTGCTCTGTTTACTGTAAGACCGATGTTGCCACTTTCCAACTCGAGTCTCTGGAAAAGCTCACTCATATCTTCTGTAGATGTTGCTAGAAGAATGGTGTCGTCAGCATACCGGAGATTTGATAGTCTCTTTCCCCCTATAGGGAAACCCTTCTCCCAGTTTTCCATAGTCTTTCGGATAATGTACTCTCCATATATGTTGAAAAGAGCGGGAGACAGTATGCAACCCTGTCTCACTCCTTTTTTAGCGTGGAACATATTGGAACAGTCCATACCTATTCTGATGAACGAGCGATTTTGTGTATAAAGACTCTGGATTAAGGCAACCAGGTGTTCAGGAGCTCCCATTTCAAGCAGCACATTCCACAGTTTATCCCATTTTACGCAGTCAAAGGCCTTGGTATAATCGATAAAGCATAGTACGAGGGGACAGTTGAACTCCCTGTTCTTCTCGATTATTTGCTTCCTTCATTACTTCAATCATTCTAGATATCTGTTTATTTGCGTATTTGAAAATGAAAACTAGTTGTCAAAACTATATTTTCATTCATTTACATGAGTAAAAAAAAAAGTTTTTTTTGGAATGGAATATTTAAAATTATAATCTATTATTATCACACATAAATAAAACATAGTGACAAATAGTGACCATATTTTAAAACATAATACAAGGACAGTAGGCAATGTCTTGGCGCTTTTAATAGCACAAAGACGCTTACTCGCCATTGCCCCCAGCTTATCATTTACTCATTACCCCCTGGCTAGTAGGCACGGATACGACGTTATCATAGTTGACAGTATGACCCTTCTCTGCACATCACCCCCGCGATGGCCGTCTGCTACAGATAGCAGCAGCCTATAAATTACCTACACTTATCAAGACGCACCATTCTTCAAGTCAGTACGCTCCCAGACCTCGGACTGTGCAGACGTGTGCCCCTTAACCGCGTTAACGAAGTTCTTTTGTTTCCGTTTTTACTAAACTCTTCCTCATGGCTAAATTCGTCAACTTTTGTGATTTCTTATCTCCAAATTGATTGTTTTGTGTTCACGAGTTTACTGGACTATTGGTGCAAACCTGTGCCTAGGAGCGCCTGTGTGCAGTCTTCGCAGGCCCAATCCTCCGTTACGATTCAAGCTGGCAGAGGCATACATGTATTTTTCACTCGAGCTGATGCAAAAAATGACAATTTCCTTGAAATTCCGCGTCAACCCGATTTACTATTCAGACTACTCCGATACGATCTAGGCTTACTGTTGAAGCTATTTCAACAGAAACGAATTTTCTGCCATTGGCTCTACAATTTCGAGTACTACAAGTTTGGAATTTATTCGAAAGATATTACTTGACACAGAGCTACGGCAACCGAAATTACTTGGTTGATCTTGAGGAATTTTTATTTCATCATGGATATTGTGGCAAATGTAAGTAAGACTATTGTGACAATCTTATCGTTAAGTCGTTCGTTAAGTTCAGAAGTCGTAAGTGTATCGCTCGGCTCACTTTTCTAATCTGCGCGCGCGTGTGCTTGAGATTGATAGGAGTTAATTTGTTGACAGTACCACCCGGTCTTCAAAGCGTTTTTGGCTGGATCGTTCTCTGGAACGTTCAGCACGATACTGTTCCAGCCCTTGGATTTGGTGAAGACAAGGTTGCAGAACCCAACCCAGAATGTTGTTGCGGCGACAGTCAAGTAAGTTATACTGTTTGGTTCACTAGATTTCCCGTTACTTCGTCCACGTTATTTCGGAATAAAAAGTAACCTACATGTTGATCTAGTATTTTGTGTAAAAGATTAACAACCATACTCCAGACATTCTATAAAAGAAGGATACTTATTATTCCTAAAAAATGTACCCACGCGTTTGTGTGGTACCGCAAACCTAGAATAGATGAGGTAAATTGAGTTTCGCATGGTATTCCAACCAGGTGAGGTATTATCGCTTGGTAACCTCTCGAAACAGACATATTTTTACATGCTAACATTTGAATAAACATCATCGCTGTACAAAATATTGTATGAATGTTTCGTGTTTAAACATTGCATAATCTATTAGTTATTCAAGTTCAAAGTCATGATAAAAAGAAATTAAATTTGTATAGGTAGATTATTGTTAACGAATGTTCTATGATAGATAAATAATTAAATATAAAACAAGTAATAGATGATCACTTTAGTTGACCCTTCACATTGATAGAAACTCGATATTGTTGATAATGATAAGAGGGAGAGTTTACATTTCTATACCTACTACATTGTATTTTTATTCTTGCCAAGTACAACCGTGCCGTTTTATCGTTCGCATGAAACCTGAACAACATGTTTTGTTACCAAGCAGACGTGTACGATAACAAATTCAGCCGGTTACTATGAAGAATTAAAAGATTTGTGTGTGCTATCATAGCTTTACAAATAAATGTTTTAGCAAATATTTAATATTGACTTTGAACGAGTTCAATGTATCTTTGCACGATAGACACAAGTAATAATTAGCTAATTATGTGAGTAAATTGATTTCGAGTTATCAAAACAAAAAGTTGTGTCTTCAGATACAGTTTTGTCACTGATTTGTTTAAACAAGATATTATTTTCGTATTTATATAGTAATAGCGGCCTGCTGTTGCTTCGCAACCGTTTTATCCCCGTTTTTTCCACATTTCCCCCTTATTACACGCTGCCATTGATCACGGCGTGATGTTATATAGCCTATAGCCTTTCTTAATGAATAGACTATCCAACATACAAATATTTTTTCAAATCGAACACGTAATTTCTGAGATTAGCACGTTCAAACATACAAACTTTTCAGTTTTATATATTAGTATAGATATAGATTTGAGTCAGGACCGGGACTCAATGGGACGTAGTATTGGTCAATATCACATACATTACTCTGATTCTGTGGTAAGTAGCTAAAGCACTTGTGATACAGAAATCAGAAACAACGACGATAACACAATACCCAGACCTGAAACAATACGGCAAAATTTTGTCTCCTATATTGACCTGACCGAGGATCGAACCCGGCCCCAGAGATGGCGAGACGCCAAAGTTCGGCACGCTCGCCTCTCGGCTACGGAGGTCGTCGATAGTATGAAATATCTAACTAATTCCTTGCTGTCGAAATAAAAGTAAAATTAAAATATCACCCGATGGCTGTACTCTTGTACACGTATTTTACGAAGCCGGTGTTTGGAGGAGGGGCTAATGCAAATAAAATTACAACAAACATTTGCGCAGGTGGGATGACGTAAAAATAGGATCGTCTGAATCACACAATGGCTTGAATTATTAACAATAGACTCGCCCGTTGGAGTAAAAAGGCTGTTGAACTGAGCAAGTAGGTATCGTGGGTTCGATCCCAGCCAATCAGCCATTGTGATGAAAGTTAACCGAACATTGTGACGAAAATTTCTGTTTGTTCCATATGTACATGTTTATAAGTATATTGTAGTACCATCACAGCTTGGATTTCCATAACACAACAACACTGGTGCCTAAACTGTTTGTTAGTTTCCTACTAATGAGGAGCTGGGGTGATTTTTGTGTGCCAGTGGGTTCTGGATAAGCCGACTTTCTCACAGCGTCACCCTAAAAGCGAGGAGGTCCAATTGCGGTTATTCGTGGGGGTATTCTCTGCTTTTTAGGGAAGAGTTTCACGCCAGCTGCCGCCTTCCCCGAGGTGGCGAACCGGTTCGCAAAAGAAATTCCCTTGAACAAAATAGGTTGACTAGTGAGGAAGGTAGGTAGGCTATTGAGGGAGTGCCGAAGTCAGTTGAAAACATTTATTTATTTATTTTTATTTGAAAACTGCACAAAAATGCTAAACTGGTGTATGTTAGGACCATTTTCAACCTAGGGTCATGTAGAAAGATTGTCTATGGGTTTATCTTTAATTTTAAATTTCTTTCACAGCAGCCGAATTCAACCTGGCATGATAACTATCTTCACGAACATAATACGGCAAGAGCAGATCGTGGGGCTATGGCGTGGAATGGTGCCGTCCATAGCCCGGTGCGTGCCAGGAGTGGGACTGTACTTCTCCTCATTGCATTGGCTGAAGGCCAAGATCGGGAAGTCGAAAGGCGACTTGGGGCCCATGGAAGCGATTGCTCTCGGCGTCGTGGCGAGGACTATGAGTGGTGTGGCTCTGATACCGATGACCGTTATCAAGACTAGGTGAGATTCTTAGTTTTATATATTTATATATCTCCCTTTCCAACCCAGTTGGAAAAACAGCACACGCGATACGTGAAGGTAGTGTGTTTGAATCCCACACCGCAAGGGGAGATGAAATTTTCCTGTTTCTTTATTTAAAGTTTACTAGTGCGGCGTACGTGTATTGTACATATATTTTTAATTCTTATTCTTATGTTTTCCTTCATATTCGGGTTACAAATAGCTACTTATTAATAGATGGAGATTAAGAGAGGTAGGGCATAGCGATTTATCGCTCGAACTGGAGCAGCCCGACCGGTGAAATACCTCCACCTTACAGAAGACCGCAGCCAAATAACAATCACTTCGGTGTTGTTGTGTTCCTGCGTGTGAGTAAGGTTTTCAGAGCTCCTGGGGGGTGCTACATTAGTAGCAGGGGTCAAGCCTTCAAGTTAAGGGCGACAAGTCCAGTATCAGGTTTATTATGCTGTACTTGTCGCCCTTAAGCTAGGATCTCATTATCACTTAACATCAGGTGGGATGAAGTCAATCTTGAAGTGCAATATAAAAAATAAATCTCCCAGTGACGAAGATAAAGAATAGAACTCAAAGATATAAGGACTAAAACAAACATTACCAACTTAAGAATAAGACTAAATGAACTAAGTTTAGAACCTCTAATTATATTTTGTGGGTGCTGACACAAAATAACTTAAACGGTTTCTATTCGTTTAAGAACTTAAAAACATAACTATTTTATTCAAGCATCAACCTAAATAAAGGTTGGCTACTAATTTAATAAGTGAGCCACTTGCACTTTGGCGACTTGTGGCTCAGTCAGTATTTCTGTTGCCCAAATTATTAAAAAGGTGCATGTGAAATGATTTCACCTATTTTATTATGATGAAACTTTTAAAAGAGAAAGTTTTTGTAAAGGCAAAATAATTTTAATAAGAAAATCGTTTAGTTTGTGCCAATGAAATTGACACTAGTACTAATAATACTAATACTAGGTTCTGATATTGATTGTGAACGAATGATCTAACGTTAATTTTAGAAAAGCGGTCGAAGCGCAGTAATCTTTTTCACCTTAATTGTACTGCTTTATGTTTTAACATCAATTTGCATACAATACCGAGTACGTCGTAATAAGTGACGTTAAACGTTCAAAAAGTTATAAATTTGCTTCGTCATTTTGCGTACCTACGCTCGATAATAAGTAATTATAATAACAGAGTAAGAGAAAATATGAAAAATACGTCATATTCTAGAGTCATTCAAAAACATTTACATCAATAGCATATGAATTACGTAGGTACTACGTCATACTATTTATCAGTCGTAGGAATCAATAGACAAAGTCTGCATCAATAAACTTTTGGTAAACATTGACTAAGTTTGCAGATTTTATCCGAAAAGAGGATAAACATGTTCTATAGATGTGGGACGGGCCGGGGTTCATAACCCGATTTTCGATTCAAGAAAAGAAGATTTTAAGAAAAACTATTGAATGGATTTGACGAAATTTGGTATGATAGATGATTACCATGAAATAGCGCGATTGAACTCACGGGGAACAGAGTAAAATCTACAGCTAAGGGCGCGCGCGCTTTTTGTATTTCGTACCCTGTGCAGCAACTGCAGTTTCGGCAAATCTAGACGCCGCTTAATAAAAACATCTTCTTCATTTACAGATACGAATCTGGTGTGTACAAATACAACAGCCTCGGTGGTGCTCTTAAGGCCATTTATAAGGCCGAAGGTCTCCGTGGCCTGTCGTGTGGCCTAGGGCCAACTCTGGCAAGAGACGCACCGTTCTCTGGCTTATATCTTCTATTCTACACGCAGACTAAACAAGCGATACCTAAAGGTAAGATCCTAAAAAAATTTGTTATTTGTCAACTATCGACAAGAGAATAAGAATAAGAAGTTATTTATTAGTATACACAATCAATATACAGTACACAGACATTAAAGCGACACGAACAAAAGATAAAGTAAAAGTAAATTAATTACAAAAAAGAAACAAAAAACATTATGATTGCGCAGCTGACAAGGTCCCAGCCTCATTCGCTTAAAATAAATGCACCCAAAAAAAGTAAAGCTTTATAAAAAAATTATATAATTTATACATAGTTCAATTTATTAAACCTGTTTTTGTCCCTCACACGTGTATAATGTATAGTAGCACATGTAAATTCATGGAAACAAAGTAAGTGAAACTGCTATCGGTCCTTCACAACGTTTTCGAGTTCATTAACCAGGATTATTGCTATTTATCCGCTAATTATTTACGTCTACTTACGTCAGTTGATTAAAATGAAGTACTCGTACATAAGGTGATAGTGGAGTGCTTATTAGATAGGTGGGACCGCACCCATTATAAAAGAAGGATTTTCGTCGGAATGACAAATTATCTTAATTTTTATTCAAAAGATTCAAATAGATAAGGAAAAAAATACACACGTTTTTTGTTCACCGACCTAAACTTTCAGTGGACCTAAAGTTATCCAGACTATGTTAAAAAATATACAACGTAACAATGATATTTTGTAAAACTGATTTTTATTATCAAAAAGATGCTATGATTTTTACGATATCATCAAAGAGCGAGTAGCAGAGTAGTGGTATACTTAATGAGTAATTCTTATTGAGTCTACAACAAAGGCTGATGGCATTTTCAGAATCACGATTAATATTTGTTTTTTTCCTAAGACAGACACTTATCACAATTAACTGGAGTCATTTTTCCTTCACGTATTTTTAATTTGACCGTATCTTGGAAATGATTAATGAAAATATTTATAAAAGGATTAGCTATGTGCGTCAGAGAAATTTTTGATAATGCTATTATCACATCTTATCTAATTTCTCTGCAGAAAACATGTTTTTATGACTGTTATGATCTTATCAAGATTTTGTTTTTAAAATGTTTCCTTCCTCACCTTATTTGATAAAAGTGTGGTCTGATTTTGGGGTGTGTCTAGTAAACAACATTAAGGTCATCAAATAATCCTTTTGTTTACGGAAAAAGAGGCGGTAATGCGTAATTTGTTGATATTTGGGCTTAATAAAAAACTATAGTGCGCTTAAAACTGGGCCGCGCAAAGCAATTAAATTTTAGAAATTCATCTATGAACTAAATGGTTTTTTATTTATATTTTCATTACTTAAACAATTATTGTTCACGATATCTCAAGATTGGTCACCACCTCTGTCGCCATCCAAGCCGCGGCTAACGAGTTCCGCGCGAATTAATAATCGGTTACACATAATAATCGGAAACCAGAATCAGTAGTATCACTTTGCATTATATTCAATGACGATTCAAAAGTGTTATAATATGGTAACCTGCCTGAATAAACATACATACATTTACTAATTAAAAAAAAACTTGTAAAGGTTTCGGGACTTCAGAGATAGCGCGTCGCCAAAGTCCGGTCAGCTCGGCTAGGAAGGTCGTCAAAGTGCACGACTCTTATGTCTTGGGCATAAAGAAACAATATTGAACAACAAGTTTACCTTGCCGTGCAGTTGTTCATATAAGTATACATTTTTAATTATACTTACCAAATTGTTCCTCTTTACAGAATGGCTTCAGTCTCCAGGCGCGGCCAGTCTCATCCACTTCAGTTGCGGCGTGGCTGCCGGTATAGCGGCATCGCTCGCCACCAACCCTGCTGATGTTCTGAAGACGAAGATGCAGTTGTACCCTGACAAGTTCCCTAACGCTTTCAGTGCAGCCTTGTATGTTCACCAGGTAGGTGTCTCTTTTATATAGATTATGCCCATAATATAACCCCTCTCTTAGATAGTGGCTTGTGTTCATGATAAGCCCAGTATTTACAAAGTAGGTAAAATGCTTATTTGCACGTGTTTAAAATGAAAAAATAATTTCACTGACACCTTTTTATTAATTTAGGCGACAGAAATACTGAGCTACAAGTCGCCCAAGCACAAGTGGCTCACTTATTAAATTTGTGGCCTAAACATTACAGTTTAGGCTACAATTAATACGCTTCTTTACTAAACGTAACTATTTTAAATAAGAAATACATATCACAATTTAATAACACAGTGCAAACGGCTTACGAATTTCAATAGTGATACACTTAATTACTTTTTTATGTTTAAAAATCGGATACAGAAATCAATTCATTTGTTATTGATTAATATGGCGATATAAAGTATATGCTAATTAAGAATAATGTACCCCATGCAAAATATGCGCAATTAATTTTATCGGACCACGAATTCTGCTCATGGCACCCTCAGGGGTCAATGCTGGGTACATTGTTGTATAATTATGCCAATTAAAGTCATCATATCGCAGGTTATCGATTTTTAATTGGGATTCCTTGGCATTTGATATGACCCGACTTGTGCTCAAAGTAAATAGGTATTTTAATTTGTTTCATAATAATAATTCTTGGTTTACTATAATATTATTACTTAATAACCTGTTTCGATTAGCTACTCTTTAACATCCTAAATCTAAGAATGATGTCTGTTTTAATTCGTTTATGTTTTTTCTATTTATTTAAAGTATTTGTACGTACTGAAAAATTAATCCAAGTGAGAATAGTTGTTGCTTAACTAAGAATTATTAAAAACTTTAAGAATTCAATTCGAAATCTTATTTTATTGCCCTCAAATAGTAGTTATAAAAACAATAGATGTCTGTTTATTCAATTTGTTTTACAAGGTATTTAACCCTTTTGGTGTATGCGGAAATACTTGTACATCATACCTACAAAAGCTACCATATTTGAAGAGTATGGGGGGAGTAAAATCTAAAAATGAGATAATTACACCAAAAGTTGTAATTCTGTATTTTCACCTTGCATTAACATAAAATTATGAAACTGATAAAAGTCAGCAGAACTTTTTCAAAATCCTGCATAGTCACTCCAAAGGAAAATGCCTTAGTGTAACAGATTAGGTTGTATTTACAAATGTGAATTTCTCAATTATTTTAATTAGTGACATCGCTTATTTTTAGCCTGAACTCATCATTTGTCCATTTAACTATAACTGAAATTTCTTCATAAAGCTTCTCTTTATCACATGGCCTCCCATGTAACATGTGTGTAAGGATTTTGTTGCTTTATTTATTTATTTATTCGTTTCAGAACGGAATATCACTTAGGTAGCACCTATCACTTTCTTTACCCTTTAAGAGGAAACCTGAATACCTCCAATGTAACAATAAAACTAAACTGTATCTCAATTGTTCCAGACTTACGGTGTAAAAGGCTACTTCAAGGGCGCGGTGCCAAGGATGTTGCGACGAACTCTGATGGCTGCTATGGCCTGGACTGTCTTCGAAGAAATAACTCGAACCATAGGCTTGAAATGAATCAGCGCACTATGAAAGGCAATCTTAGTATAATACTGCCATCTGTTAATGTTATTGAGAACTAAACGCATGTTGATGGAATTGAGTTCGTTTTTACGTAGTTTTTTCCACTGATGTAGGACTTTGTTACCCTTTAAGTTTCACAAGTACCCTTAGTAATATATCGATTTGATTAACTGTTGATTTAGAAGCACGTATGTACCTTAGTTAATACGTTTCCTGTTTAAATTGTTTTGAAAGTTTTTTTATTCGACTGAAATTTAAAGCTAAATTATCATTTGATTCGTGGAATTGAAAATTTAATTCGATTAGTCGAACCTCAATATATTGTTTGCTTAGTTAAGTGCGTATACGGTAGTTGTACGAAGGATCAGCAAAATATTATATAAATATTTTTATAAAATAGTTAATATTGTTTGGGGCGAACAAAATAAAATGTAGCTTCGTTGGTGCTATGTTCCTAGCGTTTTGTATTCGAATAGTCGCTTTAATTTATAGATAAGTATCCTATTACAAAATATAAACCATATTATATTTTGGTTATTATAACCAATTTATGTAATCCTTTACAATCATAATTACTTGTACATTAACTAAGTTTTAGTTGCTCACAAAAAAACTGAAATGTGATCAGTTTGTTAGAGATTGTTGGTAGCTCGTATGTTATTATATCAATCCATAATATTGTTTTCTTTAATTTTCATTTTAGTAGGTAGGTTGTATACAATGTGATATTATTTTGTTGAATTATTAAAAAATATTTTAAAATACACTGGTGTTATTTTTTCGCTACATATCTGCTGGATTCTTAGGTTGTGTACTAGGAATAATCTAAATATATAAAAATCAATGCCTATTTTCCTTGGTCACGCCATCACGCGTGAACGGGTGGACCAATTTCACCTGAAAGAAAAACATTAAAAATTGCGGGGGAAATGAGAAAATTTAAGAATACTATTGTCATCGTGGGTGAAAACCAATTCGAATTACTTAGTCGTCCTTAAGAGAGGACAGCGTTTGCCAGGTCAACTAGTAAAATATATATTCTATCTCATACATTAATCTCATCCCATAGTAGCTTATGCACTTGGGTTATGGAAGCCGGAACTAACAGTGGCACCACAATACCACACAATCCCTAAATATTATAAATGCAAAAGTAACTCTATCTGTCTGTTACGTTTTCCCGCTTAAACCTCTCAACAGATTTGAAACAGATCAAATTTGGCACAGACAATCTTTAGAACCTGAGAAAGGATATAGGCTACCTTTTATTGCGAAAAAACCTGTAGTCTACGCGTACAAAGTCGCGGGCACAGCTAGTAGGCTATATAATAATCACTCGGACCCGGAACAAACACAAACGTTGATTTTGGGTGAGGAGCGAATCTATGGCCTTTGATCGACTAGGTTTAGCCAGAAACACACATCATGGTAAATATGCAGCATACTTGCAGCTCGATTTTAGTTCATATGTACTCGACAATTCGACACAAGGGCGGAACAAAGTTTAAAGTGTGTAATCTGAAGTGCTGTTCGCTGTACCAATGGGTCACTTATAAACCAAAAGTAGGTTTTGCCATCGCGTTCTCAATGGGACCCTGGAACGAATGGAACGATGAGTCACGCACAATTGTTAAAATCGAGGCTTTAGCTGCTGACAGGCTGAAAATAAGTTGTATGTACTACCGTAAAATACGACTTTATGTTACAAAGGCGAACATGTTTTTCTGCAAATTTTCTTTCACAGTGCTCCAAAACTATATCGTAGTCAAGTGTGTCAATAAGTAAAATTATGACGTTACAAATTTCTGTCACGAAAATATGAAGGAATCGTGTTTTATATAAAAGTATCTCAGTTGCCTTGCAGTCAACATACAAATCCATTTCATATGTATTTAAACATGATATGAGAGACCTACTTACAAATGAGTTTGAAGTGTTGTATAAGGCTATATTTTATTATCTATGGTATAAGGCTCCTTAGCGACCCTGGCGCAATTTGCCTAAAAACTTGAATTACCTGTTCAATAGCCCAATACCTATATTGAATCACCCATGACGCGCCAGAAAATCAAAAACATTTTTTTTTTAAAATCTGCTTTTTCTTTGTAATCTTTTAATGCTGTTCTAGGATGATTCTGCATGGGTACCTCATAGTATATGTATCCGTTTGAAATTTTGAATGATGGACACCTATTAATGACTGATATTATAATGAAAAACAATTCATAACAAAACTATTAATCATATATTTTACATATTTACACAACTGTTTCATTGTTAAATACAATTTAAATTTACATAAACTGGGTAATGTGACCACACTTTGTCCTATTTGATTCAGAGAAATAATGAACTAGACGAGTCTCTAATGACTGCTATAATTAATAGTTGTAATTTTATTGATATCTACCATCACAGACTTAAACACACTGGATTAAGCACAATTTATTTTTAATCAAACTTACTAAATGTTAGCTAATTAGCGTATGTCAGTAATTAAGGAATGTTAAGAATTATTACGACATAAACTATTCATCATTTAATCCGGGCGTTATAGAATCGCATCATGTAATCGTTAATATCTTTATTTAGTTAGGACAAATTGTGCGTAGAATTAACAATTACGCTTGAAAAAAAAAGTCAATTATGGCGATATTTTTCTTAAAAGTAATGGAATTTAATAGTGTGGTCTAAAAATTCGAGTCAGAGCTTGTAAACCAACCACTTGTGATAGCTTTCTACGAATTTGAATTTTTATTAATTCATTAAAGAAAAATCACCCAATCTCAATGAAAATTAAAAATTGGACTTTGAGTTGAGCATTATTTCAAAATATGAAAGTGATATTTGTTTTGTACCAAAAGGTCAATCGTTGACCAGAAGTCAAAGGTTATTTGACCATCTCAACATCTCTGCAGTAAAACGCTTTCGCAAGTGCCTGATTTGCTCTTATTAGTCTAATATTTATTAATTTTCATATAAATTCAATTCCCTCATATTTGAGGTTCTCAACCAACTTGTCATGCAATAGCACGGTACCGTCAGTTTTAAATGCACAAATGTAAGTGGCAGTCTTGCCTTCAAACTCTGTTGTCTTCAAAGCTACTATGGCTTCATCATCCGATCCAGGTATAAATTTGAACGATGAGAAACCATGCTTTGGCTCATGTTTAGTTATCTGGAAAAAGAAAATATAAATTATTAAGATCAAGTTTATTGTATCAAGTTAATTGGATCTGGGTGTTGTGGTACCGTCATTGTTTCTGATTTTCGTAGCACAAGTGCTTTAAGTACAGGCAAAAGCACGTCAGACTACTCACTTTAGACTATGCACAGCCTTTATTTCGTGCGCGTAAGACCTATAATCGAACTGTAACATTGATGTGCTGTTGACCGTATTTACCACAGAACCTGAGTTATGTAAGTGAAATTTTATGTAGAAAACATTTAAAGACTGTTAGCAACTAACTACACAAATGTTTACTCGGTAACATTCAGAATTAATATCTAATAAAATGCCTGTTACCAATGGCAAGTACTTTTAATTTGCATAAACACAACATAGGTAGTAATTACTATGTTTTATCGCAAGAACTAATGAAGCAAAAAATAGTCCTCGCTCTTTATATGCTCTGTTTTCAATCGTAAACTCCTACATCAAAGTTATTTGGCTAGCAGATGATTAAAATATGTTTTTATAATACAAATGTATGGACATTATTATCTTCTTGCATACTTAATTAAACTTCTATAAATATTAAACTTCTATAAATAGTAACATATTTATTATGCTGTACTTGTCACCCTTAAACTAGGACCTCATTACCACTTAACACCAGGTGGGATGAGGTCAATCTTGAAGAGCAATATAAAAAATAAAAAAAAATAAAAAAATTCTTTATAATGCAGATGGAATTAAAGAAATAACTGAAATATTTTGTTTTTTCTCTGAAAGTACTCTTTCATGCCAAAAATACTGAAGAAATTTGGATGTAATATGGTAGCTAGAGTTACCTTCTAGATTACCTAGGATACTTTTAATTCTGTAATATCGCGAATTGAAATAGTGATAGGCGACAGAAAACTCATGTGGAGGTTTCCATTTCATTACAACTGAACTATGAGTTAACAAAATTAGTTTCTACTAACCTCAACTGCTTCTATTTTATTAAAGCTATTATCTGCAGTTATTAAATAATTGCAGCCCATCACTTCATCTCTTGTTTCATTGTATGGCTCACGACTGCATCTCCTCGGTAGGAAATGCCACTTCTGTTTGATCGGTGACCATACTCCTGACTCGTGGATCATGTAACCTGGCCAGTGGATACCTATTGAGCTCCTTATGGCTTTGAACTGGTTTACCCAGCTTTGATGATGTACCTGAAATTTATTTTAATAACATGAGTAAAACCAATAATTTGCTGTCCCTCTGTAGTCGAAAGGCGAGCGAGCAATCGCTAAGATTGCGTGGGCCAGGGGTTCGATCGGTCGGGTCTGGGTGTTGTGGTACTGTCGATGTTTCTGCTTTCTGTAACACTAGTGTTTTAGCTACTTAACACAGAATCAGTGGATGCAATTAGGCTGATTACTTATATTTGAACCCTCTTTGTAAGTGCAGTGAATAATAATGGATAAGTTAATTAAAGGCATTGTAACTCCAGTAATGTCCTAAATAAGCCCTTTTCTATTTGAGGTGATTTGATTGAGATGAATCAAGGCTGAAAATATTTTTTAAGAAGGGCATATACATATAGTTAGGTTAGAAGGTCTATACCCATTCAATAAAAAAAAATGTATAAATCTATTATAGGTTATAGGTAAATTTGGGTATTATAGAGAACACATGAGAAATTTAATAATACAGAGCTTCAATTAATACTTAATAATAGGTAAAAAATAATTATGAAAGCACCATTCAGGGGATTCCGGGAAATACATATTTTTAGGGTTTGTATAAATTTAATTAAGAATTATTGAATTAATCAATTATAATTAATGCCCATTATGCAACTAGCATAGCAATCAAATTTAAAATAAAAATTGTTTTTAATAAAATTAGTAGCAAGTAATAAATAAAAACTAGAATGGATCTCCACTTTGGTACTGTGCCATAGACAATTACATACTAGGTATATGTACTGTACCATAATCAAACATATAACATCTCTTTATTTGCATCAGGTTTTCAAAACAAGTTTACCTCTCCATTCACATTCACAGCTTTCACCCACATGGGATCGTAGCTAGAGAATTCTCCACCAGGCGTAGTCCATTCTTTGCCCATTGAGCCTACGTAGAGTATTTCATCTTTAACCGTTGCCCACTCAGACTTGAGGCCTTTTTCTGATAATCCATTCCCATCGGTAAGAACGATCCATGGCACTACTTTATTGCTGCTAGTTATCTCGAAAACCTGGAATGGAAGTCTTAAAGTTAATATTATGTAACAATTCGAACGTAAGTAATATTTACGCAAAAGTTAGTCAGAATGTATGGATATATTGATTTTGTATGAAAGTCTGGATTAATGTTTCTTGCTCTTTTAAGCAAAAAGTAGTAAAGGGATTTGGATGAAGTACCTATATCTAGACCAGACATTTTGGATACTTTTTATCCTGAATACACATTAATATGCAAATAAATTCTCAAGAAAGCTCTTCTAATATTTGTTAGGAAAACAAACAATATTTTTGGTTTAAAAAAATTGAATTCGTTTTTTTAATTATGGAATATGATCAGTGGAAAAATAAAATTTTCAATTGGTACTATTGTAAAGGAATAGAGTCATTAATTAATTACCTATGCTATAAAAAGTTCATTTCTGTTGATTTTTATTCTCAATTTAATATCTTAATAATAGATACTTACTATACCAGACCTATCATCAAAAGATAGCAATCTTCCATCAAATACTATTAACTCTGACAATTCCATCCCTCTGCCTTTATGGGAGTAAGTTGACGACAGTTGTAATGCTGGCGCCAGGTCCCAGGACACCTCCACATAGTTTTTTGACTTGTGGTAACTAAGGTAGCCTTTTTTTAAATAGCTGTTGTATGTGTGCGGCTTTGTAGCACTCTTTGAATTTGTATCTAAGTCAGCCACTATCCCTATTCTGAACGCTACCAATTCACCTGAAGTTGTAGGCGGCGTCAGAGGATATGTTGCATTGTACGGTCTACCATTATAATTCCATTTCTGAATAGGTGGCAAGTGAGTAGTCCACCAGTTGTAATAAAATAGTATTAGTACAAAAATACCGAATACTATTATAAGGAGGACGAACTGTGGCTGTATCCTGACTGCGTTGCCCACTCTGTATGTGGCTGGTGTTCTTAGCGCCTTGCGCCAATCCCTGAGAGTACCTCTCATGTTTCTATCTTCCAATTCGTAGAGGTCGTACATAATAAGACATTAATTCATAATTATTCTCACAAGCACATTATCTAAATTGACTAGATTACCCAAATCAAAACTTATTGCTTGATTCCTGGTTTTAAACACACGTCTTCGTTTTCCCGTGAATAGAAGACACACTAAAACTAATGGAATGCGAGTTACTTCACGTTTCTAAGCACCATGCGTTGAAATTATTGGTTTTAGTAAAACAACTAAAGGTCATTTTGATAATATGGTTGATAATTCACTCATAACTTCACTAATTCCTTTTAAGATTATCTTTTCATGATTACTTTTACGAACACGAAATCACACACGAAAATCATGAATGAATGACACGTCAAATTGACAGCAGGCGGGATGGGCTAAAATGACATTGACATATTGATAAAAAAAATATCGTAAAGTACCTTGCCTACACCACACAGGGCACGTGTATGTTATACTTGCAGGGCCATCATGGAATTGGCTTTCCGTATATCCGACTGGTAGCGGCATTACTTACTATTTGATTATTTTTCTTTTGGAAAACCAACCTAAAGATAAATGAGGCACAGACATAAGATAATCACGAATGCTTTCAAAACATACCTACCTATGTAGGATAGGTATTTACGACGTTAAAAAAGAACAAATCTGTCAGCTTTGCTATTGAAGTTTTGCAGGCGTTTATTATTAGGCTTCCTTCTAGTAGTGAATTTCAAAATTAAAACCATAAAATAATGCAACAAATCTTATCCTTCAACATTTTAAAATTGTAAAAGTAGAACCATGCTAACATTACCATGCTTGTACTAACAGTATTTGCTTTAAATCTCGTACAAACAGACAGACATGATAACATTTAATAATTTGTGGCCACTACGAAACCATAACAACACAAATAAAAGTTTTCGCTTCCACAGGGATCGACGCCACTATTTTCTCTCGCAATCACTGGTAGGTATACAAAGCAGAAAAAGTTTGTTATCATTAAGTAAATTAGGTAGGTATATATGGAATAAAAAAGTATTTCAAAAATAGTATGGTATGTACCTACAAAAGCAACCCCAAATTGTTTGGACCACCACCTCTTCATCACTTAGGAGGTTTAGGTTTAGACAAAAAAAAAATGACTTTTGCCGTCCTTCCCCTTGGAGAGTCAATGACATGGTGTGGTTTAATGTCTATGCACAGATTTAAAATTTATAATATCAACCCATATCCTCTGAATATGGTTTATTACACTGTATGGCAATTAATTTGAACTTAGGTTTTCTGTTAGATTGTCTGCTAAGAGAGGTAGAGGGCATAGCGATTTATCGCTTGAACTGGAGCAGCTCGACTGGTGAAATACCGCCACCTTACAGAAGACCGCAACCAGATAACAATCACTCCTCTGTTGTTGTGTTCCTGCGTGTGATTAAGGTTTCCAGAGCTCTTGGAGTGTGCTACATTGGTAGCAGGGTTCAAGCCTTCAAGGTAAGGCGACCAGTCCAATAACATATTTATTAGGCTGTACTCTGTTGCCCTTAAGTTACAACCTCATTACCACTTAACATCAGGTGAGATGAGGTCAATCTTGAAGTGTAAATAAAAAAAAATCTCTATTGATATAACAGTTTTTCAGCATTAAATTCCAGAAGTTGTAAGTATGTAAATATATTATTAAGTATATACCTACACATAAAGAAGTTGAAAATAAATGAATATTGTGGATATATATATATATATATATATATATATATAACAGTACTTTATATTTATTAAGACTTTAAACAGATTTCAATAGGTGAAACCTAGCGCTTTGTTCAGTCATTATCTTCACATGTTCGTACTTATTAACACGACATTATTCAATAAAAAGTGTTGACAATAATTATAAACAAACCAAACATTAACGCGAATTAGTAAATAGGTTGAAGGCTATATCGGTCTTGTTCAGTCCATTCACATAAGGCTACCAACTGATAAAAAGTTGCATTAATAATTTTGTTCGGCAAATTCCTACCTGAATTCATTTAGTAATTCATTGTATGTAACTTAGAACTCCAGTATCAATGACTCAGTCTAAAAAGAAGCCAAAAATATAAATTGGCAGTCCAAATAGGTAGTTTAGTTTAATTTTATTTCGATTACGTTTTTGTACACTCTGCATCAAACCGTCTTACTTAAATTTGTGCAATAGTCTCAGTCGATTTTCAACTTAATTTTTGAGTACACTAAGTCCATTGTATGTTGGATATTTTGACACATCAGGATAGGTAATATTTGGCGTGTGTACAGGATGTCCGGCGTGATGAGATGAGAGTAATCAGTTTTGAATTTCTTCATACAGTGAAAGCCGCCGCTTTTTTATCACGTATCTGTGTCTACATGTGGATGTAATGGTTTGCAAATTTTTAGTAGGTATGTACCTAATATATGTTTTGGAAAGTGCTAGAAGTTTGGATCCATCTTTACTATTAAATGATACAGAAGATAAGCGACGCTTGCTGAAGTGTTTGACAGAGTGGAGCTTCCCAAAGTCATCAGGTATAATAATATCGAATTTCTGCTTAGGGTCGGTTGCAGCAATTTTTTTTCTTTGAAAGGACTCTATCTCGATAACGAAAGCACGAATTTTACATTATGTAACGGTAGTATCTAGATTTGACAGCTGTCAAAACTGTCATATCCTATTCGTTTATTGCAATTTCACAATTGTTAAATCGTCCGTTACCGTGAAAGTTAAGTTGGTGCGACTGTCCTTTAGTGTCAAAGACAAGAGAATAGACGAGACACAGGTGTTGGTGAAAAAGGTACAAGCGCTACAAAAGAAACAGATCAATTTTTGCCTTAGTAATATAGGACAAGTACATTTGGGCACATCAGTATTGAAGACAGGAGAGTAGACGCAAAAGAACGAATAAAATAGGTGATTCTAAATCCAAAGTGTATAATCTGACGTGCTTTTGTCTGTACGTATGTGCGGTCAGCATCTTTAATTCGTTAACAACTCGGTACCATGCCACAGTATGTCAACTGAGTATCTAACTACATATTTAATTTGACAGGTTTAATGTGACAAGGTACTGAGGTATACAAACGAATGATGCTGGCTGCACACAGTTAAAAAGCTAGGTTAATTTTGGCTTTTGGTAACGTTAGGCTACAAAAAGGCTAAACCTCAACTTAGTGTCGGAGACGAGTGCGTAAGCGCAGTAGTAGCACACGGCTATGGTGGTGATGGAGCCGACGATGCGACAGAACCAGATGCAGCCGAGGTCGCAGCATATAGGCCGCCGGTCGGTCTCGAAGACTCTGATCTGAATTGCAGCAGGCCTTTTTATTCTAAAACAAAAGAATACCAATCGACTTCAGAGGCCTTAGGCTCTTAAGCCTGAGACATTAAAGGTCACATTTTTTATTTCGGCTCCTAATATTTATAAAAGTTTTTTATATTTTTGGGCACCAGAAATATTAACTGGAGCACAAGTATTAGAAACAGAAAATTTTTATCTCCCCTTGCGGTGGGTTCAATTCCCGCACCACAAGGGGAGATAAAATTTTTCTGTTTCTAATATTTAAAGTTCGCTAGTACGGCGTATAGTACTATAAAAATAATAAAATCGATGGAGCACAAGTAGCCCAAACCCAAGTGGCTCACTTATTAAATTTGTGCCCAACCTATTTTTCAGGTTAGGTTAGTATTTTTTAATACTTGATCAAATATAACTTTTTTTCTTTTCTGTTCACATTTTCTCAATTTATAATTTGCACGGCCGAACCTTATTTTATCTACCTGAAGGTTGTGTGGAGATTACTTTCTTGCGATAAGACCGCCTAAATGGTACTATCACGTGTCTGTAAAACCAATTTCTGTGAATTTTCTGTGCAATAAAGTGTATCTATCTACTAGCGGCCGCCAGCGACTTCGTCCGAGTGGATTTCGGGTTCCATACAATCTTTCATAATAGTTGCAGCGTGATGTTATATAGCCTAAAGCCTTCCCCGATAATAGTCTATTCAACACAAAAATATTTTTCAATTGGAACCAGTCGTTCGTGATATTAACGCGTTCAAACAAACTCTTCAGCTTTATAATAGTAGTATAGATTTATCTAATCTCTGGCAAAATTTGAAATATAACGACTTCAGACCAATAAGAAGCATCTCCACATCTTTCTCCTAGCGTGTGCATTATGCATTCATTATGGAGCCCTAAGTCTGCTACGAACTGGATTTAACTAGACTAGACATTGCGATTGCTTTATATGATAACTTTTCTGCTCCATTAGTCATTCATTCTACGAGCTGTGATTCCACAAACAGGGAGTTTAAAAAATGTAAAAAGTAGGTGTCCAAAACTACAAACTGTCAAAAATTATCATTAAGCAAGGCTGAGTGTTGAAAATAAAAGCGTGCATTTTGATGAAAACACTCACACTTTTATCTTTTCTTCCATGTTTATTTAATACAACGCCCAGGAACCGTCTGCTAAGTATCTGAAATAAACAGATGGTAACATAAATTAATAAGGAATATTAATAGAAACCAAATAAAGCTTGGTGGGAGTGTGTGTAAGTTGAAATAAAAATAAACATGACTCTCTGGCTTAATCATACCAGAAATGATGACGATTAACCGCGACTAATCTAAAGCAAGTACCTATGGGTAAATGCGATTTATGAGGCAGAAATTAAGAAGAAGGCCTTGCCGAAACTGGCTTTCGCAACCAGGGAGTAATTTTAATTAGAGTTGGTTTAATTACTCAAAAAATACTATTTCAAAGAAATCGCAAACCTGTATAAATACAGGATATTCCGTGCCGCATCGCATATTTTTGTGTAAATGTCAAATTAACAATTTTTGTTAATTATTTGGCAAAATCAACAGTTACACAATTTTCTTGATTGATAATGTTCATTTGGAACTAGACGCTTGCGAAACTCACCACGTTCAGGAGGGGTACTCTCAAAAACGAAACGAACAAACGAAAGGTTTCGTTTTTGAAGATTATTCAAAAGTTTAGGTTTAGTTTAGGACGTGTTTTTTTATTTGCATAAATAATATTTTGTTTTTTGAAA